>JAWRVZ010000032.1:1997500-3330000 GCA_037043235.1 Rhodeus uyekii | reverse complement strand
AGATCAGGAAAGAGGAATCTAAACAAACACACACTGATAAATAATCATGGCCAAGACATTTAAAACTGACTTTGCTGTCTGACACGCTTACCTGACGAGCTGGAAGATGCGGCTGAGATAGGACTTGATCTCATTGACGGCCTGGGGCAGTAATCTGCGGTTGGCTCCAACACCAACGTATGTCATACGGTACACCGAAACCAATGTCTCCACCAGCCGACCCAGGGGATGCAGTGGGGTATCGCATGCCTGGGGTCAAAAAACAGGGGTCAGTGACATACAGTGGAAAACCATCATGGCAAAAACTGGAAAGACAATATTATCTTAAGAAAATGTGTTTAGTATCAGTTAATTGATGGCAAGTGGCTTACCTTGACGAGGTATCGACGCATTGTCTGATACACCTCTAAAGTCACAGGACCCACATGCTGAGGGATGAACTCCAGACTCTCCAGCGTTTTGTGATGAGAGCGACTCAACAACTCCGGGCTGAAACAAACACACGTTTAGCTGTTATGCTGCCTACTTTTCACTTCTGAAGTCGTGATTACAAGATGTCGCATTCAAGTGAGCTGTTGTTGGAAAGAACAGGAAGCATGGAAGACAACAGGTTTATTATTTCCCGTTTAATGGGAAAGTCTTATTAAAAGCCAAAATGACATTTGGCATCCCATTCATTGATAACCATTGTGAGGACGATTCGGAAATCCATTGCCGCTTGTATATATATATATGATTTTTCCTATTTTGTATATACTGTATATTATTTTCTTTGTCTTATTTTCATATATTCTTCTCCTTTTTCTTATTTGAATGATTTGTAAAGAGTTCAACCTTGAAGCTGTGTATTTGTGTGTGTGTTAATATGGTCTGTATTGGTGAGGTGATCAACTGGCACCATAAGGAGACGGAATGACTTGTTTTCGACAATCCACGTAGAAGGTCATTAACCCCGTCAACCATGTGATCAATGAAGATATGCTTCAGACTGTCTGCTCTTGTGTGGAAAATTACTAGTTTTGTTTATCTATCTTAGTCAATCAGAATCATTTAACCGTCAGCATTGACATAGTTAGCAGCCTCTGTTAATTGCTGTAACAATGTTATTGTATGTGAGGCGGCCTACGAACTCCTTGTGAGACTTCTGCTGATGAAACTGCAAACTAAACTTCACTAAAAATTCTTCATTTGACTGCACTTCTGACTCCTGCTCTTCATTCAACATATCTGGTCCTCGGGTCTTAACTGCGCGCCTCCTCTGGGGGACGCCAGAGCATGCCAGGGGAGGCGCACAGAGTTGTAAAAAAAAGGTAGTCTAATAATAACTCGCCGAACTTGTATTAAACCTCCTTCATTTTACATGTCCCTGTGATGTAATTCTGTTGCGGCTGCAAGCGCGTCGTTCAACCCTCGCCCCCCGTCAACGATCACGCATCGCGTCCACCCAGTCAACGATCGCGCATCGCGTCCACCCAGTCAACGGTCGGCATTGGGTGAGTTGTGTCAAAAGGGAGGCCCAGTGTCTCAGACTTTGAAAACCTCTGCCCTACACCATATAAAGATTCACCATGCCATCTATAATCAACTTGCTGACAATTCTGGAATTTCAGTCTAATTCAGGCTATTTTTACTGTGTATATAATGTGCAAAACATTTTAAATGATTATTCATATATGTAAATATAGATAAGATGTAGCTGTTGTGGAAAAAAAACTAATAAAGAATACTAGTCACAGCTGCCATTGTTCTCCCCTCCTCCATGCTTAAAGTTTCCGGCACGCCCAACTCTTTAAATTATCCCGAGCTTCCAAGAGGTCAATACAACTTGAGAGGGCGTTCATGCCAAATTTTTTACTTGTAGAAACTCGTATTCACTTCCCATCTATCCCATCACTCGTATGAAACAATCATCCATTTAATTTAATAATAAACACCCACATTCTATCATTCAAACAATCCCACTGGACAATCAAGTCCCACGCAATATTACAATAGGGTTAGGAATAAGGTTTGGTTTAACATTAGTTGCATAATTCACTGATATCCAGACTCTGCTGGAATGTGTTTAAGTGTACCTGTCTCTCTGCTGTCTCAGGTTAGCAGTGAGCGCTACAGCAATATTGTCCCACGCTGTATTGGTTTGTCCCTGTCCGGGAGAATCACAACCTATCCTTTTCCAACACTCCTCGAACACAGCCTTCCACTTCTCTTCAGAGTGAACCGATAACCTGCCCAGTTTACTGCAGTCAAACACAATCACAAATTCAAATGTTTTTATGTAGAGACTATATGTATGTTACACAGTTAAAACACATGCTCTTACAGTGCATGAGCCTTGTCTTTGTCTGAGTCGTAGAGGCTGGGTTTGTAGTAGGAACCTGACATCTTTAGTCCGGTTCCCCAAACCCCACTAAAAGAGCCTTCGATATAGTCTCCATTCGGCATGGTCAACACACCCTGCAGAAAGAGATGACAACACAGTTGTTTGAGTGAACATAACTACCATTTAAAGGTGCAGTAAGCAATTTCTGAGAAACAAAAACACCCCTCCCTTCATTGATCCGCCGGCAAACTAACGAACATGCTGTGCAACATAGGCAACAGCTGGCACATCAGAGGGCTCGTGTAAGTATGGATGAATCAGCTGTGATTCATTAACAACAGCAGATATAACAGCATGTCTTGGTTCTGTGAAACAGCAAAAAACGTGGGTCCTAAAGCTTTTGCCAGAACATAACGCTTCTTTTTCCAATTATATTCTTGTGAACTTTTCCTCTTTGGTAATATCTCGTTCTCAGCCATTTCTCTTTCCTACAAATCTTCCTCTTGCTCACTCGGTTTCCTCCCCCATCAGCCCCTTATTACTGATTAGTTACAAGAGTGTTTTGTTGCTCAGCGGATCGTTCTTCTATTTACACAGCCAGGTCTATGCACGAACAATATCTATTTTTTCATTATACACAGAACAGAACAAGTATTTATAAAACTGTTTGCTCAGGTTTTCATTTAAAGTTAACAACATTTAACAATTAAAATAACGCACCTTTAAAAGTTAAAGTTTGAAAGACATTTCTTGTGATCACAAAGGCTGCATTTATTGGATAAAAATATAGTAAAAATAATAATATAGTCATTTAAAATAATAATGCATTTGAATATATTAAAGGCAAAGCTGTTCGAATTTAAATAGCTTTGTTTTAATTTATATTTTAAAACGTAATTTATCCCTATGACGGCAAAGCTAAAATTCTAATAATTTAGTGTTTAAGACATTTTTGTGGAAACCGTGACTATTGAGCTTTTTTTTTTTTAAACAAATCTTCTGTAACAATGTTAAAGCCTTTTCTGTCACTTTCGATGAATTTGATGTTATTGCTGAATAAAAATAATAATTTCCCAAACTTTTGAACAGCAGTTGTAGATGCGTGTGCATGCTAAGACTTTGTGAGCATTCTTTTAAAAAAATTAATTAAAAAATTGTTTAAAAAAAATACACCTTTCCATTTAGAGTCCAGTCTTCAGAAAATTCCCCTTCAAATGTGGTGTCATCTTCAGACAGCAACACCCCAGTCCCCTTGGAGAGAAACCAATTACAATCAGACATCTGAAGTCATTTTGTAGGTTCAAACACAGTACGTGTAGGGGAATAAACAAGAGCTATATTCAAATATTATATTCATAATATTTTATTGTGGAGTTACTTAATTAAAAGCAACAAGCTCAACAGCCCATTATATATTGGGACTATAGTACAGCTTATCATACAGTACCAACTTTGCTTAAATAAAAACAAATGTTTGCAAGTGAATCTCACCATCATTTTGTTGTTGTTAAAAGCACCTTCATAGTACAGGCCGAATTGTGTAACAACAACTCCATTCCCCTGACGTTGATCATCCATCCACATGCCCATGTACTTCTCCCCTCTGACACAAAGCACATTTTATTTACTCATCTTAATGCGTGACATATCTTTAATACATTTCTTCAAATCAAGGCATATAAGTGCTGCAACCACATCGCTTCTCGTCAATGTCATCGCATACCTGGTGATGTCATCAAAAACTCCATAGCCGGATTTTTTGTCAAACTGCCATTGGCCGATGAAGACACTGGGGGAGGTGGAATTCAGCTTCCCACTGCGCAACATCCCATGACCATGACGCATGTTATCTTGAAACGAGCCCTCGTACACTTCACCAGACGCATACCTGAACAAACACACACACTCCGTCAGGTCAATGAAATCATATCACAATTTGATTATTATACACAGTTTATATTTGCATTTTTGATTCATTTAATCTACCGTATATTTACTTTATATTTGCATTTTTGATTCATTTAATCTACCGTATATTTACTTTTTATTTCATATTGATTTATCAAATCTGTAAAGACTTACACTTGCCAACACAGAAGTCATTTTATTATATTTTACAACATTACCGTTTTTACTATATTTTTGATCAAACAGATGCAAACTGCTCGCAACTGCTTTCTGATCGCAAAGAATACAAGTTTTGCAAGGCAATGCAAAGTTTCTTATGAGAACGCAAATATTTTGTGAGTGAATGCAAGGTTTCTCATGGTAACAAAACATTTGCAAGAGATTGGAAAAACATTCACTTATTATTTTTCCTCCCATCTCATTTTTTCCCCACCACCATTTCCTGAACATAAGAGACTTCTTTCAAAATCATGAAGAAAAAAAAATTATCTAACCGACCCCAGACTTTTGAAAACGGTAGTATATGCAAAGAAATATACAGTGATCCCTCATTTATCGCGGTTAATGTGGACCGGAACCCCCCACTATACTATAAATATATTTTAAATCAATTATAAAACCTTAATATTACACATTTTCTCTCATACGATACGCATTATGGTGCTCTACACTCAATGACAGTAGTATCTTGAGACTCCAGTAATGACGACGATGACAGACCTGTGCGGTTCGATGAATGTGATGATGATGATGATGGTGTTACTGCACTGGTATAATGAGGCCTTTAAATCAGTTTGGGAAGCGCCTCATCGTCAGATATCAAATCGTCAACATTTGCTTCTGAGAGAGGCGAAGAGGCTCCCACTCCACTCTCATTGGTCGATCTTGCGCCGGGAACCAATCACGTGTCTTGTCTGAGTGCCCGTGGGTGTGTACAAAGCCTCTGAGAGAGTTTCTCTCTTTGTCTGGCATCCTGGGAAACTGTTTCTCTCACATCACGATGAAGCAACACTACTTTCCGCATTACAGCTGCCGATATGGCAGTATTTTTGAAATTTTATTTTTCTATGAATATTTTTGAAAAATCCGCGATGCACTGAGGCCGCAAAACTTGAACCATGAAGTGGCGAGGGATTACTGTACATACAAATAACAGAAAAATAATATACAAAAATAAACAACCACCAACCTAAATGTTCCAAAGCCGTGCATCTTGCCATCCTTCCATTGCCCTTGGTAATGATCACAGCTGTTCAGGTTTTTGTTCGGGACAATGTAATCTCCAAAACTGCAAAGAAAACAATACTTGAAATATTTCCAAAAATGGAAAATAAGAGAAGCATAATAATCTGAAAAAAAAAGTTACTAACCCATCTTCAAGTCCGTTCTTGAACGTACCAGTGTACATTCGTCCATCGAGCCATTTGACCACACCCCTATAGAAGACAAACACAGCCAAACATCATCTTCCCTCTTTTAAGATTTTCACGCCCATAATTCCCTGTCCAAACAGTTCCTACCGCCCATGAGGTTTGCCTGAGACCCAACGGCCCTCATACGTGGCCTCCTTGAGCCGACTGTCTTTGTAGAACGTGTACGATGCCGTGCGTGAAATGGGTGGGTCTGCTCTTTGCGTCACCCCTGTAGAAGGCGGTATCCCATCATGCCCCAGTCCACTAAGCGCTTGCTCCACCGCCTGGTTTATGGAGCGAAGCCACTTCGCCTGGGAAACAGGAAATCATGGTTTAACCAACAATACAGGCTTCTGAAAAGCTCATTATCATTTTGAGTCAAGCTGGGTCTACCTTTTCAGCTGGAGACGAGGCCAGTAGAGCAAAGCTCTCTTCAGGTGAAGTCACTTTTAAACCATATCTGCAAATAACACAAATTAACACTCTATAAAACACCATATACATAATCTAATATTTTACATACCAGTACATATACACACACCAACAACAACTAAATAACGCTACTATCCATGACTTCTGCACTCACAGTGCTGTGTTCTCCTCAGAAATCGGCTCCACCCACAGAGTGGCCAATGGGAAGATGTGATGAGTAGAAAACTGGGAGGGATTAACAAAAGAAATGTAAATAAAGCCAGAAAAATATCCCAAAAATAAATGCTCAATTCTGCTTTCCATTCCTGATCAGTGATGCACAATATACCAGTACCACATCAGTTATATATTGGATATTTAATATTTATATATTGGCTACTAATAACTTAATTCTATTATAATGTAATCTATAGAAAAAGTCAAAATATCAATTTTTCATAGTTACACTACTGTTCATATATTTAAGGCTAGATCAGAAATAAAGAATAAAAATGTAATACTGTGAAATATTATTGCAATTTAAAAGATATTTTCTATTTTAATAAAATGTAATTTACGCCTGTGATGGTAAAGCTGAATTTTTAGCATCATTACGCCAGTCTTCAGTATCACATAAATCTTCACAAATTGTATACGATATGTATATGATGCCTAAATTCACTTGTAGCCTTTAAAAGCCTGAATGTAATTTTTGTGTTTCATTTTGAATTTATTTAGGCAATAAAAAGTACAGAATTTGAATACATGCCATTTAAATCTCAGATTTCATAGGGTTTGATTAAAGCTAAATTGTATCCAGTAACAATGATATTTTGATTCAGTGTAATTCGCCCAGAGCATGTTGATTAACTTAAATGCATCTCAACTGTGAATTGGTTTACATTTGTTGTAGGTTGTTGACTTATAAATGTGTAGAGTTTTAAAATCTTGAACATATTGGGTTTTTTTCCCTAAGAGCACATTTTTGTTCTTTTAGGACAGAAAGAGATAATGCTGATGAATGGACAAACATACACATATAGACACTGCAAGAGGTGTCTCAGGGGAAAAAACGGGGATAAATATAAAAAAAAAAAGGATCATCATCTCAAATACTCACTGATACATTCACTAAGACGAGACTCGGAATTAAACGGAGCCACTACGGCTTAACATAAAACCATCCAGCACAACATGCCCCTTAATTACAACCAGATACAGGTACATTCATGATTCAGAGCTACAACAATCTTTAACAAAGCATAAGCAAGCAGGAAGCCTTGGAATGAACCCAACCAGATGTACTGTCATCTTACTAAAGTTTTATACCACACGAAAACAAGACTTTTTGGACAAGATAGATTGTAAGCACTATAGGAATTCCTGTCAAAACTACAGGTTCAAACTGAACTATTGAAGAAATATATACATAATTTATAACAATTGATTAAATTCTCTTTAAAGGAATATTTAGAGCTAAATAGAACTTTTCCTGCAGCCACAGAAAATCATTTTGACTCCTCCTTTAGTTTGTACAGTAATGGAAGCCTATGGAGAGATTGCACAGCAAAACAAAAAGTTTAAAATACGAATCAGCCACATTGTTGCAAAACGATAATAATGTGACAACGGACATAACTATAAGTACTTTTCAGCAGAGCAGTCTCACAGGAATTAAGTAGGTAACACATAATCGCAAAATTCATACTGACTTGTCTCATTGACTTCCACTATACATGCATTAGTATTAGGCTATTATAGTTGACAAATTAAAATGAAAAACAGCAAAATAATCTTTACTAATGGTACTTGAAATAAAATAATGGTTAACTAGAAAATTTTCACAAAGCAAACTTCTTTCATTTGAACTAACATTTCTCATTTTAACGTTATGTACTAAAACTGAAATAAAATATTAAAAACTATAAAAATACTAAAACGCATGACAAAGTTACTAAAACAAAACACAAAAATAATATCTCAATGATACAATGATTAGCTTAACGTATTGCTTTCTCTTTTTTACTGTAGGGCGAGTCAAAAGTATTTTCTGCCGTAATTGGATGCCTCAAGCATTAAAGAAAAGTTTGATTTAACTGGTAATATTCCTTTAACAGAAGCATGGACTAAACACTACAGCTGTAGGGTACATCCTTGGGCACTAGGGGACAGTATACTATGGAGAAAACTTGTTCGTTTGTACAGCCCATACTTACAAGACTCTTATAGGGGACCATGCCCTACCAAAACAAAGATAAACATCACTAAAACATCAGTCATTGGAAACAGATTGTTAGTCTGGCCCTATAAATGAATTTACAAAACGAAGTGAAAGCACTGAGTAAGGAAAGAATGATGAAACCAACAGAAAAGGCAGAGATAAAGCAGAAATGAAACTGAATGGCGGTGAATCGTGTATATATAAAGAGACAAACCTGTGCGTGAACAAGTGCATCATTAAAAAGGATGAACCAGTTGACGGAAAAACGTCCTGCGTTCTGAAGAGTCAAAGCCTTATTACTGCTCTCACAGATCAGCCGACGAGACGGTTTACGAAGAGAGTCCTGAGAAAAGAGGGGAACTCTTGATTAACAGCCCAACATCTTCCATGTTCTCTCTCTTCCACAAGTGTTTCTAGGGCCTGAGGTGACACCAAGGTGACTCACGGTCATCTTTCCAGGAAAGCTCTTCCAGAAGTGGAGCGTACACTCAGCTTCCTTCCTCCTCCTCTTCAGATGAAGAGCCATGGACTCATACTTTGAGCAGGCATCCTGCAGCTTCTGATAATCCACAGAACTCTGTCACAGAGAGAAAAAAAGGGAGATTTATTATGTGATTTTTCTTCTTCACAAGTTGGTTCAGTTCATCATTTGATATTTTTAAACTAAATGAGCAATTGAAAAGAAAAAAAAACATGCATGTATGAAGAAAATGACTATGTATTGTAATAAAATGAGCAACCAGACAAATAAGGAAAATATAAATATAGACGCACAGTGGTTAAATTTGGAATATGGTTTCAATGGCCCATGACCAAGTAAACACTGTAATAAATAAGTCATATAATATTTTTGCAGAAATTACAATAATGGAATTCAGAATTACTACATAGAGCAAACTGCCATTTAAGACAGCATTTTAGAGAGAAATACATACATGGAATAATTCTAGTACCACAACAATATATAGTCACTGACAAAATTGTTGGCACCCCTGAAATTTTTCCAGAAAAATCAATATTGCTCAAAAAAACAGTATTGCATGAGCACGTTTTGCTATACACGTTTATTCCCCTTGTGTGTATTGAAACAAAACGGAGGAAATAAAAGCAAATTTGACAATTTCACACTAAACTCCAAAAATGGGCTGGGCAAAATTATTGGCACCCTTAACTTATTTGGTTGCACACCCTTTGGAAAAAAAATAAATAACTGAAATCAATCACTTCCTATAACCATAAATAAATTTCTTACACCTCTCGTCTGGAATTTTGGACCACTCTTCCTTTGCCAACTGCTCCAGGTCTCATATTGGAAAGGTGCCTTTTCCCAACAGCAATTTTAAGATCTCTCCACAGGTGTTCAATGGGATTTAGATCTGGACTCATTGCTGGCCTCTTCAGAACTCTCCAGCGCATTGTAGCCATCCATTTCTGAGTGCTTTTTGAAGTATGTTTGGGGTCATTGTCCTGCTGGAACACCCACGATCTTGGATGCAAACCCAGCTTTCTGACACGGGGCCCTACATTGCGACCAAAAATACTTTGGTAATCCTAAAACAGTCAAGGCACCCAGTGCCAGAGGCACCAAAACAACCAAAAAAATCTTTGAACCTCCACCATATTTGACTATAGGTACTGTGTTCTGTTCTTTGTAAGCCTAGTTCCGTTTTCGGTAAACAGTAGAATGATGTGCTTTACCAAAAAGCTCCATCTTGATCTCATCTGTACACAAGACGTTTCCCCAGAAAGATTTTGGCTGACTCAAGTACATTTCGGCAAACTTTAGTCTTGCTTTTTTATGCCTCTGTGTCAGCAGTGAGGTCCTCAATGCTCTCTTGCCATAGTGTTTTATCTTATGAATGCTGACACTGATGCAACCTGAGCCTGCAGGACAGCTTGAATTTCTTTGGAACTTGTTTGGGGCTGATTATCCACCAACCGGACTATCCTTTTCCCTTTTGTCCACATCCAGGGAGATTAACTACAGTCCCATGGGTTGGAAACTTCTTGATAATGTTTGCGGACAAATGAAAATGTAGATCTCTGGAGAGACATGTAACCTTGAGATTGTTGATACGTTTCCACAATTTGGGTTCTCAGGTCCTCAGACAGTTCTCTTCTCCTCTTTCGGTTTCCCATGCTTAGTGTGGCACACACAGACACACAATGCAAAGACTAAATCAACTTATCTCATTTTTATCTGCTTTCAGGTGTGATTTTTATATTGCCCACACCTGTAATTTGCCCCAGGTGAATTTAAAAGCAGCATCACATGCTTGAAACAATCTTATTTATCCACAGTTTTAAAAGGGTGTCAAGAATTTTGTCCAGCCCATTTTTTGAGTTTGAAATTGTAAAATCTGCTTTTTGCATCCTTTTTTTTTGCTTTGTTCCAATACACACAAAAGGAATAAACGTGAATGGCAAAACATGTGTTAATGCAATACATTTCTGTGAACAATACTTTATTTTCTGGAAAAATGTCAGGGGTGCCAACAATTTTGAAAATGACTGTGTCTATATGGAGATCTTAAAATATGCATTTTCAAGGCAAAAAAAATTGTATCTTCATTTTAAAGTGACAGCGATATATTTAGATCAATGGATGGAAACAGAGCCAGAAAAACATTCTATTGCTCCTTTACATTAGCACTTTATGGATTCATGTTGTAACAATAAAACTGAAAGTTTTAACAAAATAAAAAGGGGATGAATAATTTTAATAGGCAATGTGTTTTTTGATGAAATTGACTGTTTCCAGTAAATACCCACCACCTCATAGCAGGTAGTCAGTTTTAGCAGCAGTCGTCCATATTCATGCAGGTGTTTTATGGGCAGGTAAAAGAGATGTGCCAGAACATCCGCTATGGGCAAACCCTCTTCAGAACATTCAGACAACTTCTGAACAACCTCTGCCCCTTTGCCAAACACATCACTTCAAACAGAGTCAAACAGACAGAATCTTAATATATTTCAATCTGTAACTATGTAAACTTCAATATCTGCAGAAAATATAATTTCATGAGCAATAGCAAATAATTCCCTGCCGATTTAGCAGCAAGTGTGGAATCAAATGGCAGCAAAGGCTTAGGAAAGCATTTAGGACATATATCAGATAACATCACTTACTGACAAGGTTTGACAAGGGCTTGAAACACTCCCATGACTAAGAGATCACCCACTGCAGAACAGTACCTGCATGGGAATAAAAAAAAAGAAAGAAAAGGACATTATTATAATGAGGAAAAAGAGCTGAACTGAGGAGGATACAGCCTTTGAGCAATAAACTCCCATAACTTTTACAATATTTTTTTTATTACAGAATTCTATTTTTGTGAAAGGTCTGTAAGTTTCAAAGATCAAAGTGATTCATAAAGTTATTGTCTCTCAATAGAAAGAACCAATTCTGAATTGCTTGGAATCAGCCGACAGTTATTTCAGTCTTACTTGAGTTTGTAACAAATTTGAATAATGCCAACGTAGGGTCTTCATTGGCTGCCGGCAAACAACCGAAAGAGTTTGGGGAATCTCTGTTTTCAATTATTCCATTAACTAGAAATGACTCTTTCTGTATATAGTGTGACTGTAGCCAGAAAGAGTCATTTCTAGTTAATGGAATAAATGAAAACAGAGATTCCCATGACTTAAAAACTTACAGACCTTTAACATTCACAAACAGCTATATTCCAGACTAAGGAAATATCGGAAAAAGCATAATAGGGGCACTTTAATTTCAGGTTTTAATAACATTTTCTTTTTTAAATATCGGTAAAAATTTATTTTCCACATTTCCAGGTTTTCCAGTACCTTACACACTCAAAACTTGGCCCCAGTGGAAAAAACACACACACAAAAAACCCCCGCTCAAACAGAGATATCAGATTCTGGATCGAAACTCTGACTTTAAAAGAAAACCTCTATTTACGATCGTCTTGAACAACATAAGGGTCCCATTGAGGTTCTGTCTGATTAAAGACATTTGAGGATATATTCAATTTAATCTCATATTAGAAGTATTAAATCTGTTTGATGCCTGAATATGTTTCTTTTAAATTAAAAGTTAATTCAGTACAGCTCTGTAGAGAATATAACTTGCTAAAAACATCCTGTTACAGTAATCTGATTTCCAGATTAACTGCAATTATCTGGTCAGACTGCACTCAACAGGTGTCCTGTGCTCTGGCTCTTTCCCGTGGCTAATACAATTAATAAACACTGAACAGGCATTGCAGATTAAACATGTCTAATAATGTGTGTTAAATACGGTAATGGTTGTGACACATCTACAAGGTACACTTTAAAAAGCCATTTAAATCCTGTATTTGATATGTCCTCATTAATGAGCATGGGGTAACAACAGCCAACGGCTCATTTTCACATGTGACAAGCACTTTCATTGTGTGTGTGCTGTATACTTGCTCTGAATATGTGTCCAGCAACAGATGTGCGTCGTCAAGAATAACAAGACCTCGGATATCACGAGAACGCCGCAGGAAAGAGGTTAGAGAGGCCGAGTTTTGACCAGTGAGCTGAGACAGCCGACTCAGTCGTCCAATCAGGTTTTGCAGCAGCCCTGCAGTGGACTGACCGAGGGCGGAGCTTAGAGAATCTTAAAATAATAAAAAAAAAGCATTATTTTAAATAAATAATTAAGAATAAGAATAATTCATCAGACCCAGAGAACAGATATTTCTGGCTTTCAGCATTATTTTTAAAGTTTTATTTAAAAGAAATTAGCAAAATTTCTAGTAGTTCGGTACATAAATATACTTTATTTTATTATAGCATAACTATATTACATCAGATATATTTTTGCATATTTATACACATTTTATTTAGTTGACTTTTAGTTATTTTAGTATTTCAACTTTAAATGAAGATGAGAAATTTGCCTCGATAACTAGCCGAAATAAGATAATTTTTAAATATTCTGTTTACTTTAACATTTCTTTCACGTAACTATGCGTGTGTATAGACAGATAGATTTAATTAACAATAATAACCTTGTTGCACTAATCAAGGGACGAATGAAGGTATGCTAGGTATGCTAATGAAAGTCTAAATCACAGATAGTCAAAGATACACACACACACACACACACACACACACACACACACACACACACACACACACACACACACACACACACACACACACACACACACACACACACACACACACACACACACACACACACACACACACACTGTCATACCCAGTTTGAGCAATGGCTGGAGCAAAAGACTCTTGACATTGCTGAGTTTGCAGTAATATTTCCTCTCTGCGGCCGCCAGCTCATGCAGACTGGCAATAAAACCCATTACATTACGATCCGTCAGCGCCGCACACGTCCGTCCACCTGCGCACACACTGCTTACATAGCCCAACTACCACACAAACATACACACACACACACATTAGAAAGTAAATAGTACTCAAATGGACATAATTCAAAACACTGTAATTAGAGAATAGGTTTATTATATATAATGGTAATTGGAATTGATGATGATGATGATGATGACAAAGGATTGCTCACATTCATACAAAAGGGCAGCAGCACCGGTTGCTGCGTGTACTCTCCGGTCTGCTCCTCCTCCTCCACTTGCTCCATCACCTCTTTCACCTGCTGCCCACTATA
The DNA here is from genome assembly GCA_037043235.1 of Rhodeus uyekii. Lineage (NCBI taxonomy): Eukaryota > Metazoa > Chordata > Actinopteri > Cypriniformes > Acheilognathidae > Rhodeus > Rhodeus uyekii. Next base: position 3,316,084 of record JAWRVZ010000032.1, on the reverse strand, counting down.
GTACAGGATCGGCTGCATACAGTCTCCATCAGCCAATAAGAGAGTGTGTTGTTGCCCCGCCCCAATATCCCACACGCGAATCCCATCTGACATCTGCCCAAAGACAAAAGAGGACAAACAAAGCAGGCAAGTCACGAATCAGTAAGTTGTCAACATAAATTTGAGCAATAGCAAGAGCCTTAATCCACTAAACATTGGAACACTGATGGCTCATTTTACAGTTATATATGATTGTGTAATTGTGCAATAAAACATAATTAGTTTATCAATAACATCAAGAACAATATCCTATTGGTATGAATGGTATTGTTTATGATGCATCTTCCTTCTAGATGTTATCTAATGCAGTGCCCTTATGAATTATGCACGTATCCTCCATTTTTAACAGTTTAAGTGAACAGCTGATGCGCACTAGTTTTTATAGTGCACTGTGGGGATTGTAGGTATTTGATGTTTGAGTGCACTCTCGGCAGTGTTCTGATTACTGAAGTAGGAAGATGACCAAAATCTAAAGACTTGATTGGACAGACTGATCTAAGACTCGCATTGGCAGGGTGTGCTCGAATGTCAAGAGTATCTGACCTTGACATATTTTCAGGGCAATACTCCCCATACACAGCTTAATTTTTTTTTTTTAAATAAATATATATATATATATATATATATATATATATATATATATATATATATATATATATATATATATATATAATAAATAATAAACTTTTGGGGTCAACCTCAAAGGGAAAAGAAAATGTAATATTCTTTTCTTAATTCTAAAAATTATAATGGGCTTATGATAAATAAATGAATGGCATACGCACAGTGTGTGAATGTAAAATAATATGTATGTTAACGTCTTGTTAAATAATATGTATAGAAAAAATGGTTATAGAAATAAATTAAAATAAAAAATTAATATAACTATAAATAAATAACTACATTACCATACAGCATTTATTTGCTCCAATACAGGTAAAACTGTTAAATATTATTTCAATTTAAACTAACTGATTTCTATTTTGTTATATTTTAAAACATCATTTATTTCTGTGATGGCAAAACAGAATTTTCAGTATCATTACTCCAGTCTTCAGAGTCAAATGATCCTTCAGAAATCATTCTATGATAATTTAGTGCTCAAGAAACAATTATTATTATTATTATTATCCATTGAAAACAGTTGTGGCATTTAAATTTTTTTTTGTTGTGGAAACATGATACATTTTTTCAGGTTTCCTTATCTGAAAATAAAATCTTTAGTAATTTTAGAAATATCTTTGTTTTCAATTTTGATCAATTTAATGCATCCTTGATTTGATATACGATTCAAGTTATGAGCTCAGTCCTGGAACAGATTATGCTCATATCTCAAAATATTACTTTATTCTTACAAATATTAGTGCATTTTCAATACCTTTTCCAAACCATTTTAAGATGTCTAAACCTTTTGATATATTTCAAAATTGTATTGTATCTGTTTTGTGTGCATATACCTTTGTTAAGTGAGGCAAGGTGGTGGGTGATTCCATGTGTCCCAGCTGCCCAGAAGTGTTGCAGCCCCAGGAGAACACCTGCCATACACACACATTACAGGAGGATTGCACTAATTCAGACTCACCGCTCAAGAGAAAGGCCACAGATATGCAGGGGAAGTGTGTCACCTGTGATTGGGCGGTCAAGGCGAGAGAGTGATGAGCACCTGCAGCCACTCTCAACACCTCTTTACCATTCAGACTCTTTACACAGACAGGCTGCAGTCTGGAAAGAAAGAGAAATCACTACATTAGGTTCCTCTGTGATGCATCTAATGAGGCTGTCCTCATTTTGGCAGAGCACATTATATTTTAAAGTCTTGGAATCTTATGTAATTCATGAGTTGCTAGTGAAGACTGGAGCTCCTTGTGCCTCCCTGCTGATGGGAAGACTCTGACCTGGGAAGGAGGTCACCATGTCCAAGTTGCCCTTCCTCGCCTTGGCCCCAGCTCCACACTTCTGTTTGCAAAGAAGGCAGGTGGGCATCGGCCTCAGGTATGCCTCCTGGAGTGAGCGGGACGGCCCGTGCACGGGGGCGGCTAGTTCGCCGCAAAAGACGAGGAGATACTGAGAGAGTAAACAACAAAACACATTCAAAGAAATTTGGAACATATAGAGGCAGAACACAGTCCACATTCAAAAAGACAGATCAAAAGAAAATGCAACTCAGTCAGTTTGTTCCTCATAGAATATGCATTAGTTCAGTTCTGCCGTATAAACACAGATAAACAGCATAGGGAAATTCACTTGAATCATTTAACAGCACAGACAAAGATCCACAGAATCGGCCCACACTGTAAAAAAAACACACATATATACACAGTATGGCCAGGTGCACACACAAAACAAACACACACAGACTGCTGCCATGCTGAGTTATGTTCCAACCCAACTGGGATCCATCTGTCGCACAGTAGGGGGTGAGGAGACGAGAAAAGGTGTGTATGCAGCAGGTAGGAGGCACCCATTGTCTAATCTAGCCTGTGCATCAAGCTTTAGCGGATTTATGAACTCAGACAAACACACGACCAGGCTGAGGTGTGATATTACTGGCATGAAGAACCTTTAACATCCATTTCCATTGAGCAAAAGGTGCTTTAGTGTCAGGCTTTTGCAAAGGGGAGAGCGATGACTCAAAGATGCAGAAGTAATGGGCATTTATTATTGTAACAAACAAAAAAATACCCCATGGGGGGAAAACACAAATTGACTTGCCTTGAGACAGGGAGACACATACAACTAAGTTTGACAAAGATCTGGCACAGGGCAGCAAACACAGGGAGAAAAAAATAAGGAACAAACAAGGAAGGTAATGAGGGAGGACAGGTGGGGCAAATCAACCAATAATCAGTTGACAAGATGGGCGGGGTCAACACGTGACAAGCCATGTGCTTACACCAAACATAACAAAACACATGAGCACATGGCCAGCGAACAAACACAAACACAAGCCATGTGCTCAAACAAACAAGACATGGACACACAGCCAATGAGAACACTCATAAGCCACGCGTTCACACAAAACAAGACAACATGAAAGCACGCAGCCAATGAAAAACACAAGCTCACAGAACAAGAGCGCACAAGAACGAGCGACAACTCATCTTGTGCGCTCACAACAGAAGACAGACACACGGAGCATGAATGTCAGAACTCCGACACAAATCCTAACCCGAACTAGACTGAAGTTTTAGGATCCAAACACCATGCCCCGCACACAACTCGAAGCCGTGCACTCACACAAAGACAAGACAATTCAGCAGTGTCACAAAACCAAGAATAAACAAGATCAAAGTGACAGAACCCGTACACTTTATAGTGGCTATTAAAATGTTCTTCACACTCAGACGAACATGGTTCACTCAAAGATTCTTTGGGAACCCAAAACGGTTCTTCTATGGGATTGCTGCGAAAACCCTTTTAGGAAACTTTATTTTTTAAGAGTGTATCTTTGAAGCCTCATGAGCAGAGAACTCAAAACATCCACAATCTCTAACTCAGCAAACAGAATGTAAAACTTTAAAAACAGGCAACGCACCAGAGCAGAACATATCTTACACCTCTGGAGAGTTGAACTTGTTGTGATTATATAAATTAATATGGAGGGGAGGGAGGGGGGTGGGGGTGATACAGCCTGCTTGTTTCTAAAAATCAAAAGGTATACGCCTTGCTAAAGACGAATCGCACAAAGTGTCAATAACATGACTTGGTTATATTTCTCCCCAAACACAAGCATAAAAGAAGAAACTATATTTTAATTTTTTTTAAATAAAGCAAGAATGTTCTGCATTATGACATTTTTATGGAAATTATGCACATTTTCACCCAAATTCAATGATTACTGTAGTAATCTGAAAAATCTCCAAAGCAATTCATGAAATTTAAATAGTTTAATATTAAAAAATGTACACTACTGTTAAAAAGTTTGGGATCAGCAAGATTTTTTTATGTTTTTAAAATAATTCTTTATGCTCACATGCATTTATTTGCTTAAAATTGCACTAAAAAGAGTAGTTCAAAATGATTACAAATAACATTGACATCCAAATGACTGAAATGTAATTTATTCCTGTGATGCAAAGCTGTATTTTCAGCATCCTTCCTCCAGTCTTCAGTGTCACATGACCCTTCAGAAATCATTCTAATATATGCTGAATTGATTAAATATTTGTCTTATTATCGATATTGTTTGTTTTATTTTCTTTAAAGCAAATCTTCCTAAACAAAAACTTTTGAATAGTAGTATAGCTATTTTTTAACATTTCAAGAAATTGTTATACTACCTTTAATTTAATCTGTAGTCTGATATCAATAAAAATAAACTTTGTATTAAGGTACTTTTAATTTCTATATTTGAAATTACTATAGAATCTAAAAATTATCACCAAAGTAACAAGAATTTGTGTGCAAAATGTGCTTGATTAAATGTCACTAAAATTATCATAATCATAACGCAAAAAATAAGCTAAATTTCTTTTATGTAAAATAAAAAACTTTGAGCTCATATTGTTTAATGTGAGATTCACCAATAAATCTAATTCTAATCTAAACATTACACTTTGTACAACTACACATAAATACCTTCAGTTGGTGTGTAGGATGCCGACGCAGTCACCTCAAATGCTGCATTGTCTGTAACCATGGTAACAGCAATATATGGGAAACCAGTTCACATGTGCCGTCGGCAGAAATTTGAAGAGACACGGCTATAGAAGCCATGCCATTAACAAACATTACAGTACGCATTCAAAAGTTGGCCGATCTGTGATTTCCAGGGTTTTACGTTGAACTGAACGAACTAAGTCTTAACATACTGCAGGGGATTATGATTAAACTTCACATATTCCACTCATAAAAGAACACATTCATAGCAATCATCTGTCTGGTTCACATGGGTCTAAACAGCGGTGCGGTCTTGTCACACCCTCTACACTCACGATTATAAAAGCATTTTCTTTAATTATTTATGAAATTTGTCACAAAAAGGAATGGAGGTTTTAGTTATTCATAGCCTCTGCAGCAGAAACACCAAGCGTGTGATGAGCTGATGGGAAGAGGCCAAACTTCGTAAGATGCTCGACAACTAGTCCATGCAAATGAAAACTCAAGCGTAGACACACATCCCCCATGCAGACTTACGGAGACGGTGCACTAGGTGTAAGAGAAGGAGTGCGTGTGTACCCTGAGAGAGCAGGCCAGGCAGGGACAGGCGACGGCTGAGCTCCGCCTCCTCCTCTCGGATGTCCCCCAGACTGGAGCTTTTCTTCCCCTGCATGGGCTCCTCCAGACGGAGTCTCTCCTCCACTCGCTCTCGACCCTCTCCTGGAACCTGGAGCACAACAACTCAAACACGTCATAGCGGGATCATCATCTTTTAGTTTCTTTCCAATAAAAGTGCCAAGTGTAACATAATTATGTAGAAAATGTATTGGTTTAATGTTAAAAGAGTGTGATTCTGGCATGTAACACACAGTACAGTAATGCCTTGAGATACGAGCAGAATAGGACCGAGCTTGTAACTCGAATTGCTCATATCTCAAATCATTTTACCCCATAAGAAATAACAGAAAAAAATGTATCCGTTCCGGCCCTCTAAATAAAGTCCCTTAGTAGTGCTAGTAACAATGGAAAAAACTTGTTTTTAATTGCTATAGAGACATACACACTCACACAAAATTATAGTATATAAGGATTCCTGGGATATAAAATAAAATGTGGTTTTAATTATGAGTTCTTACCTCGAGACAGACGATGTGAGGAAGAGAAGGAGGGAGGGATTACGTAGATAACGCAAACACAATATGGAAGTGTAGTGTTTCTTCCCGTGTAGCGTATTGGATAAACTACACGCACAATAATGTATGCCTCAGAACCTCATATTTATTATTATTGAACACACATAACTCGTGCTGCTCCCAGCTAAATACTCCTGAATCACTTGTCACCCACCGTTAACCCCTGCTGAAAAAACAAGGTGTCCCTCTAGAGGAGATCGTATGCAATTACCCCATAAATGTATATAACATACACCACAGGAAGACTCGCTGGAGATGCATACGGAAGTCAACGAACACGTGAAGTGAAGGAGTAAGGCGGCGTGGGCTGCTCCGAATGCTTGACCACCTAGCGTCAGCATCTACAAGCGAGCTCGTATCTCAAATCTTTACTCGTATTTCAAAGCAAAAAATAGCTCGAAGGCTTGCTCGTATCTCGGAATACTCGTATGTCGGGACACTCGTATCTCAAGGTATTACTGTATTAAAAAAATGGAAAATACACTTACCCAGTAACCAATGACTTTTCTCAAAGAGAGAGCTTCATATGTGGACACTACACGCTCCCCCACTGCAGAGGCACAGGACACCACCAAGTTGTTCAACGCGGAGCCCATTGGAGTCACAGACTGGGCGACCGGGATCAAGTGGTCAGAGGTGAAAGGATCAGCAGGGTCACTGAAGACCTGTGATAGGACAGATATGAGCTGGACGCTAGAGTTCTGAATTGCACATTTAGAAGAAACTGAACCGTTTGGGATAGTCTATGGATGGTTGACTTGTTGAATAGTGATGGCCAGCTAGTATATTTAACTAAATTAAAATATAGATATAGATATTTATAGCTATAATATTTGTTAAAAGTGAAATGGTCAACTTCTCAAAGAGGGTTTAAGCATGTTGACGAACTAACTGTTAAAATGAAAAATTCTGATTATGACATTTCTGCCATCATTTTCACATTATCATGTCGTACCTTCGTTTATGTTCCACAGAACATAGAAAGTTCTTGGAATGACACATGGATGAGTAAAAGATTCATTTTAATTTTGGAATAAATTATGAATTTTAGTTTTTGGGTCAGATATCCCCAGATCTGGATATGATGATGTTTACAGTCAGATTACTTCTGTCTCACTTAAAGTTAATCGTTAAAAAATCTTTATGTTAAAAATATTGTTAAAAGTAATCTTTAACTGAATCTCAATTTTACATACAGTACATTATAATGCCCAAACTTCAAAAAATATAAGATGTCGGTGTTTATTTTTAATTTATTTAGACAAAACCGTACTGGATTAATAATACAGGCCAGTTATGTTACCACTATTAACCAGAATTTTAATACTGGTGCATTTACCCTATGTATTCTGTACAGCTAACTGATATTTTCCACAATGATCGCACCAATTTAAATGAAAAAGTTAATAAAATGTATTTATAGACATCCAACTAATACTGGTATTCATACATTAACCTAATGTTTGACAGACATTAGGTATGTTTATAAGCACTAGTTTTCATTAATCTGAATAAATCCAAACTGATTTCAGATTCTGAAAGTCCTGTTTATATCAACTCTATCCTTCGCAATCCCTTTTAGTTTACATGTGAATTTATGTATGCAGCTTGAAGATGTTAGAAGATAAAAATTTAGCAAATACTCAGTCGCCTCCCCTGTCCAGTTCATAATATTAATAAACATGTGAAGTCTAGAAGTAAGAAGTAAAACGTATATAAATAGAGATCTTAGTAAATAAACGGCCTCTGGTTAACATACGGATCATAGCACTGCGCATGTGTGCGAGATATTTTTTAAGCCAATTGAGAGGAGACCTATTCGAGGGTTTATGATTCGTTTTTTTCCTATTAATCAAATTACATCCGGTCTACACCCTCCCTTTCACTCCAATCGAGCTCAGTCAGATCGATTAAGTTCTTTATAGAAAGGTTTTTTGTTCTGAATTAAGCCAACTAATGTATTATTTGGAGGCATAGCTACTGTAGTGTCAGAAACTAACCTGAGCTGAATGAAGCGTGCTGGGGGTCTTGACGATGTGCTCTGCCAGGGCATGATCAGAAAGTCTTTTAAGATAGTCCTTCACTGCCTGCTCATCAGGGAATGGGGAGCACTTCACGCCTGTGGCTCGACAGCCGTCCGGCTCAGGGTTGCAGGTCTCTGAAGCTTCGACACAAGCCTCTCCATTTGTGACCGGAGCTTCAGGTTCAGTCGAGTCTTCTGTGGTCGGTTCTACAGATTTTTGGCTAGATGCAGGAACCTGATTTTTTGGTTCAGAGGCAGGTGTGCCGTCAGGAAGAAGTGTAGATTCAGGGTTGGTGCTGGAGGTGGGAGATCTTGGGATCTGGGTGGGAATGGATTCTGTAGGAGAGCTCTTGCCTTGTTTAACCTGTTCTGGGCTGCCCTCTAATACGGACTTGGTCTCGCCGCTGTCCTTCTCAACACCTAGTGGACAGTGATGGCCATCAGAGATAATGACGTGGTCCTCTTTGTCTGTCATCGTGTACAGCAGCTGATGGCACTGACCGCACTTGTCTTGAAGGGGTTTCCGACGCACCAGAGCCTCAGAACTTCGCACCACAGCCAGGCTGTGAGCGGCTCCACAGGCCACCTGCAACACGTGCCTTCCCGCCAGGGTCTCTACCTTCTGGGGCTTCCAGACAGGAAACATTGAAGTGTTCAGGCCCAGCTGGCACCCGCTGCCCCAAGCCCAGACTTCATGCTTGGCTGAAAGAGCTAGAGTGTGCTGATCCCCACAGGCCACCTCTAGGATCTTCACCGTCTGAGGGGGCGTGGTCTCAGAGTCGAGCACGCCCACAGGGGTGGGGTTAGGGATAACAGAGAGTCCCGAAAGGCCACACTGGCCATGAGCGTTTTCCCCCCACATGTGCACGCCTCCATCCTCTGTTACTACTCCACTGTGGGCGGAACCAGCAGCCACAAAAACAACATGTTGCTCGCTAAGCACAGCCTCCAAAATGGGCTCAGTCACTACTGATGATGTTTGGTTCTGTTTCCAAGACAACTCACCAAAACTGTAGACTTGTCCCCCTAAGTATAGTATATACACATTATTAGATATATCTGGATTGCATCATCATTGCAAAATGTATGAGAAGCAATAGTTTAATCTTTTCACAAGCATCTATTTAAAGCAGTGGTTCTCAACCAAACTCCCAAGGACGACTCAAAATAAAATATATCCCTCTCAATAACGATTGTTTTATTCAAAAAACGTTTGACATTTAAGGCATCACAAAGCGAATCCTGCTTAATCCACTCCCAGTTTCTTTTAAGTTTGAAAATAATCTGCTTTGTCATAATTGAAAGAGAAATACCAGAGGAAATATCTTAAGGTGAGGTCACATTCACCATTGTTTGGGGAATTGTTATATGCAAAATCCAGTTTATTTCAACAGGAATCTACACAATCTGGAATTTCGTGCAAGGGCAAAATTTCAAAATTGAGATGCATTCAAAAACGTTGACAACCACTGATTTAAAAAGAACAAAACATTTTCATCAGTTTTCTTTTGATTTTTTTTTAAAATTAGACAAAAGAAAGACTTTTTGATCTTGTTGTGGAGGATCACCTCAATCTATCCAAATGATGATCTCTTTTCAAATTATTCATTTTTTTCCATTTCAGGATAATTCAACCAAATATAAAAATCTAAACCTGTATGATTTTCTTTTGTGGAACCCATATAATAAAGGTCAATGGGGTCTAAAACAACACTGGACACCAACTACTTTCATTGCATGGACAAACAGACATTTTTCAGAATATCTTTTGTACAAGTTAAAACAGGTTTGGTAGGGTGAGTAAATAATAACATTATTTTTATTTTTGGGAGACCTATCCTGTTAAATTACAGTGCTAACATAACAAAGACCTCTCACGGCTTAGATGATGTCAGCTAGGCAAGGAGTTTAAAGTTAGATGTTGTTTTATTTAATAAAAGATTTGCAACAACATTCACTTGCTACTTATGTTATACTTACTGTGTGCATCAATACATTTCACATTGACTTTAACCAAACCAAAAAAGCTCATCGACTGTTAGTGCTTTGCATCTAGAGTGTTTCCCAGCTAAATTTGCATGTGTATCTATGCCTCACTCCGGTGTGAATAATAAATGCATTACCCTCTACAAGCAGAACACCATGTCTGGCTCCCAGGGCAGCCTGGAGCACGGGCCGCGAGAGCAGCACCCTCTCTGGTGTGGTGCTGTAGGAATATCCCCTCCACGTGTGGAGCAGACCCCTCTCCCCAGAACCGTCCTCCTCACCCGAACTACAATCACAGAGATCCACACACTTTTAGAGAGGTCATGAGACAAGAAGAAAAACACCAAGAAGTAAACAAACGCTGAATTGTCCAATCCTGCTGGCAGTCTCACCTTATCTGCTTCTCCATCTCTAAACGTTCCCCATGCCACAGCTGTTGTGTTTGTCACCGTTGATGATTGTCCTGTGAGAGAACGAGTGACATATAGATTTAGATGCTGAATGACGACCACAACTTGTTTGTTTAAAAGCCTTTTTTGAGCTTTTGAACTAAAATGGTTATATTTCATGAATGATTTGGAGTACAGACCTTTTAAAGAAGGTAATCAGCAGATTATTGCAGAAGCGAAAGCAGCTTCAAAAAATGAAAGTGTACAAAGGTGTTAGATTGAAGTTCGTTTACCGTAAAGCACATGTTATTCTATGCAATAATACATATTTTACATAATAATCTGGACTAAAATTCAAAGTCAAAGTTCATGCGGATTTGATGTCTCAAAAATGGAGCCCATTAAAATGTTTTAGTCCAAATTATGCATAAAACAAAGACTCTTGACAAAGACTAACAGTGTAAACACATGTGTAAACAAACAGATCAGGGACAAATGTGACGTAGAGATGTGATGAAATCATCAGCTGAACTGACAAACACACAATAACAGACATGGGACGGTCTAATAAATCTTATAACGAATATTAACTCCTATCCTGAGTTCTAATTAAAGCACACACTGTCAATCAGGTTTAGATGAGCATGAAAAAGTGACATGGCATTAAGCAATAAGGAAACAATATTCTAACTGATATCAATGATGCATTTGATAATGTCTAATATGAAACTAGACCTGTTTGATGTGATCAAAGCACACCAAATTTAAGAAAACATTCCCGTGGACAGGTGGGATCGTGTTAAATAACTGACACCACAGGAAAGTCATACAAACACAACGCAGTCCCTGAAAGACAGAAACATTCCTAATCTTCATTCTACTCGCTGCTCAGTCACTCTGATATACATAACGTTTCGTTTATTCTTACCCCAATATGTCCGCAGAGAATGATTCTTGGTTAAAAAAATATATCTTGTCAGCCTTTAAAGCGCTTGAATAGAGAAGTAGTATAACCGGTAATGAAAGCAGACAGATGGAGTGAAGCGCATGATGATGATATTAATCGGGTGTGTTGTTGTGGTGGTTCTGAACGCTTCGACGGACGGAGAAACAGGAGAGACAAATCACATGGCGTATTTACGCTTTCGCCTTTTTTACTCCAGGTTGAGGAGGAGAGATGAGTTTGTTGCTTGAAACGCTGAGCTGATAAGCTAAATATATATTATTGTACTTGTCCAAAGAAACCGTAGATAAATATTTTAAATGCTTGTTTTAATTTAGTTTTTTGTTGTTGTTGGTTGGTTGGTTGTACAAACGTGAAGAGAACGCTCCGTTGTATCATTTTGCAAACGTCGTGGGAACGTTATATTTTTTGTTCTCTAAACGTTTTAAATTAGTAGTAGCATTTAAACACCAGTAAAGAAAATTAAATGACTAAACGTATTTAGAAAACTACGACATTTTGAAAAATTAAAATGTTTCAGGAAACGTTTTATGAACAATAAATAATGTTATTGTGCAAACGTTTTGAGAGCATCATTAAATACCAGATAACTTAGCCGTTACTTAAATTATAATAAATAATAATTGTTCCCTGTTAGCCTAGATTGTATAAATCGCTATATAAATGTATGGGGATAAAGTTTGATGTACTAATATATATACATATACATACATATACCGGTATATATATATATATATATATATATATATATATATATATATATATATATATATATATATATATATATATATGCAACTTCACTGTGCGATAAAATTGTTTACAATTTGCAACAATATAATAATCAAGCAGTTGCTAGAGGTATATGCTAGAGATTTGTTTTGCTATTATATTTCTTTATTACTATATACTTATTTCTGGAATTTCAAACTAACATTTGTTTTAAAACGTATTTTCCTTAATGCTCCTCTATTACTCACACACTCATACTAAGACACACACACACACACACACACACACACACACACACACGCGCTTGCATACACCCTCTGGGTGTTTTAGATGCACCAGGCTTTCAAAACAAACCAGCAATCCCTTGGCTCTCTTTAATTTTCAGCCAATTGGATGGTGGTTTGCAGAAGAATTCTGATTGGCCTGTGACCACACAAGCGGCAGTGGCAGCTGCAGGAGGCAGGAGAGCAACAGAGAGAGAGAGAGAGAGAGACGAGAGAGGTACAGATAGACAAGAGAAGAGCTCTCAGAGTAAACGTAGGAGGACAGAGAAGGGAACTTGTGTCAGCGTGGGTGCTCTCTGCCAGAGGATCAGGATGAGGTCCAGTACCACACTCAAAATGTATGGGTCACAGTGAGAGCCTCCAGTCATATCAGCCGTTCCATCAAGGTCCATCAGAAGAAACAGACAGCATGCAGAACCTCCGGCATGCAGCTTCTGAGGCTTTCCAGCGTCTCGGTAAGTGCATTTCATCTTTCTTTAAGGATATTCGAACACTGTGGAAATCTGTCCTTGATAATGTGTGTTGATGTCTCGTCATGTGTTTGGAAAGAGGTATAGTGCATAGTTAAAGAGATAAAACCACACTCTTCTTCTTCCCCAGCATCTCAGCTGCACATTAAAACTGTAAATAACTTGATTTATGATCCGTATACACACACACACACACTTTAATGTGAGAATGTACTAGGCCCTATAACTCATAATCCTTTTAAACTTGAAACGCCTCCTAAAAATCTATTTAAATTTTCAAAGGAACTATACAGAACTGTTTAAACCAGTCTAAGGTGGTCTGAGCTGGTTTAATTGGTCTCCTGGTTTGGCCAGTTGTTATTATTGTTAATTAATACTCCTTGAATACAATGTAAGTCGCTTTGGATAAAAGCGTCTGCCAAATGCATCCATGTAAATGTAAATGAAAACTGAAAAAATAATAAAAAATATTTTTGGTAATTTATATAAAGCTGCAAATAAAATGTAAATATTAGATGAAAAATCTTAAACTAAATAAAATTAGAAATGTTGCCTTGGCAAGTAACTGAAATAAATGTAAAGTCAACATGAAACAGAAGTTATGATAGTCTTTTCTTCCCTATTGTGACATAAAACTTGATTTTGTCCATCAGAAATTGATTGAATCGTTGAATCATAGTTGTTTGCTATTGGTCGATCTTGTGTGTGTGACAGGTTGTCCTGCCCTTGCTGTAGGATTAAGAGGACATGCATTAAAAAAATTATGTGCATGGATAAATCATTTATAATAAATACTGCAATGTTCAATAAAAACAAAAAATTGTCCATTTTGCTTTCATAGTGACTTTAAAACTTAAACTGAAAAATAAATTCAACCTAAGTAGTAATGTTAAAAAAAATTTCAACCATAGCAGAGAAGCCAGGTTGTTGTGGCTAAGCACATGCCATTGTTGATTTGCCCTGGAGGACAAATAGTCCAAGCAGCAGAACAGAGAGGATTCTGCTTGACCTGTGTGTGTACAAGAAAGAATGATCGACACAATATCTGTGGTTTACAGCAAGGGAGAAGTGAGATTTTGTTGTGATGGAGGAGGAAAGGGCAGGTTCCTGAAGGTGAAAGAAAAACAGCTCGTAACAGCATCTGTGTCCATCTCTTGAGAGGCAGGAGGGCTGAGAATGATGTGTGTTATGGGTGAAAAAAGCAGGCACGCGTGAAAGTCAATGACTTTAAATATCCCAATAGTGGTAAATCTGTGGCTGGCTATTTCTGGACATGTATTTAAGCACATTTTTTACGAAAGTAGTCTGTTACTGTCCTGTGAATAGCCAGCAAATCTGCATTTTTCTCAGAATTGCCAGTTTGTATGCATTTCTTGGGCTGACCAATCTGAAATCACTTTCCTTGGGATTATTTTCCTGAATTTTGTGGATGATTGCCTATCGATATATATATAAAAACTTGGATATACGTACAATAATATATTATACCCAACTTAATCTGCATATATACAATACACTCACATACAATTATGCAAATCTTTTTTTCATTACAAAATGTAACTATATTATCACCCAGCTCTTTATATAAAGTTTGATTTATAACTATGTTTAATTCCACATACATACTAGCATATCTCAACGGCTTGATTGCTTGAAGTAATACAATCTAATCTGCTTAATGCAACTATACAGCATGAAAATATAAAAATATTATAAACATAAATAGCATGACTTCCTGTAAAGCTGCTTTGAAAGAAGTTTTGTGAAAAGCGCTATACAAATACATTTTACTTGACTTAACTATTGCAACTGTTTATGTCAGAATCGTAAGCTATGATTTGATGCTTGCTATTGCTAGTCAGAGGCAGGAGGGACATTCTCATATTTCATTCTAGTGAACATTTTATAGAATATTTTTTGTGTGTGTGCAAATTCCAAGATTATCAATACTTTTTTTCAAGGAGAGAATGTCTATGTATTTAAAGTCGGCTTGAAACAGAAGTTGTGATAGACTTTTCTCTGTATTAAGGCGTATATCCTGGTCTTTGTTTTTCGTAGAACACGAAAAAATGTAGGGCGGGACTTGATTTTGTCTGTGCATTGATTAGATGGCTCTGAATTGCTGTGATCTCATGTGAGTGACAGGTGGTCCCGACCTTCGCACAAGTAAACACAGAGAAAAGAATCAGATAAGAGAAGAGATTTCAGTCTTTTATATGTTGAATTGCAGCTCCTCCATCCCTGTTGTTGGTTTGTAGAGAACAATACAATATAGGAATACCTTTGTATCTGCAGCAACTGCATTAAATAAAAAAATAAAAAAGTATGAGATGACATGCTTTGCCATGCGTGGCACTTTATGCTTTTAAGGTGTGTGTAGAGGCACATTGTCAGAACCCTTTTTCTTAGGAATGTTTTACATTTTTATCTTTTCAATATTATAATGGTTTGTGTTTTGATGCACATTCTGGTGTTTTATGAACTATGGACTGCTGACATGTCTGCACGACAAATTTACCCTCAGATACTAATAAAGACAGCTTGACCTTGAGATTGTTAAAGATTACGAGGGAGCATCAATATAAAAATATATATTTCCAATGATAATAAATAATTTGATATTCCATAAAAAAATAAGAATGATCAATTTAGATTTCATGGTGACTAAATCCACGTCTAAATGTATAGGAATACACCAACTTTTAGATGGTATCAAAGCTAACAGACATTTATTGGAGGTTTTGTACCTCGTTTATCTGAGTTTCTTGGCCTTCATCAAACCAACCACTGCACTTGTCTGATATGTGAGTGATGGGTGGCTGTACACATTGCTCACAGAATACTGATCAGCAGCAAGAGCTTCACATTAAGATACAAGACAGAGGGAATGAGGGAAAACGTGAGTTCGTAGCAGAATGCAGAACCGTAAGAAACGGATGTCAAGCGGTGATGAAGAAGAGAACGATCTTGATGGAATGAGGAAACATGCTTGTGCAGAGACAGAAAGAGTGGAGTGTAGAGATGGATGAGAGGATAAAAAGAGAGAACGGGAAGCCCTGATGCATCTGAGAATGAGTTATGAGCTCTCCCTCCCATTCCCTGACTCATAAATATCTGTGAAAAAAAATGCTCTTGGGGAAGCAGAGACACACAGAGACAGCACAGATCATTGGTCGACACGCAGAAATATTCTCCATTAGAATCTCCAATGACTAACCTGTGACAAATGACATTTTAGTAACCAGAATTGATTTTATCACCTATTTTTATTACAACAACACTCATGTTTAGGAAGCTAAGCGATTAGTATTCACCTTATTTTATAACGCGCAAGTAAGCTATGATCTGTGAATGAGCAAGACAAAGTAAAATAGCAAATATCTTTAAGACAAAGTGCTGTAAACAGTAAAACTGTTGCTGATATAAATAAAAATAATGATAACATATACCCGTTTGCAATATCAAGCAGCATAAAAAACTGTTTTTTATTGTACATCTAAAATGACTGGAAGTGGATGACACCGGAAGACTTACACATTCAAGTCATGAATGGCTTATTAAAAATAAGGTGGCGAAATAACCAATTCGTTGTTAGGGTGTTGCTAGGCAGTTGATTGCTAGGTAGTTGCTTGCTAGGTAGTTGGTGGTTGCTAGGTGGTTTCATACTGGAAATAGGGATGCACAATATATCAGAATATATCACAATATATATGAGACTGGTTATCTGCTGATGATAAAAACATCACACTGCATATACACTCACCTAAAGGATTATTAGGAACACCTGTTCAATTTCTCATTAATGCAATTATCTAATCAACCAATCACAATGCTTCAGTGCATTTAGGGGTTGGTCCTGGTCAAGAAAATCTCCTGAACTCCAAACTGAATGTCAGAATGGGAAAGAAAGGTGATTAAAGCAATTTTGAGCGTGGCATGGTTGTGTGTGCCTGACGGACCGGTCTGAGTATTTCACAATCTGCTCAGTTACTGGGATTTTCACGCACAACCATTTCTAGGGTTTACAAACAATGGTGTGAAAAGGGAAAAACATCCAGTATGCGGCAGTCCTGTGGGCGAAAATGCCTTGTTGATGCTAGAGGTCAGAGGAGAAAGGGGGTCCGAGGAGAAAGAGGTCCGACTGATTCAAGCTGATAGAAGAGCAACTTTGACTGAAATAACCACTCGTTACAACCTGTAACAACACGGGACAGCAGGAACGTGTGCGATGTGGAGTAAGGAGCACGAGGAGGTTCCAAACGGAAACTCATTTTATTCAACAAACACGAAAACAAAACCACTTTAAATATAAACAGAAAACGGCATTTGTCGTGCAAAAACCAGGAGACTAGGAAACACTTGGAGAAACTAGGAAAAACTCTGAGATTGCATCCACACACAACACTTACTGCACCAGGAAACAGGATCAAAGTCAACATTACAGGATCAACAACTGACAAAGACCAGTTCTCTGTCTATTTATACCCACTTGTGTGTCCTGGGGTCTCATTTATGAACTGTGCGTAGGATCCCTACTAAAAGTTTACGTACGCTTAAAAGTCAAAAATGGCATACACCAAAAAATTAACTAAAATTAACCATCTGTGTCGCCAATTCCCTCTGTCTCCAGAATGTGCGAATACACAGCTCAAAGTTTGCTTTAAGGTCTGCACATTCTCCCATCAAGTTTGTTTTTTATTGATCACATCTTTGCGTGGAAACTGGCGTACGTACGTTTACAGCCCCGTTTTGTGCGTACGCACACTTTATAAATGAGACCCCAGGACACACAAGTGGGTATAAATAGACAGAGACATGAGACACTGATGAGATAATTGACACAAGACAGGTGTGGAAGGTTCTAGAAAGGCCCGGAAGTGAACAGGAAGTGATATCACGATAGACAGGTAGTGACAACAGGAAGTGACCCCATGACCTCAGTGACAGGGAAGTGACAAAGACACAGAAAGACAGGACCAAGTGTGACACAACCGAGGTATGCAGCAAAGCATTTGTGAAGCCACAACACGCACAACTTTGAGGCGGACCCCACCGGGTACCACTCACCTCCACTACAAATAGGAAAAAGAGGCTACAATTTGCACAAGCTCGCCAAAATTGGACAGTTGAAGACTGGAAAAATGTTGCCTGGTCTGATGAGTATCGATTTCTGTTGAGACATTCAGATGGTAGAGTCAGAATTTGGCATAAACAGAATGAGGACATGAATCCATCATGCCTTGTTACCACTGTGCAGGTTGGTGGTGGTGGTATAATGGTGTGGGGGATGTTTTCTTGGCACACTTTAGGCCCCTTAGTGCCAATTGGGGCCAACATTTGTAAAGAATGCTTTCAGCACCTTGTTGAATCAATGCCACGTAGAATTAAGGCAGTTCTGAAGGCGAAAGGGCGTCAAACACAGTATTAGGATGGTGTTCCTAATAATCCTTTAGGTGAGTGTATATTTTAATATGCATCATTATCTGCTGATATTTGGTATTTATTTGCACCAAATGCATGCTCTTTTTTCAAGTTAATCTTTAAAAACATTAAGAATTTAATGATTGCAATTTAAATGTAATCTTTAGTAAATCTCGACAATATTATCAATTTTTCATTCTTATTATAATATTGTATAATATTGTTTAGACAATATAATATTGTATTGTCTAAATTCACTTGTTTAAAAGTATCAATAACATTTGTTTATAAGCAATGTATATTAACCCATATTAGCGTTGTCATCAAGAATGAGAAATAATGATTCCCTGAGTATGCATTTTTCATAAATACATTTTTGATGAGATGCTTGATGTGAAATGGACTCAGTTTCATGGCAGGTTATGGTTAATGGAGACCGGTCACCACTGAAAGGCCCTTTAAGATGACCTTTCTTTCCTGTCAAGGACGATACTAATCTGGCATCAGAACTCCTCAGGGTGACACCCGCAGCAGTGCCAAAAAGAGTTTTTAGTAAATTAGATCTGGAACGATCCAACAGAGACATACAGTCTTCTGGGTCAACATGCAGGGCTTTGTAATTCAATCATCTAATTTGATGTAGTTATATCAACATTAATGCAATCAACTTGTGCAGTTGCCTTTCCTATGTAAAAAAATCATAATAAATATTCTGTGTATTAGTCTCAGAATTGCTGCAGTCTCTGCAGTGGGCTTTAAATCATTGTAGCGTTAAAGAAAAGGTATCTTTAAAAACGTTCTTCTCAACAGGGATGTTATTTGACATGGTAAAAGTTGCTGGACAGTTTTAGGGCAGAGCTGTCTTCCTGCAGTCACATTGATTCTTCAAACTTACAAAGATAGGCTTATTTTTCATATTCGCTGTATCTTTTGCCTAAACAGAGTTCATTTCCTTGTGACTGACTGTCAGAACATATCGCACTTTGCATAGCAGATGCACTCCCCCTCATAGAGACCCCGTTCAAATATACATCACCGAAATAGAATTTAATTGCTGTGGTCTACGATCATGGGGTCTTTCTCTTCCCGTCTTTGTCCATTTCTCTCTCTCTGTTCAATGATCCCATTTAGTGTTGTATTTGCTGTTAAAATTTAAATGAAGGTGAAGGGTAAATCTTAGACCCCCTGTACATGACCACCTGCTTCTGTTCCTTTCTCGCATCAGGAGCTTAAACACTGAGTGTGACTCACCTTCTACCTGCTTTATCATACCAAATAGGCATGGGCATAATGACTTTTATATTGAACAAATTGTATTCTATCCACTAACCCTAAACCTACCCAATTTTTTACGTTCAAAAACATCACTTAGTGTGATTTATCAGCTTTTTTGCTGATGGGGGCCAACAAATGTCTCCACAAGGACAAGGATTTTGCATATTGCCATCTTTATGAGTTTATGAGTTTATCTAAACCACACATACACACATAATTGTAAATGTCTTTATGAGGACATTCATTGAGTTACCCTAACTTTACCTATCATAACTAAGTGCTAACCCGAGCTCTTGCCCTAAACCAACCTTTGCAAGTGCATATGTACAAATATATTACAATATTATATATAATCATTTATATTACTTTCATCTATGCGTTTTTAAATGTATATATTATATTTAATAATGTAATAGCATAAAAAAAGTTATTTACATTTCAGTATAAAGCTATTATAAACAGTCGAGTCATTTATCGCACATAAAGCATAATATGTATTTTGATATTTAAAGTGATGTGTTACATCTAAACTGTTCTTTTATGTTTTACAGGGTTAAAGCAAAGACATCTGGGCTATGAGGAGGTAAGAACATTTGACATGTCATTAGACAACATGTTATGAGCACAAACAAACATCCCTCCACCCACAGAGGCAGGACACATGACAGCTGGAGGTGGAAGGAAGACATACAGCACTACCCCCTTCAGGGGGAGAAAGAGAGAGAGAGGAGGAAAGGCAAATAAACAAGAGTTTATGAAAAGAAAAACAGCACTGCCCTCTACTGGGGGAAAGATCGAGAGCATATGTTTGGAATGACGCACTATATTTTACTCTTAGTTCTGTCGTTTATAGCACACACTGTATGCACATTTTCTGTATGCGTACTATCTACTCTCTTTGCTAAAATATTTAGTATACAGTAGAGCTGATAGACCTTATCCCAACTGGTATCAAGATGGGATGGGAACGATGTAGCATATTTTGTCGTTGCAAAATATGTTGTTATACATACTATGTATAGTATATACTATACATACTGTATATACTGCACAGTACTTAGTAAGCTAGTATTGTATTATAGAGAGAGGCATCATAGCTGAGTACAGAATACACTTTTCTCTTCTCAGTAATTGGCGCCTCATTCCTGGCTCAGTCGAGTATGTCCCATCTGGGCACAGAGTCCAGATAGACAAAGTCAATAAAGAACAGAAAACATCCATCATGTTCTACAAGTTGCATAATGACCAGACCATGAGAATAGAAAAACACACACTCAAACACATATACAATGACCACAAACAAATATTTGGATACTTAAATATGTATGAATGTCATGTAATTGATCAAAATATCAAATCATTTTTTTGAGTGAAAATTTTAATTACTGTATATATTGTTATTGATAAATAAATGCAGAATTACTGAGCATAAGAGACTTCTTTCACAAACAGTTTAAAATCTTACTTTTTTTTTTTTACTTTGAAGGTTAGAGAGTATATATATGATAATAATATAACACTGTGTCATTTTTTCTTTAAATAAACTAAACTTAATTTACTGGACTTATCCAATTCATATTTCCAATGTATTTGACTTGAAAAAAATAACTTATATAATAACAACTTTTGGGATTGAGTGAAACTCAAAAAGATCCATCCAAAAAATAATAATAATAATAATATCTTTTTTATCATAATAATTTTTACTGTGAATAATATAATATAATTTGAATGTGGGTGCAACATAATATTTTAGCCACATTTTCCCCTTCTTAGAGAGAGATGAACCATAGCGTATGGATAGAGTAAGGAGATCCAGCTGACTTCCATCACGACAAGCATTGCAATTCACTTCAGTCTGATGAGAAATGGCTTTAATAAGTCTGAAAAACACTGTATAGATGTGACTGTTATTTTATGGTTTCTTTCTCACACTTACATTCTTTTGTTCTCTTATTTCTCTCTCACAATCACCATTTCTCACTGTCCGTTCCATCATCCTTTTCTCTCCTGCAGTTGAATGAATGCATTTGTTCCTCTTAGCAAATTGAACATGGCTGTTTGTGTTTGGCTCTCATGGATGGTTGATGGAGTCATGAGACCAGGCCTGCAGACACACGCACACACACACACACACACACACACACACACACACACACACACACACACACACACACACACACACAAGCTTTCCCATGCAAGTCATATGAGTTATAGGGCTTAATCAGAGATAGAGAGAGTAGAAGATTGGGAGATGGAGGATTTCCTGTGGAGAATGCGGGTCTGGGCGTCTGTGTGCTTAAGGAGATGTTGTTGGTGTTGTGGAGATAAAACAAATGAAGTCCGAAGGGAAGAAAAAGAGGAGATGTTTGAGATGAGAGTAGAAGAGATAAAAGAAGCGATGAAAACAGAAGAAAAACCATCAAAAACTTGGAGTGTGTCCTCCCTCCCAGTCGCTGAGGTCAGATCTGTGTGTGTGTCTGTGTGTGTGTGTGTGTGTGTGTGTGTGTGTGTGTGTGTGTGTGTGTGTGTGTGTGTGTGTGTGTATGTGTGTATGTGTGAAATCGACAGGGATAAATTATGATGTCTTGTCCTTTAAATCACAATAACATTGATAACAACAGTAACACAGTAACAACATAACAACTTAAAAATGTCACAAACTTTGTAATATCATTGATAAATAGTTCTGATTATTTAGAATACTGTATGATAAAGCGTCTTAAACATTCAAACACTTTGGGTACGTCTCAGTCTGGTCCCTAGTTCATTAGTCCAGTCATGGATTCGGCCATTTTAAGGGCTGTCTCAATCGCAGAATCGTTCCACAACGTTCAATCCCTAAAAACTCCCACAATGCACCGTGAAAACCAGGGTGCATCGATGCTGCCTTAACCAAACTTCTCAAGCGTGAAACTTAAATCACGTGAGCCAACAAACTACACACTACAAAAAACATTGTTATTTTATTTCAGCATAAACATACATCGCTAAACACAGTCTAGCCAACATTTAGAATTTAATTACAGCTAAAATGTTGTAACAAGCAAAGTATTTGTCATAATTTATTTCAAATAGCATTAACAGTAATGTCAGAGAGGTATCAGCTCTGCTGTTGTTCATAAACGCCAGTAGTGGTGTAGTACAAAGAGGACGTTGTCATGTGTCCAGAAATAGTATCAATAGTCTCCCAATGTGTAAAGAGACTTTACTGTCCTTACCAAAGACTGAACTCCTCTGCTGGACACGCTTTACGCTTTCTCGTTTATTTCTGTCCAGTTTTCTGTGTTAAAGTTGTGATAGTTGGGTGTGTTCTTTGTGGTCATAATTGAATGAATAATAATTAATAATTTTTTAATTTAAGTTTTTTATGCTCACCAAGGCATAAAAGATATATGATCAAAGTAGAATTTTCAGCATCATTTCTCCAGTCTCCAGTGTCACATAATTCTTCAGAATCATTCGAATATAATGTTTTGCTCATCAGGAATCAGTTTGCATTATTATAATGTTTAAAACAATTGTGCTCCTTAATATTTTTGTGGAAACCATGATACATTGCCATATAATATTTTGGGGTATTTATATATATATATATATATATATATATATATATAATTAATACTCTAAGGCAGTGTTTGTCAACCTTTTTTGAGCCAAGGTAAATTTTTTCATTGAAAAAAAAAAATCACACCACCAACCAAAAATGTAAAAAAATGAAACTCTGTAGCCTATATTAAACAACATACAGTCATTCTTATCAAACTGTCTTGAATGGGAATTAAATAAACACAAAGAAAAAAGTATTTTATGATTATTTAGTTTTCAAAAATATGTTTTTTAGACCAATTAGGTATAATTGAATAATTTTCCACGGCACACCTGACGATCTCTCACGGCACACTAGTGGAAAAACACTGCTCTAAGGACATTAAATTGATTCAAGTGGTAGTAATGGTGTATATAATGTAACAAAATATTTTTATTTCAAGTAAATGCTGGTATTTTGAAAAAGGTATCAATAATAAAAACCACCAATAATAATTGATCATATTTGTGTAACAGACTGACTCACAGGCAGAGATCCAATCGCTTTGTCTTTATTTAAGAGTGGTCGGACAGGCAGAAGGTCAGGGCAAACAGAGATCATACATGAACGGTAATACAGGCAGGGATCACAAAGGCAGGCAGACAGAATCAGGATCGTGGTACAGGCGGTAGTCAAGACAGGCAGCTATCAATCATCAACATTAATCCAGGCACAGGTCAGGGCAGGCAGAACAGAATCAAATACGGGCAAACAGGCAGAATCAGGACAGGAATAAACAGGCAGAATCAGGACAGGAATAAACAGGCAGAATCAGGACAGGAATAAACAGGCAGAATCAGGACAGGACTAGCAAATCAAGACTTCGCCCTGAGCTGTGGGGTAACCAGGTTTAAATAGTCTCTTGTGAATGTGTAACAGGCAGAGTGACAAACAGTCCTGATGGTGTTCAGCTGGTGTGTACAATCAGTCCAGTGTACTGCATGATGGGAAATGTAGGTGTGTAGTGTCAGTATATGTGTGAGCTCCCTCTGGTGGCCATGGGGGGGTGCGCAGAGCTCATATTCATAACAATTTGAGCATGGAATACACATATTAAAATTTCTGAAAGACAATGTATTGTAGTTTTAATCAAATAAAATTAGCCTTGGTGAGACTTTTTAAAAACATTAAAAAAAACATTTATTCCAAACTTATAGTTATATATATAGTTTTGGAATAAATATATATATATATATATATATATATATATATATACATATATACATACACTGGTAAAAAAAAATGAAGGTAACACTCCATCACGGTGCGACACTAAGTCAATTAAACTTCAGGGATATCAGTCTGTCCAATTAGGAAGCATAAGTGATTGTAAATCAGTTTCATCTGCTTTAGTGGAAATGAACGTGCACAGGTGCACTGGAAAGGACACAGAAAGACAACCCTCAAAAAGAGAATAATTTTCCAGGGATAGGTGATCAACAATTGTTTTGTCTTTATTCTTCCTGACTGATTTGCCTTTTAGTTTTGTGTTTTGTTAGGGTCCTTGTCACTGTCTCTATCACGAGGCAGTTCCTACAATCCAATCATCTTACACAAGCAGTCCTTCTGCTCTTGGCTGGCACATTCATACGTGTCATCGCAAGGAAGTTTGGTGTGTCTCCCAGCACAGTTTCAAGAGCATGGAAGAGATACCGGGAGACAGGCTGTTACTCAGTGAGAGCTAGACAGGGATGGAGAAGGGTAAAAACACAGTAGCAGTACCAATATCTGCTCCTTTGAGTAAAGAGGAACAGGAAGGAACAGGAACACCTACAAACGGACCTCCAGCAGGCCACTGGTGTGCATGTTTCTGACCAAACTGTCAGAATCAGACTTCATGTGGTTGGCATGAGAGCTTGGCATGAGATCTTGACATCCTCTAGTGGGACCTTTGCTCACAGCTCAGAACCATGCAGCTGCACTATTTAAATGTCCTTTAATATTTTTAAGAAGTGTTTATATATATATATATATATAGAGAGAGAGAGTATAATATATAAAGAGTATTTATCTCCTTGCTGAAGATCTGAGAGTTGTAATCATCTAATCTGCATTTACAGTATATTTACAATTCTGAGCTGGCATAAATGAGAATAATGACGCCATGTAGACCTGAATATGAGGACACGCTTCACACAAGTACACACACAGACAAATGTGATGGACTGTAAGATGTTATGGCAGTATCAGCAAAACAAGGTGTTATAACATCTCACACTGTATCTCATATAGATCAAACTGTTCCTGTTTATATCTCTCTATCTTTGTCTCCTATTTCAGCTGGGTGAACTGGATGGGGTGGAGAAACCACAACCGCACTGGTTTCACACGCTGCAGGTGCGACGGCTCAGAGTTCAGAGAGGCCGCAGTAACAGCGATCCTATGGGAGGAAAGAGCTTCCAGCAAGAGTTCCAGTGGGTGAGGGACACACTAACACAATTCAGATGTACAACAATACACACCATGTGATTTAAACATGTTCACATCTAGCCATACAGTGTTAAGTAATGTTATCAGTAACGCATTACAGGATTACAAACTGTAATTGTCACATTGAAAGTAATGTTAACTGCTGCATAATACTAAATACATTCACTTATAAGACCTCTGAATTATCAACAAGATCTGTCATCTGATTGATAGTTTATTCTTTTTAGCATTGAAAAAATGTCCCCATTCAGGTCGTATTACACACGTTTTTATGCTCAGAACGTCTTTATGATAAGACTAACTTTTATATTGTTAATAAAATTTAAAGATGAATATTTACTGGGCTTAACCAACTTGACTTCGAGTAACCATACTTTGTTTTTTAGGTAAGTTATGTTAAAAAGGGAGTATCAAATATGATACATCAGTCTTTTGAGGAACATTTATTTGTTCATCTCTCAATCATCTTTGCATTATATGGTTTGCACCCCACAATAAAATCTACAAAGCTTTAATCTTAATTTAGCATTTAAACATAATATCACTAAGACATTTTATGGGGTGATAGTGACAACTGTAGTCTCAATTTCATCATCTATTCATTTTGCCCATATAAATAACTGATATGGGCCCAAAATAACTCAGTTTGGGCCTCTGAATAAAATTGATGTGTTTTTCTTCTCTCCTTTTTCTTTCTTCTCCATATTATCATGATATAATACTAAATTGGCCATAAAAGCCTGGTGACACATAGGAATAATTCAAGATAACTGGGACATTTTCCCCTGTCATGGCAAAACACATCTGCAAACATTTTTCTATTTTATATATTTTGTCTAAACAAAATGTTTATTAAAAAAAAAATCTGACTAGTGTTATTATTATTATTATCAAAAGAGGGTTTTTTTCACTTTGGGAAAGTAAAAACCCTTTGCATAGAATGAAATGTAATCTCTTGTTTAGTTGTTTTTAGTTTCGATGTTAAATTAAAGATGGTCTAGCTCTCTGGAAAAAGCTATCAGTTAACATTTCAGAGGCTCTTGCTTGACGAATAACAGTGTATGTTCCATTCACAGAAAACTGGCCTGGAGTTTGGGAATGCAACATCTTATCTTAATCTAGAAAAACTTGGAGAGGGCACATATGCCACAGTTTACAAAGGAATTAGCAGGTTAGTAGTCATATGTAAACACTCACACAGACACGCACTCAAAATGCAAGTCAATAGTATCATTAATACAGCTCAATGTTGCCTGTAGGACGACATCTATTCACTGAAGCAAGACGAATGTTTTACTTTTATGGCAGTATTCAGTTGACAAGCACATTATTCAGATACACCACCCTGTGGCTTTGTTCTTCTGTATAAATGATTCTTTTCACTGCCTTCCTGTAGGCATTTCTTGACTTCTTCTGTAGCAGCTTGTTTTACATGGATTCATTTTATAAGGTCATCCTGCAATAAATGGATACCCGCCTGAGGCCTCAACTGATAGGCAGTTTGATGTTGTTGTACAACGACCAATGATTTTTTATGAGAAACAGCTCCCAATCATCTCGGTGCAGCTCTTTTTGGATAGAAAACTTTACATTTAGCAACATTTTTGCTTGTTGAAGTTTGCTTGTTGAATGTGGTTAAAGGAACAATGTTACCCGAGTTACTGATCATTAACCCCAACATTCATGAATTGTACAGTGAGATTCTGTCATCAGTTACTTTCATATCATTCCAAACCCATAAGACGTCTTCGAAACACAACTGAAGATCACTTTATTGAAATCGGAAAGATTTCTGTCCCTCCATTGAACGTCATTAGGCATTCTATTGATCACCTCACAGCCATGAACTATGATTTTCTGCATGCTATAGTCATGGGTGTTATAAGACCAAGGGCACATTCTCTTCACATTTAATCAGTGTTCATGTTTATTCTACTGTCTCAGGTAAACTGTTAGAGATGTATGCTTGTACCAGCAGATGTATGTTTATGGATTATGTTAATGTTTTTCTGTGTTTCTGACAGAATAAATGGTCATCTTGTGGCTTTGAAGGTGATTCACATGAAAACTGAAGAAGGAATTCCATTCACAGCTATTAGAGAAGGTACAGCAAGAGCATAACACACACACACACACACAAGAAACATAAGTGCTTATATACATGCACCTACGGTAAAATGGGCTAATCAAGTATAAAAAGCTTTTGTTAATTAAGTATATTTTCAGGAAGCATTCTATATAGATGTCTGTAACTGAAATATGATTAATGGAATAGTGCATTAATAAACTGTTTTTAGAGAAACAACATATTTAAGTTCATATTATTTATATTTTAGGTGTTATATTTCTATGTTCTGACATATTACCATTCAAAAGTTTGGTGTCAGCAAGCTTTTACTTAATTAATATTAAATAATTACTTTATTTTTTATTAATACTTTTATTCAGCAAGGACACACTAAATTGATCAAAACTAACAGTAGAAACATTTATAATCCAGGTACAGACATTTATTACAATAATTTATATTTAAAACAAATTGTTTAAAACAAATTGTCTTTTGAAACCTGAAGATATATATTTTTTTCTTATCAATTAAGACAATTAATTTAGTTTCTTATCAATATTGAAAATGTCCAACTATTATTTTGATACTATATATTGACTATTATATTATATTGATACTATTTATAGTATATTATTGATAAGTAATATTGAAATGTTTCTCAAGGAGCAAATCAGCATATTAGAATGATTTCTGAAGGATCATATGACACTGAAGACTAGAGTAATGATGCTGATGGCCATCACAGGAATAAATTACATAAATTAATATTAATACATATATAATGAATATTATAATAAGATAATAAATAGTTGTTTTAAATGGTCATAATACACTGCTCATCCAAAAAAGTCGCTGTTTTGGGTTTAAATAGGCAAATGCTTAAAAGTCTTCTGATTAGACCATTATTGCAATGATTATTGTGTTTTTAGCATGTTATTCGTTTTAGCAACAG
Organism: Rhodeus uyekii; assembly: GCA_037043235.1. Taxonomy (NCBI): domain Eukaryota; kingdom Metazoa; phylum Chordata; class Actinopteri; order Cypriniformes; family Acheilognathidae; genus Rhodeus; species Rhodeus uyekii. The sequence continues at coordinate 3,287,673 of JAWRVZ010000032.1, read as the reverse complement.
TTCTTCTAACCCTAATTGATGGAGTGTTTAGCTTTTCTTTTCTTGAAAAACCACCTAGGAAGACACATCATGGGCCTAATTCAAGATGACAATGTCAAGATTCATCGGGCTCCAATTGTAAAAGGATGGTTGGGATGGAGCATGAAGAATAATTTTCACACATGAATTGGCACCTCTGAGTCCAGACCTGAAATTTATTGAAAGTCTTTGGAATGTGCTGGAGGAGACTTTACAGAGTGCTGGACTCTTACATTGTCAATACAAGATGTTGACCAAATCTCAAGATCTCTTGATGGAAATAACCTCACAGATTTATTAAACTTGCATCTATTATGACTAATTTCCTCATCTCTTCCCACACTCCTCTAAATATGTTATATGCCATATGCCCATTGTATTTGTGATTTGTTTTCTTCCCCAGCCTCTTTGTTAAAAGGCCTTAAACATGCCAACATTGTCTTGCTCCATGACATCATCCACACACGAGAGTCTCTCACCTTTGTCTTTGAGTATGTGGTGAGTCTAAAACGTTAGCAGTCACTTTCCAAGATTATTTTGTTTTTTGTCTGTCTGACATACAGTGGTGTGAAAAAGAGTATGCCCCCTTCCTGATTTCTTATTTTTTTGCATGTTTGTCAGACTTAAATATTTCAGATCATCAAACAAATTTAAATATCAGTCAAAGATAACACACGTAAGCACAAAATGCAGTTTTTAAATGAAGGTTGTTATTATTAAGGGAAAACAAAATCCCAACCTACATGGCCCTGTGTGAAAAAATGCTTGCCCCCTAAACCTAATAAAAATGTAATCAAGTTTTTGTGATAACTTGCAATGCGCCTTGGAGGAATTTTGGCATCTCAAAACTCTCAAAAAGATTCAGATTCAGATTCAAAAAAACTTAATTTTGTTTTTCTTCAGCCATTCAGAGGTGGACTTGCTGGTGTGTTTTGAATCATTATTCTGCTGCAGAACCCAAGTTCGCTTCAGCTTGAGTTCACAAACAGATGGCCGGACATTCTTTGTCAGGATTTTTTGGTAAACAGCAGAATTCATGGTTCCATTTATCACAGCAAGTCTTCTAGGTCCAAACAGGCATCAAAAGCATCAAACAAGCATCGAAACAGCCCCAGACCATTACACTACCACCACCATATTTACTGCTGGTATGATGTTACTTTTATGCCAGATGCAACAGAACACACACCTTCCAAAAAGATAAACTTTTGTCTTATCAGTCCACAAAGTATTTTCCCAAAAGTCTTGGGGATCATCAAGATGTTTTCTGGCAAAAGAATGAGATGAGCCTTAATGTTATTTTTGCTCAGCAGTGGTTCTTTTGGTCTACTTCACTTTGTACGGCAGGCTTAATAATAACAACCTTTATTTAAAAAACTGCATTTTGTGTTTATTTGTGTTATGTTTGACACATTTTTTTTATGATTTTCATGATCTGGAACTTTTAAGTGTGACAAACATGCAAAAAAAATTTTTTGGGGGGGTCAAACTCTTTTTCACACCACTCTATTTGATATCTTTCTCTTTCACTCTTTCAGCAAACAGATTTGGCTCAATATATGATTCAGCATCCTGGCGGACTTCACTCGTACAACACCAGGGTAAACATACCCATAAATGCACAAAAACACACAAGGTCAGAAATAATGAGCTGGCTTTCTCACACTGTCGGTTTCTTCAGCTCTTCATGTTTCAGTTGCTGCGGGGATTGTCTTACATTCACAGCAGAAGAATTCTGCACCGGGACCTCAAACCTCAGAATTTGCTCATCAGCTATTTGGGAGAACTCAAATTAGCAGATTTTGGTAGGTTTTAAACTACACACATGCTAACACTCACATGCTAACTAATCATGCATTCTAAACAGGGCTTGACATTAACCTTTTTGCTCACCAGCCACTGTCTATAGTGGTTTTCCAAAGTTTTGTGAGTTTCAATGGCCAAAATTTTGACAGTGATGCCATGGGGGAAAACCACCATATAAATATTTCTAATATTATCTCATAATTCGGATATATTACCTTTAAGACCTGATGCATGGATCCATTGTAGGCTACTGTTACACATGTGTTTTCTTCTTTCTCAACTGTGTACTTAAAACATAACTGACTTTGTTTACAATGAATACTTGCCAAGACTGGCATGTTGACATTATTTTTGTGTGTATTTGAACGTTTAAGCATTATAAGCAGTGGAAAACAACTACATTTAGTACTGAGGTGGCTTTATGTGCATAACTTTTGGTGTGAACACCATAAGTCAAATTATGTTCAATACGCTCAATCCCACGCTGAAATTCAAGCCCTGTAACAGCAACAATATTCATCCAGTGCAAATGAAATGAGTGAGTGAGGGGAGGTTTGTATGTAGTAGGGCAGGTTTGAGTGTAACTCTCTGTCAGAGAGATGAAACTGTGAGAAAGTGCAGCTGGTATCATGTATCTATTCTGTGGAGCATGAGTATTGGAAGCGTTTCAGACATTTCAGTATCGTATCGAAAAATCTGTATTTTTTGACAACACTTCACTGCACTTAGTTTATTACTTCAGATACCTTTTTAAAAGACTAGACCTAATAAATAGGCCAAAATCAACCCACCAAAATGACTAGTAGGAGTGACTATGTTACACACCACAGCTGAAATCCACCCGCATTTGGCAGGTGTTAATGTCAAGCCCTGACTTAAACGATGGTGGGCCTCTTGTTGCTTCAGGTCTGGCCCGATCGAAGTCCATACCGTGCCAAACGTACTCTGCTGAGGTTGTGACTTTATGGTACCGCCCACCAGATGTTCTCATGGGCTCCACTGATTATTCCACAGCCCTGGACATCTGGTGAGTCCCTGCACACACACACACACACACACACACCCATTCTTCTTACAAAGGTTCATTATAGTGAGAGCAACAGTAATGTCTGATTCATAAGTATACATTATATATATATGTGACTCTTTAGGGGAGCCGGCTGCATTTTTGTTGAGATGCTACAGGGGTCACCAGCGTTTCCTGGAGTTGCTGATGTCTTTGAGCAGCTGCTTAAGATTTGGACAGTGAGTTTGTTTGTGAGAATGTACTATAATCGTGTGAAAGTTCTCTTCTATCCATTTATTTATCCTCCTCTCCTCCCGTTATTCATCTTTCCTCTTCTTTCCTTCTGAGGTCCTCGGGGTCCCGACCGAGGAGAGCTGGCCAGGTGTCAGCGATCTGCCAAACTACAGACCAGGTGTGTGAAAAATCCTTCTTTCATCTGTCTCTGTACTGTAATCTCGCAGATGTGTCTGCTATGAGAGGTGATTTCCTGCCTCAACAGATTTTTCTCATTCACTAAGTGCTTGTGTCAGGGTTTCATAAAAATATACTTCATGTGGTAATATCTAAATTCATTTGTTTTATTTAAGTCAACAAATTGTTTCTATATGATTGAATAAGCTTATATTATGCTACAGCAATGAAAGGAATTTTAAGAATTTTTAGACCTGGAAGAAATAGGTCCTTAAAGGATACGTCAACCCGGAATGAAAGTTGTGTCATCATTTACTCACCCTCATGTCATTCCAAACCTGTAAAACTTCTTTCCTCTATGGAACACAAAATAATTATTTTAATTATGTTCAAATTAAGTTGTTATAATCTTCCCCTAAATCATAGCTCTCAAATCTCATTCACACATGCACATATTGAGACTTTTTAAATGCAGGTGCATCATACTAGTTTAGATGTCAGCAGAGACAAAGTAATTGTAATCATCTCATGGTTCCTTTTCAGTGGTTCTCAACTTTTTTGACTCCAAGGCCCATCATTGTCCACTTCAGTATTCAAAGGCCCCATGATTTTTCCAGTTGATTGTGATTTGTTAAAAATAAAAATAGCTTTATTAAAAATAGCATATTACTGAATTGTATATGTTACAGCTGATAACATATAAATAGCCAGTATTAAAATTGTACACAATTCTAATACACACACACACACACACGTATGTATGTGTATATATATATATATATATATATATATATATATATATATATATACACACACAAAAAAATATACATATTCAATATATATATTCAATATATTCACTTCCAGTTATTTTAAATGTACAATAAATCTGTTATGCTGCTTGACAATGCAATTGTCATACAATTTTAATTTATCATTGTAATAATAAACTGAGAGATACTTACCTTTGCACTGTAATAAGTAAGGTTGATATGCAAAATTGTACTTTTGTACAAGACATTTTTTTAGATTTTCTACTTTTCTATGGAAGGTCACTGATTTTTTTTTTTTTGTCTGTGAACTTTTCCTGTACATGCTCACTTTTTCCAAAATTGGAAATTTCTGCTATACACATCCAGTAAATACAAATGTACCCGTTAAGTCAGGATTAGAACTACTCATAGACGTCATCTATATGCACCTGTGTGTGTGTTCTTGTATATATGGTTTATGAGGACAATTCCTGTGTCCTTGTAAACCAAATGGGTTAAATAACATACTAAACTTTTAAAATGTGTGTGTTTGTCCCTGTAAATCACGTGTGTGTGTGTGTGTGTGTGTTCCCGCTTAGCTCTATGTGTGGGTGTAAACTTGTTGCCAAGGGTCTGCGTTTTAATAACATGCAGTCATACAAACAGAAATTCGCTAGAGCAAATTCACAAAGTTGTGTTGAAGCTGTGTTTCCAATATAAATCATTTTGTGTGTATAGGTGTTCTCTTAGCGGTTTTGTTGGCCATGAGTTGACTTGACACCTTCGAGTCAGACACAAACACACACCTTCACACACTCATGCAGGAAAGGGGTTGATGTCTTTCCACTGCAGTCCTGGAAATAAAGTGCAAACTCATTACACAGGTGCACAAATGAGCAATGTGAGGTGGCTTTGGGAAATATGCCTCATTTAGAGTGTGTGGGTATTGATGAAGATGATGTGTGTGGTAGGTAAACTGCTGGCAGGCCTTCCTTACTGTGTTTCTCCATGAATCTGGGTTTACTCAAGCCCCAGGCTGCTCTGTATGTGTGTGTACCATGTGTTGGAAAGAAGCTACATGAACCCGCTGTGGTCTCTCAGGTATATCCAGGTGTGCTGAAGCGTAAGTGTGGCTTCAGGTTTCAGCCAAGAATGACCGGGTGGCCCGTGACCACAGCCACTGACAGAGGGGCACTCATGATAAAGGTTCTTCAAAAGTTCTTTATAGCATAAAAACATTTTTGAGTGGTCTGAAAGCTTTCTTGAATGCTAATAAAAATTCTTTAGAAAATAGTTTACCCAAAAATAGAAGTTAAATAAACAGTGTTATTTTAGTATTATTTCTTAAGTAGGAGTGGGCGGTATTATCAAAATCTTACCTTACGATAATGATATTTCTGTAATGACAACTCTTGAAAAGGTTTTAGCATGTTATTGACACTGCCACTGGATTTGGTATTGGCAGATTAGATCTGTTATGCTGCTGGTGATGATTATTGCTGTGAGCATGCAAGATATGCTAGTAGCAGATCTAAGCAGGTGGAGCTGAGGGAGGTGGAGGGTTTCAGAGGAACACTGCACGACTATTTTACAGCAAACAATGAACCAGACTAAATGTTGAGCAAGCAATTTCATTAGCTGCGGGATCAGTTGAGGCCAAACAGTTTGTGCCATGCAGTAATGACAGGATTGTTTGCAGAATACATGTCAAAGACCTATCAGCCTGCGACCACTAGATGCAAATTAGTACTTCAGGTGTGTTATTTAGCATCAGTACTGCATTGAATTCTTTTTTTAATTTGCTTGATACATTTTTTAACGCCAAATGTTTCCCACACTTTATTTTCTCATTCATGCATGTTTATTTGTTGCTCTAAAGTGTCAAAGACTTAAAACAGTTCTGTGCATTTACATACTGTGATGTGTACAATATAGCAAAATCAATATTGAGAGACACTTTATATCATTGACATGATATACCACCCAGCTCTACTATTATAGTACATGTATAGTACATATTTTGAATTAGCTTCTATTTTTTTATTTTCATTTTAGCAGTTTTGTAATGTGCATTTTATTTGATTGTTTTTTTTATATTTCTATTTAGCTTTAATTAATTTTTATTTCAGTTTTATTAACTTTAGTACTTCAACGTATTTTAGTCCAATTAGTTGCCAAGACAGCATTTCAAATGTGTCTTTCAAAGTTAATAATTTAATATATATATTTTTAATTAATTGAGCTTTATGTCAGTTAATTAACTGATTATACTATTTTTTTTTTATAGTTTTACTTAATAATGACATGCAGAATGTTCACGCTGCTCTTTTCCATGTAACAAAAGCATCATGATCATGTCCTGTCATTTTCAAAAAAATAATAATAATAATTTGGCGCTCACAGCTTGTGTGCTTTTTAAGTCTATTTCACTGGTGCTTTGAATGAAAAACTTTTTGCCTGTGGCTTAATTAACTCAACCAAACACATGACATTAATCAGGAGTGAACTTGAACTAGGTTACATGCCAGTCACAATCTGTCACATTGCACATAAGCTCTTTCTAAAACAACACATTGAAACGTAGACAATGAATATCTAAATTGCAATATATTGCAATTAAGTTTTTATAAAGTTATTTCAGGAGCTCAGGTTTTTACAGTTAAGACAGTTTCCCTTGTTTTTGTGTAAAAAATACAACAAAGGCATCTCATCCGAGACTAAACTGAGACGTGTTGCGTCAAGGTCTGATAGTACCAACTGAAATTGATTCTGGTGCGGCTCATAAAAAGTTGAATATAGACAAACACAAATGAGACTTTAGAGTTACACTATATTTTATGGTACTTGAAATTGACCTATAGCAGCAGATCTTTTCTTCCATATTGTTATGTTCATCGGAGTGTAATGGATTATCATAAAAGTAACAAATGTAGAGCGGGAACTTGATTCTATCCATGGATTTTGAGATGTGGCCATTTAATTTAAGAATGAATGCAAGCTTGCAGTTAATTGTGAAGGGGTGGGGTTTTAGAGAATAACTGTAAATGATGGGAGAAGTCTGACATGTGTTAGAAGCCAGAGAGAAGCCTGTTGTTTCACCAGAAGGACATTTTGATTTAACATTTTGAGCTAAAAAAAAATGATTCAATGCATGGATAAATCGTCTACCTTACGATCTATTTACAAAATAGATATTCAATTTTCATCAGCTTGAGATCCCAAATCACCACTCACTGTCATTGTATGGAAAAGAGCCGTGTGAACATTTTTCTAAACATCTTTTTCTGCTCCACAGACGAAATGAAGTCATATAGGTTTGGAACAACACAAGGAATAGTAAATGATGAAGGCTTTCAAAATTGTCTTAACATGCTCTGAGTGAAGAGACCTGATCAGAGTTGGATGTTTTGGTGGTCTATTAAGCTAAAAGAGGACTCTTTGTGTTCCTGTAGAGTGGTTCCTGCCCTGCAAGCCCCAGCAATTTCGAGATGTCTGGAAAAGGTAAGACCAGTTCATGCATTCATGCTTGTGCGCGCGCATGTGTGTGTTGGCTCCGAGTGGGAACAGAAGGGTTTTTGTATAGCGGTCCTCATCTCCATTCCTCCAACCCCCTCTAATGGATGTCTGACCCATAGCTCTCTGTATATGTGTGTGTGTGTACATTGGCTCAGACTCGCTCAGTTACCTTACAAGACGGAGGATCTGGCCCAGCAGATGCTGATGATGATTCCAAAGGACAGGATTTCAGCCCAGGATGCATTGCTGCACCCATATTTCAACACTCTTCCACCTCCGTTAATGCATCTAAGGGACAGTAAGTGCTGGAGAATTTCCCTATATGAGCGGAATGCACGCAATTCCAGCTTCAAAGGCTAATCCGGGCCCGTTTCAGAGAAGATCAAAGTTAAATCCCTCTTGGTTTCTGTCAAAACTGGCAACCTTTTTCAACACTGACTCGAGATGAAAAGAGATTATGCAATCTTAGAAATGTCTTTTTCCTCCTGTCTCTTAGTCATTTCTCTTTCCCTAACCTTCTCTCTTTCTCCATCAGCCGTGTCCATCTTTAAGGTGCCAGGCGTGAGGTTAGAGACGGAAGCGAGGGATATCTTCAGCCCCAGCAGACGAATGAAATCGCCTCTTGCTCCACTGGCCAAGTGCTGGTGAAAGACTCGCCTTTGTAAATAGTTGGTGTGCTTGTGAAAACCAAAAACACACCAGCATGAGTAAACGTGACACTGTTGCAGCATGACGGTCCGTTTGTATGTCATTTATTCGGAATTAAATCAGCTTTATCAACTCTATTTCTTAAGGAATATCAGAGTGAATTTCAGAAGATTCATGTTTTTACATTTCGGACCAGTAATACCTTAGAGAAAGTTTTATGGACGATTATGACGATCCAAGTCAAAGCTGATTTATCACCAGGAACTGTATTTTGAGATCATATTCATCGAGGGAGGATCAGATATGTCTACTTTTCTGCCTCTTATGTCCAGAGTCTGTTTACAGCACACTTTCACTGTCAATAAGTTTAAATTAAATGCACTTATTGATTTTGATATGAAATTATTTTTTTTGTATATATTGCACAGAAGAGAGAGAGAGAGAATGTGAGAGACATGAATAGGGAATATGATATGAAAATGCGTGGAAGAATATACCTACTAATATTTCAAAGCTCTATTGTATATTGTTCAGGTGAAATAATTACTTGTATGCATTCATAAAACACCTGGAGAGTGTCACCTAAAATTACCTGTTTTTTGTACAGCACACACTCATATTCCACCGTGTCAAAACATGTTCAGTACTGTTTTTAGCTAAGTTTGCAACAAGTTCATAATGAACAGTTTCCGTATATTTGACATTTTACATATTCGCTATGTACACATACGATGCCGAGATTCAAACACGCGTGACAGACAGAGATGTACCAAAAAATAACGGCATCAAATAATAGAAACAATCACTCAATGCTGATATCATATATGGTTGAGTACTGTATATCCACACACTTCAACATAATCTGCAATACTGTGAAAATTGTGTACATGTTCACGAAATTGTATACAGTCCCACTGAGTCTTGATTTCTGAATAAATAGCGCAAAAAAGACTTCGGTAAATGCTTGTCCCAAATGCTCTTGTTCAAGCAGTGGTTTAATTCACTAATTGGCCATAAATGAAACACCATACCTGTTCCTCCAGGAGGGAAGGATAGGTTTCAAACTGAAAAAAAAAAAATACAAAATAAATACAAATTAGTACAAATGAATAAATGCTCAAATGGAAGGAAGGGGGAAATAACAACCATTGTTTTTAAAACTGAAAATATTATATATTTCATATGCTCTACAGTTTAAATGGGTCTCATATAGTTTTACATTTAACTCATAAATGTAAAATTATTACTGGAACCGTTTCCTCCATTTGAGTTTTAGCATGGTCCACTTAGCAGCTTTTGGTAAGAAAGTAAGGTAGGCTTATCCACATGTAAAATGACCGACCACAGTTTGTTTTGTTTTGTTTTGTTTTGTTTTATGGCTAAAATCGATGATGCAACAAATAATGACGTTTCCAGTTCTTCAGTCAACTAGCATACTAGCCATCCATTAAACACACTCCAGATGGAAGGACTACACAGGGATGGAAAACACGTGACAAGATAATACCAGGGGGGGAAACTTGTTACAAATGAGCGTCTTTTTATGCCGTTTCAGGTGTGTTGTGTAACTTCAGGAGTTTTGTTTTTAAGATGATACGAAGAGAAATGTCTGATTATGAAACCAGTGAATGGGCAACACAATGTTCCAACAAGCTCTCAAGATATCACATTTCATTTAAACCTGAAGGGCTTTACATACACACACACAGGAAGATCAAACCTCTCTGTCTTTCTTCGTTTCCTCCAGCCTTTTTGTCTCTAATTTTCCATCTGGCTCTGTTGAATTGCAGCACTCGTGCAGTTCCTGAACCAGCCACGGGAGGTCGCTCTATTTCGCACAAATTCACCTCACAGTAGAGCGACTATCCACGCAGGGGCTAGTTGTCACAGGGGATAATATAGCAATGAATACAACACTCAAATGAACACAGTAACACCCAAATTAAGGCAAATGAATGTAGTATAATTGAATAACTATATAATGTAATACGAATTTGTATTTCATAATTTAACCTAACCTAACATACACTCTTAAAAAAGGTTCTTAATTGCCATCAGTGGTTTTATGAAGATCATTTAACAACCTGCTCAAAAGATTTGTTAAAGGGTCTAAAAGGTTGTGTAGAAGAATTTTTTTTGGATTCCTAAAGAACTTTTGGTGAAAAGTTCTTAAAATAATATTTTTCTCTGAGTGTATAGAACATTGTAATTATCTAAAGAACCATTTAAAAGAGCCACTATACAGAAAATGTCATATTCTTGGACATTAGAGATTTTTTAATCACTTTTTTGCTAGGACTTCAAGATAAATAAACCCACCATGAGAAATATTCACTTGAGTTATAAATGTCTCCACAGACATTTTAGTGTCCTACACTTTCTCCCTAAAGCTGATTTCCGCAAGTTTGTGAAATGCATGTGTAGGTTTCCATCACGGGAGTTAGTGGGTGGAGAGAGTTTTGACGGAGTGATTCAAGGCCATGAAATGAAAAGCTGAGAGCTCAGATGGTCTCTTTCAGTATTTTCCAAGGCTTAACTCGCTCTGATGTGGTCTTGTTAATGTTACTGCAGCGCCAGCAAGGTTTTATATGGGTTTATGATATTAATTAATGTCAAAAACCAAGGTCATAAGACCGCCGTTAGGTAAAGTAGAAACTATTAAGTGCTTACTGATGTCGGTAAAGCTCTGACAGATATAAAATAGTACAAGCCTGTATAAACACTTGCACGCGCCAAAAAACGCCACATAAAAATACTCCAATACAAACACTCACTCATAAAGTGTGCAAAATACAGTGGTGGAGATCCATTACTCACAACTAAATTAAAGTGATCTGCGAGGGTGCGCATACTCATTTCTATTTGCATGTGAGTGTGTTTAAGGGTGAGGAGAGTCAGTTCCAGTTTATTCCTACAGAAACACAGGATCCCTGAGTACAAAGAACAGAAATGAATCTGCCATCTGTCTCCAGTGTTCAGGCATCTCATCCGATATCCTGATGATTTGAGAATGCATGAGGACATTCCATTTAAACCATTCATCTGTCATCACCCACTCCACCCACTGAAGGATACTGAATAACTGCAGTTATCTCCAGTCTAACACCCTGAGCGCTCCTCTGAGCTCCTTAAAACACTCTCTCCACTTAAAAATGATTTGTTAGAGGGGAAAAGAAAACTTGAGTGGACAAGCATATTCCAGTCCTCAGTAAATGTGCATAGTCCGGTCTTATCAGTCCAACATAGATTGATTAGTTACAATTGGTCCAAGGCTGATTTATCAATTAAACTCAGAATACTTTAGCAGCCACATAGTAGTGCCCTACCACCCAGAAAACACTTAACGGTTATCTTTCAACCGCTGTAAGCACTAGCAACATCCTGGCAATGCTCTCAGAACATCATTGCAACTATAGCAGAGCTCCATGAGACAAAGAACATGTTAGCATAAGCATATATTTAATGTTAGCATTCATGTAGGTCAAGAGCATGGCAGTGTCAAAAGGCCCATCGACCATCGGCTATGCTATCTGAATGCTAACTGCTATCTATTGTAATTCACTGTCATCATATTTATGTTACTGTGGGGATTGTACATAAAGAGAGGGCAAACAAATGCATATAACAGGCTATGTGAAATGACACAGGTGCTCAATCATGAATGCAATGTGCCAGGATTTCACATTAGCTCTTTACATAGAGGATAAACATGAGAAAGGCATGTGGCCTGTTGGGTAACGTTTCAAGGTTGCAGTAGCATTTGTTTGGCAGCATGTGTATCCGAGGAAGGCGACTGTGAAGTGTGAGAGAGTGTTTTGGGTTCTGTGTGTGTGTGGTCTCGGGCTCTCTCGGCTTTTGTAGCTCTCTCTGTTTATTCGTGGCTTCTCAAACACATGCAGGAGACAGCTGTTACACCCAATCTCCATGCAGGCCTCACAAGCCTGGGGCTGGATTTACACACATCACCCAGATAGGCATCACAGTATCTGGGGCGGAGTGGGAGGATTTGTGGGAGCTGTCAGATTAACTTTTTGCTGTTAATTGATGTATGGAAGGTGCTAGATAGGTGTCTTTGGAGCGTGGAGTGAACGAAACAAGTACAGCTATGTTTATAATCGTCTTGAATTTTTCCGTCTTTCATTAAAAATGGCCTTGAATCAATTCAAAAGTCTCTTTTTTCAGAGGGAGGGAGGAACTTTAAGAGACACTATCACTACTTTATTACATTGTGCAACTATCTGGAATGTCATGAAACACTGGCTTTTTTCCTATTGAGAATATTTTCCTCTTACCCTCCTCCCCATCCCGCTCTGCTCTTTCTTTCCTGTCTTCCTCTCCTCCCTGCTCCATGTGAGATTGAGTCTTCAAACAATAAATCCCTCTGCCTGCTCATTTAATCTGCATATCACTCTTCCATTGACCATTATCAACAAAATAGCCACCCATACTTAGCATGCAAATTATCTAGTTATTTGGAGAAAGAGAGAGAAAGAGTGTGGCCCTGTGGGGGGTCTGCTGGAGGAGTGTGGGTTTCCTTTAACATAATGGGATTTCAACAGGGGGAAGGGGGCTATTGTCTTTTGGCAGCTCATTGAAACCATTGCATATTTTGGTTTTGTTGATAAGGTATACCTGTTAAACTGTCAAAATTAGTCTCCAAAATGTTTTGAGCACGTTGCTTTTTTCCAATTGTTCAAACTAAAACCACCTCTGACAAAAGTTTAATTGAGCACACCGGACAGGTTTTAACAGTCAGAACTCAGAAGAAAACTTAGAGGAATGTTCCAGATTTTAAAAAAAAGTTACGCTGTATCTATTGATCAAGGCATTAAAGTTTTTGAATTTATTTAAACTGTAAAGATTGTTTTAGAAGAAAAAACTAGTCATCATCATACTAAAGATTGCATGTGACATCGACAGTTTATATATAACAACAAAAAAAGACTAATTATTGTCTCAGCCTGAACCTTAAATGAACCTTAATCTGAGCCTTAACTGAAACCAAACTTTTAAAGTGCATTCAAATGCAACTATTCCGTTCACGTTTGAGTTTTTTCTAAAGAAAATCTATACTTTATTCAGCAACGATTATAAAATTATTTCAAATAAATGCTTTTCTTTTGAACTTTTCATTCATCAGAAAATCCTGAAAAAGGTATGACCGTTTCTACAAAAATATTAAGCAGCACAGGTATTTTCAACAGTTTTCTACAGTAATTTTTTTCAATAATAAGTTATGTTTCTTGTTATGTATTTTTTGCTTCTTCTTCTTATAAGAATGATTTCTGAAGGATCACATGACACTGAAAACTAGAGTAATGATGATGAAAATTCAGATTCCAACATATATTTTAAATTGACAACCTTTCACAATATGACTGTTTGCTGTATTGCTGTTTTGTAATCTAGTAAATGGCCTTGATAAGAGAATTTTAAAAACTTATTTTAAAAACAATAAAAAAATATCTTACAGACCATGTAGGTGTCACAGGAACTCGGAAGGAAACTGACAAGAACGGCTGATAAACATAAATCCCCTTTAATGGCAGAACTCAGGCGCTTGTAACACCAAACAATAACCGACAAAGGAATGAACTAAACAGGCAGACTATATACACACAGGGAATGAGGGAGCTAAACATGAACACCTGAACACAATCAAACCAATTAGATACCATGACAACAAATTACTTCAAACTCAGACAAGACAAGCTAACAAAACATGAAATAAGTGTAACAGTAGGCTACTCTTGCGAATACATGGTAAGAAAGCAGTTTTATCACACTATAGAGTCATGAGGCGTGTGTAATTTTCAACTCAATTTTGTCATACACTTAAAATTAATTCTGTCAAAGTGTGTGCATTCAAAAAAAGTTTAATTCATAGCCTCATAAACTTTCTAGTATCTCAACACTTTGTTACACCAACCGTGATGTCTTCTGTCTTTCCATGTGTTACATCAGGTTTGCTAAGCAAAGCAATGCTGGCCCATCCTCCTGTTCTCCTTTACTCTGACCCATCAAGCATTCGGCTGTGTAGTTTGATATAGTATAGTTTACATTACATGGAAGTAGGACAGCACGTTGGGGACCAGGCCAGCCGTGGCCGCCACGAGGTACATCAAATGCACTAGAGGTATTAGGCAGGATTTTCCTGCTATATTAAGAACACAGACACGGGGCTCAGAAGAATGACACAAGAGAGACCCAGACGTCACCTAGAGTCTCAGTTCATGCAAACATTGCCTGAATAAAATGTGAGGGATTTTGAGAGAATGATCAAGCGAGGAGAAGGAAAAATGCTCATTGAGGAGACTGTTGCCTGGTTTTTGTAAGTTGCACTTTGTCCCAGATGGAATGTCAAAATATGAGGATAGAGAATAGAAAGAAACAAAGAAATCAGGAAAGAACTGATAAGTCTTATTGTCGAAAACTTGTAACAGTTGGCAAACTGGAAGGGGAAGACAGGAAGTTCAGCAAGAAGTACCAATAAAAGATGCCAACATTTGCTCCTTTTAGATAAAAATATGCTAAATGCATAAATGTTACTCAACTCTGGCATAACCAATGCACAAATATAATAAATCACAAAATTCCACCAAGTATGAATCCAGACTTTAAATGAGGGCCAGAAATTAATTGGGGCTCAGAGCAAAAATCCCACAGAAATTCAAAATGTAGGGCAAATAACTGTTCTATTGTGAACCATTTTATATATTATATTATTATTTTGACCTTGAAAATTAACTCCAAGAAAAACAAAAATGTAATTTACAGATATATATATATATATATATATATATATATATATATATATATATATATATATATATATATATATATATATATATATATATATATATATATATAACTCCAAGAAAAACAAAAATGTAATTTACAGATATATATATATTTATATATATATATAAAATGTATTTATTTATTTTGTTTTTAAAAATCAGGATTTTATCGACTATTTATTTTCAAAACTAATCAAGCCATTTATAATATTTTTTTTAAAACAAATTATGCTTATATATATATATATATATATATATATATATATAAAAGCATAATTTGTTTTAAAAAAAACATCAACATTTAAAAGAGTACTTAAAACATACCATATATATATATATATGGTATGTTTTAAGTACTCTTTTAAATGTTGATGTCAGCATGCATAAAGTAAAAGAAAGTGACCCTGAAAATCAGCTGTAGGGTAAAAAAAAAAAACCTCGTAATAATAATAATTATTATTTTATTTTTAAAAACTACTCTGAATCAATTAGATTGTGTCTAAACACTAAGTAATCATGTGGTCAGTTTCAGACCAACTGGAGTGCATTCCTTCTTGCACTCACCCCTCCTGATCCAGATTTTTAACACAACCACCCATTTAGAATGAACCTTCCCTGCGTTCGGTCAGCAGAGAGCCGTTGATGAGGTGTATCAGCAGCAGGAGTGTGTAAATGTACTTTTCCTCCATTTGAGAGAAGATTCCCATTTGAGACCAGACCAAGTCAAATGTATACCAACCCATTAGCGGACACAATGTTGGATGTGGTGTTTTTCCTAAACTGAGCTGCCCTAGTATTTTTGTTTGACTTTCCTGGTCTGTTCTCACTTGGACTCATGCACCGCAAGCATGGAAATAAATGAAAAGACTGAACAATGACGGAAAAGCACCCCAGAAACAGCTGCACATTATGAAACACCTATTAACATTCTTTTGTTAAGTGAGTATCTAAGAGAGAGAGAGAGAGAGAGAGAGAGTGAGAGAGAGAGAGAGTCACATGGATAGACAGGCACACAGTGAAGTATTATTCTGATGAACATTTTTCCCCATGTTATTTAAAAAAGCTAAAAAAGTTAAGTTAATGAGCAGCTTAGTAAAGGATACCATTCTTACATTTGCCAATCATGTGATAATTTGATCTTTACTTGACTTCGAGACTTTTACATTACCTCTTTTCTACGCAATCTAACTTTTGCACTCAATTAACAGATGCGAAAAACAGACCAAAAATACCATACACTTTTAAAATATTCCATTAAACTCACCCTAAAAAACTACTGTTATGTGTGTTCGGGATGGCTGTATAATTTACAACTTGTATAACATTATATTTCATTAATGTATATACTGTTACTATACCAATATACGGTAATACGATGAACCACCATAATAGTAATACAGAGTTTAACGCAAAACACGTTTAGAATTCATAAAGTGGACGCACAGGGTCATACAAAAAAGACAAAACACCATCACAACAAAAAATTATGAATGAACATTAAAGGGGCTATATATAAATGTTGATGTATTAAATGCTTTTTATTGCCAATGTGTGAACAGCTTGTAATGAAACTTTAAAAGTGAGACCTTTCCCAACTTCCAATGTTGTCTATGAAGGCTTGTAGAATAATAATTATGTAGGACTCTGGATGTTCTTGCAGGGAAAATCACATCACTATGGAGCAAGCATGATCAATAAGTTGTTACTAATCACAGTTGTTACCACAGGTGTTGCTAACAAGGGTTTTTAAATCCAACATATAGCCCCTTTAGAAAGTTAGTTCACCCTAAAATGAAAATTCTTTCATCAATTACTCACCCTCATGTAGGAAAACATCTTTATTTGATGAACAGATTGAATTTATACTTTTTATTTACATTAAACATTGACATTATATACATGTTGAAGCTCAAACGTGCTGCGTAACACGAGAATGAATCTCATTGGTTCTTGTTGAAGCTCAAACGTGCTGCGTAACACGAGAATGAATCTCATTGGTTCTTGCTGAAGCTCAAACGTGCTGCGTAACACGAGAATGAACCTCATTGGTTCTCGATGAAGCTCAAACGTGACACGTAACACGATAATGAACCTCATTGGTTCTCGCTGAAGCTCAAACGTGACGCGTAACACGAGAATGAATCTCATTGGTTCTCGCTGAAGCTCAAACGTGACGCGTAACACGAGAATGAACCTCATTGGTTCTCGCTGAAGCTCAAACGTGACACGTAACACGAGAATGAACCTCATTGGTTCTCGCTGAAGCTCAAACGTGACGCGTAACACGAGAATGAACCTCATTGGTTCTCGCTGAAGCTCAAACGTGCTGCGTAACACGAGAATGAACCTCATTGGTTCTTGCTGAAGCTCAAACGTGCTGCGTAACACGAGAATGAACCTCATTGGTTCTCGCTGAAGCTCAAACGTGCTGCGTAACACGAGAATGGATCTCATTGGTTCTCGCTGAAGCTCAAACGTGCTGCGTAACACGAGAATGAATCTCATTGGTTCTCGCTGAAGCTCAAACGTGACGCGTAACACGAGAATGAACCTCATTGGTTCTCGCTGAAGCTCAAACGTGCTGCGTAACACGAGAATGAACCACATTGGTTCTTGCTGAAGCTCAAACGTGCTGCGTAACACGAGAATGAACCTCATTGGTTCTCGCTGAAGCTCAAACGTGACGCGTAACACGAGAATGAACCACATTGGTTCTTGCTGAAGCTCAAACGTGCTGCGTAACACGAGAATGAACCTCATTGGTTCTTGTTGAAGCTCAAACGTGCTGCGTAACACGAGAATGAATCTCATTGGTTCTCGCTGAAGCTCAAACGTGCTGCGTAACACGAGAATGAACCTCATTGGTTCTCGCTGAAGCTCAAACGTGCTGCGTAACACGAGAATGAACCTCATTGGTTCTCGCAGAAGCTCAAACGTGCTGCGTAACACGAGAATGAACCTCATTGGTTCTCGCTGAAGCTCAAACGTGCTGCGTAACACGAGAATGAACCTCATTGGTTCTCGCTGAAGCTCAAACGTGCTGCGTAACACGAGAATGAACCTCATTGGTTCTCGCAGAAGCTCAAACGTGCTGCGTAACACGAGAATGAATCTCATTGGTTCTCGCTGAAGCTCAAACGTGCTGCGTAACACGAGAATGAACCACATTGGTTTTCTCACATCAAGTAAACATTATCGAGCTTATGTTTACCACAACTGATGTGTAAGTTGATGAACATGTTACATGTACATGATAATAAAACAGTTTTTAACTATGCGATGTAAAACCGGTTACAATTTGTACTATCTGTGATAATTTGCAGTAAACTAATTGAAATGTTTTGATTGAGTTGTAGCTTCTTTAAAAATTAAAAACATTTTCTTCAGAGACATTTTTTTTTCAGAATTACAGTGAGGATTGTATATGGATGCGTCCAGAATATCGTAGAAACTTGGGTGGGGCTCTTTTCATTTGCGTCGCTTAACCACCCTACCAACAATTGTGGTGGCACATGGACAAACACTCTCACAATTTCATCATAAAATGTAAATATCTAGTTGCATTTTAGTTCTAATGTGTAAAATGGACATGGAAGACAATTTTGGCAAGTTAGATTTGCTTGAATCTGAAAAGAATTTACCATTCATAAAATTGAATTACGGTAGTTGTTATTTTAGTCTAAACAGGTGTGAATTGTGTGAAGTGTCTCACCTTTCTCAAGCAGCAAAAGACAACCAAATGCTTCTTTGGCACATGAAAGCCACAATACAGTGTTAGCAACGACAAATTGTTGTCAGAGTGTGTGTGAGAGAGGAAAGAATGGAGAAAGAAAGGAGATACATGTTGCAGTAATTAGGTGTCAGATTTAGCTGTATAATCTGAGTGAAATATCAATATGGTTCTTATGACCTGGTATAAGATCAAAAAACTCTTACTAGCTTCGCTTTAATGTGTTTTTAAAGGCTACAAATGTCAAATTTTGTTAAAAGATCTGCCGACAAGCATTTGCTCCCCTCTGTTTAAACAGAAACAGTACAGACTGCTCTCCTCTGTTCTCACATAATCACTTTCTTTCAGATCTGAGTCCATTCCTGTGTTCAAACTGCTAATATAAATATCTATGAATCACTTTTAAGTGATAGTGAATACTGTGCATTTGTGTAATTAATTCACGAGAAAGCAAAGAGATAAGGAATGTTGACAGACGGGTAAAATATTCAGGTGAATATGAAAGGGAGAAGCAAATGTTTGTTTAATAGACATTAACTCCAAACATCTTTCTGCCAGAAATGTGGATAAGCAAAAAAGAACAGACATAATGATAAACTTTAGTATCATCGATCAGGTTTATTTACAACTCTGATAAAGGACTGATTGCTATCCCATTCGTCAGGCGTTATTCAATTATAAATGCACCAAAAAAATGAGAAGCATGTTGGAAAAAATGCTTTGAATAATACTCAAAAGCATCTGTTATATGGCTTGCTTTTGGCTCAGACAGCTATAGGGGTTCAAAAAAGGAATATCGTAGTATGTCTCCATATGCTTTTGTCCTGGTTTTATCATCATATGTGTTACTGGATGTATAAATCTCCAAAACCCACATACCACCAAGATTTATCAACAACTCTGAACTATAAACATCACTATAAATAGGGCCATTACTGCGGGAGCATGTCATTGTTTTGGCCAATGGCTTCAACTCTTCTTTGGCCGGCATTTTCTCATAACAGATTTCTCATTTATCATAAATACACATGCACAGGCGCTCTGCCCATTTTAAGGTTACAAATCACCAAACGTAACTTCTCACAAGTTGAATGTCCTTTTATATTTGTTTGAGATTAATAATTCAGTCCGGCTCCCACTTCATCACCAAATGGCTTTATGATGTATGTGGCAGAAATCACATTCAGTTGAAGAGTCACTGCTATAAATCTATTAGTTTTACAACACAAACATCTATTTCTAAAGTTCTTGCAGCAGAATCCCATAACGCAAAAAAAGACTGTCCCATTCAAATGTGACCAAATTTTGACGGTATGTCAAATCAAATGAGCAAAAAACGTTTTCGCTTTGAAGCCTATACACTCATCTCACTTTGTCTCCAAATAAAGACACGCCTACATATTCATACATTTGAAATAAATTAAAGTACAGTAAATTAATTTAGTTGAGGGAGACACTACAATCGCAGCATCCCACCTTTTTTCTGAAATATTCTTTCCGATCCAATAAGGAACGTTTCGTTAAGAAAAACACATCTTCCCATTGGTCGGAAGGTAGGAGTTTCAAGGCGCCCCGCGGAGAGGCGCTAGGGACCGTGAATGAAGGGCTGCTTGAAACCGTTTTATCATTACTGTGGAGCAATGTGGAGTCAGCGTATCAACTTTACAGAGGTAGAGCTGCAGATTCAACAGGAGTGGCGGAGAAAGTTTCTAACGTTGTTTTAAGGGAGAGGAGGGCCGAGCGTGAAAGGAGGCAGATGTTTGGGAATTCTGATGATGAAATATGTGGAGGAGTCTCGAAAAAGTGGTTATGAATACCTGAACGCAAGAGGATAGTTTGTGATTCGGAGAGACAGGTCGGATTTGAGGAATATCACATTGTAGCACAAGCCAAAGTTTCGCGGAACACGTAAATTCCAGTAAGTTTACTTTTGTTTGTGTTCGGTTTTCATGCGATAATTAATGATTTTAGAGCTTTATATGTGTAGATATATTTAATCTTACGACTTCGTGAAATATTCCTTTGTTTAGGTTTCCCCCAAATCTAGTTTTTAAATGTTTAAAGAAAACTTTCTATGCATTTAAGATAAAAAAATATTGTTTTATTATTATTAAGTAATCCAATAGTGACTTTTTAAATTGCTAATAGTAATTGTTCATTAAAGATACTTATTCCAGTTGTGAGTAGTGTTCATCTAATTAATTACTAGTACTTAATCACGTCATGTGCTACTAGTCACGTACCCCAAACTAACTTTGTAACTTGTTACTGATAATAAGTTGCAGATTTTGCTATTTAATTCTAGGGTATGGTCTTTAATGTAACTAGTAACCTTTTTTGTACTAGTTACAACTCACTAGCTCAGTTGTTAGTTGTTTCATTTGCAATGACTAGTCAGAATGGCTACTTTTATAGTTACGATAAAACATTTTACTGGTAATAAAGCAAGTACTAAGAAAACTGAGACTAGATACTAGTACATTTGAATAGTCATAAGTATTACAAATTGAGTACAGCTACCTACTGAATATTTAACAGTAAATTAAAATATGTGCTAGCAACAAATATAATGCATTGTATTCAGATGTGAAGAGTTGCTATGTAAACCCCCTCAGAATTTCATCCGAGATTTGCTTTCAGTAACAATGTAGTTGCTGCTATTTTATTAACTAACTGAATACATCGTTTAGAAAAGTATGTGTATTCAATGATTTGTTACTAGTGAAATTGTTAAAGGTAAAATAAGTACTTGAAACTTCAAAATTGGTACTAGTTAGTTTTGAGGAATAAATGTTAAAATTTCTTTGTTTTCCAGAGGACAAATATGGCAGTATGGGAAGACAGTTTGCGTATTCGCAAAGCATGCTACACGTTCATCACAACTCTTCTGCTTGGACTGTGTTCAGCCCAGTATCATGGAGAGAAGGGTATATCCGTCCCAGAGCATGGGTTCTGCCAGCCCATATCTATCCCCCTGTGCACAGACATTCAGTATAACCAAACTATCATGCCAAACCTCCTGGGACACACCAACCAGGAGGACGCAGGACTGGAGGTGCACCAGTTCTACCCCCTGGTCAAAGTTCAGTGTTCTCAAGATTTGAAGTTTTTCCTCTGTTCCATGTATGCGCCGGTGTGCACAGTTCTAGAACAGGCAATTCCACCCTGCCGTTCCTTGTGTGAGCGTGCAAGACAAGGGTGCGAGGCCCTCATGAACAAGTTTGGATTCCAGTGGCCTGAACGACTCCGCTGTGAGAACTTTCCCGTGCACGGAGCCGGAGAGATCTGCGTGGGACAGAACAAATCAGACCCCGAGGTCCCGACGACAGACCCCACGCCATATATACCAGACCCCTTCACTCCACGTGTGCATACATCACGCCAAAGTCAGGCTTTCACTTGCCCTCTTCAACTCACAGTCCCTTCCTACCTCAATTACCAGTTCTTGGCCGCCAAAAACTGCGGCGCCCCCTGCGAGCACAAACAGCCACATGGGCTGATGTACTTCAAGGAGGAAGAGGTCAAATTCGGTCGGCTCTGGGTGGGAATCTGGGCTATCCTGTGCTGTGTGAGTACCCTGTTCACGGTCCTCACCTACCTTGTGGATATGCGCCGATTCCGTTACCCGGAACGCCCCATCATCTTCCTCTCTGGGTGTTACTTCATGGTGGCGGTGGCTTATGCAGCCGGGTTTTTGCTGGAGGATAAGGTGGTCTGCATTAAGTTCAGGGATGATGCTTATAGGACTGTGGCACAAGGAACTAAAAAGGAGGGCTGCACCATTCTCTTCATGATCCTGTATTTCTTTGGCATGGCCAGCTCCATATGGTGGGTGATCCTGTCTCTCACCTGGTTCCTTTCTGCTGGAATGAAATGGGGCCATGAAGCTATCGAAGCCAACTCTCAGTATTTCCACCTGGCAGCATGGGCCGTCCCTGCTGTGAAGACCATCACTATTCTCGCCTTGGGACAAGTGGACGGTGACCTGTTGACCGGCGTATGTTACGTTGGCATCTATAACGTTGACGCCCTACGTGGATTCGTCCTCGCACCCCTCTTTGTTTACCTCTTCATCGGAACGTCTTTCCTTCTAGCTGGATTTGTCTCATTGTTCCGCATTCGCACCATTATGAAGCACGACGGCACGAAGACAGAAAAGCTGGAGAAGCTGATGGTACGGATTGGCGTTTTCAGCGTCCTCTACACTGTTCCGGCTACGATCGTCATTGCGTGTTACTTCTACGAGCAGGCCTTCCGTGAGCAGTGGGAGAAAACCTGGCACATGCAGACGTGCAAGCGCTTTGCCGTGCCATGCCCGGCCAATAACTTTGCTCCCATGACGCCTGATTTCACTGTGTTTATGATCAAGTACCTCATGACTATGATCGTAGGAATCACATCAGGATTCTGGATCTGGTCTGGAAAAACTCTACAGTCGTGGCGACGTTTTTACAAGAGGCTGGGCAACAACCAAGGGGAGACGACAGTGTGAACTGAACTTTGTGGACTGCGTGTGAGAAATATAGGTCAATATTGAAAGGAAACGTGAACTGCGATCAGGTCACAAATACTACGATAAACCATGCTGATGGTAAAGACACTGCTGTGTGAGCCCAGCATGATTCTTTTCTCATGTATAAAGTGCCCAAACTTTGAAAGCACAACTCCAAAGAACATGCATTTCTCCCGTGGACTAAATTTCAAAATGTTTTTAAAACTTTAAGAGTTGGAAACCCTACTAATGATTTTTATGGAAAAGATGGCACAACTTTTATCTTTCACGCTGATGTGGGAACTTTAATTTACGCCGTGATTTCTTCATCGGACGGTGGCCAGAAATGTCTGCAATTTAGTCTTGTGCCTTGCAGTACTGATCAATTCCTGTTGTTGAATGAATGTCTCTTTTGTTTTGATTTTTTTTACCACATTTTTGCTCATTTTCTCATAGATTACATATTTTAGTGTCTGGTTGCACATGGCCATTTATTTAGATTTTAGAACTAGTTAAATGTAATGTTCTTTGTTCATGAGTTGTTTATTCATCCATGTTGCCATATCAAGTCAGGTCTCATGAAGTAATTTAATATCGCGGCATTTTAAAGGCCTTAGCGATGCGAAAGTGACTGACAGGATTAAATGTTAAACGGTGTGTACAGGAGGAAATGTTAGCATATTTCATTATTTGTAAATATCACATTTCTGTCTAAAGGTGTATGATGTATTTAAGCAGATGAATTTTGTTTAAGGCCTTTTTCAATTTCACTTAATAAAGTGATTAGATTTTTAAAAGCTGCTTTCACTGGCTTGACTTTGTTTGCACAAATGGTGACTCGTGTCTTTACCCTGACAACACTTTGATATTTCCCTCAAAACAGTTGTTAGCAAGTAGTTGGAACTGATAAAAGCATAATTTGCTACAATAACAGTTCTCAAGTGTGTAGCCCTCCATGTGTCTCGAGTCCATTAATAGTTTCAGTGTGTAGTTTAAATCCAAGGTGGGAGAGCAAGGAAAATGACAGTAAATGGGTGAACAAAAGAAACAAAGGGGTCTATAATGGTGGAAGAGTAAATATTTCTCTACAGAAAGAAAAAAACTAAAGTGGCCTACAAAGACAGGATATAATCACGGATGGTGTGAAGTTTGTCACCTTGCCTCTGGGACAACAGGAAGCCCTGAGATGCACCAAAACAGAAGATCTCTTCCCTTCTTCTCCAGATGAAACTGGATACCACTTCATTCTTCAGGGTGAGGGAAACGCCCCATCCCACATCTCTTCTCCTGTTTTTTTGCTTTTTTTCCAGGGGGTTGTTTCTCAGTAGGGGCATTTGGAGGGTGATGGGGGTGGGTTACAGTATCTGTGAGAATAAGTAGAGACTGCTCTGATGATTTTGAGGAGGAACAATCCAGAGTTCTTGTTGATACCTGGAATACCACAGTTTATGATTTACCAGTGCATGGCAAAGACACAATGCTGCAAAACATATTTTGAATCTATATTTTAAAGGATAATGTTCCTAAAACAGTATGTCGTGCAGTTGTTTTCCAGTATAATATGATCATTTGTGTGGGACCATGCACCCCATGTCTGATTGGGTGTGTTGCCCTTAGTGCCTCTGGGGTTGTGAAGCGTGTAAAATTCACAGCGTGTGCAGCCAAGAAACGTCCATCACTTGGATTGACGGTTGAGTTAATGGAATTTTTTACAACAGCGTTAACTGTCACAGTCTAATTTGCTGGCAACACATAAACACGCACTCATACATGTTTATAGGGTGAGATAAGGGGCATTTTCAGAAAACACTGCCATTTGTGTGTCGTATATGTCCCCATACTGATGTAATTAACTGATACTGAACTTATGCTGCCTTTACATGTTATCGGAAATTTCTTCCCCCTTTTTAGTCGTGATATTGAGCTTGTCGCATTAAACATGGAGGACACCAGGTATATTCATGCCTATTTCCTGGGAAAGTCATTAAAACCAAAGTGTCTTGAAATTCATAAAATATCAAATGTAGCGTCCCATTCGTTGCCTTCATTCATCGTGTCTAGATAGTTTGCAGACAATTCTGGAATTTCAGTCAAATACATGCTATTGCTGTATATAAAACATACAACATGATACCTAAGTTATACCTAAGACTTCTAGCCAAAAGAAACACGCTAGAAGCTTCTGGTTCGAATCCTACTCTGAGCAGGTCGGGCCTACATGTACATTTATTTATATTGAAGTACATTAAAATGATCACATAGTTCAAACCGATGGAAATTTCTCATTCAGTTTTTAAAATTGAATAAATATTGAATAAATAAATATTTCATCATGTGTACACATTGCCTTGTCAAGCTCAATAATCTCTTTTATGGGGAACTGGTGTTTTTGGTGCTAGAAAACTAGCTGTAATTAATGTGCTTGACAATATTTGCTAGTAAAGACTGTTATTAGACTTTTTTTGCACTGATCTTAAACTCATTCAACATTCAACACCAAAAAACATTTTAAATAGTTTATACAACACTTTGAAAGATGAATGTCATGGGATGTTTAATATGTAATGTGTGATTTCATACTAGGCATATCGAAGCTGAGTGATAGTAATATAATTTATTTAAAATAATTTACTTTAATAATGCAGTACTTTAGGGTTGGGCTTAAGGTTAGTAATAATAATAAATGTTTATGTATGTAGATACATATATATATAATGAAAATTCAGAAAATTGATGAAAAGGCTGTAATCATATATTCAAGACCGGGAATAAAAAATAAAAAAACTGGCCATTAAGCAGGAAGTGAAAAGTCACCCTATTTTCTAAATCATTGATTTTACTGTGAATGATTCATTCATGCGTTTACTTTTTTTGACCTTGTCCTTTATATTTCAAAATCCGGTAACTCGGTTTTCCAGTTAAACAGCAGATGTCTATCTTGTGAAATACTAGACTTCTCCAATCCTTCAGTCCTCTTAAACTCTGCCCCTTTCTTACAATTGACTGCAAGCTCACATTCTGATCTGCCTTGAACATCTCAAAATTCAGTCCACAACCATTGTATACAGAAAAAAAATCTGTCTTTACACAGTTTCAACACAACTTTCAAAAAGTAATATTTGTTAACTATTACTCTAAATATTAGGAAGAATTAATCTCTTTATTGAATAAAGATACTTTGGGAATTATTTCTTTACATTTCAACAGCAAAGCCACAAATGCCATAGTCTCCTGAGAATTACCCATATATTAGTCCAAAAGACAAAATTCAGATATTTTTCATTACAACAGGTTGTCTGTGCATGAATGTTGGTCAATGCAACACAAGAACCATGCATGTTTTAGGCTCAAGAATATATATTGTACAGAAATAACAAGATGCTAAATCAAGCTCTGGTTACACATCAGATAAAGTCAGCATGAAACGGAAGTTGTGGTCGTGTTTTCATACCTATCGTGATGCATATCCGAATGAAACAACTTCTCAAACAAGAAAAAAATGTAGGGCAGGACCTGATTTTGTCCACTGGGAATTGATTGGATCTTTGCATAGTATTGGTCAATCTTGTGTGACCTACATGTTTTCCCGCTGGGAAGAGCTGCAACAGGGAGAGGGAATAGAAGCTGTTTTGATGAATGATTATGAAGGCATATGAGTAAAAAAATATATAGAAATGTATTTTTGGTATATATATATAAATACTGCACTATTCCAGAAAAAAACAAGAATCGTCTATTTTTATTGCATGGTGACTAACAAAAGAACCCACAGGTTTTATGAATATGTCCACATCTTAACAATTTATGGTGAGCAACAGTCAAGCCTGTGTGATTAACAGGTACACGTCTCTGTGAGGAGAATTTCGAGCATTTTTTCGTGGAAATCTGTGCCTTAAACCTCCTGAAGAAACATGTTTTCCCAGGTAACTGCACACCCATTGTCTTTCAGTCCCTTGAGATACAATTACCTCAATTTGTATCGATACTCAGCTCACAAACAAAGCTTTACCTGTGTTTTTCAAGCTGTTAACAATGTTTACCAGTGTGAAGAGCTGTCTCAGCAGATCACCCTGATTGTTGAGGTATCTGATGTCTATTCTGTGCTCTCTCGATGACAGAAATATGAAAAGGAAGTTGATGGCGGGGTTGCCCAGGGAAACATTCCTTCTTGATACATAATATTTCCCCCCAGTTCAGTTCAGTTTCCCACAGTACAGATCAGGGAGTATTTCTGTCATAAATATTGGATTGAGTTGCTACACTTTCTCCTACTCGTTTTCTTTCTGTGTATCAAGTCTATTATCTGCACCCTTACAGACTTCTTTTTTTTGTATCATTTTATTATTTCCCTTGAGGTCCAATTACAGTGTCAGTCAAGGTTGCTATATCAGTTAGAGCAGTCAGATACATTTTTTCAACCTATAGGCCGTAAAGTGAAGACGTTTTTCGTTTAATCCAGTTCGTATAAATGGGGCACTAAATTATTTCCATTACATTAAAAAGATCTACAGTACTACGTTTCTTTTTACTCGGGGCTGCCATCTGCAGGTCAGGTGGAGTATTGCGATAGTAGTGCGCATGCGTTAAACATGTCCGTCGTTCATGAAAATTTTGACAACATTTGACAACAAAAAACGCTAAGGAAAACCTTTTATTTTCTATTACATCTTTGTCATTTAAATGTACCTTTTTTGCCCTATTTAAAAAAGCTACAACAACCGACTTGAGTCCTAAGATTCCTTAGAAAGTCTATATGTACATTATGCTTTATCTTGAGACAAATTCACTAAAAAATCTGACTGAAATGTTCAGGGGCCTTGTTATAATAAACTTCAGTGATGCACGTTCTACCCCAAAGTACAATGTTTAAAAGACTTTCATACATTTTATTCTTATTAGTTTTTTCTTAATATTATTCCTTTCTACCATGACACGTTGGAAAACGTTTCTGAACAAATATGAATCAGAAATTCATTTGCAGAGATACAAAATTAGCCGTTTTTGCAATTTAGCTGAAATGGAGCCTAGCCTATGTGATGCATAGGGACTTGGGAGGAGCTCTAAAAGTTACAGTATGTTTTTATAGTACTCTTACAGTACTTTTTATCAGGAAAACGCAGATTCCTCATGATATGATCCTTTTTACAAAACGTACATATGCAGCAGAGACTGTATGTATGCTTTGTTGTAATGCATGCAAAATTTTAACGAAAATGTGTGCTCATAGGTGATCTGCTCCCTTCCCCCCTGAATAAACACGCACACCAGCCCTCCTCCATTTTTTGCGAGGTCTCATCTGGTAGTGTTTAGGCTTTCGGAGGTGCTGTATCCCAGGCACAGAAATTGGATCATCCCGTTGGGGTTCGGGTATAGCAGAGGCCCCACAGCAACACTTTGTGCCTAACAACCAGCATACACATTATTCATGTTAATTATACGCATTAAACTTGAACACTGTAGTAGAGCGCAATGCCTTGGTGTGATTTTTATACACATAAACCACAAACACACCGGCCTCCTCGAGTCCTCAAGGTAACAATGAAGCAAGGTGATGAATGAAGCAGTCTTTGATCTGAAGGTGAAACTTTGAAAAACACAAAGTCTCAAAGGAGAAAACACAACCTTGTTTTTAAAAGATCCCGAAGGCATTTGTATGGCTCGTGTAGCATAAAACATTACTGAGATTTCCCTCTCTCTTTTGTATCTCATGTCTCTCTCATTCTCTTTCTCATCACTTTATCCGCCCTTTACTGTTGTTCTAACACCATGTTTCACTCCCAGACCCCCCCCATTTCCACACACACACACACTCTCTCTCTCTTTTCCTCCTGCCTTAATATCTGGCCCTTCCTGGAATCAGACACTTAAAATAAACAATCTCTCTGTACAGCACATAAGGCCCTCTCTCCCCCCACACTGACATTACGCAGAGCAGGATCCTCAACACTGGATGGAAACACACTGAATCATAGGGAATATTGTTAGATTAGCATTTTAAAAAAATGATCTTTTAGAGCTGCAGTCTAAGGAACATTTCAAACATTATTTAGATTTATCATTATAATGATTTTCAGTTTTTTCATCCGGGTCCAGATCCAAATCGGATACGTGATGATGTAGGCAGTGGACCAATCCCATAATAACACTGAGATCCTTCAAGTAATTGCCTTAGATTATGACATTGTGCTAGAGGAGGGGTTCTCAAATTATTCCTCTTTTGGTCAAATTGGAGTCTCCAAGTACCTCACAGTCAGAGCATTTGTAAATGTATAGATTAAGAACAACATGTTATATTTTGATGAATGAAATTTTTCTGTATTTAGTGTTTTAAAATTGTGCATCAAGATGCTGGCAGACAAAAAGCTTAATTTTACATTGCTAGGCCACAGATTTTCCAGCATAATTAATCCATACTTCAGGGTCACACGATCCTTCAGAAATCAATTTATTCATTTAAAATTGCTTTACTATTAAAATTGTATTACTATAATTATGTACTGATACCATAGTCTGTTCGTGCATTTACATTTCTATATGACATATTATCTGTCATATCTACTGTTATATGCTGTATTTCCCAACTGAGGATCATTTTTAAAAAGTAGCGCAGCTGAGACTGACATCTAGTGTTCATAAATGGAATATTCCCAATATCACTTCCTGTAAGATTTGAAAGAGCACATGTGAACACAAACTGTTTTATGACACATTTTGTTTATTTAAAAAAAAAACAAGACAAAAGCAAAGTCATAATTCTTCTATATCCACAAAACCATCTGGACCAAACGCCAACCCCTCTCGCATAGAATTTAAAATATATATAAAAGTGTAGGAAAACAAACATGAGTACAGTGACACTGGCTGTATTTATTGTGTGCGTGTGAATGATGGCCCTCAGTACTAATCAAACAACATAGTTACCCATTATTTCCAAGCTTTGAAATCCATTATTGAGGCTAAAAGGGAGCAAAATATCCAAGACCAGGCAGAATAGAAGGTGACAACACAGATTTAAACAGGGGCGGCACAAATTCTTATACATTAGACAAAACCATGCAAAACAAACCTACTTGTCATCCACAAAACAGCTAACCTCCGTCTTGCAATACACCGTAAAACTGCACAAAGTTGTTGCAAAAACAAAAAGAAAAGGGGGGGGGGGTATTAGAGAACAATTTCTGAACATGTCAGAATGTAAAGGTTTTTCTTATGGCATTATGGCCGTGTGTTTACTCGTATTCGTATAAACAATATGTTTGCAACAAACATGTATGTAATGAAAGCTAATGACCCAGACAGAACTCTTGGCCAAATACATGAACAGAAGTAGCAACAAAAGCTACTTTTATCTTTAAACTTTATAGTGATTTGCTGAATTTAACAGCATAATTAAAAGGTTTTTAGCATTGGATAATCAAGACTGTTTTAAATCAGCTCAGGGCATAACGTGTGTCAGTGCAGAACGTGACCAGAATCCTTTAAAAGACGAATGAAGGCAAGGATTGATTAGCGCAAACACAGACGGAGGAAAGAGAGGAAGAACATTTTCCGCCCCAACTCCTTCAAACACAGCAATCCTAACAGATGATCTATTTGATCCAGATGGTTTTATCTGCTTCCCTTTTAGGTGACAGCAAAAGGAAACAGATGAAATACCTGTCATACATACAAAATTATGATAAAAATAAAGAGCATGAAAAATAAAGGTCTAGTCATTCCGACAGCCACCGGTCTGTTCCTGATACACCTCGATCACGTCCTCGTCTTCCATTCCCAGCTGAAAAACAGACACAGAGACAAACATGGTGAGCAAGAGCAAGACTGACTTAACTCTGTATGCCCTTGTTTCAGCAGTTGTGGATATGGCTAGCTTATTGTCTCAGCTTATTGTCTCCAAAAAGAAAGAAGCAGTTCTGAACTACTTGAAACAAGTCGTCAGTAATTCCAGTTTTACTTCCTACACAAACCTACATATGTTTGTAACAAATCTGCATAATGCCAGCCCAAGGTCTTCACTGGCTACTTCGACCCACCCGCAAACACTGAGGCCTGGAAGAGTTTGGTCTAGAAATGTCGAGAAGATGCTATTAAGTGAATCCCCTTTATATGATAAAAGCGGCGCCACCGTTACTGTTTGTATCGCTCTGTATCAAGTGCTGAAGAAGCTCCGGAGCTGAAATTGTAACATCTGTTTTGTTTCTGATATGCACTGTAATCAGTAGACCAATCACAACAGACCGGACCATCTGACCAATCAGAGCAGAGTAGACTCTCGGACAGGAGGGGTTTAGAGGGACTGATCCACTGAAGCTTTTCAGACACTGAGAGAGAAGAAGTGACGCAAGAAGAAGTAATGCAATGCACATTATAAGAAAATTAGCGTTTTTTGATCTTGTATGCATGTAAACCTATTGTAGGAGAGCTGCGAAACATAATCAGTAACCTTTAAAATAGCAGCACTTTTAATAAGTTAATAAGAATTTGCTTAATCTGAAAAAGGATTGATGTAAACACCTTTTTTGAAGAAATTATACAATATATTTTATATCGGACGCAATGTGGCGACCCAAAGCAGCACACCTAAGTGTATCCTCATTGCAAATCATCCATTATTTATTGAACCCTTACATATCATTAACCCCATCCATGTTGGCAACTGCAATATTTGGATAGCTTCTACCAAGTGATGCCAGTTTATGCCAAAATAAGGACCGGATGCGTGGACTTTGATTGTGTTTTGTACCTCTTTGGGGGTCTGGTTGTCTGCAATTCTCTGTCCCTCAAAAAGAAACCTTAGAGAGTTCATGGGTACACCCTGCAAACAATGCAAGACAGATCATGTCAAAACAGGAAATTACAAAAAAAAAAAAAAAAAGTCTTCTTCTAATATCGAAATGTATACCAGCAAAAAACGCTATTAGCCATGCATAGCTGCAGCATATTTTCATGCCTGATATAGACACTACTGTTAAAAAGTTGAGGTCAGTGCGATTATTTTAAAATGACTTTTTTCTTATATTCAGCAAGGACGCATTAAATTGATTGAATAAAAGTAAAGACTCTTACAAAGTTACAAAAGATTAAACGCTGCTATTTTGAACTTTCTATTCATCAAAGAACCTTGAAAAAATGTATGAGAGCTTCCACAAAAATATCAACTGTTTGTACCATGTTAAAAGAAATATGTGGGATTGACTGGAGTAATGATGCTAAAAAATTCAGCTTTGGAATAAATTACATTTTAAAATACAGTAATACCTCGAGATACGAGCATAATCCGTTCCAGGACAGAACTCGTAACTCGAATTGCTCGTATCTAGAATCATGTTTTCCCATATGAAATAATAGAAAACAAATTAATCCATTCCAGATCCGTAACAATGGGAAAAAAATATGTTTTTTATTGGTATAGACACACAAACACACAATTACAGTACATGTATACAGTGTGATACATGCGTGATATCAAATAAAATGTGGTTTTAATTATACTTTTTACAGACAGTAGCAGCATGTGCGGAGGAGAGGAGATGTATCTTGGAATACTTGTTTGTAGGGATGCTCGTATCTCAAGGTATTATTGTATATTAAAATAGAAAATAGTTACTTCAAATCTAATAATATTATTTCACAGAATTGTTATTTTACTGTATTCTTGATCAAATAAATCCAGCCCTTGCAAGCAAAGGGGAATTCTTTTAAAACCACAAACTTTTGAACGGTAGTTTTTATAAATCCCTGATCTGGATGAGAATTTGAGCAAATGTGTGCTAGTGATCACTCACCTGTCTCTGACTGTAGGATTCCTTCAGCTTCTTTAAATGTGTCGTCATCTTCACTTTGAAGTGAATTTCACTGTTGTCCTGCAAAATTAAATTAGACCATAAAACATGCTTACTTCTTTGCAGATGAGTGACGTAATACAATCCCCATGTCCAGCACTGGGTTTAGATGACTTAACATTACCAAATTGTGGTCTGACAACCCAAATTGCCCGGTGAACTAGAAAGCGCCTCTATTTACCTGACCGATCACTTTCAGTTTAATATATTCTCCATCCTTCTTCTCGCCTCCGTCACTTGAGGGCTTGGTCTCCTGTTTAAGCAAAATGAGAGTGATTAGATTTTCCATGACCTTTTGTTTTGTTTCCTATGAATCTAATAATTATTCAGGGAGTGGGTTCAGTAAAACATTCCTTGGATTTATGATAATAATACAAGCTAGCTCTAGCTATATTAGTGCAGCCTGATGCACTTTGTTGCTCAATACTTCATGGATGAACAGCTTTTAACAGTGAGCATAACGGACTGATAATGTGCCCACAAACCAAAAAGCAACATGTTCAAATGTGACACAACTTTTCCCGATTCAAATATGTAGAGTGAGTAAATAAACAGTGGCTCAAATGTTCAACTCAAGCTTGTATGAACTTTGCTTTCAGGGCCCTTAGCAGCTAACTAGCACTCAAGCTAAGTGAAAGACTTGAGAAAGAAATTCGCCTCTTTTTCCACTTTACAAACGGAGTAAATGGGACTAACGTACGAAATGTCAGTACCTAAGACAACACAGGGGTTACAACACAACAGCTGTTTATTCAGCAAGACTTTCCCATCATAAAGTCAGTTAGCTAGCTATGGAAACAGACAGGCTAAAAGATGGGCCCTCTTATTTTCATTCTCTACAAGTCCGTCTATCTCTTCTGCTCTCCCACACAAGTTCGATTCTATAACACAGGTTTAAACTCACCGTATCTGACATGATATTCCGCAATGTGCAGCCTTTCTTTGGATTAACACCGCTTGATTTAATTAATGAAGTAAAATGTGCAGTAATGTGAGGTTTCAGCAGACTCACAACACACACAGCGCCACCTACGTCATCGGAAAGAGGCGGGGCTTCCCGCGGGTCGCTGATCCAATCAGCGTTGTTTTTCTCATCACTCTCTTTCCATTCGCCCGCCGCGAGAAAAGCGTTGATTAATTCGGTGAAACGTGGGGAGGCATGTCCTGTGCCAAATCTCAGAGATTTTATGTATTCTTATCCATTTTACGGAAAGATTCAAAAGGTTTACGACAGATTAAAATAATTGATAAACAATAATAATCGATGGAACAAATATTTTTACGTTAACCCGTGAATATTCAACGTTAACCATAAATAGTGAATACACAGTATCAGCATACGGAGCTGAAAATATACTAAAACTGAGCAGTAAGGAGTTCGTGCTTTAAGTGCATAATTCACATTGTTCACGTGGTCCTGTACATTTCATGAAAAAAAAACCATGAGATTCCGATGGTAAAGCGTAGTACTGCGCATGCGCGCGTTCGGGTGGTAGTACTGCGCATGCGCACACGGTCCCATGTGCACCTCGTGGTGGAGAGCGACTCATGTAGCGGAAGGCTCTCGATGTTGAGAGCTCAGCCTTAAACTTTATTTAGAGCTAGAACAATTATTTCACAATGTTAGTGTTATTTGAAACGGCCGCTGGCTATGCTATTTTCAAGGTAAGCATATTTATTATGTTTAGAATGTAATCGTAACGATGTATTTTTCGCATTAGTAGTCATAGAGTTTGAGGTTTGCGTTAGCTAGCCGGTGTAGTTAGCACTGCCTTCAGACGGAAGAGTTTCAGGACATTAGAGTTAAATATTCGAACTATTTGCGTGAATGAACGTGCTGTCTTTCTTTTTAACTCTATTCATAACCAAATTGTAAAGCGACGTGAGTGGGTTACGGTTATGGCCTGCTGTGCAGAACAGCCACGTTGTGTCTTCAGGACCGACAATGATAGCTTTTCACTGACTGCCCGTCGTGTTTAGATGTTTATGTTCTTTAAATCAACCAGTAGTCTCAGAAAAATTTGTTCTACGTTGGTAAACTACTTTTTATTAAGCTCTTCAGAGTTTTAATGCAGCATGTCTGAACGGAGCCACTGGGGCAAGGGTCCACGTGTTCCCTAGTGTCGAGAACTTTAGGATTTGAGTAATGTTTAGTAACTTTAGGGTTGAGTCACTTCAGACATTTCAGTCTCTTCTGTTGTGCAGGTCCTGGATGAACAGAAACTCCAGCAGGTGGACAGCCTGTGGAAGGAGTTTGAAACACCAGAGAAAGCTAATAAAGTGTAAGTACTTCTGTGAATCTAATTTCCCCTCGTTGTTTTTGTCTTAGAAATGCTTGATAGAGCAGAGCCGAATATCCTAAACACTCCCACTTTCATGAGAACCCCGGAAATATCAGGGAAGTTTAAAATGGCTAAAGGGGACTGGAAAAGTCTTTAAAAACTAATACGATTACAAGTTATTAGACATATTTTTGTGACGTTGTATTTAGATTAAGATATAGTATTGAATGGATGGTTTCTTTTAAATGTATTCAAAATCCATAATCACAAGTTGTGAATCTCACATCATTTCCTTGGTTGAAGGGTTCCCACACTTTAAACTTATATATGTATGTGTTTCAGAATTTTTTTCTTGATTATCAATTCAGTAATAATCTGTGGGGGTTTTTCAGGGTGAAACTGAAGCACTTTGAGAAGTTCCAGGATACAACAGAAGCACTTGCAGGTAATTATACTCCACTGAAACATTGACACTCATAGTCCTAGATGAGCATTATGTATGCAAAGCAGTTTAAATGTCCATCAACTGTGCGTCTATGATGTTTCTGTAGATCTGACTCAAACATGAGGTCACCAAACAGTTTTCGTCACTACCACTGAGACCACTGATTTCCATTTATCATTTATACATATGAGATTGATAAGTAAAGGAAAAAAACTCTCATTCAAAATCCTTCTTTTCTCTTGTCAATATCAGCGGCCACGGCGATGGTGGAGGGGAAATTGGGCAAAAGTCTGAAAAAAGTTCTCAAGAAAGTTGTGGCTAAAGAGGCTCACGAGCAGCTGGCGATCACGGATGCTAAACTGGGAGGAGTCATTAAGGTAATTGGTTTAAAGCCTATTTGCATTCCTGTTACTGCTATTTGCGCTATGAAACACTATAAGCTGTGATGATTATGACCGTTGTCATTTTGCTGACAATTCATGAGGCTTTTTTCACTACCTCGTCTGAGCTTGTTTATACCTGGAAAAACCATTTGATGGTGCTAGATTTATGATTAAGCATCAGGGCTGGTAATGCAAAGATTGCATGTTTGGTTCCAGTATGGTCAGTACTGTGGTGCACTTTGAACTTCATCGGAACAAAATAGCTGCTTTCGCTGACACTCTGTTGCCCCCTGCAGGACAAGCTGAACCTGAGCTGTGTGCACAGCCCTGCTGTGGCGGAGCTCATGAGGGGCATCCGAAACCAGATGGAGGGGCTCATCACCGGTCTTCCTGCCAGAGAGATCAGTGCCATGTCTCTCGGTTTGGCCCACAGGTTAGTTTTCAGTTGAAAATGTTTTTTGTTCACGTCTATGATTATTTCTTGCTGACTGATTTCTGTGAGGCGTAGCGACGTACCACTGAGACTTGAGCAGGTGTTTACTTAAACTCAACATGTGCCTTTTTACAACAATTGACTGGTGTTCATTTGATTTTCCTCAGTCTTTCACGTTATAAGCTGAAGTTCAGTCCAGACAAGGTGGACACCATGATTGTTCAAGCCATTTGTAAGGAATTCTTTTATTTGCATACTTGATCACATATACACACACACACACACACAGTGTCTTAAACATCTGATTCACTCTTTTACCCTGTCTTTCTGCAGCTCTGCTGGATGATCTGGATAAGGAGTTGAATAACTACATCATGCGGTGCAGGGAATGGTACGGATGGCACTTTCCTGAGATCGGCAAGATCATCACAGATAACCTGGTGTACTGCAAGACGCTCCGCAAGATTGGTTAGTGCACACTCGTAAGCATTTTATGAGGATGTCTAGATTGGATATAATAGATGCTATTCCCTCTCGATGGAAAGACAAAGTTCAATTTGTTTGCGAACAAAAATATCACTGGAGACATTCTTCACAAGATAAAAGTACTTAATCTGCTCAGTTAAACAGTAACTTAAGCATAAAGTCAAACTCCCACACCAAACTAGACCATCTTGAGTGGCCAAAGGGCTGCAAATAGCTGCTATATGGATCCATTCAGAATTATTTAACACACCAAAATACAAGTGAAAAAACATGTGTGGAAACTCTAAAAGGCTGGTCGACCTCTGTCAGAAAGAGCAACGGGGGTCTTTGTTTGGAGCGTCTGAAACCCATGTGTACATGAACACTGATCTTTATGAACTTAACGAATACAGTTCTTAGATGAGAATCCATTATAAAACAAAGTATATTAATTTAGACAATTATAGAATATTGATCTGTCCACACAGAATGAATATAGTTTTTAGTGAGCCAAGAGCGCACTTGGTTTATCAATGCATATGCTTAATGTACGACTCCTGTATAAGTGTGATAGTCTTGACCTTCATTACAATTGTTTGCCATAAATTTAACGTTTAATAAAAAGTTTTAAATTTAACATGCTAATAATAAAATGAATGAATTGTATGAAGTTGTCTCGTGGGCCTGCTGGCGGATCGTCCTGACACCCCCTAGTGGGCCGTTGAGAATAAAATTAAGGTTTCTTAAATTTTCTAAAAATTCTTCTCCCTTTTGACTTGATAGCCAAGTAAAAACTTTTCAATCAAGAAAACATAGAATGGGATTTTGTTCATCAGGAATTAGATGGTTGTGGTTTGCTATTGGTCGGTCTTGAGTCGCTGACGGCTTAACCTGCACTCCCATCAACGTACGCACTTGAATAAAGCTCGAGTGCACATGAATCCTCTTGTAATACATACTGTACTATTCCATAAACAAATTCTACATTTAATTTTATGGTGACTTACACTTTATTTTTCATATTTCCACTGCGCAGGTGATCGCACAAATGTGGCAACAACAGACTTGTCTGATATTATTCCAGAGGAGATTGAGGCAGAGGTCAAACTAGCTGCTGAGATCTCCATGGGAACGGAGGTGTCCGAGGAGGACATTGCCAACATCATGCATCTGTGTGACCAGGTTTGTTGAACATAAAAAGCAATTTAGTTAAAATAGTTCTGCACTTACTTGCTACTAATTGGCTTGCATGATTAGTTCTGTTACTGGAAAGGAATTCTCATCCTTTACGGAAACCCGTCACCTATTGTGTATTTATGCGTCTTCCCCCTCAACCTCCAGGTGATAGAGATATCAGAGTATCGCACACAGCTGTATGATTATCTGAAGAATCGTATGATGGCAATTGCACCAAACCTGACTGTCATGGTGGGAGAATTAGTGGGAGCCCGTCTCATATCCCATGCAGGTGAGCACTAAAATCAGAAATGGTGTCTCAAAGCTATTAAACCACACACATCTATTAAAGCATGATGGGACAAGCCTTGGTAAATGCTCATGCTTTTGTTTGGAGCGCTTCTAGATTTAAAACATTCTCAAGTTTCTTGGAGCAGCTCACTCTGGATCCTCTACTTCCATAGAAATGTATTCATTACTATGTGATTGACGGATGGTTTCAGTGCAGATGTGATTTTTAATTGATAGTTAAACTTATCGATTTTTGATTGGTTGCTGCAGGCGTTTCATTACAGTACAGGGTTTATTGTTAACTAGTACTGTCAGTGTCCTGGTAGCAGGACGATTGGTGTGCTTTATTGCCTTTTTCCTTTCATATATTTTAGTAATCATAAATTGTATAATTGGAATGCGTAAATACTCAATTCAGCTTGAAATTGAACATTGCGTTACCATGGAATTTACCTTAATATGAGATTGAATTTGGAATGCAAATGATAATAATCTAATAATAGTCCAAATTATTTTGTGACGTGTATTTCGTTTTAAAATATATTTACTTTACATTGAACTTTTGTAACTTTGTTAAACTATTTTTTTTGGGCAGTGCAGTAATCCCTCGCCACTTCGCGGTTCAAGTTTCGTGGCCTCAGTGCATTTCGGATTTTTCCAAAATATTTATCAAAATAAAATTCAAAAATACCACCATATTGCTGAAAGCAGCGTTGTTTTATCGTCATGCGAGAGAAACGGTTTCCCAGGATGCCAGACGAAGAGAGAAACTCTCAGAGGCTTTGTACACACCCACGGCACTCAGACAAGACACGTGATTGGTTCCTGGTGCGAGATCGACCATTGAGAGCATAAGTGGATGTATCCCGTGAGCTGATTGGCTGATTCTACTTTGGATTTTCACCTATCGCGGGGGTTCCGGTCCACATTAACCGTAATAAACGAGGGATCACTGTAATCCATCTTGGGGTCTGTTTTCCAAAGCATTCATGAGTTACAACCATTTAAGTTCAGATCTATGCTTTAATAAGGGGGGGTTGACAGTTAACGGGTTAAGTTACTTGTGATTCTTTACACATGGTCTAATCTTGCATGTTGCTTTGATTTGTGTGACCCGTCAGGATCCCTGCTGAACTTGGCCAAGCACCCTGCGTCCACCGTACAGATTCTAGGGGCAGAGAAAGCTCTGTTCCGCGCTTTGAAAACCCGTCGGGATACACCCAAATACGGCCTCATCTACCACGCCTCTCTGGTGGGGCAGACCACAGCCAAGAATAAGGGTAAAATCTCCAGAATGCTGGCGGCTAAAACATCCCTTGCCATCCGTTACGACGCCCTGGGGGAAGACACCAGTTCAGAGATGGGAGTGGAAAACCGAGCCAAGCTGGAAGTGCGATTACGCTA
Source organism: Rhodeus uyekii (assembly GCA_037043235.1). Classification (NCBI taxonomy): domain Eukaryota; kingdom Metazoa; phylum Chordata; class Actinopteri; order Cypriniformes; family Acheilognathidae; genus Rhodeus; species Rhodeus uyekii. The sequence goes on along the minus strand of JAWRVZ010000032.1, from coordinate 3,247,776 downwards.
CCTGGAGGAGAAAGGGGTTAGTTGGTGTGGGATGCTTTTTATCTTTGATCATGTGTCAAGCATTGATGAAGATGACTTCGTGTCAGAGTCCTGAAAATACCATGTGGGTCATTATGTCACTATCTCTTCTGAGCTTGGCTTTGTTTGACCTTTTATATGTAGTTATTTTGTACAGTCCTCTGCTAAAGTGAAGGAGCTGTTGGAGTGTTTGCATTTGCAGACAAGAATGATAAATCCTTGATAAATCTGTCTTTTCTGACCTAGATCAGACGAATCAGCGGGTCAGGCAAGGCTCTGGCAAGGGCTGATAAATATCAACATAAGAGGTGAGTTTTACTTCGTTATTTTGTATCAGTAACTTTTTTTCTTTCTTTTTTGACAATCAACAAGAACGCAATAAATTGACAGTTGCTTATTCTATATTAAAAAAATCCTTAAAAGAATCCTGAAAAGGTTTCAGTTTCCACTTAAATACTAAAGAGGTCTGGTTTCCACATTAAAGAATATATAAGCAAATTTCTAAAAGGTTATGTGACACTGAAGACAGGAGTAATGACTGTTAGATTTTTTTTTTTATTATTACAAGTTTCTGTTTAAAATGTATTAGTATTTAGCAATATTAATGTTTTTCCTCTGATCCCAAAAAAATATGTATAAGTTTCTACAAGGACTTTATGTAGGCTTGGTATGATTGCATTCATCTAATTTTGTGCATTCACTCTCTGAAGTTAAATTTGTATTTAATAGTTTTCAAGTGTATTTATAGTACTTCAAAAATTGTAAAATATTTTATTAATCATCATTCTTTGTGCAAGATTTGTAACTGATACTCAAAGAAAAAAATAATTCCTTAAAAAAAGACATTTGATCACCAGCCAAACTTGAATTGTCAGCCCTAAATTTATGTTTCTTCTTTTTACTTCCTGCCAGTGATGTAAAGGTATACGACCCATCTGGCGAATCAACACTCCCCACCGTCTCCAAGAAGAGGAAGATTGAAGAGGTAGAGGAGGGTGATGAGGAGGAGAAGCCCGTTGAAGCTAAAGCCAAGAAAATAAAGCGGGAACCCCCCGCAGAAGGTAAATATCCATATAGTAGAACGCTGAGATGACTGCTGTTGCAGACGCTTGTTAAATGCAGATGAACATTACATGAATATTAATCACAGGGGAAGCAGAAACGGAGACGCCAAAGAAGAAGAAGAAAAAGGAGAAGAGAGCAGAGGAGGAGACAGCGGCCGGCCCAGCAGAGGAGGTGAGAGGGGTGGAATGATAAATTCATCTCTGGTTGATGGTGCATTTAATTTTCAAAGTCATTAATATTCCCACACAGGAATTTGGGTTTAGCTCATCTAGGGACCACATTTTACTGTATGGTGTGTCAAGTCGGTCTTGTAGTTTCTTCATGCTGCTGCTTTTACTTTATAGGCGCCGAAAAAGAAAAAGGAAAAGAAACGAGTAGCTCAGGAGGAGCCGAAGGAAGAGTTGGAGGAAGCAGCAGTCAGTCCGTTAGAAGAGGTAAGAGTCGCGGTGACAAATACAGTTGTTTTATTTTGTTTTGCAAGTCATCATTATTTTTCTTTTCTCCCACAGACAACAGAAAAGAAGAAAAAGAAAAAAAAGGTTAAAAAAGAGGTTGAATAGATGCATTGATCTCTTTTTTTTTTTGAGCTTTTTGTATATAAAATTACTTTTATAGTGTTTTGTCCGTCAAATGATGGTCGCATCCTCCTCTTTGTGCCTGGCCCGGCTCACATTCAACCGTTCAAATGGGCTGCTATCATGTTGTTTTTTTTAATTATAGGACATTTTCTCTCCATATTGCTTGATTGAGGAAATTCCATAAGATTTATGATTTAATGTTCCTGTTTGTTGAGTAGTACTGGATCATACAGTTCAGTTTGTCTTTTACAAGTGAGAATGGGTTCAAATTGTGTGAGAAATCAGTTTTGTGATGTAAAACTGAGTCGTTTGTGTCTCAGGATTATTAAATACTGTTTCTAGCATGTGGACTCTTGTTGTTTTTCAAGTTTAAACTGTAAAATGCTTTGTTTTGAAAGTGTATCGTGACATTGATTTGTAGTTTAGAAAAATATTGGTGCTTGAACGTTAGCCAAAGGGCTCTCTCATCTAAATCTGTAATGCTGCACTTGGTCAGTTTTAATTAAATGTTTCGATTTAAATCCGATGCCAGATGATCTCCTTCCCTAAGAGGAAATAAGATGTTGCTTACAAATTTAGTGGAGATGAAACTCTGGACAATGAGCGCAGTTAGCCAAATTTTAGGATGGAGCATTTCATGTTTTATTGTGTGTGTTTTACATTCCACTGTGGTTCCTCCTCTTTTCTTGTTCCAGTAAGATCAGGCCAAGTCAAGAAACTTGGCCAAAATACAGCATAAATTTAGCCAGCCATCAGCATGAACTAGGTCTAATGAGTAGGAGATAGAGAAGCTATTTTGATTACCTGTCTAACATGAGAGGAAGTGACAGAATCTGGATATCACTGAGCCAAGATGTAGTAAATCACAGTACTTCAGGAGAAAGCTCATTTTTAATATTAGTAGGAAAGATGCTCCAGAACTTCATTATTATGAGTGGCTCTTAAGTGTGGAATGTAATTCAGTCTTTTAAAGAATCTGCTTATTGGGTCTTAATCTAGACCAGTAGTTTAATTCCTAGGCACCACATTGTGCCCATGACCTTTTAAGTAGTTTGATTTACAGGACATGTAAAAAATAAAATCTATTTATACACTAAAATGCTTTAGAGCTGAACATAACAGAAAAATGTATGTTACTTATAAAAGTGCCCAAGATTTTAAGACTATGGGAGATTTATGGAGAGAATTAAACATTGGTGTGTTTTGATACTTTGTCATTATGGAAGCCCGTTTCCGTCACAGTTGAGAAAAAAAAGATTAAGTCGACATAACGAGAAACTTTCTCGAAATAACGACTTATCTCGAAATAATGAGAAACTTACTTGAAATCACGACTTAGTATCTCAAAATAACAAGAAACTTTCTTGAAATAATGACTTAACTTCTCGTGCTTCTCCGCATGGTCAAAGCGTGTTTCAAGCGAGGTCACAGCAAACATGACATAAGTCGTTATTTCGAGAAAGTATCGTTATTTTTTAAGTCGTTATTTCAAGATACCAAGTCATTATTTCGACCAACATCATCCACTTCGAACAACATCCACTTCCAACTGCTTTTTTATGTTTGAACATTTGATGAACCGAAATGGAATGAGTCCCTAAAGAGAATGTGTGTCTATATTGAAAGTAATAGTATCTGATGTGACCAGCAGCTTCTAAGTATTAGAATACAGTGCATGTCGTCATGGACCAGCAGGTTCTCAATTATTGCTTTGAGATGTACTCTACTCTTCCACCATGGCACTTGCAAGTTCTCAAATACGTCTGGACAGGACACATGTTTTGGCGCTGCATGGGCAAGAATAAACATGGTGTCCTCCCTGTAGCACCGTCTTTACTGTCTTACATTACAAACTGCAGTTTATTGCTCTGTTCCCACAGCAGGTCCATGGCATGTTCACACAGGTGGTCAGGGACCATGGGCGTTTTTCTCCTGGAGTCAATAGAAAGGTCTCTTTAGTGTCTTAAGTTATTGGAATTGTTACATTAACTGCATGTAAATGGTTATAGTTTTAAGGAAACTTCTGTTCCAGAGGAGAATGGACAATAATTGTTCTTTTTCACTGAACAAGCATGACAAACATTGTTTAGACCCTTTCCAGTAAAGACCTGCCAATTATTTTGAAAATACAGTGAACTGAAAAATAGTTTATATGGTTCTTTAGATAATAAAGAGGTTCTTGATGTTTTATCATGGGGTTTTGGAGAATGGTGATTTTCTTGAACATCTTAAAAAATTATGTTTTTTGTTTGTACTTTTTAATGTTCCAGTCAAAGTCTTTTGGCTCTAATTGGAGCCTTTGATTTTAAGTGTTGACATATCTTCCCCATAGATCCCAGAATTTCCTTAATTAATCATTAAAACCAGATCCATTAATCTTCATCTCAATGTTGTTTGCTGAGATCACTCCTTAAATGGTGAGAACGAGTTGTGGTGGCAGAGATTCTAAACTCGGCAAACATTTGCGCTCTTGTTTTCCGGCTCCGTAACCCTTGCCTTAGTAGCGCAGTTCTCTCTGGTCCATTTTGGCTATTAACATGAGAAAACGGTTTTATCAGGACCTTAGACAGATTTATAGAGCTAGCCTTGACCATTTCTTATGGATGGGAGCCCATGTTTTGCAAAGATCTGGAGCTCTGGATATGAATAAGTGAGTATAGGCATGTATGTTGCACCACAAAAATACGACACGCATTTAGCCACGTTTATGATGGTTGACATGTAAATGCGATGTAAATTTCTCGTTATTTTGAGATACCAAGTCATTATTTCGAGAGAGTTTCTCATTATTTTGAGATACCAAGTCATTATTTCGAGAAAGTTTTTCGTTATTTCGAGATACCAAGTCATTATTTCGAGAAAGTTTTTCGTTATTTCGAGATACCAAGTCATTATTTCGAGAGAGTTTTTCGTTATTTCGAGATACCAAGTCATTATTTCGAGAAAGTTTCTCGTTATTTCGAGATACCAAGTCATTATTTCGAGAGAGTTTCTCGTTATTTCGAGATACCAAGTCATTATTTCGAGAAAGTTTTTCGTTATTTCGAGATACCAAGTCATTATTTCGAGAAAGTTTCTTGTTATTTCGAGATACCAAGTCATTATTTCGAGAAAGTTTCTCGTTATTTCGAGATACCAAGTCATTATTTCGAGAGAGTTTTTCGTTATTTCGAGATACCAAGTCATTATTTCGAGAAAGTTTCTCGTTATTTCGAGATACCAAGTCATTATTTCGAGAGAGTTTCTCGTTATTTCGAGATACCAAGTCATTATTTCGAGAAAGTTTTTCGTTATTTCGAGATACCAAGTCATTATTTCGAGAAAGTTTCTTGTTATTTCGAGATACCAAGTCATTATTTCAAGAAAGTTTCTCGTTATTTCGAGATACCAAGTCATTATTTCAAGAAAGTTTCTCGTTATTTCGAGATACCAAGTCATTATTTCGAGAAAGTTTCTTGTTATTTCGAGATACCAAGTCATTATTTCAAGAAAGTTTCTTGTTATTTCGAGATACCAAGTCATTATTTCAAGAAAGTTTCTCGTTATTTCGAGATACCAAGTCATTATTTCGAGAGAGTTTTTCGTTATTTCGAGATACCAAGTCATTATTTCGAGAAAGTTTCTCGTTATTTCGAGATACCAAGTCATTATTTCGAGAAAGTTTCTCGTTATTTAGAGATACCAAGTCATTATTTCGAGAGAGTTTCTCGTTATTTCGAGATACCAAGTCATTATTTCGAGAACGTTTTTCGTTATTTCGAGATACCAAGTCATTATTTCGAGAAAGTTTCTCGTTATTTCGAGATACCAAGTCATCATTTCGAGAAAGTTTCTCGTTATTTAGAGATACCAAGTCATTATTTCGAGAAAGTTTCTTGTTATTTCGAGATACCAAGTCATTATTTCGAGAAAGTTTCTCGTTATTTCGAGATACCAAGTCATTATTTCGAGAAAGTTTCTTGTTATTTCGAGATACCAAGTCATTATTTCGAGAAAGTTTCTCGTTATTTCGAGATACCAAGTCATTATTTCGAGAGAGTTTTTCGTTATTTCGAGATACCAAGTCATTATTTCGAGAAAGTTTCTCGTTATTTCGAGATATCAAGTCATTATTTCGAGAAAGTTTCTCGTTATTTAGAGATACCAAGTCATTATTTCGAGAGAGTTTCTCGTTATTTCGAAATACCAAGTCATTATTTCGAGAACGTTTTTCGTTATTTCGAGATACCAAGTCATTATTTCGAGAAAGTTTCTCGTTATTTCGAGATACCAAGTCATCATTTCGAGAAAGTTTCTCGTTATTTCGAGATACCAAGTCATTATTTCGAGAAAGTTTCTCAGAATCGACATGCATTACTCAGTACTTGTCTGATTAAGTACAATGTAAGTACATCACCTTAAAATAGGCCGAACCCATTCATTTTTCAAAAATAAATTATGCATGTAGCAAAGTAATCTTAATCTTGAGAATAATTAAGTTCCTTATACATTTCATGGTAAATTACATGTATGTGACTGTTAAACCAGGCTTTGTTAAAGATAACTGCCTGTTTAACTCGTGAATATACTACCTACACATAAAATACAAACTATTATAATAATGTGGAAATTTAATAACAGAATGAGTTATTACATTTCCACAATATTACTTTTACATTTATGCATTTGACAGATGATTTTATATACTTTTAAGCAACTTACATTGCATTCAAGGAACATATTGACATTCGAATCAGTTCTTGCTTTCCCTGGGAATCGATCCTATGACCTGGGCGTTGCAAGCAACGTGTTTGAGCGACAGGAAAATGTTAAATTAAATGTTATTATTATATTCCACATATAATTATATAACAATATACTTCAAATTATATTTTCCACATTTTTGAATTATAGTACAGTCATTGAAACAATTAAATGGAAGTGTTCTTTGTCTTTATTAATAACATAAATTCAATATGCCTATTTGACATACTATTTTCTACTATGTTCTATTGCAGCAAACTCTTCAAAATACTTTTTTGCGCTAAAACATTTATTCTTATTTTGAAATAAAATGATACATGAAGGTCTTTAATCCATGCATGGGATAAACATGATTGAAGAACAAGCATTTAAGCGTTAGATTTATGTATTTTTTTATGATAACAAGAAACATAAATTTAACCTCAAGAATTTAGACCATGTCACAAATATTCTTGGTCATCAAGAAAAGATGGTAAAGCAGTGAATGTAAGGTTCAACTAAGGCAAAGTTAACGATCATAGAGTCTAATCCACCTCAATCTGTTCACAATAGCTGTCAAACAGATCAGCCACCTGAGGATACACAAACAGGATGACCTGCAAAACGTGTAGAGGTCCAAACCTAAATATTATCTTGGAAGACGTGCATGCTTCATAGAATGCTGTAGTTCCGCAATACCAAATATAGCAAGAATAAGTGCTTAGTAAATGTTTTCCAAGCAAGTACTGTAAGAACAGTTACTTTTGGGGGGGAAAACATTCTTAAATGGGGTTTTACTGCCTATAATAATTTTAAAGGATCTGCTGAGCTACTCGTGATTAAGAGGACATGGGGGTTGTCCGCTCATGTGTGGTTACCAAATGTTCCCTAAAACAATCCTCCCTTCCCACTAATCAAGACATTCATTTTATTACTATCAAGTGCAAAACATGCATATTAAGCTCAAACGCTCAGGATACAGACAGCCAGACGAGATAAACTGACCTGTTAACTTTTATTTATGCTTTGAATGGGTCAGTTAAAAGGATCTAAAAATCTATGTAAGTTGGTCAAAAATTATGGGATATTATTCCAAGACCTAAATTATTTATTTTAAATTTTGAAAATGTTGAATAATGTTAACTTTTCAAAATATGTATTTTACAAATTCTTTGTGTTCTTTTGAATTATGTTAATTGTTTAGTTATTTTGTATTAATATTATTAAGACTTCTTAGAATTCCTGAAATTAAAACAGTAAAACATTATTATGTATAATAATGTTTCTCAGTTTGTACAAATTTATTCAAACTAGTTGACAGTTATGCACTTACTATGGAAGACTGGTTCAAGTAAACTGACTACAGTATATGTAGGGTAAGACAGAAACAATTATATACTAGTGATTTATCAAAATAAAAGATAAAAATGGTGGAAATAGCTAGTAAATGTGTGGTCAAGAGATAACTGATAAAAGAGATTATAAAAAAAATAGTGCTCGTATCTATTTTCTATTCACAAACACGAAGCGTTGTCCAACAATTCTCAGCATTTTCTCAGTCCATTAGTCTGCTTTCACCTTGGGTGGGCATGTTGCTTCCTGATTGATCTGTACTCCTGTTAGTCTCTCTCCTATGTTCCCACAGTAGAGAAGAGAACGCATGGGCCATTTCTGTTTAAGAAGATACAAGTATATCATTTTCATACTTTAAGCATGTATATAGATTGACTTAGTTCATCAAAAATATCTAAAGTCTTTAAAAAAACCTGAAAGAATGTTACAATGTGATACTGTAAAATTATAGATAGATAGATGTACACATACATACATACATACATACACATATATAGATACATACATACATGCATTTAAACATATATGCATACTTACACATATATAAACATACATATATATATATATATATATATATATATATACACAGTGTAACCCGGTTATGTCGATGGCTTCGGGGGTTGCATCAAGAAGCATCGAGATAACCGAGGATCGAGATAACCAACAGCCAAAATAACGATTTATTTGATGAAGCGATCGGCATGCTATAAAAATATACATACACTGTATATGTTTGCTAACAACAAAAGGCATATGTGCACCAACTAACAGCAGATATTCACCAGAATACAATAAAAAACACCTTCGATTCTTGATACAAACCTTTAATTATATTCTCCAACATTGCAAACACAATGATCGCTCACAGCGTAAACAGTCACAACACGCATAAACACATTCGCTCATAACACAGTCATTTCGCTCTGACACAGTTCTGAAAAGTATTTTACACGTGGTTACTATGGTTTCTTTACAAAGTCTAAAATGCTTTGTTGCTTTTTGTCTTTAACGGAATGCTTGAAAACAAATGCTTCTATCAGTAACAACGTCTTTGTCGATGTCAATGTAATCTGGGAATTCCTGGACAGTGAAGGCGAACTCCTGCACCGCCTCTTCCAAGATAGCATCTGTAAGGCTTGATTTTTGCACGAGTTCTTCTACGGCTGCACGGCACTGCGCCACAAGAGTGAGTGAAGGGTCATTGGAGTGGGCGACCACACAGACCATGATGCACGTGCAACGCGAACTCAGTGCATGCGTATCATTAGTCACGGGGATCGAGATAACCGATGTTAAGCGGCGACTTTGTCCCTCTTTTGTGCTCGAGATATTAGGGTTGGGCGACATAAAAGAATCGACATAACCGATAAGAAAATACTAAGAAAAATAGGGAGTTTGGCGGTTCCACTTCAAAAACGTCGACATAATAGGGTTAGTGAGTTAACTGAGGTCGAGATAAGTGGGTTCCACTGAATATACATACATACATATATATAAACATACACACACACACACATACACACATACATAGATACATACATATATGTAAACATACATACATGCATACATATATATAAACACACACACACACACATACAGTACATAGATGGATTGGGCTAATATTGACAAACTTTTCCAGTTTCTCACACACAACAATCAGACAAGGTTTTGCAAGTACTGAATGTTGTGAAGAGTCTTTCACCTTCACTGGGTGCAGGTACTCTGCTCTCTGCAGGACGGGATGGTCCCCCAACATCCCACCCTGGTCCAGAGTTTCAGTCAAATGGGCGATATAGTTGGTGGCCAGGACCAGCACGTCCAGCTTGGAGAGTTTTGTGTCGGGAGGAACGGAGGGTAAAGCCGCCTGCAGGCTGTGGAAGGCTTGTCTGAGGTTCCGAACTCGACTCCTCTCTCTCGCTGCATTCTCAGGAGAGTTTTGGCTCTTACATGCCCTGGATAGAGATGTCGGCCCAGACTTTGCCTAAAGAAATGACAGAAAACCTTTTGCCATGTGTTGTGAATCTTTAGAGGTGGGTCCCACTTTATATTTGGTGGCTTTAACTTCTAGGTACTAAAAAAATATAATTTGTTAGGTATAATGTATTTATTGTGTTCATATTACAGAATGCTTTTGATGTGGGAAGGTCAGGGACTGGTTTTGGTTAGAGAAGTAAGAGAAGACTCCACATTGTAATTATAGAAATAAATGAAAGCTTTAATTACATGCATGCATTTTTAAACAAGCAAGTATAATAAAATACATGTATGTACACAATCAGCACTTTGTATCTTATTATTAATTTAAATGTTAGTATATAGTAGTTGAAGATAATATAAAGTGTATCTAAAATCTGTTATACATCAGGGTCCAAAAGAAACCACTAATAAAAATGTTTCTATTTAGATTCTTTTCATTACACCCCCCAAAAAAAACATTTTAACTACAAAATTTAAACTACAGTAATACAATATACCTTTTCAATAGTTTTTAATGAATATTTATTTTGATCATTTATAATATTAATATTTATTTATTTATATTTCAAAAATCCAATAATCCACATTAAACTATTTTGGGACTAATTTTGCAAATAGTCACACAAATAGTCATGATATTCACTTTTGATGCAGATGATAAAAACCAAACTGATTATTTTTTATTACTCTTCATAACCAAATGATTTTCAATCCTTTTGAACGCAAACATTCGCTACTTTTTTCACTCACCCACTTCTTTGGCTCTCGATGTGTTGCCTGTTTTACGCATGGTTGTGTCCATCTGTGCGCCCGCACACTCTTTCCTCCCATCTCTCCCCACTCCTGTGCCGCATCCTCTTGTACTGCTCGCTCTGCCATGGGAACCACCGGCGAGGCCACCAAACCAGTCTCTAAATGACAGCACTTTCGTGTCTCCTCTGCGCTGCGTGAAGGGGCTCGGCCCTCTCTTCCACCCGAAGGCCCAATGTCCACTCCGCTCGGCTCCATCCCCTCCCTCTGTCTTATCTGGTGAGGTAATGTGGGGCTCTTCAAGCGGTACGTTATCTCTCGCCCTGCCTCCCACGGGTACTCACTGCCAAGGGAGAAGACTCAGGAGAGTTGCATGGTGTCCCCAGGCAGGTCGGCAGCAGCGGAGGGTCTTGGGAAAAACAGAGAGCCCTTTTGCAGCTGCGGACCCACAGCAGACACAACCTTGACCCCTCGGCCTGCTGGGGCGACGTGACCTAAAACAATCAGACGTTACTGTGTCGGCTGCCAACGTGATGGATGTTGATCAGACTGCATGGGACAAGTTTGTCAAGGATATCTGGATAAAGAGATATCATTACATTAAAACATGACATATTGCTGTTACTCCAGACCAGTGATGTAGAAGGACATGGCTATTGAAATACTTATTACATCTGCTGTTTAACTGCTACTAGCTGACAAGACGTCACGTATTTGAAAACACTGCAGGAAAATGGAACAAAGTTCCTTTTTAATTGCACAATGTCTAGTCACAGAAGTAAAAAAAAGACTCGTTCCATCTAGTCTATGTTAATTTTCAAATTGTATTTCCCAAAAGAAATGTTCATAGCTCAAGATAAACACACACACACACACACACACACAGACACACACATATATAAAGTGTAAATATATATATATATATATATATGTGTGTGTGTGTGTGTGTGTGTTAGTATATATATATATATATATATATATATATATATATATATACTAACAGTGTGATTTTTTTCATTTTTAGGGGAAATACCAATAGAATGAATTAAGAAAAAAATTAAAACATATACCCAGTAAGAACAACATATATATATATATATATAAATCAGTATACTTATATACCTAAAAATCTCTCTCTCTCTCTCTATATATATATATATATATATATATATTTGGGATTGTTCTTAACGCTTACGATAAAAATACAAAATAAAAATACTTTTCTTTAGGTGAAAGTGTTTCCCCCATTTAATTTAGTATAGGAAGAATTTGATGAGATGACATTTAAATTCTAATTTTTGATTGAATTCTTTGGTATGTCGGTAAATCAAAGTACACTGTGAGACATTGTTGAAATCTCACTCTGTCACTAAAGAAATGTGAGATTATGGCTGTTTTTAGGGGAAAGAGAGGAAAAGTTTTTATTGTGCTGCGTAATAGAGCTGTGTGAAACACCTGAGATATTAAAAAGCTCTACTGGTGTTATCCAACTCGGAGCTCAACTCAGACATAACCAGTTGCGAGCACATTTGTCAGTCATCGATTGCTCTGCGAACGACTGTCATGTCTTCCACCCAAGAACGCACGCATTAGGAACCACATGGTGGCGAAGTGTCTCCACTCAGAGTGAAGTTCGCCTCTAATTAAATGTGTTTTCTATATTATTAACGTCTAATAAGATAAAATGTCGCAGGTACAGGCCCGGTTCTTCACTGAAAACAAAAAGTGAGTATATCTGGTGTACATAAGACGATTAGCTGAGACGTTTAGCTGTAGCTAGAGAAGAGATATTCAGCTTGGCAGTATTTCGTATGATATAAATGGCTGATGCATGCTGTGTTTGTATGGGATATAATCCTCTGTTCCCTGTAGGTATGTGATAGATGATGTCCCGTTCTCCATCCCCGCTGCGTCCGAGGCGGCGGATCTCAGTGGCGTCATCAACAAACTGCTGGAAGCCAAGAATGGTGAGCTTTAACACTCATTATTTTTCACTCTTAAGACTTCAAGAAAACACTTTCCAAAAATGGTGTGGAATCTAATAAAAAGATTCTCTGCTAACACTTTACAATAACCTCTTACATTATCTTTGTTCATCTCATTCATCTTTGTTCATGTTAGTTAATAAAAATCCAGCTGTTCATGTTAGTTCACAGTGAATTAGCTAATGTTTTAATAATATATTAGTAAATGTTGAAAATAACATTGGACACTAAGATTAATTTTAGTCTCTGACTTTTTAAAGATGCAGTGCTTTGTAATATTTTACTTGTATTGTTAAATTTTTTTAATTTAAGTTCACTTAATTTATGTCTGTATTTACAGCTGGACACAAACAAGTTGAGTTTGATTTCCTGGTCCGGGGACAGTTTCTCCGCACTTCACTGGCCAGTCACATGGAGGCAGAGAGCATCTCAACGGTACGGTAATGCGTGTAACGTAGTCTCACTGTAGGCGATCTATAGACTGTCTACAGTCTGTTCATGGACCCTTTCACGCATTTTGCATACGTACTTTTGACATTAGCATTCTGTTTCAGTCAGACAGTGGCTGCATCTGAAAACGAATACTTTCCTACTGTAGTAGGTGAAAAACAGTATGTGAGAAGAGTCATGGTAGACATAAAACGGTAGACAAAAAGTGCTTGAATCACACCATTTCTGTCGAGATTCCAAAGTGTGCATTCAATTGATATTTTATGTCCCATGAGGCCATGGGAGAGGATTTGAGAATGGGCTACCATTGATCATTGGCAATGACAGCATGACGAATATGTCTGGAGTACCTTCATACTTCACACATTTGTACTATATAGAACGTACTTTTTATGTTAATAAATTAATTCCTTTTTCAGGTACTTACTCAAGAGTGTATGCGATTTCGAACGCAGCCTATGTGAGACTGAACATTGTACTGTATTTTCCCACAGATAATCCGCACCCCCGTATAGCGCGCAGGTTCTGAGTAAAAATCGTTGGGATAACCCGCACCTTTATATAACCCGCACCCATAGATTTATGAACTTTTTTTGTGTAGTTATAAATAAGATTTATATTATTATATATATTAACTAAAGTGTTTGTTTTAAAAAGCAAAAACACATTGTAAAAGTAATGCATATGAATTGGTGTGATGTTTAGCCTTTTTTCGAGCTGTTTCAACCGCTAATCTGTTCAACATGCAAAAACGTGTTTGTTATATGATTGCGTGTGTTGTATGTTTACAGGAAGAAGTGGTGGAAATAGAATATGTTGAGAAATTCACAGCCCCACAGCCAGAGGAGTGCATCATGCATGATGATTGGATCAGCTCAGTGGAGGCAGATTCTGAATGGTGCGATTCATGCTAAACAGAAGATTTGCTTGGGCAGTTTTGGGAGAAAAACTGTTCTTCAACAGTTCTGTTGAAGTTATTTCTCTGCTTTGTGCTCAGGATCCTCACAGGCTCTTATGATAAGACTGCACGGATTTGGTCAATGGAAGGGAAGGCTGTGATGACCGTTGCTGGACACACTGATGTTGTGAAGGATGTAGCCTGGGTGAAGAGAGGTTAGAAACGTACACCTACGAGATGACTAATATGTGTGCTAATGATGACTAATGATGCATGAGGTTTCTGAATTTGTCCATTTGGTGATTCTGTGGCTTTTAGATGGTTTGAGCTCTTTGCTCCTGACGGCATCTCTTGATCAAACAATCATGATGTGGGAGTGGAATTCCGAACGGAACAAGGTGAAGGCTCGACACTGTTGCCGTGGACACGCAGGAAGTGTAGACGCAGTTGCTGTTGACCCCACTAGGACAAAGGTGTGTGTGTATGTCTGTCTGTCTGTCTTTTTTTTTGTTTTAAATAAATACTTTTATTCACCAAGGATGCATTCAGTTAACCAAAAGTGACATTAATGATATTTTATTATTTAAAAAAAGATATAAATTTCAAATAAATCTGTTTTTACAAAAGTATTGGGCATCTTATCAGAATGATTTCTGAAGGATCATGTGACACTGAAGACTGGAGTAATGATGCAGAAAAATCCATCACAGGAAAAAATGACATTTTAAAATAGAAAACCATTCTCGTAAATGTATATCTGTATCTGTATTTTTGATCAAAGAAACTGCCTTCGAGAGATAAAAACAATTCTTAACAACTTAACAACTCTTAGGGTCACAAACAAACATTTGAACAGTGTATGTGTGTATATATATTTGTGTGTATATTTTTTATGTTATTTATATATATATAATATAAAATAATTGCACCAATGATAACGTCATTGATTAAATCTAAATGTTCATTGATTAAATGTCATGTGTCTGTCTCATGGTTTTTTTCCTCTTTAGTTTTGCAGTGGCTCATGGGACAAAATGCTTAAGATATGGTCAGCAGGTATGTTTTTTAGAAACCTTTCTGTGAAGTGAAATTCAAAAGGACAAAGAAAAACGCCCACCTTCAACAAAGGAAAACAATGAAAGGATGTATAGTAATACATTTATAAAATCCGGCTTGAATTATTATTGTCCTCAGTGCCAACAGAGGAAGAGGATGAAATGGAGGAACCCAACAGGCCACGCAAAAAACAGAAAACGGAGCAGATGGGGCTCACACGAGTGAGTGTCTATACATGTTCTGGACTCAAAGACTCTCAGTTGCTATCAGTTAATGGTTTGCAGTTTCATCATTTCTGGTTCTTCTCTAGACTCCCCTCATGACTCTTTCTGGTCATAATGAGGCAGTGTCCTCAGTTCTCTGGATGGATGCTGAGGAACTGTGCAGTGCATCATGGGATCACACCATCCGTCTATGGGATGCAGAGACTGGCGGGCAGAAGAGTACGCTAGTAAGTGACACCAGTTCTTCATAAGTTGGGAGTCAAGACTTTTGCACTTTTCTGATGTTTTCAGAATACTCCCCCTTCTGCCATTGGTTGAACAAAGAGAAAGTGCCATCTTGAATGTATAACATTGGTTGAGCCACTGTTGATCTGCTGAGCAGAACAGGATGCTTTAGCAAACAGCAATATTATTATGGCACCACAAGAGTTTTCTGCTTCTGCTAGTTTCCTGACCCAACTTAAAGTGCTTCAAGATTAACACATCATCTTTAAGGGCTGCTGATGTTCTTACATTGCAGATGGGCAGTAAGGTTTTCAATTGTATCTCCTTCTCTCCACTGTGTCGCCGCCTGGCATCGGGCAGCACCGACAGACATGTGCGTCTATGGGACCCAAGGTCTAAAGGTGACTATCAGATCATAATGATGCCCCATCAAACTAGCAGCTATTTTCATTGCTCATCTTTCTTTTGTTTCCAGATGGCTCTCTAGTTCTCGTGTCACTGACGTCCCATAATGGTTGGGTGACGACGGTCAGGTGGTCTCCATCTCATGAGCATCAGCTGGTGTCAGGATCTCTAGATAATGTGGTCAAACTGTGGGATGCCAGGAGGTGTGTGTGACTCACAGATACTTTACACCCCAACGTCGTCCTGTTCCTGCATGTCTGTCCCTAACTGTCTTGGTTTTTTCTTTACAGCTGTAAAGCTCCACTGTATGATCTTGCTGCCCATGAAGACAAAGTACTGTGTTCTGATTGGACAGAGAATGGGGTACGTCAAAACATTCAAATATTTCAAACTGTAAAAATAAGAATCTACATTAAACTGACATTGTTTTTGATACAACAAAGATTCCAGAGGTACGTATCGGCTTAGATAGGAGGGCATTCGAACAATGGGGGTGCCTTGAAATCAAAGGGGTTACGAACCATTGGTCTAAGGTGTTTTTTCTGACTTAAAAGATATGGCCTGTGCTTCAGTAGGAGTTAGAAATACATCAACGTGAAAGAAAACTGCATATCAAACCCTTTCAGGGTTTAAATTAATTTTCAGTCATTTATGAGACAATGCTTCTGTTCCCTGCCACTGACATAATTTTACGCTTTTTCGTGTTTTCACTATTATACGGTAGGAGTAATTTATATGATACACCTCTTCTGAAAGAGTTGGGAATTTCTGGATCGAAGCACAGGTGAAAAGGAGCAGAAACAAGGGATAAACACAATTTTCTCAGCTTTTTGTTCAAAATGTTCCTTTTTATGAATCTTATCCACGTTCCAGTTTTTATATTAAAAAATAATGCATGAAACTAGAATAAAAATGGATTGTTTTATTTAAAACCAGACTTTCTGTTCTTTCTTTTGAATGTTCCATCAGCAAAATATTGGCATGAAGTTTTTGTGAAAAGTGAAAATGCTGTTGGTGGCTGGCAAAAAAAATGTTTTCACGCTGGTGGGGGAAAGCGTTAGCGGGTGTTTCTGTGGGTGTATCACAATCTCTCTTTTCTCTGTGTTTTCTCTCTAGTTGATTTTGAGTGGAGGAGCAGATAACAAACTCTACACATACAGATACTCCGGCTGCATCTCGGATGCAGGGGCATAAAACGATCTTCAACTTTACTTCAGGATGGCCATGGGAACATAAGCAGCATCTCTTTTGCTTTATAATTAAACATTTTATTCTGGAAACCAACTACAAACAGACAGGAAGACCTTACAGCCTTACAAGAGACAAACACATCTGTGTAAATTGTGTGTAAAACTATTTGTATGCTCTCTGTCTCATCTGATTCAATGGGATGATTTATGTATGAATAGTTTTAAGAATGATTTGCACAAATATGTTCTTCTGTTTCACGAGTAATGCCGATTTTGTCATTAAGTTCTTAAGTAAATTATCAAGTTCAGTGCAACAGGTAACATAAGAGTGATTTACTCGTAAGTGCTCCTCATGTTTAATATGCAAGGCATAGTCTTATGTTTTTGTTTGCTTTGATATTCAGTGTTGATGCTCAATACAATCTGAAACCAGTCATGTGTCTGTTTTTACTCTGTTCTCTTTTCATAAAGAACAAATATTAAAGGAATTTTGGTTAATGGTGTGAGAAATTTGTGTGTTAGAGTTGTGTAGTTTTAATATCTGAAGTGAATGGGAAGTTGAATGGGAGTTCTGCTCATAGCGTCCTGTCATTACCTTTTATACTCTTCCAGACAGTGCTGTTCTGTGGACTGCATTGTAGTGAAAAAACAACAACAACAAAAACAGTTAAAACGGTATTTTATTTCACTGAAATTAGCGTCATATTTAAGGTGAGGTGATTTGACGGTTTGCGCAGTGACGCGTCCGACCGGCAGGTGGCGGTAAGAGCTCGCCGTTTGGTTTAGAATTCCCGATCTTTTTTACCGTAGAGAAAGAGCGTGCTGGACATGGCCGCTACAACAGTGACGACTCAATGACTCCTCGTGCAGTTTTATGGTTAAAATGTGTTAAACCCTCATTGAATTTATAATAGGGGAGTGTTTTCTAAGGCTGACAACATGGGAAAGAAAGATAAGAGTGATCGAGGTGAGATAAAGTGCATCCTTTAGAAATATATATATGATGTATGAAAACAATGTGTTGTTATTGATATTTAACATGTTTAACTAATGTACCAGAGAACATTACGGTGGCTAAAAGAGGAGCTTATTTATGTTAAAAGTAATACATAAACATTTAAATGCATGACATTCAAGTTTCAATAGAAAGGACATTAAAGTGTATTATTTCACCATAAATCCATCATATTACGGTCAGGTAATTATGCAATTACAGATTAAAAAAACTCTAAGTTCCACTAAATGCATTTTAAATAAGCTATAATACATTTTCATATAATTATTGACAATATGCAACTAAGTAAATTGATTTAAAGTGTATTATTTCCATAATAAATACTCTTTTCCACAAAGGTTACAGCATAGGATGTTTCTAAATACTATTAACTTAAAGATCATCAGTAGCAGGATTGATCATCACTGGTTTAAATGGCTAAAATAGTTGTTTGTTCACTTTAGATAAGAGATCCAAGAAGCGTTATTACGATGAGGAAGAGGAGGAGGAAGAGTTGGTAGGCAGTGAGTCTCAGGAGGCCATTCCAGCAGCTGCTGGGAAGCAGGTGGAGGAATCCAGCACTAGACTGGATGAATATGGAGCCAAAGACTACAGACAACAGATGCTTCTCAAGAACGACCATTCTTCACGGCCGCTTTGGGTGGTAAGACTAAAGATCCTTGATCGATTAGCCTTTTATGACTGAAGCCACCCCTTTTTAAGAGGATTCCTACCCCGTTATCTGTGTGTCTGACTCTTGTAGGCTCCTGATGGTCACATCTTCCTAGAGGCTTTCTCTCCCGTGTATAAATATGCTCAGGACTTCCTGGTGGCCATATCAGAGCCCGTGTGCAGACCCATTCACGAACACGAGTACAAGCTGACGGCATATTCTCTATACGCCGCCGTGAGCGTCGGACTGCAGACCTCTGACATCATTGAGTACCTGCAGAAACTCAGCAAGACCTCCGTGCCAGATGGCATAGTGCAGTTTATTAAGGTGTGTGTGAACTGGCAGTCAAGTCTGTCTCAATTTTACAGTGTCAACGATTTCTATATGACAAAGCTTCTCTTCTCTTTTTTTTTTTTTTTCTCTGTTCTTCTGCAGTTGTGCACAGTGAGCTACGGCAAAGTCAAACTGGTCCTGAAACACAACAGGTCAGTTTGTTTTTTACACATTGTTCATTATTTAATTCTCACTAAAGTTAGTTATGATGTTGAAAACTCTGTTTATTAAATAAATAGTCCCTTGAATGGTTTAGCTGTTATGTAATTATTGGATAATGGGTGGCATTTTGAACAGCGGGTAGTATTTAGGAGAAGTCGGCTGATGTAAACCATTTTGTGACCATAAACTCTTTTGGATTTACTTGAACTTGAATGTAAAGTGTTAGCTTTCTATTGTGAAATCGGGTGTACTTGATTCTAAACCTTAATTGGGACTTTAATAGTTTATTGTGGTTTTTAAAATAACATTTTAAAGAAGTCTCTTATGCTCACCAATGCTACATTAGTTGAATTAAAAACTGGAATTTTGTGAAATATTATTAACATCTAAAATAACTATTTACTATTTTAATATATCTTAAAATGCTATTTATTCCTGTTATGACAAGGCTGCTTCAATGTCACATGGTCTTCAGAAATCATTCTAGTATGCTGATTTTGTACGCATAAAACACTTATTTTTATTATTATTATTATTATTAGTGTTGAAAACAGTTTCTCTCTTACATTCTTTGATGAATAGAGCTTTTAAAAAAACAGCTAATAGAAATCTTTGCTAACATATCATTTTTATCACTTTTGATCAATTTAATGCATCTTTGCTGAATAAAACTCTTAATTTCTAGTATTATAAAAGCTTTTGAACGGATGGGTATGTATTTACCGGTAGTTGCCATCTATGAGTCTATTTGTATTTATACGCATAGGAGATCTTCTAATGAAACAGTTCAGCCTAAATTACAACGTGTATACGCACATAAATTTGTCTATATTATAAATACTTGTCTATATTATATTATTTGTCTAGTATTATAAATGAGTAACAGCGTGCCCAAGGTAACAAATTTGAATAAAACACACCTAAAACCATGTAGATATAAGAACTTTCCGCACACTCTTTCCTTTTGTCACACTCAGCAATCGTGACGCACTCTCGGCTGAAGGCACGTGCAGCAGGATCCTTGAGCAATGCCTCAAAAGAAAGTTCAAATGCAATAAACACCTTTTATACAGACCTCTGATTATCCAGTTGTACATATGGGTCTTTATGCAGAGGAACCTTGTAGCTCCAGTTGTAATGCACCTTTTTTTTTCTTTTTTACTCTTACTGATATAGAAATTTCATCTTAACATGTTTATAAGGCCACTAATAGTATGTGAATTTTGCGTACTAGTGGTTTGTACACTGTTGTTCCAACTATTTTTCTTTTTTTGTGTAAATGTATATACAAATTTTGGACAAAAGTTGTTAATGAATCATGGTTTGTGTGTGAAATCTGCTTACAAACGATTATGCGCACAAATTTCTGCGTATACATGTTTAGTGAATGAGAACGAATGTGTGTGTGTTGACAACAGGTACTTTGTGGAGAGCGCGTTCCCTGATGTCATTCAGAGGCTGTTGCAGGACTCTGTGATTCGCGACTGTCGCCTTCGGTCTGCCGAGGGAGAGGAGACTGAGCTCATCACTGAGATCATCTCTAGCAAATCAGCAGTGAGTATGAATGCATACACAGTCTACATTTTTCATACAGCACAAAACCTTTTGACAGAGCTCATTTTTGGTACTACTGTTGTGTCATCCTGTCCAGATCTCAAAGTCTCAGCAGGACAATGGTGGTCCATCCACCTCCCAGCCTGAAGATGGGCAGCGCTCAGGAACTCAGGTACCCGAGGACATCTTCAGTTACTATGAACAGATGGATAAAGAGGAGGAAGAGGAGGAAGAGACGCAAACAGTATCTTTTGAGATCCGTCAGGTGTGTTTCTGTGCTTGAATGAGATGTTACTTCATTCTGAATTTATGGTTTATTTACCTTGATAGTTCCTTCAAAGACTTTAGATATATAAAGACAGTGCACATATTACTACTAGTGTAACACTCAATATGCCCCACCTTCTAAATAACTCCCGTCTTCACCTCTTGGTTTAAAGGATTTGTGTTAGCTGTCCAATCTTTAGGTTAGAGCGTTCAGTTAAGATTTCACGCACAATAATTTAAATCTTTCTTCCTGTTTCTGCCGGGCCTTGGTAGGAAATGATTGAGGAGCTTCAGAAGCGCTGCATTCAGTTGGAGTATCCCCTCCTGGCAGAATATGACTTCCGAAATGACACGGTGAACCCTGACATTAACATGGACCTGAAGCCCACCGCTGTGCTGAGACCATATCAGGAAAAGAGTCTGAGGAAGATGTTTGGGAACGGTAGAGCTCGATCTGGAGTCATCGTCCTGCCTTGCGGTAAACTGTCTCTGAACATCTGCACAGTGTTTGAATCATTTTTTCTCAAATGCAGTTGATGCCTATTCCTGTGCTTGGCTCTGCATCCACAGCTAACTAAACAGTTAACAATTCAATTCAATTACAGTAATACCTTGAGATACAAGCATAATCCGTTCCAGGACTGAGCTCGTAACTTGAACTGCTTGTATTTCAAATCATTTTTCCCCATAAGAAATAACTCCCTTAAAAAATAAAAAATTCCCTTATTAGTGCTAATAACAATGGAAAAATCGTTTTTAATTGCTATAGAGACATACACACACAAAAAATTATAGTATATAAGGATTCCTGTGATTAAATAGGAATTGCCTTCCAGACTGACGATACAGTAGCGGCTTGTGCAGGGGAGAGGAGGGAGGGATTACGTATATAACGCAAACACAATACGGAAGTATTTCTTCCCGTGTAGTGTATTATAGACTATTCACAATAATATATGCCAAAGAACCTCATATTTATTATTATTAAACACACATAACTTGTGCTGCTCCCAACTTAATACTCCTGAATCACTCGTCGCCCCCGGTAACCCCTGCTGCAAAACCAAGGTGGCCCTCTAGTGGAGATCATATGCAGTTACCCCATAAATGCATATAACATACACCACTGGAAGACTCGTGGAAGATGCATACGGAAGTCAACAAACACGTGAAGTGAAGGAGTGAGGCGGCGTGGGCTCCGAATGCTCGACCACCTAGCATCTGCGTCTTTAAGCGTGCTCGAATCTCAAATCTTTACTCGTATTTCAAAGCAAAAACTTTGCTCGAAGGCTTGCTTGTATCTCGGAATACTTGTATGTCGGGACAATCATATCTCAAGGTATTACTGTATATTGTTTGGCCAAAATAAATATTGATATTTGCTATCAGTATCAGAAATTCAGGGGATATTTGTAATAATTAATAATGAAATATTCATGTTTCATAAAATGTATAACCGTGTACTTGATCCAAGAATTTTAAGACCAAGTTACCAGGGCAACTTTGGCTTAGAAGGTATTTGGATGTTATTATGGACTTCTATATTGAAGTCTTCGGTTATTGTGCTCTTCTTTCCCACAGGTGCTGGTAAATCACTGGTAGGCGTCACTGCTGCCTGCACAGTGCGTAAGCGCTGCCTGGTGTTAGGAAACTCCTCTGTGTCAGTGGAACAGTGGAAGGCTCAGTTTAAGATGTGGTCCACCATTGATGACTCCCAGATCTGCCGTTTCACTTCAGACGCTAAGGACAAACCAATCGGCTGCTCGGTGGCCATCAGCACCTACTCTATGCTGGGACACACCACCAAACGCTCATGGGAAGCCGAGAGGGTCATGGAGTGGATGAAAAGTCAGGAATGGGGGCTCATTATTCTGGATGAGGTGCACACAATCCCAGGTAGGTTGCGTTTGTGAGTGCAACTTGACAAAATGTCAAGCAAGAAATGACATCTTCCATACTAATGTTTTTGGCCGTTTTGATTCTGTTTTCCTCAAGTTACCTCCACCCACAGTGAAATTTTAAGACAGAAGACAATCTGTAAACCAGGCATTAAATTTGAAATGGTTAATTCAGCCAAAACTTTGTCATCATTGACTTTTGTGCATCAAAACCTAAGATATTTGTAATGTTCTAATCATTTTTTAACTTAGATACACATTTTATCACAGTACAAAGTTGTCAACGCTATACATCATCAAACATCTTCTGTTTGAGTTACAAAAAGACTTTAATCAACATGTTCAAGCTTCAAAAGTTCATAAAAATATTGTAAAAGCAATCAATGTGAATCAGTTTGAAGCTTTCTGAAAAGACATGATTGCTTTAATGTAGGGCATATGAGTATGTGTTTTGAAAACATTATTCTTATAAAATCGTCATTTACAGACAATGAATTATTAAAACGTTTACTTAAGGTTTGTGACGCAGCTAACAGTAACTCTCCATTACACTGTGCCTCACTGACAACAACAAAATGCTCCAGTAGGGGAATTTACAGTTAAGACCTGAGGACGTTCATCATTCATCATTTAGAAATGATGAATATAGACCAGGGATCTCATTTATAAAACTGTGCGTAGGATCATTACTAAAAGTTTACTTGCGCCCAAAAGCCAAAAATTCTATACGGCAAAAAATATTCAGATTTATAAAACCGTGTGTATGCACACCTGTCAGGAACATTCCCTTTATAAATAGCAGATGTCACGGGTCAAAGTTTGCTTAAATGTGCACACATTCTCCCGTCAAGTTGTTTTTTATAGATCACAACCTTTGCGTGGAAACTGGCGTACGTACGTTTCCAGTCCCGTTTTGTGCGTACGCACGCTTTATAAATGAGACCCCAGGAGTCAGAAGTGCAGTCAATTGAAGAAATCTTTAGTGAAGAATAGTTTGCAGTTTCATCAGCAGAAGCTTCTCACAAGTAGTTCGTAGGCCGCCCTGCTTACAATCACATTTTCACAGCAATTATAGTTTAACAGAGGGTGCTAACTACGTCATTACTGAAGGTTAAATTATTCTGATTGGCTAAGAAAGAAAAGTAAACAAAACTAGTAATTTTTCACACAAAAGCAGACAGTCTGAAGCATATCATCATCAATCACATGGTTGACAACAAGGCCTCTGGTTTAGGCACTAAGTGACCTTCCAGGTTGCAAAACTACGTTTCTAGGCATCAGATTGTCGAGAAAAACAAGCCATTGTGTCTCCTTAAGGTGCCAGTTGATCATCTCACACATTCTGATCTGCACGTGCACACACACACACACACACACTTCTCCAAGGCTGAACTCGGCTCAGGCTCCAACTATCAACAGAAAGACTCAAAACATTCTGATAACATATTCTATCTGGTGAGACGTGCAGATAATATTCATCCTTATTCTCTAGTGTTTGAATATAGAAAGGTTAAGTAAAGGCTTTAACTAATAATTTGTTACATAGGCGACAGACTGAAGTGTACATGCATTTTCAAAAACTTAAATTATAAATCAATAACTCGATTATAAGTCACTCATGTCAATCGTTAGAAGAAAAAGAAAATATTATATGAATGTATATGGAAGAGACAAGGGATTTTGATTATCTCCCTTCACTCTGAACAAACATTTAATCCTCTGATGCCATTAAAATAAACCATCCACGGTTTCCCAACGTTAGGATCCTACAGAGATGCTAATGAGCTGTTAGAACTCGACATGCCAAAATGAACATTCTGTCAATCTTCCATTTGTCCAGTTTTTGACATACGTTATGTTAGAAACTGAACGTACATCTGTAGATTGTATGCAGTGTAGACAGCATCAGTGATTTATAATGGGTTCTAATGGCTTTTGAAGTGATGCTCGCGTCC
The DNA here is from genome assembly GCA_037043235.1 of Rhodeus uyekii. Classification (NCBI taxonomy): domain Eukaryota; kingdom Metazoa; phylum Chordata; class Actinopteri; order Cypriniformes; family Acheilognathidae; genus Rhodeus; species Rhodeus uyekii. Next base: position 3,223,044 of record JAWRVZ010000032.1, on the reverse strand, counting down.
AGTGTAGGAGTGCCAGTGGGCGGGGCATATGGTGCAACGATGTATTACTATTCGTCAATGTCTTGCTCTGGAGGCAGGCATATGCAAATGTGTCTGATCGTGTGATTCAAGCAGTTTTGAGCAGAAAATAGCTAAATAAAGTGGAAAAGTTTCTGATTGGCTGGAATTTTGAGATAATGGAATGTATATATAAATCATACCGATTCCTGACTATTTTGTGCTTGTCTTTCAGCAAAGATGTTCCGTCGTGTTCTGACGATAGTCCAGGCTCATTGTAAACTGGGTCTCACTGCCACACTGGTGAGAGAGGATGATAAGATTGTCGATCTTAACTTCCTGATTGGCCCGAAGCTCTTTGAGGCAAACTGGATGGAGCTACAGAACAATGGTTACATTGCTAAAGTCCAGTGTGCTGAGGTGAGCTGGCGAAAATATAAATATCTGACCGAAACCACTGTTATACAGGAAATGAATCAAACATTTCTCCCCATAATACAAAAAATACAGCAAATGGTCTTTTCATGTGATTATTTATTATTTAATAATGTGCATTTTTAGATTGATCTCTGCACCTTGTTGGGCGTCACCAAAGCCTCCAAACAATGTTTCACAACTCCATACACGCTGTATGGAGTTGTGAAATATTGTTTGGAGGCTTTGGTGCCTGGTGCATAAAGAAAATACAATGCTGTTTTTCAGCATTGCTTCTAATTTTTGATCTTACCAAACAAAGCCCACCTTTTAGTCACACAAGCAGAAAACTACAAGCACTGACCCATACATTGTTCACTGTTCATTGTGCCCTGAACACAGTCTTCACAAAAAGGTTATAATATTAAAACTTCCAATGCAAAATAGGCTATTTATCAAATCACATACCGTATTTTCCGCACTATAAGGCGCACCCAAAAGACGTGATTTTGCTCAAAACCCGACTGTGCGCCTTATAATCCGGTGCGCCTTATATATGGACTGAGTTCCCAAATCTATAAAATTGTTTTTGGGTGATTTTGATAAGCGCTCAGCTTGATTGACTGTCGGACCATTTCACACTGACACAGTGATAAACCAATCACAGAACATTATGTAATACCATATGCTTACCTCCTGAAATCTGACTCCCTGTCACTCTGCGCTTCCTGGAGCATATTCCCTTATCAATCCATGTTTTCACACAGCAAACACCCAGAACGCGCAAGCGGGTTAAAGTTAGTTTTGTTTTTTATATTCCTCACACATTCAGCATAAAATGGCAATAACTCTAAAAGGACTCACTCAAAAAAAAATCTTAACAATGTATACTTATGGATACATATGTCTTAATGTTTCACAAGCTTCTTTTTCGTTATTTCCGCTAGATATAATGAGCAAGGAGCCGTAAAACCAGTCTGAATGTGAGTTTCACCTGAAAAGCTTGTCTCTTTGCCGAGATGTGATTAAGGGACCGTGGGAAAAGTGCAATTTTCTTATGGAGAAAGCTATTGGTAAAAGAAAGGTAAATTTGGACATGCAATTCACTTTTTGAACAGACAGGTTTAAACGTTGTCCACTGTGTCCCTTTAATGAATGCCACTGGTCTCATGTCTACACACACTTCAATTATAGCAGAAATTGAAAAGAACTTGCACTTTTCCCACGGTCCCTTACGCACAGCTCATCAAAGAGCAAGCTTTCCCGCGAAACTCACATTCAGACGGGCTTTACGGCTCAGTGCTCGTTATATACAGCCAAAAAATGAAATGGAAGCTTGCAGGGTTCGTAGCTGTCATTGAAAACTGGAAAAGTCAGGGAATTTTTTAGTGTCTTGAAAAATCATTGAAATGTCATGGAAAATTGTCATTTGTCAAGAAAGTCATTGAAATGTCATTAAATTCGTCTTTTGTCTCTATTTTTTCATTTTTTTCTTTACTTAAATCCATCCTCCGAAATCTTTTTATTCATAAACGGTCGGCACTTCCGCGTTTGTTAATTGACGAATGACAGTCAGCGCCGCCTGTGAGAAGCTCGAAGAACCTCATTCAGCAGTAGTGAGCACACGTGGCGGCGTTGCCATTGGTTGAGATGTGTGCCTCTTCGCTGTGATTGGTGTTTGATTCCCTGTGCTCAGGCTGATCTGTGTCTCTCTCACGGCGGGATTAAACATTTTGTTACTCCGGTTACTATCGTAACCTCTGTTCCCTGAGAGACGGGAACGAGACGTTGCAGTGTCCGCCGTGTTCGTGTTCAGTCATGATTCTGACGCGCTTTATGCTGTTTATACCGCCTGACAGCCAGAGCCGCATCGCGCGACAGTTAGCCAGTTGTCAACTGCCGTTAATCTTATAAAGTTTCAGAAATTACGTGACGGGGAGGAGTTCACAAATGGGAATGTGCATTTTGATGCAAGCACATTTTATTTTTTTCCACTTTTGACCCCACCAGATATGCAGCTTGGGATCATTTTGATGCAGGAGATTTAGTAAAAATGGTCAAATTTTGCAAGAACAAAGATAAATATTGTCAATTGTATTTTAAATATAAAATGGCTTTAACTTCATTTTAGTTTATTTTCAAGTGTCAAATAAGTATTTATTTTATAAGTACTAAAGTTCTCTGAATAAAAGATAGGACAATCTGATTATGACCCCTTGAAAATTGTCAACAAGGGTTAGATGACCCCTGGTTTTCAAAACCTATTGAAATCCATGGATGGGACTTCAGACTGTTTTATATGTGTTACTAATTATTTGTATTGTAGTGTACGCTATTTTGTGTGACATTCAGCGATAAACAAAACTAACTTTACCCCGCTGAACGAGCACAGGTTTTGAGTACTTAAATTAATACAAAGAAAACAAAATAATGTGTATAAAGGATGTGAGATGGATTGAAACTGTAAACTTCCTGAGCTTTGTCAGGATGAGATATAAAGACACCAGCAAAACTGTTGATTTTCTTGAATAGCAGGAACTAAGCATAACTGAACTTAGCTTTCGTTTTTTTTTTAAATACTTTTCTATTTTATATCATTGTTTTAATTTTTTTCGATTTGTATTCTTTATTTTTGATCACTTTTCATGCTTTTTTCGTTTAGTAAGAACTGTAATTTTCTTCAATAGCAGGAACTAAGCATAACTGAACTTAGCTTTCGTTTTTTTTTACTTTTCTATTTTATATCATTGTTTTAATTTTTTTTCCGATTTGTACTCTTTATTTGATCACTTTTCATGCTTTTTTCGTTTAGTAAAAACTGTAATTTTCCTGAATAGCAGGAACTAAGCATAACTGAACTTAGCTTTCGTTTTTTTTTACTTTTCTATTTTATATCATTGTTTTATTTTTTTTCCGATTTGTATTCTTTATTTGATCACGTTTCATGCTTTTTTCGTTTAGTAAAAACTGTAATTTTCTTGAATAGCAGGAACTAAGCATAACTGAACTTAGCTTTCTTTTTTTTTACTTTTCTATTTTATATCATTGTTTTGATTTTTTTCGATTTGTATTCTTTATTTTTGATCACTTTTCATGCTTTTTTCGTTTAGTAAAAACTGTAATTTTCTTGAATAGCAGGAACTAAGCATAACTGAACTTAGCTTTCGTTTTTTTTTTTTTACTTTTCTATTTTATATTGTTGTTTTGATTTTTTTCGGTTTGTATTTGTTACTTTTGATCACTTTCCTTACCTTTTTTCGCCTGATTACCCTAACTTTCACTTTCACTTGGCGCAGACCTTTTGACGAAATATCTGTGGAGGGACATCTGCTTCTCCTTTATCCACAACAACAGAAGCCTCTCCATCTCATTATTTATATTCGAACACAACTTCAATATAATCCTCACGCCCTTGGAAGGATTTACATTCTTGATAACATCGTTCTGCTTTAGGATGGTACATATCGTGGATGTACTGCGATCATAAGTGTGTGGTAGATCTCTCACGCGGCACCGCGCTCATATTTATCCACAATTTCATGCTTCATTTCCATTGTCATCATGCGTTTCTTCTTTTCACTACCATCCTTACTACTTACTTTCTTAGAATTCGTCGCTATTATGAAGAATAATGCACAAAATAGAGAGAAAAATATCTACCGTATTTGCGGATGACTCGTACAAGTCAGTGAACACATGAAGTGAACGAGTGTCGGCGTCGGCCTCAGTACTCTAATATTTACTCCTATATAGAAGCAAAAATCGGCCCGAAGGCTTGCTCATATCTTGGAATACTCATATGTAGAGTCGCTCTACAGGAAAGCTGCATCTTCCAGGTGCTGCACACTGCCATGTGCTTCTGTCTAATCAAGACACCAGGAAAATTGCCAAGCTGTTCAATTCAGACACAGAAGATGATGACTTTGATTGATTAAAACAATGTGAGTGTATTGTTATAGAGTAGAAAAAAGTTCAGTAAAACTCACTGTTTTGCTTCCATTACCTTTTTGTAGGCCATATGTTTTACCGTGCGCCTTATAATGCGGTGCACCTTGTATACGGACTAAGTACAAAAATAGTGCGGCAGTTGAGACTGCGCCTTATAATCCGGTGCGCCTTATGGAGCGGAACATACGGTACATGGAAAATAAGAAATATAGTGAACAGCAGCTCAAATTTGAGTGAACCAATGATATTTGTTCTTGTAATTTTCCGTTTTTTGTACATGTGCTTTATGTATGTGCATTTGTTTCCTTTCTTGGATTAAACCAGTGCTTCCCAATTATTTTCTGTCACGCCCCCCCAGGTAGAGGTAAACATTTTGCGCGCCTTATTGTTTCCATGGCGACGCGTCATGCTTGTCACGTGACATACCGCAGTCACAAAAAGCGCTATATGATAGATGTATCACATTTAGTTTTTTTCTTTTTTATTCAAAATAGTCACCTTGTTGGCTCTGTCATCAACTACCTGATATTCAGAGTCTCAAATTTGTGGAAGTGAATGTGTTTTGTCGCTTAATTTTTAAAATGATCATGTACGTTGATCTGTGACGTGCGACGGGCGCCGCTGTGTTAGTTTGCGCCGCAGTTCAGAGAATCTGATCTGTCTGATTTACAACACGTCAATTCAGTCACTTCTTCTGAAGTACGTGATAGTAAGTGGCCAGTGAAGTGGGAGAAGAACACAGTGACGTTTATAGTTACCAATACAATGTGTATCTGATATGAATAAAACACCTTGTCCGAACTTCATATTTGCTGCTCTTGTTCCTGGAAACAAATAAAAGCATGTTCCCCAGGGTCACGCGCGCCCCCCACTGGCATCGCTCCGCGATGTTTGAGAATCACTCCCCCCCCCACTATTTGAGAATCACTGGATTAAACTATGATGTCTTTATGGAGTTGTTGAAGCTGTATGTATTATCTTCAAGATTTTGAATGGGGTTTTCCTGCGTGTGAGTGTTTGCCTACATTTCCCTTGAGTTTTCACTGTCTCCAGGTATGGTGTCCCATGTCTCCTGAGTTTTATCGGGAATATGTGGCCATAAAGACGAAGAAGAGAATTCTTTTCTACACCATGAATCCCAACAAGTTCCGTGCATGTCAGTTCCTGATTCGCTTCCACGAGCGGAGAAACGACAAGATCATTGTCTTTGCCGACAACGTCTTCGCTCTGAAAGAATATGCCATCCGTCTGAACAAGTAATGCCTCATTGTATTTGTGTAGATTCAGACACTCATGCATACAGTGCTTTTACTCCAACATTCACCTTAAGTTTGTTGTAGAGCTCAACTTATTCAGTGGCCTCTTTAAGACAAATTTTCCCCATTGATTTGCTTTATAGGCATGAAATATTTTGAGTTCTAAGCCTTTGACTTTGGTTCAATTAGGGCTGGGCAAGATATCGAGTTTGTACGATATATACCGGTATATGTATATCGATATATCTTTTATAAACAATATAGGATGAGACAGTACCATTTTGATATTACGAGCGCAATTGAAAAAAAAAATAGTGGCGTACACAGAGTGAACCGTTGCGTGGAAATGCACGTAATCCAATTCGTGCTAAACATGAGATATGCTTTATATTAAGGGTTTCAAAATCTGTTGTGAGATATAGTTAGCACATATAGTTTAAAGTGGCTTGCCCCATCAGCTGCTCTAAAAGATATGTGTTCTGTTTAATGTGTTTGAGTAGTGCTGTTTTCTTCAAGCGAGTCTCAGCTAAACTTCACAGACTTCAGTGAATGAGCAGCGCTACTGGCATGCACCCCAAAAAAGATGGAGTGCAATAGCATAGAAATTCTGACTAAAATACAGTAATACCTTGAGATACGAGCATACAGCACCTACTCTATGCTGGGACACACCACCAAACGCTCGAACCTGAGAGGGTAATTGGTATCTCAAATCATTTCCCCAAATCATTGTTATTAGTGCTAATAACAATGGAAAAAAACATGTTTTAAAATGCTATAGAGACATACACCCAGACAAAGTATATAAGGATATAGTATATAAGGATTCCTGTGATATAAAATAAAATTTTATTTTAATTATGAGTTCTTGCCTTCGAGACAGACGATACAGTAGCGGCGGCGGAGGAGGAGGGAGGATAGCGTAGATTATGTAGGTTATGCAAAAAACGCAAACACAATACAGAAATCTTGCGGGAGACGCGTACGGAAGTCAACTATGGAGGAAAGTTCATCCCAAAAAGAAACGAGCGCAAATTGATGTCTAGGAGCAGATAACAGATCTACACGTGAAAAAACGGGAACCCGCAAGCTCATTTTAATCCCACGCACGCGCATGAGATCTCCGAACATTCCCTACAGGTGCGCGCTCGATCTTCTCTCTATTCATCTTCTTCTTTCACATAATATATGGCATGGCCTACATGGTTAAATTTCAATATCTTTGTTTTCAGAGCCTTCAATACGTACATTGTTTCTAGGACAACATTGTGCAGGATGTGATTTTTTTTCTTCTTTCAAATAGAGAAAAAGTAGAAAATACTAAATAACGTATGTTGCCATTCAGCCAGAAAATATAGAGATATGATTTTTGTTGGCCATATCACCCAGCCCTAGATTATATACAAATATGTATTTGAAAATCAAGACAAAAATACTAACTAAATGTACTTCAATTCATATATGGATCAACTGACTTGTTACTGGTTTTCACACATAACACTCATTAAATAGCCAGATTGAAAGTACACCACATACCCTGACATAACCTCAGAGGTCATGCTGTTTCCATTTTGAAAAGTTTAAGCATTATTACTAAATGGAAATGTCTTTATGGAGAAAAGGAATGGGATTTTCTTTGCAACCTGTAATCAGCTTTAACTTTGCCAGATTAACGGGCTTTTCCTTGCGACGCGTGTTCTTTCAAAGAAATTGAAAGGCTAGACTTTAAATCCCATACTCTATCGAGAGGTTGTTTGGGGACTCTGCTGAAGCCTGAGGGTTTCTGAGGTGAAATTAGCTAACTTTAGTTTTTATTTATTTTATTTGATCATTTTATAGATTATATAGTATATAAATACGTGTGTATATAAAGTGTGATTCTGTTAGAGTTATGCTTTGAATTTACATTTTGCATTGCATAATACACTAATTAAATTGAAGCAAATGTGCATGCATTTCAAATCCTTTGTACACTCGAAACAGCCTTTAAGTGAACATTTTAAAAATCTGAAGAAATATTTTTCTGCTAGAAAGAACTGCAATGGAAAGGTTCTTCATGGAACCATCAATGTCATTAAAGAAGTGTCTGAAGGGTCAAAGTGTCGCTCAAAACACAAAAAGGTGTGTGTGTGATTTGTTTTGTATGTGCATATGACCTCAGAAGTTCATTCTTGTACCCTCTCTCTTTTCAGACCATATATTTATGGACCCACATCTCAAGGAGAACGTATGCAGATCCTTCAAAACTTTAAACACAACCCAAAAATCAATACCATCTTCATTTCCAAGGTACACTGCTTTTCTCTGTCCACTTCCATGTGAAAGTATGGATTGGTACTTTTCTTTTCAATTTTTAGGTGTTATACTTAGCCTCTATTACTCAGGGATCCAACTGATGAAAATCAATCATTCTGTTCAGTTTAAATAGCATCTATATGTAACATCAAAAGCCCTTTCACCCAGTTAGAAGTTGCTGTAATGCAGAGTTCAGCAGAGGTGACTGGCACGGTGATGTGACCCTCTAACTCCTTTCAGAACGTTCTACACGTTTTACAAGACAAACACATTTCTGCAGATTATGTGCTTTTGAAAGGCTAATAACATTCCTGTGTTTAAGGTTATGTTGTGACCTGACAATTCTCAGTAACTGTATAAGCTGTGTGCTCTTGGTTTTTTTAATCATAACCTACTTTCTTTGCCAAATTAACCAACTAAACAAACTCTGAAACAAAAGACAGAAACATGCAAATGGGTTCATTGAGACAGTGATTTTGTGAATGCTGGGATGTTGTTCTGACCTTATTAACTGTACTTTCTACCTTCATGCAAATGATTGGAAATGATTTCATGGGAATAGTGATGCACGTGTTCAGATATGATTGTCCTCAAAGGTCAAACTATTCAAATAAGGTAAGAGTATCTGCATAGGAAAGGGCTGAAGGTAGGGTGTAGAAAGATGGTAGACCATATGTAGTCCCTTTTCAGTCTTTCTGGTTTGTATTTCCACAGCATAAAGGGAAGATCTTACGAATGTATAAATGAACCCGTTTTAAAATCCTTTCTACTGACATTTTATGACAACATCCTCTTCGCTAGAATAAGTAAATCAAATTCGACAGTAATGCCATAGAAATATTGTTGGGGAAGTACAGTTAATACCCAAGGACCAGATATTTTGAATGAAGATCAGGAGTCAGAAGTCAATAGAAGAAATTTTAGTAAAGTTTAGTTTTGCAGTTTCGTCAGCAGAAGCTTCAAGTCTCACAAGGAGTTCGTAGGCCGCCTCACATACAATAACATTGTTACAGCAATTATACTCTAACAGAGGCTACTAACTACGTCAATGCTGACGGTTAAATTATTCTGATTGGCTAAGAAAGATAGATAAACAAAACTAGTAATTTTCCACACAAGAGCAGACAGTCTGAAGCATATCGTCGTTGATCACATGGTTGACGATTCACATCTTTTTAGCAGGTTTGATTGATTACTGGGAGCATCAAATGCTTAGCATTTTTATGTCTTTTCATTTTTAGTGCCCACTCACACAGAACGCATTTTTGTTGTTAAAAACGTGAAACGCAAGTCAGTGGAATAAAATCGGTCTAGAAACACATTTTAAAAAAACTTAGCGTTTTTAGAATGTGCGAGACGCTGAAAAAGCCGTGAGGTCATTGAAAAGCAATGGGAAATTGGAGCATTGGAATAAAAAAAATTGCATTCTTTGTGGGAATATGCCCTTATTCTGTCTTCTCTTGTTTTCTTGTTCTGTCAGGTAGGAGATACTTCGTTTGACCTGCCGGAGGCAAACGTGCTCATCCAGATCTCCTCTCACGGCGGTTCTCGTCGACAGGAAGCTCAGAGACTGGGCAGAGTGCTGCGGGCCAAGAAAGGTACAGTAATACCTTGAGATACGAGCGTCCCGACATACGAGTGTTCCGAGATACGAGCAAGCCGTCAAGCTAATTTTTGCTTTGAAATACGAGTAAATATTTGAGATACGAGCAGCTTAGAGACGCGGACGCTAAGTGGTCGAGCACTCAGAGCAGCCCACACGCCTCACTCGTTTACTTCACTTGTTTGTTGACAGTTTGTGGAAAGGAGGTGGAGATCAGGAAAGATGCCACTATGGAATTAAATGTCCCGACATTCGAGTAGTCCGAGATACGACCAAGCCTTCGAGCAAATTTGCATGCTTACAGACGTCGATGCTAGGTGTTAGAGCACTCAGAGCAGCCCACACGCCTCACTCCTTCACTTCACGTGTTCGTTGACTTTTGTAAACATCTCCCGCGAGTCTTCCTGTGGTGTATGTTATATATATTTATGGGGTAATTGCATATGAACTCCACTAGAGGGCCACCTTGGATTTATATGGGTACTGGGGGTTACCGTTGCAAGCGCCACACTACTGTTTCAGCTACAGGAAAGCGTTAATGGTACTTTTCAGAATTTGGTCATCGCATCAAATTTTCAAACAAAAGTATTTAAAACAACTTTTTTTTTTTTTACAGGTATGGTTGCGGAGGAATACAACGCTTACTTCTATTCACTCGTCTCACAGGACACACAGGAAATGGCTTATTCCACTAAGAGACAGCGCTTCCTGGTGGACCAGGGATACAGTTTCAAGGTTTCAGTGCTATATGCGAACTGCAAATACCTTGATTTGATTAATCTGATTGGAAATGCTAGCCAAACTGGATGTTAAATCGGGTCTCGGGTTTGCCATGTAGTATCATTATTGTCGTCTCTTTTAGGTGATCACAAAATTGGCTGGGATGGAGGAGGAAGACTTGATGTTTTCCTCTCGTGATGAACAGCAGCAACTCTTGCAGAAGGTTCTGGCAGCGTCAGATATTGATGCAGAAGAGGAAGTGGTGATCGGAGAGGTGGGAGGGAAGCCACAGGTATCTTCACCTATTTTTCAGATTTTTTCTTTTTGTCCTATGGAAGAGAGAATGTTAGAAACTTTAAAGTGTCTTAAGAGTGAGTTTAATTAAATCTTTAGGTCAACTGTGAACAGGCCAACCACTTTTCGCTCTTTGTCCATATGGCCAGCGTCAGGTTTATATATCGTTGATGTAAATTCAAGCATCAGCATCAGAAGGGTTGTGTTAATCTGTTTATGATTTATGTTAACCTGCTTAACCTGTATTGACCCGTTTTCTGCAGTTTTCTCGCCGTATGGGAACTATGAGCTCCATGTCTGGTGCAGACGATACAGTCTACATGGAATACCAGACGTCCCGTGGCAGCAAGGGTTTGGCCGGCAAGAATGTCCATCCTCTGTTTAAACGCTTCCGCAAGTGAACGTATTCACGGACAGACTGAAGCACTGACAGCATGACTTCCAGCGGCAGGACAGCCAACATATTCATAAATAAACACGTTATTTCTCAAAAAGAGCTGATTGAAGACTGAGAGAAATAAGAAAAAAGTGCTGTAGATTCAGAAAGATTTAAGAATCTAATGTCTATACAATGATTTGTTCGAGATTGTTATTAGAAAATGAATTGCAAAGATATTATTTTTTTGTACAGTATGTAAAAGCAAAATCAGAGCCTGTTGTTGAAATGTATTGGTAAACTATTGTAAATAAATTTATTTGGGAAGCACTAATAAGATTTTGTGTCTTAGGTAACTTCATTGAATGAATCTGTAATAATGTATAAATATTTGTATTGTTCACAATGCAATAATTAACATTAATGTATACAACGAGACAGGAACAATTGATTTTGGAGTGGATATTTCTTAAAATCAACAGTCCAAATTGAATTATTCCACATAGTCTGCAGGTTTATTTTTGTCCATCTAAACACTTTTTCTTATGCAATTACATTTGTAAGGAAAACTGCTTTTCACACCATTACGATTTCACATAGACACGTCATACGACTTTAATCTTTCCTCAACTGTTTAAAAATACAACAGTATATTTGCAATCAATCATGCTCGCATAAATGTAATTTTCCTTTTATTTAAACAGCCAAAGACAAATATGGAGGCATCTCTTTTTTTTTAGAATAATACTTCATAAAAAAAATAAAAAAATCATAATTTTTCTCACTTTTATTGTCATTACAAACCTCTAGGTCACAAAAGGTCCTTTCATGCTCCAAAAATCATAGCATAATAGTATAAGAGCATCATAAAGTCCATCCAAGTCTTGCTACGCCAAGTACAATGAATTGTGTTGTTCATTCACTTGACATCTAGCTCAACAGCCATGCTCTCCATTGACTTTGAGTGTAAGCAGTTTGGACATTCTGCTGTACATTATACTCCTTTTGTATTCCATAGAAGTGTGCTTTTATAATAACCATCACTGTAGATGACTATTAGTCTAGAAATCACTATATTCAAATGCAAAACCACAGTATAAATCATTATTCCATTATTCTAAAAAGCTAAACTAAATTTTTTTTTAAATATTTAACAATACATTTTTACATGTTCACCCGAAAAATCTTTCTTCTGTGGAATACAAAATAAGAAATGTTGAATATTGCTGGTAAAGTAGTTTTGGTTCCCACTGACTTCCATTTTATGAACACAAAAACAAGACATTTCTCAAAATATATATATTTTTATATTCCACAGAAACAATTTTGGAATGACACAAGGGTGTTTAAATGATAATTTTTAATTTTGTGTACCGTAAACTATTTATTTGACATGAATCAAGAATAATGCTTCAAATAATAAATTCTTTAAAAGTAGGCAGGCATATTGTAAAATATTATTTACACAGTGTTGATGGAGATTAGCATGATGCAGAATCTATTAAATCTCACTGTACGTCTAGTGAATGACGTGTTATTTCACAATGAGCTTTGTTGATTCTGTTTCTAGCGTAATCTCCATCCCTCTGTGTTGTTGAAGGTAATCCACTCAAGTTTGCTCAGACATTTGTCCTCATGTAACTTCATTTGATTTGCTGAATCATATAATCCTCCTCCTGTCTCCCACACCAGGAGGACTCCGGAGTCCCTATTCATCTTCATACCCGACTTTGTAATCTTATTATGGATGGATATTAAATGAACAAGCCTTAATTTTCTTCAGTGTGCAAAGAAGTGAAAGGAAGGATTGGGTTTTAAGTTTCTGTATTGAGATGTTCTAAAGCAACTTACAGTGCATACATTTGATCAGTAGGTCTATGTGTGGTGTTTGGGAACGATTATTTTGGTGTTCTGTGCACAATCACAGAAGAGGAGGTAGAGCATCAGGCAGATTTGAAGGCGTTTAGTGTTTGAGCTCAATACAGGAATGCGTGGAGTGAGCTCTTGTTTCAACGTCCATTACAGAAAGACTGGCAATGGATTGGTACTGATCTTTTCCTCTGGGAGAAAGAGAATCATCTGCTTGTCACTGACTATTTTTCTCTGCACCTAAGTATCTAACTCAAGCACAGACATACTTGCTCTGAAAGAGATGTTCAGATGACACGGTATCCCAGAAACAGTATTAAACAATAGTTCCCAGTACAGTTCAGTTCTCTTTGTTGTTTCCACAAGCAAATGGAGAAGCAGAGCAGGCAGCAGGTTAAAGGTTTGTGGAAAGGACGAGATAAGAAAATATGTCACTAGGGAATTAAATACATTAATTTGAGATACGAGCGTCTCGACAAACGAATATTCCGAGATACGAGCAAGCCTTCAGGCAATGTTTTGCTTTGAGATACGAGCACTCAGAGCCCACGCCGCCTCAATCCTTCACTTCAGTGTTTGTTGACTTCCGTTTGCATCTCCCGCGAGTCTTCCTCGCTTGTATGTTATATACAGTTCATTTATTGGGTAATTGCATATGGACTCCACTAGAGGGCCACCTTGATTTTACAGAAGGGGCTACTGGTGGCGACAAATATATGATTGACGAGTATTAAGATGGGAGCAGCACGAGTTATGTGTGTTCAATAATAATAATTATTGAACACACAATAATTTCAGGTTCTGAGGCATACATTATTGTGCGTGTAGTTTATCCAATATGCTACATGGGAAGAAACACTACACTTCCATATTGTGATTGTGTTATCTATGTAATTTACTTAATCTACTCCTCCTCCGCACCAGCTGCTACTGTATCGTCTGTCTCGAAGGTAAGAACTCATAATTAAAACCAATTTTTAATTTATATCACAGGAATCCTTAAATACTATAATTTTTTTGTGTGTGTCTTTGTCTCTATAGTAATTATAAACTTGTTTTTTCACTGTTATTAGCACTAATAAGGGAGTTTTTTTAGAGAGCCGGAACGGATTAATTTTTTCTATATGATCTGAGATACGAGTAAATCGAGTTACGAGCTCGGTCCTGGAACGGATTATGCTCGTATCTCAATGTATTAATGTACTTGTAAATGGAAATGAAAGTTAATGGAAAGCATTAATTTTTTTTTCCATTTACAAGTCCATCCTCTCAGTTGGCTGACACTCCTCCTGACTTCCACTCTTCCTGGGTTGCCCGTTACTCTCAGTTTCTGTATTCAATTATGACACTTGTTCTGACTGGTGGATCAGATGGAAGTGAGCTTGGTTTCTCCTAATCACGGTTTCTAAGACACCACAGGTTGTATTTTCTCCAGTGGAACCACACATGTTGTCCTGGCTGTAAAACCTGGAGACTTGTCTGCTGTTCTGCTGTTTTCTCCTTCCTTTTGTTTCTCCGCATTAAAACTCTCTCATTCCAGGCCAGTATGGAGACAGCTTTTTCAGGAGATGAGATAAAGTAGTACAAAGTTGCTTTCCCATGAGCAGCTGTGCTGATTTATTCCCCAGTTGCGTCTTTTCTTATCTCCTCCTCTTTTCCACATACATTTAACTGTACCCACTGCATGAAATATATTTATTTTTTGTATGATAATGTGTTCAGTTATTAGAGTATATTGCTTTCAGAAAGATAAGAGTTGAATCTTTATTTACAGTTCTTTATTTAACAGGGCAGGCATTCTGCAAAGGAAATAAATGTTTCAGTTCTAGTGTTACCCAGACACAATTATGCTAAAATTAAAAATTATGCTAGGCTTATCTCCATGTTCCATCTCATGTATCTCGTTACCATAATACAAGGGTGTAAACAGTTCCAAACAGAACTGCACGTGCGGTTATCTCGAGCCAACAGTGATTACCACAGGGCATAAATGTACAGTCTTTCACAATGTGATGCTCTATACTTCAACAGTTTTTTTAGTCCTTTACAATTATTATAGAATTTATGAGCACACATTAATTGAGAGATTAGCCGAAATATAAAAAAATAGCTTTGTCACACCAAAAGATTACCACATTAGCACTGTCTACTTTTCATTTATGCATTTACATTCTTAATTAAATGATATTGTTTGCAGTATTTCCACAAAATATATCATGTTGGTTTTAAAATATAATAATAACAATAATAATAACTTTGAGGTGCATTTTGCAAATACAAATATCTGTGTCATTATGTGGATCCTGACATGACATCTAAGTAGCAGAAACTTCACTTGGTTCTGTTGGTTCAACTTGTCAGGTTTTTTCGTTTGAGCACATGGTGATTGAGTTGTTGTGCCATGTGCCCACCTGACTTGTGCTTGGGAACACTTTTGTGTGATGCTGTTTGCCATGTGCTCTTCAGCTGGTCTCATTTTAAACTCTGCCCCCTTGTTAATAAACTTACCTGTTCCACTTCACAACTCTTCACATTTCCTTCGCTGTTTAGTCTCCCTGTGTCTTGTGCAAGATTGATCTTGAACCTCTGCACCTGATTCTATTCTGCTCCATGCAATCGCACCAAACAATAAAATCATAACATGACAAAAGAAATTTGTGGAGATTAAAGGATTAGAGGATTATGATTATTAATATGATTATGGTTAAGTGTGGTCAGAAGCCTCATGCATCTATGGTTGCCAAACACTGGTATAAAAACACAGAGGCAAAACAATCTTTCCGAGAACTGTTGTGTTGGAAAAATTGAGTTGTGTTTTGTGGTTTTTCCTTTTAATGAATTACGAGCTTGCAATGGCACCTGCAGCCGTCTGGCTTTACGCATTTGCGTATCATGAGAGGACGCTATTTAATGCTGTTTTTATTTTTTCCATAATTATTTTAATTGATTGTTAATCTGTGTACACTCATGACATATTGAGAAAGCAAAAGAGAATGAGCGGGTGGGTTGACAAGAAATCTGATTGGCTAGTGCATGAAAAAAAATTACTTTACAGATAGTTATTTTTAGTCTTTAAAACATCTTTCTATGTTTATAGCCAGGTTCAAAATGGGAAAACGCTGTCTAAAACCGATAAACTTTATTGAAACATTTGCAAAATGATCTAAAACTCTTGAGAAGGGATGGAATGCTTGAATCTTTTCTCTGATTGATTTCGGGAAAAGATTTGAAGCATCAAGGGTGTCCAAAAAAAAAGGGTCATCTTGAGGCAGGTCACATTTATAGCAACCATGACCAGAGTGCGCATCAGTGTTGTTTTATCCATTAAACTAAAATAAAATGTGTTTTCAGATAATATTATTCACATGTTAAAGTAGCAATAAATTAAAATAAATTAATAATTAATTAATTAAATCTAAGAACAACAATTATATTAATACTAATTGTAATAATTCCAGTTTTTTTAGGTAAGAAAATGGTGCTTTAATTATTATTACAGAATATATGATTATATAATAGGCTATTGTCAAAAAATGTACTGTGCGTATTCCGTCAGATAAAATTCTACAGTCTACTCTGTCTGCTTGGCTCAGAGTCATCAGATTTCAGTATTCTTCCAGAAACCATGTGGATTTCCTAGAGAATATAATCAGCTGGCTTTCCTTCTGTGTGTTTGCATTGTGCAATAGTCTAACGTGAGGGATATAAAGGCAGGAAAGAAGAAACAAAATTTGAATGGGTGGATCAGGTTTAATTCTTATTTATCTGGCATAAACACTTTATTCACTTGAGCTTGAGTCTCTCTTTTCTTTCAAAAATAATCAAATAGAGAGTCTACATATGCAAACATACAGCAGGGCAGGAAGAAATGGGGTATTTAGATTATGCAGGTTGCAATAAAAGGAGAGGAACAATACATGGTTATGTAACAGGTCTTACAAAAAAGAAAAGAAAAAGAGGTGGTGGTGGGAGATGTAGAGCTGAAGAATGTTTTGATGAGATTTGCATTTGAGTAAAAAAGAGGTTCTTACTCCCAGTTGGCCCCAAACAACACACTGGTTTCACAGGGACTGGACTGACATGAACTCAAATGCCAAAAGGCTTACATCTGGGGTTAGGTGCTTCTACGTCAGTGTTATGTCACCTCCCTTGGGTGTTAGGGACATGTCATGGGTAGGGTTGGCCAGGTAAGGGGTAGAATCAAATATGAGGTGAATGCACACGAAACCCACTACAAACAAAGTCGTAAATACAAGTGGGAAGCTCTCACTTTTCTAGTCTTCAACAAATTATAGTGCTAATTGCCTGCACTATATTGAACTGCAATATGATTTCACGCAGCTATGATTTTTGGTAGGCCCATCTTTTAATCATAACATTACACGTTTTTTAAACTCTTAATTTGTTATAGCCAAATTGTGACTAATATAATTTCCAGGGTTTAAACGAGGTTCAAGGTGGCAACTAATCTAAAGATCTTCCAGCCACAAAGGGTTTATGTAATCCAGAATTTATTTTACAACAATAGAAAGTCCATGGCACGCGTCCAGTGTCTCGTGGAGAAAGCATGAGCCCCCGTGGTTCACCCCAAACTCCAGTGTCCAATCCCTTTCTCTGATCCCGCAGCTCCCCTTGGATCCTTTAAAAGCCGCTGCGCACCAGGCATCAGTGCACATTCACTCCAGTCTGCGAGCTTTTCCACTTCTACAAGAAGCTCCTGATTTCAACTTGCTGGCACCTTGTACAGTCTCAGTTTGAGATGGCTCTTCAAAGCTCGGTTATACACTTGATTCGCAAGAATCTGCTCCAGGAGTCATGCAAGCAGTTTCTCCTCCAAAGCCGCGGGCTGCACAAGTCCACGGCGAGCGGCTCTCTGGACATCGCGGCGCACAGTCAGGCGGAGCTGAAGGAAGAGAACGCGGAGTGCCCGGCCGTGGAGGCGCAGAGGGAGACCCGAGTGAAGACCCTCCAGGAGATGCCCGGACCCAGCACGTTTGGGAACCTCGTTGAGTTCTTCTACCGGGATGGATTCAGCCGCATCCACGAGATCCAGGTGAGTGCAGACTGCAGATGGCACTTCTTTAAGCGCAGTTCACACCTCCAATACACGTTCACTGGAGATTACCTAGACACAATCATGTAGTTTCCATACTTTTTCATGTACGAACTACACATATCTGCTTCATTCTCTTCGTGCATTCACAGTAACTTTAAATAAATAGCATTCAGTGCTGTTGCAAGAAATATAAATAAACTTTGGTTGTTTTGGAACATGACCGAAATTCGGCTACGCAATGTGCAGCGCGGACACGTGAGGTGTTGAATTACTTTTGGAGTTGCATAAAAACGGCGAGTTCAAACTCCACCCCACCATGAGGGACAGTCGCCAAAACAGTGTTTCCCAGACGCAGACTGCATGCAGGGTCAAACTCGAAATATATTGCATGCACCTCAAGAGTGCTGCTATAAACTGGCCGATTGAATTCAGGTTGAATTCAATACCTGATGCATTCAGGGAAGCATCATTGAAAACCTGAAACGAAAGAACCTTATGCTGCCTACTACAAAATATAATCTATTGTGCAACAACGACATTTTTGGACACTTAAAGTTCAGATTTCTGAGGAATTCTGAGTGTGTTGTCAGAAGGGTGTTAAATTGAGGAAACTCACAGTGAAGGCCACATTTGCAAATGGCTTCAAATAGTTGCCAAATCTTTACTGGGAAATGTCTTCCCACGCATACTGAACAGTTCAGTCTTTGTGGAAGCAAAGATTTTGTCAGTCAGGAAGTGATATGGGCAAATATATTTTTATGTCATGTCCTATAGCTGTTCTTTTTTCACTAAAACGTTACACTTAAAATTCATCAATTGTATTAATTTGCCTGCTCTTTTTAGGCTGCTGTTCAGCCAAACAAACTTTGTTTATATAGTTTTCCTGTGACCACTGTAAAGCTGCTTTGAAACAATCTGTATTGTAAAAAGCGCTATATAAATAAAGGTGACTTGACTTAAAGCATTTAGAGGAAATCCAGCATTACAGTACATTAAGAACTTAAACTGATCTAAACAAATGACTATTAAGGCTCAAATACAACTCTAGATGTATGTATTCATGATGACTAATGCAGATTAGCCTAATCTCAGCTTTAAAATTGACATTTTCATTACCTTTCAATTACATGTGCAAGATTTAAATGATTCAGATACACTTATAAGATCCATGTTAATTAAGTTTACAAATCTTCTTGTAGATGGAGCATTCGCAGAAGTATGGGAAGATCTTTAAGTCTCGATTTGGACCTCAGCTGGTGGTGTCCATCGCCGACAGAGACATGGTGGCGCAGGTTCTCAGGTCTGAAGGTGTGGCTCCTCAGAGAGGCAACATGGAGTCCTGGAAGGAGTACAGAGATTTGAGGGGAAGATCCACTGGACTCATCTCAGCGTAAGTACCTAATGCTGTCTCGAGGGTGGATTAGATCTTCTAATCTGGCCTGGTACCTGAAGGTGGTAGGTTTGTCACCTGGATAAAAATGTTGCTCCACAATAAGATTTTTGATACTTTTATTTAGAAAGGACAGATTAAATTGATCAAAAGTAATGAACATTTTACAGGACCTTTACAATTTATTTACATGTTTCAAACTTTTGGTCACTCTTTAGATTGGGGTCCAATTCTCACTATGAACTAACTGTTAATTATGACTTTTGCCTCAGTAGGCAAAAAAAGACCAAAAAAGTGCATCCATCAACCATAAAAGTAATCAGTTTGGGTGAATGTTTTTTATTATTATTATTATTATTATTATGTATATAGATATTACTAGTTTCTGAATGTTCAGAATCCGAGAAAATGGAACGTTCCTTTAACGTTTGCATAACCAAGTTAAAAAAACTGGACATTTTGAATGCTCAGACAACATAAAAAAAGAAACTTAATGGGAACATTAGCAAAATGTTCTTAGAACATATTTTTGTTAGCTGGGTGCATTTTAAATTATATTAAAATACAAAACAGTGTTAATTTCAATTTTAACATTTTAAATTGAAGTAATATTTCCCATTTCTTTTAAAAAGATTAAACATGCTTACAGACCCCAAACCTTTGAACGGTAGTATAGGTAAATGACATTTAGTAATGTGAATGAGCGCAATATCCAGAAGTTTTTGTTTATTTTGATTCCTGTCTCTGTTAACACAAATATGATGCTTTCGTTGTTCTCCAGCGAGGGTGATGAGTGGCTGAAGATGCGCAGTGTTCTGCGGCAGCTGATTATGCGGCCCAAAGATGTGACCGTTTTCTCCCCTGAAGTTAACGATGTGGTGGTCGACCTGGTGAAGAGAACGAAGACCCTGCGCAGCCAGCAGGACGACGGCCAGACAGTCCTTAACATCAATGACCTGTTCTTCAAATATGCCATGGAAGGTGAGCTTGAGGGCGTTTTGTGTGTGTGTGTCTTGTGGGAAAAGCTATTTATCTAATAAAGGTGCACTGGTCTGATATATTATGTTTTACACTCATGATTTGATAAGAAGAATGGATTTAGACTCAGGGTTTTCCTTTCATAGTGGTTTGATTTGCGCTACCCTTAACATGGGGATTTGCTTGAATAAAGATGGGTGTCAGGTAGCGTAGTGGCCTTTCTGGAAAGGAAAATGAGGGCTTTGTATAAATGAAATTAGATCCAGATCCCTAAGGAGTCTGAGTCTTGGTGTTAATCAGATGTTCCACAGACAGATTTGCAAAGTTAATCAATGATGAAACAACTTATAAAGCAGATCTAAAAAAGACAACAGCATTATTAAACATCTCAATGCAGTTAATTATTGATTCAGTTTAGTTCAATAACAGCGTCAGTGTTGCAAAGTTCATCAAGTAAGAAATATCTTCGTTCTTCACTGAAGACCGCAACATTGAATCTATTAGTGAAATAATTTGAGTCACATTGAATCAATGAATGAATCAATGCTGCATAGCTCATAATTTCACTTCAATTTCAGCCACGAATCAGCTCTAAAGAAGACAATAGTGTCATGAATCAGCTCTAATCCGCTTTGTGTTCACATCTGATTGTATCAGTACAGTTATTTTGATAATGTTTTCTGATTATTAATGGTCTTTTAATTGTATTTTGATGCTGCTGAGAAAGAAAGTTGCCCATTAAATTCTGTGTGAAAGTTTGTGAATTTCACTTACTCTAAATAGATTAGGTCAGATTCAGATTGACGCATGGAGACCTAGTAATTGCTTTTAATTGTAGGACTGTGGCATTTTCAATAGGAAAAGTACATAAATGTGAAGTAATATCATACAAAAAAATCACATTGTTTAACTCTTTCTTAGGTGTCGCAACCATTTTGTATGAGACTCGCCTGGGCTGCTTGGAGAATGAAATTCCCAAGATGAGTCAAGAGTACATCGCTGCACTGCACCTCATGTTCAGCTCTTTTAAGACCACCATGTACGCCGGTGCCATTCCGAAATGGCTGCGTCCCGTCATTCCCAAACCCTGGGAGGAATTCTGCAGCTCATGGGACGGCCTCTTTAGATTCAGTAAGAGCAGAGGGAAATGTGATGGGGTTCATTGTGACAAAGTTGATCTTCTACAAATCTTTTAATCGCTACAGTTTTTTTGTTAAAAGTTGGTATAAATGTGTGTTTTAGGCCAGATCCACGTGGACAAGAGGCTTTCAGAGATCAAAAAGAAGATTGAGAAAGGGGAAGAGATTAAGGGAGGTTTGCTGACTCACATGCTGGTCACCAGAGAGATGAATCTAGAGGAGATCTACGCAAACATGACTGAAATGCTTCTGGCTGGAGTGGACACGGTAAGAGCTGGTTCATGGGCTGCTGGGAAGGGGATAACCAATGAATTTGTGGTTCATGGCTCACATTTTGGGGCATATGATCGTAGTGTAGTTTGTTTACAGCCTGCCTTTAGATTTGTACTTCTGCCGATTGTATTTAGGCTTCAAAATTCATAAAATGTATCTTCATATGTGGAGACTATCACGATGAACAAAACGTGTAAGAATCAAAAACTTGACTTCTGCAATAATCTAAAAATCCAAAAGTTTTTTTGTCGAGGAAACTTTTGTGTTGGCCTACAAAAATATATCATCACTACAGCACTCATATGCTAGATCTTTTCAGTTTCTAAGCTATTTTCGTGATAAATAACTTTCCTGTAGCTCAAACAGTAGAGTGTGGCGCTTGCAACGCTGAGGTCATGGGTTCGATTCCAAGGTAAAGCTTGAACAGATTAGAATATCAATGTGTTCCTTGAATTCAGTGTAATTGGATAAAAGCGTCTACCAAAAGCATCTGCGTGTGATGTTCGAGCTATTCTCTAGTTTTTAGAGACTTATTACCCTTGTTGACCAGCCAATTGAATCAAGTTATACGCTGTTACTCATGTTTTCACTAAAACAATGTTGCAATATCTCCAAGCAGTGAATGTGTGGTGATTCAAGAAGATAGAACACATTTTGTATCGAGACAGTTGGAAAAACGGTTGTTTAATCCTGATGATAAACGAACCTTCTCATGAGTCTTTTCCTGTCTTTTCCCGTGAACTCTTTTCAAACGGTCAGATCGTAACGGGTGTCCAAGGTCTCCATGGAAACCTCAGTGTTCACCTGACCTCACGCTGACCTCTCCCCATACGTCTCACCCAGGATAAACAAAACCCGCCAAGACTCTTCTGTTTTGCCGATGTGTCTGTTGCCGTCCTATTCCCTTTGATCTTTCCCTCGCTTATTCTTTCAGCTGTAGGATCACATTAGCAATCATGAGCCAAAGCCTGTCATGTAATATTTCCCTTTCTGTCTCTCTGTCTCGCTTGTCCTTCACCTCTATGAGGTAAGATGCCTGTTTTGGGTTAATGCTCCAAAAAAGGACTCAGTCACCCAAAAAGAAAAACGTGGGCGTTGGGGATTAGTGATTGATGTTGACTGTAAAGGACTGTCTTATGTCAATATTTGCCACCTTAAACTTCTTTTTTTTTAAATAAATGGATTATCTTAAATGTAATCACTAATTTCAATTACAATACCGGTAATTAGACAATCTCACTTAATTAATTACATTTAAGAATTTGAAATGTTGTTACCAATCAGATGAAGCCAGCATAAAAAGTATTTGCATTGTCAAAGTGACAGAAACTGCATTTGAACTGGCATTTTGTGGCTGTAATTATATTTTAATAATAAGCAATGTTATGAGTTTAATGTATGAAATATAACATTGTGAATGAAGAAGTACGACATTTTTATTACAAAGTTAATGGGGAAATTAGTGACAATAAGTGATGGCAAGTCACTGTCTTAATGAGTGAGTCATTGAATCATTCATACAACTTGGTTTATTCATTTTATCAAGAATGATGAAGTGTGAAACATTGAATCAGGTAATAAACTGATTTATTGGGGAAAAATTTAATTCTTTGAGTGAAGAAAGTATTGCCGTAGCTCTGGAGTTATTTTAGTTGCCAAAATAGAGCATAAACAGACAATATTATGTCCAAAATGTAAGTCGAATAATATAGACTTCTTGTTTGTTGAACTCTTGTTGTATAAATCCTTAGCAGAGATGCATCATATTGATACTTCGGAAAAACGACACACTTGATCTCGGTATTGATGCTTTGTATTGATCATATATTATACCACATCTTGATTTTTAGGGGAAACCAGAGGAATTGCATAGTATTAATATTACTAATCTTTAATAAGTCTTGAACTTTTCCATACTCTTTCCCTCTGCAGACCTCTTTCACACTGTCATGGAGCACATACCTTCTGGCAAGACATCCCACAATACAGCAGGACATTTTTGAGGAAGTGGACAGAGTGCTGGGTGGACGTGTCCCAACCGGAGAGGATGTTGCTAATCTACCCCTTATTAGAGGACTGGTCAAAGAGACGCTCAGGTAAGCTATATCCACCACTGTCAAAAGTGAAAATTCTGGTTATTTATTGCAAAGTTTGAATTAGTGGCACAGATATAGTAATCGTGAAATAAACACTTATCCGATTAAGAGATCCACAGAATGCCTGATGTTGTTGCTTAAACATTTCCCTTCGTCTCTAAAACATGCAGGCTTTTCCCTGTTCTCCCTGGAAACGGGCGCGTTACACAGGATGATCTGATCATCGGAGGTTATTTCATCCCTAAAGGGGTAAGAGCATATGTCATGTAACTGTATATTTAGGCATATTTTTATACACTTGCACCATGTCAAAACTTGCCTCTTTTAAGTAGAGCATCGCTTCACGCCTGTCTCTAGATTTATAAATGAGTTTGATCTAGGTAGGATGTGTCTAGAAAAAACGAACACAGTTGACTTGGATTTCACTGTTAAAAACATGACACTTTAAAGAGAACGATTGTTCTGGAATAAGTGAATAACCTAAATCAGGGGGCAGGGGCCTTCTAGGGGGCCCTCAGTAAAACTGACTATTTTGGAATGAACTAAAATCAATAACCAACAACTTCTCTTGTTCACAGACTCAGCTGGCTCTATGTCATTACTCCACCTCAATGGACGAGGAGAACTTTCCCCTTCCCGGAGAATTCCGCCCAGATCGCTGGATCCGCAAGGATGCATCCGATCGCGTCGACAACTTTGGTTCCATCCCGTTTGGCTATGGCATCCGCAGCTGCATCGGGAGGAGAATAGCCGAGCTTGAGATGCATCTGGCTCTCACACAGGTGTGTGTTTGTATACATGTCTCAAAAGTCATAAAAGTATTGTTCATGGACTGCGGAACTTACCAAAAGAAGAGGGGGCGTTTACGTATTTGTCAGACGCTTTTATCCAAAGCATTACATTCAAGATACACATTGACATTCTATTTTATAATTGTTGAAAATACTGTTTAAGCGCAAAAGTAGCTTCAAATTTTGGTCATTTAGGAATAAAAATAAGAATTATCAAGCATACATGTGTTTTTCAGATGTGTTCCTTCTGCGATTCATGCTATTGTCATACAGATTGTCGCAATAAAGACAGATTTGCTGTCATATATGTGAATTCAAAGTCCCTTGTCTAATGGTGCTCTGATGTTCTTCTCTATCACAGCTCCTGCAGAAGTTCCACATCGAGGTGTCTTCCCAGACTGCTGATGTGCATGCTAAGACTCATGGCCTGCTCTGTCCAGGAGCACCCATCAACCTTAGATTTGTGGACCGAAAATAATCTGTTATTACACCTTGTTTTATGTAAACCACAATCCACACTGTGCTTCTTGAAGTCCAAAGATGTCATTGTGTATAATAGTGCCTTTTCCAGCTTTTATCTAACAAACAATGTTATTGTTTGTGTGTGTGTGTGTGATGTACTTCAATGTACGTTTTTATTCAGGTTTTTTTTTTGTGTGTGTGAATATTTTAGTGCTTTATCAGTAGACCACATATTTGTAAAATGTTTAAACAGGCACTATTTTATGCAGTTGAATCAATAATAATTACTTTTCTAATTAATTTACATGATACTAGCAGTGTAAATGTTTCTTTAAGTTTTCTCATTTCAAAATATGGTCCAGAATACCCTGTATATATACATTTTACTATTAAATAGCTTTAGCACTAAGCTCATTATTTATTTAACATGGTATGCTTATATGCAGTTAAATACTTCTAGCTTACAAGCAGGAAATTCCTAAAGCAAACATCAGAGTAAATCCTATTACAACTACAAAGCTACTTTAGAAGATCATGCTAATATCCTGTAGCGTGGACACTAATATTAGATATTGTGTAAAGAAAACATCTAATAACAACAATGCTTACCTTGATTTTGGCGGGCTATAATGATCTAATTTATTTAAGAGTGATGATTTTGTGTTGGTTCCACTAAAACTCTGTTGTGGAAAATGTTTTAACGCAAAATTATGCTTCTCTTTTTAGCGCACTAGCCTTATGCGCAACAGATGGTTAATGGGACATGTTGAACAGGAACTACTTTTGAAAAAATTAATGTTGGTTTTGAGGGTTGTGATGTGAAGTAATGCACTGTGTGAAATTTTTGATACGTGTAGACAGGCTTTTGAAGTTACTGGATTTTGTAAAAATAAAACATGAACTTTGAAGAACTGGTGTCTCATTCATATGTTGTTTTTTCTGTTCAAAACAAATTGGGAAAAAAAAATCTACCAGAACTACACAAAGGCATTTACACAAAAAATTCCATATCGAACTTTGATTCAATAAATATGAACATTTTTGACCTTCTAACACTATTCACTTAAATTTTGATGTACTGGTGACGCATGACTTTGAATTTGCTCGTCGACCCCGTTATCCATCTCTATGCAATGTTCATCTTTATCCACCAGATGGCATAATGACTTGATGAACAGGAAAACGAATGAGAAGGTCAAATAATTAGCATTTATATAGACATTTGTCGTTTAACGGCATAGACTGACTACAACAAATAACCAAATTAAATATACCATAGGCAAGCGTGTAAATGAACTCACGCACGCACCAAACATGTGCCTGTAAAATAAATCAAATGGGAATTAGTCATTGCTCTGATTGGTCGAGAACAAGCTAACAACGTTTTCTGATTGGTCGAGATCAAGCAAACTACGTTCTCTGATTGGTCGAGAACAAGAAAACTACGTTCTCTGATTGGCTGTAACTCGCCACTGGCGATTGTCTGGCCATCCGGAGCGTTCGGTGATAGTCGGCAGGTGGCGCTGCGGAGACGCGTGAGTGGATTGAGTCACAGGACAGTGGCGCTGTCCTAAAGTAGTGTGTGTCTGCGCGTGCACTGTGTAGTTTTTAAGTGTACTTAATACCTAACATATTTTGCTAAATGTGTCGTTAAGCTCTTTTGGATGAATCTTCTGACCAGACCTTCTCAGTTTGTGTATTGTTATCGTCCTACTTCGTGAATCTTCTTCTCAGTGTATTTGACAACAGTTGATCTCCGTCAGGTCCAGCGCGTTGAACCCAATGTAAACAAACCCGGTCCGCTCTCGGAAGACAACCGGTTTCTATCCACAAATTCGCCTGGATTCATCGGCAGCGGCTTTCACTCGCGTGTAAAGTGTGTTGGAGTCCGCGCGAGATGTCGTGGCCGTGTAATCAGGCCTTGGACTGAAGTAAAGCCATTTATTTGAGTGTCAGTGTGTCACATTCGTCTCGAGGCCTCACATCTGTGGATGAGGAAGTGAACGGACCGAGCTCACCCAGGTGACCAAATGCTCTTCATTTATATCTGTTTTATCAAGCGACTGCAACTCAAATACATTTTAGTGAAATAAGTCTGACAGAATCTGTCGGTTAGCTGGTGAAGCGGTTCGTTAGCATTATGGCGCAATGCTAAGTTTGGCCTAGGAGCTAAGCTGCTAACTGTTTATAATTACGATTTAGGTCGGTATTTATATTTAACACTGTGTTGTGGTCCAGACCAGACTAACTCGACTACCTAAATGCGTTTGTAACCTTAATTATATGTCAGCATGTCATCGCATTTGCTTACTTTGGCCAGGCATAGTTTTGACAGGTATGTGTGCTAACTAGTTAGCTCTGCGTGACGTTAGAGTATATGTTTTAACTGAGCAGTTTGTCATATTGTGTGAGTTGATACTGTGTTGTAACTTAAACTATCACAAGTGGTCATAAATGTGGTAAGATAGTGTCTTGACTTATGACATGCCCTGATAAGCTATTTATCTAAGCTATTGATGTGTACTTGTTCTTCAGTTGTCATGATTTTAGGAGTTTAAGAGGGTTTATTATATATTAATGTGTGTGTAAACACGTCAGTGTCAGTCAGACTAGCTCCTGCTGCTGCTGTCATCTGCTCAGTTTAGCGTTTGACAGCTGCCTGCTGAAGGTCTTTTACTGATAGACTGTGCAAATTGCAAAACTGCTATTGCAAAGGTTTTTACATTGTAATTTTCTGCCCTACAGCATTGATTTCTAATGTCTTCAGCCCTCTAGCATGTAAATTCTGAAAAATGTCGATGTGGGCCGTCCATTCGTGTCATAAACGTATAAGATAGGGGCATTTAGGCCCACATCTGGTGTCATGTAACCTAATATGGATTTCTTACAAAATGATAATTTAATAGTTGTTTTAAATGAAATAGTATTGTATAACATGGCTGGCTGTAGAGTTTAAAGTAAAATGTAAGACCTGAAGAAATTTATATTAATACTGTGATCACTAGGGGTGTGGATTATTGACAAATCATATCCCCATATTTTCAAAGGTTTTGGTGATGATTAATTAGGGATACACAATATATCTGCCACCATATCAGCCGATATATGTTAATTGTTAATTGTTGCCATCGGCCTGATAAGAAAATGTAATCTTATATATATATATATATATATATATATATATATATGTATATGTGTATGTGTATGAGAGAGAGAGATAAAGTCGATAAATAATGGATTATTTGCTTCTGAGACGAGACGATTCAGTACACGGTTCACAATGATGGGTTTGAATCGCTTCGATACAGGAAAATACGGTTAAGAGCAACAAGTGCAACACAAGTCTGTCATGTAGGTTACATAGAATTAAAATGAACAAATAATTGTGTGTTTTGGACATGACTTTTAATGGGGAGACTCTTTTTTTTGTGTAATCAGGCTCTCAAAAATGATCTAAAAATGTATATTTAGTTTAATCGGACAATATATTGGTTATTGGCTTTCAAGTAAAAATAATGATCAGTTATCTGTATAGGCTGAAATGTTTATATCTATATTTTTCTGAATTAATTTTTGGGATATATAGCTTTCCTGTTGCTCAAACAGTAGAGCGCGGCGCTTGCAACGCCAAGGTCATGGGTTCAAATCCCAGGGAAAGCAAGAACTGATTAGAATGTCAATGTCTTTCTTGAATACAATGCAAGTCGCTTTGGATAAAAGCGTCAGCCAAATGCTTAAATGTAAAATATACATCATGAAGTGAAAGCATGAGTGACAAACTCAATATCAGCTCACACATTGTTAAAACAATACTTACAATATGATCACTTAAACTATACCTATTGCACACCCCTACATGCATATAGAATGAACTACAATTGAACTGAAATCTACACATTTTCTTCTAAGGAAACTCTGCAATATGCAGTTGTAAATGCCACCAATTTTAAGACAAGTCAAAAATAAGGCATTTTGAATGCCCTCAAAAAGTTTTACATTTGTTTTTTAAAAAGTAAGATTGATCACTGATCCGCAGGAACCCTGTATAATATAACTATTGCATTTACTTATTTTAGATACACAGATCATTCAATACAAACTAATAAAATAACAACAAAAGACAAGAAATGAATAAAATGAACCATTTTTGTTTTAAAATTAGGCCTTCCAGCAATATAATACAAAATGTGTTACCAGTCAGTCTAGTGTCTAACAGCTTATGTGAACATTCAGGAATTAAAAAGAAAGCAGTCAAATTCAAAATAAACCACTTGCATGTCTCGTTGTTCTCATTTCTAATGAAGATAATATGCTACTCCATACTAATTTATTAAATAAAGCTAATAAATGTATCAATCAAGAGTTGCGTTTTCTTGACAGTACTGTTTGCAGTTGTTGTTTGTTGATGAATGAGCTGAAATATTTAATAACCATCGGAATAAACCATTTTAATGCAGGGGAGAGAGAGAGGGGATAGTTTTGGAAAATGTCTACCAAGTTTTTGTGGTTTTCATTAAACTCTTCATCATACAAGCTGACACTACATACACTTATGATTCAAAAGAATAGGGGAAAATGAAGAATATCTACTGTATTCAGAGGGCATTGGGGGCCCCTATAATTGTCACCCCATCACTGATGGCCCTGAATGTGCTGCTTTATAAAGATGAAGTTTTTGCTGTTGTGTAGCAACAATAAAAACAAACAGTTTTGTGCCAGTGGTTTTGCTAGTCTTGATAGAGCATCAATGGTTTATTGTCACTTAACACAACTATTTTCATTATTTTGTCATCAGGAAAGGCAAGTTCATTTATATTGCACATTTCATACTCAACAATAAATCAAAGCGCTTTACATTGAAGTAATAAAAATTATCAATAAAGGTGAGAATAATAAATAAAGTACATTAAAACTGTTTAGAGCAAAAAGGTAGATGCAAACATAAAGTACCCTGTAACTTCCCCGTAACTTTTCTTCTGTGTGGTATTTTCAGCACGCACCTTTTGTAATTCTAGACGTCTCTAGAGAGATCCAATTTTCACCTGGATTGAGCAGTGGGAGATCTAAGCTGCATTCCACAGCCCACATTCAATTTGTTATCCGCATTCCACAGACTAGCTGCAATCCACAGCCCGAATAGTTCTAGACCACTGACTGTTGCATTCCACACCAGTCACCACAGACTTCAACAATCATGGATCGCGCAGACATGTACAAAAATCAAAACGGCAATTATTCATGTAATAACAGAGTTATTCTCTTCTACAGGAGAAAGGATCCCATTTAATGGGAGAATCCTCTTTCCTTTACTCCTGGGTGAACCGGTGATCTGCCAAAATGGGTATGTACTTGGTTTGGTTTCATATGTTAGTAGTACAAAAGATGTAGTGTCTTTATTTGGCTCTGTACTTCTAAAAAAATGCCATTCAGGGTTTTTTAAATATAAATGCAATGTAAAACATGAAATTTAAAAGTGCATCAAAGGATTGATTTAAATACTAGGATGTAGTAGTTAAAGACACTTACTATAAAATGGAATCATAAGTATTAATCATAATGAGAATTTGTAATACTTATTCGTTGTAGATGAACAGGAGGCCCTGAACTCCATCATGCAAGACCTGGTGGTGCTGCATCGATCCAGTCGACCATCCGGTCTGCCAGACCTGAACAAACCCAAGGCCTCTTCTCCAAAGAACCAGGTTTGCATTGCATTTTGTAATTCACATCAGCAGCTTTTCCCCCTGAAAAATGAGTTGGAACTAAACTTCAATGAAACATTGCCTACGAAGACCCCCCTGTGTGGCCTGTTCACACCAAGGACGATCATTTTAAAGATAACCATATACTCAATATTAAAGAATACCAGATTTCACACCACACCTATAATGATAACGGCACAGAGAAAATAACTTTTTATCCAGCCTATCAGAATTCATCTTGCTGTAACAAGCTCAAAGCGTTTAAAGTGACAGACAAGCTTGCGCTTAGAGTAAACAGAACGATACCATCCACTGGTGTGGGCAATAATATAGTTATCTTTATTATTATCTTTCTTATCTAGTTATCATCCTAGGCTTGAATGGGCGTTAAAGGCATTGTGCATTTAAAAAGAGTTTAGACAAAAACACTATATGTCATGTGGATATTATAAATCATTATTTCTCTTATCTGTGACTTGCACACATGAAAACGGAGCGAGAATTGTAAATATGACCGCAGCTGAGTAAGGGTAAGGACATCAGTCAATGTACACAGGCCATCCGCTGACACATACTATATCATAGAGGTAAATCTGGTTTATACTCGCCACGTCCGCATAAGTGCGAAGGTCATCGCGAGAATGGGCGGCCTAATAGACCCTATTTAACATGCCACAAATGCCATTTTTTTAACTTTGCGCACGACTTTTAAAAATGCATGACATTGAGGCAACTGTCCTAGCAAGTATGTCTGTACCGGCATCTTATCATCACCTAATTTGTCCAAATGAATGGATTACAATTACAAAATGGTCCTACAATAGCAGAAATATGCCGTTTTAATGACAATGAAGGGCCTTGTTTGATAAAAATGTTCTTGAAATCAACATATTTAATAGATTATTTAGATAAATGGACAGGTCTGTAGACAACTGAGTTTAAATCTTCTCCCCACTGCTTCCAAATAGTTTAGAGGACAATTACTCTGCTGTTTCAATGAATGGTACAATAGCGAGCGCTTCCAGACAATATACAAACCTTGTCCGATTGGGGAGACGCACGCACAGTCAGCGGTGAGGAGCCAGGCAAAAGTTTAAACGAGGCTTTATGTAGTTAAGGTTGTCATGAATTCAAAATGGATTTTTTTTTACACAGAATGTTACAGTGCTTGTCATAAAGGTTTTACGCGCATATCGTTATAAAAAAAAAAAAATCAAATGGCTTTGTAATCTTTTCAAAAACATTTGCCTTCCCACCCCTTCAAAACGACGTCTGTTGTCTTCATGACGTGTGTCTCAGTGGAGGGTGGGACTAATATCCTCAAATGATTTACAAATACCTTATTGTAGTCAAGTAGTTTTTTTCAGAAATATGCTACTTTAAATAGTTTACAAACTTTTACTTAAACTTGAGTAATTTATTATATGCTTGTTTTAATTTAAATTTTATCCATCAAAGTGGTTGACTAGGGAGAGAGTAATTAGTCTTTTGCCTCCTGTCAAATCAAATCACGCATAGAAAAATGTAACTAAAGCAGAAAATGGCACCAACTGCTGTTTTTCATAGCTGAGTCGAGCATTAATTCAATCTATATATCAGCATTGAATTTTTCTAATTTGATGAAACATGTTAAGGTAAATCTACAGGGCCTGAAATTTGGCAAGTTGTAGGCATAGCATACAATGTTAGTACTTCCCGCAAGCATTCGGCAGTTCGTTGTGAAATGGTGTGTTGGTGTCATACTGAAACCCTTGGAAAAAAGCTCATCAAGGCTTCATTTACTAAAATTGGAGGATCAAATTCAGTAAGCATCTTATTAATGATGACCCATGCTGTGATGCTGCATCTCTGTGAGCGAGTGATGTGATAAATCTAACGTTTTTTTGTTTGATCCGTTTCATACAATCTACCTTCTTTTTGCGAGTGCTCTTGAGCAAAACATTTTTCAAGTGCAGCATCTTAGGTTCCAGTCAGTTGAAGATGTTCGGTTCAGAAAAGCGGGTTATTCACCGTGGCCTTTTCCCATGATGTAACTACTTATGTTTGATGTTAATGTTTCATTACAAATTATGTTATCACCTTATTACTATTTTGAGTAAATGTAGCTGTGTAAAAATTCTCTTCAGACTGTTGTGAATATGACAGTGAGATGCGTGTAAAACTGTTTCCTTGTTCACAGAATGATGTGAGGGTGAAGTTTGAGTACAGAGGAGAGAAGAGGTAATGATCACAAGTTCTGCTTCTGCTCTACATCACTTCCTATTTTTATCACTTCCCTCTTGAGGTTTCTCTTAATTAAACCTGTCCGATCGAGCCCTGTAGCCATTGTGTAATGGATGTTGTGTTAGTTTGTCCAAACCTGCGTTTTATTCCCAGTCCTTTAGGATCAGTTCACACAAGATGTTTTGCTCTAACCCAAATTAATTCCGGGGACTAGTGATGTAGTTTGTGTGCATCTGAATTTGTCTATACAAAGGCTAAACCTAAACCTACCAGAAGAGACTCATTGAGTTGGAATATGAATTATGCTTTTTTTTTCTTCTCTTTGTAATTTTCTTGTAATCGCTAACTTTAATGTGCATTTGTAGGAACATTTTGACTGATTCTGAAGTAACAGATGTTGGTGTGATTTATAATGTATTATCTGTTACTTAAGGATCCTGCAGTTCCATCGACCTGTCAGTCTGGAAGATCTGAGTGCCAAAGCTAAAGTAGCGTTTGGGCAGTGCATGGACCTGCATTACACCAATAATGAGGTAACAGATTACCACAGCTTTATCTCATTTGTGATATATTTGCCATAGTTATTGTTTCCCTGTCGATTGACCTTTTCTCTTTCCCGTAGCTTGTGATTCCATTGCGTACTCAGGATGATCTGGATAAAGCTGTGGAGCTGTTGGATCGTTCTGTGCATATGAAGAGCCTAAAAATCTTGCTGGTGCTTCCCTCTTGCACTCAGGTCAGTGATCATTATCAACCATGATCAGAGAGAAAGTGTTAGTCTGAGACCTGTGAGCTAATATAAAACCGAAATTCCTTAAACGTAATATAGATGTTTATTTTTTGCGTTTTCAGAACTCTGTCTCCAGTAAAGACCTGTTACCTGCTCATGAGAACTTGGACAACACGGACTTCAGTGCTGCAGATAAAAAGAGCATGCTGGCACTCATAGGTGGGTTGCATTCAGTGTCTCTGAATTGCTTCGTTGTCATTAAGTCGGCGTAAGAATGAAATTTGCTTTCTTCGTTTTATGTTCTTGGCTTTATTGTGCACAATTCATTGGTGCATTTTATAATGGAGTCAGAATGAAATCACACTTGACAATTCAAAGCAGCCTTTTGGCTGAATGAACCAATCAAATCCTAATGGACAAAATCAAGTCCCACCCTACATTTTTCTTGTTCGATATATGCAGATTCACTTGTATATACGTCAGAATAGGAAAGAAAAGGCTACTGCAACTTACGTGTAATGACAACATAACCTTAACTAGTTTAAATGTCAAAATGTAATGACTTGGTCTTCCTCTTAAATGGCTGGACTGATACTTTTTCAACCCCACTTTCCTCAACTATGTGATACTGAATATACCGTTTCAATATATAGTTTCCAGCATATAACCCGTAGACGCAGATTATCCACACCATCATATAGCCCGCGGGGTTGGGGGGGTCTGTGTGCAAAAAATCGTTGGTATAACCCGCACCCTTATATAACCCGCACCCATAGATTGATGAACTTTTTTTGTGTAAGTTCACATTTCGAATGTTGCTCGCATGACGTCAATTATCCATAACTGTTCAGACTCGGTACACAGTGCTTGTGTGCGAAACTCAAACAATAAGAACACAAACACAAGTCAGAATCAGAACAAAAAGAAAAAGCAGTCTTTCCCGCTGTGCAGCAGCACGTCCCTTAAGAAGCGATTCTACAGGTGTTGATCATCGGATGAGATGAGAAGAGCCCGCCCTCATGCAGCACAGCCAATCACGTCTTCTTGCATGATTGACAGGTCAGACAGCCTATCAGCGCCAGCTGTCAGAGTGATCGTACAAGCGCCAGAGACAACAACCCTCACAAGAAATAAAAACAGAAAGAAAATACCGCAAAAAAACTCTTGCGTCCTTAGGGATGTAACAAATATATTGAAATATGATTACGTGTAAAAAATGTGTGATATAGCCCGCGCCCTTATATAACCCACACCCCCTTGCGGGGTTTGTAAAATCTGGTGTAACCCGCGGGTTATATGCGGGAAAATACGATACGCAGATTATGAAAGTACATAAGATGTTTCTTCAACTAGAACTACAACGTAAATGACAAACAATCCATTTTAAAACGCGTTGTGTCGGTCCTCTTGTGTTTCTCTCTCTCTCCAGGTTCTCAGTCAACCGATCGTAGTTCTCCTCCTCCAGGCTATATTCCTGATGCTCTGCAGCAGGTGGCCAGAAATGGCTCTTTCACCAGCATCAACAGTGAGGGCGAATTCATACCAGAGAGCATGGACCAGGTACATAGTAAAACATCTGGTTTTGCGTATGTGGGTGTATTAAAGCAACAGCATGATTAATGTTTTCCTGTCTTTCTCTCTTTAGATGCTGGACCCTCTGTCTATGAGCAGCCCTGAAAATTCAGCATCAGGCAGCTGTCCTTCCCTGGACAGTCCACTTGATAGGTAAACACGTGACTGATAAATGCCTGCAGTCAGAAATCAGTCCCTTGTCTATAGGTATCTTGTATTGGTGCATTACTGTAGATGCCATTTTTGCTTGTTTACAAGCTCAAGGATGAGTATTTTATGTGGAAATTGACACCATGTCACAGATTTTGTTGGTAGATCTGAACTTGTATTAACAGCATTCTTTTAACCTGTGTCAGGATGCCACATGACATGACCAGGCATCCAGTGACAATCACAGAAACTTTTGATCTCACAGACAAACCCTACCATTCAAAAGTTTGTGGTCAGTAAGATTTTTTTTAAAGAAATGTATGTTTTTTTTATATATTTTTATCCAGCATAGGTGCATTACATTGTTCAAAAGTAATAGTTCTACTTAGATTGTCACAAAAGATTTCTATTTGGAAAAAATGCTGTTATTTTTAAATGTATCATGGTTTCCAAAATCTGCATTAGCAGCCCAACTGGTTTCAGCATTGAGAACAATAAGAAATGTTTCTTAAGTACCAAAGGATCATGTGACTGGAGAAATGGCTGATGAAAATTCAGTGTTTCCATTGTAGGAATAAGTAAAATTCTTATTTTAAATTGTAATATTTCTCAATATTACTCTTTTACTGTAGCATATAAATGCAGCCTTGGGGGGACATAAGTGATTCGTCTTAAAAACATAAAAAAAAATCTCACTGACCCCACATTTTTGAACAGTAGTATGCAGTTCATGTTTGTATTTGGATTCATAATACTGAGAATACTGAGTGACTCTTTCACTGATCTCTTACAGTGATACCTATCCCAAATCCCGTATGCCTCGAGCCCTGAGCTACCCGGATAACCATCAAGAGTTCCCTGGTAATCTCTTGCTAAATTTTCTGCTTTGGTGTCACCTCTGAGCTTGAGTTAGTTGGAATTTCTCATGTTTCTGCTCTGTTTCACAGAGTACGATATTCCAGTGTTTGAAAAAACAGGGAAGGGAGGAACTTATCCTAGGCGATATCACATTTCGTTTGGTTTACAAGACTACAGCGATGGTGAGGTTATGTTGTAGAAACAGATGCTTTGGTCATCTTTCCAAAAAGCAAACTTAGATGTGCTTTTCCTAAATTTGATCTTCCTTCTCCACTTAGGACGGAAGACCTTTCCAAGGGCGCGGCGTACACAGGCTCATGGTTTCCGTTCTCCGGTGAGCTTCAGTCCTACAGAGCAGCAGAGCCCCAGCACTAGCAGTGGAAGCAGCATCTTTACTCCTGAGCTTGAGGAACCAGGGCGCAGACGCCGCGGCAGCGATATCGAGCCCAGTTCTAACCCCACTCTTTCAGTCATGGACATCAGCCCTCCCAGCCGCTGTGAGTGTTGGACCAGTTTGCTTTGTACAAACACTGATCTTATCTTAACTTGGTGTTTACATGCTTTCACTTGAGCCTGTGATCACTGAGTGATGGTTTTCTAGAAGCAGACAAAGCTTATTCTAGTTCTGATTTGTCAGATGTGACATGACTAATTGTCCTTGAGTTTGAGAATGACACGTTTATTTTCCTTTCCAATAATTCAAAAATGTAAAGGTCTTATTGTGCACAATGTATACATTCCTATTAAAAAAGTATTTATTTATTCATCAAGGATGCATTAGATTGAAAGACTTTTGCTTCAAATATTTCTATTTCAAATGAATACTGCTCTTTTGAGATTTTCTATTCATCAGAATGTAATGAATGAATCAAAGTTTCATGGGTTAATACAAATGTATTAAGAAGCACAACTCTTTTGAATGTAGCAAAATATAGAAGTTATTTTCAATTTAAAATAAAAATGTTTTGTATTTAATTTTTGTTCAAGTAAATGGAGCATTGGTGAGCATAAGCGACTTCTTCCAAAAACAGTAAAAAATGTTTTAAATGTGATGTACATGTGCAAACAACCAATAATATCATAGCCTACTTTTCTCTATCCAGTCAAATTCCTTCCCTAGCGGATTTCTTTAACCTGCTGTAGTCAGCTATGACTTGCTTTTTGAAAACGTTTAGTCATTTATAAATGACAAATCCATTAAACATGAAGAGTTAGAGAATTCATTTGAATTAGTTGATTAAAAAACGTAGAGGAAACTGCATATTGTGTTGTTTTCTATTTAATCTTCTCTCCTCTCAATGTTTAGCCCCTCGGGCTCCCACAAACTGGCGTCTAGGGAAGCTTTTGGGACAAGGAGCATTTGGGCGAGTGTTTCTATGCTACGATGCGGACACCGGCAGAGAACTGGCTGTTAAACAGGTTCAGTTTGACCCAGATAGTCCAGAAACCAGCAAGGTACATTTTTTTCCTCATCTTTGTAAGGTAGACATCTTTTAATATGGTATCAAGTAAATGTGTCTATCAATCCTTTGTCCGTGTGTTCAGGAGGTGAGTGCTCTGGAGTGTGAGATTCAGTTGCTGAAAAATCTTTTCCATGAGCGCATTGTACAGTACTATGGCTGCTTGCGGGACACGCATGAAAGAACGCTTTCCATCTTTATGGAGTATATGCCTGGGGTAAGTGCATGTTCATTCACAGATTTAAACGCACAAATTCTCCTGCGCTGACTGTCATTCCTCAAGTTTTTTCTGTGTGGCAGAAAATTAAAATATCATTTATATTTGAATGTTTATATATAACTATATTGTTGTGCCTAATCCACAAACACTAAATGTACGTAACACACTGACAGCTCTTGGTTTTTACTAGTCGAACATACATCTTGTGGATCAATAAATGGGATGTTAATTCTATAACTGCCCTAATAGATTCAGTGAGTTCATTTAGGGAAGGATTTGCGCAACAAATGTGTTATTTGTTTAACACTTTAGTTTTGGATCCAATTCTCCCTATTAACTAGTTGCTTAGTAGCATGCATATAACTAGATAATTGGCTGTTTATTAATACTTCTAAAGCACACAATCATGCCTTATTCTGCATGACCATTTTCTGGATCCCGTAATCTTAACAACTACCTTACTAACTATTAATTGGGAGTTTGAGGCAAAAGTCGTAGTTAGTAGTGAGAGTTGGAGTGTAATCTAAAGTAACAATTGTTTTTTGTTAGAAAATTTCCAGTCCGAATGCTAGTATACTTTTATTTTTGAAATGTTGATTATTCTTTTTTTATATATATTTCTCCGTAGGGCTCGATTAAAGACCAGCTGAAATCGTACGGTGCTCTGACGGAGAATGTCACGCGTAAATATACACGGCAGATACTAGAAGGCGTGTGCTATCTCCACAGTAACATGATTGTTCACAGAGACATCAAAGGTGAGCCCTCTGAAATTAATTTAATGGGGACCCAATTTTGTGTGTGTACAAAACCACCTTGTCGTGGTAAAAATCTATCCTCTCCGTTTCCCTATAAATCTGACACGGTCTCAAAATGTTCAGGAGTGTACTCTAATATAATGTCACATTGGAACAGGCCCTGCCAACGACTGGTGAAGTAACCTTCCCTATTAGCTTAGCTCCTCTACTGCGTGATGTTCATCTCCTTGTATTTAACATCAACATTCAGAAAAGAGAAATTAGTTTAATACTCACAGGATGTCCCGTCTTACAGCCAGCTTTCTGTGTGCTCCAATAGATTAGAGTAAAAATACAGAGTTTAAAATGCATGCAAATAATACATTTTCCCGATGATGAAGAACTGCAATGTTACAGGAGCATGGCTGCAATAGAGATTATAATCAACCAAACAAATGTTTTGTTAGTTTTTGGCAGAGTATCCAGGCACAAGTTGGGTTGAGTGTGGAGAGCAACAGATCTTTTGCATCTAAAGATACATGATTGAAGACAGCATGATTGTGCATTAAATGATCCGTGGTTATATAATAAATGATTGAGCGAAAACTTCAGGTGTATTCTGGGATTTCCAGAGACTTTTGGTACAAAGGGGCATAATAAGTCCACTTTAAAAATGAACTTTGTTAGTTCTCACAACACTGTATTTTCTTCCAAATGGAGTTAGTACTATTGCCATGACATTTTCTGCTTTGTAATAAACAAACGTTTCTTTCTTTCATGTCACCCCCCACAATGACATCCACCCCCCTGTTCTTTTATTCATGTAGGTGCCAATATCCTTCGGGACTCTGCAGGTAATGTGAAACTGGGTGACTTTGGAGCGAGTCGACGGCTCCAGACCATCTGCCTGTCTGGAACGGGAATCAAGTCAGTGACGGGTACACCCTACTGGATGAGCCCCGAGGTCATCAGCGGAGAGGGGTATGGCAGGAAAGCTGATATCTGGTAAGCCCTTAAAGTCTGGATGAAATGAAAATTCATCTGCATTGTCATCTGCATCCGGTGAAATGCGACACGAGGACCAGATATGTTGAATGAAGACCAGGAGTCAGAAGTGCAGTAAATAGAAGAAATTTTAGTAAAGTTTAGTTTGCAGTTTCGTCAGCAGAAGCTTCAAGTCTCACAAGGAGTTCGTAGGCCGCCTCACATACAATAACATTGTTACAGCAATTATACTCT
Source organism: Rhodeus uyekii (assembly GCA_037043235.1). Classification (NCBI taxonomy): domain Eukaryota; kingdom Metazoa; phylum Chordata; class Actinopteri; order Cypriniformes; family Acheilognathidae; genus Rhodeus; species Rhodeus uyekii. The sequence goes on along the minus strand of JAWRVZ010000032.1, from coordinate 3,183,196 downwards.
AACAGAGGCTACTAACGACGTCAATGATGACGGCTAAATTATTCTGATTGGCAAAGAAAGGTAAACAAAGCTAGTAATTTTCCACACAAGAGCAGACAGTCTGAAGCATATCTTCGTTGATCACATGGTTGACGGGTTAGTGACCTTCCACGTGGATTGTCGAGAACAAGTCATTCCGTATTCCGTCAAATAAGAAAAAGGAAAAGAACATGTGAAAATAAGACAAAAAAAAGAATATAGGTACAAATAAGAAAAATAAAAGATTGTATATATATATATATATATATATATACAAGCGGCAATGGATTTCTGAATCGTTCCCATTATAAGAATAGTCCTGTCCTATTTCTAGCGTCACCGAAGAACACCATTAGAAAAGATTGCTTTTTTGTGTGTGTCTCACATTAATGGTTGTAATTCCGGCCTGATTCCAGGAGCATCGGCTGCACAGTGGTGGAGATGTTGACTCAACGGCCGCCCTGGGCGGAGTACGAAGCAATGGCAGCCATTTTTAAAATCGCCACACAGCCCACCAACCCCACTCTTCCACCTCACGTGTCGGACCACTGCCGTGATTTCCTTAAACGGATTTTTGTGGAGACTAAACAGCGTCCCGCTGCTGAGGACCTATTGCGGCACACTTTTGTCCACTAGCCACTCCCTCTTCCATCTCTGACCAATCAGAGACTTCCATATAAGTGTCTGTAGGACCATCCCCTTTTGAGACTCCTCCCAGCAGGCCTAAGAGCCCGTACTGGACCAGAGCGCGTAGCGAAGTGGGCAATGGCCGAATCTTGCACCCCTGCTGTTGCAGGACGGTGATTTGGAGCAGCTTGATTTAGTACGAAAACATTGCACCTTAATTTCCCTCGGGGTAAGTACCCCTAAAGACTAATGGACATCGGTACCCCAAAAGACTAAAGGATGTTGTCTTTTTAAAGGCTTTCGTTTATTCGTTTTTAATGTTTTGATATCCCCCATGATTGTGAGCCTTCACTCTGGGGAGTCCGGTTGGGTTCTGGATGCACTGGGTTAATGCAGGAAGATCTCAGAATGTCAACCCCAGAACAGGTACGCCAATACGCTGCTAAAGGGTAAAAGGAAAAACAATGAAACGAAACCGAATAGATGACAGGATGTATGGGACTGCTCAGCTGTCATGGCTCCTAAAAGTTCTCATTTTCTCGCACAGTCCTTCAAGAACATACACACGTACATGAACTCTGATAGAAGATCTTACTGTAGAATATTTACTCACTATGCTGTAAAAACATTCATGTTTGCTGAACTCTCTCTCACCTTCCGATCGCAACCACATGTACCGGAGTGTATTTGGTCTCTAGAGTTCGTCAGGATCTCTTGTACCCGTTCCTTTCTGCCTTCTGCTTCGTTTCTGGTTTTACTGTGTGCCTTTTTACAAACGTCTACTTCCTCTTTTTTAATTTTTTTTTTATTCTTCTCCGTCTTAAATGTCCACTCATTTTTCTAGACTTTTATAGGTTTAATGCACAGCTACTCACGAGTCTTTCAGACTTTTGCTCTGTATAGGAATATTTAGAACCGCTCGGCTCTTCATACTGTTTCTAGATCAGCATAAGCAGCTCCGCTCTGCCTTTTCCCCCTTTCTGGTCCCTCTGCTGACAAACTGATCTCGGGTCAGATTCACCTGTGCATTCTTTCAACACAGTGCCGTACACTTCAATCTGATCTTGTAGGCAGGTTGTATACACTCTCACTCACCAAAGCGAAGAAAAACCCCGACCACGCAGGCAGGGTTTAGTGCCTGGACCAACATTTTACATTAAGAATCGCTCTGATTCCACTATAAATCTTAAGGACATAGAGCGTTAGATTGGAATAGAGAAATGGATTGCTCTCAACAAGAAAGTTGAAACTGTAAGTGCACTTCCAGTGGACACAACACAACCTGGATCCTTTCTGCTGATATTTTCCATACCCGAAATCTGATGTTGCAATTCATCAGTGGTGGTGTTTTCATCCGAGGTTCTCACTCTAATGTATTCCTGCAGGTTTCAGAATGTGCAGAATGTCACCGATAGTAACAATACTCAGCACTTGACAGTACTTAACGGTTTGCCTATAAATGAACCTCGCTATCCCACGATGCCTTGGGACTTGTCAAGCACTTGGTTACACACTCTCTGCTCGTGCACGCTCCTGGATATTGAAGTGAGCCGTCATGTTGCTATTCAAGATCTCTCCTCCACATAGTGCTATAGTGCCTGCCTTCAGATGTAGGTGGATGCATATCTTTTTGGGGGTTACCCTTTCTCCTCCCATAATCTGTTGGGTTTGTTTTCTTAATTCCCTGTGAGAACGTGGTACTTGTAATTTAACATGCGCATATGTTAATTTAATAGTCAAATGATGGAAACACTAACATTACAAATTCAAGCAACAATTTTGTATTGCTTACTTATAGTGACCTGAGAAGAATAATAAAAGTAAGCTTACGGGCTGCTCACACAGGACACACTATTATGAATTGGTTGATTTTAAACATATGGGTTAATGACATTATGGCATAATTTGCTTTTCAAAAATCTGTAGTAAAATACTGCACTATATATAAATCTGTATATATACAGTAGTACCTCGGTTTACGAGTTTAATTTGTTCCAAGAGTGAGCTCGTAACTCAAAATTCTCGTACACCAAAACAATTTTCCCCATAAGAATGTAATAAAAATCACTTGATTCGTTCCACATGACCATAAATGCCCATATTTTTTTGGGGTTTTACCCTATTAATTAGTTACAATTATAACCATTAACATCTCAAATAAAAAAAAACCTCTAAAAATATTTGATGCACTGAAACGCACTGTAATTTACTGTAACGCACACTTTACCTTTGAGTAGCATCGCTACTGCCGTGAAGGAGACGAGAGGAAGAGAACTTCTTCATGAGAACTTCTGCTAAAATGTCTGGAGTTCTCTCTCTTGACTGACGTTCACTATCACTTTGATTTCATCTTTTTTCTTTAATATCGTACAGATCGTCGACGTTGAACGGTTGTTAACTGTTGCCAGATCTGAAACACGCGTACCTCGATTATGCTTATTGATAATGTCTTTTTAAAATCCCACAGTTATCATCTCCTTTTTCGTACCTTCTTTCTTATTCATTGTCTATATGCTGTACTGTACAAAAAAATGCGCGCAAAGTTGTTGAGCGTTAGGACTTTTCCACGAAAAATGTGCGTGGGCGAGATCATTTTTTTCGCTCTCCGATACAATGCTCGTACACCATTTGCTCAAATACAAAGTCACTCGTAAACCGAGGTATTACTGTGTGTGTGTGTGTATATGTATATATATATATATATAAAAACGTACTGTGATAGGCATATTTTTTATTTCTGAATTAAAATTTTAAATATTTTTAATTTTTTGATATCTGATATAATGATGAAAAAGCTGCGTTTTTAATTTTCAAACTGTTTGCTGAAATCAACATTTCAATAGAAAATGTAAATCAGGAAAAAGTGTCTTAAAAGGTTATATATTAGAATAATGACCATACTAATTTGTTTGTTTTATTTTAAGACCGATTAGTTCAGGTAGTAAATATGGTGTAATGGTATTTACCTTAATACAAGCTTAATAAAAAAGGAATGTTATCGGTTATACCGCGTTTAGAGTCTTTAAACTCTTACCCATATAAAACCAGCATAAATACATGAAGAATTATGTGAGGCTATTTATCATTGACCCATGTGTCCACAGATCATTGTTAGTTTTAAAACCGTAGGCCAATCAACATGTCTAAAAGCATATTCTGGTCTTGTTTTAACACAAGAATGTGTCCTGTGTGAACCCCAGGCTAATAGATCAGTCGGTACAGCTGTAGTAACGGGACTCGGATGTTACGATTACACTCCAAACAAACGTTTACAGAACGACTAAGAAAGTCTACCTCCATTGTGTAGTTACTTTGGAATGATTTCATACGGCTGTTCCAGATCATGAACGAAAACACGGAAGACCCGCTCACACAATAGTCCAACTGTACTAGAGTCCAAACTCGGCCTACAGGCTCACTTGGCAATCCCTGTGCAGCTCTTTGTCCTTTTTATTGGGTATTCTTTAGTGATTCGGGCCCGCTGTTGCCAACCTTGGGTTGCTGTGACAGTATTTGAAGGAATTTCTCCGCACCCAGTATAACGAGCAAACTTTCTGCTCTGTAGAGGTTTAAAGTGCCAGTTCATAGAACTAAATCCACGTTTTTATTCCTTTAAGCAGCGAAAGCATTACTTGTTTAGATGGTGTACAGACGTACTACAAGAAAATTAGGCAGTGTATGTTTGTAATGTATGTACTGTTAACCAATTTTTTTTTGATGCTGAAATGTTTGCACATTTTGAGACCATGAATTTTACACTGATTTGAATACTTTCGCCAGTGTTTGTCAGTCATTCTGTGTGTGTGTTTGTGAGTGACGCACGATCTTGCGTGAATCTGAATGCTTGTTTTAATGTTCAAGAGAATCCGAGAAACGGTTGCCCTGGTTACCAGCTATGTTGGCCAAGTTGGTTACATGGTCACTCGCTGATGCTCTCATTTGGCACTTCTGTCTGGTAAATTCAACGCCAATTCATTCGTTGTGAAATTAACACTCAAACGATGGATGGCTCTTTAGTAAAATCAGATTTAAATAATGAGAGCCAGACCTCTAAAAGCTGACCAGTGCCAAAGAAATGGACTTGGACCAGCACAACTGGTTACCCTGGCTAGAGGATGGTTTAATGCAAATCGGGAATCTTCCTATTGGAATGTAATGTTAGATATCAGATATTTTTCACCACTAGGCGGCATCATATAACTCTTTGCCTGTACATAAAATGTTGGAATTTTTTGTTTCTTCCTCACAATATCTCTCCGACTTGACTTAATAGAGTTCCGTAGCTGCAGAATGCACTCTGTTTTATTTGAAAGTAATTACAGGAAGTTCTCCGTCAACTCAAACACGCCACTGCTGCCACTCCAGGGTCATGAATGCACTTTGTATTTGTTTGTGTGGGTGTTATTTTGTCTGAGTGTGTTTGTCTGTATTTCAAAGAGACTTCTTTTCTGTGTGCCGGTTGAGTGAGATTATTGCCAGCGCACTCAATGCCTTGCGCCTTGTACAACTGATGACAGAAAAGTAAAAAAAAAAAAAAAAAGTATACAAAAGAAGATTAGAACTCTGAAATGTACGTTTTTGTAGACGGTACACTTATCTGGTACAGAACTTGTATCTGTTGTTTGTTCTCTTTGTCTATTGTATGAGAAAAGCCATGTTTATAATTCAATTTGGTTTGTGACCAATAAGCCTGTTTATATCAAATCTGTATATCAGTGGTACGCATATTTTTTTTATATATATATTTTTTATTTTCTCTTTTTTTAACTCAAAATTCTACGCATGATTGGCGTCGTAAAGGCCCACCGGGGCTTTGTGGTCTGTTGATGGCGGTACTGATCGGGCGATTTGCAGGATGATGTTATGAGATTGTCTATGACGGCTGGCACTTTGTAAAGTGTTGCTAATGATGATGAAAATAAATAATAAAAGATATTTATTTCACATTTCATGTTGCTATATTGATTGTTTGGTCTCAAGATTAAACTACATTGTTCGGTGCCGCAATTCACTTATCTGTAACGGTTAGTTCCCATGGAAGACCCTAAAAATTTGTCTTGAAAATGCAGTCCATGTTATAATTCATGTTCAGCTGTTAAGCAATTTTATAGCTAGTAGTTGCTCTTTGTGAGTGCTATATATATATACATACATACACACACTCACCTAAAGGATTATTAGGAACACCTGTTCAATTTCTCATTAATGCAATTATCTAATCAACCAATCACATGGCAGTTGCTTCAATGCATTTAGTGGTCGATCCTTGTCAGGACAATCTCTTGAACTCCAAACTGAATGTCAGAATGGGAAAGAAAGGTGATTTAAGCAATTTTGAGCGTTGTATTTCACAATCTGCTCAGTTACTGGGATTTTCACGCACTACCATTTCTAGGGTTTACCAAGAATGGTGTGAAAAGGGAAAGACATCCAGTATGCAGCAGTCCTGTGGGCAAAAATGCCTTGTTGATGCTAGAGGTCAGAGGAGAAAGGGCCGACTGATTCAAGCTGATAGAAGAGCAACTTTGACTGAAATAACCACTCGTTACAACCGAGGTATGCAGCAAAGCATTTGTGAAGCCACAACACGCACAACCTTGAGGCGGATGGGCTACAACAGCAGAAGACCCCACCGGGTACCACTCATCTCCACTACAAATATGAAAAAGAGGCTACAATTTGCACGAGCTCACCAAAATTGGACTGTTGAAGACTGTTGGAAAAATGTTGCCTGGTCTGATGAGTCTCAATTTCTATTGAGACATTCAGATAGTAGAGTCATAATTTGGCGTAAACGGAATGAGCCTTGTTACCACTGCAGGCTGGTGGTGGTGGTGTAAAGGTGTGTCACACACACACACGCACACACGTGTATGTATGATGTGTGTGTTTACACTGCTAAAAAACATTAAGGGATCATCATAGTGTAACACTAAGTCAATTAAGCTTCAGGGATCTCAGTCTATCCACTCAGGAATCATTTGGTGCGAATGAAAATGACAACAGGGTGGTCTACAGATTAACAGGTTAACTCTACAGGTAAGACATACTCACAGGTTGTGATCCACAAACAACAGATTTGTGGGAACTGCTCCATTTCAGGAGAAGCTTTTGTGAATATCCTGAATTTCTGGAAGGTGTTCTCCATAAAACATGCAATGCAGAGACAAACGTTGCGGTTGTAATATTCAGGAAACAGTGATAAAAAAAAATGAATAAAACAACCTTTAACCATTCTAAGTTCGTCATTACATTATCCAGTGTCACGTGATCCTCAAGAATTCATTGTATGTTGATTTGCTGATCAACATGAAAACATACTGCCTAATATTTTAGTGGAAGCCTTCATGCATTGTTTCAGGGTTATTTAACGAATAGAGATAAATAAATAAAAAAAATTTCTAAATATTATTTTTTTAAACGCTATAAATGTCTTTTCGGTCACCTTTGACCATATTTTTTCTTTTTAAATAACTTTTGATCTGTTGTGTTTTCTTTTAGCCGTCATAAAAAAATGGCCAAATATATTTGGGTGAACGGCAATGGGGGAAAAAAAAATTCACCTACACCTTTAAACAGTTACGCCTGCAGGTTCTTTCTTGTGTCAAACTCTGTGTGCGTGATCCGAGTCTGCCTCAAACCCTAGTAAACATCAAGATGTTTCCTCCCTCGGCTTCGAGCCACAACTGAAAATCCCGCCCAGCGTTTGACATGAACTGCGTGCAGGAATAGTAAGTTAGTCCTCAGTTTTAGATCCCCTGCGCGACAGACATGTTGTCTTCTGCTCTGGTAAAAGCCGATCGCATCGCAGCTCATGTCGGGAGAAAAGCCGCACCACTGCAGGAATTGATCGCGCGGACCCTAAAGTCTCAGACGGGCGGCGTGGAACTGCAGAGCGCGACTGTGGGGAAATACAGAACCATAGACGATCTCCCGGGACCCAGTCTGGCCACAACCGCGTACTGGCTGTTCGTTAAAGGATATGCTGATAAGAGCCATGCCATGCAGGTAAAAAACAACTGTTCTGTAAAACCTTTATTTGCTATGTGCAATATTTAATCTCAAACAGGTGCTTATGTTAAGATGTAAACAGTTATTAATGCATAGAATTTATAGTCCTAGAAATACCAATGCTGAGACATTGATAACGAGGAACTAATAAGCATTTCTTATTTTATGCGCTTATTTTTGATTATTTAGACATGTATTGTTGTCTGTTTGCAACATTTTTCTTTGTTTAAAGACTCAGGAAATCCTGATACTGACAGCTGATATCCCTGGAATGAGAAAACATTATGGAACGCTCTTTTAACATTTATTGTTCCTTCATTCAAACCAAATTCTAAATTTGTTACTATTAGGTTGTGTCTTGCCACTAGTAAGTAATCGCTTACTTTTTCCAGTTTCAGTCCTTTAGGATTTAATATCATGGGCTTCTGTGCTTTAGATTTCACCTATTAATATTTGATTAAGGTATCATATTCCAAAAGTACTTGTAATTAGATTATATAAGGTTTTAAAATACTCATAAGTTACTTTTTAGTAACTACAAATTAGTTACTTTTCATCAAATTGTGAACCCACGGCAGTTCCTTCCCAAACTCTGGAAAATCCTGACAAAATGTTATGTTAAATGTGCTTCAAGTTAACAGCAAAACAAAAAATTATTTTTTTAATCAATACCAGGTTATTAAAGATTACTCTCCAGTGTATCCCAGTTTGGGAACCAGTGTCCTATTTTATATCAATATTATTAACAAATTAAGTAAAAAGTAATCAAAAGTAGTCCGATTACATAACATAAAATGTGTAATGTAATAAACTTTCATCATGTGGTATACTAGATATTAGATGTGGTTAAATATGAATGACCTATTTATGAGACGTTTATGCAAATTTTGTGTCACTACTAGTTACATAGATTTTTTTATGTTATCAAAAAAAGCTTTATTTATTTGTAATGATTAGTCAGATGGCTACTTTATTTAAAACCTTTGCAGTAATTTTATAAAAGTTGCTACTAAAAAAGTATAATACAAACCAGTGTCTAATTCAAACAAATGTTTATTACTTTGGTCCAAGCAAAGGGATCAGGGATATATGCTAGTAACTGTTTGAATAGTTACTGGTAGGTAATAAAGACACAAACAAAGTGCGTTTGCCTCAATCTGCCAGTCTGTCAACGCTATACTGAAGAAGGGAAATGTGGAAATGTCAGGCATTTCATTAAAACTACACACTGACTTCCCTCCAAAAAGCAAACTGAGAAGAAGAAGGGTAAAGAAACTTAAATCGCAGTTGTCCAGACAGACAGTCCTTTTTCTCACTGGTAACTTCAAAAGCGAAGATGTACAGAGTTGTATTGTGCAAAATGGGTTCATGTAGTTATGCTACACCAACATATATTATGCATAATAAGAATTCTCAATGTATTCATAAATAAATATATGCTTGGTATTTTTATAGTAGCTAGATAATTTTGAGTTGGTAATTTTATAAGTAGCTCACAAGCCAAAAAAGTTCTAGACTATTCTAGTTCTAGACTAACAGTCAGCACTATTGAAACAGTGTCTAGTAGTATATACAAAAAATACTAGTCTGGATTACTTGCTGGGAATTAAAAAAGGTAGTACTTGCATAAAATTAGTAGTTAATTTTTAGTTATTGGAATAAAGGTTCAAATAGCTTGCCATACAGATGAAAAATGAAGTTGTGTAGGTCAGGTGTCAGAACTCATTGAGTAGAGGCTCAAGTTGGCCCTTTTAATCCAAAGGTTGCAGGCGCTGGGCTGATTAAGCCCTGAGTTATGATTGTATCAAACTACTGCGCACTTTCTGTAGTTTCAAGTTTTTTTCTTTACTCTGAAGCTTCTGTGACTTTTGTTTTTTGAAAGCCATGGCATGGATAAAATCTCCCTACTAGAAACTGAAACTTTTTCGGAGAAAACACACTTATCTCTATGTGATATCCGTTGTAAACAGCAAGATGAATCTGAGTGCGTCCCACAAAATTTGTCCAATCAGAAAACTGTACTGTCAAAACATTGCTTGGTTTGTGGCGTTTGGTTTTAATTATAATTATTATTTTTTTCTGTGCAATTTCATAGTAGAAATCAGCTTTAAAGGGAGAGTTCACACAAAAAATGTAATTTTATCATTTACTCACCCTCAGTCACCCACACTAAAGGCTGCTTAATATTCAAATAACAAAATAAGATATTTTTAATGAAACCTGAGGTTTCTGTTCCTCCGCTGAAAGTACAAATAACCAAAACTTAAAGGTAAAGGCATCTTAAAATAAATCCATAGTAATTGAACGTTATAATCCAAGTCTTGTGATTATAGAGATACGATGTCTTTATATGATGAAGATCTAATTTAAGCTTTTATTTACATCTAAACAATGATTGACACACACATACACTCTTAAAATAAAGATTTTAAACTGAGATTTTCACAGTAATGCCATTAAAGAAACATTCGTGGTTCCCCAAAGAAACTTTTCATTAAATTTCATTCCCATTGTTTGCTATTGGTTGACATACTTATCCACACCCCAGTCACACACCATTGATAGAGCCATTGTTGCCATACAAGGCTGTTTTTGTGTTAAACCGTCCTATGAATGTCTGATTTACAGCTGTCCCAACACATTATGCCAGGGGTTCTCAGCCTTTTTTTTACTCCAAGCCACTCTATTGTCTGCAGCAGTTTGAAGACACAACACTCCTAGTTTCTGTCAATTAAATTTCAGGATTTTAAACGTTTTAAGACGGTCTTAATGGTTCGCACACTCTGTAACTAATGATTTTACATGATGTTTCCAGTAGTTTGTGATTTAATGGAAAAGGATTTTTAAAAGGTAAATAAAAAAAAGAAAAGTTGTCAATAAAATGCATAACCTATTCATTACAAAAATGCCCTTGCAGCTTTACGATTTTATACTTTTTAAAGGGGTCATGTAATGCTTTTTCACTTTTTCAACTTTAGTTTTGTGTGTATTGTTGCTGCTTGAGCATAAAAAATATCTGCATGGTTACAAAGCTCAAAGTTCTCTCCAAAGGAAGATATTTTATTCAACAGAATTCACTTTATCCAAAGCGAGTTACATTGCATTCAAGGAACACATTGAATCAGTTCTTGCTTTCCCTGGGAATTGAACCCATGACCTTGGTGTTGGAAGTACCAATCCTCTATTGATTGAGCTACAGGAAAGCCAGATATGGAAATGGAACAGTTCCCACTTTTTTGGGGCAATCTGTTGTTTATGGCTCACAGCTTGTAAGTCTTAGTATCTGTAGTTGCATTTTCTATTAACAGTTCCAATTACCTTTTTTTCCCGCTTATAACCCACAGGTTATACCAGATTTTACAAACCCCATGGAGGGGGGGTGCAGGCTATATGCGGGTGTGGGCTATATCCCACATTTTTTACATGTAATAATATTTAAATACATTTGTTACGTACCTAAGGACGTAAGGACTTTTTTTGCAGAATTTTCTTTCTGTTTTTCTTTCTTGCGAGGGTTGTTGTCTCTGGCGCTTGTACTATCACTCTGACAGCTGGCGCTGATTGGCTGTCTGACCTGTCAATCATGCAAGAAGACGTGATTGGCTGTGCTGCATGAGAGCGGGCTCTTCTCATCTCATCCGATGATCAACACCTGTAGAAACGCTTCTTAAGGGACGAGCTGCTGCACAGCGGGAGACACAAAAAAGTTCATTAATCTATGGGTGCGGGTTATGCCAACGATTTTTTACACAAAACCCCAAAACCCTTGGGCTATATGAGGGTGTAGATTATCTGCGTCTGCAGTTTATATGCGGGAAAATACAGTATATTGCTGCAAACGAAGAGCAAAGCTTTGCCTCCGCTCACCTGCCAGCCAACATTAGTGTTGATATAGTGTTTACTGTAGCTTTTGTAAGCTTTCGCTTTTGTAAGGTTGTTCACCTCCCCTTAGGAAAGTTAAACAGGGTTTTGTGACTGTTTGCATTACCATATTTTTCAGACAAATTTCATGATTAAATGGTATATGACATCGTGCCTAAAATGTATAAGAAAAATACCCAAAAACACACGACTCTGAAATGCCTGGTGAAATCCGCGCTTGGAAAGTCCTTGCATGAAATCCATTCTGCATGATCCTCTTGACTGACAACATTCTTAAGTCTCAATCAGGTTTTAATCTTGAGCAGAGCTCAGGGTAATGGTAAGGCTGTGACATTTCCCGATCACGCGCTAAGCAGTGCCAATCCCAGCTAACCAATCACAGCGTATTTCGGTAGGAGGGGCTTCATCGAAACAGGAACTGTGGCGCATTCGATTCAGACTGGAGAAAGAGGTTCTGCAATAATGTAAAATATGTGAAGAATAATGTGTTTTTTCAACAATCAAGCATGAAAGCATATTCTAGTACGCCGCAAAAACAAAATCAAGACTTTGAAAGGGCATAATAGGACCCCTTTAAATGAGCTCATGTATCAGACTTCAAGTACCTGTCATTGTGAACCTCTTGCATTAAATAAAAATAGGTATTTAAACGTCATACACTATTTAACTTTAGATTACTTAAGGGAGATTGCCCCTGTATTATCTGTAGCTAAATACCTGAATGTATATGATAAATAATAGATGTCATACAAAGAGATTTTCCCCCCCACATCTATTATGCAGGTGGAGCATAAGCGCCTGTATGGTCCGATCTGGCGCTCGCGCTTTGGGCCGTTTGATGTGGTAAACGTGGCGACGTCCGAACTGATTGCACAGGTGATCCGACAGGAGGGCCGGTACCCAGTGCGTACTGATCTGCCTCACTGGAAGGAATACAGAGACATGAGAGGACAAGCATATGGAATTCATGTAGAGTAAGTACTTCTCACATAGTCTTTCCATAGACTTTCTTTCTTTCATGGAACACAGAAGGATGGGGCCTTTCAAGTTTTAAAAAAGATATGCAAAAACACAATAAAAGTATGATAAAAGCGGTCCATTATGCACCACACCCTCCAAGTGATACTAGACCAGAATAATACAAAAAGTTGTTATTCACTGATGAGACCGGGATCAGTTCTATTCATGAATAAATCATTCAGAGCTTTGTTGTGAACTGCATCAGATGAGTCATTGCTATGACTCATGGTGGATCTCAATATTAACAAAATACATTTTGAGTTGTTCCTTGCACAAAGCTTTCTTATGGCTTTTTCTGTCATTTTGGAGTTTGACAGCCCCAGTCCCCAAACATGAAACTTATATTGAAAATGAACTATTCTCAAAAGTTTGGGTTAAGTAAAGTTTAGGATAAAAATTCAATGCATAAAAAAAAGAATATTGAAAAAAATCTAAATCTGAATCACAGTTTTCACAAAAATATTACGCAGCACAACTGTTTTCAATGTTAAAATGTTTCTTGAGCAGCAAATCAGAATATTATAAATGATTTCTGAAGGATCATGTGACACTGTGTAATGATTCTGAAAATTCAGCTTTATCATCACAGGAATAAATAACATTTTAAAATAGATTCAAATTAAAACAGTCCTTATAATATTTCACTATATATTTTGTTTTACTTCAGTTTTGATCAGATAAAAGCAGATTTTATGAGACTTCTCTTAAAACAATTTCAAGATTCAAAGTGTTTTTTGAAGGTTTGAATGGTAATATATTTAATCAATAATTTGATGTATTTATTTTTTACTGTATTTCAGCACAGGCCCTGAGTGGTATCGCATTCGTAGTGCTCTGAACCCTAAAATGCTTAAACTGAAGGAAGTAACAGCATACGCACCCATCATTCACGAGGTTGTGTCTGATCTCCTACAGCGCGTGGAACTCCTGCGTCTGCGCAGTCAAGACCAGGTCACCGTCAATGACCTCGCCTCTGAGCTCTACAAATTTGGCTTTGAGGGTTCGTATGGATATAGAAGGGTTCCAATTTCCTGGAACTATTCACAGTGACGTGAGCAAACGTGTGTTATCTTTCTCCCCGTTCAGGAATCTCCTCCATCCTGTTCGAAACGAGGTTAGGCTGTTTACAGGAGGAAATTCCCACAGAAACTTTGCGGTTCATATCAGCCGTAAATGACATGTTGGCACTCTCGGAGACGGTTCTTTTTTTCCCTCGCTGGACCCGTCACATTTTCCCGTTCTGGAAACGGTTTGTCCAGTCTTGGGATGACCTGTATGACGTAGGTATGCTAACATTCAATGTCTGCCTAAGGGTATGCACAATATACAGTGGATATAAAAAGTCTACACACCTGTTTAAACCTGTTGATGCAAATTTAAATTAACAAAGTTAATGTTAAAAAATACAGTCTATGCAATACCACAATTTTTTTTTATACTTCTTTATGTGGTAATATATATATATATATATATATATATATACACACACACACAAACTGACACAGACAGAAAGGGCAATCAGTTATGCTGTTGTGTGTATATATTATATACAGTGGGTACGGAAAGTATTCAGACCCCCTTAGATTTTTCACTCTTTGTTATATTGCAACCATTTGCTAAAATCATTGCTAATCAAAAATTGCTAAATTGCCTTGCCACAATTCTGTCTCTGGGCTTTTTAGGCAGTTCCTTTGACCTCATGATTCTCATTTGCTCTGACATGCACTGTGAGCTGTAAGGTCTTATATAGACAGGTATGTGGCTTTCCTAATCAAGTCCAATTAGTATAATCAAACAGCTGGACTCAAATGAAGGTGTAGAACCATCTCAAGGATGATCAGAAGAAATGGACAGCACCTGAGTTAAATATATGAGTGTCACAGCAAAGGGTCTGAATACTTAGAACCATGAGATATTTCAGTTTTTCTTTTTTAATAAATCTGCAAAAATGTCAACAATTCTGTGTTTTTCTGTCAATATGGGGTGCTGTGTGTACATTAATGAGGAAAAAAATTATTTAAATGATTTTAGCAAATTTAAGGGGGTCTGATTGCCCTTTCTGTCTGTTTCTATTGTTCCTTTGCCCAGCCCGACATCTGATTGATAAGAAGGTGAAGGAGATACGTAATCAGGTTGCGCGAGGAGAGGAAGTGGAAGGCATGTATCTCACCTACCTGTTGTCCAGCAATAAACTCAGCTTAGGAGAGGTGTACATCAGCCTCACTGAACTTCTCCTGGGAGGCGTGGATACAGTAAGAACATGTTTGTTTTCATCTGGAACCAGTCAGAGAGGAAGTAGATTAAACAATGTGATTTGCTATTAGTCAGAAGTTTCATTCAGAAGAGGATTTATTATTCAATGCCCTGCTCCACTGGTTCGGTTGTTTTGTTAAGCGAGTGTTTTCTATATGTACCTGCCGAAAGCAAGAGAGAAATGAAGTTCCTGTGAAAGGAAGGAACAAGAGGCAAACACACATGCACAAATTTACATTAAACTATTTATTAATGAGACCAGAATTTTTACATTAGTGCATCTCTATTTTGTGAAAAAGAAGTATCACCTAGATATTTGTCATGATGTTGCAATTTAATACATTTAAAATATATGAACTACTGTAATATCAAATTAAACAGTTAAAAATACTTTACATGTGTTCAACTTGTAGCGAATCAGCTCAGATGGGGCGGGATTTATGCACGCGTTTAATCATGTGTTATGATCAAAAATGCACATAAATCAGCCATAAAGGGGTATTTGGATATTAACAATTAATTATAATGGATTATAACAATTATTAATATATATGGCTTGATTCAGCTTGTAGAATTTCTTTTAATTCTAGAATTGAGTTCAAAGGACGAATAGATGTCCACCAAACGATTCGCCTTATATGAACTCATGGAAAGACTTCTTCTTGCCACAAAGAATGATCTTTCCTTTTAATTTGTAATAAAGCACGTAGCAAAGGTTCCACCGTTAAAGTGACTTATGTATGAGCAGTACAGAGACTATCACGTGTGAATATATATATTTTTAATAAACAAAACATTACAGAAAGTACAAACCTTAAACAAAATACATACACAGATCAATGGAAAGAGAGAAAGAGAGTGTGAGAAAGAGAGAGACAGAGAAAGACAAATTACAGACAGTAACCTCTTTGAGAACAAGCAAGAGATCAAACCACACATTTAGGCATAAATTCAAGGGTTTATCTAAAGATAGTCAAGGAATAGTCAAGGAATGTGATCATTTCGAGGCTGGTTCGATTTGCTCTGTGTTTGAAAGCTTGCAGGGTCAGTTTGTTAGAATTTCAGATTCTAGGAAGTTCAAATTAGGTTCCTTAGCATGTAATGTCCTTTGGAAAATTGAAGATAGGGCAAGGATAGGAAGATAGGGCAAGAGCCAGGGGAAGGCTTTAAGGGCATAATAGAGGAGATCAGAGAATCAGAGCCGAAGAAATAAGAGGATAAGAGAGAGTTTCAGGCTTGCGGGCATTTTTAAAGACCCACACCTCTTTTAGTCAGACCAGCCAATCGGTGGGAAATGAACTGCAGGGCTGGAAAAACTCGGGAAAAACTTCCTTTGTCTCTATTCTCACCTAATTAATATATTTTATGACATTCCTAATATGGATAGACTTAAAGTAAAATTTAGTAAAATAAATTGTTTGCTGCATCTTAGTATGACAAAAAACACATCATTAGATTTTAAATGCTAGGAGGAGCATTTCGAGACCACGCATGATTTAGTTCGGGCTCAAATTAGAGGAAGGATAAAATAAACTTTGTTTTACATAAGCATTTACCGATTATAAGCTTTCAAAACATAACTAAAATGGTTATGACATAAGAGGCATGCATACATACATACATGGGAATACAGCACATATAAGTGAAAATAGCAGTCACATGGCACATCTTGTGTATTCTGGGTGAATGTATATGTGTGTGTCTGAGGATGGGGGCCGTTTTATTGCCCTCTTCTTTTTGGAATGCAGAGGAGAATGGGTGAAAAAGAATGGTTTGTGTCCCAGAGGTGTTAAAACTGTCAGTTCATATACTCTTCTACTTCTGTTAACTCAACTTTCACGATCAAATATTGGTCTGATCGATCATTTTGGGGCACCGTCCAGACGCTACAAACTCATCAAGATAAGAAAATATATATATTATATATATATTTTATGGTCAAATAAGTGCATATTCGACCATAAGGATGTAAAATGCACTTTAAAGCAAAACTTTTAATTTGACTTATTCATTAATTATTACAAAGTGCTCTTATTTTTTTAAACCTGTACTTAAGTGGGTTAAGAAACATAGTTTTTAAAGTGTACTCTTTTTAAGGACATTTAAGGGGACTTTTATTTAACTTAAAATATTCTGTTAAGATTTAAAGTACACTACAAGTGTACAATAAGGTGGTTTGTGTGAGTAACTAGTCGTTCTTATGGAAGCGTCCACCAGACTCAGATCAGATTTCTTAATGGTGTTTAAGCGTTTGCAATCAGGAACTTCACTTTTATGAACCGTTTTCATTTTGTGAGGTGAGTTTATACAGGCACTTGCTGAGTAATCACAGATATAATTCATCACTGTAACTGTGAACATGTTCCATTAATGTTTTACAACCAGAGCGTGTTGATCATTTTGCCCATCCCTAAATGATTCAGTAATGACCTTCAAGCGCTGCTCTATGTTCATAATCTCTGTGTCAAGGTCTGTCATGGTCTGTCAAGGCTACTGTTTATCAGATTTCCAGAGCTATCGGCTAAATTGTGTCCCACTTTTACAGCAACAAACAGGGTCAAAAATCTGACAAGCAGGATTCTATCAATGACGTCTTTATCCATTGCAGTGACAGAAAGCTTAGGACTTAGCGTACTTTTACATGACACCAATGTACTAAAAACTGAAAGGTTTATCTTTGTGTATAGACAACAAAATTATCAAAATGATTCCCATTCATATGGATCCGCAAAACGATTAAAAATGCTGTATTTGCCAGGCCAGTAGTTGGCAATGTTGTCACTTTGCGGGATAATAACGGTATTGTTCTCAAAATCTTTGAAACCCGTTTTACATAAGTTTGCATTTTTAGTTAAATGCATGGCCAAAATGTACAAAAAGTTAGAAGTTTTTCTGAATTGAACCTTCTTGCCCCGCCCCCTCAACCCTTGCGCATAATTAACTTAGCCAATCAGGTGTCTCTTTCACAACATCAGCTTAGATCTATGACTGCATTATGTGATAAGATATTAAATCGTTCTTTTTTCTTTGTCCTTGACAGACGTCTAACACACTTTCATGGACCTTGTACCACCTTGCACGTGATGCAGCGGCACAGAACCGCCTCTATAACGAGATTGCATCTGTCTGTCCTAATAAAGAGCAGCCGAACACAGAACACCTGACCAGGATGCCCTACATGAAGGCTGTCATCAAAGAAACTCTCAGGTAGAGGAAATACGCAATAGGTCACCCCCAAACACTTTTTGTTGGGGAAAACTGTTCAAATGTATTGTCCATGCGTCTTAAAAGGGGTGAAAGAGGCCAGATGTTTTCTACATTATGCAGGGGTTGCCAAACCGTATTCAGTTTATGCTCTGCACAATAATAACCTTTGCTCAGCCCTTATTTAAACAGTCCAACACATACTAATAGACAGTTCAGTTTCAGTTCAGTTTATTTCTAAAGAACATTTAATAACAGTCATAAGGCTGACTAAAGTGCTGAACAATACAAAATAAAAAATAATCTCCTCCACAGTAATTAAACACAGACTTCTTGAACTTGTGATGAATTGATCACATGAACTCCGTATCTGTGGAAATGAGTGTGGGTTAGCTTTAGTTAACTCTTTCCCCACCATTGACAGAAATTTTTGGCTTTCTGTATTTTCACTATTACACAGTTGACTATAACTATCATTATTTAGCATCTTTTAAAAGAGTAACGAATCTCCTAATCAAAACCCAGGCGAAGAAGAAGAACAAAGCAGACATAAAGATAAAGGAGTGTATGAAGCTAGAATAAGGCGAGTTTTTTTTTGTTTTTGTTTTTTAAAGCAGACTGGCTCTGTTCTTTCTTGATGTATTGCATGTTCAGATATTCATGCAACAAAATATTCTGGGGTCCATGAAACTCAAAAATGCTGGTGGTGGCTGGCAACTTTTTTCAAAAGCACTGGCAGGGAAAGAGTTAATCGCACTGAAAAACAGTCCCACAGCAGTTGGAAAGCTGAGCTGTAATGATAAATGTTCTTGCTTTGATGCAGGGAAGGTTTATCTTGGAAAGAGGCCTTTTTCTTAAGGAATTCAGTCACTGATTCCTTCTGGTTTGTAGTTCTAGTCAGTCTGTCTTCTAAAAAATAGTCATATAGGTTATCACTGTACTTGAATCTATGACATAAAGGTAAAATATCATAGTATTTAATTTAAAGATCATAAATAACATGTTGCAAAGATATGAATATTTATTTTACACAATAGTCATTAAATTAGAAAAACAACTGAAAAAAATGTAACTTTCAAAGACGATTAAATTACTTAAATGCATTTTTGCTGCATATGCAAAATAAAAGTCCCGTTTTCAACACTTAAGCCAGTTTTCAGATTTCATAGTCATAGTTGGGTAAACTTCTATAGTGGTCGATAGAAATTACGCAAATAATTAATTGCACAAAACAACAACATGGCTTTTCTATGACTTTCCAAACAAGTAAAAAATCATTGAAAGATTGATTGGTCAGAAGAGAAAGATTTTAAATTTGTTGTCATTCTCTCAGCTGTTGTATTAGGAACAACTAAGCAGGTTAACTAATTCTCTGTAATTGAATTCCAGGGTAATAAAGCACAAAGTATACGGTTATAGATGTGTGGACTCTATAATGTTCAGTGATTTTGTTCAAAATACACTTCAGTCACAGGATGCAAGTTACAAATAAAATTTCTCACAATTTGATGCATTTTAATCACAGAATGTATCCTGTTGTCCCTGGTAATGGACGTCTGACTGTGGATTCTGAAGTAATTGTGGATAATTATTGGTTCCCTAAAAAGGTACCCTCACATATGCACACACCTCCAAATATATCCATGTGATTAAACATCTAATAGCCTAACACTCTCTCTCTCTCTCAGACACAGTTCCATCTCTGTCATTACGCTGTTAGTCACGATGAGAATAATTTCCCTGATCCGGAGCGTTTTGTGCCGGACCGCTGGTTGAGGGACAGCCCGTCTCGCTCACAGCATCACCCCTACAGTTCAGTGCCGTTTGGGGTCGGTGTTCGGGCCTGTGTTGGGAAGAGGGTAGCAGAGCTGGAGATGTACTTTGCTCTGTCTAGAGTGAGTATGATACTTTCACACTATCTCCAGCTTCAATTTCATACCCATTAGTCCAAATATTCTGTTAGACTAAGACTCTATATTCTAAATATTCTGTTAGACTCATATTCATATGAGATACACATAGTCTAGGTATTAGTTAACTATACAATTTACTTTAGTCATCCCTCATTTCACCAACCACTTTCATGTATTTCAGGAATTGTGGATGAATTAATGTTGCGCACCCATATTGCGCAATTGTAAATCGTAAAAAGTTATTACATTCTAAAAATAATGTTCACCTTAAAACACCTCTTGAATACCGTACTTCATACTTGTGTGTGAAAGGGATAAACTCCAAAATCAATCTTTTAGTCTATGCTGTTTCTGTTAAAAACATTAATGTACCTGAAAACACAAAAACACAAACATTAAAACAATAAAATATCAATAAAATATGAGGAAACAGTGATTTGTTTGTGTAGGTTTTTAACTTGGACTTAAATAGTCGCAATAAGCTTTGTGTTTTATTACTTTTGATATCAAGCAAAGTCTCAGCATTCAAACGATATCAATATAATTGTGAAATTAAAACTATAAACACCCTTTTGACACTCTTTAATTTCCTGTGAAAGATCTGGCAAACAATGTCACATAACATTACATTACATTTCCAAAGCTTATTCATCTGCAAAAGCAGATTTCACTGTCATGAAAACAGCCACAGTATATATTTCAAAAAACAAACTGGAATAGAAACATAATTATATTACTAAAGTTGATATAAGTTGATTATAAGATCTGCCCTATACACAATTGAAATGCTTGTATATGACTCAGTTTTTAATTGAATGTTGATTATTATATCTAAAAATAAATATCAGTTGAATCCAGACTGTTTAATTTAACCTTTAATTTGATAGTAATGTACCAACTGACGGTTTTCTGAATAGTTTGTTTAGTTCAGAGCATTAGATTAGTTCATAAGCTAGCATTAGCATTAATTAGCATTAGTTCAGAGATCGTCTTCCTTCAGAAAAATGTCCATGTACATTTAAATTTATGAATATATATATACATATATAATATATAATGTATATGTGTGTGTAAATACATTGCTTTAAACTTAATGTTTGTTTTTTAAATTGTCACATGTGCCCAAACCATTTAGTTAATATCTAACTTGAAGTTGATGTCTAATCCTCAGTCGCCTCATACTACATTTAGCTATCCTTATCAGTCTCTCTCTTATAAATTTTACCCTTGACCCTTTTACCCCACAGCTGATGCAACACTACGAGGTCAGAACGGAGGAGGGCTCCCCATCGATACAGCCCAAAACCCGAACACTACTCATTCCCTCCAAACCCATTAACCTGCAGTTCATCCCTCGAGCTTGACACGAGCCGTCTCCCGTCAAACTTTTTTCTGATGAAAATGAGCACTGCTAATTCAAATAATTTAACTTTAAATGCCTGAGGCTGCTTACCGGTACTCACAAAATGTTTCTGTGAAATGCTATGTGAGGTAATCTAGGGTGGAAGTGGGCCAGCGTACCAAATAAATATCAACTGAGCTGAAATATTTTAACAGATATTTACACCAGAGAGGTGTTTGCTTTGCCTGGGTTGCGTTGTGAAATATGAATCTCTTGCAAAATCACTGGTTCTCTTTAAGAGTCTGAAGGGATAGCAGAGGAGAGACAATTGTGGAACAAATGCGTCAATTCACCTACATATATTATGCCATAAAAATATGTAATGTTTTTGTAAAGAAAATAATAATTTTGTACATAATTAAAGAGGATGTAGCAGAATAATAGACAAGCTTTGTCAATCACCTTGTCACAGTTAAAATACACATAATTTTAATTTCATACTCCTCTAGTTTGCATAATGATGCATTTAAAAGTTAATGATCAAACTTAGCTTTACAAAAGTTCACAATGCTTTTGCAGATTAAATATAATTATAATGACTAACTTAGTGATTATCAAGCAGAAAGAGTCTGTTTTCCATGATATTATTATTTTTATATTACTTCATTGATGTCATGACATTCGTCCAAACCTCGATCAAAAAACATCCTTTGGAAATCTAGTCCTTCCTTTTAATATATTTATTAATTAACAGACATAAAATGAGTGGATTTGCGTGGTCTTTTTGAGCCAAGCTGAAAGCAGAGGACAGAATGAACTATAAACCGCTGATATATTGACTTAGATCTGTTTTCTTTCCTTCCAAAATACACATATTTTTACACTGTAGAAACAATTGCAATAGACCTGAAGTTATGATAGATAACAAACAAAAAATAAAACCAATAAAAAATTAATTGCTTGCAATAAAGCAAAATATAAAATGTAAAAAAAAGACAAGGCAATATTTCAAATTTCCATTTAGTTTAGCGTGATGTACTAAAATAACAATAACAAAAAAACAACATATATATATATTAAATCCACTCATTTTATGTACCGTATATATACAGGTATTTCTTAAAATAATAATAACATTTTCAAAACACACATTTTCATTTTAAAGGTTTAGTAATTGTAAGTAATTCCAGTCAAGCATGCGGTTCTGTTGCTCAAGAGTTCATGTTGGCTTCTGAAGCCACTTTAGTGCAAAACTCTTGAGCAACAGAATGACATGTCGATTCCTGTCACGTTATACTTATACATTCAATTTTAAACGTGCAAGCCTGTGTTATAAAGGAAGTAAGTATTTATACTGAAATGTACAAGAATATTACTTTTTAAGTCCAGGCGCTTTATTAAATATTTTTTTCAATGACAAAATGAACAAGAGGGAAATAAAATTACACCATTGCTTACTGAGGGACCAAGAGATTTTTTTTTTTTTACCATATTTTTTATTATTGTTAATTATTACGATTGCTAATTAATTTGTGTAATATTTTATCCAATACACACAACTATTACAGCGAATAGAAGATATATATAATGTAATAATGAGCATTTTTGTATCATAACTTCTGTCATTCCAACATTGCCAAATAAATGACTTCCGTAAAAACTTGCTTAATCTTTATTCTTTCAAAATTATTTAAATACTTAAGCTTTGAAGTGATGCAAAATGAGCAAGGCTGCCCCCTAATGGTCATTTTATTTACTACAGATTAATTTAAAGGTGAAGTGTAGGTTTACTTACTGTTATTACCTACTATAGACTTGTGAGTACGTAAGATGTGTAACAGGGACTCTGTAAAATAAAGTGTTACCAACATTTGTTGCTTTCATGAATCTCCAGTTTCATTTAACAATTTAAAATCAATCCTATCAAAGCAGACCTTGGAAGAATGGAATTTAATATCAAGTTATAACCACATAGAAGCGGAAAAACGCACATCTCTTTGTTTTGTTGACTGTTGAGTAAATATTTCATAGATTCTTCTTGTATTTAACCATCTGATGCATTAATTATTAACTCAGAAAGGATACAGAAATTTACTTCAAAGGAATATAATCCCCAATCTTTTTAATTATGTATTTTTTTGAGAGTCCCGTAAAGAATATTTTGCCTGTTGTTCTATAAATTGCATTATTATTGTGTATAGGTGCCGACGCGCGTGTAACGATCATGCCTGGTGGTTTGGACCGTGATTGTCTTAGTATTATTAATTATTATGAAAGTGACTTGATTTGGATGAAACTTCACAGTGCAAAGTAGTTGCTGTCAGCAGGACTGACACTGACACCTGGTGGTTTGGATGAATCATCGCAAAAAAACCAAAAAAAAAAACAGGAAAGTTTTCACTTACTGATGAAATGCATAATTTGCATTTATCCAAGATTAAATTAATATGTAAGCAAAACTGAGATCTACTTTGACAAACCATAATAATCTGTCATCCCACATCAATCCCAAATAATCAATAAATTCATGTCAAATATGACAAAATGTTTCTGATATCTTCATCTCATGTCAATAAATTATTTCAAATAGGTTTAAAACTGTGTAAATCTTTACCGTGTCCTTTTGAGATGTCACATAGCTATTATAGTAAATACTACATTATGCATAATTACATGCAACTAACCCGAAATCAAACCATAACCCTATAGTAATTAAATGTAGTCAATACAGAATTACTCAGTATTTAAATATACGCCTCACTGGTTGTTTCATTGGATGGAGGGACAGAGAAGGACAGAAAGCTAGTGAGTTGTTCCACTTTTAGACTGACTCCTTTTTTTTCCTGACAGTTCGGTCAATCACACTTTGTAAAAACACTTCTACTGTTCATGTTTTACTCATAGAGCATGTAAATATATCTAAAGGTGACAGTTTGCTTCTCATTTCACTGACATTGAGATGATTTGAGGATGCTTGATGTTGATCGCATGAATAAGTACAGTAATCCTTTGGAACTTCGCGGTTTAAGTTTCACGGCCTCAGTGCATCGCGGATTTTTCAATAAATAAAAAAATCTAAAATACCACCATATCGACAGCTGTATTGCGGAAAGCAGCGTTGCTTCATCGTGATGCGAGAGAAACGGTTTCCCAGGATACCAGACAAAGAGAGAAACTCTCTCAGAATCTTTGTACACGCCTACGGGACTCAGACAAGACACGTGATTGGTTCCCGGCGCGAAATTGACCAATGAGAGCACGAGTGGAGTGGGAGCGTCTTCGCCTCTCTCAGAAGAAAATGTTGACGGTCCCCATTAACCGTGATGAACGAGGGATCACTGTATTTACTTTTTAAATGTAGATTTTAAGAGAATTCACAGCCACAGATTTAGATGCCGCTATGACAGATGACACACAGATCACATCACGTCATGTCCAAGATGAAAAATTGCCAGCTTTATTATGAACAACATTCCAGAGTTTAACATGTGAAATACCTGCTAGAATTATTTTTTTATGTTTATTTACACGTATATCTGAGATCTGAACGCTGACAGCAGAAACTACTCTTCAGAAATCAACAACATCCATTTTTAATTGACTAATTTGAGTAAACATCTGTTCTGATATGATTCAGATGATAACTTAGTACATACTAAATCTGATGATGTCAAATGTAAAAATCAGAGGGTTGGTTTTTGGAGGCAGTGCTGACTACCAAGGTTTCGTTTTTTTTCCCTTCTTAAAGTTTAGACAGTAATAGAGGGACTGTTTTCTTCTGCTGTGTATCTATTATGGCAATGTCAAAAATATTATGTACAAATTTAAAATGATACAGAATAATACATTTAAATCTTTAGTTACAAGTACAGTTATGAGCATTGTGACGATTGTGATATTGCACAACTTGCCGTCATTGCGATACTATTTGTTGGAAAAGTGCAGAGAATACTTTGTACAGAACACTGAACTGGTTGACAGAACTGAAAGAAAAGAAGAAATGCGCCACGTCTAATAGCAGTAAAAATAAGACACTTAGGGGGAAAAAACCTTTCCAAAAATAAAATCTCAGTGAAAGAAAATATACACAGTGTGCAAATGACTTGGCATAGACAGACAGGGAAAAAAGGGAGAGCCCCATTTGAAAACAGTCCGTTGCGTGTAATGGAGCATGTCGATGAGAAAGGATGACGTTAAGATCCATACACATCCACACGGAATTCACTGACAAATTCACCTCAGTTTCCTCTCTATACAACACAATCTTTTTTTAGTATTATTATTAGCAATATAATATATTTTCTTGCACTTTCTTTTTTTTCTATTGTTCTTGTTTTGTTTTCGACAATGGGAGGTGATGTCGCACCATTTTTCGCAGCGTGCATCTTTAGTCCTCAACTACGGCAGAAGGGGAAGGGGCGGGACTTCCTGTTCTGACCAACCAACAGTAGCTTAACAGGAGGTTGAGTGGCATGTGTCGGCAAGCTTTCCCAGAGTAGGCTGGTGAAACTGAAGGGTGAATGCGAGTAGTGGTTTTATTCCGAGGCGTTTGGGTGAGGGGGCCTGGGTTTACCGAGTCGAGGATAGCACGTGACCCGGTACCCAGCCCTCTGCGGCAGGTGATTGGCTGTTTGCAGGTCGGTAAACCAGGCACATGTTCTGCTGATTGGATGCCAGGATCTGGACCTTCTCACCAACCACCACGCAGATCTCGTCCTCCTTCACGGCATTGTAATCCTGCATCACTAGCACCGAAGACAGGCCGTTACACTCCCCCTCGTCCAGCTCCTGAAGGACAAAACCACCCACACACACAGACACAGACACAGACACACACACACATATTTGAAGGAACCAAAGACGAGTCTTAACATGCTCATCGTGACTACACAACCGGTCAAACGTTACGATTTTTTTTTGTGGTTAAAAGAAGCCTCTTGTACTCAGCAGGGCTGCATTTATTTGGTTATTGTGAAATATACTTTTTGTTTTATTATTATTAAAAAAAACTATATTTTTCATTTGAATATAATGTAATTTATTCCCAAGATGATAAAGTTGAATTTTCAGCATCATTGTTCCAGTCTTCAGTGTCACACGATCATTCAGAAATATAGAAATGCATACAATATGCAGAGTTCTTATTGGTATCAATGTAAAAAAAACGGTGGTGTTTAATATTTTTGTGAAATTAGTGATACGCTAAAATCCAGAATTTTGGGATATACTAAGATTAAATTTTTTTAATATTTTTTGCAACATAAAATAAAAGTATGAATAAAAGTATTCCTTTTTTATTTATATATATATATATATATATATATATATATATATATAAAAGGAATACTTTTATTCAGCAATGATGCAATAAATTGACCAAAAGTGATAGTAAACAAAATGTTAATACATTAATAAAACATTGATAATAATAAGAACCATTATTAATAAAGCACAAATAATAATTGATAATGGGATCACCGGAATAAATTACAATTTTAAAATATATTCATATAGAAAACAGTACTTTTAAATTGTAGTATTTCTGTTTTTACTGTCATTTTAATCAAATAAATACAGCTTTAGTGACGTCTAGAGACGTCTTTCAAAAACATCTTAATTATTCCAAACGTTTGACTGATGTTGTTTGCAGATTAAATAGGTTTACTTTAACCTTCATACGGCCGAGCGCTTCAGGACAAAACTTAACAAAAGTCTGTTTCTCACCGTCTCCGCCTGTGCCAACCTTGACCTGCCACTGGCATGAGAAAGCTTAGCTTTGAGACATTTAAAAATAAAAAGTAGCAAGCGCTCCTCCAGTCTGGCGTTCAGTGACAGTGTGATTTATCAGGGACACAGAAAACAGGGTTTGCCAAGGCCAAGCTACAAGCTCACCAGAGACACTGCAGCGAGAAGAAAGAGAACGAGAAAGACTGGAAGCGAGAAATCAGAACGGAGAAGAAAAAAAAAGCCCTGCAGAGAAAAGAGAAACAGGTACGGAGCACGGGCAAAGCTGGAAAACTAGGCCATTCTCCCCACTAAGAATAACTAGCAGGCACCTCTCCTCCCCTCAAAGACAATTAGACTGAAAACTGCAGCACAGACACATTCAGTTCAGCGAGGAGACGCATCACAGACTGCAGAGACTAGCGTACTGTGAACTAATTATGCTTAATTACATCTATCTGGCCTAGATGAGACGCTAATTAAAATGGTCTGGGTAACTAATTGATTTAGTTAGATAACACACAATCCCATTTAAGCACAGAATGATATTGAGATAATTGGTCTCTTGTCACAGGTTATTTAGGGTGCGTTCACACTAGAGGTTTTTCTGCGGACATTAGTTGGACGTCAGAGTTCACATTGTTTGGGAGGTGTGAGGGTGAAGAGAAAAATTCTGTGGAAAAGGTTTCAAGCGTTTTGATGCCAAAGATCACTAAATATGAAGATGCCCCTTCCTTAATCCGTTCCAGGACTGAGCTCGTAACTCGAATATCTCGTATTTCAAATCATTGTTTCCCTTAAGAAATAACAGAAAACTAATTAATCCGTTCCGGCCCTCTTAAAAACTCCCTTATTAGTGCTAATAACAATGGAAAAAACATGTTTTTAATTGCTATAGAGACACACACACACACAAATTATAGTATATAAGGATTCCGGTGATATAAAATAAAATGTGGTTATAATTATGAGTTCTGACCTTCGAGACAGACGATACAGTACCGGCTTGTGCGGAGGAGGAGGGAGGAGGAGGGAGGGATTACGTAGATTAGGTAAATTATAAGGATAAACGCTCATATTTATTATTATTAAACACACATAACTCGTGCTGCTCCCAACTTAATACTCCTGAATCACTCGTCGCCCCCGGTAACCCCTGCTGTAAAACCAAGGTGTCCCTCTAGTGGAGATCATATGCAATTACCCCATAAATGTATATAACATACACCACAGGAAGACTCGCGGGAGATGCGTACGGAAGTCAACGAACACGTGAAGTGAAGGAGTGAGGCGGCGTGGACTCTGAGTGCTCGAACACCTAGCGTCGACGTCTGTAAGCTGCTCATATCTCAAATCTTTACTCGTATTTCAAAGCAAAGCATTTGCTCGAAAGCTTGCTCGTATCTCGGAATACTCGTATGTCGGGATGATCGTATCTCAAGGTATTACTGTATAGGCAGCTACACTAGCATTCAAAGGTTTAGGATCAGTGTAATCATTTCAACGAAATGCTTTTCTTTTGAACTTCATATTCAAAGAATACTGAAAAAAAAGTATCAAGTACACAAAAATTAAACAGCACAACTGTTTTCAACACTGATAATAAGAAATGTTTCTTGAGGAGAAAATCTGCATTTCTGAAGAATCATGTGATTGAAGACAGCTTTGTCACAATTTAAAATTAAGATATTTTTTTAAACTTATCGACCCCCAACCTTTTGAACAGTAGAAATAAAACAATAATATTTATACTGTGAAAAATAAAATAATTATAAACATAAGTAATAATGTCAGATTTAGTGGAATGACATTATATTTTAATTTGTATTTATTACTTTTTCTGTCATGATGGAACTTACCTACTTTCAAGTAACATCTTATCAATAATGATATGGACATAAAGCAATATAATAATAATCCTATCTAAAGCCACTTTTCTTAAAATTATTTCCTTCAGCAAACATTGATATGATTAATTAATTGCATTATTAATGAAATAATTTGCTTTAAAACTGAATAAAAAAAATACCTAACTGATTGACAATCCTAGTTATTAGTTTACATTTTCAATCATGCTCACCTCATCTGCGTGTTTATTGGACTTGTGGACGGGGCTTCCATTGGGGGCGGTGTTGGGTTTGAGGGGGGTGGAGGGGTGAGAGGATGAGGAACGGCTGCTATTGGACAGCTGCCTGGTCAAAGAACCTCCACTCTCCTTCTTCTGGTACTCCTGTGGGTTCTGGAGAGCTGATCAGAAACAGATGAGCAGCACGTTATGAAATTAAATAAACAGCACTTGAGCTCTGTTCGTTTGTTCATAAACCAGCAACAACCAAGATACCAAATTCCACCCCTGAGCCTTTTTACGATGCGCTCACCGGTGAGGAAGTTGATCTGCATGTCCAGCAGTTTCTGTATGCTTTGGACCCACTCTTTCTTGATGTCGATGTTAGCGGCCTGTAGCGTCAGTCGTTCAGATGAGCCACGACATAACAGCACAAACTTACAGGGGTCGCTCTCCGCATGTTCCTCCATGCTCAAGTAGCTCACCTGAAAAAGTCAACACACACAAAAATAAGTTGCACAACATAAAAAACGACATTCATTTACTACTTGGTAGCTGAACGTACCTTGATGCTCTTTTTAAACTGGTACCCTGGTGTTGACGAGCCTTTCCGAAGCAGCTCGCTGAAGATGACGATCTGTTCGAAGAGGAACACCCTGCGCTCTTTGCTGCGGGACAGAACGCCAGAGTCCTGCTCTGTCACAAAGAAGGTGTCCTGCTGCAATAACTTTCCCTGAGCTGTCAACTTCCCCTGTGCAGAAGAGCAGACATAAGCAATCATCCGAAGACTTCTGTTTCTGTGATTTTCAAGAAGTTCAAAACGTCAGTTTACTTGATTGGGTGCCACATTTGATCAAATTTTCTTTGTAAACACAGGTATGCACTTTTGTAGTAATATTTACATGTAAAATAATGTCAATAAAATCCTTTTTTATGCATGGATTTCTATGGAAAATAAAGTATGTGAATTTTACTATTACAGTAATACACTTTGTAATACACTTAGTACAGTAATACTACACTTCTGTATTGTGTTTGTGTAATCTAAGTAATACCTCCCTCCTCCGCCATTAACCGCTACTGTATCGTCTGTCTCGAAGGTCAGAACTCATAATTAAAACCACATTTTATTTTATATCACAGGAATCCTTATATACTACAATTTTTAGTGTGTGTGTGTCTCTATAGCAATTAAAAACATGTTTTTACATTGTTATTAGCACTAATAAGGGAGTTTTTTTAGAGGGCCAGAATGGATTAATTTTTTTTCTGTTATTTCTTATGTGGAACAATGATTTGAGGTAAGAGCAATTCGAGCTCAGTCCTGGAACCGATTATGCTCGTATCTCAAGGCATTACTGTACTAATGTATGTTAATGAAGTGTAGCCTCAAAGATTGGTCCGTTGTTAGTGAACATTCTGTGGCGAAGTCGTGCTTCCAGTTAATAGAGATTCAAGCTGTCACTATGCTTTCATTATAAATCTGATGTTCACATTATAATAGTACTCTATTATTATGCTATTAGATGAGTCATGCTGCTTAGAGAAATTATAACTATCAGTGTAAATTTGAAGCATTTATTGCTTCTGGCAGCCAATTACATTTTAATTATAATAATCACAGTGTATTTAGCTTCATAAAGTTTTTTGGTTCTCGGGGAGAGGTGAGTTTACCTCGTAGCCCTGCAATCGCCCGAGATTCATCATGTCGTTACATTGTTTGGGCACCAGGGACATCAGCTCAACTGCTTTCTTCAGGACAGAAATTACAGCAATGTCAATACACGACTGGACACTTCAAACAGAGGTGTGTAGAATTTATTAAGCTTCATATAGAATTGCTTAGGTCACCTACCTCTAACTCTTTACAGTCCAGACCTGCTTTAGTGCTGTACTTCAAAAAGTCCTTCAAGTCACAAATAAAACAGACAAAAAACTTAGTCGGATAATAATTAGATCATACAGCAATGTTGTTATTGTTAAAATATTAATTTAAAGACAATAAACGTTCCATTTAGTTTAAGTTGAAGCACTGAAATTAATAAAACTAAAGTTTAAAAAGCATTAATAAATACTATAATGGTATATTAATGATATTAAAATAACACTGCCATATGATGAGAAAATAATAATAATAATATGAGCGAGCAGTTATACGTTTGCTATGCTTAGGCATTGCAACAATAAATGCAGAATCTTACAAAGTCTTACTTTTGGATGGAGTGTCTGTCTGTATTTGCTAAAATCTCTTTTGCCGCCTGTCACACTCTTAAGAATGGAAGAGGAGTGACAGACTAAACCAGTGGTTCTCAAATAGTGGGGCGCGCCCCCCCCGGAGGGGTGCGGAGCGATGCCAGGGGGGGCGCACGTGACCGTGGGGAACATGCTTTTTTTGTCAGGGAGTAGGTTTTCTTGCACTGAACAAGAGCAGCAGATATGAAGTTCAGATAACAAACCCTTCACCCGTTGATGTGTACGATCACACAGGTGTTCATGTGTCACGTGATCAATCGCTAAATTCAAACGTGTTTTCACGCGCTATCTGGCACTGATCCAAAAAAGACGCGCTCAGACAACTTGATCATTATAAAGGTTTTTTAAGCGACAAACATTCACTTCCACATATCTGAGAATCTGAATATCAGGTAGTTGATAACAGAGCCAACAAGTTGGTGACTATTTTGAATAAAAAAGAAAAAAACTAAATAAATGTGAAACATCTATCAAACAGCGCTCTTTGTGACTGCGGTCTGTCACGTGACAAGCATGACGCGTCGCCATGGAAACAATAAAGCGAAAGTTCCAAAATAGGGGGTGGGAGGGCGCGTGAAATGTTTACTTCTTCCTAGGGGGGGCGCGACAGATAATAATTGAGAAGCACTGGACTAAACTGACATTTTCCCTCCAATAACCCATCAAAAAAATAAAAACAGGAGCACCGTGCAAGCAATAATAGACTGAATTAGTACACAACTCAGAGTGACTTATGAATGCGTAATTGTTCCTTCAGGGCTTGCCATCGAGAGTGTATGCTTATGCGCAGCTTTAGTGAGAAAAGGATTCAATAAACACCCACTATTCTTACCCCGCTTCTTATTTTATTAGTCACTGAAGTGGATAAAAACCTAAGAAAATCCCTCGGTAAATAACAACCATCTGCTAACGCGCTCCCGCTGAGAGACGTGTGTGTGGGTACAGACTCCCTGATTCTCCTACAACGTAAATGAGGCTTGTAAATGTGATGCTGACATAAGGTTTTCTGGGAGTTTTTAGTGTGTTGTTATGTTGTGGCTATGGTATTCTGGATTGGTTTCTAAATACACAGCCGTTTGAAAGGTCAATAAGATTGTTTTTCTCCAAAGGAATTACTATTTTTATTCAGCAAGGACTCACTAAACTGATCAAAAATGACAGTACAGACTTAAACACAGTTATAATTTTAAAATATATGATTGAAGTTATAATAAAGTTCTTTTTTATGCACTAAATGAAAAAAATGGTCTCCACAAAAACATGAAGCAGCACGTCTGTTTTCAACGCTGATAATATGAAATGTTTCTTGTGCAGAAAAGCAGCCAATCAGAATGATTTGTGAAGGATCATGTGACTGAAGACTGGAGTCATGATGCTGAAAGTTCAGCTTTGCCATCACAGGAATAAATTACATTTTAAGATATACTAAAATAAAGAACAGTTCTTTTCAATTTTAATAATATTACTGTTTTTATTGTATCTTTGACTTCTTTCAGCAACTAAAAAAACTATTTGAACAATAGTTATATGACTCGGCTTCAAACCAAGTCTAAAGTATTTTGGGTGAAAACTCTAGGGCTTTTCACACTGCGCTTAACCCTACGTCATCGTCATCATCACCCTGCTTTTAATCCCTGGGTAAAGGAACATTTCTCACTTGTAATTTAGAAGCGGGGTTAGCGGTACCTCTTTTTACCTGGGGTTATGAAACCAGGGTTAACCATGGTATGTAAGGGTGAAAGTCTCATCATGATTATGTGATTCACCTTGAGCAGGAGCTGGTATTTGGTGATCCTCTGGATGGGTTTGATAAGGTAATCACTGACGGACAGTCTGGAGTTTATCTCCTGCTGCACCTCCTGACAGAAACTCCAAGAACATCAGCAAACGAGCACTTTACTTCAGAGAAGACATAACCGAGCTTCTCAAATCACACTCACCTCGAAGAATCCGTCATATTCAGCCACAACAAACTCTGAGCGGGGCTTGTTCTGGCAGTAGATGACATACATGTGTAACCTTCTCTCCTGCATCATAGGAAGACATTCGAATGAAGTTTACTGCAACACACAGACGCACACACTCACAGCTCGTTCTGTTGAACTCACATGCTTGATAAACTGCTCGGCCAGTCTGTCGTGGTCCTGCAGACATTTCTCCAGTTCACCAAGGAAGAACCTTTAAAAATAAGAACAGAAAACATTTGGTGATGTGTCTATAAACTTCCCTCATTCAAACAGAATAAGATTCTCATCTGAAATTCAGTCCGTTTCCTTCTTTGCTGTGCGTCATCGCTGATATCAACCAGGAAATTGAATGCAAAAGTTTTGCATGACGATGATTCTGTTGGTATAACAAAAGACACCACAACTAAAAAAAACTTGCTTCTGCTTTCCTGGAGCTCAAGCAGAAGAGCCCAGCGCTTGCAACGCCAAGGTCATGGGTTTGATTCCCAGGGAAAGCAAGAACCAATTTGATTGCCAATGTGTTTCTTGAATGCAATGTGAGTCGCTTGGGATAAAAGTGTCTGCCAAATGCATAAATGTGAAAGAATGAGTCAATATCCATTAGTGTTCAAAAGTATGGGGTCAGTAAGATTTTATTTCCTGAGCAAAAACATAGTACAGTAATACCTCGGTTTACGACTTGGTATATGAGCAAATCGGTGTACGAGCATTGTATCGGTGTACGAGAAGATTTTCCCTCACCCATGCGCATTTTTGTGTGGAAAAAGCCCTAACGCTGAGCATCGTCGCGTGCATTTGTACTGGGAATATCCTAAACACAGCCTCTCATAACACAGTCCAACCCCTTTATCCCCCCTTAACTCGTTCATTCTCTCAGCGTCGCTTGGTTTGGCTGCCACATTCACCACAGTGATACTTTTATAAGTGATTTACAGCGGTTTACCTCATGTTGTTGTGTGTGTGTGTGTGTGAAAGGGGCTGTGCCACTGAGCACTGACACATCTGATTCTCATATATTCTGCCTATTTAGTTCACTTCTCTCCACTCTTGTGTTGTGAGTCTTTGGCTCTCCCGCGTTCATTCGCGGCTCCCGTGCATTCGTTCGTGGCTCCCGCGCATTCACTCTGGATAATCACTTTGTTTGTTTTCTGCACTATTATAATAAATTCACTCATTTGCACTTGAATCTGGGTTTTGTGTTTTCCCCCTCTCTTCTCTGTCTCTCGTCTCCTCCACGCACGCTGCTCAAAGCTGAAGTGCGTTACAGTAAATTGTCAAGTATTTTTAGAGTTTAATTGTCAAATATTGATTAGTATTTATATGAGATCTTAATGGTTATTATATAATTTT
The DNA here is from genome assembly GCA_037043235.1 of Rhodeus uyekii. Taxonomy (NCBI): domain Eukaryota; kingdom Metazoa; phylum Chordata; class Actinopteri; order Cypriniformes; family Acheilognathidae; genus Rhodeus; species Rhodeus uyekii. The sequence goes on along the minus strand of JAWRVZ010000032.1, from coordinate 3,148,567 downwards.
AACTGTAATTAATAAGGTAAAACCCCAAAAATATTTAAAATGGGCATTTATGGTCGTGTGGAACGAATTAATTGATTTTTAGTGCATTCTTATGGGGAAAATTGTTTTAGTGTACGAGCATTTTGGTTTATGAGCTCGCTCTTGGAACGAATTAAACTCGTAAACCGAGGTATTACTGTATAGCAATAATATTGTGAAATATTATTACAATTTAAAAATATCCTTCAGAAAGGATATGTGAAATGATAATTCTAATATGAAATGATATTCTAATATGATGATTTGCTGCTCAAGAAACATTTATTTTTATTAATGTTGAAAACAGTCGTGCTGCTTAATATTTTTCGTGCAAACAGTTATGAATTGTTAAATTGAAATATACATCTTTTGTTATATTATAAATGTTATTTATATCACTTTTGACCATTTGCTTAACCAATAAAAGTATTAATTTATTTCCTAGAAAAAATCTTCTGAAATCAAACAGACCCCAAACTTTTGAACGGTAGTATACCAGATATATAAAATTCTATAGATTTTTTCCAATGCAAATCAAGCAACACTCCACAAAAAGGCAATTTTGGACTTTGTAGTTTTAATTTAATGAGGATGTTAAATGTTTTATCTGTTAGTGCCTTTAAATAAAAGCAACCAAACTTCACTGAGCATTCGAGTGCGTTTATTAAATGAAGTTATTCTGTAAAAATCATTTTGTTTAAGAAAATAGCTGTGGTTTACTCTTTATGCCAGTCGAAGATTTGATGAATGTTCCCAAATACGATCTTATCCTTCCCCGTCATGTCCTCCGGAACACCTTTTTCCCCAATCCTTTTCATAAATCCCTGGGAATAAATGAGAAAAACAGATATTTGGAGACTCTACTTTGTTCTTTGCAGCATTAATATGTTTAGACTTTGCTTTTGTTTTTGGATGTTACATCAAACTCCATGTTCTTCAGGTCACTGTAATTGTCCTACACATATTATATAAGGTGACAAATGCAAATCAGTTGTTTTGATTGTGAACAAAAGTACTACAGAGGTTTAATCAAATGTTGAAATGTGCCACATCATGACAAAACACATGATTTTGCTGTTGTCTGTCACATACCTCAACTACGACACCCAGATCCTTCACATAGTCTCTCTCTGTCTGCACCATTTCATTTAACACAAACCTGTAGACAGAGAGATATCAGAATACACTAGAACATCATGATTTGCTTGGTTATTTGTTCAGATGTGTACTTACATTCGCCCTCTCATGGCCTTGTTCTTCTGCTCTGTTTCTGGGTCTCTGGGCGTCTGATCAGACGGGGTGACGCTACCCAACACTGGGAAAGAGCCAGGCTCTGGAGTCTGAAAGACAGAGAAAGAAGAGAGTGAGAGAGATAAGTATCAAAACTGAAAGAGAAGATAAAAACAATGAGGACAAAGTGCGTAAAGAAAAGCTAAACGTTTTGTGACATGCAAACCCATATGAATTCTTTATTCTGTGAACAAGACAGTCAAACTGGTTAGGTGAACTGAATTAAATTATTCATTCATTTATGTTCAAATTGTTTTGAAATCATTTTTGATGTTAGATATGGTTGAGTTTAGGGACAAGTTTGGTGGTATGGTTCAGTTTAGGGTGTAAGGGAAGGTTCATTGTAATTATAGACATAAAGACATGTAAAAACATGTACACAATAAGTGCATTTTATCAAATGAATAATTTAAATGTTAGAACATAGTAACGTATTTTCCCACATATATCCCGCGGGTTACACCAGATTTTACAAACCCCGCAGGAGGGGTGCGGGTTATATACAGGTGCGGGCTATATAACGATTTTTTTTTTACATGTAATGTTTCGATACATAGAATATATAGAACCTGCAGATTCACTTCTTAAGGGACGTGCTGCTGCACAGTGGGAGAGACTGACTTTCCTTGTTTTCTTATTGTTTGAATTTCGCGCACAAGCACTGTGTACCGAGCCTGAAGAGTTATGGATAATTGACGTCATGCGAGCAACATTCGAAATTCGAAATGTGAACTTACACAAAAAAGTTCATAAATCTATGGGTGCGGGTTATGCCAACGATTTTTTTACAAAAAAAACCAAACCCCACAGGCTATATGAGGGTGCGAATTATCTGCATCTGCGGGTTATATGCGGGAAATACGGTAATTAAAGACACTTCATGTAGTGGGACCCAATCAAAATTAAACACTAAAAACAATATGGTTTTGTCATGTGAGCATTAAGTGTGCCTAAGTTCAGTGTCAGTTCAACTTTTAGTGCTTAACCCTGTGACAAATGCATTCTACAACCTAAAAAATGCAGGCAATGACAATCACATTTACAAACAATTCTATGCAGTACATACGGAACTGAACTAGTTGTTAATGATGTATTTCCTAAAAAAAGCCTTAACTCATTTGTGTTCCCAGATCTTCCTAGAGACAAACATTCCAAAATATTGGGACAGACACCTGTTTACTTTATTAACTCATAACCTAGATTGTTTTATGAGTCAAGCTCACTTCAACTGCAACGCATCCTTGCACACATAAACAAAACACGGAATCTCTGAAGACAGTGGTTAAGTTCAAATTGCAGAACATAATGAGTCTTTGGTCACTGTAATATTAACTTGGTCCAAAACATGCCAGAATGTTCCTATGGTCAATCATAGCGATCATGAGCAATATGCAACAGCTACCTGTGTTACTAATAAGAAGGTTTTCGGAAATATACATACAGATAAGAAAACTGCAGAGCACACTCAGAATAAACAGAACGATACTGTCTGCTGGTGTGGACGCTAATAATAATTACGTATAGTCATAGCTTTCTTCATAGTCTTTATTTTTTGGTGTGAACATTCATTAACAGTTTCTTTTGTAATTTTGTCTGGACGGCTGTTTGCACTTGGGGCGCCAAGTGTTCGATTGATGTCAAAAACAAACGAAATTAAAAAAAAATTAAAAAGAGGACATTTTAATTGTTTACCTGCAAGTCATGTGACCATTAACCAATTCATATCAGACAACTGTGAACGTGAATGTATTTCTGAATTATTGAAATGATTTAAATCAAGGGTGAGTTTTCATTTTTTTTGGTGAACTATTTCTTTAACAAAAACGATGAGGGGAAAAAAACAACAATAAAATATTTACGAAAGTCTGTGTTTTACCTTCTCCTCCTGAGCGGAGGGGTCCTTGATGATCTCCATGGGGGGTGGGAGGGGTGTGTGGGGTTCGTCTTCAGCCTCTTCTTCTCCTCCGCTGTTCACTCCTCGTCTTCCTCTCTTTGGAGAAAGTGTCATTCCCATTAAAATGGATTAAATAAAACCGGAACAGGAACTTCAGACAGTAGACACATTCCGTATAAAACATGCAACTAAACAGGAAGCCCTTTTACATAGATATGTATTTTACTACACAAGAATATGTGTTAGGTGTGGTATCAGATAAAAGAAAAATGCATTTGTAACATTACAATGTTGGAATGTTGAAACACTGTCTTCTTATGAAAGAACATTTCCTAAATGGTTCATGGTTAATTGCCGAACCTCTTCGGTGCTGTCTTGGTGTGACGGCCCCAGTTCTACACTTTTGCGGCCGTCCCGTTTGCGCTGCTTATTGTTGGGTTTTTTAGCGTTAGCGTTGTCTCCCTTGCCATGGCTGAGACGCCGTACGGGGCTGGTGAGCCATTTTTTTAATGTGTTTCCAGTAGTTCCAGAGCGTTTGGGTCCTGGTGAACCGGTTGGCAAAGACGTCACCGATGTCTGTGGCTGCAGTGATGCGGAGGACTCAGATTTAACTTCTGAACTTCCCACAGGATAGTTTTCTGTTGAATAAAAATGAAAGGGAAATTATGTAGAAATATTGACCATTTACAGAAATCCTACAGTAAAATGTACAGACAACCAATAAAAGTAAACGCAATCATATTTATAAATATATATATAAATTAAAGTAAACACAATTGTATATATATATATATATATATATATATATATATATATATATATATATATATATATATATGTATGTATATATATACACACACAGTTTTTAGTGGAAAAAGCTATATTACAAAATGTATTCCACTAGAATATTAAGCAGACAACTAATAAAAGCAATAAAAACTCCAAAATAATATATATATCCAAAGTACTGGCATGTAATACACAACCTCAGAACATTTTGAACATGCCATTTAACCCCGAAAATAATATAGAGCATAAAAGTCCTTATACCAGCTGAGACCTTTGAAGAGATGTTCACTCCAGCCGAAACATCAAAACCAACAGAACCAAATCCAACAGCAGAAACCCTAAAAAACCTGAGCGCACTGTATTGGACATCAACCTCTCTACTGATGGGAAAGGAAAAGCAATTGTCAAGTCTATAGGCTACAAGTTGGTAGCAGACAAAAATAATTGTGAAGTGAAAAACCAGCTTGACCTGATCTGAGGAGAAAGGAGTTCTGTAATTCCACATAGCAGGACATCACAACAAAGATAAACTGCACGCCAAAGTGAAAGGTACAGGGGAGTTTACCGCACATGGAATTTAGCTCAGAAATTTCAAAAATGGATATCTTAAAAAGAAAGAGGAGAGAGTATGTTTTCTAGACATGAACATTACAGAAGGTTATGTGCTGTGCTTGTGTGCAATGTATGCATTTTAATGTATTATTTTTTATATAATTAAATTTATTGCAAAACCCCTATTTAAGCCAACTTTACAGTGGTGGCAATTTATTTTTTAAACTTGAATAAGTAAGCAGAGAAATCTAGACAAGTAGGCCTATCTTACTCTTCCCTGGCACTGATATTAAAATGGGCAGTTTTTGCAGATTTGACTTCATTTAGTAATGTTTATGTTATTTTTTACCATCCATATTGAAACTAAATAAGAGCATGGCAAAGATTGGTGCGCAAATGGTAATTCAGGTAGGTCAAAAACATGAGAAGCAAAACTAGAATTAATATTAGAAAAATAACTTCTCAGAGAACTGCTGAGTTTACAGAGGAAAACACTGATTTGGCCAATTCGGACGGGATTAAAATTGTGAAGTATGTCTGTGAAACATGAACTATATGCTGTTATTTTTTGGTTTCAGGTTTGGTGAGTATAAGACTTCTTTAAAAAAAAAAAGTTGCCAGTTTTACCTGCTGCAGCTTGCAGATTAATGCTTGTAAAATGTGGCTGTGGCGAGCAGGGCGGGGTCAAGGAGCCGTGAGAGCGTCACGAGAACCGGTGGCGTGATTGATAATGAGCGTCACCTGAGAGCCACTGGTCTCTCGTCTCACGGAGGAGCGGAGGCATAAAAGGAGGAGCGACGACAGTGAAAGACGAGAGAGGACCAGGCCTGGAGTTTATGTTATGTTTTGTGTGTGTGGGCGGCAGTCGTCCGTGAGGGACTGCCGCTATTATGTTTCATTTTGTATTTATGTTTTATTTTGGTAATTAAAGTATATTTAATGTCCTCCGGTTCCCACCTCCTTCCTCTCAGAACATTGAAATTCCATCCAATTGTTTGTATGATTTTTGCCACTGTAACAGTGTTCCCCATCAGTCGGTCTTGTTTGACGTTACGTCAGGACTGGACTGACAAATTGGGATCTCGCCTGAGAGACCAATCATTTTTGACTGCAACTAAACAAGTCAATGCACATTGGCATGCAAGATTTGCATATTCGTGAAGCATTTAGCTTTTCTCTTCAGAGCCGAGCTGTTCATATTCTCACTGCGTGCATCATTCTTCAGCCCTTAAAAGAAGATAAATCATTGTCATTTGTCATTGTAGTTGTTGTTGTAGTTGTCATTGCAGTTAGTTGAGCTTACCGTAAGTTCCTGTCATTAAACACAGTGCTCCTGACTGCACTGACTTCCATCAAGAAGGTGCAGGTGTAGAAGGTGCAGGCAATTTCAGTCAACGAATTGTGCCTGGAACTCGGGACACATGCTCATAGTTCCCTCCACACCTTTGAGGGACAGGCGGTGAACCTGTAAGCGCTGCTCCTGGAGGAGACAGATCCAGCACTTGCTCTGCCCTGTCTCATCCACGCTTTGCGCCTGAACATAGACTACAATGGTAGCCATCTGTAGCGCGGCAGGCTGGGTGACAGCTAAGACATTTGCAAGGTTCTATAACCTTTGTGTAGAGCCAGTGTTCTCCTGTGTACTCGCCATCAGTAGCCAGTAGAATGAGGGCTCTGCCCAGTGTCCGGATGTGTGCAATTTATTCCATTTCTCAGGCGAGTTGCCCGGCTGGCAAACCCTTTTGGAGTTCCTCCAGCTCAAGCTGCAGTGAAACGTGGTGGAGACGTCCAACGCCAGGCCTATTACCCCAAGGTATGCCCAATGGTTTCCCCAGTACAAGGCTAGGTGCCCATATGTAGTGATCTCTATGGCAATCCCATATGTGTATTCCTCCACAGCATGGTTCCCCTCTCGGCAACCCCATGTCTTGTTCTGGTAGAACTCTGCCGTCTCTGCATAGAATTGACTTCACCCTTACTAGGCTGAATCTACTACAGAGGCCTTCTGTATGTAGCACTGCCCAGATGGCCAGTCCATATGTGTAAATTCCACATGATACTTCCCTGTAGGTAGGATGTGGGCACCATAGCATCCCCTCTGGGGTACGCTTCCCTAGTGTTATCCAAAAACAGTAGCACGCATGCACTAAAGTGGGGTGCTCACGCAGGGCGCTGGAGGGGGCAGCAATACTGGCACTTTGGTAGGGATCCTTATTCGTTAGTCTGATGTAACATCAAATGTGATTGACTGATCGTCTCATCACCACAATTACTGTAGCACGGCTGAGCTGCCGGGCCACCAGTTCGACTCCTCAGTGAAAACCTAAATGTGCGATTGTACAATGCAAATCTCACACACCAATGTTAGCTCGTTTAGTTACACTGGAAGACATTTGGTCTCTAAGGCAAGATCCCAATTCGCCAGTTCAGTTCTGACGTAACGTCACCGTTCCCCCTCCTTCAGGAAATGGGGGTTACAATAGTAATCTAGACGTTACCTGGTACTGTCCCCTCAAATTAATCTTCAAAATTCAAAAAACTGCTACAAACAGTTGACTGCAGAGCTGCAAACTAAAACAAGGAATTACATCAGAAACACAAAACGGATCATAAGTTTATCCAGCCGGACATCTATTCCCTCCTCATAGAGACAATGTAGACAACTTTACTCCTTCCCGGAGGAATTCATGTAAGTGCTTTAACTAAATTATGAGCTTCATGTTTGTGCTTTTAAACCCACCAGTACCACAGCTAGGCTTCCACCATAAGTGTATTACTGTAAATGCATTTTATCTTTGATTTTAGAATCTTTTGTTTGACTTTATCTTTTGCTTTCTGTGTTAATTAACAGCATCCATAGACAGTTCCGCGAGCAGCAAATAACCAGGGATATGCTTAATCCTTAGAGGATGAGCTGAAATAACCAACTTGATGTGTAATCATACCCACTGCTGTCTGCTTCAGGGCAGATCATTAACTCAAAACTGGTTCAGACACAGCAATACTGAGTTACAGTGGACATTGCGTAAGTAACTTCCCATGGGGTGAGAATGGGACAAAGATCACTTCCTTGTTACGTGCTCTTTCAAAGAGCCATTTACCCCCATCCACCCCTGCAACTGCCCCGTTAACATCCCCTTCCAATCAGCCTCAGGGAGGATCCATGCTGCCGGGATAATGCTCCTTTGTGAGAATTACTCTTAATTTCCTTAAGCTTCACTGCTGTCATCACAGCCTACATTCCAACCTTACCAACAGACAAGCTGACTCTTCATAAGGGCACCTTTTTATCTATATTTCTCTCTCTCTTTTACATTTCACTGCCAGTTACATTACATTGTTACATGTAACATTTTCTGTAGAAAATGCAGGAACAGGTTTATTGTGGTAACATTTTAGGATGAGCAGTACTCCAATTATTGATGGATCTCAAAGAACCCAAAGAAATTTTATTTTAATCATAAAATTCAACCAATCCTAAAGAATACTAACTAACTAAAATAAACAGTAATGTTCAAGTATGTGACACGGTTCATAAATAATGACTAAACATATAAAATAAATACATTTTAACATCATAAGGTCCCATGCTGTAACTAACATTAACTATGAATGGACACTAATGTTGCTACAGTATTGATTAATCTAGGTTAACATTTATGGATAAAAATAACTATTCACTGTTAGTTATGTTAGTTAATGTTAGCTAAGGTCCATAACATAATTTTAACAGATACAACTTTTGATTTAATACTGTATAAGTAAACATTGAAATAAGATTTGTAAATAATTTACAAGTATTTTTCATTGTTTATGTTAACAAATGTCCCTTCTTGTAAAGTGTTACCTTAATATCTATGCAATGCATGTAAATCCATTAATATTGTATTATTCAGATTATCACCCAGGAATAAAATTTCAAACAAAGGACATTCAAGAAGTGTACAGGGGGTCCCCGTGTCATCAATGTGTCCACCAAGAAGTCCTTACTCAAAAACAAATGTAAGACCCCTGGTCCTAATTCACACAGTCAATTGCTAAGAGCCCAAATGTGCAGAATCTTCAAACAGTATGTTATTCTTCAAGAAAAAGGGGTAAGAAATGATCAAACAGAGCAGAGAACTTGATTTGAGCTTCAAAGCCGAGGGAACAGCAGACACATTGGTTTGTTGATGGAGAAATTAGGTTACAGGAAAACAGAGAAGCTTGAGGGGGCAGTATCGCTCACACACAAACGCGCACACACGCGTGGACACAATACATATAAGACAGAGTATTGCTATTTCTTCATTAATTATGCTTTAAAAAAAAAAGTAGACGTAATTTTAACAAAAAGGGATAACATTTCAATTAAAACTATATATTTTTCCACAACAAATCACCCAACAAATCATGACCAAAAAAATGGGTAACAGCTAAATGACAATTTAATTTAAAGGACATTTAGTTAAAAAAATGTAAAGTTATTTTCGATAATACAACTGCAAGCTGACAAAATAAGGTTAAACCAGAGAAAGTCATTTCAAAGGGTAAAAAAAAAAGCTCTTGTGGTGTTCCTGTAGTGGAGTCATAGAACATGCTGCTAGGAACAACAAGGACATGGGTTCACTTCTTAGGCAACACATGGACTTATAAAATATATACCCTTAAACGCACTGTTAATTTCTTTGGATAAAAGTATGTAACAACTGCACATTTTGACAATGTAAATGCTTGTCAACCACCAATAAATTAAATCATCAATGCATTTGCATTTAACGCGAATCCCTGTTGTCTGTAAAAAAATCATACGTTGAATCACTCAAAACACCCATGAGCTCATCTGCGATCTCCAGGATTCAGATCAGTGAACCGTTACATTAAATATCAGAGTTCAGATGAAAAGATGAACATACACTAACAACAAATTTCACAAAACTCAGTCATAATCATTAACTCAAGACACACAGACCCAACTCCCACGGGGCATGAACAGACACACACACTTTCATGTAATGCAAAATATAAATTAAACTGAAAGCATCTGTATACATTCCACAAGCAAATGGAGTGTTGAATTACGCACCTGCGCCATCACAACAGGAAATCTTTCCCAAAATCCAACTGAGACAAACTCCACAAGAGCAACACGACCTCCCACTCCGCATGCTGCTCGCTCACTGTCTCATATGTGCGTCCAGAGACAGGTGAGACGCAGAGGAGGAGAAAGGGAGAAGGACGGATTGGGAGGTGGAGGACGCTTTGGCTCTGTCTGCTGTAATACTGAATGTCAGCTAGAAGTTCAGCGCTACTCTTCTTCACAATAAAGGGGAGGTGCCAGGGGCCACCGAGAGACACACACACACACACACACACACACACACAGTCAAAGGGATACAGGAAGGTTCCACTGAATTCATTGAGGTCTGCTAAAACCAATATGCAAAAATAGTTTTTCCTCAAACGAGAAGGGAGAAAAAAATAGAAGTCAGTTTTTCAGTTGCTCCATGGAAAGACAAAGTAGCATTGTGAGTGTAGTTTATTTGTGTCTGTCAGTGCGTGTGTATGAATCCTTACATCAGCTACGTCTGCATGCTGCAGTGGCCCATTTTTAAGAGGGTGTGTCTAGATCACAAGATCTCCATTCCCACTTGAGCATTTTCACATATTGTACAACTAAACTGTCATTTTAAAAATGTTCAGCATCAAATAACAGACACATTTAAGATATGCACACATCAATAAAATCTCATTCTACCTATGTGTACACTCTAATAAATAACGTTTTTTCTGATGCCACTGAAGAACCATTTTGGGTTCCCTAAAGAACCTTTCAGTGAAAAGTTCTTAAAATAACAATTTTTTTCTTAATGTGAAGAACATTTTAATAATCTAAAGAATTTTTTTTCACCAATAAAGAACCTTTTGTGCAATGGACAGGTTCCATGGATGTTAAGGGTTCTTCAATGAACCACTGATAGCAACAAATAACCTCTCTTTTATTTCTATTTTATAAAATATATATATTTAAATTCAGGTTATTCAGGTTATTCAGTGGACAATAGACTTTACATCTGTGATATTTATTATAGAAAAAACACTTTTTTCCAAATAATTTTGCACAAAAGTAAATAATTTTTTTAAACTATTTTATAGTTGAGCATTCAGTATAATACAAATAATAACATTTTATTATATAGATTTATTGTTTTGTGTTTTTTAGCCTTTATTGTTTTAATAGCAGCTGCAGTGGCACAATAACTTTACCAGTTAGCGATTGTCTTTTTTATATAGTAGGTGGGACTTATTCTGCCATATCGTTCATTGCATTTTCTCCCTTTCATAAGTACTGAAAGCTTTGTCTCTGTATATAACAATTTTGGGGGGACAAAACCTTGAATGTGATTATGATTTATACATGGGTACAGTGATATATAATTACTCAAACCGTGAAATAAAAATGTGACCAATACATTTTGCAATAAAGAAAGCATCTAAAATATTTTGATTCTTTGAGGTGAATTCCATTTTGCAATTCTTAACGCTACACTGTAAAAATAAAATAAAAAATCAGTTGTAAATAAAAGTATATAGTTGTAAACTTATATAAAATAAAGTATAGGTTTTATATAAAAATTTTTTTATTTTAGTCTTCTTAAAAATCTCACATTTAATTCAGTGTGTTACCCTTTCTTTATAATTATTTGTGAAATCTGTTTTGACAGCAAAGTTCTTTAAATTTATAAATGAAAATGTGAAATGGTGTGGCAAACTTTATAAGTACAGTTCATATTTAGGAGAAAGGTATAATATATTTCACAAGTTTTAAGTATCTCATGGAGAATGGCCAATATATGATATTTTCTAGTCTTCAGAATGGCCTTATTTGAGATTCTATTCCCACATTATAGAAGTTAACTATATGACAACTGGCATGGAAACATTTTGGAAACAAAGTACCAAGAACACCGACATGACTGTCCAATAATAGAACTGAAAAAAGCTCAGTCAACAAATGAGGTGTTCAGTCTAACTGAACAGAATCCTTCATGCCTGACTAAAGTTTTTCCATGTTTGTCTGCATTGCTTTCTGTTTACTATAACCTTGTTGCATCAGATATAGCACACACATACACACTGCAATCTCACCTTACCTACTCAAAATAATCAGGCACAAGTGTGAACAGGCATCGCAAAATCCAAATGACAACTAAGCAAAATCATACAAAGAAATATTCCAGATTAAATACAAACTTTTGACCATACAGTTATCTAAAGGTCCATGAACTTCTGTTTATGTGTAACATATAATTCCGGTTGGTGGAGTTTACACCCTGTAAACATTCATATTCACAGGGAGATGGACAATTTACAGATTTAAAAGTTCAGTCATCTTGACCTCTCAGTTATTCAGCAGCTTTCTATTCATTGTTTTTTCTTAAAACCTACCTGGAAAAGGTAGGCTCCCCCTTTCCTCTGTCTATTCTTAGATCCAGGCCTGAACAGTGGAACATGAGGACAGGGGGTTCTGGTAGGGATGTTTAGAAATGTGCTCTTCTAAACACAGGACGTGCGGTGCAGGGAGACAACAGGAAGTAAAGGGACTATACAATACAGAGTGTTCCGCTTCAGACAGTATGGGGCCATAAAGACACACATTTGAACACCACCCTGACCCAAAAACCAAAGCTACAACCTCATAGTGCTTCCTTGAAGTATATGGATCCTGATACACTCACAGCGAAGTTCTTTTTAGGGGTAAAAAGAAGTTCAAAATACTTTTGTAGCGATATACTGCGGTATACTGTGGCCCACACTACTGGGATACAACAGATTACTTAAACAATATTAAACATTTAAATAAGAAGCATAACTTCAATTTATAGCATGAAGCAGCATTTCTTCGCCTGCACAGAAGAAATGAACTGGAGAAGAGTTCCACATCAAAGAAGGCGGAGCCCTAGAGCCACAACTATATATTACGCGATAACCATGGATCAATGGTAGTTTGAAGGGGTTACCAGCCAGAGCAAACTTTATCCGTAACGTTCGCTTTGGAAAGCTTTTTCGAATTCGAATCAATTTCTTAAAATTGATTGATTGATTTTTTTTCAGTTATTTATTATGGGGAACAATGATTCGAGATACGCAATTCAGGTTATGAGCTCGGTCCTGGAACCGCTCGTATTATGCTTGTATCTCAAGGTATTACTGTACTACTATCGAATGATATAAATCACTTGGTTTTCAACCTTTTGACTCAAACGTCCCCTACTTCCCAATACAATTTACGAAGGTCCCATACATAATATAATATAAACAGAACTAAAACAACAATATAATGTGAACATAAACTGTGAGTGCATTAATTGCAGTAAAGTTACTGAGGAGTCATTATTGCATATTTTTATTACGTTAGATTGTTTTAGTATTTTAATAACAGTAATTTAAACCATTTTTAGCCATCCTACATAAGTTTGGTGAGGACCCCTTGTGGGCCCTAGGCCCCTGGTTGAGGACCACTGCATTTTTGGATAAAATATCATTATTTTTGCAAGCAACAAATATACTGCAAACACTTTATTATGCTATAATACAGTAATACCTCGAGATACGAGCGTCTCCAAGATACGAGCAAGCCTTCCGGCAGATTTTTGCTTCTAGATACGAGTAAATATTCGAGATACGAGCACGCATACTGACGCCGATGCCGACGCTCATTCACTTCAGTGTTCACTGACTTCTGTATGCATCGCCCACGAGTAGCTGATTTTCTCTCTTTTTTGTGCATTATTCTTCATAATAGCGATAAATTCTAAGAAAGTGATTGGTAAGGATGGTAGTGAGAAGAAGAAAGGCATGATGACCATGGAAATGAAGCATGAAATTGTGGATAAATATGAGCGCGTTGTCCGCGTGAGTGATCTAGCACACAGTACATGATCGCAGATCGCAGTATCCCTGCATCCTAAAGCAGAAGGATGTTATCAAGAATGTAAATCCTTCCAAGGGCGTGATGATTATATCGAAGTTATGTTCGAATATAAATGATGAGATGGAGAGGCTTCTGTTGTTGTGGATAAAGGAGAAGCAGGTCTCCCTCCATAGATATTTCATTAAAAGGTCTGCGCCAAGTGAAAGTAAGGATAGTCAAGGCGAAAAAAGGTAAGAAAAGTGATCGAAAGTAAAGAATACAAATCGAAAAAATCAAAACAATAATATTAAATAGAAAAGTAAAAAAAATATGTAGGCTAAGTTATGTTAATTTAATTTATGTAGTGTTCCTGTGTCTCCATACCAACCCCTCCCTCTCTCCTCCGCACCTGCCACTACTGTCCTTAAAAACGTATAATTAAAACCACATTTTATTTGATGTCACATGTATCATACTGTATACATGTACTATAATTGTGTGTGTGTGTGTCTATACCAATAAAAAACATATTTTTTCCCCATTGTGACAGATCTGGAACGGATTAATTTGTTTTCTATTATTTCTTATGGGAAAACATGATTCTAGATACGAGCAATTCGAGTTATGAGCTCTGCCCTGGAACGGATTATGCTCGTATGTAGAGGTATTACTGTACATGTTTTGCAATCTTCTAAATATACAATTGATTTTTGTAGGTGTATCAAGCTTTCCTATATCTCAAACAGTAGAGCATGGAGCTAGCAACACTGAAGTCATGGGTTCGATTCCCAGGCATTGCATGATCAGATGAAATGTATACCCTGAATGCAATGTAAGTCACTTTGGATAAAAGCATGTAAAAGTTAGGCACAAGTATATAAAAAGTATCTGTTACAAATTACAAATACTTGATCAACAAATGAATCAGAATATTAATTTGTTAATAAACTCACTGCATTGCAGTTCCATATTACTTCATAAAGCGGCGCTTGTGATTGAACTAGCAGTTGCGGGGATGTCGGTTTCTAAGCAGAATGGTTAGCCATAAGGAAGTGACACAGGATCTGTGTTTGTGAGCAGTGTGGGTGTGACTCACCTTTACCAGGTGGGAAAAAGCAGTCCATGTCGACACTACTGCGGGAGTGAGACACAGACAGGGTACTGCTGGGAACCAGACCCTCCTGAGGGGGCGAGTGTTCGGTGGTCCGCACTAGACACCAGCCGGGCCGCTCTCCAGACCTCTCCAACAGCTCGACGGTCTGACCTGACTGAATGCTCAACTCACCCACTGAGCCCGCAACAAAGTCCTGCAGAACCACAGTCTGCTCACAGCCACCCGACAGCTACAGGGAGACAGAGACATTTATAGGTTTCAGCTTTCGCTTGAAGGTTTTTAAAGAAGCCTCCACTATTATGTGATAGATGTGTGCTTGTGTTATTATCATTGTTGAAAACAGTCTATGAAAACTGCTGTGGAAAACTGACTTTTTTTCATCTTCAGAATAGTTCAAAAGAACAGCATTTATTATAATATTATTTAAAAAATCTTACTGATCCCAAACTTTTCAACAGTTGTGGATAAATATACATATACTACAGGTCAAAATATTTTTTTTATATTGTTGAACGAAGTCTCTTGTCCTCATCAAGGTTGATTTATTTGATCACAAATACCGTAAAACAGTAATATTAACATGGTAAAAACTGTTTCTTTCTGTGACGCAAAGCTGAATTTTCAGCATCATTACTCCAGTCTTCAGTGTCTCATGATCCTTCTATCATCATAATATCCTTATTTGGTGCTCAAGAAATATTTCATATTATTATTAGTGTTGAAAACGTCTCGGGTTACGTATGTAACCCTGGTTCCCTGAGGGGAACGAGACGCTGTGTCGAAGCACTAGGGGAAATAGCCTTGCGTGAGTCACGTGAAGATCTATGCAACCAATGAGAAACGAACGCGTGTGAATGCGTCACTGCCGGCCGCAGCCGGTGACGTCATGAGGCAGAGCATAAAGCGCGTCTGAAACCGGGGCGCGTCAGCCATGAATGCCTGAAGCGGGCCCGGAGGCGCCAGGAGCTGAGGCCAAGACACAGCGTCTCGTTCCCCTCAGGGAACCAGGGTTACATACGTAACCCGAGACGTTCCCTTTCTGGGAACTCGAGCTGTGTCGAAGCACTAGGGGAACGCTATGCCGACGCCACCTCAGCGACGTCAGCATCCGGGTGTGTCCCAGCTCACTGAGAGAGCACCCTGGTTCCCGGGGCGGCATCGAGGTCTAGCTGGTAGAACCTCATGAATGTGTGCGGTGAGGACCAGCCGGCCGCAGCACAAACATCAGACAAAGCGACTCCGGAGAGGAGAGCCTTGGATGCTGCCATGCTCCTAGTGGAGTGGGCTCAGACCCTCAAAGGAGAAGCATGTCCGGCCGACTCGTAAGCTAGACAGATAGCCTCGACTATCCACCTGCTTGGTGTTTGCTTAGAAGCTGGAGCCCCCTTAGGGGTCCTAAAGCCAACGCAAACGAACAGTTGGTCCAACCTACGCCAAGTGGCAGTCTTGGACGTAAGCGTCCAGTGCTCGCACTGGACAGACCTTGTTCTTGCTCCTGCTCATGATCATCAAATGGGGGAGGGCAGAAGGCCTGCAGCATGATAGACCGAGCCACCTCAGTGGGAACCTTGGGGATATAGCCTGGCCTCGGGTGGAGAAATGCCTTTCCCATCCCGGGCGCAAACTGAAGACATGAAGGGGCCACTAAGAGGGCCTGAAGATCCCCGACCCTCTTGAGCGAGGCGATTGCCAGCAAAAGAAGGGTCTAAAGAGAGAGGTACTTAATAGAGATTCCTCTAAAGGTTCAAGGGGCGGCTGGGACAGGCCTAGGAGTACCACGGACAAGTCCCAAGCCGGCACCCTGGTCTGTGCCGCAGGTCTCAGCCTTAGTGTACCACGGAGGAAACGAGTGACTAGGGGGTCCCTGCCCAAGGGTACCCCACCCAGAGGTACGTGGCAAGCCGCTATAGCAGCCACGTAGACCTTCAAGGTGGAGGGGGACAGCCCTGCCACAAATCTTTCTTGCAGGAACTCCAGTACTTTGCCAACTTGACAGGTTACTGGGTTCACCTGCCTTTCACTACACCAAGAAGTGAAGAGCTTCCACTTCAGGGCGTAGAGTCTCCTCGTGGAGGGAGCTCTGGACTGAAGGATGGTCTCAACAACCTCGGCTGAGAGACCGGCCTCTATGAGCTGGGCCCCCTCAGGGGCCAGACCCACAGTTTCCCAGAACTCCCGGGAGCAGAGTGATGGGAGGAAAAAGCGTACAGGCGTAGCCTCGGCCACGCCTGTACCATAACAACCCGCCCCAGAGGCCCTGGATGTTAAACGAAAGCCACAGAGGGCAGAGAAATTCTTACGGAGGCAAACAGGAGACCTGTGCCTGCCGTATCTGTCCCAAATCTGCTCCAAACAAGGGGACCAAGGGTTCCAGCCCTCGGGGAGAACCCCTGGTTTTCAGCCACCACTGCAGGGGTCTCGCACACAGTCGGCCCCATGGAATAATCGCTGGAGCCGCTGCATGGAGCCTAACACCTCAGAGTGTCTCACGTGAGTGGCTGCCCCTCGATACTCTTGACGGCTGAACGAAGGCTTGAATGCGCTCGGGGAAGAGCCGAGCCAACCTAGCCACTGAGTCCCAAAGACTCCCAAGAAAGTGGTTCTCTACGTGGGAGAAATAACACTCTTCTTGGTGTTCAGCGTAAGAGTGTCACTCGTCGCTTAACAGCTCAACGAACGGCCTGGATGCTCTCGGGGAGGAACCGAGCAGACATGGCCACTGAGTCCCAAATGACTCCCAAGAAAGTGGTTCTCTGAGTGGGAGAAAGTACACTCTTCTTGGTGTTCCGCCGTAAGCATCGACGAGAACCAGGAGTTCTTCCGCATGCTCAGGGTGCGTGGGCATCGCCCCGTGACCTTGATTGCGAAGCGGGTACCCCTCAGGGAGAACCCCTGGTCTTAGTCCTAACCCCAGCTCCTCTGTGTGCGGGCACAACACCTCGATGTTGTGCTGCCCTTGCAAGTACAGAGGAGCTTAGAGCAGCCGGACCAAACACGGAAGCACTGATACTGGTACGCCTTCCCCCCTGAAGGCGAACCACAGGAACTTCCTGTTGTGGAAGGATGGGAATGAGGGATTTATATGTCTCTGATGTCGATCGTGCCGGACCCGTTATAGGACCTAATCTGTACTACGATCCGCCTGAGCGTCGCATCTCTTCGCATCAATTTAAGAGACAAAAATCCAGAATGAGCCGCAACCTTCCATCCTCCCTTCGGAACTATGAAGTAACAGCTGAAAAGCCCGGACTTGCTGTTCACGAGGGGTCCATACCCGATGGCCCCTTTCGCCAGCAGAGTGTCTACTTCTTGTTCCATGACCAGAGCCTGCTGAGGGCCTACAGCAGACTGTAGGACCCCCGAGAACCGGGGTGGTGAGACCCCGAACTGAATGGTGTACCCTAAGGTGACCGTGCGCAGGACCCACTGAGAGATACCGGGTAGCCGTGACCACGCATCCCGGAACTCTACTAGGGGAACCAGCCTCCCGGGGCTGGCCTCTGGTGCTGATAGCATGTCCACCACTGGGCCGGGATTTCCGGATTCCCGGGTGGAGTGCTCTAGGACCCTCCTCGGAGGGGGTGGTTTTCCCATGGCGGGCTGACTGGTCAGCTGCTCCAGGGATACACCACCTTGTTGCGGCTTGGCGTCAGGGCCGCTTGCTCTTAGCCTTCTTAGCGCTCAGGACAACCCTCAGATCGCCCCTCTTGCCAGAGGCTTGAGCCTGTCGACCCGACCCCCCGGGATTAACCGGAGGAAGACGGGTGGCGACACTTCGTTTTTGAGCGGCCCTGTGTGAAGAGCTTTGAGACCTCCCTTGACTGGCGGTCTCACGTGGAGGGCGGCGGGGAATAACTTTACTGAACGACACCTGCTGTCGTGCAGCCTCCTGAAACTTGTCGACAACGCTTTTTACGGCGTCGCCGAGCAAGCCCGAAGGGGACAGAGGAGCGTCCAGCAAAACAAATTTGTCCTATCTTTCATAGCTGACAAATTGAGCCAAAAAGGTGTCTCTCCGTAGCCACCAGAGCTGCCATGGAGCGGCCGACAGAGTAGGCCATCTCCCTAGTGGCCCGAAGAGACAGATCCACGGTCCGGCGCAGCTCTGCCACTGCCTCCGGACCGATACCGCCGCCCTCGTTGAGGTCCCCAAGCAACTCCGCCTGATATGCCTGCAGCAGTGTCGTGCCGTGCAGACACGCTGTGGCATGACTCGATGCGGAGTATGCTTTCCCCACCAAAGACGATGTGACGCGCATCGGCTTGGAGGGGAGCGCCAGAACTTTAATGGAGGACGTGGACTGAGGGACGAGGTAACTCGCCCTCATCCACTTTCTTCAACCCTCCATATCAATGATCTTGAGCCCCACTAGATTATTATACATCGTAATATTATGTGTATAAATTTTCTCGGAGGCTGGCCTTCCCCAAGATCTAGATACCTCGGCATGTAAATCAAGTATGAAAGGCATTGCTCGGCGCGGGGAAATGACGCGAGTCAGAAGATAACGCTCGTCTAACATACTTAGGACGAGCCCTTCTGGTCTCTGCTGGCCAATCAAGCCCCAGACGAGAGACCGCTCGCGCCACAACCTCAACAAGCTCCTCAAACGCCGGCGAGGACAGTGGCGAATCCTCCTCGACCGGGTCAACACTAGCTAAATCGATCTCACTCTCTGAACTTGATAGAGCTAGTGTTGGAGTCACAGCACGGGCATCTCACTCAGAGTGCTCGTGACTGGGACCCGCTTGATCTCGTGAAGGCTGAGGTAAGGACGGACCCACCCCAGCAGCCTCAGCGAGATCCATTTGTGATCCCCAGGACCGAGAGCGCCACAAAGCCTCGGCTACTGCAGGTCCCGAATCGCGGGGAACACTAGCCTAGGCGGCCTCGTTACAGACCGCCAGGCGGGAGCGGAGATCATGCAATGAAAAAGTTAATCCCACCGGGGCTCTGAACCCCGGTCTACCGCATGATAGGCAAACACACTATCCACTGTACCACAGTGAGCATGCAGATAGAACCTCTCGCAGTCCTTACAACCGGCACTCTCAAGTGCCGACCGTGCATGCTCCACTCCCAAACAGATTACACACATAACATGTGTATCCCTGCCCGTTATGAAACGTGGGCAAGGATAAACACACGGTGTGAACCTCTGTTCATTCGCCACATTTTCACACTCATTCTGATGATTTTTAGCTATCTCAACTCAAAATCACTCTCACACAGACACAGCACGCTGAAGGCATTCAGAGCTGACGCGCCCCGGTTTCAGACGCGCTTTATGCTCTGCCTCATGACGTCACCGGCTGCGGCCGGCAGTGACGCATTCACACGCGTTCGTTTCTCATTGGTTGCATAGATCTTCACGTGACTCACGCAAGGCTATTTCCCCTAGTGCTTCGACACAGCTCGAGTTCCCAGAAAGGGAACAGTTTTTGCTGCTTATTTTTGTGGAAACACTACCATTTAAAAGTTTGGGGAACTAAAAGAAAATTCAACAGGAATTAATTAAATTGATCAAAAGCAAAAGTAAAAACATTTATAATGTTACAAAACATTTCTATTTCAAATCAATTCTGTCTTTCTATTTATATAAAAAATTGTACTTATTAATTTTTTTGTTATTTTTGTATTGTTTCCAGAAAGATTTCAGAATCCAACTTTAATAAAAATAAGAATCCTTATTAATAATTGCATGCAAATAATAATTCATAGCACCAAAACAGCACATTAGAATGATTTGTGAAGGATCATGTGACTCTGGAGAAATGATTACTTATTTGAATTAAAAAAAAAATATATATATATTAAAATAGAAAACAGATCTTTCATATTTCACAGTATTACTGTTTTTAATCAGCCTTGGTGAGAATAATAGTGGCAGTGTATGTCATTAAACACTTTAATGGTTGGCCACCACAAAAGAAAAACATAATTTTCATGATCCAATAAAATTTGTCTACCGGTACATAAACTCAAGCACCAACCCTAGATTATTTCCAACTAAATATTTGTTTCCACCCAGAAATAAGTTACATTGGAGGTTAAATACAATGGTTTTTAAAAGTCTTCATTATTTGAATGAAGATAAGAACACATTTTTGGAGTCAGTGATGCAAAATTTCACACAGGAAAAGTTCACAAGATTTTTCTAGAAGTGTACAAAAGCCGCCCCAGATTAAAAGAAAAACAGGACAGGTTGAGAGAAATGAAGGATGGGCAGCCTGCAGAGAGCAACCAGCTCACTGAACAAATATACACATCCCCACCTGAGTCAAACTCATCCTACAGTGACAGATCATCAATTCAACACCTCATACACACAGAAACATGTTCTAATCTTCATCAAACACATCTACTGAAACTAAAGCCTATAAGAAACAGAATGAGTAAGAAAGGAAAAGGCAGGTCTAAACGGCTGCTCTCCTATGGAGGTCTCTCCATCTCTGACCTCCTTCCTGACTACATCAAACTTTTGGTTGAGTTTTTAGGTGTTGACACAGGTTCTGTTCTGACCCAGCGTCCCACCCTAGACAGCGCCGCTCCCTTAACGCAGTTATGTCTGAACTCACTCTGCTCTGAAGGTCAAAACACACATTCATCAGAAAAAGTAAAAAAGAAAAAATGTAAAAAGAAATTCTGGAAGGCTTTTGGGACATTTACTGTGGTATTATAGGACTACCATGTACCATCTACAAAGTACCATGTCAATACATTAGTACCCGTATGTATCTATGTATGTGTGTGTGTGTGTGTACATGTGTGTATGTATCTAGGTATGTGTATATATATATATACATACACACACACACACACATATATATATATATATATACACACATACATACATATTGAATTAACTCTAATTAAAATGCCAATGTAAATCATTAAATAGCAAAAAAGTTCAAAACTCAACATGTTACATTAACAGAGCTGCACGTATAAAAACACCCAAATGTTTGGGGGTTAGTCTATAAAATGTATAATCATCTTAACTGCTGAAGCATAAAGGTGGACCCCATCATGATACATAAACAATTATCTATGCGCTTCTTTTATTCTCTAAATGCTTGTATGTTTATGCAAATGTTTCTTGCAATTTTTTGGGTTAATTGTCTAGAATATCTATGATGCATCTATGAGAGTATGTTTATGACTGTGAATGTGTATGTAAATAATTCTGCTTTCAAAGCTACAATAGAAACACAAGAAATATAATCCTACATTTACAACTCTAAAGTCCCTGAAGAGCAAGGCCGAGATGGAGGAGTGTGTGATTGGGTGGAGGGGGGAGATACGCCCTCCTCAAGGGAAATGCAGGGTGTTTCCCCTCCCTGATTCTTTACAGCTGGCCAGGAATTCCCAGCATATGGAACAGAGTATTCCATACTGACAGAATTCCCAGCCAGGAGGAAAGCATAATCCCCCACAGAGAACGAGACAGGGTGTTATATATGTGCCATATGAGAACATTTAGCTGACGCTTTTCCTTTATTCACAACAGGCGCCATACAAGATTCAAGATTTACTAGTAACATATAAGCATGCAATTCTAGACAAATGAGACGCAGATATGCAATAACTACAGATACTGTAACTGAACTACTTTTTTCATACTTTCCTATTCATAATTTCCACAATCTGCCAATATAATTATAATAACAGGCAACAATTTGATAACTGACAATTATAATGTAATTTCTATTAAAATAATTAGAAATATTAATTTATATATTTACATGTTCATTTTATACATTAACTACTGGTTTATGTATTATATTATATATTTTAAATACTAAATATATTTTACATTTTTATTTTTAAATATTACTACAAATATTATAAACTATTATAATATCCTTTTCTAATATAGTTTGGCTTTGAAAACAAGATCCAGTTATTATTTCTGATATTGTAGGCAGGTTTCGGCTTTAAAAATCTGACACACAAAACACATGGAGGAGAATATGAACAGCTACTCCCTCCTGAGCAACCCAAAAACACAGTCCAAATGTGAGCTCATGTTTACGAGACAGAAAACACACACACACACACACACACATGTGCAGACAGATGCATAAGCAGTACACTCCTACATTTAAAGTACAATGTCAGCAGAGCCACATGAAATAATTGGAGAAGAATTAAGGGATTAAAAAGCATAGTACTATTGCTGTTAAATCCAAAGGCGATGTTACTGGTTGGGCTGAAACGTGGTCACTTCAAGAGCCTGATTAAACAGCCACTGCCTAAAAAAATCATTATTAAATATACTTTTT
Organism: Rhodeus uyekii; assembly: GCA_037043235.1. Classification (NCBI taxonomy): domain Eukaryota; kingdom Metazoa; phylum Chordata; class Actinopteri; order Cypriniformes; family Acheilognathidae; genus Rhodeus; species Rhodeus uyekii. The sequence goes on along the minus strand of JAWRVZ010000032.1, from coordinate 3,125,731 downwards.
GATATTAAAGGAGTAAAAAAATGTTTTTTCTCAATTGTAAAATAAAAGTGTCAATTTTACTGGATCTTGGTGCTAACACACTCAACTGGTCAACATACAAGCAAAATTGTTTTGATAAATAATTAAAAACATAAACCATTAAAATAATGTTTTAATCCCAAAGCGTATCCAAAACAGATAAACTGCTAAATTTCCTTTTAAAACTACCACTAATACATAGCTCATTTACAAAAAATGTACATTCCAATCCAAAAATCCCAATAAAATCCATGTGTACTCACAGGTCTGGTTCTCTTGGGGAGTCTGAAACTGCTCCACCTGGGCATGACTCTATCTGTACCGCCAATACAACCAACCAGAAGTTAGACTGCCAACCAAATATATAATACGCCTTCTGATTGGCTGACAGTCAGGTAGAAAATGGTCTAACCCAAGTGTTCGTTCCCAGAATCTCACACAGAGCTAGTGACTGCACTCGTGCTCAACATGTTCTTTAGAGAGTACGGAGAACAGTTATTGAGCTGTAATGCAGATCTGCAAAGCTGAGGAGTGTCGAGAGGGTTCTGCCCATATGGGAGAGACTAAGAGAAAGAGGAGGAAAACAAGCAGAGACTCCAACAGAACAGACACAAGTGAGAGAGGAAAACAATTATATGTTTGAGTGTATGTGTCACACATGTGCTTGTGGGATAAATATTCGACCACCCTACACTAACGCTAACCCTACCTAAAAGCTTTTGCATTCATTTAGTATGATTTACAAGATGTTTTCCACCAAAGACACCAAAAATGTTCCCATAAAGACATAATATATGGTCAAAATATTGTTCCCATAATGTAGGGATTACCAGGTGCACACACGTTAACTTAACTATCTAAATGGGGACATCCCATGGACTTCTATTGTTTTTATATTCAACTAGTTGTAAACAATATAATCCAAGCTACCATACTCAGAAATAGCTAGCAGATTTTACAATGAATCACAAAGAAACGGCAATAAAAACACATTCATTTAAATATGAAATTGACGTTTTTTCTTGTCAGATGTACTACATTAAATTTTATACACACATACACACACATTATATACACACACACGTACCTAAAAATGGCAGACATCTACAGTTTATTTAAAAATATATAATTTTCTAAAGACTCAACCAAACCAAACCTTAAGGCAACTCCAAAATCATTATTATTATTTGGAATAAAATGAATTATTTTAACCTCAGAGAATGATGTCAAAATTGAGGTTTTGTCAGATTTAGCTAACTTCTAGGGACAAATGTTGCAAACATGCCAAACCAGACAACCCAGAGACACAAACAAGTCAAGAAATGTCTAGTCTGTAAAAATAAGCAATATGAGAAGCCTATATATAGTTCTATATTTGAATGTCCATTGAGCCTCCCACACACACACACACACAGTCACGCAGACACACAAACTCACAAACCTCAAACCACAATGACATAAGAAGGCCTAGCAGTTGAATAACAAAAGAGACAGAAGAGTGAGAGAGACAAAAAAAAGAGAGACCGGCAGAAAAATGAAAACTGTATGCGTGTAATTATGACTAATCGCTTGATTTGCAAGTTGCTTTGTTAAGCGACAAAAGCTAAGTAAAATGTAAAAGTCTTTTGACTAGCACCAGGTATTCAGAAAATTCGGACAAAAAATGTATACAGGAGGACCGACATATAAAGTGACTGTGATCTGCCAAACTTATTTCTCAGGCGCTTGTCTAAGCAAGATATACATATACAATTTATACAAAAATGTCATGTTTATTTACACAGAGTGTCTCAAAACTCTTTTCTTTAAAAAATGGATGCCATTAACATCGCAAACTATTGTTATTATATGTTATACTATTGTTATATATTTATTATATGCAAATAAACCCACCAACCAATCAGATTGGAGCTAGCGGTTAGCGCCAACGCTGTTTGTGTAACATGCCAGACAGTCAGTGATCGGTCAGGGTGTGCCATCTACTAAGATGGAGACACGTCCGTGTCCTGATGTAAACCACACAAAACAACGAATGGCAGGAACGCGTGCTGCAAAAAGTGTTTCTAGGAAACAAGAGCTGCCGTTGACTCAGAGCTTTTTTGACTGTAATTAGATGGTTGACTGAAACAAGAGTGGAGAGACTGGCCTGAGGTTAAGTGCAGGCGTAAGTAATCATAAAATTACAGAGAAATGACAGAGGGAGGGACGAAGAGCAATGATACAGTTTTTGCCGCACTGGCATACTGAAACAGTGATTCAGAATCAAATTTAGTTGGACAGGAGTAAAAAAATTACATAACAAAAACAAGCCAACAAGAAAGGCGATTAAAAAAGTGAGCAAATGAATCATCCTACAGACAAAAATAACTTTGGCAGAACTGTACATTTCAGCAATGAACTTAATACACATACGTGTGACCAATTACAGCTTATAAATCATATAGTGTGATTTATAAGCTGTTCCCCAAAACAAGCAAGGACTTCAGATATTGAGAGGACATTTTGTCCTCATAACGTAGGGTTTCCCTGAGATCACTCACACACACACACACACACACACACACACACACACACACACACACACACACACACACACACACACACACACACACACACACACACACACACACACACACACACACACACACACACACACACACACCAGAGGAAACTGGGGGAGATTTTTGGACTGATGTGTTCCAGCATCATCATCAAAACACCGAATAAGGGAATATCTATTGGAAGAATAGATAATCTTTTTTTTTAATGAAAAGGAAATTAATAATTTTATTCAGCAAGGATATATTAATATAAAAAAAAAAATCACAGACATTTATAATGTAAAACAATTATATTTCAAATAAATGCTGTTATTTTGAACTTTTCAATTCACCAAAGAATCCTGAAACATGTTGTGTTTTATGGGGACTTGGGAATAATGATTTTTATACTGTACAAACTGTATATTATACCCACTAACCTCAAACCTACCCACCACAGCAAACCTTCTGGATTTTACATGTTCAAAAAACATCATTTAGTGTGATTTATAAGCTGTTTTCCTTACAGGGACCACAAAATGTCCCCAAAAGGACAAGGATTTTGGATATTGCCATGTTTATCCCCATAATACTGTCCCCAAAATGTAGGGTTTACCTGCACCACACACACACGCACACACATACACACACACACACACTTATTTCATGATTTACTAGGACTTTCTATAGACATCATGATTTTTACACTGTATAAACTGTATATTCTATCCCCTTTCCCTAAACCTACCCATTACAGAAAACTTTCTGCATTTTCTTTTACATTTTCAAAAAACATCATATAGTGCGATTTATAAGCCCCAAAACATTTCCCAACACGAACAAGGATTTCAGATACTGAAAGGACATTTTGTCCTCATAACGTAGGGTTTCCCTGAGATCACTCACACACACACACACAGCAGAGGAAGTTGTTTGCCTTCTAAACAGATGTACTATATGTGTGCATGAGAGAAGAGATTTTGCATAGGAGAAGTTTTTCCACACAAACCTATTTGAAACCTAATCCTTACAAAAACATTGGACATGATTACATTTAAATGAAACATGATTTGTGTTTTTGTAGCGTTCTACCTTGTCACTGTCTACAGTGTTCTGCGAGGTGCGGGAAGCGATGGAGATTGTGTCCGGCTGGCTACTGGCATCACCCTGACTGTCTGCATCCTCAGTAGTTTCCCTGAAAGATAAAATAAATACTATAAACCTAATTTCCAAAGTAATCACATACACAATCTACTACAAGACACCTAGCACAAAATAAGAGCTGCGCTTTTTGGGAGTGCACATGTATTGGTTTTCATAATGCAGGTTAGAGAAGAATCTGAGCAGAGAATAAAAGAGAGCAGGTGGATGAGGTGAAATACCTCTTGCTGATGCTGCGCTGCCTGGCTGGGGTTTTGGGAGGGTGTATGGGCTCCTTTAGCGCCCCCTTCAGGTGGACAGTTCTCTCCTGAATCACCTCTCTGATGTTACGGATCCACTCCTGTTTTACTTCTATACTAGAGGCCTTCAGGTGGATGAGACGATGTGTAAAATACAGAGGAGGAGACAGAGAAGAGCAAATGCATGATTTCAGATTTGAGATTTGAACTTGCATCACCCAACTGAGTACAATGGCTCAAAGCATGTGCAGCAGGGTCAGGAATTAACCACGGAGAGTATGACAAAAGTACTCCAGATATTTGGGAGCAAAAATATTGGGAGATAAATTACAAATAGGGATCAAATGTTCAAATAATTCAATCTCAATTGTGAGTCTTTCTTTTTTGCAGTACTTTCAGATTGTTCAGGATTTACTAAATATTAGCCTTTGAGTAATATACATTAAGCATTCATTTTGACAGCTGATTTTCATAACATCATGCTTTAGATGTCATGTATGTTTAGGATACAGTGCTATACTGTAATGTATGTGAAAAAAATTACCCTCATAAAGGTAGAACTATTCAATGATGTGCACCAGCCACTAAGATGATGTTTTGACATCTCTGTAGTTTTTTTTTACTACTGATACACACAGACATACACATACACATCTTACCTTAAGAACTGTTTTGTTGTCAGATGTGGGAGTCCGACCGCCCCATAGAGCAAACTTACACGGATCACCCTCAATGTGTTCGGTGACTCCTAATTCTGATGTCTGTCAAAACACATTTGAATTCACACTACCACTAGCGACTTACTAATAAAGTGGGAAAAAGTCACTAAAGACCTCATTTTGCCAATTCTGTTTACACTTCTTGACAATGTGTCATCCTGGAGCTCCTTACCAGCAGCTTGCTCTTGTAAACATATTTGGTGCGTCCAGACGAGTCTTTCATCTCTTTACTGAAAACGAGGGATATCTCAAAGAGGAAAAGATGTCGGTCCCGGCCCTTGCGGATCAGGGATTTGGGGTCCCATACCTGGAAGGTGTCCTGGAGGATCAGCTCACCTTGTACGGCCAGGTTCTCATCAAAACCTGAAACCACAAAAACAATCACAAAGATAAACAAATGCGCAAGCAAAAATATCAACAACTCATCATCGATCTGAAATTCAGATTCTGGATTTTTGCTCAGTGATTCGTCTCATCAAGCAAGAAAATGCATCATTAACAAAAATCTAAAGTCAAAATATGACTTAAATAACTTAAAGAAAAACCCCTTGAGCACAGCTGCCATAATTGTCGCTCACCCTCCAGCATGCTGACGTGCATGGCATCATTAGCGCGTTTAGGCACACTAAGCATCACCTCCAAACCCTCCTTTATTTCTCCTTTCCCTTCCTCACAACATGTCAGCAACTCCTGTTCACAAACACACCCATTTAGAGCTGTAAACTGATTCAAAATGTATTTAAAATGACACAATTATTGCATCACATGGAGTGAAGACTGAAGGCCAGACTGAACAAAAACATTGAGTCTCCACCTTCAGCAAGAGCTGGTATTTGGTGATTCGCTGAACAGGCTTGATCAGGTATGATGAGATTGAATTGGCCAGTCCATGTCTCCGCTGTATCTCCTGTGAGAAACAAAAGAAAACAACAATAATCCTGTGGCTATAAAACTGTGGTTATTGCTATACAAAAAACAGCTCATCTGTTTAACCATGCTGGGAGACCAGTTAACCACCCTAGACTTGTTTATGCAATTTTTAGTTTCACCACTGTACTGATGGAGTTATAAAAACAAAAATTTAACCCATTATACACATACACTCTTTGCTGGTAAATTACCATTTAGAGATCATGAGTTAACATTGCATTTTCATAAATACCCGTAAATCAGTTCTGCCAATTCTCCAGTAGGAGAAGTTGTAACATCACCAGTAAATTACTGGTGTGATGCTGTGAGTGAACAAACTATAGGATTAACGGTATGAGCAATCCTACGAGGGCAGGACTCCTTGGCGTAAGAAGTCTGCTCTGGGCCAATCATAAAGTTCTGTCAGAGCTGTTTACAGTAATCTATGGTGCTTTTAATTGCATGAGACACTGCATCAACTAGCCATACTTCCCACATGCCCATGAACGACTTGCTTCAGCCAATCACAAGCCAGTGTTTCTGGGTTCTGGATATCCTTTATAGATTCTCCATCACATGTCACAGGGTGACGTTAGGTCAATCAGAATTGAAATGAGTTGCACGCGTGCTTCAGATGCCGTCATGCTGAGGCCTTCCCCATAGCATCGTCATCATGGTGCAGCCTAGAGTTCCCCTCTCAGGGAACCGTGGTTACAGCTGTAACCCAATGCGTTTTTCAAATGTCGATATGCAAATGTTATGGAAACATTATGTGATTATGTGAACAATTCTGTAACAAGTAGTTTAAAAAGTAGAAAAATTTGACAAATGTTTTTGCACTTACATTTTGAGAACATTATTAAAGACCAGATAACAAGTCAGGCTGGGTGATAGCATTCCCTTTCTGCTCTTCTAGTATCTCACTTCCATGCTACACAAACCTCCAAAATGAACAGAGAAAAAAAAAGAGAGATCCGACTCACATCAAAGAACCTCCCGGCCTGGCCCTGGATGAGTTGACTGGAATCAGGCTTGTTTTTGCAGTAGGTGACATACATGTGGAATTTATCAGCCTACAGAACAAGAAACAAAAAAAAAACACATTCACAATTTATGTTGCAAACAACCTCATCGAAGTTTGAACATACCAGAAGGAATTGCTTATGAACATTATTACTTCAGAGCTAAATTAATATTTTGGACCTTTCAAGCTTGAAATAACGATCAACAAAATGCAGTCCTGGCAAATTTCCCATTTTATAGCACATAATGTATTTAAATATTCATATGGAGCAAAATGATGATGACTTGTCCATGCTGAAATAACAATATGTTCTCCTTACAAAGAAAGTGTTGAAGAAGAAAAAAAAGAAAACCAATGACTCATCTCACCCATGTGACAAAACAATGTCCCACATCTTCTGGAAGCTGCTCATAGTTTTCCAGCTCTTTCAGGAAAATGCTGCAAAATTAACAAATAATGGTAAAGCACAACAATTTTTTTTTTATAATTTCTGGAAAAAAAATAGGAGTGATGAGTGTCGTTGCAAATGTAATGTGTAGTGAGTGGTTGCCATGCTGTTGCTAAGGTGGCTTTACCTAGTGAATGATTTGGCCATTTTGAGAATATCAGCATTGGCAGATGAACATTGATGAATATGATCACTCTGCCTTGAGTTCGTTTGAAAGGTTGAAATATTAAACTGTTTTAAATATAGACTGACACTTTTAATAATATCATATATAATTAAAGTACTGTATTAATATTTTGAAATTTTAAAAAATTTCAAAATATTTTTTTTTCAGTTTAGTTTTAGTAGTTTTTGTGTTTATAATTTTATTTTGTATTAAATACATTAAAGACAGTTTAAAATATGATTTATTATTTTTAATACATTATATTTATTTTATTTTAGGTTTATATCTACTAACAAAAGCATTTTTGAGAGTGTTATTTTAATAATATCATATACAATTAAAGAATGCATTAATATTTTGAATTTATTGTAACTAATTTTAGCAATTGGTTTTTCAAAAAAAAAAAAGTTTTATTTCAGTTTAGTTTTAGTAATTTTAGTGTTTATAATTTTATTTTGTATTAAATATATTAAAGACAGTTTAAAATATGATGTAATATTTTTAATACATTATATTTATTTAATTTTAGGTATATATATATTAACAAAAGCATTTTTTTAATTTTAGTTAAAGAACAACACTACTCTCATGTGCAAAGATGTTGCCGCACTTTCAGATGGAAATGCACCAGCTAAGCAACTGCCATTGAGAAGAATGGAAATGCTAACAGAACAGTTTCTCCAGGTATTATCGATCTCCTTGGCATACACTACTAATTACTCACATACTTACACATACCACCAAAGTTAAAGATTTACGAGCCATCAAAGGGACCGCTTTAGTGCTAAGCTATAGTGCATATGCAAATCAATATACATAAACCTGGAAATAAAGCCTGTTTGAAAACATACTTGTTGTGGAATTCATAAATCTCCTGAATATTCCCAAAGATCACATGTTCCTTATTCGCAATTCCAGATGGGATCTCTGCACCGCTCGTCATTTCCCAGAGAAAAGTCTGCGCATAAAAGCACAAGGGAGGTTAGTTCATTCTTAGTTCATGATTCTTGTAACTCAGACAAAATTTCAGGGTACAGTACAGTATATAACTATGCAGCCATGGATTACTGTTGAAATCAAAAGCCACGACTGTCTGAGATCACAAAGAAAACCTCTGAAGCTTCTCTTTGGCAGAAGAAACGCTCTCTCACCTCCAAACACTCCTGTAGGTCTCGTACATAAGCTCTTTCTGTCTGGAGCAGCTCAGCCATAATATACCTACAGAGAGACCAAGACGCCCCAGCAAATTACCGACATTCAAATGCAAAGAACATCTGAGACAGCACTTCTTAACACAAAGATAATTCCTCAGGAAATGATTTAGATTAAAAGGGATTTTGTGTGAAGAAGATGCTGTGATTTAGTTTGGGACTAACAGCTTAACCTGTGCACAGGATTCTGAGTCACATTTAAAATCTTCATTACTCACTCTTTCTTTCTGGCAGATTTCTTCTTTTCCTCATTGACTTCATGGTCAGGGTCATTGAGGTTCACCTCTGGGTCAGTGTGGGTCAGGCTGGCAGGAATATTGTCTAGCTCCAGATCTTTGTTGTCCTGTTGGAGATGTCATGATTTTAATCTCTTTTATCCAATCTAACCTTTTGATTGATCCTTTAAAACATCATTAACAGTTGAACAGGAATTTAATAAATTAAAGACAATGATTAAGATTTATAAATATAAGTATAAAGAACTTTCCTTTAATCATAGAATCTTAGAAAAAACAGATCACACTTTCCACAAAAGAATTAAGCAGCTCAACCGTTTTCAACATATATAATAATAATAAGAAATGTTACTTGAGCACCAAATTAGCATATTAAATTGTAATAATATTTCACAATAGCACTGCGTTTACTGTACTTCTTTAATTTAAGATATTGATCCAGAAACATATGGATGAAATCAGGTTCTGCTACATATATATGAATTTCTAGAAAGGGTTTTAAGCTTTTATTGTATCTAAACTTTTGTTTCCTCATGACATAAGATTATGATTTATAAATGTATTAAATAATATGCAGGATACATTTCCTAAAAGAAATCTACTGGCTTTGCTTGGCATCTCACCTCAGAACACACTCCCAGAGCTCGATCCAAGCTGCAGCGGTACTGACCCATCCGCATGGAGAAGTCTCGGTACCGTCTGTCCACCGTGGACACCCACCTCTTGAGCTCGGTCACATGGACATGCCCTTTCTCCACCAAACTACCAGCTAACTGGATCAAGATCTTCACTTTCTCCTGCGTTTGCTGAATGAGAACAACTAGCATCAGGCCAGAGGAACAGATGCGTTTGTCTAAACGTGCACAGCTCAAAACTGGTCTTTGGTTGGTTGGACTACATGTATGACATGTTTGAGTGCATCTTGAGTTTTGTTATTTGGAATTTTGGCACAACATGACAGGGAATGATGGTTGTTAATGTTTTTACCTTAGCGGACACACGGAAATCTTCATACTCTTTTAGTAGTTCCTGAGCTTTATCGCTGGTATCACCAGGCGATGTGTGTGTAGATAGAAAATATTCTCCTGTCTCCTGTAACCAGTCGATGGCCTGTATAGAGGGCACAGTTTTAAAGATTAAAAGTAATTTCATATAATGTTTCTAACCCTTATGAAAAAAAGTGCATTAATTGTACTGAATGGGCATGTGAGTATATTCACTATACTTTTGCAATATTTGCAGATAATACAGTTTTAATGAAATAAATGCCACTTTCGATTCTAACACTTAGGTTCACTTAAGAAGTGCACTTTGTAATAATGTCAAATTAAAAGTTTTACTTTAAAGTACATTACAAGCATAAAATCATTGTTTTCATTAACGTTTGTTGTGCTTTAAAGAACCACTTTTATGTGTTGACTAACATACACATGTAAAGTACTTGATTATAATTAAGTAGAGCGTTATTCAATATTACATTTTAAATATGCTAAATTGCAACTTCATCATTACAATGTTCAATTACAAATATATTTAAATGCTCGACAAACAAGTTTCGATAAAAATGACTAAATATTTGATTATAAATTCTTGTCAGTAAATTTGGTACACTTTAACCATATTTCAAGGACAATAAAAGAAATTTGAATTTTATATAAAAATAAGTGGGTTAAAAATAAGACCTACTTAAGTGGGTTAAAAGGTTTGCATTAAGTTTTCACTTAAGTATATTATTTTATAGTTTTAACTATTATTTCCATAGCAAATAAATTTTTTTAAAGTGTGACAAAATGTAGTTCTATTTTTTTTTTACAAAGAACGACAAAACCACCAATGTTATCAAATACTTCAAAACATTTTCCTGTATCAACCTTATTTTTCAGTGCAGAAGTAAGGTGTTTTCTGTGATTGTGTGAGACTTTCGATTTATTAGCTGCTATAGGGAAATAACAAGAAGATATATATATTCCCTCCTGTTTTCCGTCAACGATTATGTTTGGTCGTGTTGTGAGTGTTTTTGCTCTGTTTTTTCCCATTGGACGTTGTTATCCTTGTTTTTCGTTTGCGTTTTTCACTTACAGTGCCCTTTTGTTTTATATTTAAAGTATTTTATTTTGCCTGCCTAGTCTGAGTTCTTTAATAAATTCTGTTTTATTTCCTAATCATCATCTTCTATTTTGGATCAGCATTACACAAGCAGCATAATGAGCTGTTTTGTGCAGCTAAAAATAACTGAACGCAAATGACACCGGAAGGCAGACATATTCAAATTACAGATGGCCGCGCCCCTTCTTACCTGAAAAATAAGGTAGATAAAATTCACTCACCTGTTTGGCATGTCGTTCAAACAGAACATACTGTTGGCACTGGTCTAAACGCCTTTTTTTCAAAGTCCAGAAATGAAGGACACGGTTTTCCCTCTGTAGCAGCTCACTCAGAATGGCTAATCATAAAAAAAAAACATACAAGACAAGATCAATGCACTATTACAATCGGATACAGACTGATTCTATATTTTGCAGGTATAATGCCTTTAATTATTCCTAACCTTTGACTTGGGACTCAGTGGCTCGATTGTGTGTGGCAACCCCAGGCATGCTCACATTGTTTCGATGGATGTATTTGAGAAAGACCTCTGCATTACGACGAGCTAAAGTACATGCCTAGAACCAGAGAAATAAAACATTTCGTAGAGTCAGGGCATGTAAACCCAAACTATACAGTGACTTTTTGCACCACGTTGATAGCAACTGATGTTTTAGGAGTATTGATTTTGACAGAGACATTAATACATTTCTTTATTACATATGAAAATATGTTTTACATGCTTGTGACCTATTTTAAATGGCACATATGGAGAATTCTTGCTGCAGATGCAGTTTTTAAGAATATAAAAAGGACAAATTGGTGAGAGAGCTGTTGAGAACTTCTGTTGTTGCAGGTGTTTGAGTCTGTGTATGTGTGTGTGAAGTGTACCTTGAGAAAGGCTTCTTTCTGCTCCAGGTGTTTGTTGATGAGAGGGCTGACGTGGTCAGTCTCTGCCATTGAGCCCAATTTATCATGACCTCCGCACCAGTCCTCCTCTCTCCTGTACTCCAGTTCCAGACTCTCCAATACATTACATACCTGAGGTGGACATACACTATGTTACACACTGCATATAGTACCTTCACAAGGTTTAATTTAAGTCTCTTAAGGGAGCCAGAGAGCAAGATGACCAATCACAGATATGATGGTAATATATGTAATATAATACAACATAGAGACAGTAAAGAGACATATATAAAATGTTCACCATTGAATGAAAAAATAAAACATTTGGCAAATATTTATTCCAATCATTAGAAAAGAAATTTGATAATATTGTGCATTTTCGGAAGATGTTGGAACTGACACTAGGGGGAGCTACCCTTTCTGTTAAGATACAAGTGAGCATAATTATTGGGCAATAAATCCAAATATCCAAATCAATGTACCTTTAAGCCGTTCTTCAATGCCAGTGACTTTTAATCTTTTTATGTTTTATCTGAAAGGTTCTCATGTGGCCCCATATGAACTCTATTTTATTTATGATTTAAAAAATGAGCATACTTTATTACCACAGATTAGACTAATACACACTACTATTCAAAAGTTTGGGATCACTACGATTTAATTTATTTATTTTGATAGAAATCATTTTACTCAAAAAAAGAAGATACTTCTGTACCTTCTACCATATTCATCAAAGAATCATGAACAAAATGTATCACAGTTTTCACAAAAGAAGCAGCACAAACATTTTGAACATGTTTTTTTTAACTTACATATTAAATTATAACAATATTTCATAATATTACTGTTCTCTTTCGAGGGAACTTGTGACGCATCCAGCTGACGCTTTGGGGAACGCCTTCAGCGTGACTGTCTGAACTATTCCAATCTCGATTGGTACTGCGTCACCTCGTGCCAGTGTAGGCGGAAGCTATAAAGGGGCTTCCCGGCATCAAAACAGCATCAGCTTTCTGTCTTCAGCAAGTGCTCTGTGTCACTGTCAGTCTTATTTGTTATTGTCTGTCCCTTGTTATCACTCATATGAAAAAGAACAGGAAAAATGGTGAATAACAAGCAGTTCTGAGTGTGTGTGCACACATCCCTGCACTTGTTACATTTGAGGTCACCTTGGAGTACTAAATGTACTAAATGTGTCTCATTGGGTTCCGCGTACAGAACAGAAAGGATACAGATTCCAGTTTGTTCATCACCCACCCAAGTTCAATGGGTGACTGACCTATGATAGTGAGCAAAGAGAAAGCTCAGGTTATTGAACAGGAGGTGCATTCTCTTCTGGCAAATAGGACTATAAAACTTATTCCTTCACCAGAGCAAAATACTAGGTTCTACAGCTGAACTGTTCCAAAAAAGAATGGAGGGGTAGGGGTTACGTCTTATTACAGTTCTGAGACAATTGAATGAGATACAGGTTCAATATGTTGACAATTCCTCTTATCGTGTCTTACATTAGGTCCGAGTTCTGGTTTGTCACAATCAATCTGAAAGATGCATACTTCCACATTTCTATCCTTCAACAAGACAGGAAGTTCCCTTGTGGTAACGTATACCAAAAATAAGTTTCTCCAGTACTTTTCTTTGTATGGGACTTGGTTACGATGCATGCACACCTGTCTCCCACACGTATTGATTCAATTCTGCTACAAGAATCCAGAATCAAGCTAGGTCAGCTTATCACTTTGAAACTGTTGCAGTTAGGGTTTTTGGTAGCAACATCCAACATAATACCTTTTGGCCAGCTATACATGAGACCCTTAAAGTGGTGGATCAGGACCAGGGAGCCTTTCCCAGAGGGGCAATCCTTTTCACACGATAAAGGTTACGCACAGATGCTTTCATTCCATGATCAGGTGGAAGAAATCTAGGTTTCTGTCCCTGGCTTCAGTTCTAGGGGACTCTTGTCATTGATAGATTTTGTTGACAGATGCATCTCTCGTGGGCTGGGGAATGGTCATGGAGGGCCGCTCAACCCAGGGCCTCTGGAAGGAATATCATCTCTCCTGGCACAAAAATTGCTTCTTATGTTCTTGTAAAAACAGACAATACATCGGTGGTCTCTTATATCAAACATCAGGAGGGTCTGAGGTTGCACCCTCGATGCAAACTGGCACACCAGATCCTCTTGTGTCCCCAGGGAAAACTGTCTGCTCAGAGAACTGTACAAGCCTGGGCATCTAAATTTGGGAGCAGACATAATGTTGAGACAGGGGCTGAGGCACCGGGAAATGAGACTCCACACAGAGACAGTGGAGTTAATTTGGACAAGCAGATGTGATCTGTTTGCACCTCGAGAGACAACTCAGTGTCTATTGTGGTTCTCCCTCACACATCCAGCTCCTTTGGGACTGGATGCCATGGTACAGAAGTGAAAGATACTACATCCGTAAGCTTTTCCTCCAATCACTCTACTCCGAGGAGGTCTAGAAAGAACATGCCAGGACGGGGTTTGCGTCCTTTTGGTACCCCATTTTAGCTGGCCTGAGTTAACTGCTCAGTGGCTACAGTACTAGAGTTTCTGCAAGAACGCTTCTCTGCCGGTCTTTCCCCTTCAACACAAAGTTTATGTGGTGACCATCACAGCTTTCCACACATTGGTAGGAGGTGGATCTTTGGGGAAGCACCATTTGGAATCTTGTTTCCTTCGTGGTACTCTGAGGATGAGGCCTGTGGCTCACATTAGAGTCTCAGCCAGGTAATTAGCCATAGCTTTGGAAGGGTTGTCCTTGGCACACTTTGAGCCTTTGGATATGGCAACGAATAAGTGTATAGCTCTAAAGATCGTGCTTCAATTAACGATTACTTCATTTCACACAAAAGAGTAGGAGATCTGTAGGCACTGTCGGTTGCCTCCCCCTGTACTGAGTTTGCCCTGGGTAGGGTGAAGGTTATTCTCCACCCAAGGCCTAATTATGTGCCCAAGCTACCCATTAATGTGGGTACCATGTACCTGGAAAAAGAAAACTACATCAACTTTTCCCTGGAAGAGCTCTTAAAGTCTATACACAAGATTTACATTTAAATATTACAGGTGGGGATACACAGGTCTTTTGTGTTTTCTGTTTGGACACTCAGCTCAGGTCACATCTTGTGCTCGTCCAGTACCAAATGTGACTTAGCCGAGGCTTTGTTTGTACACATTTCCCTGATTGCTCTGCTCCCATGAGTTCTGGAGAGAGTTCACCAGGACAGGGTCCATCTCAACTTGATCGCTACACTTTACTGAGCAGAGGTGGTTTCTGGATCTAATGTCCCTCCTTGATGGCTCTCCTCTGGAGATACCTATCAGGAGGGACATGTTGTCCGAGGCAGGGGGCACAATACTCCACCCCCACCCAGAACTGTGGAGATTGTGGCTGGGCCTTTGAGGGGCCCCAGCTTGTAACTCTGGTCTCTCAACTGAGATTGTTGAAACCGTTCTCCACTCCATGGCTCCCACCATGCCGCCAAGCAGACATCCTGTCGAAGCAGGGGCAGAGGTGCGGGGAATAGAGACTCCACTCCAGAAGGTGGAGCAAATATGTTTAGCCAGGCAGGTGGATCTGTTTTTGGATCTGAAGTGGATTTGCGTCTTGAGAGATGTCTCACTGTCCACTCTGGTTCTCTCTGACATCCTGCTCCTCTAAGACTAGATGCTATGGTTCAGACTTTGTCTGCACATTTCCTCCCTTCTGTTAGGAGTTTCTTTGCCACATGTGTGTGATCACACCTGATATACACTTGTTACTATGGCTGGGTAGGCATGGCCATTCCCATTGCGCTTGATGCAACGCGAGTTGAAAGGGAATTCATTGGCTGCGCATGTTACCTTAGTTCCCTGTAAGGGGAATGAGACTCTCCGTCCCCTTGCCATAATTCCTGCATCCCTGGGAGTGACTTGCTTTAGCCCATAAAAAGCTGATGCCTCTGATGTCGGTTTCACTTTATAGGTTCCACCTATGCTATCAAACAACACAGTGCTGAAGGCCTTCCCCAAAGTGTCTGCTGGATCCCACTCAGGAAAACCTTGGTTGCATGGGGAACCTGAGACATTTTTATTGCATTTTTTATCAAATTAATACAGCCTCGGTGAGCATAGGAGACTTAAAATAATAATAATAATAATAGTACCGACCCAAAATTTTTTTTTAAAGGGTGTTTATACAATTTACAGTTTCTCTTTCCCTTAAAATATTAAAAAGGGTTCTTGGAATTTTCAACCTCACAGGGCATCTTAAAAATACAACACTCATGACGTGAGGCATTTACTGCAATTTCCAAAGACAGCCATTATATAGACCAAGTATGTTACATGTATATGTATATAGACCAAGAATTAAAAGTGGAAATTTGAATCTAAAAAACCTGACAACCCACTTAAACTGAAATTTACAAGTTTATCACTACAAGTTCACATTCTCAACCAAAATCTCAGCCACTAACACTTGTTGGCATTGATGGTAACTTACAGATCTTCCCTTACAACTCACCTGTTCAGATGTCTTGTAGAAGGCCACAGAGGCATTAACCAGCTTTAATCTGTCCTCCATCTTTAGCATGAGGGTTTGCCAGTGGAGGGCCACGGTCTCAGCGCAGGCTCGGACAGCGTCTGGGTCATAGTGACCCGCCTGCAATAGTAGCTCCGCCCTCTGCTGGAGTTGTAGGGCACTCTGGTGGGTGCGTTGGAGGGAGTCAGCGTGAAGCAGAGACTGTGGAAAAAGAGAGGGGCTTTTGAGTAATGTTAATTTAATGATGTGGAAGCTGACAATAAGTACTTACTTGGCAAAAATTTTTTTTTTTAACCAAAATCGTCTTGAGAGTTCACACTTTAATGTAGCTTAGCAGAATGAAAATCAATATATGTGGACAAAAATGTCCCCTATGAGTTTTTGTCTTTTATTTCTGTAATATTGTTAAGCAATATCAAATAAAAATAAGCGTGCTATTTTTCCAGAATATCAGCATGACTGCAAATTAGATATTGATTGTACTAAAATTTCAATTAACAAGAAATTAAAATTGTGTGTTACATTTTAGACACAATATGGTCAATATTGTCTGCTTTTGCTTAAATTTTAAATAATACCAAACTGAGTTTCACAGCAAAACTGTTGTGTCTCCAAACAACACACAATAGAGTTTAATTGCTGAATGAATCAGCATACTTAAACAAATTAGTAATTCAATTATCACTTATAAAGACACTTATAAAGTCACTTGCTGCATGAATCAGCCATTTCAGCAAATTGGTTGAAAAAATAACTCACTCATTAAGACTGTGATTTGTCGCAACTTACTGACAGTTTTAGAATTATATTTTTGCAGTGCAGAGTATTTTTGTTATTGATTTAGGTCACACTGTATTATTATTCTAATTTAATTTATTGATTAAAATGTAAGAATTTGAAGATGATGCATGCATACATCTAATAAGGTTGAAAAAAAGGAAACAAATTTAATGCTGCAAATATTACCCATTAAGGAAAAAGTTTTGTAAATCACTTAAACCAATCAATGTACCAGCAAAATATAGACATATTATTTTTTCTCAATATTGCACACCCTTACTTCCAAGAAGTGTCTAATTTAATTTCTTGAGGTGAAATTAAGTTTGCTAACTGCCAGGCCTGCAGAAGAGGTAGGTATTGTCATCGATGTCCTGTCATTCAAGAACAAAACAAAACTCTGATGCTTTCACAAAAGCACATGCTGGATGAATAAAACTAGCAGCCTAATTCTGCACATTTGTTTGGTATCACAAATATGAGCTGATGAAGTAGTATATGGCTTTTAAAGTTTGAGAACCACTGCTGTAGATGATTAAAACATATTTTTGGCGGATGGGAAAATTTGGCCAATACTCAGCACTGACTTCCATTGATTTAGAGAGGCTGTCGTTAGTCAAGAATTATACGCAGCAATTTGCTGAATTAAAACACAGCCTTCATTTCGGGCTAATGTGCTTCTTCCTCATACATTTGCTGAGTAATTTTTTTTCTGAACTAAGAAAAAAACAACTCAGCTGTTTGGTATTGCACATCTTTGATGAATATAACAAAGGAAGACATTATAATTTATTGGTCAGTTTATCTTCTGTTTATGATGGATTACAGCAACAATGAGAAATCCTCTAACATTCCCCAAAATGTGTTTATTACTGCCTGCAGAGTTAAATAAATAACAACTGTTTTATGATTGCCTAATTGCAGGTAATGGTGTATACTTAATATTACGTAGGTTTAATATTTAATATTGATGTTCATATTACAACATATTGCAGCCCCATGACGCAGCCCCCTGCTGAATCTATTAAAGAGATTGTGTGTAAGGTGTGTGTGTACCTCGATGGCGAGCTGAAACTGTTCATGCTCTCTCTGAAGTTGTTCCGCCTCAGACAGGGAACCAGCATTCGTTGTGCTCGCCGTCAGCATGGATTCACCATTACGGATCCAACCCAGCACCTGCACAAATCATCAAAGCACGTAAATGCACCGGCACGTGTATGCAAATGCACACACACATGGCCATGTGACAAAACAGGCTACAGAAGTGAAGAATCAAAGGCAATGATTTAATTCAGATGAATCTGTTAACATATTCAGAGGTATTCGTTTAGGTTTTTGGTGCAGCCTCCTACTTGTTCCATTTTCAAACTAAATTTGAGAAATATGTTTTTTCCTTGCTGTAACTCAATGTCTCAACACTTTCAGATACATAATGTCAAATAATAAATATTTGCAAATCTAGCATTCAGTTTTAAATTTAGACTAACCGATTTTCAGCTCCATCTATTGAATTGTTGCCACTGTCAGTGGCTATTTTGTTTTTTAATGAGGTTGTTAACTACTAATTAGACATACTATAATGTGGCATATATAGCTATATATATACTGTATTTTCCCACATATAACCCACAGACGCAGATAATCTGCACCCCCATATAGCCCGCAGGTTTTGGGGGTTTGTGTAAAAAAATCGTTGGCATAACCCACACCTTTATACAACCCGCACCCATAGATTGATGAACTTTGTGTAAGTTCACATTTCGAATTTCGAATGTTGCTCACATGATGTCAATTATCCATAACTGTTCAGACTCGGTACACAGTGCTTGTGTGCGAAATTCAAACAATAAGAAAACAAACACAAGTCAGAATCAGAACAAAAAGAAAGAGCAGTGTCTCCCGCTGTGCAGCAGCACGTCCCTTAAGAAGCGATTCTACAGGTGTTGATCATCGGATGAGATGAGAAGAGCCCGCCCACGTGCAGCACAGCCAATCACGTCTTCTTGCATGATTGACAGGTCAGACAGCCTATCAGTGCCAGCTGTCAGAGTGATAGTACAAGCGCCAGAGACAACAACCCTCGCAAGAAAGAAAAACAAAGAAAATACAGTAGAACCCCGACTTACGAAAATAATCCGTTCCGAGGTTGGCTTATTAAGTAAATTTTTTCGTAAGTCGGTCAGGCTTTTACATGTAAATTGTCTAATCCGTTCCAAGCCCTACGAAAACACCACATTAAATTTTATAAATAAAGCTATGCTTGTTCAGTATGGTCCCTATGGTTGAAGGGTTGCGGCCATATTCTTTCGCTATGGCGGTCAAGCACATCCCAGCTTCATACTTCTCAATTATCTCCCATTTTTGTCTCCATGGAGAGCTTCCTCTTCTTCCTTTTTACTTTCACTTTCATCGTGCTGCATCGCCATTATTTTGTGCCCAGTGAAAAGCTCTCAGCTCTCAGCAACAATCTTCACATCCTTAAAAATCTTAAAAATATATCTAAGTTGCGACATATGCTCTCTAAGACGAATGCGGAAAAGTTAGTTCATGCGTTCATGAGTTCAAGGCTAGATTATTGTAATGCTCTACTAGGTGGTTGCCCTGCACGCTTAATAAACAAATTCCAGCTGGTCCAAAATGCAGCAGCTCGAGTTCTTACTAGAACCAGGAAATATGAGCATATTAGCCCAGTTCTGTCAAACCTGCACTGGCTTCCTATTAATCACCGAATACATTTTAAAATCTTGCTAATTACTTACAAAGCATTAAATGGTTTAGCTCCCCAGTACTTGAGCGATCTCTTAACACATTATAGTCCTTCACGTCTATTGCGATCCCAAAATACTGACCAGCTTATAATACCTAGAATATCAAAGTCAACTGCTGGCGGTCGATCCTTTTCCTATTTAGCTCCTAAACTCTGGAACAGTCTTCCTAATACAGTTCGGGAAGCAGACACACTCTGTCAGTTTAAATCTAGACTAAAAACACATCTTTTCAACCTGGCATACACATAACACATTATACATACATTTTAATCCAAATCATGTAAAATGATTGTTAGGCTGCATAATTTAGATAAGCCGGAACCGAGAACATTCCCATAACACCTGATGTACTCGATACATCAGAAGAAGAATGGCATCTACGCTGATATTGTTCTCTGTTTATTCCGAGGTTACCGTGGTCAGCCGGATCCGGGCCGTATCCAGATCAGATGAAGGACCTGGACACGAGCACAGCACTACCCTGAAGTGTCTGCGGAGACCGTGACTCTACTGGACCCTCCCCTGTGACGATCATGAACCCATCTCCAACCGGACCAAATTGGACTTCATATTGGACTTGAATTGTTGTCAATATAATAATCATGTACTGTTTGGCTTTGGCCAGAGGAGAACTGGTCCCCCGACTGAGCCTGGTTTCTCCCAAGGTTTTTTCTCCATTCTATTCTTCATTCGTTACGTCACCTGCCGGAGTTTTGGTTCCTTGCCGCTGTCGCCTATGGCTTGCTCAGTTGGGGAAACTTAACACTTAAAATTCATCAATTGTATTGATTCGCCTGCTCTTTTGGGGCTTCTGTTCAGCCAAACAAACTTTGTTTATATTGTTTTTCCTGTAAAGCTGCTTTGAAACAATCTACATTGTAAAAAGCGCTATATAAATAAAGGTGACTTGACTTGACTTGACTTGACTTGACTTGACATCCATGGCTAGTGATTAGAAAAAAGTTTAAGTTAACTGGAAACAAAATAATGGCGATGCAGCAGAAAACTTGTATGCGAAAGCTCGGAAAAACTTTAGCGTTAGTGTAGCACAGACAAAATGGGAGAGGAACGCCGCTCCGCAGAGGCTGGTGGGAGCCATGCTGACCGATAGGAGAGCAGGATGCTGCAGCGAAAGCTAGCGTCAGAGCCGGGAGCAGTGTTGCCAGATTGGACGGGTTCCCGGCGGGTTTTAAGCTGTAGTTGGGCTGGACATCTTCAGTCCAATCTGGCAACACTGGCCGGGAGACAGTCAATGGGAGAGCGGGACGATTGGTGCGAGTTTCCGGGTCAGTGGCTCACGAATTTCAAAACAAAACCCGGAAATCGTCGCCTCGGCCGGGATTTCGTTTTTCGCATCTCGTTACTCGGGCGGAAAAAACCCCGCAATCTTTTATCGTAAGTCGAATTTTTCATACGTAGACCGTTTCGTAAGTCGGGGTTCTACTGTACCACAAAAAAAACCTTACGTCCTTAGGAACGTAACAAATATATTTAAATATTATTACTTGTAAGAAATCTGTGATATAGCCCGCACCTGTGTGATATAGCCCGTTATTCCACAAATCTGGTATAACCCGCGGGTTATATGCGGGAAAATACGGTGTGTGTATATATATATATATATATATATATATATATATATATATTATGATTTCAGTAGAATTACGTAACACTGAAGACTTGAATACTGAAGTACGCAAAACAAATTCACAGTACTATAAATAAAATGTTACTTCTGTTCCAAATCTAATCCAAAACTATTGCTGGTTTTACCTTCGACAAATTAAACCTTTTTTAAATGAACCTTTTCCTTATCTCAGGACAAGTATTTCTGTATAATGTTTTAGTCAATTCACTGTTCTTTTTATTTGTTTTAAATATTTATAAATGGTTTGAGTTAAATAAATGAGATGATTTGTTTAAAGAACATTTTATTTATCATTTCTGATTCATATCAAAGTGGAAATACTACCGTTTTCAAAACAGCAAACTTCCATATCTCAAGTATCAGTGAAATGTGCAGAAACATTAAAGCTGAGCTGGCGGGATTCCTCAATTCCACATTATGTAACACCCTGCCTACATTTACATTCATTTTCTAACCAAACTGATGTACAAGAGTACATATAGAAATGAGATATAACATAATTAATTAAAGAACAAAGATAAAGCTAAGAGGTCGCAAGATGACAGCACTGCCAATAAGAAAGCAGTGCTTGTCTATGAAATACTGCAAGTGAACTGACTGATTCATTTTTCTGAAATGCAGAGCTGCAGTCTGCACCCACGCACAGCGAGAGTCTGGATATGAGCGACAGTGTGTGTGTGTGCGCGTTCAAAGTGTCGAAGATAAAGGCAATTAGCTGGGCACTCAGTTCTCGGGGCTAATGGCATCAGTCAGAATCTTAGACATTAGCACAGCACAGACTTGTTTCCTTAAGTCAGGTGTTCCTCATGACAAAGTCACTTTAAGTAGGGCCCTAAAATGTGAGCATGAGTCGAGATGTAGCAATTGGTCTTAAACACACACCTGTTTGACCTCCGCCTGAAGGTGTCGTAGCTGCAAGCACTGCTCCAGACGTTTGTGTGTGTGTTCTGCACTCACTTCCAGCTCATGCTGCTTTTCATTCAAGAACTCCAGCAGCTCTTGAACTTTTGATGCCAAATCAACGTCTTTTTCCCCAGTGAGTTCCATACCTGAAAAATACACACATCAGCATATATACATTTGCTCTAGTATATGAGTTAATAATAAAATATCAGTCTAAGCAACAACTGATGTTCCACAAACATTTGACAAACAAGTCTTCAAATACTGTTCACACTTCTTTATGAACAGTACATGTGTACCATCATTATCAAAACTATATGAAAAGTGCTTGTTATACTTGTTCAGTGTTGTAGTCCTCGACCTCAAGATAAAGAGCATATTTTCTGACTAGTTTATTTTGATCTTGTTCAGACTCAAATACTACAACTATAACAAAAAAAAAAACCCGTTTTGCTAACATTTCCATGAAGTTATGGAAACTTTATTCCTGAATGTTCTCTGAACATTCAAAATGTCCAAGCATTAAGGGAACATTAAATCTGGCAAACAGTATGGGAAAACTGCTTTTGAATGTTGAATCTGAAACAAGCAGTACAATTTTAAAAACTTTACATGAAAAATGTATACATAATTCTCTTTGTAGTAACCTTTTAAAAACAATTTTCATAATGTCATAATAAACTTATCAGGATGTATATCAGGATGAAATACGAAAAAGTATTTTATGGGAAAACTAAATTTACAAATTTAACTAGATATCACCACACTTCTCCAGTTTATTAATCCCAGGACATTAAGGCAACTGGTTTGTATTGAGTGTTCTGAAATGTTATTTTTAGATATTCAGTGAGGCATTATCTAATTAAATATGCACTAATATGCACTAATATGCATATGCAACTTCCCAGAACAGAAATCTGAACATAGGGAGCCAGTTTTAAAATTCCTGTTTCATTTTGTTGACATCTTAAAATCTCCATAGAATAAAAAAATAAAAAAACAGTTGGAAAAAAGGTGTTTTAGGAATAAAATGTTATATAAATCAGGCAAAGGATATAGTAACAAATCCCTCAGTAAAAACCTTCAGAATTGATATGAAAAGAATATAAAAGTAGAAAGTTTGATGTTTGTAAGTCCTACTGTGGAGATTGAGAAAACAGCTTTAAAGAGATGCATTGTAATTACAATCTACACATACTACGGGATGAATGATTTGTTGAAGCTGACATTTATGTGATTAACATCAACGCCGACGACATTAATGAAACATATAAAGCAGAGACTGAACGTGGGTTACCTTGTGCACAGCTATGACATATGCCACACAACATTATTGCTCCTACGTAACAGCTTATATTATCAGTTCTTTTGTCTTTGGGCCGTTTTGTGTCTCACAGATTTCTGCTCGTTCTAAATCAGACAAAGATAAAGTAGTATTACATTTATATGAATGCATTAAATGAGATTAATGATTGCGTGTGAATTAATTCTACCTGGCAGCGTCTCTCCAGCGTCTTTAATTAGGAAGAAACACATGCTAGAACATTGAGTTTCAAAGCTGTTTTATTGCTAAATCAAAGAATGATGTTGACAATACATTTCTGAGCTGCTGAATGTTTCTGTGCCTGCAATCTGCTTATGATGTGAGAGCTACTCTCAGTACATGTTACAATGCAGCGGCGCATTAGTCCAGCTGCTTTAAAATGTGCATTCAATTTTGAGCATTCAGATGAAGTAAAAAAACTTCCTCTTAATTCCTCTATTCTCCAGGCTTGTACTACTTGTATGTGTAATGTTTGAAACTTTGTATTGTAAGCACTCTTGCGTGCTTTTGCATCTTCAGGATGAATCGCTTTCTGTATTCCTCAAATTGTAAGTCGCTTTGGATAAAAGGATCTGCCAAATGAATGAATGTAAATGTAAATGTGGTATGATTAAACATCTTGTGGAACGCTCTCAAAATATGCATGAATTTGTCATTTTAACTGTTGGAAACTGAGCGTGAAAGATGTCTTTAAATGTTTCTTACGCCCTCTATATGTCATGGCAGAGCATTAAAGTTGACTTTTGGTTGTTTCCTTTCCACTAGTAGTCTGAAAGAAGATAGCACAAAATCTCAAAATTGACCAAAACTGACAGTACGAAAAACAACAACAACAGTAATGACTTCCATAGCATCAAAAGAATTACACACTTTACATTTGCGTATTGATGTACAGGACACTATCAAAAATATATATAGAACCTAAAACCCTTACAGAAGACAATGGATTATCCCAGTGAATGAATGTTTCTTCTGTCCAGCAGGGGGCGGTGTGCTGTGAACAACTATGGCTGAGGTCTCCATCTCAGTGAGGAGTTATTATGGCACATGTCAGACAGGTGAGCGTGTGATGGAATGTCCCAGCTGCCCAGCTGAGCGTCAAATGCATGGCATCGATCATATGTGTGTGTCTGTAAATGCATTAGTGTGTGACAGACAACCAGCGGCTGTGTAAGTGCTTGCGAGACAGAGACTCCTCTCTGCAGATAAAACGCAGGGCGTTTTAACCTCCTTCTACTAACCCTTACATCACCCCACTTATCCTCAGCTACCTGCCCGTGGGCTGTCTCCATGGCAACCTCACAGCGGGCCACAGGAATCGGTTCCCATGGGAACGAGATGTGTGAGTGACACAACGGCCTCTGCAGTATCCCCAGCATCCTCACGGCAACCCAACAACGAGTGATGGAGTGTGTCCGAGGCAACCCCAAAGTGACGAGCGAAGGCCCCGTCACCATGGAAACCTTGGTATAGGGGATGTAAGGGGGGGTTTCCATAGCAACCTCACCCCTGCATACAGAGTTAATAGTATGAGAGATCCCAGAGCTATATGGAGGTCCATCTCCCTCCACTCCTTCCAATCCTTTTCATCTTCTCTTGCTGTCATACACACATTTTCCATCCTTATCTTTCCACCCAATCCTCCGCTTCTCTCTCTTCCTCTTTCATCACACATATCTAAGACAGCCCATAATGTGGGTTGCAGCTTTCTGCTGTTGTGTCCGTGGTAACTGTCAATAAAATACAACAGAGCACGGAGGAGTGAAGCGATGACTGATTCACACTCTTTTATCTCTCCACTGAACATTAACTCATCATCACTCCTGCATTCTTTTCATCAATCTCTCACGGGTCCCTACAGCACTGGTTCACACTGACTCAACAAACTGCTAAATTTCAACAAAGATATTTCAACATTGTAAAGTCAGCTGGTAGATGTTGGATGTAGAATGTTCACGTTACTTCAACAAGCACTGTTTTAAAAGATTATTATTATTTGCGAAACATAAATGATGTTTTCATCACATGGAGGGAAAGAGAAGGACCTTATAATAAAAGAGAAGCACACTGGAATGTGCATAAATAAAAAAAAGGACAGGGGATGGAAGATGAACATGTATGCATGTATATGAACATGATAAAATCCATTTTAAAATCCATCACTTTTATGTCAGATGTGAATGTTATGTTAATCCCGAATAATCGATTTGATAGCACTATATACTGTATATGTGTGATTTTTATTATTATTAAATATACATCTTATATAAAATATATATTATAAATTAGTCAATTTATATGGGTTGTCAACTTAAAATAATTTGGTAAATGTAATGTTATTAATTATAAACAAAACATAACTGAAACTTCTAAAGATAATTTATGGGAAATCAAATAAATCAGAATTTATATATTAGAAATATATATTAGATGAAAAAAGTTCAACTATAAAAATTAGGCTACTGAAACAAACAAAATAAAATAAATGTCAATTAAAAGCTAAAAGGAATTAAAAAATAGTAATAAAAATGATAAAAGCACACACAATTACAGAAACTAAAATTAAAACTCAAAATGTAAACAATAGTATTAATAAATACTATGATAGTAATACTAAAACAATGGGCCCTGTATATGGACAACTGACCCATATCCAGATCCCAGTATAAGGGATATTACTACCTTCAAACCAAATAAAGGTTGAAGTACTAAATTCCACATTCAACACATCTCACTATCCTCGCATACAGAGAGCAGACAGCACAAAATGAAACAGAATGCGGGGTATTGAGAAGGAATGTAGGAACATGTTCTGTGTGAAGGGTCTTTTGTCTACAGCAGACAGATATGGATTTCTGTGGACTGTACACTTGTGATAGGCTCATGTTCAGTTACATGGAAATAAAACAAATAATACATTAAATTACTTAAGTGTTTTTTGTGATGTCTATTCAATGATTTTGCACAATCTGCACTAGAAATGTCTTTTTCAATATCCATAAAAATACTGATACTAGTGATTAATCATATATTTTGATTCAGTTAGTTAAATAATTTGAGTAATCAATCAGCATATCATGTAGAGTTCATTGAGATTATGTCAAAGATTCCAAGACCTGACAAATGCAAAGTGAAGACCAGTAAACCAAGCATGAAACCATGCACCAATGGTGCCACCAACACAGCAACAACTGCCAACAAACACCAAAAGTGTTAAAACGCTGATTCAACAGAACTGTGCAATTGCAGTATGAAACTATGACCCTTTCACTACATCTCTAGTATCTCCGACCAGCTCCTCACCTGAAGCCTGGACCTCCATGATGTACTGGTGGAGATCCTGTCCCTGCTGTATGACCTCATAGGTCATGTTGTTCATGGCGAGCTTGCGCTCAGTGTGTCTATGTAGTCTTTGTTCAGCCAGCGTGAGTTCCTCTGTGTTGAAATCAGAAGCCTGTCGCATCAAATCTTGTTTCCATGCGTCCAGCTCACCCATCACCTATGGAACAGATGGCATTTTTTAACAGTTCACACTCATATTCATGAAATAATAAACATCTATTCAACATTGAAAAAAGTGTGTTCAATTAAATTAAATTATTAAAATTCATGTTGAGTGAGAAACTGACTAGAATTTAAGCCACTAATTGCTGTAAATTTCGACGCATTCTAACTCTTATTATTTGGCACATTCAACTATTTCTTTCAACAATTTGTTCGCAGTGGTAAACGGCTTACTGGAGCAATGCTGAATAAAACAGAAATTAAAGTGAATGAAAATTAAAACTAAATTCTGTACAAAACTGAAATGTTGGTCAATGAAATAAATCTGAAATGCCTTCTGTGTCATACATACATACATACATACATATATATTTGACAAAGCTTCAACAAAGCAGCCCTGATGCCCATGGCGCCAGACTTCTGAGGGCACACCCCTCCATGGGGAAGCGTTCCCCACCTCTCCATATGGTACCCGTCTCTCTACTTAGCGCCCTCAGGGGGCCGTTCTGCCAACTCTGCCACATCACGTGCATTGATACCCCAACAACCACCCAGAAACGTAGTGGAGTCGGTGTGCTCACACACTCTGAGGGCCTCAGAACAGCAAAATCATTTTTCCACTGTTTCGGGGCTCTACTGGTTGCTCAGGTGACACCAGAGTGTCTTGTGACAGAATGGATATTATTGCCAAATATATCTCGCTGGGTCCTGTATACGGTCAAACAGGGCTATGCCGTTCAGTTCAGGTCTCTCCTGAATCGATTCAACAGGGTCCTCCACACAGTAGTAGGCAGAGAGCAGGCTCTGGTCTTGGAACAGGAAGTAAATGCCCTACTGGTCAAGGGAGCCATAGAACAAGTTCCTCCTCACAGCAGGGAGTCCATGGGTTCCACAGCCGTTACTTTATTGTTCCATAGAAGCATGGGGGGTTGCATCCGATCCTAGATCTGCGTCAACTAAATTGCTCTGTAACAAAGCTCAAATTCAAAATGCTTACTCTGAAGCAAATCGTGTCACAAATCATGTCAGAGGGCTGGTTTATCACGATAGCTCTAAAGGACGCATACTTCCATGTATCCATCCTTCCTCAACACAAGAAGTTCCTGACATTGGGTGAAATGTACCAATATCAGGTCTTTCCTTTCGGCCTAACTTTATCACCCCGTACTTATACAAAGTGCGTGGACGCAGCTTTGGCTCCTTTGTGACTCCAAGACCTCTGCATACTAAACTATAATCACTGATTGGTGGATTCTAGCTCAATCAGAGCTTATTGATTGAGAAGGATTGAGAAAGCAAGGGCTGAGGTTGAATACCAAGAAGTTTTTTTTCCTACTTAAAGGACCACTTTTCTAGAGGTAATTTGGGATTCAAGGACGATGCAGGTGCGCCTTGCTCCGGCTCGTATCTCTTCGATCCTCTCAGCCATGAATGAATTAAAGCTAGGCCAGTCTATCACTGTTACACAGTTCCAGAAAGTGCTAGGTCTGATGGCAGCTGCGTCCAATGTGATACCTTTTGGCCTGATGTGACCAACTACATGAGACCACTACAGTGGTGGCTCAAAACCAATGGGTCCTCCCCAAGGGAAACCCTCTCTGCAAGATCAGAGTCATGTGGTGATGCCTTCGTGCTCTAGTTAGGTGGTAAAAAAATTTGGTTTCTGTCCCAGGGACCAATGCTGGAGGCTCTTTGTTGCCGCATCACACTAACAATGGATGCATCACTCACTGACAGGGGAGCGATCATGAGTGGTTGCTCAGCCCAAGGTCTGTGGTAGGGCCTTCATCTCTTGTTAAACTACCTGGAAATGCTGGCCTAGAAATGCATGCACTAAAAAACTCCCAGACTTGAGGGGCCAACATATGCTTGTCCGTACAGAAAACACGTTGGTTGTCTCCTATATAAACCACCAAGGTGGAACACCTATTAGGGAAATTTGGCAGAGCAGAGATAGATCTCTTCACCTTGCTAGAAATGACTCATTGTCCGCTATGGTTCTGCCTATCTTATCCAGCTCCACATGGGCTGGAAGCTATGGTTCAGGCGTGGCCGAGGCTTTGTCTTTATGCTTTGCTTTTGATCGCTCTGTTCCTGTTAGTTCTGGAGAGAGTCCCCTGGAAGGACCTCCTGTTCCTCCTGGCAACCTCAAATATAATAATAATAATAATATATTACATTTATATAGCGCTTTATCATAGACACTCAAAGCGCTTTACATGGAAGGGGGAATCTCCTCAACCGCCACCAGAATGCAGCATCCACCTGGATGATGCGATGGCAGCCATATTGCATCAGAACACTCACCACACACTAGCTTATAGGTGGAGAGGAGACAGAGTGATGAAGCCAATCAGAGAATGGGAATAATTAGGACAGGCCAGGATGGTTTTCGAGCCTTGTATCTCTCCTCAATGGCTCTTCCATGAAGATTCCGCCCAGGAGGGACCTACTGTCTTAGGCTAAAGGTTCAATCCTTCACCCCTGTCCAGACCTATGGAAACTGTGGGCTTGGCCTCTGAGGGGGCCCTAAGTTCTGGTCTCTCAACAGAGGTTGCTGAGACCATCCTTCACTCTAAAGCTATCTCCACTATGCCCTGAAGTGGAGATTATTCACTTCATGGTGTGGGACCCAATTAACTGCCCAGTGGGTGAACAATTCTCTTTAGGTTTATCCCCCTCCATCTTGAAGGTGTATGTGGTGGCCATAGCAGCTTACCACAGCCCTCTGGGTAACCAGTTTCCTTCGTGGCACCTTAAGGCTTTCCTTCACCCTAGACCGGGTTATGTTCCCAAGATCCCTACTAATATTGTTAGACCCATCATTCTGCATCCTTCTGTCTTGCGCCTTCCTGTCAGAAAAACTTAATCAGCTCTGCCCAGTAAGGGTGCTCATGTTCACAGAGGTGCCCTGTGATGCGGCAGGCTGATCCTCACCGCTCACTTTCATCAGGTTCGACAAACTTGAAAATAGTTATTGTAAAAACATTTATTTTAAACTGTAATAATATTTCACAATTGTAATGTTTTTTTTCTAACTACTAAAAACGACAAAATTCCTACATCTTAAAAAAACTACTATTGTATTACATTATACAATAAAATACAATATATACAACTTTAATAAATACTGTAATACTATACTGTATATATACTCAAATAAAATTGCACAGAAGGCAAAGATTATCAGCAGATAAAAACTTGTTGGTTTGTCTGTCACACAAAGCATGCATATCTTCAGAAGCCTAAAGTGAAGACAAAACAATACAGTGTATGAGTCAGATGGACCACTGTTGTGATATTGTAATGCTTCATTTGTTTGTTTCTTTTGTTTTCTTTTTGATGCTTAACATCTCTAGTCTTTATTTGGTTTCATCATATTAAAAAGAGTAGGGAGGATATTCTCCAAAAATTTCAGCTTTGGTGTTCCACAGAAGAAGGCAAGCCAATCAAGAATGGAACAACATGCGGGTGAGAAAATGATGGCAGAATTTTGGGGTGAACTATGAGATAAAGTGAATATACAACGACAAAGAACACTCCTAAATCCAAAACTGATTTTTAGATTCTTTTTTTTTTTTTTTTTTTACATAATATACAAACATATCTACAGACAAGCAAATGCAGATGGCACAGAAGCACATCTCTTAAAATAAAATGCCATTCATAAGGAATGGGTTGAGGCCATTAAACATACACACACACATTCACAGACCTCCAGGGCGTACTGTTCAAAGATACGAAACTGCAGGAAGATGTCCAGTTTGATCCTGCGTTCATGGAAAAGCTCCTCCATATGAACCTGAGCCTCGTCCAACTGCTGTAGAACACCCTCGATATGAGCCACAGAGCTGGCATGAGGCAGCTTATTACAGGCCAACGCTGTGTCTCTGTTTGAGCACACACAAACCCATGCAAACACATCCAAGAGCAAATCAATATCAGTAGAGGGCATGTTAATCCAGAAACAGTATATAGCAGCATTCCATCACATGTACGGACTTGTTCAGAAGTAATCTGAATAGAATATTAGCTAAATTGATCTGAAAACGGAAAAAACTGTTGGGACTGTAGCCTAGTGGTTACCAGATTTGGTCTTGAGCCTTGAAAGCTCATGTGCTAAATCCTGTACTTCACAACTTTGTTACTTTTTCAAGGCCGTTGCAAGTGTCATGTTGGGAATAATTTTGGTAGCTTCTGGAATGGAAAATGTGAAAACAGTTGGGTTCTGATGAAATATTATACAACAGGTGCATGCTGTCAAACTCACCGCAGATGCTGAATAAGCTCCTCTCCCTCTTTGATAACATTGAGCGTGGCATCCAGCGTGCTGCTCTGCTGCTGCTGAAACTGTCTGATCAGCTCCTGAACAGCATCTACCGACTCAGAGTTCACCAGCGGCTCCACAAGAGTCTTCTGAAAGTCCTCCATCCATGACCACAGCTAGAGGCAGATAGTTCTGAATATTAAGGCTACCATTAATGCAACTAGGTGGTTGCATTAGTGGTAGCCTTAATATTAGGGCACTTTGGGGGTTGGTAAGGTGTTGCTAGATGACTGCAGGTGGCTGTTGCTAAGGTGTTTTGGTTGGTTTCTGGAATGCTGTTATAACATTGTAAGCTGGTTTCTCTATTCCTTTATAGTTAAAATACTGCTCTCATTTAAGTTGTTAAAATAGAATCTCATTATGTTGGCTTTGTCCATTCGGTTTAGTTTTTAATTAGTACTGTCAGTCAGAAAGTGGAGTTGAGAGCTACTAACACAATCTCTTATGCATGAACAGAGATCTGTCACAACTAGCTTTTTAGGAAATAATGTTTAGTAGGTGTGTGCACACTACCTCTTTAGTGTGGGTGTGAAAAGACACTGAGATATCCAGCAGCAGTTTCCTCTGTTCCACCCGCCGTACAAACTCTTGAACTCTGACCTCCAGGTGATGGGCTGCAGCGTAAATTTCTTCTGGATCACACTCTCCCGTCTGAGCCAGCTGTTCTGCTGCTTCCAAGAGCTTATCCGCATTAGTATAAGTGTTCTGGAAAGAGAAGAGAGAGTGAGAGAGAGAGAGAGAGAGAGAGAGAGAAGTACATTAAAAATATCTTCCATGAATATTAAGGATTAATATTAAGGATTGAGGAAACTCAATAGGATGATGAACGATATTATGGCTACAGCTCATTTGGTCCCTTCTCATCAGCCAAAAACCAGACACACACAAAATAAACAGAGTAGGTTCTAACCTGTGCCACCTCCTGAAAGTCATCGTGTCGTTTTTGTAGTGCTCGTGCCCTGTGTACAGACTTTCCAACTCCTGTGTGTTTACTGAGAAATGCCTCTCCATGGTTTTCAATCCAGTCCAATACCTAAACACACACACACACACACAAATAAATTTGATTTATTGTATTGAATGTGCACTTAGTGTAGTACATCAAATCGTACATCGTAGTGTACATCAAATCTTGAAATGAGTTTTAAAGTCCGAATTTTAAGATATAAAGTTATTAAGTTGTAAGGTCAGAATGGCAAGCAATTGAGACTTTATATCATGTATTTCTGACTTTTGCAATTGCGAGAAAAGTTTATTTTACGCAATTCTGACTTAACACGCAATTACGACTTTATATCAGAAATGTAAACTTGCAATTGCAAGAAAAAAGTCAGAGTTATGAGACAAAAAGTAACAATTTTTATTCAGTGGCAGAAACAAGCTTCCATATCTTCACAAATGTTTAATTACGAAATATATTTAAATACAAATTGTAATAAAAAAATACATTCTGCAGTATACATACATTTTTAGAAGTAATTATGAAGTGATATTAAAAGATTCAAGTTCCAATTACGTCTAACTAATTAAGTTTAACTAATTGTATTTAATATAAATTTAAACTAGTACAATTTCATTGATTTCATTTTCAAATAACATGCAAATAAGGTGTTCGAAAGCTTTACATTTATCTCACTCTTAAGTATTTTCACTTAAGCGTGTTATTTCTGTAATAAGTATGCCAAAGTGTACTTCTTTTGCACATGAGTTGCCTAATTTGTAATGTTTCTTTCCTATAGAAACATTTTATACATCCTAATAGCAAGTCAAAGTTTAAATAGTTTTTGAAAAGGTTCAACAAATGTAATCAGTAAGAAGCCAAAGTTCTTTAGTTCACTGCAAAGCTCAGTGCTCATGTAGGCCTCGATTCTGTCTAAAGAGGCCCTGGAAAGGATCCAGTCACATCAAAGAAACAACACAGTCCTGACACTGAACCGGTGAAAGTACAACAAAAAGCCCCTGAAGGCGACGGCCACAGGAAGTAGAGTGTATTGTTGGAAGAATTGACTAAATTCCAAGCACAATACTGCCGTCCCTCGATGACGCTGAGGCAATTTCAGTCAACTCTATGAGTCAGAATCCGTGTCACTTCCTCTAATACTCTGTGCAGTTATTTGTTCTGCCATGGGATAAACATTGTTACAAGCAAAGATCTAAAAACAGCTACTGAAAGGTTGAGAGTTTTGGGTCAAATTTGTCAGAGGTTGAATTATGTGGGTATTGTGAATGTTTATGTTGTATGCATAGTGATTTGATAGATAAAATGATTTGCATTGTGCATGTATAATTTTGTGTGTGTGGTCATGCGCACATGTGTGATATACCTGCTGCACATCTTGTTGAAACACACACAGCTGAAGTCTCTGGTGCAGCCGAAGCTTACGATGTTGCAGGAGACCCTCAAGTCTGCGATACTGATGAACTACCTCATGGACCAGCTCCAGAACCCCCCTCACCGCCTGACTATAATCGGCCCCTGCCGTCAGAGACCCTGAGTCAGCCGGAGGCGGAGGTCTCTGCAACACATCCAGTAATGTCTTTCCTTTCTGACTGACCTGCAATCAGAAATATAACATTCATTTCATTGTTTCATTACTTTTTCTATATTTATGTTTTATCTATTATGCTGTATATATTTATACAGCATAATATCTTAATTTTTAACCTCTACATTTAATAAAAACATAACTATGTATTATCGTATTATTTCAAACCTGATGAAAACATTAGACATGGTCAATTCATGAACAAATCGTTCTTTTGATTCTTTTCAATGAACCTGTAGTATCGTTTCACAAATTGCGCTGGACAATTAATTTCTGAATGACTTATCAAGTTGAAGCTGTTCTTGAGTGAACTCACTGATTTGATGGTTTGTTCAGAGTGAAAACCCACCAAAAACCTGCCAAACCTTTAAATGTGTGTTGATTTCACCAGTGCCGTGTAACGCGGTCACTCCTACTAGACTGTAGCTGGTTGAATTTTATATATAATATTTGTAGTCTTTTAAAAAGTAATCTGAAATATATATATTTTTTTAAATATAGCAAATCTAAAGTCAAAAATATAGATTTTTCAATGCATATCGACACTGAAATATCTGAAATGCTTCCAATACTCATTCCTCGGAGAATAGATAATCAGCTACCATCTGACAGAAAGTTGTCACAAACCCCCCTAACTTCACTCACTTATTTAATTTGCTCCAGACGAATATTGTTGATGTTACAGGCATTTTCAGGATTGTGTGTATTGCGCATCATTTACATAATTTTGTGCATACACACATAAAAGCTACCTCTCAGTACTAAATTGAATTGTTTTCACTGCTTATTGCACTTAAACAGTCAAATACTCACAAAATAATGTCAAAATGCCACACTTGTCAGGTATTCATGTAAGCAGAGTGAGTGAACAGTTGGAAGAAAGAAAACACTCTGACACTACTCGAGTTTTGTTTGTGTGTGCGCGGCTTCGAGTGCTCGAATCGCGTGCACTCTTGTCTGTGTAACGTCTTGTGTGCGGTTTATAGTGTGCGATCCCCAGACGGTCTTGTTCGGTCTTGGTTTTGTGTCGGGGTTCGGACATTCATGACCAGTGTGTTCGTCCTTGTCGTGAGAGCCTGAGACGAGTGGTTGCTCGTACTCACGCACTCTACGTTATGTGAGTGGCCGCAGTTTCAAGAAAAAAACCCAAAAAGATGTGACAACCAAACCAAAACACAACATGAAAGCATGCGGCCGAAGTAAACACGAACCTCTACTTGTACCGCATGCTCTCGTGTCCTTGTGCAGTGTTGTAAGCACGCGGTACAAGCAGAGGTTCGTGTTTACTTCGGCCGCGTGCTTTCATGTTGTGTTTTGGTGTTGCGCGTGCGGTTTGGTTGTCACGTCTTTTTGGTTGTCACCAGGCGTCGTCTTTTGTATAATGTGAACACGCGGCAATGCGCGTCCACATTGGCTGCGTGTTCATGTCTAGACTTTGTGTTCTCCTCCCAACTCCTCCCCCTATCGTTAGTTTAATTTGTCCCAGCTGTTTCCTGATCATTTACCCTTCCTCCTGTGTGTATTTAATCTCCTCATGTTTGCTGTCCTGTGTCGTGTCATTGTCTTTCATGTCATCATGCTGCTTGTTCCTGTTCTTGATCCTGTCCTAGATCCTGTCCTAGTTAAGTCCTGTCTTGTTCCTTAGTTAGTTAGTCGGCCTTGTTTTTCCCCCTCGGGGTGGTTTATGTTTAAAGTTTTGTTTTACTTTTGTTAATAAAAGCCCCAACCTGCACTATTGAGTCCTCACTCTTGCCTTCACCCCCAACCCTGACAATTTTAGGCTATACAGTACATAACTATAAACTGTTTTGAGAACTAAATCTACTCAACAAGTATTTTAAGTTTGTTGTACAGTTTGAAATGCAAATGAAACTAGTTTAACTTAGAAATTGCTAGTAAATTTCATAAATAAGAAACTGCAAGTATGCAAGAAACATACAAAGAAACTACAAGTAACACACATACTTTAATCATCTGTTTTATTTACAACCATTTTTTTACAGTGTATATATGCCCACTTGTATCACTGTCTATATGGGAGGCTACTTTACGTAAAAAGTGTAAATGATGTAGAAAAAATAAAGCAATTAATTTCCTAATGCACCTTCTCCTTTCTCTTAGCAATTTCAAAAGATATCAAACTACTACAACCCAGTATCGAAGGTTACATCTCATATTAAAAAGTGTTTTAAAAAGAGTAGCTTCTGAAAAGCTCACCTCTGTATATGCTGTGGTGACCTGCTCGTATAGATTCTGGTGGTTGTGAATGGCCATCTCGAGTTCTTGTGTCGCTGTTGGCAATCCGCCCTCACCGCATGACTTCACCCATCCCTCCATGCTGGCCAGAAACTAAGAACATCACAGTGAGAACATGCTCTTAAACTTTACAGTAGGTCAATGTAATAAAACCAGAGAGGACAGAGGTGCACAGTTGTACGAACTCATTAAAAAAAGGGTCAAACAAATTGGAGTCATTACCCGTTCAACGTTACGTCTGAACTGAACTGACGAATTGGGATCTCGTCTGTGAAACCAATCATCTTCGAGAGTAGCTAAATAAGCTAATGAACATTGGCGTACAAGATTTGCATTGCACTCTCCGCCCTGCAAAGCGAGTATTTAAGGAAGAGCATGTGATATTACACATTTAGCTTTCCGCTTCGGAGACGAGAGTTACGAAACAATGTAAAGCAAGTCAACGAGTGTGCTTACGAGTCGTGGGGAAGCAATATACAACGAAACAGCCCAGTTATTACCTGTTCAGATGTTTGGTGGAACACTGAGGACATGGCCAAGATGGCACTGCGCTCCTCCAGTGCCGAGGCAAAGCTCTTCCAGTCCTGATCCAACTGACCAGAGACCTGCTGTATTTGAGCGGCTGCGTAATGACCTGCCTCACAGAGCCGCGTCGCCACTGAGATGATACGCGAGATATTCACATATGCGTTCTGAAAAGAGAGACAGGATGCCAGAGGATGATACCACTCAATTAATAACAAGACGACACAAAGGCTGCCTCATTTTGTCTAGTGACGGTTTATCAAGGGTTTTCTTGTAGCATTTCCCCATCGTACCATAGAGTTCATGGCAAAGTGGTCATGCTGGGTCTGTAGATCTGCTGAATGTTGGTAGCTCACGCCAATGTCTGTATGTGTCTGCAGGAACAGCTCTTTATTGTGTCCGATCCATTCAAACATCTAGAGAGCGAAAATAGAGAGAGAAAGAAATATTGCTTTCACAGACAATTTGGAAAAAAACTCTTCCAATGTGTTTACACACATAAAGCAGCAACCTATGACCACAGGCTGAAGATACCATACTGGACCAATCAAGACGCATATTTCTGCATAAATATTTACAAAGGCCCTAGCAAATTTGCTTAACTGTCGATCTAGGGCTTTGGGTGATTTAACTCCCTGTTAGTTTTGTAGTGATCTACACATGAACCTTAATATACACAGATTTTCTCTTTGGCTGCTGTACAAGCAATAGCCCTTAGTGTTCTGGCTCTTGTGGAGCACAGATGGGCTCAGTCAGCGGGACTGGGGAGTGTGAGACTTCCTCTCCGTTTGGGCTTAAACGGAGCACAAGGCCTCCTGTGGACATCAAGCCGCAGAAGGGAGTGCAGTGAACATTCCATTATGATTACAATCATTTATTATTTACACATTTATTACGACCTTCACCTATATTACTCTACTTCCGTTAGCTGATTGTCCATTGAAACATGCTTTTAAAAAATGTAAGTGGTGTTTACCTGTGCAATATTTATATGAGAGTATGTACCTGAGGGAGCAAATTAGTGCAACGTGGCTTCGTTGCTGTGGAAATTAATTATATATTTTTACCCCACAATATCTATTTTCTCTTCCACTTGTTATGAGTGGGGTCCACAATTAGAAATCTGTTTTTAACACAATAAAAGCTGTTTTGGGCCTTGAATTTTTTCACCAAAATAAAAGCTCTATAGTTTAATGTCTGGAAGCAAAGAAATTAAGACATAAATATTAGCAATTTAATTATATTACTACTACTAACCATAATAATAATAATAATAATTTTGAAGTATAAATACATTTATTAAAAGTATTATTATTATTATACAAAAATACATCTAATTTGCAGTTTAATTTAATAAAATTATAATAATATTTAATTGATTAATCAAATATTTCCTTTTCATTTTTTATAATTGTATTAATAAAAATAAATAGACTAAAAGGATAATAAATTATTGTTTTTGTTGCTGTTGTATAGTCATAATCACAGTTGCACATTTACAATTTTTGTTTTATGACCTGCCATTGCAGATCATTATTTCTCCTTTTTGTTCATCCCTGACTGTACTTCCTTATTTTTCCTAGTACTATTTTCCCTTATAGATATGTCAAACTCTGATCCTATCCGCTAACCTTTTCTGCATCCTGCTCGTACAGCCGTAACTGAAAACACTGGTCCAGCTGTTGCTTGCGGTTGTGCCAGGCCTGCAGAAGATGCTGCCGTGTAACTTGAAGTTTATCCAACAGGGCGGAAATCTTAGGTACCAAACTCTGGAAATCGGCCCCACCAGAGAGCCTTCCGTCTCCTCCATCCCTGATCTTCTGTAGGAGTCGCTGTCCTTCATGGTCTAACTCATCCACTGGTGCTTTCGTCATAGTCTTCCTCAGTCGAGCGTGCTCCTCCAAGAGTTTCCGCGCTTCCTCTGCATTAGTGGCTAGCTCTTGGCAGGAAAGCACCTCCTGCAGCTCCTCCAGCCGGGAAAGAAGGTGCAGAGCGCCTCCAGTGAACTCCTCGAGAGAAACACGGAGCTCTGTCCATTCCACGTGGTCATACTCCAGGGTCCCCTCTAGATCTCCCGTCAGCTGAGATGGGTCCACCAACTTAGTCAGACCTTCCACTGAAACCATACTGGTCTAAGAGAAGAAAAGAATAACCACTCATGTACCAAACAGTATATAAAATATAAGGACTAATATATAGCCCATATATGAAGCCCAAAAGAGTGATCAACTGCACATTGTAAAATTAACAAAAAAATGAATATAAATTAGGGCTGTGAATTTAATTAATTTAGTGTGAAGAAAAACAACTTTTGTTCACTTTTGGTCTGCCGCAATAATGTAACAGTCTTTTTATTATCTCCAGGTGAGGAAGGTTCTCCGTCAGTACTGATATAATTAATTGTGATAAAGGTAATTATTAAAATAAAATAATTCATATTTTATCATATGTGTAATTCAGCTGAATGGAACAGAAAGGCATATTAAATATATATACACACTACTATTAATACATTTGGGGTCAGTAGGATTTATTTGTTTAAAGAAATAACTTATTTAATCAGGAAGGATACAACAATAGTCTTTAGATCTAAAAAATTTTTTGGTATAAAATCAGTATGAAAGTAAATCAAATTGCTGATTTTATTTTAAACTGTATATTTTTGTGGGTTTTATTTGAAAACAAAAAATGCCAGTCTTATACCTCAAAGGTGAATTTGGCACTGCCAAAGTTGGTCTTCTGCTTTTGCCAGAAGTTGTCTGGTTTGATAATGAGAGCGACACAGATCTCAGCTGGAAATGACTCCTGGAGCGTCTTCAGCAACGGCTTGATTAGATCCCACTTAGATCCACGCATGTCTACGATCACTGTAAACCCTCGTTTACTTACATCCTCACTGCGCAGGAAACACAGATTGACAAATCTCAAGGAAAGCCAAGAACTTAAGGCCATCCAAGAAAATTTGAATGAAATTTTGAAATTACATTACGTAGTTTTGAATGTTCTCTGAATATTTTGAATCAAGTAGTAACATTCAAAAGATGCAAGTAAAACATTTAAAAAGCAATGTATGAATAACATTATTAGACGACTAGATAACTTGGAACGAACATACTGGATTAAAGTTTGTTCATAAGTTCTCAAAGTTCTGCCTGTTAGCTGGGAAGCTATATGATTTTATAGTTACATCACATTGCATCAGAATCCCTAGACATCAAATAGATGCTATAATCAAAGGATTTAAATGCATCCATATTATCCTTTATGTCACAAACTTTAACAGTTTTATTATGATACTGTATAGGTGCTAAAAGCAATTTCATCGTTTTGGATAAGGTTTTTGAAGCTTAAACAAGGACAAGCAAGCCTTTTTTTTCTTTTTACTGTTTACATCTATGGATCTATGGCTATCAGAGAAAGCTTTCTTGGGACACTTTTCTTCAGGGATATCTTTCAGGGACATTTTATCAAATAAATGTTGGAATTTTATAACCTGGGCACAGTAGAGAGGTAGGTCACCAGTTTGCGCAAGTCTTCTTGCTTTATTCTGTCATGATTACTTCGTGCAGGGAAAGTAAGAATGGGTCCTCCTCTCTTGTCTCTTCCTCCTGAAAAGAAGAGGATCATTTTATTACTTATTCTACTACTCAAAGCACTTCAATGGCCATAATTACGGTAATACCCATGAGTCTGTGTGGGTACATGCTTAAGAGGGTGGTGAGACGAAGCTGTTCCAAAGTGAATTAATGCGTGTGTGTGTGTTTACAATGCAATTATACATTTCCCACCTGAGACAAAGGCAACCTTCTCTCTTAAAACTGTTAGAACATCAGCTGCCTTTATTCCATCATTCCTAAGAGATCCTGATGAGAAAGACGGAACTAAGAGAGAGAAAAAGAAGAAGAGAGAAAGAAAGGGATATAAAAGTTATGAATAGACTGTAACCAACACAGACAAAGGAAAAAAGAAGAGTGCTCGACTGAACAGTGTTTTTCAATGTCCTTCCATTAATTAACCCTGAGATTTTTTTTTTTTGATGTTTACAGAGTGTTAGACATCATGTTCACACTGCTCTTTTCCATACTGTAAAAATTAATGATGACCAGGGCCAGTCAAAACTACAAAAATAGTAGAAAAACTACATAAGTAATGCCATAATAAGGATGTCACAATTGATTTAATGATACGCATGAGAAAAGAGATAGAACAAAAATAGTCTTTAAGAAAATAAACAAGGAGCTCTCAAGAGATCCATGGAGAACAAACTATCACAACCACGTTAAACAACTAAGGAAAAACATGGCTTAGGACAATGCTTTCAACTGAAAACAAAGTCTGTTGTCTGTTTTTAGCACATTGTAGTCATTTAAACATTAATTTAGTTTGTTTCCTTGATTCTTAAACATGGCATTCTTCATGTTAAACATGGCATGAGATATCTTGATGTGCCATATGTGAAATGACACAAATGTAAATATCAACTTAAATTATACTTTTTCTTGATAAAAGCTATCATAGAACCTTGTAGTCTTCACTCTGTATGATTGCTGCTACCACTACTACTTCAACAATGGTAAAGTGGCCAGACGTCCACGTTTTCCAGTGACAGTCATGGTTTTTGGTGTTCTGTTTCCAGCTGGAGCTGTACCCAGAAGTGTACCCGATTAACAGGTCATTTAAAAAACCACAACAAACTGTACAGCAGCCTGCTGGTTACTGGAGCAATCATGTAGAGATTATTTCCACTGAACTGTTCACGATCGTCTGGTCTTGTCGTTCAAACATGAACTACTCACCTGACTACCAACCTGAGAGACACTTACCCATGTTATTCCTGCCCCAACAAGGACACTCTTAACCCTTCTTCAGTTTACCTGATCTTCAGCCCCAACTGTCGTCAATCAGATAAGAACTCTCACTAACTGCCTGCTTCTCCAAACAACTCTCTCTTCCCAGTCTCATCAATAAAACCCTGTTCCGATCTTACCTGTGCATTTCACTCT
This sequence comes from Rhodeus uyekii, assembly GCA_037043235.1. Classification (NCBI taxonomy): domain Eukaryota; kingdom Metazoa; phylum Chordata; class Actinopteri; order Cypriniformes; family Acheilognathidae; genus Rhodeus; species Rhodeus uyekii. The sequence goes on along the minus strand of JAWRVZ010000032.1, from coordinate 3,083,944 downwards.
TCTGAATTGTCAAGAGACCAGACCAACATGCAACAGGAAGCGGATCCTGTTGATACCAGCAAATCAACCACTGGATCCCTTCAGTTAGCGCCAGCACTCTGTCAGGCACTTCAACGACCCATCACCACTTTTTCACCATGTGCTTCTACCAGTCCCAAAACCCGACCAGCGAGTTGAGGTGGAGGAATACAGGGGATTATTGATGCAATGATCTCTTTTTATTTCAAAGAGACCTCAGCTGTTCTACAATGATCAAGTAAAGATCGCTGACGGCATTCCTAAAAAATTTCAAGGTCTTAAGTCAAACTGCCATTTACATCCCATATCAACTCTACCGGCTCCATCAGGGGAAATCCTCCATGAACGATTATGCTCTCCAGTTTCGCAAATTGGCTGCCGTCAGTGGTTGGAACAAGACAAGTCTGATCACTGAATAATGTCAAGGCCTCAATCCCAACATCCGCCAATAGATGGCAATCTACGACAATATGATGGCCTGGAAAGCTTTATCTGCAAGATCAAGATCTCTCAACTCAATGCCTGCCTTCTCCGTCCACCTCTTCATCTGTCTCCCCTCCAGATCCTGAACCCATGCAACCAAACTTCCACTTCATCAGCCATGGGAATGTGCTATCGACTTGCTAGGGGTAAAGTATACCCATTGACCATCCTAGAAAAGAAGCCCATGGAGGAGTACATCGAGGAGGCTCTTAAGCAAAAATTCCCTGCTACCCTCTTTCTCTAGTCTTAGCAGCTTCACCACCCGTGGAGCACCTATTACCTTGTTTAAATCCATAAGGATGATGAATGGAAGGTAGCGTTCCTCACCCCTTCAGGTCACTACCTATATCTCATTATGCCATAAGGATTGTCCAATTCACCTTCTGTCTTCAACGGTTTCATGAACGAGGTGTTCCGGGAATACCTCCATTGTTTTGTCATAATCTATATCAACATCCTCATCTACAGAGCCGACCGTCGCCAACACATGACACAGGTCCTGCAGAAACCCAGAGATTTCCATCTCTACTGCAACACCTCCCCATATGTAAGATGTTACATTTGAGGGTTGCACAGAAATCGACTGATAATAAAATGCACTTCTTCAAACAAATACTTTTTCTCTGTTTTTATTCCCTAAACTCAACAAGTGATGATCAACAACAACATAACTGAGCAGTTTTACATCAATGCGTTTAAAGAGAGTCAATAACAAATCAAACTTATCATAATTGTCCAGAGTTAGATGAATCAGATGATGATGGGATGAGATGAACAAGATCCAAATGGTTATTTGAGAGCGATACAATGATATATTCCAGTAATCCCAGTGCGAGAGAAATGAAGATGTGCTGTTTGGAGATGACGTTGTCTTGCTCAATGTCCGAAGAGCCCACCAAAGTCAGCAACAAATGGGATGAGCCATAGCAGTAGCAGTAGTGAAGTTACATCTGACACAAACGCTCCAAAGCTTGCTTCAAACTCAAATGGCCCTTGCAATGAACCACTTTTTTGGAGCTTGTGTCACGTGAAAATGACTTCTGAAGCAAACACACTGGTTCACTCCTGTGTGAACCACCTGACTGCTTTGACAGCCCAATTCAGTGTTGACAGGTTTTAAACCTGGCGGCTGTACTTCTTATAAATGTGAAAGTTTTTTTAAGCTGGTCTGATCTTCTGTCCTTGTCTAAATAAATAATTACACACACACACATCATGCTTAATTTTTTATTATCAAGGTAAACACATGAAATTCATGAGAATCTTTAAAATTCACCAACATAAATGAGTTTCACAGCACTAACACTGTTTCAGCTTTGATTGCCTACTTTGATATAAGCCTACTTGCATTTTATGGTTGTCAACGTTGTAGCATTATATTTACTTCACCAGGAGATGGTGCTGCAATTTCTATCTGAATGAAGCTTCGAGCAATGAATCATTTTCGACACAGTTGTACCAGAAAGCAATAATGCTTCGAAGCGCTTCATTTGGCCATCACTAAGTAGCAGTCCTTTTCTATAAAAAAAATTAAAAATGCCCACAAACGTTTCTAATTACAAATACATCATATAGCCAACCTTAGGAATCATTCAATACTCACGTTTGAGCATAAACTTAAACAGTTTTCAAAAAAGGACTCATGGGATGTTAGGTAGCCATGAGCTCAACCATGAGGTTTCCTTCTACCAAACAGTCTAACTTGTCTACGATTCCGGCTTACATACAGCAACCAATTACCTCTAGCACCCTCAAGCGGCTGCTAATATGAACATGATGGCATTAAACATTTTTAACAAAGCAAAACAATACGTACACACATGTAGCATTCTCTAATGTTACACTACCTTAAGCTAGTGACCGTGACAAAATTCACTTCCTCGGGTACATCATCGACCAGCATGGCATCCAGATGAACCAGAGGAAGGAAAAGTCAGTTGAGAGCTAGCCACAACCATCTTCAGTCAATGAGTTACAGTGCTTCCTTGGATTTGCCAACTTCGATAGGAGGTCCAAAAAAACCTTCACCAAGATCAGCTCATCACTCACCTCCTTGCTCCGCAACAAGCCCAACTCTGTCCTGGAACTCTGAAGCTACTACTACTACCTTCAACCAAACCTTTTGAACAGCTCCTAGCCTCACCCATCCAAATCCAGTACTTCCCTTCATTGTCGATTTGGATGCTTCCATCACCGGGGTAGGAGTTGTCCTATCTCAGTGGCAGGATGAGCCTTCCAAACTCCATCTATGCACCTTATACTCCAATAAATTATCCACTGTAGTGTGTAATGTTGTTTTATCAATGCCATGTGTTCTTGTAAATGTTATAATATTGTTTTGAAACGCTTGCTATTTACAATGATTGGTATCAACTGGTTTTATTGTATGAATTTTTTTAAATTACTTTTTTTTTTACGGGTGAAACCAGATCAAAAATTTGAATAATCAAACTAAATCATAATAATTGTTAATGTTAATAATAATATAGCGAACCCACAACAATCAAAAAATAAATAAAAATACAATGTCCCTGTTTTTAAATGAATAGATCAGTAATATTTTGACCACTCAAATAGGAATGTAACAGACTGCCAGCCCCTGGTCAACAATCACTTTCATTTTATGGAAAAGAGCAGAATGAACATTCAGCTAAAGTTCTCCATTTTTGCTCCACAAAAAACTTTCAATTTTATAGGTGAACTATCCTTTTAAGTGGTTATAATTGATCCCTGCAAATACTGAAAACTTGTCCTTGTCCCTGCGCATAAAACCCACCCCGACACATACCCATAACCCAAAACATATCAGTCTGCTGATCAGATGTCCTGAAAGATACAGGAACGATACGAGCAGCATGCGCTCATCCGTTCAATGCAAGGACACCACATCCAATTTAAATTATTGGCCTATTAAATACCTATTAACCACTTTATTTCCCACTTTTCAATAATTTTCTTAATTTTCATTGAAAAGAAAAAGAAAAGCCGCATACGAACTTGGGTCGGTCGGGTCAAAAATAGAGTGCAACAGTGCCCATCCACTTTTTTAGTGGAGTTGGTTTCGGAAGTATTTTTCCCATTCATTTGTATCAAGTATTTGTTAAAGCCATGAACCGAGCTATGAGGTGAATCATAACATTGCAAACTTTGATGTGAAGCAAAAAATTATTTGAAAATTATACAAAAATATAAAGGTACAAGACTATGTACTTAATGGCTTTAGTAATAGAAAAAATACAATCAACAACAAAGATTAGCATAGCATGCAGCATAATCTAATTAAATATTACATTTATTGCAGAATGTGCATAGAGATTCAGATATTGAAGTATTTTGAGAGTGCAAGGAAACAGACTTGATTACATCATTTAAGGCGCTTCATCGGAATGGGCGGAGCTAACAAGATCTTTTGTTGCAGTTTGCTCTCTGATTGGTGGAATTTCCTGTACAGCATCATGAATTAGGTAGTGAATCATAATTATTTTAAATAATGCAGTTATAATAATGCAGGCTAATGTCTTCAACAGATGCAAATAACAATGGTTAACAACCTCATAGCTCACAGTATGATTGTCTTTAAAGGTTTATAGGTTATTGTTCAAAACAAGTTTTTACTTGAGTGTTGCACTATCATGTGTGGCTAAACCAGACCTTGGCTGGCAGTTAAATGCACTAATTTTGCTGTTTTGCACATTTTGGTTTAGACGTTGTATTCACTGTATCACCTTTGAATGTAGCACCTAGCTTTCCTGTAGCTCAAACAGTAGAGTGTTACGCTTGCAACATCAAGTTCATGGGTTCGATTCTCAGGGAAAGCAAGCACTGATTAAAATGTCAATATGTTCCTTGAATGCAAGTTGCTTTGGATAATAGTATCTGCCAAATGCAGAAATGTAAATTAATTCAAACGTGTGCAAATATAACATAAAACAATACAGTTTTGTTCTTGGTAAATATGAATAAACAGGATGTTGTGTGGGCATGCTTCTACTATTGCTGCTTTGTATAAGGATCACGAGGGACACATGCATGGTCTGTAAACACTGAATGACAGACAACATTAAGTATAATACTGACTGCATGGAAAATAGAGTAGTAGGTCATAGTAGGTCGAGCGGGGGGCAGGGAGGCCCAGCTGTTGGCACGTCTCCTTCTGTTTAGATTCATTAGTGGTGTAATCTGCCTGCTCTGTAATCCCATAGCCGACAGCTGGGAACCGGGGCAGCCGGTGGGGAAAGGTTCAATCACACTTAAACACACATAGACAGCAGAAACACATACAGTATACACACAAGCTGCATGTTCACAGATGTGCCACATGCACTTGCTCACACAAACAAAAGCGCGCACACACACACCCATCCACCCACACTACTGAAGTACACCTGTTAGCCTGTATGAGGGCTAAAAAGATTGTTACACTGCTTATGTCTGCATTTCATCTCTCTCGCTTGCAAACGTCTGCGGGCTACATAAACTATTAAACCTGAGTGGAAGAGTATGATGCTAAACATGACATGTTCAATTTACTGTGAGAACTGACTTTCCCCAGCCCCTGCTAGAGGGCAGAGACTATTTCACACTCTCTCTCTCACACACACACACACACACACAGTATAAGAGAACAAGGTAGCTTATACAGTCATTTCGCCTTTACAACTTGATCTGGGCTATTGTGTGTTGACAAAGTCTAAAACTCCAACAGCTCACAAAAAATATGATAACATTACAGTTTAAAGGATTGGGGATAATAACACGTATTAATGTTTTTTATACGTCTCTCATACTCAACAAAGCTGCATTTACTTGATCAAAGACACAATAAAAACAATGATATTATGAAACATTATCACAATTTAAAATAGCATTTTGTCCATTTTGATATCTGAGCTACTACCAATAAAAGTAACTTATTGCTTCACTTTTTATTGAAAGTTATGAGTTCATTTTGTGTTACTCTTTCTCACCGTGTTCATTTTTTTAATAAAAGAAAACTCAGTTTTTGCCAAATCTAAAGGCCCTTTCACACCAAAAGTTCAACATAATTGTGATGTTAATCTAAATTTTTGCATATTTATATGGTTGAATTGGATCATTAAAGGTCATCAGCAAAGACATTGAGACAGTAAGATTAAATACATAAGGTATAGTTGTGTTATTTAATGTGAAGTTTTTGCATTTTTTTTGTATATTCTGAATTTGTATTTCACTGGTTTTATTTAGTTACAGTTTTATCTTTTTTTGTGCAAGTGAAATAAGTAAATTCCAGCTCAGATTTAGTGAAGATTTACTATAAAAAATATACATATTTTTACACACAATTCTTTGACCTGCACCTTACTCAAGATTTCTCCCAACATGATGGAAGGTGTCAGTCTATTAATGACAAATCAAAAGTATTAATTTCTATCTTAAAAAACAACAACAACACTGAACCCAACTGTGTGTAATCATAAATTTGTGGTTTTAAAGAAATATTGCACCCAAAAATGAAAATTCTGTCATTACTGACTCAACCTGGAACTCAAATATTTTTGATTAATGTTTTGGCTAATATAATGAACGTTAATGAGGACAGAGGCTGACAAGCTCCCAAAAGACAATATGGAACAACATGAAAGTGAGAAATTTGGGGGAGGGGGGAAGGGGGTTGGGGGAACTAGTACATGAAACTACGTTAAATTGATTTCATCAAACCAAATTTTTTACATGTTTTGAATATTCACAATGACACAAAGCTGTGCATCAAGTACACCAAAATAAAAAGATGACCCTTAATTTTTTTGTAATACAGAATAGTTGTATTTAGAAATCTTTAGTGATAAAATAATGCAATACAAAAATATTGTTATCTGTATAGGAAAGATGTGTTTGTATCTGCGAAGATGTGTTTGAAAAGGTCTTGACAAAAAAAACAACTCTTTATTTGCAGCCCCCACATGAATAACACCTCGCTAACCCTGCTACTTTATTTCTTATTAAAAAACAAACAAATGTAACGCCACATCCTGAATCGATTCAAATATTACTGTATACCTACAAATACACTCTATGCCTATACATCCCAAATTTAGTTTATGTCATACATTAGCGTCAATTGTCCCCAGATTGAATAATACTTTTGGATTTTAAAGTGTACATACTTGAATGTTTTTTTTAGCCTAGTATTGCCCACAACATCTTGCACAACAAAAGAGGCTCTGTTCCAAAACCTAGTGAGCTACAAGACTGCCTTCTAAAGCAGCATCCAAACGGAGACTGACTTGGTAACAACACCATACAACGCAAAAAAGCAAAAAAGACTCTTGTTATGTGTAGTAATGCACAAATGGGTCGGAGAAATAACAAAGAGTCTTTAATGAAAAAGAACACGTAGGAGAAATAAAGTCAAAATAACACATTAACACAAACAATACCAGACAGGGAACTAAATCAAACTGAGGCCTTAAATACAGAGCGCAAACAAAAGAGTTATCAAGATAATTAATGAGAACACAGGTGAATGGGATGATTAATGAAACAAACTGAGAAACTGGTTCAAGTGACAGGAACAAGGAAAACAGAACGAAAACACATTTGATTTTATTCTCCTTTAAACAACTAGATGCACAAAAACGTGCTCCATCACTTTCCAAAATGCATGTAGAAATTTGGCTGATTTGAATATAATTGATCGTGGGCAGCAGCTCAGCAGTTGATTCTGTGCTAATTTGATTCAATATTAGATGTTTTTAAAAATGTTGTAAATTTAAATAGCAAATGTCAATTGCTAAAATAATTGATCAAATTTTAAGACAAAGGTCTTCGCAACAGTTTTTCAATAACAGGAGAATATGTAAAAGTATGTTCCCTTCCAAGGGAACTCGCGCTGCGTTGAACGATCAACCGAGTGTGAGTGACAGCCGCAAGTCGGTGACGTCACAAACCAGGGTGATAAAGGTGCGCCAGAAAACGGAGACGGTAGCTTTGAGTGTCTTCAGCAAGCATTGTGTGAGAGAGAGAGAGAGAGAGAGAGAGAGAGTGAGTGAGTGAGTGAGTGTGTGTGTGGTCCTTGTGCTGGTTGTTTGAGTGTCCAAAATGGCAAAAACAGTGCACAACACTACACTACATCATGTAGTGCACTACACTACACTACACCCGCACTACATTTCGGGTGGGGACATGCACTCACTATGTGTGTTTGTTGGAAGCAGAGCATGCTCGGTCAGCTTTTATACTGACTCCGCCCAGGCTCGCGCTCCCCAGGGCTCGGGTCCCGCTGTAGTTGAGGGTTCGCAAATGGATCTGATGGCGGGGTGTGAAATGGGCACTGCCTTATCTCAGCCCTTACCTGGCAGATCCAGTGCCATTGCACGCCCGAGGGCGGTTACATCTGATCAAGCAGAGGCACCGGTGCTGCAATGAGTTAGCTCTGAGGAGTTGAAGATTCGGCACTTTTCTCTCCAGCATATGAAGAGCTACTCAAGTTAGTGACTCGCACGACATGTCGACTATTTATTGCCGGCGGAAAAAAGCATCATATCACTGTTGGGATTTTTTCCCATCCATCCCCCGCAATGTGATTTTTTTCCTGGATCTCCACACTGAGGTGTCGAGATCTTGGAGAAAGTCAGCCACCCACAGTGTTTTTTCCCGCAAATAATGTGTATGTGGCTCTAGTGGTTGCGTGTGACTTCGGTTACAAAATATAATGTGTATATATAAAAAAATATATATATAAGAGGCGTGATGCTGAGAGTGAGGAGGCGCTTGCGAACTACCTCTCTCAATCAATATCGACGCTAAAAATCCAGACGCTGCTCACTAAGCCAGTGAGGGTTATTTCCACTCTCGTGGGCAGGGCTTACTCTGCCTCTGTTAAGCAGCGGTGTGTCTTCACACAATCGCCCTGCTTCAAACATATCAAGCAGGGTTATTGGAGGACCTCGATGAGGGTGTCAAATTTATATATATATACAGCGGAGTTCACTTATCTCGACTCACGGTTAACTCGCCAATCCTATTATGTCTACGTTTTTGAAGTGGAACCGCCAAACTCCCTATTTGTCTAAGCATTTTCTCATTGGTTACATCGATTCTTTAATGTCGCCGAACCCTAGTATCTCAAGCACAAAAGAGGGACATATTCGCCACTTCACATGGTTATCTTGTGACTAAGAGCGTACCTAGTTCACTGCGCATGCATGAGCAAGTGCTGCCGTGGGCCTCACCCCATCCCAAAGCACTCACAGCTGTGTGCACATAAAGCCCGCCTTCTCTGATTTGATTGGTTTTGCACTGCATTATCCCACTCGGGTTGCTAAACGAGGTCACTACAGTGGTGGCTCAGAACCAGAGGGTTTTCCCCGAGGGGCAACCCTTTCCACACTATCATGGTCACACGGCGAGGCCTACGTGCCTTGGATATGTGGAAGAAACCCTGGTTTCTGTCTCTACAACCTGTATGGGGAGCTCCTTGTCGATGTGTAATGCTATTGACGGATGCGTCCCTTACAGGCTGGGGAACGATCCTGAGGGACCGCTCCGCCCAAAGTCTGTGGTACGAGCACCAATTGTCCTGGCACATAAACCTGCTAGGAATGATGGCTGTTCGGCGGGCGCTTCAGGCGTTCCTCCCAGACCTCAGGGGCCATCATGTTGTTGTCCAAACCGAAAGCACAGCAGTGATTTCCTACATAAATTACCAAGAGGGTTTACGTTCGCGACCACTATACAAACTGCCGCGGAGATCCTCCTTTGTTCCAGTTCACATCCCCGGGACCCAGAATGTGGGAACAGACTTCTTGTCAAGACAGGGGCCGAGTCCCGGGGATATGGAGGAGCGGATTTGGTTTTAATATTGCCGGGCACAAGTAGACCTGTTCGCATCCGTAGAAACAACTCTTTGTCCTCTGTGGGTTTCCCTTTCTCATCCAGCCCCACTTTGATTGCTCGGCTCCCGGGAGTTCTGGAGAGAGTTTTCTGGGATAAGGTCCATCTCACACTTTTTGCTCCACTTTGTCCAGGCAGAGTGTGGTCACAGATCTATTGTTCCTCTTGGATGGAGTCCCCTTGAGATTCCAGTCAAGAAGGACTTTTTGTCCCAGGCAACGGGCTTGATGCGTCACCCCTGCCCAGAACTATGGAAACTTTGGGCCTGGCCTCTGAGGGGGCCCAGCTCCTAGATTTTTATTTGATTCGATTTTTTATTTTTATAATAATAATAAAACCGAGGTTGTTGAGACCATCCTCCACTCCAGAGTTCCCTCCACGAGGAATCTGTATGCCCTGAAGTGGAGACTCTTAACTTCTTGGTGTAGCAAAAAGCAGGTGAACCCAGTTACCTGTCACATTGGCAAAGTGCTGGAGTTCCTGCAGGATAGATTCACTGCAGGGCTGTCCCCGTCCACCCTGAAGGTCTATGTGGCTGCCATAGCTGCTTACCATGTTCCTCTGGGTGGCATGTCCATTGGCAGGGACCCCCTCGTCACACACTTCCTCCGTGGTACCATTAGGCTGAGGCCTGCAGTACAAACCAAGATTCCTACTTGAGACTTTTCCTTGGTCCTCCAGGGGTTGTCCCAAGCACCTTTCGAATCTCTGGATGAGGTTCCCCTAAAGTTCCTCACTTTAAAGACTATATTTTTATTAGTCATAACTTCACTAAAAAGAGTTGGGGACCTACAGGCGCATTCTGTAGCTCCCTCCTGTCTTGAGTTTGCGCCTGGGATGGTAAAAACCTTCCTCCATCCCAGGCCAGGCTACATACCTAAAGTGCCCACTCATGTGGCCAGGTCTATAGCACTGCAGGCAGGCACTCGGGCAGAGGGCTTGAAGCGCCCTCCAAACAGCCATCATCTCCAGCAGGTTTATGTGCCAGGGCAACTTGTGTTAGTGCCACAGACCTTGGGCGGAGCGATCCCTCAGGACTGCTCCCCAACCCATAAGGGATGCATCCCTCGATTAAATGACATGTCAACAAGGAGCTCCCAATACAGGTCCCTGACACAGAAACCAGGGTTTCTTCCACATATCCAAGGCACAGAGGCATCGCCGTGTGACCTTGATAGTGCGGAAAGGGTCACCACTGTAATGGCCACTGTAAACTGAGCCACCACTGTAATGGCCTCGTGTGTAGCAACCCGAATGGGATGATGCTGGAAGCTGCTGCCATGAGACCCAATACTCGTTGAAAGTTTTTATAGTACGTGACTCGCCTATTTTGACATTCTTCACAGTTGATAGGATCGAATCGATGCAAGCGGGGGTCAGCCACGCCGTCATTGAAACTGAGTCCCATACCACGCCTAAGGTGTTTCTCTGAAGAGGAGAAAGCACACTCTTCTTCGCGTTCAACCTCAACCCTCTCAAGCACTCTCATGTGTGCGAGAACAACATCTCGATGTTGAACCGCTAACTGTGGCGACTGAGCCAGAATCTACGAAGTTTAAAACTCTGGTACGCCTTCCCCTCAAAGGCGAACCTGAGGTACATCAGGTGTTGTGGAAGGATGGAAATATGGAAATAAGCGTCCTTCAGATTGATGGTGACGAATCAGTTCTCGGACCTGATCTGCGTCACTATTTGTTTTAATGTCAGCAATTTGAATTTTAACTTCATAACTGAATGGGAACCATTACCAAATTAGCAAATCCCCTACTAGGGGAACCAGCCTCTCGAGGCTGATCTCTGGTACAGTAGTACCTCAAGATACGAAAGGCTCAACTTACGAAAAATCCAAGTTACGAAAGCAAAGATGAAACATTTTACTGCTCTACATAAGAAAAGTTTTCAAGATACGAAAGGTTTCTGAAAGTCCGAGATTCGCCCCATAACAATTTTGAAACTCCCACCACACGCCGCCATCTTAGTTATAGTAGACTCACCACCATCCTCCTGCTCTCCCATTGGTTCCTGATGCTAGCCAAGCCATGAGATCCTTCTCTCTAATTGGACAGCATCCCTCCCATCATGCATCTTCTATACGTACGTGCTGGCATGCTTTAGCTCAGCCACTCCGCACCCGAAACTTTAAATTTGTTATGTGTTTTCGTAAAGTTAAGTGTACGTACTGTAAAGCGTTTGTTCTCTAGGAGAGGCCGGATAGCTCGCCTAAACATAGAGTGAACCACAAGTGAGACACAACTGCTATTCCACAGGGGTCCTTTAATAACAGGAACTGTCCATTCGACACACACCAGAGCAGTCGGCAAACAATGCTTCACTCACCATTGCGTTACCAAACAACAAAACAATAGTAAGAGCAACAGAAAAAAAAAGAAAACAGTGGGGGGAAAAACTCACTCCACATACGTGCGATGCTTCCCTGCTCACGCTCAGTTCGAACCACCTCATTACTGAACTTGAGAGAGTGAAAGAGCGCTCCGCCTTAAAGGAGCCTTACCCAATATAACTCGTTACAGTACGTACGTACGTTATCTGCCGTTTGACCTCCTCCTCCTCTGCCGCCACTTTCGGAGATAGCCTCACTCGAAAGGTCAGCTTCGACATTTTACGTTATTTCATTGTTTATAGGTCAATTTAGCTTTATAATGAAATTTAATGGGGTGTTTTTTGAGGGCTTTGAACGGATTAGCCATTTTACATGTAAAATTTGTTCCAAGATACGAAAAACTCATTATACGAAGGCCGCCTCGGAACGGATTAATTTCGTATCTCGAGGTACCACTGTATTTGTGTAGCACACACGCCAGGGCCCGGTTTTCTGGGGAACGCCTGGAGTGAATGCTCTAGGACCTTCCTTGGAGGGGGCAATCTCCTCAGCGCAGCCTGTGTGATGGGCGGCAACTGAGAAGGGACATCTGGCGTCAGGACCTCTTTGAAGTAGCCTTTTTAGCCAGGATGACGGTCCTCAGATCCGTCCTCCTGCCAGAAGGCTGAGGCTGAGAGTGTCTGCCCGACCCCCCAGGCATTCTGGGGGGGTTGGCGGTTTGAGACACTCTGCCTTTGAGCACCCACTGTGAGGAGCTCTGGGGCTGTGGCTGGCTCACAGCCTCAATTTGAGGGCGGCGAGGCAAAAGCACATTAAACGCCACCTGCTGTTTTGCCGCCTTATCGACAACCGTCTTTACTGAATTGCCGAAAAGCCCTGAAGACGACAGAGAGCCGCCCAAAAGAAAATGTTTATCTCTATCTTTTAGAGAAGTTAAATTAAGCCACAGGGGTCTCTCCGTGGCCACACAAGCTGCCATGGAGCAGCCAATTGACGCCAATCGATTTTCGAATAGTGCTTCACGAGATATCGTCCAAGTATTCCCCAAAGCGTTCAACGCATCGCAAGTTCCCTTGAAAGGGAAATAGCATTTATAAAAAGCAGTTATAAGTTGCATGAATCTAAAAGTTATAATTTAGCTACATGCTAAGATAGATAGCTAGATATCAAGATGCAATTTTATTTATTTTTATTTAAGTCAAGTCACCTTTATTTATATAGCGCTTTTTACAATGTAGATTGTTTCAAAGCAGCTTTACAGTGGTCACAGGAAAAACAATAAACAAAGTTTATTTGGCTGAACAGCAGCCTTAAAAGAGCAGGCGAATTAATACAATTTATGAATTTTAAGTGTTAAGTTATATTTACTTATGTCTGTCTGTCAGCAGTACTTTTCCATCATCAGCAAAGTACTTATCGTGCATAATATAACTATGCAAATTAGGATGCAGCTAATTATTAAACTTGATCGACCATGTTGTTTCCAAATTAAACTCTGAACACCTCAACACATGCAAAACATGCATTATGTATTCATACAGCATTTGATACGGTTTCTTTATTTTGCAAGTGTCATAAAAGATAGAAAATGTTATAGCCAGGAGTAGCAGGGACCGTTGCAAGCTTTGTGGATACTGCAGACAGCTTTGTAACACCTAAGATGTCAGATGAAAGGACATGAAATTATCCACTGCATACAAAGTGCTGTATCCATATTTCATAAGGATGCCATGCATTGTTTCCTGCATGTTTTATGAGATCTTCATCAGTGAGTACACTGGGGTTTATATTGTATAGGTTTAAGCATGCATGTGATGCAGACTAACTCTGTGTGCATTTTACTGCAACAAAAGAATCGCGATTAAAACAGAGCAGGAAGCGTCACACATAATACTACCTGATGCGAGGGTTGTTATATGAAGCTTTGTGAATTTCCCATGTTACAGGATCAGGGTGTCTCCACAAAAACAGTAACACAAAGCTCATAGAAGTAGCTACCAGGAAATAGCCAGCTCTTTGCAATTACTAAATGAAACCAATCCTGCTAAAAAGTTGCCAAATGGCCCCACAGGATCGAATCCTGCCAAGGACGGCAAAACAGTGACAAAGTCAGTAAAGCTACGTTTATGGCCCTTACAGTCCTGGGAAGTCAGAAAACAATGGCTGGCTGAGGTTTGGTTTTAGTATGAACTATTGTGTAAGTCTAAGCTGTGAGATCAGAAACTGGTCCCAGTCCAATAACATTGGCCCGTGATCTCATATAACCTAATTTTATAGGTGCCCGGCTATTCCGGTGAATGGGGCATGGGGGCTATTTTCGGATGGGTTGCTTTGTGCTTAGAAATACCACCACAAATATCTTTAATACCTCATAATATTATAAAAAAGAAAGAAGGAAGGAAAATCAACTACAAACGAAGAAAAAACCTTGGTGAGCAGAAGAGATGAACAGCCTTAATATTTTAAGATGAATCGCGTATTCCAACACATATCTAAAAATAATCACACTGTAAATCACACTGAGGCTAAAGCCTGTAATTCAAAGCAGAAATGTGTAATGTGATCAGACAGTCTGCTGGTGTCTGATTATATCTTTTAACGGCAGATGGCTTTGAAATATTACATAAATGTACAACAATGGCATGTGGTGGACCTCTGAAATGAAGTTCCATGGATTTGCCTTTTTATTTAGTTCAGTGTACATTCATGTTCCATTTCATATTTTGGAATTTCATTTAAGTTTTGGATCAACGGCATGTGGAATAGAATTTACCTTACATTATCAACAAACAACCAATTCTATAATAATTTAATATATTAAAGGGACAGTTCCCCCAAAAATGTTGTCATTATTTCCTCACCCTCATACTATTCCAAACCCTTAAGACTTTGTTTAATCTTTTGAAACACAACAAATATTTTTAATGAAAGCTGAGAGGTTTCTATCCCTGCATTGAAAGGAAATAACCAAAGCTTAGAAGATCCAAAAAAATCCATGAAGGTGTCATAAAAACAAATCAATCACGGAGTTTAAACCAAGGTTTATGTATATAGAGCTGTCACTGTAATGTTTATGACTTCTGACACATCACTGTCCTTCACTGACAACCTTTCGCAACTGTCGGGTAACCGTTGGGTATGTAAAATCTTTGAAATGCCTCCAATGAGCGCAGAAATGTGACGAATGTTGACGTAGAAGTTGCACAAATTCCGATTTGACATTGCAAAACATCTGAACACTATTTGATTTAGTACCACATATGGAAGTGGCACAAATCGGAATTGAAAAGATCCGATGGTTTGAGCTGTTCACACTGTCATGAGAAAAATCAAAAAATCTAATTTGTCTGAACGTAAGAGCCATAAAGTCACCATGAAATCAAAGTTCACCATTCTTGTACAGTTATCCCTCATTTATCGCGGTTAACGTGGACCGGAACCCCCTCCGCGACCCGAGAAGTCCGAGAAGTAGGATCGGCCCGCTCTAGGAATTTCTGTATACGTGTGTGTAGGTACCAGAATGTTAAAATATGTATATTTATACTTTATATATATTTTAATTAAATATTTTTAATTATAAAACCTTAATATTATACATTTACTCTCTCTCTCTCTCTCATACGGTACGTATTATGGTGCTCTACACTCATCAATGACAGCAGTATCTTGAGACTCCAGTAATGACGACGATGACAGACCTGTGCGGTTCGATGAATGTGATGATGAATGATGATGATGATGATGGTGTTACTGCACTGGTATAATGAGGCCTTTAAATCAGTCCGGGAAGCGCCTCATCATCAGAAATCGGCGCTGGATTGTCAACATTTGCTTCTGAGAGAGGTGAAGAGTCTCCCACTCCACTCATGCTCTCATTGGTCGATCTCGGGCCGGGAACCAATCACGTGTCTTGTCTGAGTGCCGTGGGTGTGTACAAAGCCTCTGAGAGAGTTTCTCTCTTTGTCTGGCATCCTGGGAAACCGTTTCTCTCGCATCACAATTAAACAACGCTGCTTTCCGCAATACAGCTGCCGGTATGGCGCAATTAAAAAAAATAAAAAATCTGATTAATTTTTTTGAAAAATCCGCAATGCACTGAGGCCGCAAAACTTGAACCGCGAAGTGGCGAGGGATTACTGTATTGCAATGTTAGTTACAAACAGGGCTGTTGTGGACTGGTGGACACATAATTTTTTTATTTTATTCATGTGTCTTTGTATTCTTTAATTAAAATAACTTCCCCTCCCCCTTTCAGCGACCTCTCTTCTCTGATGATGTGTTTGCTGGCACGAGGTCCCTCACCTGAGATTGACCAATAGCAAACCACAACCTTCCAATCAATTCCAGATGGACAAAATCAAGTCCCGCCCTATCTAGAGTCTATCACAACTTTCTTTTTAATGCGACTTTAAATCTTTATTAAAAAACGAGTCACATAAAAGCCCCATCAGGATTCTCGACAGAAAACATTTCAGTTGGTGCACTGATGACAAATGACAGGAAGCAAAAGTATTCTAATAAAAAAGTGCCACCTGATGGATGTAATCCAAAAATACTTCTGAAATTGATTTCACTGTGTCCTGGCCAACATAATCACTGAATGTACCTATTCTGCTCAGAGAACTCCAGTCCTGAGAAGGAATCTTGGCAACAGTTGCTACAGCAACCTCTCTGGCCCTCATTCAGGAGAATGGCCTGCTGAGGATGAAGTGTGTGGTGGTAGGTTTGCCTCTCCGAAGACCACATTTTAAGCAAAGTCATCAATTGTGTGGAAGTGGGTGATGAGAGCAACTCTTGCATCTTGTAAAATACATATGTTCAGGGATTACAAGATTGGTTGTGGTTTTGATCTAGTTGCACTTTTTCAAATCAGTGCTCAGTGAAATTTTTATTTTTCCACTTATGAGCTTCCTTATCTATCTTTTAACTCTGATTGCTCTAGTAATTCTTTATTGTGCTGTTCGTTTTCCTGCTGTACAATTCCTTTTTATGTTTGGAAGGTGAACTTCACAAATCAAAACAATGTTATATGACCCCAAGGTCATGTCATTATCAAGTTCCACCAGATTTCCCGGAAGACGACACTTTATCTCCGCTAATTTTCATACTTGTGTATTATTGTACTCATGGAAGTGGAGACACACATTATAGTTCAGTGTGTGATGACACACGCAGAGGAAACTGCATAACAAGTTTAAGTTTCCAGTTTTTTTTCTGGTTGACTGGCCACAACCTCAAATAATGTTTCTCCACAGAACACAAAAAAACATCCTGGATTTTCAAAATTATAGACCTTTTTTTCAAGTACTCATTTACTTTGAACACTTGTAGTTCAGTTCAGACCAAAATGTTTTGTTTTTTTTACAAATAATTCAGGTAGAATAAATGGTATGCATTTTTGGCATGCTGTCCAAGGAAAGGGCTCTAAGCCAGAGGTTTTCAAAGTCTGAGACAGTGGGCCTCCCTTTTGACACAACTCACCCAATGCCGCCCCCCCTCCAAAAAAAACGTGACGCGATTGTTGACGGGGGGGGGGGGGGTGTACGCGATGCGCGATCGTTGATGGGGGGGGGGGGGGGTGGACACGATGTGCGATTGTTAACTGGGGGGGGGAGTGTGGACACGATGCGCGATGACGGGGGCGCTTGAAGTGAACGACGCACTTGCAGCCGCAACAGAATGACATCACAGGGATATGTAAAACGAAGGAGGTTTAATACAAGTTCGGCGAGTTATTATTAGACTATCATTTTTTTTACAACTCTCCGCGCCTCCCCTGGCATGCTCTGGCGCCCCCCAGGGGAGGCGCGCCCCACACTTTGAAAACCCCTGCTCTAAGCTGAGTAGGCCCGTTCTATGGCCCGAACCCAGAGTTCTCCCCCCGTATTCCTGGCTGTAGAGGAACAAGCCAAGAGTGAGGAGTCGGGTGGTGGAGGGATGCTGAAAACTTGTCTAGCAATGTAGGTGAGTCACATATAGGCTTCCTCATATGCTGATAGGATGAGACGTGATAATTGCTGATGATGAGTTGATTGCATTGATCATTTGAACCTCCCAAACTTTGTTAATAAAACATAATTTAGTCCTTGTCCGCTTAGTGTTCACATTGGCAAGATATGAACCTAAATGCATAAAATATGTTCAACCTGATTGAGAGGCTTTTGTTACGTATATTTTGCAACATACCTTACTGAACATCCAAAATGCTGGGGTAAATGTGCTTGTTTGTATGTGCGTAACCTATATATGGTGGTATATGAACAGTAACAGGAATCCCTCCGTCTCACACACAAACAAAGATCTGCTGCAAGGAGACACGGCTCTGATGCCGAACTGTGATGGGTAACATCTCAACTGTGATGATCAGAGATCCCTCTGTCTTTTTTAGGGTCACATTTTGTGACATCATGTCCTGTTTTTGGTTTGTCTTCATGTCTTTGGTCTCTGTTGTGTTCATATTTCATTTGACCGGCACCAGACTTTGTTTGGAAACGGACCGAGACTCATTGTTCACACTTATTTAAATGGAGCACAAACGTCGCACTAGGGTTTGTTTTAATCGAACCAAAGATTTCAAAAGTGAACACATTCTTTGTCAACAAGATAAAGTGTGATGTGATTAATGCACATTTCTATGCAAACAGACCAAAGTTTTACTTAGCAGATGAAATAATCCCATGGACTTCAACTGAAGGAGGGACCTGAGCCAAATCTATAAACCCATATGTCATAGAGAACAGGATGTGGGATCGTTTTGACTCGGCCCAGGATACCTCAGCATCACCTTTTGCATAGGCAAGCACCACTCATATTTTCTTCGGAAAATGGTTTCAAATATTGCAGGATAGCATACATATTTTACTTATAACCATAGTCATATATAAATGTTCATTACTCAAAGTGCTTGAAGTACCAAAATCTGCTGATCATCAGCATGATAAAACAGTTGGTACAACAGTAAGCCCCATGATGGATCAAAGTTTATCCTAAGTGGCCTGTCTATAATGACGTATAGATGGTGCACATGGTCACACACACAACACTAAAATAATGCAATAAATATTAACAAAATAACGTAAAATATAACACAAAACATTCTAATGAACATTGCTGATTAGATAAATCTGAAAAATTATTTAAATTATTAATTACAAAGTTATTAATATAAAACATAATTATATGCGATGTGTCACAGACTTCTCGTAATGTCCTTTAACTTACATTTACATTCACTTACAGACAGTATTTTACAGTAAAATTACATATGATGCCATTTTACTGTAAGTTAGCTTGCAATAAACTTTTCCAGTTTTTTTCCCCTATAAAAATCCCAAAAGCATTTTCAAGTGCAGCTATTACATTTTCAGAGTTTTTAAACTGAATGGTGCCCAACAGGAAATGGAAATCTATCAACTTTATCAATAAACTTCAAAAGTATGAACATATTATAAAAGCAGTCATAAATTCAACAGCTGTGTGTTCGCAATAAAGCTATTTCTTAGTTTCACAACGATCTCTGAACATCCGTTCCCTGGCGAATCTCAACCTTTAAATGTAAAAAATAAATAAATAAATAAGAAACTCAACTGGTTTGTTACTTTTTGCAAAAAGTAAAAGTTATGCAAAGCATAAACCAACAGAAGCATAATGATCTATTAAAGGATTAGGAATTATTACATAATCATTGCATTGAGAGATAAATATCATTCTTACACACGACCACACATACACATCTAGGCTTATGAGTCCAATGATACTTTCTAAAAGCATTTTTTGACCATGATTTCATAGGCCTATATTCGGAGACACTATGGTTATACCACTGTTACGACCCCTTTTGTAGTCTAGGGGTGCAGGGGTGAACATAAAAAAAAGTACACCACAGTACAGACAACCATAACATTTTGGCCATAGCCTAAGCAAGAGAAACCCACAAGCTAAGCAGCTTAAACTGATTCCGGCTATAATACACAAGGGACCTTCTTGGTTTTTAGGCCAACTCACTGTCAACCCCAGTTACTCTGGCCATTGACTAGATTCAATTACTTTGAAAGGAATCAACTTATTTGTCGACTTAGATAATTCCAAATAGCAACTGGGTTTTTTCTGTCTGTCTGTCTATCTATCTATCTATCTATCTATCTATCTATCTATCTATCTGTCTGTCTGTCTGTCTGTCTGTCTGTCTGATCAAGTGGACTTATATAAGAAGTGATGAGATGACTAATGTTCATCCACCAACATCCAGTCTCTGTTTCATTCTTCCTCTCTCTTACACCTCAAACAAGACTCCAGATGAGCGTCTGCAGGGATGCTGTTCATGAACTAGACGCTTGTCCCCACACAGTGATTGTGATCTCCCACATTGGCACAGCGGTGTCTGTCTCCGCTGCCCTCTCACAGTGTCTGACATCCTTGCGGAAAAGGGACAACCTGATTCCCAGACGACCAATCCTGTGCACATGATTATCCCACCCAGTGTGAACATGCTAATCCGATGAAGAGACCAGAAATACAGACAGTTAGACTATGAATATGTTGGATAACGGCACAGGGGGTGTGGGAGGGACGTGCTGGAGAATCTCCATCATAGGAGGAATCACAGGGTTAAGACAATCAGAATTTGCCCTGTGCACACACCTCCCGCTAAATTAGATATCAGAGAGACAGACTGACGATAGTAGTCTCGAGGGCTATAAGTCTAAAGTCGTATTACACAGACGCCTGATTCTAGCAGTGGTTTTGTGGGTTGTTTTTGAACCGAAATTGTCTGCAATTAAAACACTGCGAAAATGACTTTCTTACTCAGCATTTTTGGCTTGTTTTCCAGGACAAATATCAAAGCATTCTTAAATTGAGATACATTTATTTAAAGGGTTAGTTCACCCAAAAAAGGAAAACTCCTGCGATTAATTACACACCCTCATATCGTTCCAAGCTCGTAAGGAACGATTGAATCTAAAAATCTAAGACCTTTGTTCGTCTTCTGAACAAAAATGTTAATATTTTTGATGAAATACGAGAGCTTTCTGTCTCTCCTATAGACAGTAACAATAAATTTTTCTTAGAACAATTTCTTCTCTTCCTTGTCAGTCTCCGAGTCTGTTCATGTGAGCACCATGACACACGTGTGTGATCCGGCCAACACCTAGCGGCCGTTGAATAAAGATGTTGACTTTTTTTAAAGATGTCTTTGATACCTTTCTGGGCCTTGAAATTAGCCGTCTATAGGCAGCTATAAGATATAATGTATTTTTCCGAAAAGTGTATCAAACAAGAAATATCTGCAAATGGGGTAAAAAAAAAAAACATTAATTTTCTGGCAGATATGTTTTTCTTGTTTTAAGTATAAAATATATTCATTCATTTTGATAAATTATTTGTCTTTCTAAAATATATTTATCCATATTTGCCCCCCCCCCCCCCTCCTGCTTCTCAAGTAAATGTATTTAAAAACAGGTTCTCATTGAGACAATTTTGCTAAGATAATTAAAATTACATTTGCTATACAATAGCTATATAATTTCAACCCCAACAGGGGCAAATAATCACAAATGTGGTTTAAATTAACTGTACATTTTTACCAGTACAACATTGATGAAAAAAGCTCAATAGCAAGACTTTGAGGCATGTATACATACTTCACGCGTGTGGGTATAAAGTGTGACAACTTGCCCCAGAGTCCCCTATATTCTACAGAAACCGTCATCCACATAAATAACTATGTCCAGCCATCTCTGATCATATAACTAAGTATATATATATATATATATATATATATATATATATATATATATATATATATATATATATATATAAAGTATTGGCACGATGTGCAGACACTGATATGATGCAGTGTATGGAGTTCACATAAACAAACACTGTCTGTGGCACATTAGGTTAGATGTGAAGGACACAACATCCATGTATTCAGAAAACAGTATCTGCACACATATATCAATGCACACACACACATGACATACAGAGATGCATGTTCACATTCCAGAGCATTACAGAGCTTTTCATTGAGAACATACAGTAGTTGTGCATTACTGGCTTATATTGTCAGGCAAACCAGAAATGGGTCAGTTTTAAGGGTCATAGTTCATGCTCTGTAGAGTGTCTAGAACATAAAAGTGAATAAAAACACTGAACCACAAGGGTTTACATTAGCAAGGGTTTGACTGGATGCAGAAGAGTAGATGCCCTTCTTTCCTCTCCCCATGCCGGAAAACGCTGCCCATTCTCACATTAAAGAGCTTTTCTGTTCCTCGTGTAAAGGAAGAACAGCACTGAGACTATATGCTGTGTGCGTGAATCAACAGGCTACAGGCTCTGAAACATGAATCAATGTCACGACCGACAAAAGGCTGAGCCACTCCCGCGCCCGCCGCGGAGCCGCGCAGCGCGATCCCCGGCGCGTCTGGAGCTGAGAGTAACGTAATTAGAGAATGTGTTGAAGGTGTGAGAAAAAGTGACAGGTGAAGTAGGATCCTATTTACGGAGGGGATTCCTTGCTCTTGTGCACAATAACCCAGACACACAATATAAGGGCGTTGAACGTGCCAATAAATAGCACTGCTATATGAACATCACGCTGGCTTTTGAGGAACATGGCAGTTTTATCACACATATGGACTGCAGGGTGTACAGTGCATGCAATGTGATCTGTAAAGCGTGTGATGCGTATCCAAACCCCTAAATCAAGCCATTCAGACAGCATATATACTGTTTAACTCAGTAATGGAACCTCAAAGTGTGTACGAGTGGATGCACCTAGTGAGTAAAACCAACTCACTGACGTCCATTGTAACAAAAGCGTATAATAAAACTACCTGTTTTGAAAAAAGGCTCCGTATCAGCATCGTTCGGTCCTTCCTCAGCCGCCTCGGCAGAATTCATCATTGCAGAATATGTTTCCACGGATGATGATTTTGTTGGTGGTCAGATTTTATACCTAGGGATCTTTGTAATCTATGTGTGAAGAACACTGGAGCGCGTGGCCGTCTCCATTGGTGAACGCTCGTAGTAGTGAATGATGATGATGGTGATGATGATGATGATGCCGGAGGTTCTGCGCTCAGCGATACTGTATCCAGCGCTCCTCCGGGCGCTATTGTTTAAAGCCTACCCGCCTCTGCGAGACAAATGCTGGGGGAACCCCGAAAGAGAGACTCGTAAAAGACGCACATGAAATGTTAATGCAGGTCTTGTAAAATCCCTTATTCACTCGTTCCTCCTAAACCCGTAGTAATTCCTCCATTCGCTCGATGTCTCGCACAGCCCGGTGGATATAATGGCAGCGCTCCCCTACTCTGACCGAGCGAACCGCAGTTTGTCTCCCACGATGTGCTCCCACTATTACAGATGAAACAATGCAGCTAAAGCAACGGCTGTGATATATCTTTATAAAGCCTATACAATCGTTGGCGGGAGGGAGGATCTTTATTGAGGTGCAGCCTGGCTGGAGAACTGGACCAATCTGTCCTCCTGATGCGCTCATGCCCTTCCTAATAATGGGGTGTGTGTATTTTTCAAGAGGCCGGAGAACCCCTACCATCACCATACGCTCCTGTTTAAGGGATGCTTACTAATTAGAATAAATGTTAGAATGCTTCTTTTCATTGAAACCTCCTTTAAAATAAAATTTATTTTTGCAGCTTTTAAAACGGTTATTTATTTGCTGAATATCAACTAATATTATTAAATATGTATATACTGGTCATATTATTCTTATGTTATTAAATAATCTAGGAAATTACTATTTTTGAAAATAGAGTTAAGCTATATAACAAATTGAGAACAATAATACGCTTTTGCTTGTCTAATATATTATGAGAATAATATTTTTAATGACAATTTACTAATAATTAAAATCGAATTATGTTGTTTGTTCGCCAGTTTGTTCGTACGTTTAGGCCACACAAGGAAGTGGTTGTAAAAAAGAAAACAAGAAACCAAAACTTCATGGTCTGGAATACATTTACTGGAGCGGAGTCAGTTGGGCTCGAAGCGAAGGCGTTTTGTAATCACGCTCCAGCTTGAACTCCATGTCAGATTTTTCATCTCCCACTCTCTGCTGGCTGCCGAGAGAAACCCTGCTCCAAGCGATTTAATCGAGAAAACGCACGAAGCCTATGTGCTCTAACTAAAATAAAAACAAAGAAAAAAAGAAAAAAAAGGAAGGTAAAACCACACAACGCCGCTTAAAATCCGCAATCACAACGCTAAAATAATATTTCTAACTCCATTTCCAATTAACTCCAGCACCCAATTAAACGTCTGGGTGAGGTCAGCGTTCCTTAAATCAGCCAATCAAATTAGAGGACCGGAACTAATCCTTCGGCCTATGGCAAAAAAAAAAAAAACTTTTTTTAATGAGTAATACAGTTGTGTATTGTTGTATTGAGTCAGAAAACGTATAGTTTTTAGATTCTTATTATGGTCTAAGATTAATTGTAACAATATTATATTTATTTTTTGGTGAGAATTTGCCATCAGCACTAGGCTACTGTCATTTACCACACCCTCTTATGAATGAGAATGTTTATTTAGAAATCAAAAGTATGCTTGAACGTGGGCACAATTGTGTTGTTTCTGGAAGTTAAATAGCCCTGTCGACTTGAACCAGGAAATTTAGTCCTTCCTGCTATTCAGATTTTGCACACGAATGAGTTCAACATCTGCGAAAACAAATGATTGTATACTTAATGATTGTATTACCACAGTATGACTTGCAGATTTGTAAGATAGCATTAAAATGATTAATCATTCCAGTGCATAACTTAAATTCAATGACTGAGAAATGTTTTTTTAGAGAGGCTACAAATGATGAAATACTGCCCTCTTGAGGAAATGTAGTGTCACAGAGGCCTGATTTAAAAGGTATAATACAGAAATGCACAGTTATTCAATATTTTTCAGACTGAAATAGTACTTGAGTTCAATGTTTTAGTAGAAATACTTATACTATACTAATAATTTTGATACTTATTTAAACGAACCTGGTTGTTGATTGCTTATTCTTGTCGTAGGTCTTAACTTTTATTCTTGTCTCTCTAGCAGGTGATCATCATCCCTGTGGAAAAATGCCATCAAATCCTACCTGGAGAACATCACTGAGTGGGCAGCGGTGTGAGGATCAAAACGAACAGCTTCACATCACGTTATGTAGATGTATTTAACCTGCTGAGAAAGCAGAATACTAATTCAATACAGAGTCATCAAACATTCATAAGAAAGAATTGAAATTCTTGAGGTACTTTAGAGCACTGGTCCACGGAAACCCTCTGCCCACCATGTCTGATTTTGTGGATCTCAAACCTAAAAATGTCACAGTTGTTCATCCACAGTTTATCCTATTCTTGACTCCCTGAAGGGGAGTGAATAAAACTTCTAAATGTATGGTTTACATCAAATTGAAATTTCCAGATAAAATAATTCAGATTATCTGCTTCATGAAGCTGAAGTGATGATTGTCTGCAAAATGCCTATTGTTGTTTATGTAATTTGTATTCATTAAGACTCATGTATGCTTTATTCTGAATGACGATGGCCTCACCTGTGTGTACTCTGATGTATGTTTGCCATTTCAGATGTTCTGTGACCTGCACATCTGTCTGGCAGATGTGGACAGAGAGGTTTCGGGCTCAGGATGACCTAGATGCACAAATGAGAATTAAATATTTTTCATTTCAGGTATCTGTTGTTGTTGTTTTATAGTTAGATAACCTAACAGATTATAAACAAGCAAACTGTATACATTAAATTGTACTGACTCAATATTTTTTGTCCACATAAACTAATTTCTGAATGGTTTTGGTCATGCTTCCCTTTTGGAAAGCTCTAATTTCTTTAACCACAGGCATATAATGGTATGATGAGGTGTCTGATTTCATCAGTAGTCTTAAGTGTGTTTGGGATGAGCATGTAATGGGATAACGAGAGGAAGAGAACAGAATGAAACCTCATCTACCCATTTCCCAGGAGCCAAAAACACCCCAGTCAAAAACAACATTCGGGGTTTTCAGCTTTCATGCTCTGACCCAAGACTGGATGTGATGTGGGTATTCAGCACTCTGCTCTGACATGTGGTCAGCAGTGTCAGATAAACAAATATGTTAAAACAACACTTATTGCCCTTGTGAAAAAGAAGTGTGCTAAATTGTATTGAAAGTGCACTTTTTGTGTACTTCAACGCTTTTTAAAAAGTGCACTTGCAGATAACATATGATAATAAAAAATTAAAGGCCACTTAATTGTGCCTAAAGAGAGCACACTTCAATGACAACATGTCTTAACCTACTTAAGTGCACTTTAAAAAAGGCACTTTGTAATAATGAAGTTTATGATTTCATAGTGTTTTGCATAAGTACACTAATTTTGATATATTGAATAATATACTAATGCACATGTAAAATAATAGATTTTAATTTCAACTTAAGTGTCTTTATCACAGTTTGAGTTTGTTTTCATTCAAGTTCTCCCACGTGTTGCATTCAGTTCAACCTCATTACCCACCAATTGTTAATTAGCTCATTAGTCCCCTTTGTTTGGTCATGTATACCCTGAGTTCTCCCTCAATCTCTTTCTGTTCTGGTTCATTTATAGATTTGTTGTTGTCGTACTCCTGGTTCTCCCTTGAATTCTCTTTGTTGTGCGCTTACAGCCACAAAGTGTTCTGACATTAAAGTATATATAAGTTCACATTAATATCTTGTCAGTACATTGAGAAGTGCACTTTAACTATATTTTAAAGACACTAGAAGCAATTATGAAAGTACATATAAAGATGTATTTAAATCCCACTTAAGTGGTTTTAAGAAATCTCAAAAGCTCAAGTAATTGCATTTAATATAAATTTAGTATGTCGAAAACTACATTTATTTCACACTTAAGTGGGTTCCTTTAAAGTATAGTTTTTGTGTAATTTATTTTCCCACAAGGGTGTGACTGATTTAATTTTACAAAAAAATAATGAAAACTACCTACAGTACCTAAGAAGCACA
Source organism: Rhodeus uyekii (assembly GCA_037043235.1). NCBI lineage: Eukaryota > Metazoa > Chordata > Actinopteri > Cypriniformes > Acheilognathidae > Rhodeus > Rhodeus uyekii. The sequence continues at coordinate 3,057,223 of JAWRVZ010000032.1, read as the reverse complement.
TACAAAAGTAAGTTCATTCGCCTCTATCACGAACACGCGGGAATATCATTTACAAAAGCGCGAAGCATCAGCACTGATTATTTCCCCACTTCATCTCCATAGAAACACCCTTTAGGCGTCTGAAGTGAAGTATTAATGGGCGTTAACCAAACCTGACAAAACGAGTGGCTACTGTTCATTTGACATCACCTCCGACCAATAGGCGAAAGGTTGGCAAAGCCTTTGTCGCAATCCACCAATGAAATCCAGTGATTCAAATGAACTGGTTTTCTATTTGACGATGGCTCTCGGCTTCCGTTTTGAACGCAAGGATACGTAGTAGTGCGAGGCCGTTTGTTTTGCTTTTCATCCTTTAGTGTTTAGAAGAGTATAGTTTGATTTATCATTTGATCTTTACGTATTTTGTGCTAATTCGTGCAATAAATACAGGACGCAATGGTAACCCGTTATAATACCTATATGGTCATGCTAAATAAATATATTTTGCTTGGTTGGTGAATTCTGAAGATTTAATCGAATATAAATATCGCATGGCAAGACAGGGAGTATCAAGACCAAAGGTAGTGGCTGTAAATTATTATATAAGTTATTAAGTAATTGTTTTGACACTAAAGCAGATGCTCTTTTGCAGGTGGTCTCATCAGGCAGGCTTACGGGCTCCGGACGGGGACAAATGCAAAGGAAACGGTAACAAAAACGCAAAACAGAAATCCAGTCCTTACTGTATGAATTTTAGATGGTATTCATAACACATGTTGTCTGGTTTAGTGTTGCTGGGAGATGTGTGCCTCCTCTTGAGCCAGCTTATTCTCTTTATTCTACAGACTCTGAAGATCAGGTAAAGAAGCCTCATTCATGAAGTAGTGTTATGAAGAATCAGTGTTTTAATCTCATTCTTGTACATTGAAAATTGCTTCCAGGTGACAACAATACACAATGGACTGGACCGATGTGCTGCTTTACTCAGTGGAATACTTCAAGCCGAACAAGCAGGTACCGTATTTACAAAATCAGACTTCATTTTCCATGTTTAGCAAGCAGTAATGAGATTAATAATCTTCACAAAACAGAATCAAAGCCCAAACCACAGGGAACAAAAGCATTCACCTTCAAATCCAAACCCAAGAATTTATCAAGAAAAATCGACACGGACAAGAAAAAGCTTGGGAAGAAGACAAACACGGCATTGCATGTGAAAAAAAGGGCAGGTAATGTACTCAAGTATTGTGTACTTTATTTTTATGGAAGCTGGTTTCTACCATGGAATGAACAATAAAAAAAGTTTAAAAAGATGGATAAACTTTCAATTTGGGCTTTATTTTTCTCTGATTTTGACTTTTTATCTAAACTCAGAATTGAATTGCAAATTATAAAGTCCAAATCGAGAATTTCAAGGAAAAAAGTCACAATTACTTTTTTTTTCTTAACTAGCTTCCAATGTTTTGGAAATTAGATGTTTGTAATTTTTTTGTTTTGTTTCATTTTCATTCTTTATTGTAAAATCCTTATGTGTGAAAATGCCACATCAGGTGATTCTGTTTAATGACCATTTGCAAAAGCACAAAATACTTATTGTATACACAACTTACTGTATTTTTCTTGCTGCAGTGCAAAAGACTATTCCATCTGCCAGCTGTCACCTGAGTGATCATGATCAAAACCCTGTGGTCAGACGGCCGCAAGGATCACAGGATCAATCTTCAGCACTGACCCGTGTGACGCCAGTAGATCACGCGCAGCAAAACTCTGTTCCACTGACCTACTCTCAGCCTGCCGCTAGCTGTGATCTGCCAACATCTGGTAAACTGACACGCACACTAATACATCAGATATCAACTGTTACTTTTTAAAAATATATTAAAAGGATAGTTCACTCAAAAATGCCACTCAATTCATATGGATTAATTTTACAATCTCTTTATGAACTTTTTGGAGAATCAAAGTGGGAGTTGCGTAGCTGTCAATGGAGAGTACAGAAAGTCTCACATTTCATCAAAAAGATCTTCATTTGTGTTCCTAAGATGAATGAAAGTCTTACGGTTTTGGAACGACATGAGTGAGAGTAATCTGACAGAGTTTTCATTTTTGGTTAAACTATCCCTTTAATCAATTAAATATCTAAAATATTTAGGCCTGGTTAAATGATGAATATTTATAAAAATGTCTTGCTTTAATCAGTGTTACTAATATCTTCAAATGGTTTCTCCTGTTTGCAGGTCAGGTTCACACATCCACTGTATTTAACTGTCGGCTGACTACATCCACTCCTGCACTGAGCCCTCAGAGACCTGGATCAGCTCACAGTGAACCTGTACATCCACTGCAATATAATCTACTATGCAAACTAAAATAGAACAGCGAGGGCTGTCGATCAATTAAAAATTAATCAATCAAATAAAATGCATGATATATGGTGAATAATCAAATTATTTGCAATGTATATCAGTTAGTGATGATAAAATTAGCCAAATTAAGATAATTCATCAACATTGCTTTGGCAGATAAGTGAAGCGTTTAGGAGAACTGACAAAATTTCCTCAAATTATAACTGAACTGTCGTTAATATTTTATTAGTGTTTTGGAAAGAAGACTCCATGCTGACCATGGTTGCATTTATTTAAAGTAATTGTAAATAGTAAAAACAGTAATATTGTGATATATTATTACCATTTAAAATAACCCTTTTCTATTTGAATAAATTTAGAAATTTAATTGTGATTCATAGATGAATTTTAGCAGCCATTAATCCAGTCTTCAGTATCCCTAAGATATTATTCAAACAACAAAATAGAACATATAATAAATTAAAATAAAAAAAACATTTAAACAATATGCTACGATATGTCCTGTCATTTCAGATTTTTTTTGTTGAAACTGATGCAGTTTTTCTGGATTTTTTGATGAATTGAGATTTAAAAAGAACAGTATTCATTTAATATAATATTAATTTAATATAAAGTTTTATCAATTAAATGTATACTTGCTGGATAAAAGTATTCATTTAACTTATTTCCTTCAAACTTTTGAATAGCTGCGATGGTAGGATTATTTCTGTTATTGAATGTGCATACTGGAAGTGTTTAATTGTACTAAATGAACACATAATTGGCTTCTCTCTCTTCCTGTCTATTTCCTGGACACTTTTACTCATTGGATCTGTTTCCCTATTTCTCATTCTCCTTGCTTTCATCGTTCTCTGTTGTTTAGTGTACTTCAGCGTGTGCGCTGAGCAGCGGTGGCTCATCTGCAGAGTTTCATCAGTTGAGGGCCATGAGTGCTGCCATCCCCTCCTGCCCTCATGGTTCTGCAGAAATGTCCGTCACTCCAAATCAGTACGCGTCTTGTTTCTCCGTGCCACCTGCAGTCCAAAGACCATCTCCAGTTACTGTATCTCCTGTCCAAAATGGATCCTGCTCTTCAGTAGGGCATGGGCTACCTATAATCACCAGCCCTATCTGCAGTATTCCTCAGGTTAACTTGACATCATCCACTGGGTCCTTGTCCAACCAGCTCCAGGTCAGCCAGACTCAGCCTGACCCAAATGGACCAGTACAGGAGATCTGCTCTGAGGAGAGTGTGGAGAAAAGTAGCACTGGTGCAGAAGATGTTAATACATCTGTCAGAGACATCAGCTGTCAAACCAGCTATGAGAAATTAACAGTTCTGAGTCACCAAGTCAAACCTGCCAGTCCAGAAAAAACTGCACAGAAAGTGACGACTGTTAAATATCTGCTGGGAGAGCTGAAAACTTTAGTCGCAAATCAGGGTGAGAATATCTGAATTTCGATTATATTTTCTCTTCCTCCCTTCGACTTTCCATTCATCTTTAATAGTTGGATTTAGGCGATCTCAAAGTCAGCATGAAACATTGCAATAGTCTTGAAAGAGTTTCTCAGATAAGAAAAAGGTAGGGCTCCCAATTGATTGGATGACAGGTTGTCCCGCCCTCACACCAGTAAACGCATCATCAGAGAAGAGAAGTCACTGCAAGTGGGAGGGGAAGTTATTTTAAATAAGAGATTACAAAGGCACATGAATTTAAAACCTGTATGTATACAGATACATTATTTATAATACTTGGCATACTGCAAAAAACAAGAATTGTCAATTTTAATTCTATGATGATTTTTCACCATGTCGTTCTATATGACATTCTTTTGATACTCAATTGGTAATACATTTTGAAGAACGTTTTTGTTCGTTGAATGAGCCTAAAGTTGGGTTCAAAACAACCACACATTGGACCTCACTGACTTACACTTTATAGAAAAATCAATAAGCTTTATGTCAACATGTAATTTAAAAAAAAGGATCTTGTTCTCTGTACAGTATGTTGTTGTCAGGGCTGTCTTCAAGACATCATTTATAAAAGCTGATATCCTGTTTTAAACTTGAGATTATCTGATTCGCTTTCTTTAACATAATCAAATATTGAACCTTCAGATGTCATGATAAGCAAATGTTCCTACTCTGTGTGTTATTTTCACATTTTGTTGTTTTCTCTTTTGTTCAGACAGTGAAGCTGTACGCCTGATCTCTGAGGTGGAGCAGAGTATCTCACTACTTCCTGTCATGGTGGGCAGCACCAACATCCAGGCTGAGATTGCGCTCGTTTTACAGCCACTCAGGAGTGAGAATGTACAGCTGCGAAGGTCAGCGACTCAAAAGAGTGTGTTGAATCCTAAATCTTTACTACAGCAGAAAAGAATATAACACAATTACAGATATGTATGTCAGTGTGTTGCAAGGATGTGTGTGAATCTGTAATAAGGCTATTAACTGATTAAAGACTGTAATTGATGATAATTACAAATAATCGCATACAATCATTGTATTAAAAAGCTCCCAAATCCAGTTACTTCAATTACCTTATGGCATTGTGGAAGGCAAGTGCATTGAATAAACCATTTGGGGGTTTGTAAAGAGCAATGCAGGGCCGTTGCTAGTGGGGCAAAAGGTGCTAACAATTCTTGGGGCCCTCAAGTTGCTATATCTTTTCTAAGGGATCGGACTTACGGTTTTCCTATAAATGGCGATCAAAGACAGGAAAAATCCCTTTGACTTTCATTGCGGAATGTTCAGAAGGAGCCAAGAGCGTTCAAAGACCAACTGTCAAAATTCAAATCTAAACACTGAAGCTCATGAGAGTCAGTGCAGGGGCGGTTCTATCAACAGTTTCTAATCTAATGAGAATCAATGATGCTGCCATTCTACCTAATATGGCAAAGGACAGTGCAAGCACTTCCTGTTTCATTCCCTATATATTTTTGGTAACTTGCATAGGGATTTTGTATTGAACATAACTCTGCATCACAATAACTTAGACTCAAGTGGAGAGCATATTTTACTCAGGCAACCAATGAGTGTCTCAGGATCACTATGAAGCTGTCAAGCCACAACCTAGCAACCAAACAGAGTACCTTAGCAACCGTTAAGCCAGACCTATATCTCTGAATCCGAGCATTGTAGAGACATGGGGTTGGCTCTATTGACTCATGCTAACAGGACTTCCATCTTGCTACACATGTTAGCAGTGAATAGCTACATGCTAATAGTGATTAGCTAATTGTTAAATTGTGCTAGGAATGCCATAGAAACTACCTAGTAACATCCTAGCAATCACCCGGGATACCCTAGCAACTGCCTAGCAACCACCCCAGATACCCTAGCAACCACCCAGAACACCTTAGCAAACTGTTAATATCTGATAATTCCTTGTTAATGTTAAGTAGTGCTACCAACATGTGAAATTAAAGTTTCTGGTGCAACGTTCTCAGCCAACTTCTAAAGTTTGTCTCGACAAACTTTATCCTCTAGTTCAATATATTGTTTTCTTATTTGCATGGCTTTGGACATAAGCCTAATCATGCAGAATGTGTTCTTCATAATTAATCAAACTTAAATTGACAACCCTAATTTGTATGTATTTGCATGACTCCCAGGCGTTTGCGAATACTCAATCAACAGTTACTGGAGAGAGAGAGAGCAGAACGGAGGGCAAGACCGGAGGCCTGCGACATGGAGGGTGAGTGGAGCCATGCCGCCTTCTCTCTGATCTGTCTGTAACGGGCTTGACTTAAGAAGAAATGCATCATATGGAATAGTAAATGTGCAAATATATAAATATATTTTAGAATTTAGTCTGTTATTTTCTGTCTAGCCAAGAGGATATATACCGTTGTGTTTATTGGCATGGTTGTGTTACAGTGGTTGCATTGCAGTCTTTGAACTTCACTCTACAAACTCGGTTAAATGAGAGCCGTAGAGAGCTTGATGATCTGCAACAGGAGAGCACGAGACTACGGAAAGGCATGGAGGACAAAGACAGTGACCTGAAGCAGCACAAAGAGTGCTGTGAGTTAGAGAACAGTCGGCTAAGGCTTGGTAAGACTATTCACTTAAATCTTAAAATTGACATGGTAACACTTGGTAAAGTTTAATCTACTACATCATTAGTTAACATGAACTAACAATAAGCAATACTTGTGGAGTATTTATTAATCTTAATGTTAATTTCAACATTTACAACTTCATTTTTAAGATTAACATTTACATTTTATGACATTTTATTAAGTTCTGGCAGTCATGCTATTTTCCCCATGCAGAGCTGAAAGAAGCATTAACTGAACTGCAGAAGTACCAGTGTAATTTCAAAGAGTATGAGATTGAGAAGACTGTACTGACTCTAAGTCTCCAGCAAAGAGAGGCAGAGGTCAGCAGACTGCAGGAAGTCATCAGGTAATTAACTATCTGTTGAGATGTGTACTGTGTTCTGATGAAAAGCAATACTAATTGCAAATGATCCTATCATTTATTGTACTTAAGAGTTGTACTTAAGTACATTTATTGTACTTATCACTTATTATACTAACATATCTATTTTGTTGTTGACATCAACGTCTGTGCATCCAATCAATCAAACTTTATTTTGGTGCGTGTTCATCTGTCACCCAAACATGAAAATTATTTTGATCTCCCTCTCGTTGTTCCAAACTTGTATGAGTTTCTTTCTTAGTTGACGGTAGCCATTGACTATTGAACTATGAACAATTTTTTTCGTGGCTACTGTCAACTTTTTGGAAGAACATGAGGGTGAGTAAATGATGACAGAATCTTCATTTTTGGAGGTCAAACTATCCCTTTAAGCCAAGTTAGACATGCCAACGTGGACAGGTTGTTTGAGAAGACCCATCTTTTTTGCACGTGTAGGATAATGTTGTCTCTTGAATCACTCATCTGCTATAATGAAATTATGTCTCCAAATGAAATCTTGAGAATCTAGCATGTAACCAAAGATGTAGGTGAAATGCTGGTCATTGTAACTTCTGTTTTCTTCATACACTCAGGAATCTGGAGAGCAGTCAAAAAAGAGAAACTAGCAAATATTCTCCTCAGCTGGACTTGTGTCAACCAAACTCTCAGCTTACGAAGCGTGTTCTGGAATTTCATGAAAATGCACATAGGGAGTTCACCGTGTCAGATAAACTATCAAACTCTGTAAAAACCTACCTTCAAACCCTGGAGGGCATCGGACAGACCTCTCCTCCCCACCTGCTTCAGTGTAAGTCCCAGACATTACAACCAGTCTCCCCTGCTCAAATTAATGGTGGAAAAGAGAAAGTTTGCTCACCAACAGAGAGGGATATACATAAACCAACCCTGGAAACCTTAACTGAGAACATTCCTCAGTTAGAAGAGCAGAAAAGAACAACGTTTGCTCCTTTAAGAGAGACTCTACTGGTGCAACTTCCCTCAGGAGCTGCTTATAATAAACCATCAACTCAGTGTAATGATCTGATAATCAAGAATCAAAGGGAAGATGTAGGGTTGAAATATATGGACTGTGCTTTTGAAAAGCTGGACATCTCAGATGGGTTCCACATTCAGGATGAAAAGAATAATGGCAGAGATTTCCTTGCAGATCATCATGGTGTGGCCTTGCAGTTGAATCAGGAAAACAAAGGTCTGAACAGTCAATCGGTGCAATCTCAGCATGCCCGAAGGATGGGTGTTCAGTCCGAATACTTTGGACGGCCTTCAGTGATAGAGAACACCTTTTCCTCTTGTGATATTAAATCTTTGGCCTCTGATTGGAGCATAAACTCCTGGTCCACGTTTAATACGCAAGATGAGCAGAACTTTAGGGATGGGCTTGCAGCACTAGACGCCAGCATAGAAAGTCTGCAGAAGACCCTGAGAGTTGATCTAAACAAATGATTTAGTGTTTTGTTGAGCCCTGTGTGTATCGTTTTTAATTTGATTACATGTAATTTATGGATATTTTTACATTTCTCTTGATTTTTATTAAATTATGTGAAACATAAATTAATATTACATTTCTCATTGGATTGTTCTCTATGGTCTTTAGACTGCATAGGGGTCTCCTATCATCTTGCATAAAACAGAATCATCAGGTTATTACGCAAACAGAAATGCGTTACAGGGCAGTTTGTTCTGTACTAACATTATAACGGCTGACATTCAACTCTTCGTTTATTGTTCTAATTATTTTACATATGAATGTTAAAAATTGTACATTAGCAGTGTTGGGGAATGTTACTTTGAAAAGTAATGCATTATAATATTTTGTTACTCCTTTAAAAAGTAACTAATTGCGTTAGTTGCTTTTTAAGAAAAGTAATGCATTACATTTCTTTGCATTACTTTTTCTCTTATCTGGGCTGGGCTTGTTTGTTTGATTGTTTCTTAAAAAAAAAGTTATTTTTGGTGCAAATATAACACTTTCACACCAATATTTATATAACAAGACTGAAGGAAATGCAAAGTGACGCGTGTGTACAGTAGAGCTCAAACAAACCTTTCAGCCGCTGCTGTTCTGGATTGCAGAAGAAGCTAATTTAACACTTATTTCACCAATAAAAAATGTATGGAGTAACTGAATCCTTAAAGGTCAAATATTTGTTTTATTTAGCATTTAATTAATGGAGGTTTGTGTAATATTCTGATTTTGTATTTCAATGATTTTATTCATTTTGAGGAACACTTAATCTGTTTTTGTGCGAGTGAGATTATTAAATGCTCACATTTACTCTTGAACTACAATAACCGTCATGTTCACACACAACGACTCCCGATTTTTCTCAACATGAGGACAGGAGTCAGTCAAATTTAAGAAATTTAAGTCAGTCAATATATGGGAAAACAAAGTAGCGTGCGTTACTTTTTGAAAACGTAACTCAGATATTTTGTTGTAAATTTAAAAGTAATTTGTTACTTTCCTAGTTACTTGAAAAAGTAATCTGATTACGTAACTCAAATTACTTATAAAGTGTTACTCCCAACACTTCACATTAGAATACAAAACATGTTGAAAACAGACTTAAAGCTGGTCTGCAGTAAAATTCTCAAGATGTGAGACCACAAATATGACATCTGAATATCTGATGCGTCTCATTCAGCTACTCTACCTCCCAAGCTCATGAATCATATCGTGATCACAAATTCAGGCACTGGCAAGGACAGCAGTATTCAGGAACATGAATACTTCTTACATTTGATCTTAAGAACAATCTTAAAATTCTTAAGAAAAGCTTTTGGGAATGCAAAATATTCTTGTCTTTTTTTCTTAAGTTAAGAAAACGGCTATTGAGAAGAGTTTTATTCTTAATTTTTCGTGAATCTGGCCCCATCAAGGCTCAATGCAGATGTCAGAATGATTTGTCAAGTTCAAAGCTTAAACAATGAAAGTCTGTTTAATTTTCTTTTATAATATCTATAATAATAATAATATCTTTATAATATCTATAAGATTTTCTTTGTAATATCTCCTTGATTTCCTAAAATTATGAATCATCTTTCATCATTTAGCAGAAGAATATTCTTCAGCAACAAAAATTTCTGAAGATATCATCTGACAATGTGTCCTTTTTTTCTTTTTTTTTCAACTGAAGCTGTAAAACGTAATGAAACACTCTATATGGGGGGTTTCAGTGCAGAATATGTGTTGTTTAGTAACCGAGAGCAACGTTTCAGAGAAATTAATGCAGTTTTACACTTATAACGACACAATCCCTCCACTCAACCAGTGGGGACGCTGTTGTCAATGAAACAACCTCAGACGCCGATGTCATCTGTTTGACATCATATACACATATTTTTATGGTTGGTATAGTGTTTAAAGGCTATATATAAAAAATTATGCTGCTCAAAATACAAAAAAATGCTCCCTATTTACAATTCATAGGCAATACGATCGGAGACGGATTGTCGCAGGAAGATGACGTACGGTTACTGTAGAAACCAAACAGGCTTTAGTCCGTTGTGTCGCAAATTACATCTTCAAACAACTGATATGTGACATGCGCTTTTATCCTCCTAATATTTAAAATATGAAACGTTTTCCCGAGTCAGCGATGGTCACAACGGTTCAACCAGGAGACGAAATAAAGGAAGAACTGAAGAGTCTGGTCGCAAACACCAGAGAAAAATCTGAAAACAAGTTTAATAACGTGCTTTCAGCATTAAAAGGTAGAAAGTCAAGTTTCTCATTTATAGACTGTCGTTTATCACCTTTTGGTTTTTGCAGCTCATCCAAACAATGACAAATACTATTTAAAAGTAGCAAATTCCCAACGAAAGTAAGAATTGGAATGCAATGTAAGATAAATGTAACGCTTTGGATAAAACCATCTGCTAAATGCATAAATGTAAATATAATGTTCCAGTTATTGTGAGCTCATAAGAGTGCAATAATAACTCTACACTGATTGTAAAAATGTAGTTTAATGTAGTAGTTTTATATGAAGCATGATGACAGCTTTCACATGCACAGATGTTCTGGGCAGAAGGTCTTCAGGAGATCAGAGGGATCTGGAGGAGTGGAAACGGGCTCTGTTTTCTTCTGGTGTGCTGCAATACTGCTCCTCTTCACTGGCATTCAGTCCAGTCAAGGTTCAAGGGGGCTATGCAGTCCTGACACAGATGGCAGAGCTCCTCAGGTACTCAAACTCAGGAACTTGATTTGTTTTAAATACACACTGAAGACCGAAGTTTTAACAGGTGTTTCCGTCCGTCCAGCACGTGCTGTGTGGGTCTGGGGGATTTCAGAGACGCGGAGGCGTTTAGTCGTGAATTTCTGCCATCCGTGGTGGAAAGTCTTCTTTTTCTTGCAGACCGTCTAATGAACAGAGCTTTGCGGGTAAGATATTACGGGTTCCTGAATCACATAGAGCAGGAATTTTTAAAACTGGGGTCCAGGGACTCTCAGGGGCCACGAGGAAGTGCTATGGCGGCTGTGGAAATGTTTCTAGGAACAGTTTAAAAATATTAATTTAATATCTAAAATTTAACTTAAAAAAAGAAGAACTGATTCAAATAAATAGAAAATGTATTAAAATACATGCTTGATATAAATAAACGAATAAATTAAATCAATAACAAATATTAGCTTACAATAAAAGGACATTAATAAATGAATACAATTAAATTGAATTATAAAATTGATATAAAAATAAAGAAATATGTGAAAGTAAATAAATAGATAATTTACAGTAAAAATGTTTTTTTCATTAGAAAGTATTTGCATAATTATTTTGTTTGCAGTATTTACATTATCTAATCATTTTTAATAAGTCCCTCATGTGAAAATGATCATATGTTGGGGGTCCATGGCATCTAAAAAATGTAAAACATCTGACCTCAAGTAACAGAGTTTGGTATCAGTATAATAATCAGTATTATCTGATTAATAACGCAAAATAAACCCTTTCTAACCACCTCAGACTTTTATTTGAATCGGTAGAGACTGCGTATATAGCAACCAGATCATTTCATTTCTCTCTGCAACAGGACAAGGCACATAATGAGCTGATTCGTCTGTTTCAAAGAGTCTTTGATTCCATTGGCTGGCTCCTCAAGGCTCACAGTCATCTCATTCATCATGGTAAACACGTTCTTCTCTAGATTTAGTGGCCTGTGACCGTCGCAAGATGTTTAGGGATCAGTTTTTTGTGGCTTGAACGAAAATGATGTTTTCTCTTCTCAGTACTGAAATGTAAACATTACGAGAGTGTCCAGATCTGTGAAGACGATGACGTCTCCGTTGTTACTCTCACCATGTGGAACAGTGTCTTTAGGGCAAACGGGTACAACAGAAAGCTAATTGCTTCTTGATACAATGTTTATCCACATGACTGCTTTATGCTTTGGAAAATCTTTCCCTTGTCTTTCTGAAGCGCTGTAGTGGCTGAGATGGGAATCCGGGCTCTGACTGACATCATGGATGATATTGTGTATAAAATGTCCAGTAGCTCGAATCCAGTGATTGGCAGAGCAGCTGTAAAGACCCTTGTTCTGATTATGGAGCACGGCAGCTCAACCAATCAGCTCATACACACACGATACAAAGGTACAGTCGCATTCAGAACTCAACTATAACAATAGAGTGCAACCGTTGGATTCCATAAGTAAAAACTCTAATATAAAAAATGCATATCTATAGTCAACATTTTTTAATTGAGTAGTTTTATATTTCTCCACCATTTTCTCCTACAATGATCGTTCGAATCACTTTCAAAACCATTTTTTTTCCTAGCTGATAAATGATAAAAAGATTTACAGCCAATCAGAATTCATCCTGCTGTAAAGTGCTTGAGCATTTAAAGTGACAGTGCGTGTTTATAATGATCAAATTGTTATTGTACGTTGGTTTGGGTGGTTATATTGTTATAGTTATGTGTGTTTCCATTGTTTGGTCCTGCAGGTTTGGCTGATTTGGCCGAGAAAGACTGGCGTGGTAAAGGCTTTGATTCAGCTCTGGATCAGCTTATTGATCACCTGCGGTCAGATGTCCCATGGAGAGACACTAAGGTCAGCGTCACAAGCTCTGTTGTCTGTTAAGTGTCTGCTAAATGCCTTAATGGAGACATCTTTTAAATTTGGTAGAATTAAATTTTTTCCTAGAAGTCCACCTATAATGTCATCACAATTGATAAATGATTTATCCATGTACATCATTATTGTTTTCTAAAATTCATGCACCCTCGTGATCTTTAACCAAAACAACTTCCCCTCCTACTTGCAGTGACTCTTCTCTTCTCGCCTCTTCTTGTCTCTTCTCTTCTCGCCTCTTCTCTTCTCTTCTCTGATGATGTTTACGCTTGCGAGGACGGAACAACCTGTCACTCACATGAGATCACAGCAAACCAGAACACAACAATCCATTTAATCCCTGATGTACAAAATAAAATAAAAATCTTGTCCGAGAAGCCTGTTCACTCACAATAGGGAACAAACGACTATTGCAACTTTCGTTTCATCCTTTAAGGTGTCTAGCATCAAAACTCCTAAAATAGTTTTACGTGATCATTTTATGCCGTCTCACAGACCCCTTAGAATTAAACTGGTTGTTTTTGCTACTGTACCTTACCGTAATACTTCTTTCTGTCAGTGAGCTCTGTTTTAATTGCTTAACCTCTTTGCTGGTGAAATGACAATGCTGATACCATGAGGATTTCTGAATTTTGCATCATAGTATTAATGAACTGGAGACAAAGTTTTCTTCTTATTATTATTATTATTATGTAAATCTTCACTCTGTATTATATTAAGGAGAAACCGGAGGAGTACGTGAGAGCAGCTTGTATTATTCAGGCAGCCTGGAAAGCCCATCAGACCAGAAAAAGACTGAGGAAACTCCCCAGAGCGGTCAGCACATTGCAGCGCAACTTCAGGTAAGAAAACGATACAGAAAATGATCCCTCTGAATAAAGTGTAGTACATGCCTATTAAATACCCAATAAACACTCTTAAATGCTTCTCCACTCTAAGCCACTCCTTCTCTTATAAGTTTCTTTTGTAATTTAGTCTGGCTCAACCAGACATTGGTGGATGGATTTAGTGTAAATGGCCTTCCAAATAGTGTAAAAAGGTGGGCTATTTGCACTTGATGCAAAATTAGACACTCTTTAAAGGAAATTCCGGTTTAATGACTCAAAGGTAGATGAGATTTATTTTTGTGCGTTAGGGAAAAGCGCAGACAGCAACAGGAACACATCGAAAGTCAACGCGCAGAAGAGGAATTACGTCATCAAGTGTGTCTGCGAAGACAGAGAGCCATGAGACAGTTCCGCCAACACCAACTTCATCTGATGGAGATGTTACCCGCCGGTAACAACACAAACTCAAACCTAATCCACGAGTAAAATTCATACTAGTATGGTTACCATTGTTGTGTTCATCAAGATTATTATTGTTAACAAACTGTTAATATATTTGGCAATTAATTTAAAGAAAAAGTTGCCAGCCACAACCAGTATTTTGAATAATTTCCACAAAACTTGAATGGCCCCCAGAATATTGTATTGATTGAATATCTGAACATGCTTAATTATCAAAGGAAAGAACACTTAAAAAAAACAACAACATTTGAACAAAAATCTGAGAAATGTACTTTTATTTCAAAGACTGCAACATGCATAAGCAATGCTTTTATTGCTTGTTTCTGCCTTTTGATTTAGAGATTTTCTAGTTTACTTGTGCGTTAAACCCCCTACCGCATAACTGTGAAAACATGGAAGGCCGGAAAGTTCCGTCAATATTGGGGAAAGAGTTTAAACAAGTAATGGATAATCTTAAAAAATATTTAATTTATGATAAAAGTTGAAGCAGCATTTCTGCTGTCGTGAATGTTTCTGTGTGTGTGAGTGATGACGCGTGTGTGTGACAGCGCAATAATATAGAACGGTGCATTACACAGTTTGAACACACACCTTCCAGCCAAACAGAATAACGGATTTTGACAGGCCTTGGTATAAAGCTAAAATCAAATGCAAATATAAAATGATAAATGCTGCACTGGCAACTAACTGGAATGAATTAAAAACTAAAATTGATTTTATTTTTATTTTACAGTAAATGGAAATGACAAAAGCTTAACATAATTAAGCTGAAAACATAAAAGCTAATTCAAAATAAAAAATATAATACTAAATTAACAAATACATGTATATGCAGTTTGTAAAGATTTCACCAGTTATTTCACTTGCTAGGGAAACAAGTAGCAAATTGTAGTTGATGGCTGTGACGTAAACTAAAGTCTCTAGAGTCTACTCTAGACTATTTAAAAACCCCTTTCAATGCCCTTCCTCAACTTACCGTTGCAGTTGAAAGTATATCAAACTATTTTTTAATTGCCATGAAATGCACCTCTCTCAGCCCAGCTGGAGAAATACCTGGGCGAGCTGGAGAACAAGGCAGCCGTGCGGATTCAGAGAGTTTGGAGAGGACACAGAGAGAGACGCAACTTCCAGCAGCACAGATATGTTCTCACACAGCACAGAGCAGCTGTCACTCTTCAGAGAGCCGTGAGTGGACCAAAAGACTATTAGTGTTTTTAAAATGTTTATTTTTCTTATTTCATTTGTCCATTTATATATGTAAATTTTCTCACCATTTGTATATAGTCTATAAATAGCTTTTTAGACAGTAGAGCATGGCGCTTGCAATGCCAGGAAAGCAAGAACTGAATAAACTGGATAAAAGCGTCTGACAAATGCATAAATGGAAATGTAATGGATAAACTAGTTTACAAACTATAAAATAATAGTTTGCAAATCATTTATATGTGCTTTTTTACTGTATACCTATTATAAATTGTTACCATTATTTTAAATAAGACTCTTTCAAAAACAAACCAATCTTACCGATCCCCAACATTTGAAGGGTTGTGTAGCTATTTATACGTTAAAGTGGTTGAGTTGTTTTTCCCTGATAATCTTCATTTATGTGCCAATGTTCTTTTTGTCAGATTCTGCGGTTTTTAAAGCGTCGCAAAGCACAAAGGAATATTCTCACGCCGTTGAAAGGACCCAAAGGACTGACTGACAGCAGAAGAACAGAGCTCAGGCAACAGATACAGGAGCACATCTCTCTCCATCCTGTGAGTGACCATGAAGAAATCCACTTGTTTAAGATCTTTGGAAGTGAACGGAGCAGCTTGTTTATCAGTGGTGTTTCTGTTGTGCAGTCATCTGTGATGTCAGCAGAGGAGAGTGTGGAGCTCCATCAGAGAGCCCAGAGTCTCCTCCGCCAGCATCTGATCAGCAGAGCGTCTGATCGGGCACAGGAGCAGCACAGACAGGCTCTGCTTGTGCAGATCAACACAGACTTGGAGCTTTTATTGAGTATGTACCTAAATCTGAGGCTGATCTGCTGAAGTCCGCAAAACATACTGTATGCGAGTGTGAAAAGCTACACACTCCATCAGATCGGGTTTGACGGTCTGTTACCAAACATACAACATGCCACAAACATTATAATTACTGCATTATTAATCCAATCACAGACTCTGTAGCATTTGTCCGTTGGGCAGTGCATGTCTAACGTCTGTACTTAATAACTTTGTCTAGTTTACAATGGTCCTCAACCAGGGGGCCAGGGGCCTGAAGATGACTTAAAATTATTTCAAATAAGTCAAAACAACTAGACAATGTCTCTTTTTTTTTACTATCCCTTAAACAACCTGGATATATGAGGAAGCCTAATTTGAAAAGTGTTTATTTTTATAATGAATATACATTTTACTACTTATGCCAAGCTAAAAAGAAATATCAGGTAGAAATTGTGTGCATAAAAATCCGTATCCACTAAATCAACTGGATCGTTTATTGTGCATTTGATTCTTGTTGTGGTCAAAGGTTGAGAACCACTGATCTTAGGGTATGTTTACTAAAAATGGAAAGTGTTTCCTTTGCGCTTTTGAAACGTTTCACAACACAGAAGACACAAACACTGTATTATGCTGCAAGGCCAGTAACTGGGGATGTTACTTTGTAAAGAATAATTATTCTTTACAATAGTTCTATTATTCTTTCTATTCATTATAGACTGAACACATACTATGCATGACATCACTGTTTTTATAAACTCATTTTTTTGTTTACATGGATACGATAACGGTATCGTTTTCAAAAGTTTGCATTTTTAGGCCCCCAAAATGCCTTTGCGCATAAAAAGTTTTCTGTTTTTAGTTGTGAAAACGCATCCTAAAGAACTCTTTGTTTTTTACTTTAGATGCGCCGTCCCTGAAGGATGCCAGAACGGAGGATGCCCGTCTGTTCCTGAGCCGTTCCTGCCCTGTGGCCACACGCGCCCGTCAATCCCACAATGCCTTGATGCAGAGTATGCGTCTCCCCTGGTGGAGGACGCTTGGAGAGGAGTTCTCCCGCCCGGAAGAGCCTCCCGGGAAAGACTACGACATGGACATTGAGTCACTGTATCTAGGTGGCAACTAAAAGATGATGATGAAAGTCAGACTTTATTTGCAATATATTTTTCATATCAGTATACTTAAAAGAATGGTAAACAGGGGTTTCCAATATGATTACATGCATTTTAAAAATACAAATGCAGTAACAGAACAAATACAGTGAAGCTGGAATCCTTTAGCTACATAATTACTAAAACATTCATTTTATTAATGTCTTATACCAGAATGATTCATGTGTGAAAAAACTGAAAATGATTTACTCAGCCTCATGTTGTTCCAAACCTGTATGACGTTTTGAATAATGTTGGTAACCAATCAGTTTAGGGTACCAGAGCACTAAGACAGTTCTCAAAATTTGCTATGAGGTGAGGGTGAGTAAATCTTCATTTTTAGGAACTGCAGAAATATGTACAAGACAACAACTTTTCTTTTTAAAATGAAACATCTCAAGTACATGGTGCACTGTTGTAGTCATTTTTTCTTTAGTCATAAAAGTTGGATTGTTTTAATTATTATTTTTATTTAGGTATTTGGGGTTAAGACAGCTGACTACTAAATTTGTATGATTAAAAACAAAAAAAGAAGATTCATCCTCTCTTAAAAGTCACTATGTAACTCAATACAGCCTCAATCCTCCATGTTTTTGTCTCACCCTGATTCACTATGGTAAGCCTATTTTAAATGCTAATATTTTAGACCTGTTGAGATGGTTTACGCATACATGCGTCACTCGCCTATGTGTGTCTCTTTATATCCGGAAAGAAAGAAAAGTTCCTCTGGCTGTTTTGACGTGTGTATGATGTGGGATTGGGCGGCTTTGGCTTGTCTTTTCGGAGATAGACTGAAGGGCGTTGAAAACTTACAGATATTGCATTTTATTACTCAACAGGTGAGTATGGTGTTTTATTGATAAACTGCTATATGTAGCTCTCTAACAGAGTTCATTATGAAGCTTAATCTATTGTAAAGAGTTGTTTCATTATGTATAATGTCATACAGTATAATGTCTTCAGCTAGTCAGCTTGAGATCTAAACAGTTTTATGAACAGTAGGATAACCGTATTCGTCCGCACAGTCATGCAGAGCCGAAGCGCAAACAAAACAATGTTCTTCCGCAAAATGCATGCTTTTTAACCGATAGAGGGCCACAAGTTACAGTGTCCCTTTGAAATAAAATTTTCCATTATTTACATGTATAAGGACTAATATGAAACAAGTCGGTGTTAAATAAAAAATAATATAGATCAAGGAACCAGTAAAATTCAAAACATATTCTTCGTACTTTCTGAAGCTGTTTAAAAATGGTGTGTCTTTATGAGAGAGATGTGTGTGTGTGTGTGTGTGTGTGAGAGAGAGAGACTATACTACATGCCCATAGTGGTCTAAACTCATGCCAAAGCCCCATTCACTGGACAGCCATCATTATTTTTTACACGCATGTGAAAACAACAGAGTGGTCCACTCTTCCGGCACAATTAAAATAACATTTTCAAGAGTGGAAAAATATGATGGGGGAATAATTTCCTCCTCTTTATGCAGCGTTTTAAAACTATGGGTAAGTGAGGCCTGCTTTTGGAGGAAGTAGAGCGGTGTGTGTAGTGGTGTGAATGTAACCGTAATGTGTTTGTGTTTCTGCCTGTGAAAGTGTGAATGCAATGAATATGTGTGCGAGAGAGGAAAAAAAAGAGCTCGTGAATGAACGCGTTTGCAGTTGTGTGCTCAATCGGAGATGAAAAGTCAAGGTAAGAGTGAAAGCACCGTGCCTGCCAAAAACGGTCTTGTTCCACATGCCAAAGTGTTTTAATTGATTAACTGGTAACCATTTATTCTGGGGCCTAATTGTGGAGTTTTACCTCAGCTGTAGTTGTATTAAGCTCTCTGTATGAGTCACTCCAGTGTTCAGATAACAGCTTTAAACTTTTGACCAGACTGTGAAGATGAATAAAATGTAAAGATTTGGGGTCAGTACGATTTTTTCAAATCAATTGTTCAGCAATGACGCATTAATCAAGAGTATAATTTTACAAAAGATTTCCATTTCAAATAATTGCTGTTCTTTTGAACTTTCAAAAAACCCTGTATTCCGGTTTCCACAAAAAGAATAAGCTGGATCTGATATGAACTGTTCAAAACTGATAATGAGAATTTTTTTGAGCATCATATAAAAATGATTTCTGAAGGGTCACGTGACTGAAGACTGGAGTAATGATGCTGAAAATTCAGCTTTATAAATTATATCTTCAAATATATTAAAGTTACTATATAATTATTATTTTAATTGAAATAGTATTTCACAGTATTACTGGTTTTAGCTGTATTTTTGCCGCATCAAGAGAAAATCTTACCGACCCCAAACTTTTGAATGGTGCACATTTACAGTTAAGCAGTTTTCTTTCTTTTTTTGCAGAAAGTGTGTTCATTGAACCCACGACCATAGTGTTGTTACATGATCACTGACTTGATGACGACATTCACACTAAAGCTTTGCTCAGATCAACTGTAATAACTAACATACCAAATTATAATATTACGAGAGAGGACTGTCAAGCACAAACACTGAAAGCACAGAAAAGTTTCCTCTTCTCCTCTATAACAGATGCGCATCATTTGGGACAGGGCCATAGAGTGCAACAGTCAGGTTCCGGAAGTAGAAACATTACATTTCTCCACAAGAAAATTGATTTTTAATGATAACTTATAAACCTTTAAAAACAGCCCTACTGTGAGAGTTACAAGGTTTAATTGATATATTGCTTCTGTTGAAGCCTAAACCTGATATTTTTCAACTTATTTTTTAAAATAGGTCTAATTATGTTTAACAGTAGAATTTGTGGTAGAAAAACTTAGGGCTGGGCGTTGTATGATGATATCATGGCGACGGTATATCGTTAAAGATTTGGCAATATCGAGTATATCACGTATGTAGGTATTCAAGCATAGCACAGCATTGTTGACAGGCTAAAGCCAAGATACATAAGAATGAGACAATATAGAGCAGGACGTTCTTGATGTTAAAAATAATTGTTAAGAGCAATAAGCTGTGAAGAATAACTCTGCAATGCGCTGACACGCAACTAAAACGCTCGCTCAAAGGTTGCGCCAATATACGATCATGAATTCACGTCTTATTGCGTTTGAATCATCGAATCCACAAAATGCCCATTGTGCAAACAGTCAGTTATGTATCAGGTAAAATTAAACAGTTGGGTGAAAACCTGTTTATTGGATCCATGCACTCCATCTTAAAGTGACAGCAGCCTAATTATTCCTGCTGCTCTCTGTATCATTAATGTTAATCCAACAAAGACAAACAGAGAACAACTTAATTGACTGAATAACTCTTGTAGGATTAATAATAATTAATAGAGTGAAGAATATGCAGTATTTTATTTTTACATTTGGTTATTCAATTTCTGCTCTACTTCAACCTACATATTAAATAAACTATAGTACCTGGAAAATTTTGTTATGTTGAATTTGTCCTATTCTCTGTAACTTGCTTCTTATTTTTTTTTTAAATATGGTTATCTTGAAATAAAATGTCTTGTGTCGTAAAAGCAGACTTTTGGCCATATCGCCTACACATATTACCCATGATGCTGTACAGAAAATTCCACCAATCGCAACATGCAGAACATGCCAAAATAGCTCTTTAGCTCCACTTACTCCCATGAAGCACTGTGAACTACATAATTGAGTCAGTCTCCCTGCACTCTCACTCTATTTTGCAATAAACCTTTACATATTATATAAATATTTAATAAAATCAAATTTGAGTAGTTTTATATTTACCATTGTTTTTTAATTCAATTATAAATTCAGTTTTTTAGTATTGCCGTTTACAATACTTCATGGAATTGTAGTTATTTCCCCTCAATAAATGCTTTAAGTACACAGTCTTTGTTTTATTGTCTCAAATCAATATTTGTAATTTTATGATTCAACCCATACCTGGTTGTCTTGGATCTTGGCTTATAACGCACTAAGGGACTTAAAGTGTGCCAAGAAAACATCCACCACAAGATTACACCACCACCTCCAGCCTTTATTTTAACGAAGACTTGTTTTTAAATCCTTATGGGAGAAACGAGTGGAAAAATTACTTCCGGAACCAACACCGCTGAAAAATTGGTGCACTTTTGCACTCTATTAACTCTTCAAACCCAGCTCTACACTCCCAGTCTACAAATATCATGCATGTACACTCGTTTCATTTAATGAGAGCACTCAAAACGAGTGGGTGGTGACAGAAGACCAGCTCACCCCGCCTACCCTACTGTGATTGGCTTGCTCTACACCACTCTCAGAGTTGTTTGGTCCGTGGCCCTGCAGTAAGGAACAAGGTGATGTAGAAGTGGAGCCACTATCTGCAGGCTCATCCTGGCTGTGTGTGGCGCTCACGATGCCTCCCCCTGGAGGACTGGATGATACAGTACAACTGCTCACAGTCCACAGGCATGGATACTGACTGAAAATCAGAGATGAGAAAACAGAACTTTGTGCAACACTTCGCATTTGTTTGTAAAACTGCTTCACCGTATTGTTTGACATAGTCACACTAAAGGTGTAAATGTCTCATCCGTGTTAAGTCAGTTGTCTTTCTGACCTGCTGGCTCCAGGTGAGCTTGGAGCAGGTGGAATAGACAGCATCGCAGCAGGGCCAGGAGGAGACACACCTGTCCAGCTCTCGTGACCGGAGAACATCTGCACGGCACCTGGACTCAGATTCTCAGATAGAGACACTTCAAAGAAAAACAAAAAGCAATTAAAGAGAGTTAGCAAAGAAAAAACTGACATGTCATAGGGTTTGTATGTTTTGCCAGTGGAAGTAGGAGTTTTATATCTGTATAATAATGTAATATTAATATAATATAAGTACAGGTTTGGACCTCTTTTCTCTTCACCATAAAATGCACATTTCAACACTTTCGTGAATGGTTATGCCATTTTTGATTTTTGCCATTTTACATGAATATCCACAATCGTGAGATTTAGTTAGTCAAAACATTGTACTTAAAGGGGGCATCTTCCCTTAATTTACATAACATAGAATAATGAGAAAATCCAGAAATATAGTGCATAAGTCATATGCCAGTTTGAGTCTGGATCTCCATTCACTTTCATTATTTGGAAACAGATGACTGTGCATTTTTCAACATTTCTTCATTGTGTTCCTTAGGAGGAGGAAAGTTATACAAGTTTGGAATGACATGATGGGCGAGTAAATAATTATGTGATTTTCATTTTTAGATGAATTGGCCCCTTAATAATAAAAAAACACAGTGGTCTGTAGCTATTGCTGAGACATGATTCAAGTTGTGTCATGTTACCCGAGTTATGGCCACGGTGATGGTGGTGGTGATGATGATGGCGGGGAAGGTAAGGTGATGGATACGGAGCCGCTCGGTGCCCATGGAGACTTGGGTAGTGTTTGTACCCATGGTGGGGAGTAAGCGGTAAACCTCCCGGGTACGGAAAGTTGCCACCACTAGAACACAGAGTGTCTGGATTTGATATGAACCATCCGCCTGCAAACCAAGCAATATGAGTAACAATACACTTATAACAACATAATGCTAGAAATATTTCTTAATCATGTCCATAAATAAGACAAAAATATATATCATGTTAAGTTTGCCAACATTAAGAAACTGGAAATGAATCACTAACAGTGTGGTATGCCCACATGCTGGTTTTCAGCTGGAGCTTCTAGATGATTCTTAGGGTGGCTCCTATGGAGAGAAAATTCCCTGTGCATGAGACAAACCTCTCAAAACAGTTCATATCCAGAAATCAGTCACAGACACCAATGTTTACAAGTTTTTAATTTCACTATATTTATGGGATGGCAAAACTGAATTGTCAGCTGCTATTACATCTGTTGTCAGTGTCACATGATCCTTCAGAAATCATTCTAATATGTTTAAGACACTTATTATTATTAATTGAAAATGTTTGTGCGGCTTACTATTTTTAGTATTTGTTAAATATCATTATCATTATTGATTTAATGTTTGCTAAAAAAACTGAATTATAAAGAAAATCTTACTTAAATCTTTCAAACGTTTGAACTGTATAGTGTACACAAAATCCCTCATTTACATCATGAGCTTTTTCTTTTTAAGTATTTATATTCTTTTCAGGTGAATCATGCGACACATGTTCAGTTTACCTGTTAACAACCTCTCATATACTTTACTTTTAATTTGTTCCTGACATACCACTTTCATCACATGAACTTTCTTAAAATGTAATGTTTTTAACTGTAAGGTTTTCTATTTCAAAGAAGTGTGTGTTGTATTGCCTTTATTTACTGCTTTACATAAATAAAAATTCATTAGTTGTGCCCCAAATATATTTAAAAAAATACTACTCTTTTAGCGTACTTTTTTTCTGCATACTTTATAGGACATAGGCAAAAGTATTCAATTTCAGATGCAGTATTTTTTTCTGGTTAATTCAGTTTTTCCTTCTGGAATATTCAATGTGAACATTTATACAAAACGGCATATAATAGTGCACAAGTATGCAAATTGAGATGCATTTATTGTATTATTGTAATGAAAATCATTAAATAGATTAATGGGAATTACACATTATAATAATAATAATAATTTGGGGCTGGAATTTGTCCTTTAAAGTTATTATGAATGTAATGCAAAGATATGCAAATGGCTACACATTCACTATATAGGTGTACATTTTTTTATGCTGATTTTTAGATTAAAATGCTAAAATAGAAGTTATTTTAGTTAAAGATGTTCATGAGATTCCCTCTGTAATTGTTCAAAGTTACACAGTACAGAGTGTCTCATTCAAGCGGTTTTTCAGAGAGGTGTTGTACCTCTGCTCCGCTCAAGTTATGATTGCATTTCCTGGATTACAATGATTTAGTGCTCATCCCACCAACATTGTTGTGTAATATCTCACACATTCTTCACTGTAGCCGCTTAAAATCTCTCACTCTCACTTCACACTGTCTCTCCAACAAGCTCCTTTACTCACACACTCACTCGATTCAAAGCATAAACGTTTAATAATTGGTCGCTAATCACGGCTGATTTCGCACAGTCACACTAGCTTGACTAGCGCTAATGCCTTCTATGATATAATGAGTTGAAATACCCATTGTAAAATTGGTGAGAAAACTTCTCTTCGGACACTGACAATGTTTGATGTCACTTAAATAAATCGTACCTTTCCTTTGCGTCGAGGAAAGCTTTGGCAAACGGATTGTGTTTTATCTTCAGTGCCGTTATCTGTGAAGGGAAGGAGACCAGAGGATTGTGAGGATAAAACATTCGTAGACCATAGTTTTCATCTATCAATATAATATTTTTAAAGGTACAGTTCACCAAGCAAGATTTTCCTCTTAAAAGCAACTTAGGGGCCGTTTACACGACACAGTTTAACTAAAAACAGAAGACTTTTATATGTGCTTTGGCGTTCAGTTACACAGCATTGGTGTTTTGGGAGACCTGAAAATGTGTTTCATTGAAAACAAAACAGTTATTGTCTCTGTGTAAATGAAAAAAAGTGAATTTGTGAAAACAGGGACTTCACATGCAGGTGTATTACATGTTCAGTGTTTCTTTACAAAGTGACATCAACTACTATCCTGACATGCAGAATACAGCGTTTTAATGATTAGCGCGGATCTGTGTGAACGGGGAGTGTTTTGAGAACGTTGTCATCTGTGTGTGAAAAACGTGACAGTGTTTAGTACATCATTGTCATATAAATGTGCCCTTATAGGGGACTATTATGCCCTTTTTTCAAAGCCTTAATTTTGTTTTTGGTGTCAACTAGGATTAGTTATTTTGTTCTGGAATACTCAAAACACAAAGAAATTCTGATATTGTACATTTTTCTTTTAGGGCTGGGTGAGATGGCCAAAAAATGATCATAATAATAAAAAAAACAGTTGATTATGATAATTGTCATGATAAATGTCAAATCTTTATTTCATTCAAGTTTAAAGGAAGATTTTTGCTTCCAAGTGAAAGCCGTAGGATCCAGACCAGAAATTGGGGTAATAAACTACTCTATTGTCAGAACATGACAATCTCTTTCCAAAATGGTGAACGTTTCTCACAAAACTGAGGAAGAACATTCGAAACATTTGAATTCTTTACACTTTTCCAGTTTTTTTCCTTAAAGTAAATATCTTAAGAGAAAATTTATTTCTTAGTGTCTGCATGTTCTAACGGATAGTGTTTGTGTTATCTAATATTACATGTTTTGTCTCTTAGAAATGCACACAGCTTGAGTTATGAGGCAGATATAAATTTGTTCATTAAACAAAAACAGTAACAAATCGGCACTGTTTGCGTTTATTAAAATTAACCTTAATCTTAGATAACCACAGTTAAAATCAGCCATATAACACCTTATTATCATAGTAAAATGTAACTATATGGTTTCTATGGTATTTGTATGAAAACCAATAGCCTAAATAATGTATAGTATGTTTAGTATAAAAGTGCTATAATAATATAGTATAATGTAATATAGCTATAATATAATATAGCTTAATTACAAAAAATATTGTAATTATATTTCATTACTCCTTTAATACATGTCTACATTAATAACAATCAAATTTGATATGAATATCCCACATTTCTGCCACAATACCATCATTACTACAGTTAATCCATGGTAAATGTTGATTTGTAGATGCATAAACATTATCAAACTATTCATATTGTTTTATCAAGGGTAAAATCTCAATGTCTTCAATGTTCTCTGATTGGTCAGCTGTACCAGTGTGTTGTGATTGGTTAACAGTTTTAAATGTTTTGGGGAAATGTAACACCCCATACCATAACTGCGAGTTTCAACTTAATCTGGCCTCGCTCCCCCCTTTTTTTGTGATTTTTTTTTTTAAATAAATACCAAGAAAACCAGAAACTATGATTACTGACTGCTTCTAAAGAATAACTTTCTCTGGAGTGACTGTGTACTTTGGAGACCTTTGGAAGAAGAAATACATTTCTCTGCCTTTTCGAGCATCATGAAAGTGAATAAATAATTTCTGGGTGAACTATCCCATGTTTATCCTAAATATTTGAAGTGAAGATGCTCTAACCTCCTCATTCTGGTAGGCTGTTACAGCGATGAACTGGGTCTCTGTGAAAGAGATGTTGGTCACCATCCGGTGGCTGCCTCCTACACGAACAATGTGAATTTGAGGTTCGTACTTATGGAGAGAATTCAGCATGATCTGGAGCAGGTAATCAGAACAGAAGACAAAAAGGAAAGGAAGAAAGAAATCAGCTCTTTACAGGTTCTTTGTAAGGTAGAATACATATCGACTTCAGCTATAACTGTAGGTCCATTCAGTATATATTTTGAGGTGTCAAACAAAGGATGTAGAATTGAAAATAGATTTAAAGTAGTAGTAAAATGGTCCAAAGCAATTCATCCAACTGCTGTAAATGAGTACAATACATACATGCAGCAAAAGGTGCCATTTTATTTTGATGGTCCACTTAAAACGTTCTACTAACTTTGCAACTACATGTCAACTAGGAGTCATTAGAGTATTAGTAGATTGTCTGCTTAATATCTGCTAACTTTTTATTTGATGCTTCCCAACAAAAATTCTACTCACTAGAAGACAAGAATACATCAACTCATTCTACTAGCCTAAAACCTAACCCAAGTCTATTACTTTACTCTACTCTACTGTTTACTAATACTCTAATGAGAGTTAGTTGACAAGTTACTTAGTGTTAAAGTGGACCATTGAAATAAAGTGTAAAAAAAAATATTCTAATTTTGTGAAACATTATTATATAATTGTATTACATTTTAAAATGTATTCATGTGATGCTTGAATTTTCAGCATCATTCCTCCAGTTTTCACATGAACCTTCAGAAATCATATTTTGGTTTCTTATTATTATTATTATCATAATTTCCTATTGTTATCAATGCTGAATAGAATTCTTACAACGTCTCGTTCCCATCTCTCAGGGAACCGAGGTTACGATAGTAACCGGAGACGTTTTTGCTCCTTAAAAGTTTTGTAGAAAACATACAAAACCATTCAAATGTTTGGTTCTTAGAAAAGTAGAAGAAAAAAAATACATTCATTTTATTCAGCAAGGATGCATTAAATTGATGAAAAGTGAACAGTAAAGACATTTATGCTATTCAAATAAATGTTGGTCATTGAACTTTCTATTCATTAAAGACAAACATTTTCAACATTGATGATAACCATTTTTAATAATCGAACACTAAATCAGCATATTGTAATGATTTCTGAAGGATCACGTGACACTGGAGTAATGATTCTGAAAATATTTCTGCATTAGTTACAGCAGTTTTATAAATTGTTTTGAATTTCATTACATTTCTTTCTTCTTTGTATAAAGTTACCTGAAAGTTGACCATAAAACAGTGGCTATTTTGTCGTGGCATATGGCAAAATTAAAATGAGCTTGAAGGCTGTTTCATTGTTTTGACAGCACTGAACTCAAGAGCAATAAGTTATGAGAACCAATCTAGGCTATTTCATACATCAAGATCATAACACTGGGGGACACGGTCAATGTCATTCAAATTCCAACTCACGGTATCACTACATATCGATAGGTTTTTATATTTACACACTGCATTGTCTAAATAAAACATTCTTCGAATGACTGCAGTGACCACGTCAAGCATGAATAAATCTATTGAGCGAATTCTGAGAAAGAGACAGGTGGAATGAGAGGGAAAAGATGACTTTTTTCTCTCTAATTGGTAGATTACAATGACTGATGAGGGGCAGGTACTCATCTGCATGGCTACAGGGGACATAAAGGGCTTTGTGTGCTTTTCTCTCCCCTCTGCCTTTTTTAATATGTTGCCTTTTTGAACATCTAAGGACTGATGGCTAAATTAATTTTGCATAGAAAAAAACAGAGGTAATTACCATAATGTACAACTAACCACAGCAATTATTTCATTTAGAGCTGGTTCTCTCTCAGCGTCCTCTCCGCTGCCAGCTCTGCGTTTAAAAACCCCGGTAAATAGGGAACAGGCAGGAATACGGGAGAAGAGGATGGGGTGGCGGGGAGGGCGCAGGGGAGGGGTCATGTAAATACCAATAATAATTTGGTGGCGGAGTCATACTCGAATGGAGCGGGCTGGAGCACCTCGCAGCGGCCCCGCTGAAAGCCAGGATGGCTAGCTGAAGTAGACCACTCTCTGTCTGAACGGCAGGAAGTGCATTAAACGAGAAAAGTGGCAATTAAGAGCTGTTTATTCCTGTTTACATGCAGTCCCTGCTGAACAAAGGGGCTCCATAGGTGAAGTGGATGCCGAGGAGAGCACTAATTGTATAAATGCACACTTGAAATTTCCCCGTGGCAGCGCACAGGGTGATTAAAGGCAGGCCAAGACTCCTAAAAGCTACCGAGAGGCCTGTTTGGACGCACAAGAGACCTGAGAGGCTACTCAAGATTACAGAACAGACCACGTACGGCATTACACACCTGCACAACACGAGCGTTGCGTGTACATAATATGCAGGGGGTCTTTGTTTTCCTCAATTTGAATATATGTCGATTTGACGGCACGATTGAATCTACAGACTCAAACGGAGCGAGAGTAGAGGAGAACGGCAAACTTATGTGGGAAGACAGAGAAGGGTGGAGTGAGAACTTATTTCAGCCATAAAGCTATTTCATGCATATGTCTTCTGTGTCAGTATTTCCGCACCTGGCCGCCTCCGTTGAGTTTATTGGTCAGTTTGACTTTGTTGAAGGACACCGGAGCTTTCATCCAGTGGGCGCCGAAGTTGGGCGAGTCGGGGTGGATGTAGACGCAGCTGTGACTGTGAGGCTCGGGTTTGCCCGCAGGGACCCACTCGCCGTTTACGTACTTCCAGCGGTGCCCGTCTGCAGGGCTGAAGTCCAACAGGAACGAATACATGGCGTTGGGATCCAGACCCGTCACACTGACCTTCAGAACTGGAAACATCCTCCTAAAAGGAGGAATTACGATAGAAGAATTGCTTAAAAAATGGGACTGGATTTCCTATACACTCTTAAAAATAAATGGCATTGATGGTTTAATGAAGAACCTTTAGCATTCATAGAAGCTTTCCATTGCACAAAAGGTTCTCTATAGTGGAAAAAGGTTCTAAAGATTATTAAAATGTGCTTTACACTAAGGAAAAAATAAAAATGTTCACTGAAAGGTTCCTAGGAGAACCTAAAACTATTATTCTATTCCATTGCTTGGTACGTTTTTATATGAGGGTTCCAATGTGGTTTTGGACGACATTGAACCAACTGGCTTTCAACTTCATGGACAGAAACACTTTGACGCATGTTCTTGAGGGTAAAAAAAAGAAAAAAGAAATGGGGGGGTGGGGCAGTATTATCCCTTTAAGACAAATCTTAATTGCCTAAAGCTTTCACACACTCACATACAGTGTGTGATTAAAAAGTTATCCCCCAACAATGATTCACACTGCCTGCCAAAACTCTAAGAGCAGTTACAAGCACGAACTTCATAAGAGGTTGGACCATAGTCGTTTTCCACTTTTTTCCCCCACCCCATGATAATTTTTTATGGATGAGAACAAGTTTAAGAGGGGTTGCAAATGGAAGGACACCCACCTGCAGAGCTGACCCTTAACTACTGAATGAGTCGGTCAAGTCACCCTTCAGCTTGACAACACCACAACAAGCCTTTTCAATTAAATTAATCTGCCTGTTCCAAAAAATCATCAAAACACCACCATGTGCCAATACCAGCAAACGCAATACAATAAACCTGCTTAGAGATTACAAGGCATTTTGATAGAATGACAGACGGTTAATTGGAATTAGATAACTGGAGAGAAATAGATTGATCACTTTAATAATGCAAAATGAAATAAGAATCCATATATATATACTTTATATATATATATATACTTTATATATATAAAGTAACACCAAAACTAGAATTTAGAGTGACATTTTCAAAACGATTACCAGCAACAAATCTGCTTTATACAATTCAAGAAACAATATTGCAGTGATTTTTATGTGGTGCCCAAAAGTACAAAATCCTAATTGCATTGTGTTAGACACACTGTAAAAGCCAAACAATTCAATTTCAAGACGTTTTTACATTTTAATCATCAAAATAATTTAAGCAACTTTTTAAACAAGTTATATGAGATTCAATATTTTTAAGTCATCTTATTAGAATTTAAGTAAAAATGACTCATATGCTACAGCCAATTTGAATATGCTTAATGTAAAGCAGCAAACTGAGTTTTTTTTAAATATGGCATCTGCAAACTCCCCCCCCAAAACTAACTTAACTAAGACTTTTTTTTTTTTTTTTTTACTTTAAAGCAAATCTCCATAAGCCAAAGTGATTTTTACTGGATGAAGTCAGTTCTCACGGATATCCTATAAAGCGACAACCTTAAAGAGTAATTTCGTTTTAATTGCTCAATAAATATTTTGTGATTTTATTAGCTCACCACAAATATATAATTATAATGATTCTAATCCTGAAGACATAATAATGTATCATTTCTACATTTCTAACTTCATATTATAAAAAATAAATACTCGCCTATAGTCTGATTAGAAACTAAAGTATGATTAAAATTAACAAGTAAATATTAGGTTAACAATTAGTACGCGTTCATTTATAATTTTCTTCAGAAGTTCAAGTAAACGTCACAAACCCGTTTTCTAACATTTAGCGTGGAAAACAAAACGTGTTACTCAATTGAACGAAACACTGCTTTCTGCAGCTCACCTGCCGTTCTTCGTCACAATCATCTCATTGGTGACTTCTTTGAATTTCCTCCAGAGCTCTGCATCCTCCAGGCAGACTTTGAGCCTTTTCTCCGTGGGGTCTCCCTTCTCTCGGCCGGCCTGTAACTCGCTCTCCACGACACTCAGCAGTCTGGTGATGCAGCAGTCGTTGCTGGCCCGAGCACCGCTCGCCGCTGCGCCGCCGCTCCTCAGCTCTTCCTCCACCTTCATGAGTGACGGGAACAATCTCACACGCGCTTACCAAGTGGAAAAGAACCGCACTTTAACTTTAGCTTACTTTAATATACGAGAAAGTGCCCGACAACCAGTGGACGGCATCAATCATGAAAGAAAAAAAGTATGTTTAGTACAGAAGCAGTGTGTGTGTTGATCTGGACCTTCAGCTCACGACCACCTGTTCTTATGACCGGAGGACAAACCTGCAGTCACGTGGGTTTGCCCTAATTAAGTGATTCATTCACATCCCTTTTTCCCCTCCAATGCAATACCCTTTATAATCGTAATATTAAACATTCAAATTCATTTCTTCACATTTATATTTAGGCAATGTTAAGTTTAGAAAATAGGAGGAAAAAAACTGCACAGAAAGTTCAAACGAAACTTCTAACAGGCAAAAGATTTGAATAATTTAAGTAAATCAAAGAAAAACAATGTCTAAAAATAATCTTGCATCACGCTGCGTAAGCTTATTGAAAATATATAAAATTACTTTTTCGAAAAAACAACTTGCTGTTTCTTTTCAGAACCACGGACAGCTCGTAAAGGAAGTGTGTGTGTGTGTGTGTGTGTGTGTGTGCGCGCAACTCTTGGGCGTAATCTTAAATTAACAATGTATAGACCCATCAGATCTATTAAATGACCTTTACCTTAAATTAATGTAGCTTAGTTATTTAAATAGATAATATTTTTCAAAAATTACTTGAATAGATCATTATTACGACCATGTTTAAAATTTCTTTAAAGAAGCATTTTATGTTTTAGTGCGGTTTAAAAAAAAAGATTTATTCCTCGAATTTGGACTTTTTTATTATTAAAAAGGGATGTTTTGTTTAGGTCAATTGAAGTAACCTTATAAGAAATACGATATGTTCATTATCTCTGCATCCATAATTTCAGTAAAAAAGTATTAAATGTTTTTCGGAAGATGAAAAGATATCTCATGGATGGAACCATAATATATACGGTTAAATAAGCATTCGGTGTCTTTCGCTGTATTTGTAGCGACACAAATATTATGACCTGATAGGATATCACGTCATTGTTTCCCCCCAGCGGATTTCCTTTCAAATTTAAGTTAAACGAGCCACACGTGATGGTTTAAACCCTAATTTTTCTTATACTGCAGTCGGACTGAAACATCAGAGCATCCACCGATTCACGAGATGGACTCGTACGTGACGGCGCGGATAAGGGCATACTGTCAAAGAGCTTAGTTTTGTACAAACCATGTGGAGCATAAATAAAATACTGGATGTTCTCTGCGGCGAACGGGAATGAGCGGAAACTCGATCCAGCGACCGGCGCTCTAATCACAGAGCCGCGCGCATGGAGATTAGAGGATTCAAAGCGTTTAAATCCGAAAAAAAAAAGTCTCATTAGCGGAGAATCCTCCTGCATATCAAACATCAGACAATCAACCCTCTGACCTTTTATCAGAGTAGAGATGACTTACATGACATCAGAAACTTAACTTATTGAGACTCATGATGCATTGTGTGAAAGAGACAGCACGCACTTTAAATGAAAGAAGCAGGTATTGAACACTAAAAGTAAATAAAACTTGAATTAGACAAGGGGAAATTGATTAATGCAGACTAAATAAATATGAACAACTTTTAAGAGCCAAGGTTGTTAATGTGTCCACATACAGGAGCAATAACAATTATTAAACATCTCGCATAAAAATAAATCATAACGGAAATGCATTCAATATAATGAAACAAAGAAAGGCAATTAAACCTGATGATGTAGGGGAAATCCACATTTTCAGCCATGATAAAATATTCTGGAATACATAGTATAATGACAATACTTCTATATCTATCTATCTCTCCATTTATTTATATATACAAAACACATACATTCTAGTGATTGATATATAGTGATTGTAAATCTTTTATTTAAATTTATATATAAATAAATGTAATCTCTTCAGTAAATCTGCAGCTGTCAAAACTACTTAAAGATAACAGAGAAAATACTACATTTGTCATTCTTGAAATCAAAACACAGTTAAAGGGAAACATGCTTGACAATTTGAAAATGCAAGGACACATTCTTAAGAAAAAGCCATGACTTTGCTCCTCAATGCAAAGCTAACTGAAAGCATAGGACCGTTTGATTAGAAATGAACCTTAAAGATACATTGGCACCCTTAATGAGTGTTAAATATTTTACTTATCTAATAAGACAACATAGCAAGACACTGTTACATAAGTAATATGACATTTCTGTCACTCTATTACTCTTCTGTAAAAGGTAATATCTGAAGTAAAAATTGAAATGCAATTATAGAAAACCCTTGGTAGCAAAAAAGGAAACCTAAATATCAAACACTGGTTACAGTTCTATCCATTCTAGTTCTCAAGTAATCCTTGGACGAAGGCACATAAGGAATAATTAAGAAATTACATAGCAGTTAAATGTAAAATATGCAATTCCATCTTGTTTCACACCAAGCATGTCACTACAGTTACACAGTAAGGCAGAGTCTGAAACCAAACCATTTAGGCTATGATTACCCATGTAAAGCACAGGTGGTTGTGTGTGTGTGTGTGAGAGAGAGAGTACTTGTCTGTGTGTGTTTGTTCACACAGATGGAGAGTGTCCATCCGTTAGGGAGAGCAAGGGTGCCTGTAGTGTGGTGTGATGTCTGTGCCAGGTTGCAGAGTGGGTACATGAGAGGCATTGAACGCAGAACCAACGCTGAAGCCAGAGCAGCACACAGAGAAACAGCCAAGGCCAAATGTAGAGGCATCTCACTTGAAGCACGCGGAGAACAACTTAATAATTGCATCCCTACATAAAAACAAACAGCCAAAGGTAAACAAAAGCCAAAGCCAAAAAATAGATGATTAAAAGTGTCCTTTTTTGGCTTTGACAGAATGACAGCTTTGACTGCATCTTATTTTAGTCTAATAGGCACTTTGCTGAATTGCAAAATTAATATTTTAAAATGGAAACGTTAGGTTTTCACAATTTTACATATACAACAAGAATGATATTAATAAACATTACTAAATAGAACTATTAGAATAAGTTCAGATAAATTGGGCCACTAACAGTCTTTGCCTTAAGTAATGACTTTTTTTGGTTGCTACATCTCTGAGCTAATGTTTTTCCATCTTCATAAATAACTTAATTTTCAGTTCTCAATATTTATTTTGAATGTATGTTTTTGAAAATATAAAGTAACTCACCTTGCAAATGGAATGAAGGATAAGCTATACCTGTGAAATACAAGGATTTTAATTTAAATACCGACAAATAAGTATCTCTCTCACACACACACACACACACACACACACACTGCCAACCTGTCAATGTAGATACACTATACAAACACTGTCGTTGTGTCAACATCCCAACAGTTGCAGTTAAACACCCCCACCCCCATCACCCCCAAGCCCAGTTTCATTCTAGTTCTGCAAACTAAAGGTCAGGAAATCTGATTAAAAAAAAAATCCATATTATTATACATTAGATTTGGTTAAACATTTATATGGACATAAAGGTACAATATTAGCATTTTTTTCAAACCCTGATACACCTGTAATTAGAGATAGCACAAGAAAGAGGACAGAAAACATTATTCCAGTGTTTCCAAAATCAATGCAGGATAGTGTTCTAGTGCTTAACTTCAATTATACACTACAAATATCACACTCTCAAATTCCTGCTTCTCACACAGTAAGTGGGCTTCCCACCGACAGAACAAAATAGCTTTTGAAAGATGTACAAAGCCTAAGGGTGTCACAGAGACAGTTGTGATATCTAATACAGTGACATTTGTCAGGTAATAGTGCCAGTCAACAGAAAACAAAAACATTGCTTACAGCAATTTGGCGTCAAGGTGTTTTATTCTATTCTCACTTACACACATATATATAAACATTATATATGTTTATATATAAACACACATATAAATAAACCTAAACAGTGTTGTAGTATGAATAGTAAAATATTAAAGGAATTAACTACAGCTTACTGGTACCTTACCATGTAAAAGCCAAAAACTGGAGGACACAGAACAGCAGAGCAAGGCCTTTGTTTTTCCACTAAAACAACAAAAGAAAAAGAAAAAAAAGAGAAGAAAATACATTATGACACCAACTTTAAAGGGCTAACAACACATAATCCTGTTAAATAAGGAACAAGCTTACCCAAAAAGCAGCACAAAAGGTTAGCACCAGGCATGTCTTAAAAAAACAAACAAATGTTCAGTTTACAGAAAAAGGCCATAAATGATAAGATACGAAATACTGGATCTCTCTGTGTGCATTACAGTCTATTATATCTGTGTAAGTGTGTGTGTTCTTACAATCATAATGGCAGTTGCCAGAGCTCTCGTCTTGTCACACATCCTCTTGAGTTGCTTTAATGGACCCATTAAGAACATTGTGCTGAAAATAATCCACACCCAAAGAACCTCAGCCCTGACTTACAGATTCTTATAGATGCTACACATCAGTGCATTCAATTTCTGGATGAAAATTCATCCTAATATATATATGAAATAAATTTAATCAGACATGGGCATTTATCTAAACATTTAAGATTTACAAATTATATTAGCTATGGTTGGTTACGTGTGTGTGTGTGTGCGTGTATGAAAGAGGTTTACAATCACTCATTTATGAGATGAGGTAAATATTTAATTACTTTCTACTTGGTTCCTTAACATTTTAACATCACTAAATCAATTTTTTGTTAAAAATGTTCTTTGCCAATACAAACATTGTCTATTATAAACAGTGACACACCTTGGTTGCGATCAAATCAAAGGAGGAGAGATAAAACAGCATGACTCACCTTAAAATAGAAGCAATATTACCCAAACTGTAAAACACTGCAAAGAGTGTCAGTCCGCTTTTCGGCACCCAGAGCAAGCAGGTCCCCTGAACAACACAAGCAAGGAACCAGAACGACGTTTGAATATTGTACATGTATTATTAACATGAAACTAATATGACACTATATGCACACTCGTCTTACCAAAATTGAACACAAGACGCCCGAGACGAAGCACGCGAGGAATCCCTTGACGCGCGCGCCCCATCCCAGCGTTGACGCTTCATTCGCCGACTAAAACAGCGTTGTTATAGTCAGAAAAGGATTTAAATCAACTTCATATTATTAATAAGCATTTATGCAAGTAGTAAAAGTATTCAAAACGAAACACAAACATTGAAAGAGTTAATACCTGCAGTACGTTGAGGTCATCATTGCCATCTTGGCCGCTCAAAACTTTCTTTAATTTGTCCATTAAAGTTGAGATGGACGGGTCTTAAAAACAACAAGCCAAAAAAGGATGACTCGGGTTAAAAAAAATGTGTCTCGACACTACTTTGTCCAAGAAAATTTGTATCGATCCGTTCCCTTTCCTGTTTGATAGTGTAACAGGTGCACGATGAACTTCCGCGTGTCGCCACGGCAACGATTACGCGACGTCATGACGTCACGACGCACTTGAACCAACTGCACAACTATCCCACGTTTTCTGGTATTGTTGTCATGTGAAAAAGTTATGGCGCGATGTGTCTGTGTTTATTAAGGAAAATGTACTTTTCAATTTTGATTTATATTTTGAAAATGTAATTTTTGGGTACTCAAAGTTTGATAATAGTGTGAAATATGGAAGCATTTGGCTTGGCTTAAAAAGCCATTTAAAAAAACTTACCACACAACTTGTTTTGCTATGATATGATTATTGTGGGGACGATTTGGAAATCCATTGCCGCTTGTATATATATTCTTTCATTTTTCTTATTTGTACCTATATTCTTTTCTTTGTCTTAATTTTCATGTTTCTTTGTTTTATTTTTCATATGTTCTTTTCCCTTTCTTATTTCAATGTAGTTGTAAAGAGTGATTTATAATCAAGTTAGGGATTTCTTTTTTTTTTTTTTTTTTTTTTTTGAACACTCTTTTTTTATTGAGAAATAACACATTATATCAACATATTACAACATTAATAAATTAAAAAAGTTAAATCTCTTTTACATAATAGTTAAAAGAAAAAAGGAGAAAAAAAACAATATATACACATATACATATAAACAAATGAATAAAAATAGAAGGAACAAATAAAAAATTAAGAGAAAGAGGTACAGGTTAATTCAGATAGCTGCACATTAAGAAGAGCACAACACAATCATACATGAGATGAGCATGGTATAGAAGATGGATCATAAGAGGAAGGGGCAGTTTAGTGGAAAAAACAAGCAAACAAATAAAACAGTTGGTTTAATAGTAGTGACGGTATGGTGAAAATAACTGAGTCAACCCACTTAGTCTCTTTGATAGTAACATTTCAAAAGGAGTTTTAGTGGGTTTTGTAAGGTTTGTACCTTGGTAAGAAGAAACATAGCTTCTAAATTGAAGATATTTAAAGAAATGTGTTTTGGGAATGTCAAACTGTGCAACAATATCCGTAAAGGACATTAAGCCATTTATTTTATAAAGATCCTCGATTTTTTTTAGTCCTTTATCGTACCATAGCTTAAATCCTGAGTCCGATCTAGCTGGTTTGAAACTCTCATTTCCCCATATCGGGGTGAAACATGATAAAGTGTTTGACTGACCTAGATAATTATGTACATCACACCAGACTTTAATTGTGTTGGTAAGAATAGGGTTACGAGATACAACATCATTGTCTTTTCTGAGAGTTTTGAGATTTGTTGAGTAAAGATAAAGACTGAGGGGTAGTTTTGACTTTATAAAGGAAGACTCGATGTCCAGCCAAGCTGGGTGGGTTTCAGAAGAGAAATAGTACAGAGTAGCTCGCAGTTGCGCTGCCCAGTAATACCACTGTAAGTTAGGGAAATGAAGACCGCCCCTGTCGTATGGCAAGTATAGTAAAGGCATACGAACTCGAGTTCGTTTATTATTCCAAATGAAATCAGTAAATAGTTTCCGAAGTGATGTAAAAATGGAGGGTGGAGGGCATAGGGGAATATTTTGAAAGAGATATAATATTTTAGGTAGTATGCTCATTTTAATTGTGTTTATACGTCCAATTAGCGATATGGGTAAACTTTTCCATCTGTCAGTGAATTTGGATATGTGATTTAGCAGGGGTTGGTAGTTTGCAGAGGATATATTATCTACATTAGCTATAATTTGGATTCCTAAATAAGTGAAAGAGTCTACTACATTAAAATGAGTAACAGCTGATAATTGACTATCCTTCTTATTCAGTAAAAGAATACACGATTTAGATTGATTGACTTTATAACCAGAGAAGTTACCAAACGTTGAAAGGAGTTTTATTAGCGATGGAATAGAGTGAACCAAATCCGTTAAATATAAAATGACATCGTCTGCATACAGAGAAATACGTATATCTGTGGTGTTTAGTCTGATGCCTAGTAAGTCACTATGCGATCTGACTGCTATGGCAAGTGGCTCGATTGCTAAAACAAAAAGAAGAGGTGATAGGGGGCAACCTTGACGGGTGCCTCTCTGAATATTAAACGCACTGGAGACTATACTATTAGTAAGTACCTCAGCCATAGGACGCGTGTAAAGTATCTTAACCCATTTGCAAAAGATGCCTCCAAACCCAAATCTTTTAAGGACCTCGAATAGATATGGCCATTCCACCCTGTCGAAGGCTTTTTCAGCATCTAGGGATAGGATGGCTGTATCAGAAGCTCCCTTTTTAAGATATAAGATGTTAAGCAAAGTTCTAACATTATGAAGACTTTGCCTACCCTTAATAAATCCGTTTTGGTCTCGACATATAATGTCTGGTAGTAGTGACTCCAACCTCTTAGCCAGAATCTTACTCAATATCTTAACATCTGTATTAAGTAATGAAATTGGTCGGAACGACTCACATTTGGTTTTTACTTTATTAGGCTTAGGAAGTAACGTAATGAGAGCGTTCCTTAGAGATTCTGGAAGCACACCGTTTTCAAAAGATTCTTTAAACATATCTAAAATTGGTAAGACAAGTTTTCTTTTAAATTTCTTGTAGAAGTCTATGTTAAGACCATCAGGCCCTGGTGTTCGACCCGCTGTTAAACTATCAATGGACTCTATT
The DNA here is from genome assembly GCA_037043235.1 of Rhodeus uyekii. NCBI lineage: Eukaryota > Metazoa > Chordata > Actinopteri > Cypriniformes > Acheilognathidae > Rhodeus > Rhodeus uyekii. The sequence continues at coordinate 3,017,943 of JAWRVZ010000032.1, read as the reverse complement.
ATTTCTTCTTCCGTTAAATCTATGTCCAGGGACAGTTTTGCCTCTTCAGAAAGAATAGGTATTGGTAAGTTATTGAGAAAGGTTGTTTGTGCACCATTGTTTACGTATTCAGAGGTGTATAAAGTCCCAAAAAAGTTTTTAAAAGTATCATTTATTTTAACTGGGTCGTTTGTTATATTGCCCCTATTATCTTCAATAGCATTTATTGTTCTTTCAGATTGATTTTGCTTAATTCTCCAAGCTAACAATTTCCCTGCTTTTTCACCTTGGTCATAATAATTTTGCTTTAACATCATTAGACTAGCAGCTGCTTTTTTAGATGATAGTTCATTATATTTAGTTCTAAGAGTTAACAACTCTTGGTGAATATTGGAATCGCCAACAGATAATAGGTTCTTTTCAAGAAGTTTAATTTTTGTATCAAGCACCGACATCTCTCTTTTGTAACCTTTTGATTTACTGCTTGTTACACTTATAAGGACCCCTCTGATGAAAACTTTAAAAGCTTCCCATCTAATACAGGGTGAGGTTTGTGTTGTATTAATATCAAAGTACATTTCTATCTGTTGTGCGACATATTCACAGAGTTTTTCGTCAAGGAGCCATTTAGGGTGAAATCTCCATTTTGGAGGATTACTTAATAGCCTAGGATCGGTGTAAGTGAATAATATAGGGGCATGATCAGAAATTACTATTGTATCATAAAAGCAATCACTAATATATGACATAAGTGTTGTTGAGATAAGGAAATAATCAATTCTGGAATAAGACTGGTGTGTTCTAGAGAAACAAGAGTACTGAATATCCTTAGGATGTAATTGTCTCCATATTTCTGATAGGTTTAGGTCCTTTACAAAATAATGAAGGGTCTTTCTGGTCTGCTTGTGAGACTGGTCAGGGCCAGAAGAACGATCTCTAATTGGATCGAGTGTACAATTAAAATCCCCACCAATTACATAAAACCCAGAGAGACTGGATAGTGTTAGAAAGAGATTACTATAGAATTTTGGAATGTCTTCATTCGGGCCATAAATATTAACAAGAATCAGTGATTTAGACAGTAATGCCCCTTGAACAATCAAATATCTACCTGAGGGATCCTGTATTGTCTTAGTTATTTGAAATGGGACTGATTTATGGATCATTGTAATAACCCCTCTTGCTTGAGAACTAAATGAAGCTGAACATATTTGGCCAGGCCATCTATTGCGTATTCTACCAATATCTTTTGGCATTAAATGCGTTTCTTGGAGAAAGACAATTTTTGACTGTAGCTGCTTTATCCTAGTCATCACTTGTTTTATTTTAGTAAGAGTCTGCAGACCCCTACAGTTCCAGGAAATAAACTTAACCCCACTAACCTCAGTCATAACTTCTAGCATGAGATATAAATGCTATACTCTCCCCACAATTAAAACAAAAAGTCACCTGTACCTTGTAACAATAAAAGATAAAATAAAATAAAAAGTTAGGGATTTCTATTAGTTATATCCTTTCTTTACTTTTCTGTAGTTTTCCATCGTGTAAGGATGAATATTGTCTGCACGGCTCAACAGTTCTCAATGGTGTTATCAGAATGTTTTGGGAAGGTTCTGTTGATTGTTGGAGCCTGAGCCGAGTTTAGCCTTGGAGAAGCTGTGAATCAGTGTGTGCGTTAATATGGTCAGTATTGGTGAGGTGATTAGCTGGCACCATAAAACTTGTTGTTTTCGACAAGCCACGTCACGAACCCGTCAACCATGTGATCAACAAAGATATGCTTCAGACTGTCTGCTCTTGTGTGGAAAATTACTAGTTCTGTTTTTCTTTCTTTCTTAGCCAATCAGAATCATTTAAACGTCATCATTGACGTAGTTAGCACCCTCTGTTAGAGTATAATTGCTGTAACAATGTTATTGTATGTGCGGCGGCCTACGAACTCCTTGTGAGACCTGAAGCTGGCTTCTGCTGATGAAACTGCAAACGAAACTTCACTAAAATTTCTTCTATTGACTGCACTTCTGACTCCTGGTCTTCATTCAACATATCTGGTCCTCGGGTCTTAACTGTAAATTCCCCTACATTATGTATTATATTCAACACCGATGGGATAAAGCGAGCATTATTAGGATGTTTGTAGACAAGTGAAGAAGAGAGGCATAAGAATTTATACTTAAGTGAAAATATGGGTGCTTACATGGGTGCAATATTTTACTCATTTAAAAGTCTAAACTACTTAATTTAAAAGTCTAAACCTAAATTCTGAAGTGAAAGCTTAGCTTTTGAATTCGACTGATGAAATCTACATAAACATAGATATTCGCAAAATAACCTGTTTAACCACAATGTTCTAAGTATTACGTTCTATGGAAGGCTCTTAGACACATCAGATGTAAAGCTGAATAATGTAATATTGCACACTATAGTTGTTCAAACCCTGATCACAGACAGTGTTTGATAAAAAAAAGTATGATAAATAAAAATTACTTGCTTTGGGAATAAATGCATTTTGAATACAGAAGTGATTACATCTGTTTTATTTGGTTTTTAACAAAGGTTTAGTAACCTTCACAGGAATGCGATTTCAGTCCAGTAAGACTTATTGTGTATATTTTCAATAAAATAAGAAATCTATGTTTGGATGACCAGTGAAATACAGTGCGAATTTACAAATTCTCCAAATATATATATATATATATATATATATATTACAATTGTGGTAAATGCACACAATTACTCACATACACACTTGTTAAATAGACAATGAAAGCACAATGTTTTGTTTTTCAGTTACATGTTTTGTAAAACAGAACTCGTTAACTACATTTTTACTACGCCTACAACACTTTACTTGAGGTGCATTTACAATTTTACATTTTCATATAACTTGTTCAATTTGTTTAAATGCACGCACAAAAACATAACCATGATAGAAAATAACATGAAGTTTCTTAATGTGTAAATACAATTAAAAAAACTTTTTACACTCAGTGGTGGCAAAATCATTAGTACAGAGAGATGTTCTGCTCATCCGTTTCAATTTTTTTTTTTTTATTATTATTATTTTTAATAGAAAATAACTGTTCCTTTCATATCCGTTGTCCGCATCATGTAACATCCTGTAAAAGCTGATGTCCAAGACAGAGCTCAGGGCACTATTACTCTGGTAGACGTCCAGTACAGGGGCTCTGGCATGGCAACATGCTTTTGACATGTGGGACAGGTCTGCTTGCTCCACAGCCACTCCTCTATACACTAAACCAGCGGCAGGAGTACAAAATTCAATTACATTCAGTTGTTCTGTACAGTGTGTTCAACAACATTTTCTAAAGTATCTCAGTTCCCAAGAGAACCAGACACATGGGACAATGGCATAAATGTATTTAAAAAAAACGGTTAGGGAGAGTAAAGAAAATCTCTTAGGAGAAAACAATGGCTCAGCAGTTAAAATGTAACTCATCTGAAATGTCCCGATTTCTGGGCCATTTATATTTGGAAATAATACATTTCTGAAGTTAAATTTGAGCATTTATAATACATAAGCTGGCTACCAGTTAATAAAGTCTGAAACTTTACCTCACTGTGGAAGCTGTGGGAACAGTGAAGCTCTCTGATACCTCCTCCTCCTTTGCGTAGGTCGTCATGACAGATCAGACACAAACTGTCTGCATCACTCTACAAAACAAACACCATATTATATACGACCTGTCCATTTAATTAAAGTGATAGTTCTCCCAAAAATAAAACAACTTTGGCTAAAGTCAGTTAATTGACTTTAACTGCATGGACTAAAAACAAAATTCAAAAAGCAAAATTCGAAATGTGAACTTACACAAAAAAGTTCATAAATCTATGGGTGCGGGTTATATAAGGGTGCGGGTTATATGCAGTAAAATACGGTACACCACAATAGTGAAAATAGACCATCACATCTTTTAATGAAGTCTTTAAAACTCCAAATATCTAAACAAAATATTCAAACCTACTTGAGTGAAACAAAAAACAACCCTGTTGTGTAAAAACCGGTTGAAAATTTGATCTAAGATTCTCAACACCTTTGTTTTTAACTTTATTCATTTAGTTTTTAGCTTCAAGATTTACCAAGTGTTGTACATGCACTGATACAGCCTCAGATTGCTCCAGCCTCGCCAAAGCAGTGCAACAGAATCAAATTTATGTTTGTCTATCTGAATGCTCCTGAGATTGAATAACCTATTGGTAATCGTTCACTTCTTTACACATTAAAAAACAACATCATATAATCATACCAACCAGAGACATGACATTGCGGCTCCTGAATCGGGCTTTTCTCTCCTGAGGCTCATGCACCTCAGGGATGGTAGGGATGGCATGTGCACGTCTTTCACATGTGCTGCCTTTGGTTTGCGTTGCCTCCTCATTATTACCAACCTGGCAAGAGCGAGAGCACGGTCTCGCCTCACCGCTCTGAAGCCAATGGCTCAGGTAAGCTTGGCTTGGAGCCATGGTGGCAGCACGCAGGCGGCTCAGATGCATCGCATTCAGCTGAGCCTGAAAAGTATGCATGCATAAAATAAGAAATGGACATACACTTGATTTTTTTTTTATTACAAATGAGGTTTAAACTCTGAATATATTTAGCAAGTCATTGAATATGGGAATGTTGAAGTATTATATCTGCTATGTTGCTGTTGTGGACTTGCTAATATTAATAGATACACATAGACACAGCTGTGAGCATGCATTTATGCTGTTGCATAAATAGACATACATAAATCCCATAACATGTCTAGGCAGGTGGTGCTGGGGGAGGTGGAGGGTTTCACAGGACAAGCTTACAGCAAACAATGAACTAGACTATTTAAATGTTGAGCAAGCAATATAATTGGCTGCAGGATCAGCAGAGGCCAATCAGCTTGAGCCAAATGGCAGGGCTATAACCACCACAGACATTAAAGGAGACAAAAACCAGCCTTGCCATGCGGTAATGATGTGATTGCGTGTTGATTGCATGTAAAGAACCTTCATCCTGCGCCCTCTAGAGTTTCATCATTGAATTTGATATTAGTGAAAAGTTTGATTGAAATTTTAGAATGATGCAGTATTTTGATGCGTCCCTCTTTTCATTTTCAAAACTGTATGACTTTGTTTTTTCCTGTGGAATGCATTCTTTAATGGTGTTTGGTTCCCAATGTTTAAAAAAAAAAAGTGTAGTGTAATAATACTTTACACATTTCTTATTAATTGAATACTCCTTTGTTACTTGCAGATTTTGCAGATCAAAAAGAAAATCTAATATCATCCATCTGAATACCTGACTGTTTATTACTGACTACTTTAATCAGTTTTCATCCAAACACTGGAAGGTAATTTCATGATTAACTCATCTTCTATGCAAAATGTGTCCTGACTTGATCTCTGATGTCACTAACCTGTTAATCATTGAAAATGTAGCATTTTCACAGGTGTAAGATGCACCTTTTGATGCAAACTGAATCATCTGTTTTTCTGTATAGCATGTGACATATTAATGATTCATCATTCTATTGGGTCTTCATTCATAGTGTAAATTTATGCACAATGCTTTTGCAAACATCATGTTTGCAAAGGTATCATTATTTAGCTGAAAAATATGCATTTTTTAACAGATCAGTAATGTCAAATTAAACAAAAAGAGAAATAAAAAGTTAACACATAACATTTTATAAACGAAGAAAAAATAAAAATCTGAAATTACACATAAAATAAAATACTAAGGAGGGAAGAGAAATAAATAGCTTGCGAAATAAGTGTGGCTTTGAGATTCTATTTAAAAGTGTTAATTGAATCAACTGCTCGTTATCTGCCTATAAGACAAATCCACAGCGTGACCCCATCTTGGATTGGTGCCTTTCGGCTCTCATTTAGAAGATTGTATGCTATTGCACTCAAACTTGTACAAGCTACAAAACACAAACTTGTATTATGAACTGACCGGGCATGGAAGTGAAGCTCTGCGACTGGCCAATGATCGACTTGGAATTGGGGCATCCCAACTGCTTTTCCTCTCAGTCTCTGGCTCCTCTTGTTCTTCTTCCTCCTGCTCCTCTACATCTTCCTGCCCTTCATATCCTCCCTGCAATGTTGCAAAGATTTCATCTTCCTCTTCCTCGTTCTCCATGTTAAACAACTGCACTTGTCTCCAAGTTCCTGAGACGAATACCTGAACGAGAAACCAAGGGGCAGAAGCTTGAGGCTGTGCGACTGGATTCTGGACAGGCCTTGGATTGCTGATTAAGTCTCTGTAATCAGATCCCCAGGTTTTCTTATCCCATCTGTTTCCTCTGTGGCTCTAAGCCTCAAAGAGACGACACAGCGACCAAATGCAGGCTCCTTTAACTCCCGAGTAATCTGTTTAGGAGAAAGGTGGGGACTTGAAAGAGGAGGGAGGGGATTCTCAAAGCTCTCTGGAAGCATCTTACTCCAGATCTGTTCAGAATGTTCTAAATACTTTGGATACTGCATGTTGTGCACACTATTCTATAATGCAATCGTGAATTAAATGTGATCTAAGACATTCAAGTCTGTGTCTCTTCGTGGTATAAAACAGTTGCAAAAAAAGAACACATTCTGATTTTGTCTTGAAATAAAAAACCAACAACTTGCATTTATTTACCTCATACACCCTACACACACAAACTGGGTGTGAAAGGAGTGAACTGGATTATCACTTAAGTAGATACTATAAATGTTAAGCACCTTAGAAAGCGCAATCACACAGGCCATCTAAAATTAGACCCCAGACACATATATACATGAAACAATAGATTAAATCATGACAAGACATTAGATGTTACTAAAACAAAGTATGACTCATCGAACTGATAATGCTACATAATCTATTGAACCACTTAGCCTTTGATTATACGAATCTGCCTGTTACATTTTGTCAAACATCCAAGAAAAAACAGGAAAGACGTTTAGTTCTTTGAGTTCTTGCTTGATGTAACAATGAAATCGTAAGTAACTTTATCATAAACAAACAAGAACTTAAATATGTATTAACTCTAGATGGCAGCATTACACAAGACTGTATTAAATGTAGATGTATTAAAAATAACAACACTTGCATTGAAAATATCAAGAATGTGCAAGAAACTGTAATAAAGATGCTATATTGAATGTGTAATAGTAATACACAGTTTTTGTGTAACATCAGAGTGTTTGATTGAGTCCAATAACCAGCTTGGAGAATTCATTGTTGAAAGCCCCCACAAAATCCGCACAGATGATGTTGAAACATGTTTTGCCCGAGCCTGGATGCTGCTGCTTGACCCAGTTCAAAAGCAGACCATAGGAGCTCAGGGTCAGGCTTCGCATTGACTGGCACGGATGAGTAATTATATACCTGGCATCCTCAGTCAAGTTCAGACCAGCAGCAAAAAACATATCTGAAAATAAATGTTGAGGTAATTATTTACTGAAGAACAACCTTTAATGAATCTGGTGTAATTTAACCTCACTTTCTTATTGTGACTGACCTGGTCTCCCTTCCGCTTTCCTCTCCTCCAGGTATGATACTAAACGATTTGGATCCGATGTGTTTGCCCACCAATATTCACACTGGGGCCACAGTTCCTCATGTCCAGACGCAGCCGAATCATCATATGACAGAATAACCTGATAACTGTGATTCCAACACTCCTGTAGTGAGGGTGTGACCTGAAACAATGGGTACAAACAACATGGGAATTATAGGGGAGATTAAAATTAAGCTGACTATGGTATAAGCAACCATGTAAAATAAAATCGCTTATTCTGCTGGTACAACTGAAATCTTAATCTTATGTGAATGTTTGTGTAAAATGCATCCAAGTTTAAAGAGGTGTTTTTGACTGTGAAAATGTTTTTAGTAAGCATTTCCTCATTTTAGGTAAACTATGGCCATGTTACACATGATAATTGTTAAATAAATTAAATCAAGGGAATGAGTTAGTAATGTTAATTCATTCTTATTTCATAGTCATGATATTTATTTTCCCCTAAATGTCATGTGTGGGTCGTTATAATTATTTTTGGTTATTTAAAAAAATGACAAGGCATACATTAAGAGTCAAATAAGTTGCAAATGTTTTACATTAAACATACTTACATGATTGGGACAAATTCTATTGTTAAAAGTGCTTATGAGGAACTGAATGAGATCTTTGTGTTGATCCGGGTTCATTCCGTCAAAGGCAGAAAGTGCAATGATGACCACTTCCTTGTTGTGCTGGTCTAACCAGTGAGCAACTTTTATGAGCGCTTCCTTCAAACAACACAGCCAGAACGCAACCAAAGTTATTCACCATTGGAATGCAGACATAACATTCTTTTAAAACGATGACATACCTTCACTGTCTGAAGAGAGTAGATCCCATGTGCAAAGTAGAAAACTTTATTAGGGTCTTTTGTTTTATGAGCTATTCTCAGATCAAGAAACCGAATGCCTAAATCCAATTGGTTAGAGATGCTATCCTCCTGGATAAAAACAAGCCATGAAACATGCAGTATATAATTAAAACCTGTCATAAACCTGCATTCACTTTTTCTGTGGAACACAATAGGTCAGTCACAATTGTTATTGAAAACGACTGCTAGTCGTGCTAAAATTCTGGCTTTTGTGTTCCACTGAAGAAATAAATTAATGCAATTTTGAAATAACATATATCTCAGTAAACACAGCACGTTCCCCTTAGGTTATTTTTTGGGGGAACCAAAAAAAGAACATTCTGGGAACGTTCTCTGCAGGTTATTCTGTGGGGTTCATTTTGAAACCTAAAGAGAACGTTCTATTTACGTAAACAAAACTTTCCTTGCTAACCTATAGGGAACGTTCAAATGTTTGTTCTGGGAACCAAAAATATTTAACTGGGATGTTACAACCTGCGTTGTTCCCCATTTGATTATACAGGGCCGAACGATACATGGAAACCAAGTGTCTAACGCTTGCAGCAGCTGCGGCTCAGACTTCAGAACTGAGGACTGCTGATCTAAACAGTATGTCATGGTGTCGTGACTTCCTGAAACAGCACACAGATGTTAATCATTGATAAATAGTAACAGTAATCAATCAAAACTGCATTAAAACTGAAATAACCAGACGTACCGGGTATAGCGAGATTCCACAGCGGAGTGTCCCAAACTGTCGAGGGCATCTCCGACATCCAGTCTGAACAACAGCTGGACAAGCATCTTTCTTCAACCTCCATTTATTAGGTGTTTAAATGTAAACACACACGAGTTGATTGTTCATTCACAGCACAATTCTCTACTGTACATTGCCCACTGGAACAAAATATAATCGTTTCCGCTTTTTACTGTAGCCTGTCATGTGATGCCAGTCAGAAACATGCAAGGAAAAAATGCACGGAATTCCTTCTAGCGTGATCGTTATATTTGTGAAACATGAATTTTGGAAACGAAGTAAAGATTTTCCATGGTCTTGACTTTTCGTTTCTCGAATCTGGATGACAACAATGTTAGGGACCGTCTGAAAGTGCATGCGTTTTTCGTTTTGTTGAAGAGACCCGACACAACACTGGCACGCGTTTGTAGATTATTTTTTTTATGAATTTTAACATGTTTGTCATTCAAAAACTCACAAAGTAACCACCCATAGATTTATCTATAAGTTATACCATTTGCATCAAAAACGAATGTATTTACGAATGTACAAACTTACATAAACATAGCTTTTGCTAACGTTTTGGCAAGGTTCTCTCAAAGTTATGATACATTCTTCCAGTAACGTTAAATGAATGTTCGTTATCTGATCTATTTCATAACGTTAGCACAAATTTGTTTTTCCAGGACATGGAGCATTCTTCCTGAAACTTTTTAGTTGGACAGTTTAAATGTTCAGAATTTAAGGAGAACAATCAAAAGTAACGTCCCGTTTTTAAACTGATAGAATGGAATATGCTTGTTAACATTTTTATAACCAAAGAACTACCTTTTAAAGCATAAACTGGACATTTTGAGCATCCAGAAACGACATTATCATAACTCAATAGGAAAGTTAGCAAAATGATCTTAGAAGATATTTGGTCAGCGGAGAAGATTCTGATTCTTCTTATACTATTTGAAGAAGATGCCATGTTGACTCCAAAGACCTTCTCATAACTGAGCTGAATGATATCCTGAGCAAAGCTATTCGCCCCAACAAAGATTTGCTTTCTTTCTTTCTTTGTCAGAGCCCTGATGTTGCTCTTTCACCCAGTGAAGCAACAGAGGCCCTCGTGATCTCCTTTAAAGACCTTGTGAGGTACATGAGCATAACATTCCCATCAGCACCAAACAATCCCTCGATGGACCAAATTTACACATTACGAGTAACACTCAAAACGTGCAAAATTCACATTTCTTGGAGCACTTTGTTGCAATTCTCAACAGTCCTTGTGTAAGGGCTTCATGTAAAGGGGAAAAAGTTGAAGTTTTAATGGTTATTAATTAATTGTTGGAAGGCTTTCTAGAGGTCTCTGAATGAATTATTTCCCAAATTTCTTGACTGTTGATGAGAAATGTTAAGTATGGTTGTCATCATGGTACATCAGAGGATACATGCCACTCAAGGCTTAGATGTAAAGTGCTCTTTGAAGATGGGCAAGTCAGTTGAAGATCGTCTGACAGTTCTTGGTGCGAAAAGTGAGAAAGCAAAGACTACAACCTCCTTAGAATGCTGTCCTAACCATGTCTTCAGTTCAGCCATTCCCTCCTGCGGTGATTCAAAGTTATTAATTATTATTGCAAGTTTCCATATGTGAATCAAGCCTTCTGAATTTGATAAGCAAACAAACTCAATTCTGTTCTTGTTCAGAGGAATTAAATGAAAGTGAATATTAAACTGCAGTAATTATCAAAAGTATTAAATCTGTTCTTTATTGTTTGCCTTGTACTGTATGTCGTACAAAAGTGTGCGACTTGTGTCACTGGTAAAGGGATAACAAAATGTCTTTATTTGGAGGTGTAACAAGCTTGTTTTAATTATTTAACCTCAAACAACTAAAGAGGTAATATAGTAAGTCTTGCTTTTGTTTTTGACTAGAATAGGTTTTCACTCTTTTTCTCTCACTCTTAAGCTGTTCTAAACCTGTATGAGTTTCTTCTGTTGAACATAAAAGATGATATTTTGAAGAATGTGTGTAATCAAACAGTTGATGTACCCCACTGACTTCCATAATATTTTTTTCCCCATACAATGGAAGTCAATGAATTTTCATTTTTGTGAGAACCATCCCTTTAATACATGGTTTGAACTGACTTTTCAACTGATTTCATGATTCCCTCTTCCTTTGCAGCTTCTTTCCTCCAACCACCATTCTGGTATAACAGCTATGTTTTCCGATCCAATAATTTCCAAGTGTATAAAATAAAGTGTTTCCCCCCACTGAATACAGTTGTACTCTGAAATACAGATTATGAATGTAAAATAGATTGTAAATGGTGTGTCATTTTGACATTTAAGAGATGTTTATTATGTAATCACAATTATAATTTTCACCATCATGCTTAATCAACTTACTTCAGCAGTTATGGCTAATATACTTTATGGTTAATATACATTATAAGCATTAAGTAAAATGACCAAAAAGGTCCACAAAAATTCATCATGCGTAATCACTTCCTAAAACTTGCACAAAGTTCAAGATTGTAGATCATGTAAACAAGTTTAAAACAAAGTTAAAAAATTATTTCACACAAATGTAACCATGCAATTTCATTGTTCATTTTAGTCATTTACACAAACTTCTTAGTATGTCTAAGTGGCCATTCACACGGAATGAGAGTTTTTAGAATGCCGTCATACGCGAGACACAGCAAGAGACATGAAGCACAACGGTCAAACACGTGCATCTAGCTCATGTTTGCAAAAAAACAATGGAAATGCCGCACAACTGAATGTAAAAACATATTCTGTGTATATTCTGTAAACCCTAAATCACCCAAAATGAGCTAAGATTTTATAATATTATATAAAGTTATATCACTAATTGCACAATTAGAAAATTGTTGTAGTACAGTCACAGCAAAATGATCATATTTTCATTAACATCAGTTTTTCCTTTGCTTTCATCCAGTGTATGAGTATGCTGGGATGCCCTTTACTCCTAAACCAGACACCTGGAGTAAGAATAAAGAATATAACATGTCATTATGTGTCACGAATGATATCATGCTACTTTGCGCATGATATGAAATGAGACGTCTACCTTAAAAGTGCAGCCGGCCTCAGGTTGCTTGGCCAGTGACTCTGAATCCATGCCTGTATATGCTGAGGTGACGTAGAGATCACTGTAGTCCTTTCCTCCAAAACAGCATGAGGTGATTTTCTCAGCTGGTAGTTTCACTGTCTGCAGCCGTGAGCCTGAGAGGGGAAAGATCAGGCTATTTGTATTCATTTACATTTATGCATTTGGCAGACAATTTTATCCAAAGCGACTTACATTGCATTTAAAAAACACATTGACATTCTAATCAGTTCTTGCTTTCCCTAGGAATCGAACCCATGACCTTGGCATTGCAAGCCACACTCTAGTGTTTGAGTTACAGGACATTGATGGTTAGTCATTTGCAAGCTCTTGATAGAGTACCACTAGTCTTTAGTTTTTTTTCAGTTTGTAGTCCTTAAGCCCAAGGACCCCGCAAGCAACATCAATGAACTAGCTGCAACTAAAGCTGACTGTTTTGTCGTCTCTCATCAGCTGCATCTCGGCCAAAAAGCGTGCTTGAACACACCTAAAGAACTTAAAGAACTAGCACATATACAAGTACATATCTGTCTATATCAGCAGGCCTCAAAATTCTATTTTTGTCTTCAAAAAGGGTAAATGAAACAAGGCCTGCAGATATGCAAATCACAGATATGCAGATATGCTTTGAATATCAATCACGCTGATCACTTACTTCATTCCAGTCGGCTGTTAATATGAAAATATTTATGCAACCGAATAAGACGGTGTAAAATTATAACAGTTTTCTGTCTGTGCCGTCTTGACCTCTTTGCACACTTTCATTACTTTTGCTTTTATTCTCAAGCACTGACCAATCAGATTTCTCTCTGACGGCCTGATAACGATTCAACATGCTAAAACAGTCCAAAACCCCCCAAAGGCATCTAAAGGGCCAGTCACACAGCGAAAATGCATGAATCACGCACGAATTACGCACAGATCGTTTCTGCGCGGCGCGTGCGTCGTATGCGTATTTTGTCGGTGGAACGCACGTGGACTGTCAGTGATTGTAAGTGGATGTGCGTCGAAGGCAGTTTGTGCGTGATTTTGAGTTTTGAACGGTTCAAAATTTTTCCGACGCACAGCGTTATCCATGAGTCGGCGTGCGTAGTTTATGCGCGGGACACGCGTCGGCCGTCAGTGCTTATGCGTAGGAACTGGTTCGAAACCGCGCACATCCACTGACGCCCCACCTTCATATCACTCATGAACCGCGCACGTATCACATTCATTCCACTGACAATGTGGATTCTGAAAGTGCTTGTTCGTGGAACGTTTGCGAAGCGTGTGTGTTTGGACGCGCTCTACGTCAGTGAATCATGCGTCGGGCGTGCGTCGAATGTTCGTGGAATACTTTGGTCAATTTCTCGACGCACAAGCACGCACAAACCCAATCTGTGCGTGATTTGTGAGTGATCCGTGCGTAATCGGCTGTGTGACTGACCCTTAACTAGAGCCAATGGTGCAGAACACACACCGAAAAACTGAGCTAACCAATGCTCAAAACAGCCTGACAGATTACTCACAATCTAACCTGTATTTACTTCTTCCATTATTTATGTTATGGTATTTGCATCTGATAATTTGGCAGTTGCAATTTTTTTAAACAAAGTTTTATCTTGCTTACAGTGAAACAGTAATATTGTGAGAATTACAATTATTACAATTTATAATAACTACTTTCTATTTTAGTATATTTTGTAGTGTTATTGGTTCCTGTGAGGATAAATCTGAATTTGCGGCAGTCTAATATGCTTCTATGCTTTGTAACATTTATTATTATTATCAATATTGAAAAACAGTTGTGCTGCTTAATATTTTTTTGAAAACAATGATATATTTTAAGGATTATTTTATGAATAGAAAGGTCAAAAGAACAGCATTTATTTGAAATATAAATAAATACACAGATATCTTTCCTGTCACTTTTGATTAATTTAATATAACGTGTCCTTTCTAAATAAAATCACACTGAACTCAAACTTTTGAACTGTAGTGTATATTTGTAATTTTGGAAAATGTCAGGTGTATGTCTTTGGATATGAGAATATTTCTGTCATGAATGTTAGTTTGATGGAAAATTATGGGAAGCAACAGTGTGCAAGCCTTTTGTGTTGATTTATGAATAAATTATGATTAACAGGCTTTCTCATTTTTATCTACATTATAAATTGTACTTAACAGTCATAGCTCAAATGTGAAGTTAGAAAATGAGTTTTTGAATTATTGTTTTGCCTGGCCTATATATGATACTTATATACTTACACACCTGTTTGTGGGTCGATACGCAGCACTCTTCCACCATTGAAGCAGGCGACCCACAGTTTGCCCTCTGTGTCTATGCACATCCCATCTGGTATGCCTTCATCTTTCTCCATCTTATAAACCATCCTGCGGTTAGCTTAAAAAAACAACAACAATCTAGATTTACAAAACCACACAAACTCAGTTTACACATCAAGACCACAATCCAATGCAAAACACACTCACATAGACCTCCAGTCTGGATGTCATAATCGAAGGCCTCCACCATGAACGCCAGGCTATCGATGTAATAGAAGATGCGGTGATCCAGTGACCAGTCCAAACCATTGGAGATGTGCACTTGGCCAAAATGCTGGACAACAGAGTGGTCAGGATGGAGGGTGTACAGCGCCGCATCCGTCACGTCAGGCTTCATGTCCAAACACATGGTACCTGGACACAGTACAGGAGGAGTGGAAACGGCACAGTCCAAATGGTAAAACTGGCTTACTTACTGGAGAGAATTAAAGAGATAGTACACCCAAAAATGGAAATTCTGCCATCATGTTGTTCCAAACCTGTATGCATTTCTTTCCTATTGACAAAGGGATTGTCTTATATTGTGCAGTCTGAATCTGGCATTAGTTAGAAACATTCTTCAAAACATTTCTTTCTTCTTCTTCTATGTTCAGCATAAGAAAGAAATACATACAGGTTTGGAACGACATGAGTAAAATGTTGGAACGACATGACAAAATGTTCATTTTGGTTACAGACTATCCCCTTTAAATTCTATAAGAAACTATTTTATAATCAGCTTTCTAACGCAAAACATAACTCACAAGATTTCAATTTTCTTACAGCTTATGTATGCAGAGTAAAATGTCATTTCTGCAATACCTGCAAAAAACCTGCCAGCTGGATCAACTTTTCCATCATTGAAGCGGGTTTTTGGTTTCTCCTTGTCATTGACATGGGCAACAGCTGTAATTGAACGCTTTACCCAGTCAACAAATGCAAATCGAGTTCCCTCCGCGATAACGTAACCACCTGCTTGCCGTGGAACCACAGAGCCAACAGGTTTCTCTGTGCAAAGAGAAGATATGGCATTACAGTATAAACTACAATACCAGAAATACAAGCTAATTCCACTTGAACCAATATCTAATGCATATTTGAATAAAATTAAACATTGAATATGTGAATTTTAATGTGGCAACAGTGTTAAATTTGGTTGCAAAATCCAAGTTCATCGAAAGTCAATACGAATGCAACCCACACTAAACATACGTCTTTTTGCTTACCTGTGGCAATGCTGTCTATCTGATTGGTCAGAGAGTTCCACCGGCTGACCCTTTGACCCAAAATATCTACATACAACAAAGAGGAGTCCTTCTCCTCCCAGACTGGACTCTCACCGACTTCGCACTTTTCTTTGATAACACATTCGACTTTTATGGACGACATGACCTAAAGCACACAAGTATAGTTCATTTAAGTGTATGATGTCCTGAAAACACCTTTACCTTAAACACTGCTTAATTGAGTACACATCAAGGAAAACAAAGTTCAGAACAACAAGCCACATGCCAATTAATAAGCTAAACTTGCAGCTTTATTTCAGCTGTTTTTAGTAGATTACTCTCATTTAATTACTTACACTGCAGATGCATTTGGGACACTTTATTGATAATTGATATTGATAATTAATATTAATATTGATAATTTATTTGAATTGTATAATTTCCGCGCCACTAGTGGCAGCGAATGGGATTGCAATCATAAACTGTTGTCAATGCGGTTTTACCAGAACACTGCCCCCGTCTGCCATTGGTCGAATCAACAGGTAGTCCCGCCCCAAAGCCACGCCATTGGTTGAGCCAAACAAACTCTGATGAAACTGACAGCGTCAGTACTATCACTATTATTTAGCATTACTGCATATATAATTGTTTGTAAGTCACTTTTTAAGTGTGAACATTTAGTATTACACAAACAGGCTACATTCAAAATGGATCATGGTTAAAGAACCTCAATAAGTTCATTCTCGAGCTTTCACTGGAAACATACATGAAGTTTATAAGGTTATTTTGAACAATTCTCATATTATAAAACTAACTATAAAATAAGACTAAGTGCAAGTTAAAGATAAGCGAGAGACACCGCCATAAAGTTACATTTGGAGAAGTTACACCAATAAAACAAGCAGAACGGGAAGAGCTGAGCCTCAAAATCACGTGACAAAAAAGTAATGTGTGTTGGAAATCACTTCGTCTGCAAACCAAACCAAACCAAACCCAGCCGATTTGTGTTGTCGTTGTACCTTTTTAACGTAAATCCTCTTTCTTCTCTCTGGTCGGATGTGTTGCAAATAGTTCTGCACTTTGCAAAGTTTCCGTCTGTATACGTGAGAGTGAAGAGAGCGACCTCTGCGGTCATGCTTATAAATCGCCCCCAAAAATCACGAATGTGGATAAAAGTGCAGATGAGAGGAGTTTGAACCCATTATCTCAGTCTCTTAATCTCTGGGCATGAGAGGAAAGCGTGACTGTGGTAAAACATCAGAGACTAATATATAAACGTTGCCGTTTTCCACACACACATCGAGATTTATGACAAATAAAGTAGGCGTAATATGTATAAAATACTCTTGACCGTGCAGTCTTTTACTAGAGTGAACTAATGAATGAAACAGATTTATTTTAAGTCTGATATACGTATTTAGATTACATATGCCATTCTCAGAAATGGAGCTAAGCAATGAAATATATATTCATTTAAATAGAGTTGTTTGTGTAGTGGATATACTGCTTTGGAACGTTTTGGGCATAGGGACACTTTTAGGATGAAATCCCCCAGAGCCAAAAGTGTATAGCCCATACTAACTCATATTTATGAGATAAAAAGTCAAAATTGTGACTGGGAAAGTTTAAATCATCAGACATAATTATGACAGAAACCAGCTGTTTCTCTAATAATTTTGGCTTTTCATTTGAGACATTAACATAACTTAACATGTCAAAACTGCAACTTACTATGTCATATTTACAGTAATATTTTTTCACCTCTAGAGACAAAAATTTGAAATTCTGACTGTCTCATAATTATGACTTAAGCATGTCATATTTAATAACCACAGCATGGTTTTAGTTGTTCATGTGGAAAAATGGTACTCCATAAGTGTGATATAGGTGCAAACATAGCATACACCACGTTTTAGTAGCCAATCATGGTTTAATTAAAATAACACGTTTTGTTATATTAATAAAGGCAGATAATCTCTACAGAACACAGGCATATGATCAGTGACAGTGATTCTACAACAAACACAATAGTTCACAATGCAATTATAGGTACAAAGGTTAAGGTTTAAAGTGAAGTGCAAGATGAGAATTGCTTTTAGCTGTCTGACAGAGGCAGGTAAAACATAAGATGCTGACATGCAAATGTTGTTGCTGTCTGTCTTTTTCTCTGTGCAGCCTCCCAAGACATTTTCCTTCATTATGCAGTCTTCATGAAGTTGTTTACACAGCCGAAAGCAAATTCTGCTGAGGGGAAAAAACTGTGCAGAGGGGTTCGATTGCAGTTCAGTTGATCCAGGCAGAAGTGGACAGGCTCACTTTTTGGCAGCAGTGGCTTTAGCACGGTTGAGGCGTTCCACCAGAATGTGATCAGTTGCGGAGGAACAGCGTGACAGGACAGTACTAATTTCGGATTCATTACGCCTCTCTATGGCAGCCTCTGCGGCACCTTCCACATCCCTGAGTGAGAGAGAGAATATTATACACCGGCTCTTTGTCTTAATCATGAAAAGTAACAGACTTCCATTCAAAAGATTGGGGTCAGTAAGAATGTTTGTGAAAGACATCTCTTATGCTCACCACGGCTGCATTTCATTGATGAAAAACACAGTGAAATTGTGAAATGTTATTGCAATTTAATAGAGCTGCTTTCTACTTGAAAACATTTTAAAATGTAATTTATTCCTGTAATGCAAAGCTGAAGTTTCAGTAGTTTTTTGTATCACAATCAATCTAATATGCTGATTTGGTAGCATTTAGTAAAATATACATACATATATATATAGATATAGATATAGATAGATAGTGGAAACCATGATTCATTTTTTTTAAAGATTACTTGATTAATTGAAAGTTCAAAACAGCAGCATTTACCAGAAATTGTAAATGCTGAAATTAAACCGAAATAGTTTGTACCTAAATAAATGTATTTTCTATTACTTTTGATCAACTGAATAAAAGTCCATTCACACCAAGAATGACAACTGTAACGATAACCATAATAATAGCTATATTAGTATCCATAGCAGACGACAATAACGCTCTGTTTATTAGAAGCATGCGCTGCAGTAATGTCCTTTTCTGCTTTTACTTGAGCGCTTTAAAGCACGATGGATTCTGATTGGCTGCTCAATGTTTTCATAGTTTCCCTGTGTTGTACTTGTGGTGAACAGACTTTGAAAGTATTAATTAATTTAAAAACAAAACAGCTTATTGACCCCAAAATTTGAATAGTAGTGCAAACTGCATAGACCGGCACTAAAAAATTAGTTTGTTATTTATCTAACACAATGAGATTGACACAAAATGGGTCTGTTTAAATACTTTTCGGGAATAACCTCTTACCCCACTGCAAGATGAGCTTTCACCTTCTGTTCAGGTGTGACTTTAGAGACATATTTCTTGGCTTCATATTTGTTATGATGTTTAATGCACACCTCAACAAATGGCTGTAATCCAAGAAAGACAGAAGTATGAATTAATTCACGTCAATAATTCTAAGAATAATTCACAACAGATCAACAGGACATCTGTTACCAGATATCCAATAGGAGACTTTTTGCTTTTGGCAAATTTCTCCAGCTCTTCCCAGTCCTCCTTCTCAGCCAGAGCCTTCAACTTCAGCCACCAGAACCTGATAATGAGAAACAACTTCACTCGTACTATCACGACATTCATATTATATTATTCTTCATTTAGAAACACTCTATAAACACATTTTAGGTTACATGCATTTTTTGATTATTTAAATGTCTGATTTATTTATGTAAAGCACTTTGGTTCAACTACAGTGGTGTTAAACTTGTGCTAAATGAATAAAACCTTACTTGACTATTATAAAAAAATATACACATATAATATATAGTTCTGTAGATTTGATATTTATTAACACTAGCTGAATTAGATGTTAACCTTTGATTCTGTTCATTTTGATTACACTCACATACCCAGGTTACAACCCTGACAGCACATATGTTTTCAAATAGGTCTTTAAAGCCACCATAAAATCAAAATAGAAAATTCTTGTTTTGTTTTTTTATCGAAATACGGCAGTATTTATTAAACAATTTATCAGTGCACATTTATTTATTTATGTGCCCTCTTAATATTTAATCAAATTAACCCTTCCTCTTGAATATATCTCGATATCTCTTCTCTGATGACGTTGGCTTGAAATGAGCCAATATCCATGAGTGTTTGATCCTTTGATGCCGTTTTTTTTTCTCCATTACATTTTATTTATCATTTCTCAGCAGAGCTGCAGCTGGCAGCTCATTCAGCGCTCTTCAGTGCAACAGTACACTGAACTCAAAACAGTACAGACACGTCTGCCAAATGTTTAATAAATGGGGTAAAATTTGGGTTTCTGATGTTTTTTGCTGAGAAATAATAAATAAAATGTAATGGAAATATAAAAGTCCTGATGGCAGTACTTCTCAAGTCTCTCAATCTCAAATCAATGTGTTAATGGTTACAACAGTTCTCAAGTACAAGTACACTGAACTAAGGAAACAGTTTGGACTCTGACATGTCCGCAAAGAAAGGATGCTGCTGATATGAATATATGTGAGGCTATTACGTGATTACATAAACAAAACTGGTGAATCGTTTTGAACCAGCTCATCGAAAAGAACCTTCTTCAAGAACCAGTTCACAGAAAATAATTGACAACCTGTCAATTCTCTTCACATGAGATCACACCAAAGCAAAACCACAACCATCCAAGTCCCACTCCACATTTTTTCTAGTTTAAAATGCTCTTTCATTCAGATGTACACTCACCTAAAGGATTATTAGGAACACCATCCTAATACTGTGTTTGACCCCCTTTCACCTTCAGAACTGCCTTAATTCTACGTGCTATTGATTCAACAAAGTGCTGAAAGCATTCTTTAGAAATGTTGGCCCATATTGATAGGAGCATCTTGCAGTTGATGGAGATTTGTGGGATGCACATCCAGGGCATGAAGCTCCCGTTCCACCACATCCCAAAGATGCTCTATTGGGTTGAGATCTGGTGACTGTGTGGGCCATTTTAGTACCGAGAACTCATTGTCATGTTCAAGAAACCAATTTGAAATGATTCGAGCTTTGTGACATGGTGCATTATCCTGCTGGAAGCAGCATCAGAGGATGGGTACATGGTGGTCATGATGGGATGGACATGGTCAGAAACAATGCTCAGGTAGGCCGTGGCATTTAAACGATGCCCAATTGGCACTAAGGGGCCTAAAGTGTGCCAAGAAAACATCCCCCACACCATTACACCACCACCACCAGCCTGCACAGTGGTAACAAGGCATGATGGATCCATGTTCTCTTTCTGTTTACACCAAATTCTGACTCTACCATCTGAATGTCTCATCAGAAATCGAGACTCATCAGACCAGGCAAATTTTTTCCAGTATTCAACTGTTCAATTTTGTGGGAAAAATTGGACAGTGGGAAAGATAACCTATAAATCCTGTGAGTAAATCTATACCAAGAAGGCACACCTCTTGTCAGGCACTCTGAAGTCTTTGTAAAGTTGTTCGGCGTGTTTGTGCAGTCCCACAGACAGCAGCATGGTCATGGTCTCATGAAGAGGGAATCCCACGAGCGGCTCACCCTTCTCTTCCTCTAGCTTCCTCTGAAACCGCAGCAGACGCATCTCATCTTCAGTGGCCTGAGAGATTAAAAAAAAAGAAGAAAGAGAGAGAAAGGCTGTAATTCCTCTTGATAATACACAGATCTAATGTTCTGGCTACAGAGACAATGAACTCTGACCCAGGCTGCTAATCTGCCTGTAACAGAGGAGTCTGAGGTCTTTACCTTGGCAGAAAATTCATTCTTGGCTTTGTAGTACTCGTCCACGGCGCTTTGTAAGAGAGCAATTCGAGCTTCCAGTCTCTGCAATCGAATAAAAACAAACCAAGAATAAAATCATTTTGGTTTACAGGGACACGGGAGAACACACACGCACACATGCACACATGCACGCACATTACGATTGTGGTGAAATTAAGGTGGAAAGCAAAACATTAAAACCTCACCACCTGGTGGAGATGGATCCATCATAATTTGTTGAAATGTACAGCAGTTCTGTCATTGAAATCATGTAAGTGAGGAGAAAAAGAGGAAAAACCAAAAACTGCTGTAGAGAATTGCAAGCACCTACCTGTTCTTTATAGCTGGCCTTTACATAGAAATTGCCAAGTTCTTCATGATCATCATCTTGATTGAAAAGATCTTTTAGTGTATCCTGCTCCTGATGTTTACAGAACTGAAACAGAGACATGAGGTGTAAAAATGCATCAAACAATGCAAGAACATTATCTAAATAAAAACAGTGATCTCTGTATAAAGTGTTATTGTCTGCTGCTATGTAAACAGCATTCTTGTATTTCTTGTTTTTCTGGAGAAAAAACGGCGCATGCTCTGCTGCGACGACACGTCTGTGAAAACAAATTTCCCGTTAAGGGACAATAAAATTCTATCTATCTATCTTATTCATATAATCTTAATACTTTGCATTAACTTTTATTTTTAAGTTTCAAAAAAATAAGCAGCAGTAAGTTTTATGTCTCTGAAAGTAACATGTAAATGAATTAACAAAATCCTAGCCAATCAGAAAAGAAGTGTCTTTTAATATACAGCTATGAGCAGAGAGGTTTGGACCAATGAGATTTCACAACTTAGCTTATGAATATTAATTAGGTTAGCAGAAAAAGAGATAAGGACATGACCTCATCATAAACAACACCAATGGTTCTCAGGTCTGCAGCAGCAGTGTGTGTGTGTGTGTGTGTGTGTGTATTAGTAGGGAAGCAGATATGTTTACTTGTCTGTAGAGGCTCAGAGCCACAGGTTGGTTCCTCAACATCATGAAGAAGTCTCCTCTGTTCAGCTCATTCTTCAGGTACATGACCACTGTGTACACTAGCAATACAAGAAAGCATGTACGTATGTAAACCATCTCTATGTATGACTATTAGACTATTAGCATGTCTCTGTAACAGGGTGTGTGTCTTTAAGTTTTTAAGTATTTTTACCGAGGTCTGTGTCTCCGCTCTCAATGGCTTTACTCAAAGCCAAAGGGCTCTTCTTCATTTTTAACAACAGCGGGACCTGCTCACCACTGCGAGGCTCAAACTCCAACAACTGAAAGAGAGAGACCAACACAAATTGAATATAATATCAGTTAATAATAATTCTGTGGTCATTATTAGTACACGTACCTTAATGGCGAGCTCTGTGCGTCCACTCTCATATGCTTTAGTGGCGATTTCAGAGTAGGAGATTCCTGCAGCATCTGCTAGCTTCACACTCACAGCTTTAGCTATGATTTCATCTGATTCCTCCTTCTGCTGGACCTACATAAACACACACAAAAGAAACAAACTTTTCTAGGGCTTCACTTCTCTCACAAGCTTCCTTGTGTCGCATCAAAAGCTCTCAGACCGGACGAAATGTCATTCAAGTTTTAACAAGTGCAAAGAAACCTGTCTACACTTGCAAATGGGCCCTGGTTCTCTGTGAAAACTCTTGATGTCTGTGGTTTTATAAAACATGAATGTGTACTTCCGTTTTGAAATCCCCATTATGCTCACCAAGGATATATTTTCTTGATGAAAAATACAGTAAAAACTGTAATATTGTGAAATATTATCATAATTTAAAGTTGCAATTTTGCATTTAAAATGTAATTTCTTCCTGTAACAGCAAAACATTTTTTTATCCAGTCTTCAGTGTCACATGATCCTTCATAAATCATAATAATGTAAAACATTTAGCATTTTTTCAATTTTGAAAACAGCTGCTTGCTTAATGTTTTTGTCTAAACAAAAATACATACATGATACATTTTTAGAAAGTTCACGAATAGAAAGTTCAAAAGAACAGTATTTATTTTAAACCGTAATCTTTTAGAACAGTGTAAAAGTCACTTTTGATTATTTAATAAAGCCATGCTGAATATATATATATATATATATATATATATATATATATATATATATATATATATATATATATATATATATATATATATATATACACACAGTAATACCTCGGTTTACGAGCGACTTGGTATACAAGCAATTCGGTGTACGAGCATGGAGGGTCGAATCGGTGTACGAGCATTGTATCGGTGTACGAGAAAAAATTTCCCTCACCCATGCGCAGTTTTGTGTGGAAAAAGTCCTAATGCTCAGCATCCTTGTGCGCATTTTTACATGAAATATCCTAATGACAGCCTCTCATAACACAGTCAGGAGGTTCCAACGCCTTTATAACCCCTTAACTCATTAATTGGCTGCATCATTCACCACAGTGATACTTTTATAAGTGATTTACAGACGTTTTTACCTCATATTCTAAACAATTAATTGTGATCACTATTGTTCACGTAGTGAAATATACACGGTTTTAGCCAAATAATAAACAAAGTAATAGGGTTAGACAAACCATATTTTTATTCAAACAACATAAGCCTCTCCTACAAATGAGCACTGTTTTCATGTTTGTCGGACCTGCCGTTTCTCTGCAGTATCGGCAAAAGCGCAAGGAGTAAAATGTGACTTCTTACCCTGTGAGCGGGGCTCGTTTTAACAGACAGCGGGTTAGTTGTAACACCATGTTATCCAATGCCAGTTCATTCACGTATTTTTATTTGTTTAAAAAAAGTTGCGTCTTGATGATCATAACCATAACTTATAAATTAAATATATTTTTTTCCTTTATTTTTTACATTTGTTGTGTTTTGAACAATGTAATGACATGAAAAACGTTTTAATAGGTTAATACAATGCAAAATATATGATTATTGATGCAACTTGTTCAATGCGGCTTAGTGTTACAACTAACCCCGCGCTGTCTTATTTACTTCAGGACCGGATAGCAGCCAATATGTGTTTTTCACGTCTTTCAAAATGGTACCATCTTTTAGCCAAGAAGATGGTAATCATAACAATATAAGATTAGACTAACAATCTTTCACACATTCTTTGAAAATCGAAAAACAACTACTATAACAAAAAATATTTACATGCTGCCAAAAGAGTTTTTCCTCTGGTTCTCATCCAAACTTCGATGAAATGTCTCGAAAAATGGCCAGAAGACGTGTGCAAACAGTTTGATGAAAAGCCCTTTAGCACGTCACATTTATGCCCCTGCAACTATCTAAAAAAAAAAAAAAAAAATTCACTGTTACTATTTACCCCGAGTTAGTTTGTGCCCCGCGCTCCCCTAGTTCTCTCGCGGCTCCCGCAAATTCGTTCTCTCGCGGCTCCCGCAAATTCGTTCGTTCGCGGCTCCCGCAAATTCGTTCGTTCGAGGCTCCCGCGAATTCGTTCTCTCCCAGCTCCCGTGAATTTGTTCTTTCGCAACTCCCATGTTCCACGACTTTAACTCTGGATTATCACTTCGTTTGGTTTCTGCACTATTATAATAAATTCACTCATTTGCTTTCATCCTTGCTTTCCCTGCTCCCCCCTCCTCCCTCCTCTCTATCCTCCAAGCAGGCTGCTCAAACCTGAAGTGCATTACAGTAAATTGTCAAGTATTTTTAGAGTTTAATTGTCAATTATTAATCAGTATTTATATGAGATCTTAATGGTTACAATTTTAACTGCAATTAAAACAAGAAAAATATTTAAAATGGGCATTTGTGGTCATGTGGAACGAATTAATTGATATTTAGTGCATTCTTATGGGGAAATTTGTTTTGGTGTACGAGCATTTTGGTTTACGAGCTCGCTCTTGGAACGAATTAAACTCGTAAACCGAGGTATTACTGTATATATATATATATATATATATATATATACACACACACACACACACACACATTGTACCATATTCATTGTTGTTATTTATATTAATATTTAATATCAAAGGAAAAAACATTTTCATTATAATTCATTAGCTTGAAATAACAACATTATGAAATCTTCTTCATAAATGCCGATGCCATTTACTTAGTCGTAATGAATTATTTTCACATTTTTTCACGTAAAATGATAATGTAAATGGTTCTCAAATTAACCCATAAATCCAAACCACTTACAGACATCATCTGCCATTTGTATCTTTTAATAAATGTATTAATTGGCCTAATTTTGCATAATGAGGATATTACAACTGTGTTTTAATTCAAAAACATAATAAATCAAAAGTATAATAAATAAGCACACACACCTTGTAGCAGGCCCAGTGTTTGAGCACTCGACTCACTCCCTGATACTCTGGAGTCTTTAGATAGCAACAAACCTCAATAGCGAGTGGATAGAGTTTACGATACACCAGTCTGAGACAGAGAAAGATCCAGGACTTAAAATTAATAATCTGCTTTGTTACACTCATTTTAAAACTTTACTCATTTCACAAAACGAATCCCAGCAATGGAAATGGTCTCACCTGTCGATTAACACCTGTACGGTCATCTGTTTGAACTGAGTGTGGGTCAGAGGAATGCCGACGGTATAGTCTCGCACTGCATTCAACACCCGCAGGTCTCTACACATGCTGACAAACTGGTCTGGAGGAAAATTACTCAAGAAGCACTTCCCAAATGAAGCCGCCTACAGGGAGAATAAGAGAGAGGGAGATATATCATAAACCCATGTTTAGTGCCATTCTTTCTTTAAATGAAATGACTCTCTCTCCGCAACATTCAGCCTGTGTGGCTCACCCTCAGGAGTGTTTTCTGAGTCTCGGGTTCATGCTCATGTCCAGCGGCCTCCACACACTGCCTCACTGCCTCGCTCAGCAGACTCTGTTCTTTAATCTCCCTCAGATACTCATCTGCCTTCTGACTCTCTTTCTGCATTAATTTTCACACAGAAAAGCCATTAGACATGGTATACCTGCCGTAATTAGCTTTCAACATTAAGAATTTATGTTGGCAAAAATGAAACTTCTTGTCCTAATAAATTATCCACATTTCACTTTGAAGACACCATGTGAAATTTTAATAACGCGTATCCAACATAGTAACGGTCTTACCTCATATTCTTTATGTGCCTCCAACAGTAATGCTCCAGGAGCCATTGAGGCAATTTTAAAGATCTCCTCGCACGCACCTGCAGAGACGTAGAGACTGAGGTCAGTGCGATTTTTTTGTGAAAGAAAGGCATACTTTTCAGGATGCATAAATTGATTAACATTATTATAATGTTACAAAAGATTTCAGTTTTTGTGTTTGATTCAAGATTTTTAATTCCAAAATATATAATAGTTTCCACAAAAATATTAAGCAGCATATTTCCACATTTCTAAAGGACCATGTGACATAGAAAATCCCCATCACAGGAATAAATTACACTTAAAAAAACAAAAACTTATTATATATATATATATCCTAACCTGGGACCTCTTGCAGAAGCTCATGGTGTGTCCGACTGATGATTCGGACCCCGTCCAGTTCTGACACCAGAATCGATTCATCATCCAGGTGGTACTTAATTATTTCTTTACACTCTCCCACCACTAGGAGAAGCCCATCCCACATGACCACAGCCGATGGCTGCTGACTCTTGGGCCTGCGACACCTGCAAGAACAAAACATTACAAACTGGTCCTTAAAACTAAATGGGAGAGAAAATACAGCATATATAAAATATAAATAAATCATGCACAGTGTAAAATGATCTCATACCAGGCCATCTGTTTGGGGGGAGTTTTTATTTTGGTGTCC
The DNA here is from genome assembly GCA_037043235.1 of Rhodeus uyekii. NCBI lineage: Eukaryota > Metazoa > Chordata > Actinopteri > Cypriniformes > Acheilognathidae > Rhodeus > Rhodeus uyekii. The sequence continues at coordinate 2,990,515 of JAWRVZ010000032.1, read as the reverse complement.
ACTTCGCTGAGTTTCTCCTGCACAAGACAACATTCATCAACTAATGCTGCTTTGTTGTGCAAAACTATTAAGACTGTAATTGACACTTAAGACAATGTATTAATTAACTAATCAATTAAAGTGGACAGAAACAGTGAACTGATTGAAAAACAACTGTTGCTACAATTGTGATCAGAATCCACAGGTTCATAAAAAAACACTGAATTGATATTGCTGCATTTCACTCACCTTTAGGTTGGACGTGCCCATCCATAGATGACCAGAGTCAGTGAGGAGTGCCAGATACTTATAACTGAACGAGACACATATGTGAACTATTCTGGATGCATCTGGAGACAGACCTGGAGGAGTCTGACACACAGACACACAAACATTATTTAGCTTATGCGGTCTTATCCACTTGTCTGTTTTCACACTTAGTTTGATTTCATGATCTGAACCAGAGTCTGCAAGCACAGTAATACTTTGAGATATGAGCATAATCCGTTCCAGGACCGAGCTCGTAACTCGAATTGCTCGTATCTCAAATAATTTTTCCCCATAAGAAATAACAGAAAAAAAATAATCCGTTCCGGCCCTTTAAAAAACTCCCTTATTAGTGCTAATAACAATGGAAAAAAACATGTATTTAATTGCTATAGGGACACACACACACACACATTAAAAATTTTTTAGTATATGAGGATTCCAGTGATATAAAATAAAATGTGGTTTTAATTATGAGTTCTTCCCTTCGAGACAGACGATACAGTAGCGGATTGTGCGGAGGAGGAGGGAGTGATTACGTATATTACATAAATTATGTAGATCACACAAACACGATACAGAAATGTAGTGCCTCTTCCCGTGTAGTGTATCGGATAAACTACACGCACAACAATGTATGCCTCAGAACCTCATATTTATTATTATTGAACACGCATAACTCCTGCTGCTCCCAACTTAATACTCCTGAATAACCCGTCGCCCCTGGTAACCCCTGCTGCAAAACCAAGGTGTCCCTCTAGTGGAGATCATATGCAATTACCCCATAAATGTATATAACATACACCACAGGAAGACTCACGGGAGATGCGTACGGAAGTCAATGAATGCTTGGGCTTCGGCGTCTGTAAGCTGCTCGTATCTCAAAGCAAAAAATTGCTCGAAAGCTTGCTCGTATCTCGAAATACTCATATGTCAAGACGCTCATATCTCAAGGTATTACTGTATATCAATTACACAACATACTTTTGGGTACGGATTCTGGTACATTTTAGTCAAGCCACCATGATTTCTAGTTTCTGAATAAAGAGTTTTAAAACTTTGACCAAACTAACCAGCTCCAAAATAAATCACATTATACATTTTTATACTCATACCATGATAAAGTATGTAATCAAATTTAAAATGATTTTTACATTTTATGCTCGTCAAGTCTGCCTTTATTTAATCAAAAATACAGTAAACTACAATAATGTGAAATATTATTACAATTTAAAATAACTGCTTTCTATTAAAACATTTAAAAATGTAATTTATTCTTGCGATGGCAGAGCTGAACTTTCAGCAACATTAAACTGACATTTCGGAAGACAGCTACCCATGACGTCCTCCTATATTGCTGTTACAGTGAGTGAGGTTGTCTGAAAGTGAGGGCTCATTCTAGAGACTACTGTATTTTCCCGTATATAACCCGCGGGTTATACCAGATTTTACAAACCCCGCGGGGGGGGGGGGGGGGGGTGCGGGTTATATCACAATTTTTTAACGCAATAATAGTTCTATATATTTCTTAAGGTTTGTTTTGTGGTATTTTCTTTCTGTTTTTCTTTCTTGCGAGGGTTGTCGTCTCTGGCGCTTGTTCTAGCACTCTTACAGCTTGCACCGATAGGCTGTCTGACCTGTCAATTATGCAAGAAGACGTGATTGGCTGTGCTGCCATGAGGGCGGGCTCTTCTCATCTCATCCGATGATCAACATGCTTCCAGTGGGAGACACTGCTCTTTCTTTTTGTTCTGATTCTGACTTGTGTTTGTTTTCTTGTTGTTTGAATTTCGCGCACAAGCACTGTGTACCGAGCCTGAACAGTTATGGATAATTGACATCATGCGAGCAACATTCGAAATTCGAATCGTGAACTTGCACAAAAAAGTTCATCTTGGGTGCGGGTTATACCAACGATTTTTTTACACAAAACCCCAAACCCGCGGGCTATATGGAGGTGCAGATTATCTGTGTCTGCGGGTTATATGCTGGAAACACGGTAAATCAGAGTATGTGCGAGTGTTCTTTACCACAAGTGTGCAGGCTGTATTGTCTAAGATGAACAGTTGAGATTCATTGGCCACCAGCACTTTACATTGCCTGTCCTGCGTCAGAACTGCCCAGCATGAGGGTGCCCCCTGTAAACCTGAAATAAAACATCACTAAATTAAAAACAAATGATCATACAGCGTCAGAAACTTTAACCCTTGCAACTCATTTACATGTGGAATTTATGTATTCTTATAGTAGCACAAAGAATGCATTATTTACCTGGAACTTCAGGTAAACGCCTCAGTTTTATGTCGTCAATGTTCGTGGCCAAAGTGAATCGCAAGGCACCTGACAATATGGCAACTCCTGTCCCATACGGCGAATGGAAAATCTTGGTCTCCAGCACCTGACTCTGAGAAACTTCCTGTGAGAGAATCAATGCTCAATCATAAATCAGTACTGATTTAAAGAAGGAATGCTTTAATGGTATAGAATCACGTATGCATCCTTTTAAAACCGTGTGTTTTAAATCTCACATTGCCCATGCTGAAGTGTCTCTTAAAGACACCAAAGAGATCATAGACAAGCACAGTGCCATCCTCCTGAACACACAGTAGGTCATCAGTCACCGTCCAACCCAACTGCTTCACTACTCCACTCTTCCACTAAGACAGACAAAGAAAGAGAGAGAGGATACACAGCATTTCAGTTTGTAAGCATTGAAACAGAGCAGCATTTTCTAGTAACTCAGTGTCAATGCAAAATCTGCATGAATTGGGGGAAAAAAAGTTCTGATAAAAGCTGAATGCAATTGAAAATGAGATTTCAAATATTCCAGGTCTGCTGAGTTTGCTTGTGTTTAGTGTTGCACAACTTGACCAAAATGTTGCGATTAAATATCAGTATGATACAATAATTAACCCAGATTGACCCAAACTGAGAGCAGATGCAGAGATGATTTCAAGTGGATTCATTGCCAACCGAGCAGATGCAAATATCGGCGAATAAAAGGCTACACGTGTGCAACAACAAAGTGCCATGCTTCCTCTGAAACACGCAGCGCATACACTGTATATTCACAAAGTCACAGCCTTTGCAATTTATTAATCGCACTAAGCCACATTGGGTTTTCTGTTTTATTTAGATGAATTGTGCAGTCCTGCTGTGTCATTGTGTGCTCTTACTGGAAAACTGGACAGAGGCAATCCTGAGGAAGAGTAGATCTCTAACTGAGGTCTTGCACTGGGAGAGCGTCGGTTGCGTCCCTTTAGGAGAGCTGATAGAGAAAGAAGTGTCATGTTCATTGAACTCACAAAACAATTCTATGTACTGAGATATAATCTTACTCAACAACATTCATCCCAAAACTCACCGATAGGACCCCCATATGGAGCTGCAGCGACCAGACAATCTCTCAGCCCATCTTTCAGATTCCAGCTCATCTCATACAATTCAATCTTTCTGTTTCAGGAAGAAAAATACAGGGGAGGGGTTAAAAATGAAAGCATAATAGCATGTGGTATGACTGCTTTGCTGAAGTCAGGCTAAAGGCCCAGTCACACAGCCGATTGCGCACGAATCACTCACAAATCACGCATAGATTGGGTTTGTGCGTGCTTGTGCGTCGAGAAATTGACCAAAGTATTCCACGAACATTCGGCGCACGCCCGATGCATGAATCACTGACGGAGCACGTCCAAACACACACGCTTCGAGAACGCTCCACGAACAAGCACTTTCAGAATCCACATTGTCAGTGGAATGAACGTGAAACATGCGCCACGGTGCGCGGTTCACGAGTGATATGAAGGTGGGGCGTCAGTGGACGTGCGCGCTTTTGAACCAGTTCCAACGCATAAGCACTGACGGCCGACGCGTGTCCTGCGCATGTCATGCATACTCAACGCATAAACTACGCACACGGACTCATGAATAACGCACAACGACGCACATCTGTGCGGCGGAAAAAATTTTAACCGTTCAAAATTCAAAATCACGCACAAACCACCTTCGACGCACATCCACTTACAATCACTGATGGTCCTCGTTCGTTTCACCGACGAATTACGCATATGACGCACACGCCGCGCAGAAACGAAAATCTGTGCGTAATTCGTGCGTTCTTCATGCGTTTTCGCTGTGTGACTGGGCCTTAATACCTTTGCCTACAACACAACCCATGCTTTCTGGGAAACTAACTTGGGGTTTTTGTCCTTCTTAGAGGACATTTGTTTTAAGAAAATTTCTCTCCGATCTTAAACATGGCAGAGTTTTAACGTACTTTAAACAATAAACTTTTAACATTTCAGTGATAGTTTATTGAATGTATGTTTTTTTTGTTCACATTGCAGGCATTATTTAGTAATTCTTAACTGATTGTGATTAATTATAAATAAATATACATTGGAAAGACGTCATTTTCCACTACCTATTAAAAAAAAAAAAAAATACTATTGCAGTATTACTAATAATAGCAAAAGTTAACAAAATACAATGTTATAAATAAAGAACTTCAATTTTGTTGCCCATGTTCACATAGAGTAATAAATCAGTAAGTAAACAAAAAATAATCTCTGACTTAATAATCTCTGATTTATGTAATATAGTGGATGTTGAGATTACTGTGTCAAACATTGAATTAAACAGCTTTTAAATGCTGGCACTGAAAATTCACATGTATACTGGTGTAGATCTAAAACATAAAAAAAGTGTCATAAACCTACATTTATTTTTCAACACATGATTTGGATGAAAAAACAAAAAGCATCATTTTTGATAGCGATTCCCTTGTGAAAAAACCTATACCAAAATGTATTTTAAGTATACAACAAATTAACATATTTAGTGACATATTGCGTGAGAATATTATATAATAATATAAATATTATAATTAAAATGTATTTTGAGTACTTATTTATTGCACAATGCACATTTCTTAATATTAAGCCTAAAAAGTGTTTAATATCACTATTAGCAAGAACAGTATGATCTCAGTATAATATCAAGACTTTAAACACAGGATGTTTTATAGTGTGCCTTAAGTAGACTTGCAATAGTTTCATTTTAGCACAATCCAATATACTTAAGTGTATATTTAATCGGACCTCAGCACTATTTATGGATAACTAAAGGGCATTAAGTACAAAATTAGTTGTTTCAATTTAGCAAACTTTAAGTATCTGCTAAGTATCACCAAAAGTACAGTTGCAGAATATTTATATTAAGTATATATAAATAGGTAAATATATTTTTAGTATACTTAGCATAAAATAAATGTATTTAAAACATATTTTTCACTAGGGTTGTCTTGCCTTGCCTGTATTTTCTTGGTGCCCATAAAATATGAACAAAAAGATTTTTACCATGGACAGACCAATGTGATTACATAAAACAAAAGTAAGGTAAATGGTATATATTTAGAGCAGCAGACTAAACACATTTGGAAGAAACAGGCGGTTTCTAATTCACTGCCACTCATGACAGCTGTCACATGACCCAAGTGACAACTCATAACAAACATCCAGTTTAAAAGCTCCAGTGTACCTCAACGAGCAGGTCGAGCATCGGTGCGAGTCAATGTTTCCACACACTCATATCCCGCATCAGTTAATAAGCAGAATGATTAAGCTGTTCTGTTATATACCTGTAAAAAGCCTCGCCCAAAGGGTTCCAGTTCGCTGTGACAAACGCCATGACTTCCTCTCCTGACTGCAAAGTCTTCAAGCTTATGATAAATGTCCCGGTTAGCGCTGCATTATGATGAATTACTCCTCACTCCTATTGTGTTGTTTATTTCATTTTCCCTCGTCCATCTCTTCCTAACATCTTCTTCTGTCTCTGTGCTGACGTTGATCAGAGACTAGCGTCTATGTTTGGCGCCTTCTAGTGTTTTGGAAGTGGCACTACAACCACTTGTGTAGCCCACACTAAAGAGGTGTACTGTGCGGTTTTATTTATTTATTTATTTATTTATTTATTTAAAATGGCTCATTAAGTATTTATTTAGATGTATTTACTTTATAATTAATTATTATTTATTTATTTTATATTTGCTTATTTATTATTTGTTTATTTATTTTATAATTGCTTAATTATTTTTATTTATTTATTTTAGAATTGCTTATTTACTATTTATTTATATTTATTTATTTTAGAATTGCTTATTTAGATGTATTTATTTTAGAATTGTTTGTTATTTATTTATTTATGTATTTTATATTTGCTTATTTATTATTTATTTATTTTAGAATTGCTTATTTATTTTTTATTTTAGAATTGCTTATTTAGTATTTATTTATATTTATATATTATAGAATTGCTTATTTTTTATTTTTTCATTTTATATTTGCTTGTTTCTGATTTATATGTATATTTGTTTTTTATATTTGCTTATTTTTTTATTTATATTTATTTATTTTATATTTTCTTATTTATATTTTTTTATTTTATATATTGTATTTGCTTATTTATTATTTATTTATTCATTTATATTTATATTTGCTTTTTTAGTATTTTTTAATTTTTATTTACTTATTATTTATTTATTTATTCATTCATACACATTTTTTTTTGTCATTTTTGTACTGCGTTTTCACATGGTATTTGTTGCTTTTCTCAGCACTGGTAAGAACGGGTCGAGCCGTTTGCGGGTCCAAGGCGTTTCAAGAGTACTCGATTTGTGGGTCAGTTACCAGTTTTTATTAAGCGCCTGAAATCCCATGCAGCTCCGGAGGAAGACCGCTTTCTTTAACAGCCGTTCGCCGCGCAGTGAATAATGAACGCCACATGGTGTCGCTGTTCCTCCACATGCCGCATCTCTCCAGCTGCGCCGCACCTGATGTGGACACCTGTTGTGTCGCTTGGTCCAGGGATGGACAGAAGAGTGGCGCAGGTGCGTTGGCTTTTAAAGCCTACATAACATTAGGAACCAGTTTGGGCTTAGCTGTTGTTTTCTTGATTTTGTATTGAATGGATCTTTTTGAAATGTAACCTCATTCAGTGGGAATATAGCGGGCTGTAATCATCAGGGAGATAGCATGCTGCTGTTGAGCGTCTCTAAGTCGCATCATTGTTAATATTACAAAAGCAGCTTTGCTATAATTATACTCTTGTCTTATGAGGTTGGGGATTGACTATTTAACTGTCAATCAAATGAGACCACTGGGAGTCCTTTTTCATCAAAGAGCACTAAACAAATTAGCAAAACTGGACAAAACGTTTTATTAACAATTATACATACAATTATACATACAATTACATATATACTGATTTGTTTGGTTAGTTGTTGTTTTTTGTAATTTTATTTCCATTTTGATGTAGTCGGTAGACTTTATTGTTAATTCTTGGATGTATATGTGTCTGGGGACTCAAAAACAATAAAAAAAAGTCATTCTTTAAAATTAGTCAAGCAGTAATAATGTAAGAAGACATGACAAAAGAGGGCTTTTGAGACGAGGAGGAGGGATGGGTCTGTGGAGGGAAATCATTTATTATTACTGAGATAAATAATGCTATTATTTATGTTGACAATGCAGAATATGCCGATGACCTTAATTACAGTTATTCTAATCTATATAATGATATCACATCCTAATGAATTTAATTCTAAACATATATATTCACTAGTAAGTTTGGGATTACATTTTTATTTTAAAGAAATGAATACTTTTATTGAACAAGGATGCCAAAGTGATTTATTTAAAATAAATCTGTTTTTATAACTTTCTGTTCATCAAAGAAAAAGTATTAATTTCAATAAAAAGAAGCACAATTGATACTAATAATATATTTTTAATCAAATAATGCAGCATTGTTGAGCTTAAGACACAAAACATAAAAAAATCTAACCAACCACAAACTATAAGATAATGCTTAACAACTTGAGATAGCTGTATAAATGTACTTTCTGAACATAACTGTATTTCACACTCTACCGAGTGTTGCTCTGTGAAGTTATATAGTTGCAATAAAGCATCCATACCCATATTTTGCAACTACTGCATATATCTTTTTTGCGTCACAATACATGAGGGTCTCAATATTCCTGCAGTGAAACTGTGGTGAGTAAACATAAGAAAATGTAAGAATGACTAGCCAATCCACTCATTCTCCTGAAGGCACTTGTTTGAAAACACAGCTAAAATCAATTTTCAGCTGATTTGAATGATGTAAACATCATAGCAAGCAAACTTTCCAGTATTGATTCAACTTGGATAAGTTGAAACACCATTCCTGAGTGGTGTTTGCTCTGTGAGTTAGAGAAGACACGGAGGCAGTTCTGTCCGAAAATGTTGTCCTTCCCTTAAGCTTAAACCTACCCATAACTTATCCCTGAAATCAGAGGGAAATGATAGGTGAATAAGAATTATGAAGCACTTAACCCTTGTTAAATGTGACATAAACTGTAAACTTGTCCCTTTAATCTGATCGGTTGATTGGAGAGTTGAATGTTGATCCAGAAACATCTACTTGGTGAAATCACGTTCAGCGCTTCTACGCCTCTGTGGCTCATGATTGGCAGCTCCGGGATTGTCTGAGGTGACTGCCACCTTCCTGATCAGGCTGATGAAGAGGAAAAATCAGACCATCCATCAGCGCCCACACAGCGTCCATTGTCACTCACACACTTACAGCCACAGAGAGAGAGAGGAACTTAAAGCTTGTGCACAAGTGCCTACTTTTAAATGTCAGCTGACATGGGCCTTTCTTCTGCTGGAGTGGTTCTGTCTTTGAAAATACCCTCAATCTTCCTCTATAGTACAAAGCTTTTCCTTCAATGGGAAATCTTAGGGACAAACATAAAAAAAGAGAGTTCCAGGTTCAGTACAAGTTAAGCTCAATGGACCGCATTTGTGGCATAACAATGATCACCACAAAAATGAATTACCACGCGTCTCTTTTTCTTTTAACAAAAGCCAAAATCTGGATTACAATGGAAGTGAATGAGGCCGATCTGTAAAGTTTGAAAATGCTAATTGTTTCAGAAGTACAGCCACATGTGTTAAAGTGATTTTTGATCCATAAATCCTAAAATTATGATGTAAGCTCCTCTAAAAATGTGCTAACACAGTGAACACAATTTTTACTGGAAGAAACGCAGTGAGCCATCTTTTTTTCTTTTTCGTAGTCAAAAAAGTCAATTGAGCTTAGCTTGTAATGTGCCCAAAATATCATTCTTAATTTTAAACCATGAATTTCTCTACAAAAAATCCTAGGAAAAACTGATTAATATTGAACTCATACACATTTGCACAAAGCATTTATTTAATCAACAATTCAAGAAAAGCAGTAATATTGTGAAATATTTTTTATAACTTTAAATAACTGATTTCAATTTTAAATATTTGAAAATGTAATCTATTCTTGTGATGGTGAAGCTAAATTTTCAGCATCATAACTCCAGTTTTCAGTGCCATTATAATGTAATTAGTTTAGTGCTCAAGAAACCTTATTATTAATATTAAAAACAGTTGTGCTGCTTCATATTTTTTTTCTGTAACCCACTATTCCCCATGATTCTTTAATGATTAGAAAGTTCAAAAGAACAGCATTGGTTTGAAATAGAAACCTTTTTTAACAATGTAAAAGTCTATCCTATCACTTTTGATTAATTTAATGCACCTTTGCTGTTAAAAAATATTATTTTCTTTAAAATAAGATACTGAACCCAAACTTTTGAACAATGGCGACATCTGAAAACAAATTATCTTTACCAGATTTGTCTCTTTTGACCCTGAGCAGCATAGATAAGTTATATACTGTATATTAGAGTGTGTAAACGATTCAAAAGGTGATTTGCAACAAAGAATGTCCATTTCCCAGCATGCATCAGACATTTGCCCAGACTGCTTTCATTTAATACCAATCGAGCCCACGGCTGGAGAAAAAGATTTAAGTTATTTCCGCCATAAAATGCTTCCTCATTAAGCCGCATCTCATTGCATGTGTAATCATTAGTCCTTGATACAATGCGCTCAGATTCAGAGAGTGCTGGGGTCATTTTTAAGCAGCACTTAAGCAGCCGTTAGGAAGTCTGACATCATGATAGGGGCACTTCCCTCTCCATTCGTAACACTATCTCCCCCATTAAGCTGCAGGGCGTTGGAGGGGCAGTAGCATACGGGCAAGGGGCAAGAGGGGAGCATGTGTGTTTATATGGTCTGTCAGAGCGGGACGGGGTGCGTGGGGGCTGTTGGCTTTTAAGGTGTCAGTGGTAAAATTTATAACACACCATAGAGAGGCTTTAGTAGCACTTGCTGGCCACACTCACTCAATAGAAATCAGATTAGAGGGAATAAGGCCCGTCAGTTATCGGAGTTTGGAGAAGCAACGCAGTTTGGCATCAGACCACCTGGACTGGAAGTGAGGGGTGGAGTCTTGGGAAAGATCTCCCTGCAGAGTCATTATTCAGAGAGGCATAAGGCTCAGGTGTCTGTGTTATAGACGGATGCGATGAGGCAGTGCATGGGCTTATGTGAAAACACACACACGCACACACGCACACACACACACACACACACACACACACACACACACACACACACACACACACACACACACACACACACACACACACACACACACACACACACACACACACACACACACACACACACACACACACACACACACACACACACACACACACACACTCACGAGTTGTCATGTTTTGTGGGGACTGTCATATTTATTTTTATGCTGTACGAACTGTATATTCTATCCCCCTACATTAACCCTAAACATCACAGGAAACACTCTGCATTTTTACATAAAAAAAAAAAACAGTATGATTTATATGCTGCTTTCCTCATGGGGACCAAACAAATCTACACACACACACACACACACACGGACAAGGATATTTATATATTACCGTCTTTGTTCTCATAATGTAGGATTTACCGGAACCACAAACACACACTTGCATATTTACTGGGACTCTCCATTGATGTAATATTTTTTGTACTGTACAAACTGTATATTCTATCCCCTTTCATTAACACTATCCATAAAAAAAAGAGAGAACACAGGAGAACACACACACACTCACTCTTACACACACACAGGGATGGATTAAAAAAACTGTCAGAGATATATGCTGTTTTAATACAAACGATTGCTTTTAAAGTATTTTTTTTTGTTTTGTTTTGTCAATAGCCATTTTTAAATACAGTGCAATTAAAGTTGACAGCATAAACAATACATTTCAATTGACGTTAAAGGTTTAGATCATTAACATTGGTTAACAAAGAGACTAAACGTACTGCATTTAATTAATTACTGTTTTGTAAACCTGGATGCATATAGGGCTGTATTAGTGTATTTACATTGTTTAATTGCATTGCAAAGACATTAAAATAATCATTATTGATGTACAGAATCATTTACTTTTGCACATTTTTATGTGGGAGGAATAATGACTTTCAGCTGAACTTCAGCTTTTGAAAATTGAACACTGGTTCAAGTTAACTTAATATTATCATTAACATATTTATTGTCTATGTATGTATGTAAGTATTTTTTTGCAATGCATAACTCTAGTAGGAAAGTAGGAAAGTAGGAAAATTATGATTTACAGCTGTCTTCATTGATTTATTTGCATTTATTTTTTACATGAATTTACATGTATATTAATTTCAATATCTGTATTATTTTTTAGCCATTTAGCTCCTTGTTAATTAAACAAATTAAACAAATATTCAACAATACCTCCTTAGTACATGTTGCATACCTACACTGTAAAAAAATAAAATAAAACTTCCTTAAAATAAGGCACAATTACCTAAATGAAGATATTTTTTTTGTATTTGGTTTAATGGAACTGTCCGTAAAATTACTGGATTCCTGGCAGAAAATTACTAGTCCATTTTCCGTTTTTACTTTTTACAGTGTATGACAGGACCAACCATTGTGACTTAAAAAGGCTGGACTGAAGATGTGGGAGTGGAATTGAATAAAAATAAATATAAAACTGGATAAAAATGTGTAACCTGTCGAAGTGTGCTCATTTTTATTTGACATTGGAAGAGCTGGGGGAGGTGCCTTCATTCAAGTCCTTGAATTTTGCAAAAAGTTTTGGCACACTGTCTGAAAACATATAAAAGGATCAAATTTCTTATGCTTAATATTGCGTTCCACACCGGCAAGACATGCTCTAGCCCAGAGGCTTCAAATTGAACATCCTTTGGCCAAACAGTCTGAGCTAAAAAGAGAATATAACTGTCAGGCGTGTGATGTGGAGGAAGATGATGACGAGGAGAGGAGAGCAGAAATCAGTGCAACTTCTCTGATCAACTTAAAAGAATACACTTTAAATAGAAAACAAAACCATGTAGGATATAGAGTCCAACAGGATATAACAAGGAGCACACCATTTATGACGACAGGTAAAGACAGAGGAAAACATGAAGGCTTAAATACACAAGGAATGATGGGACACAGGTGACAAGACTAATGAGGGAAGTGATTGACGTGACAGGTGAGGGAAATGACACAGGGAAGCACACGGAAGGAAACAGGAAGAGGGTGGAGAATAGACATGACTGTGACAATAACATTATAAGGGTTTACCTTTTCAGGTTTTATTACTTCATCGACAAATACAAATAAATGTGATTAGCTATTTTCATGCATTTTTAAGATCTTCGCATCCTAGGTTGAATCAACTCGTTTACTCCTCTTCCCTCCTCTTGCAACTCGTCTCTTTCTCATGCTCACAGGTTTCTCATTTGATATTCAAACATTTCAGGACACTTAATCACCCAAATCATTTTCAGAGGGGCGTTCTAACCAAATTACATCCCTGTTTTCCATTCCAGGAGGATATACAGCAGAGACAGAGGAGCTTTGAAATGTAAATCTCAGCAGATCTCCTTTCGGAGGCTTTTTAATTAAACCGATGTACCTTATTTACCCTGGATCAAGAAGATATTCTCAGCTCTGGAAAATAGAGCTCATTCTCACACTCGAGAAAAGATTCAATGCATATTGGTATTATAGTTATTTTCTCTTACCAAATGCAGTTTAGTTGAAGAGACGAGAGCGCATCTCTGTGTGCAGATCAGTTTTCTGGAGGTGGAAGTTTATCTATAATTATATGAAAGAACATGTCATGCAATCTTCACACTAAATGAATTAGTGATTATTGAAACAGAAATGAACTTTTTATGAATTCTGTTACCTATTCAAAAAGTGAAGTTTTCTTTTCTTTTCTTTTTTTAACATCTCTTTCCAGTTTTAAACACAGAGATTGTCAATATTTGGTCTAAACAAATGGAAGTCCTTGAACACATCCATTTGAAGAGAGACATAAATATAATTCAGACAGACAAACACAAAAAGATATAATATGACTCTCTCATGTCAATCCAAACCTGTATGATTATTAAGCGATTTCAGCATGTTCCCTTAATGCTTCCCTTCACATTGATACATATTTAAGTATTAGTGTTCTTTAGTATTGTTGAGAGCATAGGCGGAGTTTCACTTTTGTGCTTGGGGGGGCACCAGACCACGAGCTCAGTTTTTTTTATATCATATTTATATATATATATATATATATATCATTCATTTTACATATAAAATACATTTACAATGAACAATGACTTTATACCAGTGCTTCTCAATTATTTTCTGTCACGCCCCCCTAGGAAGAGGTAAACATTTCTCGGCAAAAAGAAAGTATTCTCGGTCTTTTTTTTTGGCTCAGTGCCAGATATTGCGTGAAAACACGTGTGAATTTAGTGGTTGATCACGTGACACATGAACACCGGCGTGATCGTAGGTCACGTCAAAGGATGAGGGGACGGTTATCTGAACTTCTGCTCTTGTTCAGTGCAAGAAAACCTACTCCCTGGCAAAAAAAAAAGCATGTACCCCAGGGTAACGTGCGCCCCACTATTTGAGAACCACTGCTTTATACAAAGAATAGCGAATAGAACAGACTCTTTGTAGTTGCTGTTTTGTTTTGCATCGGCAGTGATAGGGTTAACACGGGGAGTTCAGAAGTGCGGCAAAAAAAGCGAGTGTGTTTAATAGACGGGTGCGCTTGTTACAGTGTGTTGTTCTTCGTTCCGATTAAAGTTCATAAACAGAGCCTCCCTTGACCTGTCATAGAACTACTTAGACCAGGGGTCTCAAACTCAAATGAGCCGGGGGCCGCAGGAGGCAGATTTTGGGTGAGGCAGGGCCGCATCAAGAATTCCACAAAAAAAATATTTTCTCAAACGTCATTATTGACAGTTCTTTAACTTCAATGGGTTCTTCTATGTACTTGGACTTACTGAAGTTCAAGGTTGAGGAAAAAGTTACTAATTTTTGAAATACTAAGTCATTATGATAAACTCTCATTATTTTGAGATAAGTCAATATTATGAAACTCATTTTTTTCCAGATATTAAGTCATTACTATGAGAAATTCTCATTATTTTAAGATACCAAGTCATTACTATGATAATCTCTCTCATTATTTCGAGATACTAAGTCATTATTATGAGAAATTCTCATTATTTCGAGATATTAAGTCATTATTATGAAACTTCTAATTCTGTCCAGATACCAAGTCATTATTATGAGAAACTCTCTCATTATTATGACTTAAATAATCCTTTTTTTTCTCAACTGTGGCGGAAACGGGCTTCCATACTTTCCTGATGACATGAACATCGTAATATTTTATATGGTAGAAAATACAGATATAGGTGACTGCTACCGGCTGTTAATTATTAGCTGGGACTGTGGGACACCATTAATAAATGTACTATATACAAACAATGGGATGCAGCCACGGAGGCGATATTTACTGGATTTTATTTTCTATATTATAACACCGATGTCCCGCAAATCAGCCCATTTCAAATGATGGAAAAACAAATACAATCCGCATGACGCTAAATCCAACGCCGATAACAGTAACATTCACTTCGTCCAGCTCAAAGTAGAAAATGCTCAATTTCAATCACATTAAGTAGTAATAATTCTATGACGGCTTTGACAAATGTGATGTTACACGGGCAGCTCCACAGTTGTTTCTTTGTCTGCATCAAGCCCGGCCGATGCCCCGCCCCTGGGAGTCATTTACTTCACTGTGATTGGCCCCCGGGAGTCACATACTCCACTGTGACTGGCCGCCGGGAGTCATATACTCCACTGTGATTGGTTGGTTTGTACAGCTCCACCTCGCACGAAAAAGGAATCTTCCACACACAACGCGGTAAAGCGCTATTCATTCAGCACTCGCGGGCCGCACTTACATTAAACTTTCAAATGGTCCCGCGGGCCACAAAATATCGTTTCGCGGGCCGCAATTGGCCCGCGGGCCGCATGTTTGAGACCCCTGACTTAGACATTACAATATCTTACCTAATGCAGAAGAAGCCGCCTCTTTTTCCGAGATGCGTATGTAGCCGGTGTGAAAAAAGATAAAAAAAAACTAATTTATTTGTTCTAATTTTTTCTACAATAATTGTGTAAATTAGTTTTATTTTGTTTAAAGTAATTGTTTTAATTTCTTATTTTTGTAATTAGTGTGAATTATTGAACTTCACGAAATTTTGTTGTTTTTCTATTTTGTTTATAGTGGACAAGTGTGTTGTTTGTGGGACTATTTTATTTGAACATTGTTGAGGAGGAATATTGGCGGAATAATCACAGAGTTTTCCATATGCGCGTCACCCAATAGTCTCAGTCTATCTGCGAGACTGGAGGATGCGCACTGTATGGCTCTCTCTCGTCGAGCTCTGGTATAGTGACGGTTGTTTTAATACATGTTTAGCGAAAGATTAATATAATTAATTGATTGTCATTTTTACTTTTGTTAGTCATATTTAAAATGTATTATTTTGTATGTTATTTAATTTTTGTGGAGTGTATTATGGCGCTAATTGAGTTTCATTGTATGTGCAGAGTAAATATCAGAGAGAGAGAAGCTACTGATTGTTCTACTATTTCATTTCTTCTCATTACAGGTATGTTAATATGGTTTTGTTTAAAATCGAGTGATTATTTTGAATTGTTGATATGTAGCGCGTTATTAGAGCGAGAATGTGTTGCACGTGTAGAATGTGACGCACGTGGTGCGGCCTACACGTTGTTATACATACATACGGTATGGTGCGTTATACAATTTCATTCTAAATTGATTTGTGATTTGTAATAACAAGGTTATATATAGTTAATATTGTCGTAACAATATAGTAAACACTATAATTAACATTCATGTCAGTGATGTTATGTGCTATGTGTTATGTATATATATATATATATATATATATATATATATATATATTTATACTGTGTATTCTTTATGCACTGTTGTATTATATTAATAATTGTTAATGTACATTTTATAGAGTAAGAAATGTTATATTTATGTTTTTGTTATTAATGTTTCTATTTTATTTTCTGGTTGTTTTTTGGTTAAATATGTGACAGTCTCAGTCTATCTGCGAGACTGGAGGATGCGCACTGTATGGCTCTCTCTCGTCGAGCTCTGAGTAAATATCAGAGAGAGAGAAGCTACTGATTGTTCTACTATTTCATTTCTTCTCATTACAGTAAAAAAACCCATCTGTAGTCAAGTGTTCGTGTGGTTTTTGGATGAAGACCGATTCAAGTCCGTTACATAATTTGGTGCCGTGACCCGGATGCGCCAGATCTGCAGCAGCTGATCGCTGGGGATGGAGAATAGAAAATCACAACGCAGAAACCATCAGCCGAAGAGTCTTCATCATTGACGTTTGGGTAGAAGTGACTGGACATTGACAGCACTTGAACTTTCGTTTCACACACTACATTTGTATTTATTGGACTGAGTTCTATATTGTTTCGTTATTTTTATCTTGTGAAACAGAACATAACTACAGTGTAAATTTGTTTTTACATTTTCTTGATAGAAAATTTCTTTAGTACAATGGCCGAAGGGGGGTGGAGTGACGACCTGTTGACGCCACACATTGGTAGGGGTCGAGGTTTATTGGGGGTAGGTGAGCCTAAAGTTGGTAAACCGCGGGTGTTGGTTTATGATTCGTTAACCGGTTCTAATGCTCCTCGTAGTGATGAGTCACATAACCCGTTGTCTTCCACTCCTACCAACGATGGTTGTGTTACACAGCAGCTACGCGACATCATTGGTGAGCTTGGAAGTCAGATAGGTGACTCCATTGCCACACGGTTGTTAACCAGTCAGACATCAGCATTGCCTAGTCTTACTCCATTGACTGAACAGCAGCCTTCTGTGACGCTGCCTTTGTCCCAGAGCCTTGATCTGTCAAAAGTGAATCTCGTAGTCAAAGCTGAAGTAAAGGAACCTCAAATGTTTAGAGGGGATGGTAGCGATAAGTGCACTATCCTTGAGTGGATTGAACAGATGGAGGTATATTTGTCCAAAAAGGGTTGCGACAAAGCCGTCAGTGTAGAGGAGATTTTGAGTCATCTTTGTGGCAGAGCAAAGAGTATTGTCAAGGTCAAACTGAAAAGTAGCCCAGCCACAGTATTCTGTCGTGAAGAAGTATATGAGGTTCTGCGGCGTTATTTTAGTGAAAGCCCTGGCTCGTGCCAACCGTTAGCCGATTTCTATGCAACACAGCCAAAACCTAATGAGCGCCCTGTTGACTACTGGGTCAGGTTAAATGAGGCAGCTGAGCTAGCAGATGCTCGTCTACAAAGATCTGGTGGAAAGATGGAAAATATGAGTTCGGAGATTGCATTGATGTTTATCAGGAACTGTCCTAATCCCGATCTTTCCAGTGTCTTTAGGTCCAAGCCCATGAGCAAATGGTCAGCTGGGGAGGTCCAGGAGGCCATTGATGAGTATGAGAGAGACTATAGACCTCGGAAGCCAGTTCAGTCTGTTCCTAGGGTTGCGGTGAATCAGGCCGTTGTTGCTGAAAACCCTGCTAGTGCTCGAGTAGTGGGAGAGAATGAAGGTATGGGCATTAACTCCGCATCATGTGCCGCCGTTCAGCATTCTAAAACAAGCGAAGCCACAGACCTGGGTACATTAGAGCGTGTGCTGAAAATGTTAGAAAGGGTGCTTGAGCGTACTACCGTACCTGCTTCAGAGTCAAGGCCTAGAACGTCACAGTGGTATCGATCCTCTTCATGTGGAGTCTGTGGAGACAGAGCTCACTCGACCCGCTCTCACTGTATGAGAGAGAAAAGATGCCTTGCTTGCTTAGAAATTGGGCATCAACGCAGGGAGTGTCACAAGGCTGCTGGCCAAGTTGTGGCCCAGACTGGTGACGATCAGGGAAACTAGTTCACTCACATCAAGGAGGGGACCATGTGGGTGTCTTAAGTCAGCCCCTCACCAGTGAAGATGATCCTATGGTCATCTATAGTAGCCATTGTCAGGCCGAATCAGGTGGCAGTGTCATTTTCCAGAACATTGCGAAATTGGAAAGAGCTGACAGCTTGTTTTATACAGATGTGTTGGTGAATGATACGGTCACTTGCCAAGGCTTGTTAGACACTGGTTCTATGGCATGTACCATTAATGAAGAAACTGAGCAAAGGCTGCTGGATGCATGCGGGACACTTGAGTCTGAGCAGCCTCATGCCGACGTTTTGCTTGTCGGTTGTGGAGGTGTTCGGGTCAAGCCCAAGTGTATTCACCAGCTAAAGATATGTGTGTATGGACATTCGGTAATTGTGCCTACCTTGGTTGTACCCGGACAGAAAGATCAGTTAATCGTTGGTACCAATGTAATCAAGTTCGTTCTCAGTCAACTCAAGCAGTCGCAAAGTTATTGGCGTGTCATGAACCAGCCAAATTCTACAAGAGAACCAGAAATTCAACAGTTTTTGAGCATGCTGTCTGGACATAATAGATGGGAGGGTAGTAGTATTCCAACTGTCGTCGGTACTGTTAAGCTCACTCAAGCAGTCACACTTTTACCGCAACGCGAGCACCTTGTGTGGGGTAGGCTCCCGACAAGTTCCACTATTTCTGTGGGTAGCACTGTGCTAATCGAACCATCAAAAGCGCAACCCCATCAGAAAGGTGTTCTTGTTGGGCGTGTTATAGCCACATTGCCTGGTGACAGGTGGGTGCCGGTTAAGGTGATCAACCCGTCCAGTGAGCCTATCACTTTGAGGCGCAATGCTAAAATAGCAGAAGTATCTCCTGTTTTGGCTGTTGAAGATCTGGGTGCGCTATCTGAGCATGGTGATGGAGAGACCTTGAGTGTGCAGAGTCAGTCTGTCTCCTGTAGTGTAGATGCAGATAGTCCTATCTCTGATTTTCGCAGCACATTGCAGAAGCTTGGTCTTGGGGATCTTGATATTGATTCTTGCGAAGTAACTCCGTATTGGAAAAGCCAGATTTTGCAGTTGGTCCAGAAATATCAAGATGTGTTTTCTAAACACAAGCTAGATTGTGGTAAGGCCAAAGAGTTCATCCACAGGATCCACCTGTCGGACGCCAGACCATTCAGACTCCCGTACCGACGTGTTCCTCCGGCTCAGTACCAGACACTGAGAAAAGTGCTCTCAGAAATGGAAGAGCAAGAGATTATCCGTAAGTCTTGTAGTGAGTGGGCATCTCCGCTGGTCCTGGTATGGAAGAAAAGTGGTGATCTTCGCGTTTGTGTCGATTACCGCTGGCTTAATGCCAGGACCATCAAGGATGCGCACCCGTTGCCTCATCAAGCAGACTGCTTGGCGGCCCTGGGTGGGAACGCAATATTTAGTGTGATGGATCTTACCTCTGGCTTTTATAACATCGCAATGGCAGAGGATGACAAAAAGTTCACGGCTTTCACAACACCTATGGGTCTTTATGAGTTTAACCGTTTGCCGCAAGGGTTGTGCAATAGTCCCGCCAGTTTCATGCGTTTAATGACAAACATCTTTGGCGATCAAAATTTCCTGACGTTGCTTTGCTATTTGGATGACTTACTTGTGTACGCCCCAGACGAGAGTGAGGCCATCAAGAGACTTGAGACAGTATTCAGTAAGCTTAGAGAGCACGGGTTAAAGTTGGCTCCTAAAAAGTGCCATTTCCTCCAGCGGAGTGTGCGGTTCTTGGGCCACATCATTGATAGTTCAGGAGTAGCGACTGACCCAGACAAGGTCAGCGCTATTGAAGCGGTGATGGAGTGTGATTTGATGATGGATGATAGGGTGACCCCCTCCCAAAGAAAGATTAAATCGTTTCTAGGAATGGTGTTGTATTATCAGAGGTTTATCCAAAATTGCTCCACCATCGCAAAACCTCTGTTTACTTTGACAGCTGCAACAAGGGGCAAAAAGCCTTCGAGAAAGGGTGCTGCAACATTCAGGAAGTTGAGTCCTGGTGACTGGAAGGAGGAGCACAGTAGTGCCTTCCAGCAGCTAAAAGCTGCTCTGATGAATTCGGTGGTATTATCACATCCTGATTTTAGCCGTCCGTTTGTTTTGTCCACTGATGCGTCTATGGATGGGTTGGGCGCTGTGTTGTCTCAGGTTTCAGAGGGTGAGACTAGAGCTCGGCCGATTGCTTTTGCTAGCAAATCCCTTTCACGTGCTCAGACCAAATATCCCGCTCACCGTTTGGAGTTTTTGGCGTTAAAGTGGTCCGTTTGTGACAAATTCAGCCACTGGCTGAAAGGCCATGAGTTCGTTGTATGGACGGACAACAATCCGTTAACTTACATCCTCACGAAGCCTAAACTCGACGCGTGTGAGCAGAGATGGGTTTCCAAATTGGCACCCTACCGGTTTAGCATCAAATACATACCAGGTAGTAAGAATGTAGTGGCCGATGCTTTGAGTCGTCAACCCTTTATTCAGAACCGGGTCAGTCAGAGACTCCTGAATGAGCCTTATGGTTCTTTACTTGAGGAAGCAGAGCAGTTTGAGAAAGACACAGTGCAGGATGCGTTTAGACTTAGTGCTTGCATCCAGAGTGTGGAAGCAACAAGCAATTGTCTACTGTCCAGCGCTGAGGTCTCTGCGGTGTTAGAGGGTCACAGTGACTGGGAAGTAGGAGTTGAAGCAAGAGCGATCTCTTGTATCACTCAAGACACACAACAGTTGTCGCCTGCTGGGCAATGCCCACTACCTGTTTTCTCGTTAGAAGAACTTCGAGACCGGCAACAGAATGATCCTTGTTTGTCTAGGGTCCTCTTTTACATCCAGAGGGGCAAGAGAGCCACGCGTCGTGAGCGTGCTGGTGAGACATATAAGGTGCTCAGAGTATTAAAGCAGTGGGACAGGTTGAAGATACTAGATGGTGTCCTGTATCGTGCCAGCAAAGATAACGTGACTGGAAAGAAACGCTTACAGTATGTAGTTCCATCCTCTTTGGTCACACAGGTGATGACAGGCGTTCATGATGAAGCAGGGCACCAGGGTCAAAGTAGAACTCTGTATCTGGCAAGACAAAGATTCTTTTGGGTCGGGTTGGAGCGTGATGTTCGTGGGTACGTCAAATGTTGTAAGCGCTGCGTCGTCAGCAAAACACCCGAACCTGAAGGTAGGGCCCCGTTAGAGAGTGTGAAAACGTCTAGTCCAATGGAGTTAGTATGCATCGATTTTTGGACCGCAGAAAGCTCAAAAGGTCATAATGTAGATGTGTTGGTCGTAACTGATCACTTTTCCCGAATGGCTCACGCGTTCCCGTGTCGTAACCAGTCCGCAAAGCAGGTAGCGCAACAGTTGTGGGACCGGTATTTTTGTGTGTATGGGTTCCCTGATAGGATTCACTCGGATCAAGGAGCAAACTTTGAGAGCCAGCTGATCCGAGAATTGTTACAGGTCGCTGGAGTAAAAAAGTCCAGAACAACTGCTTACCATCCCATGGGGAATGGCAGCGTTGAACGTTTCAATAGAACATTGGGCAACATGATCCGAGCACTGCCGCCAAGGTCCAAAGAAAAGTGGTCACAGTTGCTACAGACACTGACTTTTGCATATAATTGTACTGCCCATGAGTCCACTGGTTACGCCCCATTCTACTTAATGTTTGGCAGAATCCCAAAGTTGCCAGTTGATGTGATGTTTGCAAATGTCGAGAGAGACTGCGATGTTGTTGATTACGACAAGTATGTGAAAAGGCTGAGAGACAACTTGAAAGAAGCTCTGACTGTTGCTCAGGGGAATGTTGATGCCAGTCAACAACGTCAAACTGAGTTGTACAACAAAAGAACGAAGGGTTGTAGCATTGAGTTGGGTGATCAGGTTCTGCTGGCCAACAAAACTGAACGGGGAAAAAGGAAATTGGCAGACAAATGGGAGTCCACACCATATAAAGTGATGGCAGTGAACCCCCAGTGCCATATTTACCGTATACGTAACACCAAAACGGGTTTGGAGAAAACTGTTCATCGCAATTTGCTGTTACAAGCGAACTTCCTGCCACTTGGGTTGGAAGAACCAGATTTATGTGGGGATGATGGTGAATCAGTCATCAGCAGTAGGGATGTGTCCATGATTGCTGGTGAACCTACATCTGAGTTGTGTTCTTCGTCTGAGCGAGTTGCGAGTTGGGTGGAAGATACTGTAGCTTCTGATGGTTCTCAGCATGGATTATCTTGCAGATCTGATAGTATTGATTCACTGGATGTAGTCCCTGGGTCGTTGGAACATGAACAATTGGTGTCAATTGATGGCTCTGTCAAGGAGAACAGCAACGTAAGTGGTCCAGATGGAAGACCTGATTTTGGTTCCTGTAGTTCGCTTTTTGATACAGTTCTCAGTGAAGACCATTGTGCTTCACCTACTAAAGTTGTTGAGCCACCGCCTGGAAAAGAGGAAACTAGAGTTCGAACCAGAGCAGGTAGAACAGTGAAACCAGTTAACAGATTGATCGAGAGTATGACTCAATCCATAAAAATTTTGAATCCGGTTGGTGAAGTTGTAAGATCTTTATTGAGATAAAAATGTATTGTACAAGAGAGGATTTTTGGTTTCTAGTTTAAATTGTAGAATTGAACATCTTTGAGTTAATACACTACTGCATGTATTTGTTCCAGACAAGAGATGAGTTCATCTGTTGAAGAGTGTTTAAGGCACCTTTTGCGAGTGACTATAATAGGCCTGATCAACCTGCTATAGCTACTTTCCCTGCTAGTGGGAAACATATTTTGTTGCACAATATTCTGGATAATAGTTGGTCTGATTAAGTGTATCCTATCCCTGTAATGGACAAAATTTGTGGAGTTCAGGGGGGAGAATGTAGCCGGTGTGAAAAAAGATAAAAAAAAACTAATTTATTTGTTCTAATTTTTTCTACAATAATTGTGTAAATTAGTTTTATTTTGTTTAAAGTAATTGTTTTAATTTCTTATTTTTGTAATTAGTGTGAATTATTGAACTTCACGAAATTTTGTTGTTTTTCTATTTTGTTTATAGTGGACAAGTGTGTTGTTTGTGGGACTATTTTATTTGAACATTGTTGAGGAGGAATATTGGCGGAATAATCACAGAGTTTTCCATATGCGCGTCACCCAATAGTCTCAGTCTATCTGCGAGACTGGAGGATGCGCACTGTATGGCTCTCTCTCGTCGAGCTCTGGTATAGTGACGGTTGTTTTAATACATGTTTAGCGAAAGATTAATATAATTAATTGATTGTCATTTTTACTTTTGTTAGTCATATTTAAAATGTATTATTTTGTATGTTATTTAATTTTTGTGGAGTGTATTATGGCGCTAATTGAGTTTCATTGTATGTGCAGAGTAAATATCAGAGAGAGAGAAGCTACTGATTGTTCTACTATTTCATTTCTTCTCATTACAGGTATGTTAATATGGTTTTGTTTAAAATCGAGTGATTATTTTGAATTGTTGATATGTAGCGCGTTATTAGAGCGAGAATGTGTTGCACGTGTAGAATGTGACGCACGTGGTGCGGCCTACACGTTGTTATACATACATACGGTATGGTGCGTTATACAATTTCATTCTAAATTGATTTGTGATTTGTAATAACAAGGTTATATATAGATATCAGAGAGAGAGAAGCTACTGATTGTTCTACTATTTCATTTCTTCTCATTACAGTAAAAAAACCCATCTGTAGTCAAGTGTTCGTGTGGTTTTTGGATGAAGACCGATTCAAGTCCGTTACACGTAGATGTCCACTGTCTTCTCTTCTATTAGATTTGACACTTTTAGTAGTGGATTTATTGAAAAAACGACGAATGTCCATTTTGTTTATTCAACGCGTAAAACAGAACGAGAAGAGCGTCCACTCACGTACCGCGATACTTTGAGATTCGCAAATCGCGGGCGAATGTAATAAATCTACAGTAGCCTAATAAAAAATTAATTAGCCATATCTTACTCATTCTATACACAGAACTAATAAGATAAAACAAATAAAACGAGAAAATATGAATTCTGTAATAACAAAAAAAACATATTCAAAGCCAGGGGCGTCACTAGGCCCTTTTTAGGGGGGCTTCAGCACCCCTAAACTTCTGCCCAGCCCCCCTAAAAAATATATTTGATTAATAAATTTTTGATCGTTTGATCGGAAAAACTCATTTGAAACGGCGGCAAGCTGCGTCAAGTTTCGGCTCCTCCCCTTATCTGAGTCTGCTTGGTTTTAGCGCATTTTTCAATCTGCAAGGGCGCCGAGCAGAGTGAACATCAAGGTGTGTGTCGTGTGTGCGTGCATTTATTGATAGATTGCTAATGCTATGATATTACATCTGCATCGGTGCAGTTCTTTGTCATAAATGCATTGCAGTTTACATAATGTAATGTTACTGGAGTATTGGGAGCACACGGGACGGCTCGGTTTCTCATCCAATACCAATACGTTTCGCTGCGTTCACCTTCAGCCCTTGGGTGATAGTTTTTTATTCCTACAAAAATGAAGTGATTAACACCCATGAAAACATACTTTAGATTCAGAAAACGATCATGATTTATTTTAATTTACTTTTTACAATTACAGACATATTATAATGTATTTTGACATTACATTATGCAGCCATGCACAGAAATGACACACATTGTCTGAAAGCACTAGATGGCCCAGAGAGAGAATGTGGAGTTATTTTGTTTTGTATTATTAAATATAGTTTTAATAATAGTTTTTCATTAAGTAGGCTAATAATGAATCGGGAGGAGTGTCATGATACATAAATTAGAGTAGGCCTAAGCGTAGAGTAAAGGGATTTTTGATTTTCTTGATTTATACTATTTATAGAGCGCGCCCGATTGTGACGTAGTTTTACGACAGCCGCCATTTTGGGGGACCACTTCTAATCAATGTCATGGGGGAAGCGACGTTAAAGCAAGTGTTATCGCAGAAAAAAAACGTTTTATGTAAATCTAGGGAGAAAAGTGAGCGTAAGAGTCAAACTAAATATAGAGATGTACTTGAAAATTTTGAAAGAGACAGGTACGAGGCAAAATAGCGTTAATAAAGGGACAGGATCCGTATGAAATTGTGACCTGGTCAACGGACGTCAATCTTCTAGCGAACACAACATACATTAATGTTCTCAACTATCTGGTTTTCATCCCAAGTCCTTATGCAGCCGAAGATCTTCAGTGTTACAAAGGACTTGACGCTTACAATCAGCTAGTGTGTGTGTCTGGGTGCGAGAAGTGTCCTGTGTCGTCAATGACAGATGTGTAACAACTGCCAAGGTAGATGAAATGGTTTTCATTAGCAATAAAGTTTATTAAAAAAAACAGAGGCATTCCTACTTTCTAATCCAACAGTTTGGACCAAAAATATTTTCATTTAACATCTTTATAAACTTTTGTTACCTGAAC
Source organism: Rhodeus uyekii (assembly GCA_037043235.1). NCBI lineage: Eukaryota > Metazoa > Chordata > Actinopteri > Cypriniformes > Acheilognathidae > Rhodeus > Rhodeus uyekii. The sequence continues at coordinate 2,964,565 of JAWRVZ010000032.1, read as the reverse complement.
AGATCTTGCAAAATGCTGTTTATTGATGTCCTACACCTGTATGAAAAGCTAAGATTAAAGTATGATTTTTTTCTACTAAAAATACACTCAAAAACCCCAAACAGAGGTCAGGTGTTGTTACATATATTATCGCCAAACTGTTGGATGCCGTCTTTTTGCAGGCACATAATATACATGGATATAATTCTTGATAATTGCAGCGCTTTATGTGTGTGTCGTGGGATGGTTTTTAATTCACTGTAGATCTGGATAAGCACATCCATGTGATCTAATCATGATCTACATTTGTTCACCTTTCATTTTATTACGTTATTGATGGGCAAGAAGCAAATAGTGTATGTCCAGATCTGGATGATAGCATTGAATATTTCTGACGGACTAAGCCAATCACTCTCTCAACATGAATTCGACTGTTTGCATTTCTCACGTCTGGCCTTTGACAACTGTTGTGTACGATCACCTTGGTGTGTTAGTACCTTAGGCAGCCTAAAATATGACTGTTTCACAACATGATTAACATTCGGTGCGCGCTGTATCCAGCTCTACTTGTCCCCCATTATGGCGGCGACGGTGCGCGTGACGTCATACGGGCACGCTCTATACTAGTTTTGTACTTGATTTATACCTGATTTATACCTGTACTTGATTTTGTTCCTGTGTTGTTTATATTGCTGATATGGATGATCAAAGTTTATGGCTTTTATGTTATTTTCTGGTTAAAATGTTATTTAATTTTGTCAGAAAAATTCCTATCTGAGGTTTGTATGTGAGCATAGAAATGCAAACAGTAAAATGTTGTGTTGGTACTGGAAACGTGTGCGTGTCTTTGTACAGTGAATGAATCAGGAGGTCTTCATTGTAAAAAAAAAAAAAATCAACATTCCCTTCTAGTGGTCACATCCAATAATTATTTTTTTTATTACAGTGTTGAATATGGCTCAGTCAGTACTCCTACTCCCATATATGAAATACAGGGAATACAATGGAATAGTGGATTGCAGTAAGGTTAGTAGCATACCACCCTACCCTAATAGTCAAATAATATTTTTTTAATCATACCCTTATTGGGGGCTGAGCCCCCCTAAAATCAAAATCCTAGAATCGCCCCTGTTCAAAGCACAAGGCAGGCATTAATTGGCTCTGGTCTGGGGGGGCAGTGCCCCCCCCCAGCCCCCCCCCCCAAACTCCGCCTATGGTTGAGAGCTATTATAGTTTTTTTTAAGTTATTTAATTTTTTTACTGTTCTAATTTACATTTTACTTAAAGTTTCAGTAATTTTGTTGTGTTTTTATCATTCTTAATAGTAAAAAAAGTGTCTATAGTTTAGAAATGTTTATTTCAGTTTTAGTTCATCAGATTAGAGGACATTAGAACAAGTTAAACTGAATGAAAATGAGAAATGTTGCCTTGACAAGTAGCTGAATTAAAAGTTTAATTTCATTTGATTTCAGTTAAAGATTATTTAAAGGAACAAATATTTTCTTTGATGGTTTTAGTATTAATTTTAGTCAACTGTGGTCACCCTCCTGAGTATGACACAATTTTGATGCCAGTTTTGGCATCAATATTGTGTGATTAAAGAGTAGCATGAACATCCTTCCTAACATTTTCTTTTGTATTACAAAAAATATAAAGTTATGGGTTTGCATTAATCTGAGGGTGGGTAAATGATGACTGAATGATAATTTTTGGCTGAAATATCCCTTTAACTGTTCAGCCTTACCTTAAAATGTGGCAAAATGCCCACCTTTGCATTTGGAATGTGCGCATCAGTCACATGGGCAATTGTGAGACCACTTTGGTCGACCAATTCAGTATATAAATAACTGTTCTTGTTAATGGAAGTGTGATTTTCTCGCTTATAATTACAGTTTAATGAGATCATTGTTCAGTAAAGTCTAATGAATAAAAGCCTTTAAGGTCAATCAACTCGCAACAACGGGCTGAATTTTCTTACAGAAAAAAGATGTTATAACTTTTTATAACTTTAATAACTTTGTTATTACTTAAGAGAAAGTTTATGATTATTAGATATGATTTGCAACAAATGCATAGTGTATCAACTGTATCATCTGATAAAGTCATGAACCATTTCAGTTGTACCCGACTCTTGGTAGTTCTATGGGCCATGTGATTTCTCTAATACACGAGAAACTGTCCATAAATTCACACCTACAGACATTTTGGCATCTCCAATTCACATAAACTGCATGACAGATCTTGTGTTACTTGTGTTAACCATAAAAAAAGTCTACAACCTCTTACCATATATTAGAAAGTATATGATACAAGGTGATTTTGAACAAGCATATATTTTTTATAGAATTTATTTATTACATTAAAGATATATTTAAAATTAGTTTGCTGCTCCAACATATTGGCATGTCTTGAGGTTGCAATTAAAGGGTTAGTTTATCCAGAATTATCCCATAATTTACTCACCATCAAGCCATCCTAGGAGTAGTTGACCTTCTTCTTTCAGGCAAACACAATCAGAGTTATATTAAAAAATGGTATCTTAAATTTTGAAGCCCAAAAAAGTGCATCCATCCATCATAAAAGTAATCCACACAGCTCCTGTGTTAATAAAGGCTTTCTAAGGCATCGTTTTTGTAAGAATATCAATATTTATAACTTTATAAACTATAATCACTGTGCAAGTCTAGTTCTGGCAGAAGAGTGAAAGAATTAAAAAGATAATTGTGACTTTTTATCTCACAATTCTGACTTTTCCCCCCCTCACAATTGCACGATTAAAGCCACAGTCGCACCTCTTCTTCACAAAATCACTTTTTCTCACAATTACAAGTTTATGTCACACAATTCTAATGTCTTCTTTTCTCAAATTCTGAGGAAAAAAGATTTAGCCTGTTATTGCATGTTATAAAGTCAGAATTGTGAGATATAAACATGCAATTCTGAGAAAAAAAAGAGTCAGAATTTCGAGTTTATATCTCATAATGACTATAACTCAAAATTCAGAATGTATATCACGCAATTCTGACATTATAACTCCAAATTGCAACTTTATATCACACAATTCGGAGGAAAAAGGTCCAAGTTATCTTTTAATTTTCCTTATTTCATGGAGTAAAGAAGCTTGCACATGAAACGAATAGAAATTAGGTTTTCGATGATGGGTTGCTGCAAAAGCTCTGACAAAATTCTTATCCAGCAATCTCATAACGTTGTTAAATGACAGCGAGTGCAGACACGGACAGCATGGTGGACCGCAGGTATGATTTTATCAGCCACAGCCACGCGAGTACATAAATATAGAAAAATGAAATTGTGATGAAGTGATTGTGATGGCCGGGGGCGGAGCTCTTTATCGAGTGCAGGAGGAGACTTCTTTTATTGTAAGGCCTGTTTCAAGTGAAAGGCAGATACTGTCTTTATGACAATCCTTGTATGTTTTCCTATGTATTTACACACTTATCCGTTAAACCTGAATCACGGTCATGCTGATGGACAACCATAACACACTCTTGCTTGTGTGATATTGCTTTATTATCTGATAAAGGTTAATTTGGTCAACTTTTGGTGTAACTTTTGTTGAATCTGTTAACATATAGCGACCAAACATTCCAGAAATGTAATCATACAAAATGACAAAAATGTGCTTGAGTTCAAAGATTACAATTTTTACCAAAAATATCTAAAATGATAGACCGAATAGGAAAAAAATTAAATGCATATAATGGATCTTCAGTCATGTCATGTTCTCCATAGTAGCCAGTAGTTCCCCAAACTCTGTGGTCAGCACCATTTTCATTTTCATCGTTGCAAGTGAACCCATTTCGAAGGGCCTTGGACATGATGTTTGAGAACCATTGCAATTTTGGCCACAAAACTAGTTTCAATTCGAACACAGAGACTCCCTTCTATGTAACACATTTATAAACAGGTCATTGATTTACTATCAATGTCGTGTAATTTGTCTTTTTCTTTCTTTTCACTTCCAGAGTGTTAAAAAGATAAGCACGTATGAGAGAGTAAACAGCAGGAATCTCACTCAGTCTAATGCACAATTTCTGAGATTCATCCTCGAAATCAATAAATCACTAAAGGTTGATTGGACACACGTGTGGTCTACCATTAGTTGCCCAGTGGGAGCAAACTGATTATCAACCCCCATTTGAGCTGGTGTTCATATACTGTACAAACTTTTACACCCGAGGCTACTCGAAAAATTGCAGATGAGAAAGGTACAAAATATAAAATAATTAAAAAATAATGATGTGTACCGCACACATTTTTCTATTCATGATATTACTTGCCCTAAAACATTTCCCTCTTGTTTATTTTCATTTAGTGAATCATGTTTCTCTTTGAAGAAGCAAAAACACACACATACTCATAATCATTTATAAGAAAAATAAATATTACAAAATCCTAACCTCAAAAATCTAGGCTGTGAATGTGAGCATTTAAATAATATTATAGCACTATGGTAGACCAAGAGAAAACACTTCCTTTAACATTGAAAAATATGTCCCTTCAATCCAAAATTACTCAAAGAGATAAAGCTAATGAGATTTTTGACCTTTAGGCCCATGTCGTAATGTGTTAAGTGTACTATATATATGTGTGTATGTGGATGCCATGCATGGAAACTTTTGAATACTGAAAAATGTCAGAGCATCATAATTGCAATAACCTCCTTCCACCAGAGCACTGTTCAGGTTACTCTTTATTTTGATGGTCCACTTTAGACATTCCACTAACTATAAGTAACTTTGCAACTGCATATCAACTAACTTTCATTAGAGTATTGTTAATGGGGGTTTTAATTTTATGGTAATGAGACACATGCATTATTGAGTAATGAGAAAGATCGTCAGTAATCAGCTACAATGTATAGGATGCAAATGACTTCCATAAATATAAGAGTAACCTAATTATTTTTACAGTCTAACAAACAAAACTCTTTTCCGCTAAGGTAATTTAGGGAGAAACTGAGCTTTAATTAACAGGCCACAGCATTAATTACTCCTCTGATGGAAGATGACACTTGCATCATAATATCCCTAATTTTTGTGGGTGTTTATGATGTTATAATGTAGTGGACCATGACTAACAACTCTGGTTAGAGCACTGATACACAAGAGGCTTTTGTTTTGGATAGAGGCATTAATAAACTCTCTGAGTTCATAAACCGCATGTCAACAATTCAAACAAACCCACTGCTCTTAAATCCTCAGTTCTACTCTAGTGATAATATGATGATCTAAAAAACTGAAACTGTGACATTATCCACTAATGAATTCCCTTTGTATGTTACACACTTTCCTGTAGCTCAAACAGTAGAGCATTGGTGCTTATTACGGCAAGTTCATGGGTTCGATCCCTAGGGAAAGCAAGAACTGATTAGAATTTCAACCTTTGAATGCAATCCAAGTCGCTTTGGATAAAAGCGTCTGCCAAATGCATAAATGTAAACTATTTTTGTTACTTTTTCTACACTGGCTCCCCAAACTACAACCAACTCAAATGTCATAGAGTTGTCAGAGAGCTACTTTTTTCTAGGGAATGTTTGTGACTAAAAGTTTAAGTTTAAATGAACTTTACATTTTTGTAAATTGAGGGCCGAATCCATGTGGGTTTGGCTGCTTATGTAGAGGGAGAGATAATATGGAGAATGTTATAATAGACTCTGACAAAGTGAGCAGATGTAGGCACAGAAGGAAGCATGGAGATACGGCAGGACTGCAGAAGTAAAGCCCCAGGCCTTCCCATCAGCTGTGTTTAGTGTTGTGGATGTGTATGTGAGACCAGCTGTGTCTTTTGGAGGAGGGACAAACTACAGATAAAAATGTCAGGCACTTTATACCATATTTATTCACAGTGTGCATTTTATTGTCTCTTAAAAAACAACAAAAAGCATGTTTAATGCCATTTACACTATATAATTTTTTTTTTAAATGTTATAACTAATAATGTTATTAAACAATATTTTTATTGAAACGAGTATCTGGTACGGATAAAGCGTTTTTGCCGAGTACGAGTATCATACGAGTAATACGAGTCAATATCTGTGCTTGGATTGAATAAAAATCCTCATTGGGTAGCTGACTGCGTCTGTGTTCTGTGATAGGCTAGTCACAGCGCCCCTCCCCTACACATACAGATTTGCTGTGTCCCGCCCTGTTCATTCACACGCAGAACACTGAGAAGAGAACAGCTCTCTTTCTCGCTCTGTCTCTTGCTTAGTCACTCAGGTTTGCGGGTCTTTTCCGTTAACGTTTAGGGTTTCTTCAACTTCAGGTTTGTTTTTTATTTCGGTTTGTTTGTAGTACTTATTAACCAGTAGAGTTCTGGTAAATGTGGAGTTTATTCAGACGTGGTGCTTGGCAGAATGCGACTAGCGTTGCGACTCTGCCTGTCAGAGAATTATTATTATTTTTTTTACCGTCTGCTGGCTCTAACCAGTTTTTTGACTTCACGCAAAAAGTAATGATTAAAAATTATGATTTCTTCATAATTGCAACTGCATGCGTTGTATTCATTGTTGCAAAACTTGTTTTGTATATAGATTGTTTGTAATCGTTATCAAAACCTTTGATCTGAACCTCAATGCTGATGCTGTCATGTAAATAGTTTTCTAATTAGCAATAAATATAATAATTTCTGATCAACCCATATCAATTGCATAATTAAAAATAACATACGAAATCAAAGTGGTTAAATCCCGCCCACTTCCGGGTTAGGCTCCGCCCAGTCCAAGTACAGATACAGATAATTCATATGGTTAACAGATACAGACAGAGATAATGCTGTACTCGCTCATCCCTAGTCACTAGTTATACAACATAGAAACCAGTATGCTGTTGTGAACATGTCAGTTAAGCTGGTTGGTATTGTCACGTTCCCTGTCAAGGGAACTCAACACTGCGTCGGAACGCATATGGGAACGCATTAGCGTGATTGTCTCTTGAAGCGCAATTGAAACCAGGTGTGCGAGTGCAATCACCGAGGGTGATATCATGAGCCAGGAGTATAAAGGCACGCAGTGAACTAGAAGCCTCAGCTTTAGTGTCTTCAACAGCGCTCGAAGCTAACGTGTGTGTAAAGTGCATTGCTGGCTGTAAGTTTGATTTTCACTTACCTATGTTTTGATGGCGGGTACACAGATTTCTGCGTTGTGTCACTCCTGCCGCGTTTCATCACGGGCAGTGATATACACGCTCTCTGTGTCACATGTTTGCATGCATGCTCACTGCTCGAGGGCTCTGAGTGTGCAGAGAGTGTTTGCGGTTGCCGCCGCGCACTCTCCGCTCTGCCTGGCAGTTTTTGAGGGAACTGCTCAGGCTCGCGGTCCTCGTGATCTCGCCCCGCTGCAGCTGAGGCTCAGCGGCGGTCGCGCTCATGAGGATCACAACTGGGTTTAACAGCGGGGTTGGAGACGGGGACGCCTTTTCTTCTCCCTTTCCTGTTAAATCTACCCTCACGCAGGACTCGGAAGCGCACCATGTGGTGACTACTTCCGACCAGGGTGAGGAAGCGTTGCTGAACTTCTCCAATTTTGAGAAATTGGAGGGGGATTTAGTCAGCATCGATGTGGATGAGGTTGAACCGCCATCAATCTCATCTGCATTTGAGGAGCTGCTTGAGGTTTTGGGCAATGGCGAGGCTGGGTCTCGAGTGACCAGCTGAGCCAAGGGACGCTCGTTCAAGGACGAGTGTTGCCTGCTGCCCGAGTACAGCCTCAGCGTCGGGATTTGTTTTTTCCCGAACCTCCACATCGAGGTGTTGAGGTCATGGAAATAGCCCGCTTCTCACAGAGTGTATAGCAGCGTTGAGCCGTTAACTATACTACTCCTGTGGCCGGGTTAGGGGCGATGCCTAGAGTGGAAGTTGGCGAGTTATTTCGCGCACCACTCATCGCCGCCCCTGAAATCCCGACGCCGCCCATATCCTCGATGACGGCGGGGGATGGCCCTTTGGCAGTCGCCGAGCTGCGCAGGGCCACTGCTATCTCTCTCTGCGCCATGCTTTTTGACCGCGCTGAGAGAGAGAGAGAGAAAAATAAGAATATCCTCTTTATGCCCCTCTTATGCCTCCTGGCCTCTTCGGCGATGCTATCGAGATGGCAGTCGAAAGGTTTAATGAGGCTGCAAAGCGGGAGGTAGCATTCAGGAGAATTCTTCCCCGTCGCTCTCGAGTGTCTGGGACTGCGAGCCAGCCGCAGCCCAGCAGCGGCTCCTCCTACCGCGCTGCTCAGCGGCAGAGCATTGTCACCAGACAGCCCCCCCTGGGTGGCAGTACAGGTTGTCACGCTCAGCTGCAGCCTTCGGCAGGACAGATCTGAGGGCTGTCCTCCAGGCTAGGCAGGGGCCCCCCGCTGGTCTGCCTCGAGGGGTAGATCAGTGCCCTGTAAGCGCGGTAGCAGGCTCGGTACCTCGAGGGGGCCGGGTCATGCTCGTCGCAGGTAGCTACTTCCGGTTGTGCCCCACACGGGGCGCACTGGGCAGGCTGCCCCCTCTGAGGAGGGTTTTAGAGCATCTGCTCCGGAGGCTCTCTGGTGCCATCCAGGGCCCCGAGTAGGAAAACATATCCGTCCAGAGGTCAGTCTCGAGAGACTGATACCCTTAGTAGATTTCATGGTAGCGTGGCTACGTCTGCCAGGTATCTCTCAGAAGGGTCCTGCGTACCGTATCAGAATGATATGCTACTTTTCCGGGTCTATCCACCCGGATTTTTCGGGGGTTCTGCCAACTCTGGTGGTCCCCGAGCAGGCTCTGGTCATGGGACAGGGAGTCGACCCATTGCTGGGGAAAGAGGCCATAAGGTATGTTCCTCTCTCAGCCAGAGGTCCGGGCTTTTATAGCCGATACTTCATCGTCCCTAGAAGGGATGGAGGCTTGCGTCCTACTTTAGATCTTCGCCACTGAGATTTAGAGAGTTTACTCTGAAGCAGTTTGTAGTGCAAGCCAGGCCTGAGGACCGGCTTGTCGCGACAGATCTGAAGGACGCATATTTGCATGTCTCCATCCTTCCACAGTACCGGAAGTTCCTCAGATTCGCCTTTGGGGACAAGGCTTATCTATACCAAGTTCTTCCGTTCGGCCTAGCTTGTCTCCTCACACTTTCAACAAGTGCGTGGATGCAGCTCTAGCTCCGCTCCTGGGAGTTCTGGAGTAGATGTGCTCGGCCTCCGAGGGGGCCTAGCGCATGGTATTGGTCTCACAACCGAGGTTGCTAAGACCGCTCTCCTCTCCAGAGCCGTTGTATCCCTGCCGGCTGTTTCCTGCGGGCCAGCTTGGCTTCAGGGCTCCTCTTCCCGGGAAGTTTATGTACGTATCTCTTCTACGACTGGCTCTTTCCGGCCCAGTCTCGGGAGAGCGCGGTGCGACATCGAGATGTTGTTCTCGCTCACATTTAGGAGCTCGGGCTGAGACTGAATACCGGGAGGAATGTGCTCTTGCCGAGGCAGAGCACTACATCCCTCGTGTTGCACGGGACTTTGGGTCAAACTCGGCACGGTTTCTAACCCGTGCGTGTTGCCTCCATCCCGTCCTCAGTCGAGAGCATAAGGCTAGGTCGGCCACTCATGGTCAGACGCTTCTAGGAAGTGTTAAATTTTGTGGCGGCAGTTCCCAGTGCTTTTCCACTAGGCCTGCGCCATCTGTGACCATTATGGTGGCTCAAAAACCAGGGGGTTTTCCTCGAGGGGCAACCTTTCCCGCTTGATCAAGGTCTCAAAGCGATGCTGCGGGTCTTGCATCAGTGGAAGAAAGCCTGGTTTCTTTCCCGAAGGCCCGTACTGGGATCACTCTGTCACCGCGTGACGCTGTTGACAGACGCCTCCCGCTCGGGTTGGGGGGTGGCCCCGAGGGGCCGCTCGACTTAGGGTCTGTGGAGCAGACTCCACCTCTCCTGGCATATAATATGTGCCGGAAGCGTGGCTGTCCATTTAGCACTTCAAGCTTTTCTCCCAGACCTCCTGTGGACCCAAGGGGAAACTCAGCTCCCTTCGAGCAGTTTACATCCCGGGGTCCCCAAATTCGGGGGCAGACTTCCTGTCGAGACAGGGGCTGAGGCCCGGGGAATAGGACTCCGCACCGAGGTGTTGGAGCAGATGGGGAGAATTCCGGCCCGTTCCGTCTCGAGAGACGGCTCGCTGCCTGCTCTATTCTCCCCTGTTCTCCCAGCTTCTCTCTGGCTGGTACGACATGAGTAGCTGAGGCTCCTCCTGTACACCTTTCCCCGGTTGCTCTGCTCCCAGGGTTCTAGAGAAAGTTCGCCAGGACAGGGTCCGTCTCACCTTTATTGCCCCGCAGTGGCCGGGCAGGGTGTAGTTCTCGGACTTGGTGTCCCTCTTAGACGGCACTCTTGGAGGTTCCCGTCAGAGTGGACCTTCTGTTCCAGGCTTAGGGCAGGATACTTCATCCTCGCCCGGAACTGTGGAATCTTTGGGTCTGGCCTCTGAGGTGGCCCGACTCATAGACTCAGGTCTCTCGACTGAGGTCGTTGAGACCATTCTCCACTCTAGAGCCCCGTCCACGAAGAAGCTCTACGCCCAGAAGTGGAATATTTTCACTTCCTGGTGCAGTGACAAACATTTAGACCCAGTGACCTGCCATGTGGTATCGTCCTGGAGTTCTACAAGAAAAGTTCGCTGCCGGGTTGTCCCCCTCCACGCTTAAGGTGTACGTGGCTGCCATTACGGCTTACCACGTACCCCCAAGTGGTACCCCTCGGGGTTGGGACCCCCTAGTAGTGCGTTTCCTTCGTGGCACTTTGAGGCTAAGGCCAGCAGTACGCTCTCGGGCTGAGACCTGTCCCTGGTTCTCCAGGCTCTGTCCCAGGCACCCTTGAGCCACTCGAGGACATCTCGGAGGAATTACTCACCCTTAAAAACGGTGTTCCTTTAGCCATCTCTTCCTTTTAGAGGCTTGATGACCTCCAGGCCCTCTCAGTGGCCCCTCCTGTTTGGAGTTTGCTCCTTGTCTGGCGAAAGCTTTCCTCTTTTCCAGACCTGGATATGTTCCTAAAGTGCGTTCGAGCCCGGCTCGTCACACTATACTGCAGGCCTTATGTCTTCCCCTCCAGTCGTGACCAGGAGTCCAAGAACAAGGTCTGTCCAGTGTGAGCACTGGACACCTACGTCCGCAGAGCGGTTTCATTACGTAGGTCAGACCTACTCTCTGTATGCTTCGGGGCTCCTGAGGGAGCTCCAGCGTCAGAACTATCTTTGAGCAGGTGGATAGTCGAGACTATCTCACTGACTTATGGCTCGGCGGGTCAGCAGTTCCTACTGCATGTCCACGCCCACTCTACCCGGAGCATGGCTACCTCTAAAAACTTTTTCGCAGGGGCTCCCCTTGCTGATACTTGTGATGCGGCTGGCTGGTCCTCACCGCATACTCTTATTAGGTTCTACCAGTTAGACCTTAACCCCGCTTTGGGAACCTTGGCCCTTTCGTAGTGAGCTACGTTAGCTTGGCGTACTCCGTTCGCTGAGGCGGCGTGGGTATTCTCGTTCCCATATGCGTTCCGACGCAGTGTTGAGTTCCCTTGACAGGGAACGTCTCAGGTTACTTACGTAACCCTAGTTCCCTTAGAGGGAACGAGACACTGCGTCTCGTAGCCTCAGCTCCGTCGCACGCCGGCTGTTTCAGACACTAGTTAAGCTGAGGCTTCTAGTTCACTGCGTGCCTTTATACTCCTGGCTCATGATATCACCCTCGGTGATTGCACTCGCACACCTGGTTTCAATTGCGCTTCAAGAGACAATCACGCTAATGCGTTCCCATATGCGTTCCGACGCAGTGTCTCGTTCCCTCTAAGGGAACTAGGGTTACGTAAGTAACCTGAGACGTTAGTTGCCATTGGTGGAGGGCCATAACTATAACATTTGGACCTAAAAAGTATAGCTCTAGATGTTTTACAAGAGACAGATGCTTTTGGAGGGCTCTTAATGCATGAAATAAACATATAGTTTACTATTTGTTGCTTTTACGATCACAAGACAGTTTGGAAGAAGGAACTGAGAATTGATAAATCAAAGCACTGCACCACACCGCTTCTCCCACCAACCACTAATTCCCTCCTCCCCTCCTTAACAATAAATCAGCCTGTGAGGGCTTGATGACCGTGTCGTAATCCATCCCTGTTTGGAAGTAAATAACAGTTCTTTACATTCTGTAAAGTATACTTCCCTTGGAGAAAACTAGCTGCCCTACTTAAAAAAAAATGCTTCTGGATAAGAAAAATTGAGCAAGACACATTTATTAAGATGCTGGAAGGAATAAAAGAACATTTTATTTTTAAGTATGTATGGACGTCTTTGACTAAAAGTATCCAGCTTGCTGTAGATCCCTTTTAAGCTTTGAGAAAGAGTGACTCAATGGACTTTTGCACTAACCCTTTTATGAGAATATGAATTATTCTCCTTTCCTCCCTTTCCACCTCTTAGTTCGACCTCTTTCTGGAACTGACCTTCACACAAGAAGTGAAACGATGAAGCGAGAATAATAGGAACAATATTCCCTCTGTTCTTTCCACGGAGGTCATAAATGCTTGTACGCTTGCCTGGCCACTTTCATTGTTAATAGTACCCTGCGGCATGCTTTGGCTCGCTATCTGTTCTGCTGATCGGTGAGTGTGAATGTACAACCCCACAAAATTCCTTATCTTTTCTGGTCTGCTGAGTCTGGCTGTGGCATTCCTCAAGTGTCCGCTTTAGGACCACTTAGATTCCTCCCTAAAGATTCTGAATTTTCTGCAATGATTGCAATTTTGAAATAAATGAATTTCATGCCTCAGCACAGTCCAGGGATTTAGTTAATAGGACTCTATCATTTGAATTCCTTTCTTTATAAAAAGATTAGATATTTCTAAATTACATTACAGCAATAAAATCCCTAGTGATTTTTTTTCCCAAAATACATTTATTTCACACTAAGTGTACTATTACATTCATGAACATTTTTACTGACATATTGCTTGAGGCTTAGTGATATGAATATAATAAAAATGTACTTGGAATACTTTTTTTGCACAATGCACATTTTATAATATTAACACTAAAATGTGTTTAAGCAAAAATAGTGTGATCTCTGTATAATATCAGTCTTTTTAAAATCTAGATATTTCAAGTAAATCCCAAAGCACTTCCACTTTAGCACAAACAAATATATTTAAGTATATCTTTAGTTGAACTGCACTATTTATGGATTATTATTAATTACAAAATTGGAAGACTTTAAGCATATAAATTTAGTATACCAAAAGTACAATTGCAGGATATTTATATTAAGTACATACATATGTAAATGCATTTGTAGTATACTCAGAATAAAATAAATGTAGTTTCAAATACAGTTTGGTACATTTATTTTTCACTATAGAATAAACAGCGGTTATTGGATAGTTCATTCTGCATAGTTACTTGAGCATTCTGTATTTTTTTCCATCTTGAAATACATAATTAAGACCCATTATTTTGAGCATTTAGGATCTTTTTCATCTGGCAATTCATCATTAAGACCAATTGTTTTCATTCATAATTTGCTAAGTATATTATTATCTTATTTTATGCTTATTATTAAAGGGCTAGTTCACCCCAAAATTTCAATTCTAAAATCATTTGCTAAGTTTCCAAATCCAAATATTTAAATTCTAATATCTTTTGCATATTCATTGAGTTTCTGTGGAACAGAAAATGATACTTTTTATATGTTTTTTGTTGTTGTTGTAGTATGTTCATATAAAACAAAGTCATTGGGGTCCAGTTAACTTTCATTGTATGGACAAAAACACTTATTTTAATTTTAACTCAATTTGAAACATTTTAAAAGAAAGAAAAAAATACACAATAGCTTCAGTAGGGTTCCACTGAACTAAGAAACTCACACAGGTTTTGAAAGAAATTCTAGTACACTTACTGTCAAATTGATTGGCTTATTTAAAAAATGCCATGCAGAAATGTAACTCGGAACATCTTGTACGCCCACAACTGTCATTCCAAAGGCAATCAGTAACTCTCATTAAAAATGAACAGCTCTCCGTTGATTTGTTGCTGAACAGAAATAGAGAAATCTGTTGCTGAAAGTAAATTTAACTTGCAACTTATTATTTCTTTACAAATGCTTTCTTTCTGTAAATGTTCATATTTAGCAGCAAGTAAATTGAATAAAATCTAATTTTTAATGATAATATAAAAGTTTGAAATCAGATTTTCAACAGCTAAATGACCAGTTGCTCAGCTCTCCAATCACATCCATCTGTTACGGTTTCGTTTCGGAGGCAGACTCGAAGACACCGGTACCAGAAACATAGTGTTTTATTATCGCAAGGAACTCAGGCAGGGCAATAAACACAGAGTAAACGTAAACGAGAACCGACCACTCAATGGAGAACTAAATACATAGACAGTGATTAACCAAAAGACAAAACACCTGTGAATGATTTGAGATGATCTGTGGCCATGGAAACAAATGAGTGACTGAAGGAACTGAACCAAAACAACGGGCAAAATAAGAGTCCTTGGTGACGGTGACTGTGACATTACACCCCCCCCCTCCGGAAGGCGCGACCTCGCGCCGACGAGAGTTCAAAACTGGGTGGGGGGGTGGGCACCCTAGAGACCAGGGTATCCAGAGTCCAGGAGGTCTCCAGGGTGGTGCCGGAGGATCTGGGACCCAGGGTGGCGCCGCCCTCCAGGGTGGTGCCGGCGGTGGCTCAGGCGGGGCCGGCTGGAGTGCCGGCGGTGGCTCAGGCGGGGCCGGCTGGAGTGCCGGCGGTGGCTCAGGCGGGGCCGGCTGGAGTGCCGGCTGGGGTGCCGGCGGTGGCTCAGGCGGGGCCGGCTGGAGTGCCGGCTGGGGTGCCGGCGGTGGCTCAGGCGGGGCCGGCTGGGGTGCCGGCGGTGGCTCAGGCGGGGCCGGCTGGGGTGCCGGCGGTGGCTCAGGCGGGGCCGGCTGGGGTGCCGGCTGGGGTGCCGGCGGTGGCTCAGGCGGGGCCGGCTGGAGTGCCGGCGGTGGCTCAGGCGGGGCCGGCTGGAGTGCCGGCTGGGGTGCCGGCGGTGGCTCAGGCGGGGCCGTCTGGGGTGCCGGCGGTGGCTCAGGCGGGGCCGGCTGGGCTGCCGGCTGGGGTGCCGGCTGGGGTGCCGGCTGGGGTGCCGGCTGGGGTGCCGGCGGTGGCTCAGGCGGGGCCGGCTGGAGGGCCGGCTGGGGTGCCGGCGGTGGCTCAGGCGGGGCCGGCTGGAGGGCCGGCTGCGGCTGCACCGGCGGAGGCTCTGGGAGGGCCGGCTGCGGCTGCACCGGCGGAGGCTCTGGGAGGGCCGGCTGCGGCTGCACCGGCGGAGGCTCTGGGAGAGCCGGCTGCGGCTGCACCGGCGGAGGCTCTGGGAGAGCCGGCTGGAGGGCCGGCTGCGGCTGCTCCGGCGGAGGCTCTGGGAGGGCCGGCTGCGGCTGCACCGGCGGAGGCTCTGGGAGGGCCGGCTGCGGCTGCACCGGCGGAGGCACTGGGAGGGCCGGCTGGAGTGCCGGCTGGGGTGCTGGCCGTGGAGGCTCTGGGAGGACGCTGAAGGCCGGGTCGGGCCACGGCAGCTCAGGCTCTGGCGGGTCGGGCCACGGCAGCTCAGGCTCTGGCGGGTCGGGCCACGGCAGCTCAGGCTCTGGCGGGTCGGGCCACGGCAGCTCAGGCTCTGGCGGGTCGGGCCACGGCAGCTCAGGCTCTGGCGGGTCGGGCCACGGCAGCTCAGGCTCTGGCGGGTCGGGCCACGGCAGCTCAGGCTCTGGCGGGTCGGGCCACGGCAGCTCAGGCTCTGGCGGGTCGGGCCACGGCAGCTCAGGCTCTGGCGGGTCGGGCCACGGCAGCTCAGGCTCTGGCGGGTCGGGCCACGGCAGCTCAGGCTCTGGCGGGTCGGGCCACGGCAGCTCAGGCTCTGGCGGGTCGGGCCACGGCAGCTCAGGCTCTGGCTGGAGGATCTCTGGCTGGAGGATCTCTGGCTGGAGGATCTCTGGCTGGAGGATCTCTGGAACAGGCGCTGATGACGGGCGTCGAGGCGCGGGAACAGGCGCTGATGACGGGCGTCGAGGCGCGGGAACAGGCGCTGATGACGGGCGTCGAGGCGCGGGAACAGGCGCTGATGACGGGCGTCGAGGCGCGGGAACAGGCGCTGATGACGGGCGTCGAGGCGCGGGAACAGGCGCTGATGACGGGCGTCGAGGCGCGGGAACAGGCGCTGATGACGGGCGTCGAGGCGCGGGAACAGGCGCTGATGACGGGCGTCGAGGCGCGGGAACAGGCGCTGATGACGGGCGTCGAGGCGCGGGAGCTGGCGATGGCAGGCGAGGCACGGGAGCTGACGCGGGTTGACGAGTCCCGGGAACTGACGCGTCAGCCTCCCCGACGTAGAAGGTGGAACCGTTTACATCGAGTACATGATTTAAAAACGTCTCGAAGGGCTGCCAGCACTGGTCCGGGTCCAGCCGATAGCACGCGTTGTCATTTAACCCAGCCCAGAAGCGCATGTTGAGTTTGGTGTCCTCCCAACTCACCAACTCAGCCAGTTCCAAAAATTCCTCCACGTACTCCTCTAACGGCCGCCCTCCTTGTCGGACAATCCGCAGAAGAAGATCCTCCGCCCTCTCTCTCTCTGCCGCATCGTTCCTCCTCATCGCGTTTTTGTGGTCGGTTCTTCTGTTACGGTTTCGTTTCGGAGGCAGACTCGAAGACACCGGTACCAGAAACATAGTGTTTTATTATCGCAAGGAACTCAGGCAGGGCAATAAACACAGAGTAAACGTAAACGAGAACCGACCACTCAATGGAGAACACGGAGAACTAAATACATAGACAGTGATTAACCAAAAGACAAAACACCTGTGAATGATTTGAGATGATCTGTGGCCATGGAAACAAATGAGTGACTGAAGGAACTGAACCAAAACAACGGGCAAAATAAGAGTCCTTGGTGACGGTGACTGTGACACCATCTAACCTGATGACCTGGCAGTCTGTGTGAATATGGCTTTTCTCTGAGCCACAAAATCACATATTGGGGTAAGAAGATCTGTCATATAAGGCTGAAATCATATAAACCTTGGTACTGTGTGTATGTAGCGTTCTGAAAAGTAGGAAATGGTACACCTGCCAGGTGATATAACATGGTTTTTGTGTGTGTGTGATGCTCTCTCCCAAAGGCCAGTATACTACAGAAAAACAGATGCTTCAATCTCACTGAGTTTCCTATCCTCCCTTTAGCTCACCAATTGTTTCTTCTTTCCTCCCTGTCTATCTCTCTCTACCACACAGACACACACACGCTTCTCTTTCTCCTGCTCTTTAGAAAAGATGAGAGCAGGTGGCCAGCCAGTAAAAGCCACTTTTTCCCATCTGTTCATCCAAAAAAATCGAGTGGTTCTCTGAAATAAGAACGAGCACATTTAAGTGCTCAGAGAAATGAGCCAAGCCATGGAAGATACTTCTTTAGCAGAATACAGCTGCATGCAGAGGTGCTCTGAACAGCTCTAAAGCGCAACAGAACCAAAAGCGGAGAGCTTTATGCTGTCGTTTCAAGAGAGAATCGAAGAAAGAAGCTGGTAAAAAATGCATTTAACATTTGGTGTTCAATGTGGTGTGAAAACCACAAATGCAGAAAGCTTGTGAAACCCAGTAAAAGGTTTTTTTCTTTTTTGTTGTAGTGATATCTGTGCTTTATGTCTGCCCACGCACAAAGCAGATAATTGTTCTATGCGATCATCTAACAGCCTGTTAATTTTACTGCCAATTTCACAACACGTTTTCGCACCATCCATAAAAAACATTAGCAATAATTACGACATATTAAACAACAAAGGGCTATAACACTGATGCAGTCACTTTTTAGTTTTTGGCGATGCTGTTGAAAGCAGTTGATAGATTTTAAGATGAGAAAAGGAGAATAAAAGTCAATAGAGAGTGAGTTAGGGATGTTTTTGGTGCATTTTCAACCTAATTGATGTACTCAGCTGATTTTAATAAGCCTAGCTCCTTTTAAACTATTAGACTAGTAGTTTACTGAGAATATGCTTTAGAGTGTACTTTATTAAACGAAAAAAGTGCTCCAAGTATTTGACTAGTAAACTATCAGTATACCTATAAGTTCACTTGTAGTATAGTTGCAGTTCAAATGAAAAATTTAGTTGTAAACTAGTTGTACATTTAAAATGTACTACTGTTACACTCAAAGTATACTTAAAAGTATACTTTTATATATTTAAAAGTAGGTCAATTTTGTTCCAAGTAGTATTGAAACAGTACACTTACAAGTTTACTACTACAAGTGCATTGATATGACATTTTTATAAAAAATTTTTTTTTGAACATTTATATAAGCATAAAGTATAATACATAAAGTATACTTAATAAAATGAACTACACTATATAAACTATATAAATGAAGTATACTTATTTTTTGTAAGGTGTTCCCTCAAGTTCACACTGGCAAGCATGTTGATTTAAGATGGACATTTCATCAGGGCTATTATGAAACCAAATTAAATAATATAAGAATCTTAATACATGAGATACATTTCAATATTATTTCCACCCAAGCTTTTCCTCCTCTTTTAAGTATGATTTATATTTAAAAAATGTAGGGCAAATGAAAGGAGCAGCAGGTAACTGCAAGATTACTATGTAAAATGTAGCAAATAATGTTTATGCATCAAAGGTTCTGGTTCTTCATCGAGGTGACAGGAAGCGTGTGATCAGACTATGACTTTTTTCCTGAGCTGGCTGCCATGCTGCTGAACCATGCAGGATACCATAAATATTTATCAAGCATATGAACTCATAAATACCCTTGTATATCAGCGTGTCTTTATCTAAAGAAGCATTCATACTTTATAAACCCACATGAAGTGCTCTTAAATGTGATATGGCACTTTTCATGAATTGGGTCTAAAACTCATTTCTGTTGTCTCATCAGCAAATTATCAATTAAAGATAGTACTTAATCCTCAGAAAATCTTTGGAAATTATATAAGGACGTTTTGAGATTTGAGACAAATATGAGTTTTTATTTTAGATGACTTCGATGAAAAAAATGTTGTTTGATCATTTTTCTTATAACTTGAGAAACAGGGTTGAATTATTGAGTCTGACTAATGTAGCAAGTGCTACAATTTGTTTGAATTTTTTTTAAGGAATAGGGTAAAAACATGCAAAAAATGTTGGGGGGGGGGGGGGGGGGGGGGGTTATAATAATAATACGCTACATTTATATAGCGTTTTTCCAGAGCTCAAAGCACTTTACATAGTAGGGGGGAATCTCCTCAACCACCACCAATATCCAGCATCCACCTGGATGATGCGACCACAGCCATATTGCGCCAGAACGCAATTATTAATTATTTAATTTAGGTTATATGTACATCAGCAGCATGTCTGTGAATGTCTTGGCAGTAGCTTGCTCAGCAGCAGCAAAAATCAACAGCATCAGCAACAGTGTAGCAGATCTTTTCCACCAAAACCAAATACATAGACATTGCCATGTCCATTAATCTCTCCTGGAGTTGTCATGACAAAAATAAAATGTATTTAAAAATGTGTTTAAAGCCACTACTACTTTTCAGGTTAAAGGGATAATTTATCCATAAATGAAAAGCCTGTCATCATTTGAGTCATCATCTGTCATTACATTTTGAGTGTAACATTAGTAAACTTTAAGTGCACAACTAGTTTAAAGTTTTTCATTTGAACTGCAACTATACTACAAGTGAATATATAGGTATACTGATAGTTTACTAGCCCTTTTTTATTTAATGAAAGTATACTCTAAAGCACACTCACAGTAAACTACTTGTTTTATGCTGCAATTATACTTTATACTTAGTCTTCTTTAAGTAAGCATACAACATACTTATAATGTACTACTTCTATATTATTTTTACACTTTAGAAATACTACTATTCTTCTATTTAGGTATTAATTTTTTATACTTGAAAACGCTGATGGTTCAAAATGTTCAAATACAGTGTTTACAAGTAAAATCAGATTACATAATCTGTTACACGTGTTCCTGTCTGGGTCTTCTCTGTCACTTCCTGTCAGTCTTGTCTTTGTTTCACTTCCTGTCTCTCGGGTTATTGTTTCACTCCCTACACCTGTCTTGTAATAACTTCCTCGTTAGTCTCCCAGGTGTTGCTGTTTCCCCTTGTGTATATATCACTTGTGCATTTCCCTTGTGTTTGTCGGTTGTTGAATTCGTGTGTGGAGGATTCTTGTTCTTGCCGTGGTTCTTGTTTTGAGGTTTTTTTATTCAAGTTAATGCAATCCAGTTTGTTTTGTTTATATTTAAAGTGTTTTGTTTTGGTTTATATTAAACTTGAGATTTCAGTTTGGAAACCTGTCTGTCTCCTCGATCCTGCATCGCACACCAACCCTGCCCCGTAACAGAACAACCGACCGGGTTTGTCACCCCAGAAAGACTACCACGTGGCAACATGGAATCTCTGACGAAAGTCCTCCGAATGGCGAAAGATAATCCGGACTTCAACAACTTCGCCACGAAATTCCGTATGTTTGCCACATTTTCGTCTTTAGACGATGATACACTGAAAATGCTGCTCTGGTTTGGGGCAAACCACTTCCTGCTCGGAGACCTCCCTGACACTACTGGTCTAGGCTGGCAAGAAGCCCTGTATGTGTGTCAGTTGAGTGCCACGCCCCAAACCAGTCAGCCAAAACAATCTGCCTCAGCACTCCAGTCGACGATCCGCCAGCCAGAGCCCGATCCAGAGATCCGCCAGCCAGAGCCCGATCCAGAGATCCGCCAGCCAGAGCCCGATCCAGAGATCCGCCAGCCAGAGCCCGATCCAGAGATCCGCCAGCCAGAGCCCGATCCAGAGATCCGCCAGCCAGAGCCCGATCCAGAGATCCGCCAGCCAGAGCCCGATCCAGAGATCCGCCAGCCAGAGCCCGATCCAGAGATCCGCCAGCCAGAGCCCGATCCAGAGATCCGCCAGCCAGAGCCCGATCCAGAGATCCGCCAGCCAGAGCCCGATCCAGAGATCCGCCAGCCAGAGCCCGATCCAGAGATCCGCCAACCAGAGCCCGATCCAGAGATCCGCCAGCCAGGATCTGGCTCTGGCTGGCGGATCTCTGGATCGGGCTCTGGCTGGCGGATCGTCGACTGGAGTGCTGAGGCAGATTGTGTTGGCTGACTGGTTTGGGGCGTGGCACTCAACTGACACACATACAGGGCTTCTTGCCAGCCTAGACCAGTAGTGTCAGGGAGGTCTCCGAGCAGGAAGTGGTTTGCCCCAAACCAGAGCAGCATTTTCAGTGTATCATCGTCTAAAGACGAAAATGTGGCAAACATACGGAATTTCGTGGCGAAGTTGTTGAAGTCCGGATTATCTTTCGCCATTCGGAGGACTTTCGTCAGAGATTCCATGTTGCCACGTGGTAGTCTTTCTGGGGTGACAAACCCGGTCGGTTGTTCTGTTACGGGGCAGGGTTGGTGTGCGATGCAGGATCGAGGAGACAGACAGGTTTCCAGAGATCCGCCAGAGATCCAGATCCAGAGATCCGCCAGCCCGAACTGTGGCCCGACCCGCCAGAGCTGCCCGAACTGTGGCCCGACCCGCCAGAGCTGCCCGAACTGTGGCCCGAGCTGCCCGAACTGTGGCCCGACCCGCCAGGGCTGCCCGAACTGTGGCCCGACCCGCCAGAGCTGCCCGAACTGTGGCCCGACCCGCCGCTGGACTTCCGGGACACCCCAGAGCCGCCGCCGGCCTTCACCGACGTCCCAGAGCCCGTTACCGGCCCGGAGGCCGCCGTCCAAGAGACTCTCGCCCTGCCGGCGCCCCCAGTGGCTCTCGCCCTGCCGGCGCCCCAGTGACTCTCGCCCTGCCGGCGCCCCCAGTGACTCTAGCCTTGCCCGAGCCTGCCTGGCTCACCTTGCCGGCGCCGCCCGACCCGCCGGCATTGCCCGAGCCTGCCTGGCTCACCCCGCCGGCGCCGCCCGACCCGCCGGCCTTTCCCGAGCCCGCCTGACTCACCCCCCCTTTCCCTCCCCCGGACTCTGTGTTTAATTTATTCATGTTCATATTTTCCGTGGGGTTTTGAGAACTGTTTAGAGTCATGTTTCTTGAGAACTGTTTATTTTTTTATTAGCATTTTTACTTAGGTTTTGACCACTTTTCCTTGATTCTGGTTCTGTCTCCTTTGGGTTCCCTCTGGTTTCTTGTCTGTCAAGTCTTGTTCTGTCCCCCTCCTGGTCCCCCGCCCGCCCTCCACAGTTGTTGCCTTGCCGGCGCGAGGTCGCGCCTACCAGAAGGGGGGCGTTATGTTACACGTGTTCCTGTCTGGGTCTTCTCTGTCACTTCCTGTCAGTCGTCTTTGTTTCACTTCCTGTCTCTCAGGTTATTTTCACTCCCTACACCTGTCTTGTAATCACTTCCTCGTTAGTCTCCCAGGTGTTGCTGTTTCCCCTTGTGTATATATCACTTGTGCATTTCCCTTGTGTTTGTCGGTTGTTGAATTCGTGTGTGGAGGTTTCTTGTTCTTGCCGTGGTTCTTGTTTTGAGGTTTTTTATTCAAGTTAATGCAATCCAGTTTGTTTTGTTTATATTTAAAGTGTTTTGTTTTGGTTTATATTAAACTTGAGATTTCAGTTTGGAAACCTGTCTGTCTCCTCGATCCTGCATCGCACACCAACCCTGCCCCGTAACATAATCAAATGACCTTTTTCAAGTAACTAGTAACTCCAACACTAAACATAACTTTTTTTGTTAATAAGTAACACAATTACTTTTTTTTCATGGGAGTAACACAATATTGAAATGCTCAAAGTAACTTTTCCCAACACTGTTCATTTATCATTTGATAAATAAATCCATATCGAGTTGTTTAATCCAAGTCTTCTGAAGAGTCATAACCACTTTATTAGGTTTAGGCTTTTATTCACAAACTCAGATCCGCAAACACCAAATTTGGTAAAAGGAAGCTCAACTGCATTTGCTTGACTTCCATAGTATTTTATTCTTACTATGGAAGTCAATGGGTGCCGTCAACTTTCTGGTTACTAACATTCTTTCAAATATCTTCTTTTGTGTTCAACAGAACAACATGAGGGTAAGTAAATGTGAACTACTTTTGGGTGAACTATCCCGTTAAAAATAATTGTTGGAAGATGAATGAAAGTCTAATATGCTTGAAACAATCAGTAGAGCATTGGTGCTTACAACGTCAAGGTCATGGGTTCGGTCCCAGGCAAAGCAAGAAGTGATTCAATGTGTTCCTTGAATGCAATGTAAGTCGCTTTGGATAAAAGCGTCTGCCAAATGCATAAATGTAAATGTAAATGAAACGACACAAGGGTCATGTAATTGATGATAGAATCTATTTGTGCTTTAAAAAAATTAATGGACCACCAACGATTAACTCATTCCCGAAAAGTGCAATACAAACCCCTTAAGTTCTGACTGTAATACTACATCTTTGGCTGTCAGTCACATGACTCTGACCGATATTATTTGTCAGCTATTGATAGCAGCAGCAGGTCATCTCCCGGGCTCACTAGCCCATCTGAGCCAGGGCTGGATCAATGACAAGCGTAACCCCATCTCTGTGTTTTTCTATCATAAATCCCAGTTTGAGTTGAAATTAGACACGGTTACTTCACTCCTCTAATCTGTGCCGGGGTGGGAGCATTAATCTCAATCAGGCGGAGGGACAGCCATTTTGAAGCTTTCTGCATCTGGCAGGCTCCATTTTGTTTATAAATGATCCAAGCCGAAAGTGGACATCAAGGAGAGAGAAAGAGCCATCAGTGAGGGCCTTGATGAGCCCTGCACAGTAAACTGCATTCCCTTCTGGGATGCTTTAAAGAGACTTTTTCTTTAATGGTATAATCCATAATTGCTGATACACCCTAACTGCTGTACGAGTGGTCAGCTCAGCAGAAAGAAAACACTGTTACTAAAAAATGTGAGCGAAAGTCAAAATAAGAAGAATTTTTATTGTTTGAACAAGTTCATTATTGCACTTCCACTAATGTACAAAAACAAATCCATATTGCCTTTCAAATGAGAATTTTAGTTTTTCTTGGTAAAGTTTTAGCGTCTGTAGCAATACAAAAATTCATCACATTACTCTTTACAATGAGGTCCCATTAATTAAAGTTAGTTAACTAACAATAAGCAATACATTTGTTACAGTATATATTATTTTTTATTAACTGTTCATTGGTGGTTCATGTTAACTCTGGTGCATTAAATAATATTAACAGATACCACTTGGTTTTGGTTTTAATAACATATTAGTAAATGTAAAAATGAGCATTAACCAATATAATAAATGCTTTAAAAGTATTGTTCCTTGTAGTTCATGTTAATTAATGTGGAAATGAAACCTTATTCTAAAGTGTTATCAAATAATCTTCCATTGTATTTGCTTTCACTCGATTTCAAAAGTAACTTTGAATTTTCAGTTGTTTGATTTTTGAAATTTTCTGCATATGGGATTTTGAAACCTTTTGCTTCTGATGTTAAAACAGTTTAATTGTATTTATTACTTTTTAATGGTTTTGCGAAGTTCTACAATAAGTGACGCAAGTGCACCGTCACAGTCATGTTGTGTCTCGTCACTTCCTGTTTCCTCCTGTGTGATCCTTTGTGTTTCCATCTCGTTTGCCACTCCCATTGTTAGTTGTGTCAGGTGTGTCCCATTATCCTGTGTATTTAAACCCTCATGTTCTCCCTTGTCTTTGTCGATTATTAATGTCGCTGTTCCTGTCATGTCTCCATGTTCCTAGTTATTCTGAGTTTAAACTTTGTTTAATGTGAACATGCAGCGATGCGCTCTGCATTGGCTACGTCTTTGTGTCTTGTCTGTTACCCTGCCCGTATTTTTTCATTGTCATTAGTTTGATTTGTTCCCAGCTGTGTCCCAATCAATTACCGTTCCTCATGTGTGCATTTATTCTCCCATTGTCTGCTGTCTTGTGCTGGTTTCTCGTCGTTGTATGGTTGTGTGTTCCTTGTCTCCTGTCGAGTTTTCACTAGTCAAGTTTCTAGTCAAGTTCATGTTCTAGTCTTGTTTTCCCCCTCGAGGTGGTTTTTATTTTTGGTTTAATTACAATAAAATCCCCATCATCTCTCATCATTGAGTCCTTCCACACCCCCTTCCACACACCCTGACAGTTTATGCACAAGTGTGCCATTTTCTGTTTATATGTAAAGTGTTTTCGTTTTGGTTTAATTAAAAAGTTTTACGTTGATCCCTTGTTTCCTCGCCCTCATCATTTCCCGTTACACGCACGTTTCAGCTAGATGGGCTAACCTCGTTTCGTGCCGACAGAACTGCAGCTCTAGTGGTGGTGGCTTGTGTGTTTACATCAACACGGAATGGTGCAAGAACTCAGTGCTTGTTTCTAGTTACTGCTCATCGCAGTTTGAGTTTGTGACTGTTAGATGCAGACCTTTTTATTTACCACGGGAATTCACTACCATACTCATTATCGGTGTTTGCATTCCACCCAGCACTAATGCCGGTGACGCACTCTACGAACTGTGTGGGGCTATAAGTGAACTGCAGAACTTTAACCCCGATGGACTGTTTATTGTTGCTGGAGATTTTAATCATGCAAATCTCAAGTCAGTGCTCCCTAAATTCCATCAGCATGTGAACTTTGCAACGAGGGGGAAAAACACGCTGGATCTTGTTTACACAAACATTCCCGGCGCGTACAGGGCGGAGCCCCGCCCCCACCTCGGCTACTCAGACCACATCTCTGTTATGCTAATCCCGGCATACAGACCGCTTGTCAGACGATCAAAACCGGTTCTGAAGCAGGTGAAAACCTGGCCAGCAGGATCCATCTCTGCTCTTCAGGACTGTTTTGAATGCACTGACTGGCACATGTTTAGGGAAGCGGCAACTGATGGCGACTCCACCAACTTGGAGGAATATGCAACATCAGTGACCAGCTTTATTAGCAAGTGCATTGATGATGTCGCCACCTCCAAGACTATCACTACACGCTTCAACCAGAAGCTCTGGATGACTGCAGAAGTACATGCGCTACTGAGAACCTGAGACTCCGCATTCAGGGCAAGTGATGAAGTGGGCCTAAGAACAGAGAAGCAAAGCGCGCACACGCTCAGAGAATCCACAGCCACTTCCCGACGAGCAGAGACACGCAACGCATGTGGAAGGGCATCCAGAGTATCACTAACTACAGGTCAACTCCACCTGCCTGTGACAGTGATGTTTCAGATGTCTCCCAGATGTGCTGAATGACTTCTACGCTTGGTTTGAGGCACAAAACGGTGTAACGGCGAGGAAGACCACCCCCGCACCCAATGACCAGGGTGTCAAACCACAGCTGACATAAGAAAGACCCTCCACAGAGTCAACCCACGGAAGGCGGCTGGACCAGACAACATCCCTGCTTGGGTGCTCAGAGGATGTGAAAACCAACTGGCAGATGTCTTCACAGACATCTTTAACATCTATCTGAGCAGCACCGTAGTTCCAACATGCTTCAAAACCACCACAATCTCCCCCGTGCCAAAGAAGTCCACTGGGTCCTGCGTCAAAGACTACCGTCCCGTTGCACTTACACCTGTCATCATGAAGTGCTTTGAGAGGCACATTAAGACCCTGCTGCCCCCCTAACTAGACCCCCTGCAATTTGCTTACCGCCCCACCCGCTCAACAGATGATGCCATCAGACCACCCTTCATCTGGCCCTTACCCACCTGGACAAGAAAAACACATATGTTCGAATGCTCTTCATTGACTTCAGTTCAGCATTCAACACCATCATTCCTCAGCACCTGACTGATAAGCTGAACCTGCTGGGCCTGAACACCTCCCTCTGCAACTGGATCCAGGACTTCCTGACTGGGAGACCTCAGTCAGTCCGGATCGGGAACAGACTCTCCAGCACCACCACACTGAGCACTGGGGCCCCTCAGGGCTGTGTGCTCAGTCCACTGCTGTTCACTCTACTGACTCACGACTGTGTAGCAATGCACAGCTCGAACCACATCATCAAGTTCGCCGATAACACGACCGTTGTGGGTCTCATCAGCAAAAACGATGAGTCGGCATACAGAGAGGAGGTGAAACAGCTAACGGACTGGTGTAGAGCCAACAACCTGTCTCTGAACGTGGACAAAACCAAAGGAAATGGTTGTTGACTTCAGAAGAGCACAGAGAGGCCACTCTCCGTTGAACATCGATGGCTCCCCTGTGGAGATCGTACAGAGCATCAAGTTTCTTGGCGTTCACCTGACGGAGAACCTCACCTGGTCGCTCAACACCAGTCACACAGCAAAGAAAGCCCAGCAGCGCCTGTACTTTCTGAGAAGGCTGAGGAAAGCACACCTCCCACCCCCCATCCTCACAGTGTTCATCAGAGGGACAATAGTATTCGCTCTCTCACAACCAGACTTTGCAACAGTTTTTCCCCCCATGCCATCAGGCTGCTCAATTCTAAATAACCCATACAAACTGCACTACTTTGGACTGTTACCAACAGACTATATTTTCTATTATTCATTTCTATTATTATTATTATTTTATTTTATTTGCACTGTCACTTACACAATCACTACAGTCACTTTCAGATTGAACTGTGTACTGGTCTGCGTTACTGTCTTGTGCTGTCTGTTTGCACCTTGTGCACTTTATGTATATAGGTTTTTTTGTTTATAGCACCTTGTTTCCTGGGAAACGTTGCTTCGTTTCACTATGTACTCGTATATGGCTGACATGACAATAAACTCCACTTTGACCTTCATTTTGAAGACTGGTATTAGAAATGTCACGTATTCAAAAAAACTGTTTTGTTTACAGTGTTCTATCTTATTTTAGAAAATGTTTCCCTTAGTGAGCTGCAATTTGTCTGTGATTTCAGTTTTTTAGTCTCCAATCTCTATTAACTATCAGCGACTGGAGAATCAGGGTTAACATCATGAAGTGTGAAACAGAAGGTGACTCACAGGCAGGTATCCAAGTGCTTGTCTTTATTAAGAGTAGTCGTGCAGACAGAAGGTCAGGGCAAACAGATAGCATACGTGAACAGTAATACAGGCAGGGGTCACAAAGGCAGGCAGACGGAATCAGAATAATGGTACAGGCGGTAGTCAAGACAGGCAGAAAACAATCACGAGCGATAATCCAGGCAAAAGTCAGGGCAGGCAGATCAGGATTAAAGACGAGCAAGACTGGCAACAGGTAAACAGGACAGGATTATCCACGCTCAGAATGATAGCAATAGCAAATCAAGACTTCACAGTTTGTGAATGGGTGAAGGAGTCTTTTATAGTTCATAAGATGAATAACAGCTGGTGTGAGCAAACAGTCATAATTGGGTCCAGCTGGTGTGTGTAATCAGTCCAATGTACTGCATGAAAATGTAGTGTGAAATGTAGTGTGTAGTGCAGGGGTGGGCAAACTACGGCCCGCGGGCCATATCCGGCCCGTTGGGCTTTTTAATCCGGCCCGCCGAACTTGCCGAACCTGTATTAAACCTCCTTCATTTTACATTTCCCTGTAATGTCACTCTGTTGCGGCTGCAAGCGGCAGTGGCGCTGAAAGCTGTGGTGGAGAACAGGCGTGTGTCGCAAACCCCTCTTCACCCCCCTTTATGCCGTTAATTCCGTGGCTAAAAAGCAACGAGCGCAAAACTGATGTTTGCGTGCGCGCGCGTAAATTACATCCGCGAGTGGAAAACAGAGCTACACATTAATACGGGTACCCGCGAGCTCATTTTAATCACTCGCGCAGCTCTGTTTTCCACTCGCGGATGTAATTTACGCTCGCGCATTCACCCACTCTCGATTGCTGTTTTTGCTCGCGCAAGCATTTTTATTTTTGTCAGTCGTGGGGCGGGGCTTGCTCTTGTAATAGTAACATCAAATGTCATTGGTTAGTTCACTTTTTTCCAGAGGTCAGTTGTGATTGGATGCCTGTGATTGTCAATCTAGAGCTGAGGCTAATATACCATTCAGTCACATTGCGTATTGTTTTTTCTGTCGATTAAATTGTATTAATATTGTTTTGTTGTAATTTCACGTGTCCCAGTCGAGTGATTTAAGACCAAACTATACTTTATACAGGTTTTCTAGGATTTCTTATGAGTACCGTATTTTCCCGCATATATCCCGCGGGTAATACCAGATTTTACAAACCCGGCAGGGGGGGTGCGGGATATATAAGGGTGCAGACTATATCACCAATTTTTTTCACGTAATAATAATTCAATTTTAAAAAAAAAATGCGGTATTTTCTT
This sequence comes from Rhodeus uyekii, assembly GCA_037043235.1. Classification (NCBI taxonomy): domain Eukaryota; kingdom Metazoa; phylum Chordata; class Actinopteri; order Cypriniformes; family Acheilognathidae; genus Rhodeus; species Rhodeus uyekii. Next base: position 2,935,323 of record JAWRVZ010000032.1, on the reverse strand, counting down.
TCTTGCATGGGTTGTCTGGCCTCTGTACTGTCAGTCTTACAGCTGGTGCTGATAGGTTGTCTGACCTGACAATCATGCAAGAAGACGTGATTAGCTGTGCTGCCATGATAGCGTGCTCTTCTCATCAACACGCTTCCAGGGGGAGAAACTGTCTTTCTTCTTCTTCTGATTTTGCGCACAAGCACTGTGTAACGAGCCTGAACAGTTATGGATAATTGACATTCGAAATTCGAATCATGAACTTGCACAAAAAAAATTCATCATGGGTGCGGGATATCTGAGGGTGCGGATTATACCAAAGATTTTTTTACACAAACCCCCAAAACCCGCGGGATATATGAGGGTGCGGATTATCTGCGTCTGCGGATTATATGCGGGAAAATACGGTAAATGCACAGGTACGACCTTCAACCCGGCCCCTTTGTCAATTTTAAGAAACCAATGTGGCCCGCGAGACAAATAGTTTGCCCACCCCTGGTGTAGTGTGTAGTGTGGTGTCAGTATATGTGAGCTCCCTCTGGTGGCCAAAGAGGGGAGCGCAGAGCTCATATTCATAACTGTAACAAAGTCTTTGTTCAGGGAGGAAGGAGGCGGGAACTGCCAAACATTTAAAGACTTTAATACTCAAAATAAAACATAAATCCAAAATAAACATAATGGCGGCAGCCCCTCACGGCCGACTGCCGCCCACACAAACACAGACCATAACTCAAATCCCAGGCCTGTTCCTCTCTCGCTTTCACTGTCGTCGCTCCTCCTTTTATGTCTCCGCTCCTCCGTGAGACACGAGACACCGGTGGCTTCGCAGGTGACATTCATTCTCAATCACGCCACCGGCTCTCGTGAAGCTCTCACAGTCCCTCGACCCCGCCCTGCTCGCCACAATAACATAGTGTAAAGCAGCATAACTATAGTGGACAAGGCGGAGAAGACACTATCATATTAACAAGATAAAATAAGAACATATCTGACATAATGCAACTGTGTTACAAAAAAAAGTTCAATCAACGCGTCACTTTTTGCATTGTGTTTTTTTTGGGTTTGGTAATTCTGTGATCTGGTCTAATGGTGCGGTTCCTCCCAAAACATAAATAAATGTGCATGCTCTCACTTCAATCAAATCTTTCAAACTATGTTAACTGGCCAATCATTTAATAGAAGAAGGCACAGCCTTCAGAGCATGAAATAAGCATCTGGGTGAGCTGCTTCCCCAGACTCAGACTCTCCACTGCGATCACTGTGTCCTTCACAGACTGCAGCTGAGCCTTACTTCTAAAGTAAACGGACAAAGAAAGAAATGAATATCTCTCGACTAGCACAAACAGCTTTGATTGAGCTGTTTCACTGTTTAACATCTAGCTAAAGTAACAGAAGTTGGGAATTATGGAAGTGTTTTGAGGTGGCTGACCCCTATAATTAAAAAGATAGGTTAACAAACTGTATCATGTTCATGTTATTTACTTCTGTCACAAAACAATAACCAAATATGGCAACTTGAGTCTCAGACCTTGCCGACTATATGTATTTTGTCAAGATTAGAAGAGGTTTTGATGATAAATTTAGCAACATTTGAAACATTGGAGGCCGCTAAAAGGCTGCAAAGTAACATTTCTATTGTTAAATTTTTTTGACTGTTTAAACTTTCGAATGACACATTTATGATTACAAAAATATATAATAGGGTTCCAATTTGTATCAATGGTATCAATATGTATACTATAATATGTAAAGGCAATAAAAATGTATGGACACTGACAGTTTATAAGATAAACTGCATTATGGACGGACACAAAAGTGTTTTCATGCAAGAAATTCCTGTTAACATTGTTTTTTAAACTGTCGCTAAAGCTAATTGTAACTTTGCTCTTACAATTCGTTGTTTGCATCCTAATCTCCGTTCATAATTACTCTGTCTATTCAGTGGGGACAAGTGACACCTCTTGATGAAGCGTTCATAATCACTTTGTCCTTTGTCTGGAACTGAGGTGGGTTTTATTTGAGGTCTTAGAGAAATGGGTGTTTGACTATCACTCATTAAGACAGGAATTTCTGAGAATATTTATTGTACACAGTAAATAACAAGCACATAAAGAACTGCAGAACAATAATACATTGTGATTAAGGTAATTACAATCTAGACGCTCAAACCCGAGGCACATTCTCTTGTGTATACACAGATCATCTTCAACCAGAAAGGAAAGGCAACTCCGAGAGTGCAGCTGTTCAGCTGGAGATAAACGACTCTCCATAGTCATAATTAGTTTATACATTTCAAAAAAAAAAAAAAAATTCAAAACTAAAGTGTTATGATCATTATCCTGAACATGAGAGAATGGAGAATGATTGAATTTTGGGTCCTGAGTAGGCTTCATCATTCTGCTTTCCTTCTCAGATTAAAGTGTGATATAGCCGCTCTGATGGTTGGCATTAATCCGCCCATAATGACATTGCGAAACACATCAGGGTCATAATGGGCCGGTTGAGTCCAAGCCTCCGCTTCTTGTAATGACCCAGATGTCAGAGGAAACAAATGTTATCGGCGGAGTAATAAATACCCCAGTCAATTTGCTCCTGGTCAGTAAAAAGCTTTGGGCCATTCCGAGGAATTTCCATCAGGGAGAGAGAGGAATACAGACTGATGGTGTCATTATGACAGCAATATGTCATTACCAATCAACTGGTCACCGGCAAAACAGAAACAGCCATGTTTCTGAAAATCCATCAGGTCTTCTTGGACAAACATTATATCCTTGCTAGGGATGCCAACTTCAGAAAAGATAAAGGAAAATAAGAGACAAGGACACTCATAAGATTAAGGACACTCATATTTGTACTGTAGCACACAGTGTACATCATTTCATTGTCTGCAGATAAGTATGTGAACAAAAGGTGCTCAGACATAAACATTTTGTTGTTATGTCAGTTGTGTCTCCGTTTACTTCCTGGTTCCTCCTGTGATCTCCCAGTGTTTTTCCACTCACCTGTTGCATAATCAATCACCTCGTCAGTCTTGCCAGCTGTGTTTTGTTCCCTCATCTACCCTTGGGTAAATCAACCTTGTGTTTTCCTTCAGTCTTTATCCGATTTTGTCCGTGCAATGTTGTGTCTGTACCTTTTTGAAAATAATAATAATAATAATAATAATAAGTTTTATTTATATAGCGCCTTTCCAGAGCTCAAGGACGCTTAAAAGTTTTGCACAAGATGTGCCTGTGTGTTTATATTTGAAGTGTTTTTTTAAGTGTTTTTTTTCCGTTATTAAAGATCATTCAGTTTATTCCTGTGCCTTCATGTCTTCCTCATCCTTCCACACAACCGTGACACCATGCATGTAAAATGTAGCTCTACAAATAAATGTCATGATACACACAAACCATTGTTCAAAATAACAGCATTTGTTTTCAACATTGATAATAATCGGAACTGTTTCTTGAGCAGCAAATCAGCATATTAGATGGAAATTCAGCTTTGCCATCATATAAATAACTAAAAGAGAAAACGGTTCCTTTCGTTTAAAATTAACATATAGTATGCATTAATAAAAGTAATGTTATTAATATTACAACTAGACCAAATGACCAAAAGATTAAAAAGACTAAATGCAGCTGTGTGCCTCAGTAGAAAATAACATTCTCAAAATTGTGTCAGTCTGAGACTACAAGTGATCCTCTCCAAACTCTCTTTGTTCTCTGAGCTTTTTCTGTTCCTCTATTCCTGAGTATCAGAAAGATTTCATTACAGAATATGTGTTTAATATCTGATTGACCAGAGGGCTTCTTTAGTCTCTTATCATCAGATAACTGGTGAAATCTATAAAGGTCAAAATGCAGGATTAATCTCCCAGTGCCAGAAGCCTGGTTTACTTTAAACCCATGAATTCAGATGATCTTTGGTCTCTGAGAATCACAAGACTGTTTCATCCAGGTCCTTGTCCACACTAATACACTTTCATTTAAAAAGGCATCTTTCTTCCTCTCCGCTTTGGTCTTTTGACTGAGACGGTATTTGTTTGTCAACGGAAACTGTCACGGTTCTGTCAGGTTCAGTTTCTAGTGTTCCTAGTTGACAGAGCCGTGGCACTGCTCTTCCTCCCGTGTTTTGTGTGAGGGCGCGTTACGTCATGCGCGCGCTCTCGCGTCCTCGTGTCTGTTGGTTGTCATGGTAGCGCAGTGGGTGTGTCCACCCGTTGAGCTTGTCTCGTGTGCTTTGTAAACACGCGGCGAGGCGCGTTGCATTCGCCGTGTGTTTGTGCCTCGTTAGCGTCTGCCCCGCCTTCTCGTTTCCCGCAATCATTCCCAGCTGTCTCTGATCACTCCTTCCCTCATGTGTCCTTATAGTTCCCTCAGTGTTTGCTGTCTGACGTGGCGTCGTTGTCATTACTTGTTGGTTGTTCTTGCTAGTTCTGTTCCTCGTGTCTGACTGCCCGTGCTATCCGGTTGGTTTACATTCTGTGTCTTAGTTGTAGTCGTCATGTTTTCCCCCTCTTGGGTTTTTCCTTTGTATTTTGTGTTCTTTTGTTATCATAATAAATCCTATTCTTCACCTGCAATTGAGTCCTCCCTGAACGATCCGTGACAGAAACATGATGACAATTGGATTTTAGAGAAAACAATTTGAGTTCGACAGTGAGTGGTTGGATATTTTGCTAATAAAATGATCGTGCCAGAAGAACAGCATGATCAATTTTATCATAGCTTCTCTCTCAGGAACATCTTGAGGGCTTTTACATTTTATGCATGCGCAGAAAGATGATTTAAGCATTTTCAAGTATTTCAGTGTGGATGAGAAACTTGGAGAAAACCCTTGAAAACGCTAGTGGGAGTGTTTTGAAATAAAGAATAATGTAGACAGTCTCAGAGTATGAATATCTTGGTCTCGGGATAGAAGAAGGCTTGCGAAATCTCTTAGTATATTCATCGGTTTCAGTCACATGACCTTTTCATCACAGCCACTGTATTTATGACCACCAGCAGTGGAAAGCAATAGAAGATTCAAAAGCAAGAACTGATAAAAAGAAATGTCAATCATTGGGTTTGATCCATACCAAGTCTTAAGAATAATTTACTGATTTGTAGTTAGCACCAACATTATAAAATCTGTCATTGGCAGACATTTACATATATTTAATGCATAATCAATCTCTATAAACCAGCAACTGTGAGGACATTTAACTGTACGGAAGCCTATACAGTACTTGTAAATTATAGAAAGTTTTCATGTTGTTTATTGGTCTAATCTCGCCACAGTACAAAACAGTTCTGCTGCTGTTGGTATGATTGTAACCGCGGCTTTTAGAGCAGAATTGAGGGTCGAGCTCATGAAGAGCACAACAGGCAATCCAGCTGCAATTTGCATAACGTTTATAATTAGTGTGTGGGTGAGTTTTTAAACTACTATTTCATTGATGACATCATGTTTTTGAGGCTTCAACATGACTTCAAATTTCTCTGATGACCTTGTCACCTGTAACATTGTCTTACATTTTTTAGTTATTAGTATTTTGGAGTGCTTAGTATTCAGTTTGGTTGCTGCTGCAAGGTTTTTACTGTAAATGTTATTTTTCTTCAGAGCATGTCTGTTCTTTCCACCCACTCACTGAGAGTGATTGCCGCCAAACAGTATTTACATAGGATTGCCTTGCATTGTTATCTCTCATTCCACTTCACAAAATCAATTTCCAGCTCTGATATAGAGTGAACAAATCCTGGCCTTTGTTGCTTATTACCTTTTTGCATTCGCACTGTCCTTTTCTCCTTTGCTATCCATCTCCAAGCCACACCTCCTGCTCCACCCACATGAATAATGTGTAAAAGCTATAGACACTTGAAGCACATTTCCTGATTCACATGCATACACTTCCTTTCTCTTTCTTCCTCCCTCTTTTCTCACTCTACCAACAAGCTGTTTTAACACCACTTTTTTCATGCTTGTTCCCCCCCCCAAAAAGGCTCAGCCTGCTAACACATTTTTAACAAATTTGCAACCTGTTATTACTTGCACAGACAGCCAAAATGCCTTAGCAGTAGAATCAATTTAATATGCATGAATTATACACAAATACTATGCTGTGCAAAGAACAGGAGCAACAGATAACTGTCATTCAGAACCAAGTGTTGATCAAGATGAAGCATTTGACAATGTAGATAACAGTTGTCTCCGAGGCTGTGTTCATCATTAAGGGTGTTCTCTCATGGTCAGGAATTCTAAAGCTGCCTGAATACAAGAGGTGCTGAGATCTCCATGCTCTTGTCATCAATTACAAGTGTCAATCTTTGCACTTGATCAAGATTAGAAACCGAAGAGATTTCTGCTAGAATAGAATGTATACAAGCTCCGCGCTTCCCCCCTCTTGCCACCGGAGGGAGTTCTCACACGTATTCTGACACACACACACTACATTTCCCATGATGCTGTTCATTGGATTGATTATTGCACCAGCTGTGAACCATTACACGAACTATAAAAGACTCACACACCACTGTCATGGCGAAGTCTTGATTTGCTGTGGTGATCAATCTGAGCGATTATATTCCGGTCTTGTTTTCCTGTTACCCATTCTGCTGTTACCCGTTACTGATTATGTTTGCCTGCCCCGACCTTTGCCTGGATTATCGCTCGTGATTGTTATCTGCCTGTCTTGACTTCCCCGCCTGTACTACGATTCTGATTCTGTCTGCCTGCCCCGACCTTTGCCTGGATTATCGTTTATGTATGTTCTCTGCTTATCCTGACTATCCGCCTGTACGACCATTTTTATTAAAGACACGCTATTGGATCCCTGCCAGTGAGTCCCTTCCATTACAGCCAGTACATAAAGAGAAATAATAATCTAATAATTTTTGTGGTTGCATGAGTTGCATACTATGTGACAGGATATTATCTGATCATCGGCTGCTTTTAAAAAATTGGCCAAAAGCCAATAGCTGATAGCCGATAGTGAAAATAATAGCTTTTATCGGCCGATACCAATAATTTGTCAATACATCAGTGCATCTCTCATAGATAGATGGATGGACTGAGATAGATAGATAGATACATAGATTATTAAGATTTTTCCTGTAGCTCATTGCTTCAGTGTTATTATAGTGCCCTTGAGTTCATCCGCTTTAAATGAGAACTGAATAGCACTTAGCTGTGAGTAGAAATCAATTTGATAGGTCATAGCCAAAGGGCCTTGAAACATACTTTGATCTTCAAGAAGGAGATCTATTCCCCAACAACGACTTGCCTTTGCCCATCCACACACAAACTTTCACTCATCAAAGTCAGATTGCATCTTCCAAAAAACAAAAACAAAACAAAAAACCCATAGGTAAACTATAGGTCATATGCATAATATAAGAGAGAGGGAAAGAGAAATGAGGAACGTTGCGAATGTTTTTATTGTTGTTGTTAAGACCAGTAAAGATTACTAATGCTTTGTTTAATTGCTTTGCAAGGCAAGTAGTATTTGTGTCATAGTTATGTTTGGTTTACACACTACAATATTTGTTTAGACCTCACTAAAAAGTGGTATTATACATGTCAGGTCTGTTTATCTGTTTGTGAATGGGCTTTTCAGTAGAGATGATTGCTTTTGCAGCGAGACGCTGTTTGCATTAGCGCGCTGGATAATCAGAGTTAATGGGGCTTCGACTGTAACAAGCTTACTTTAGGATTAGATGGTTTTTGGTAACTGCAGTTTCATCTTTTGGGCTGATTTATATTAGTTTTGGGCTTCTTTTATAAGGTTTTTAAGGAAGAATTCACTAAGACTGAATTGCACCTGCAGATAAGATAATTTATTTGTAAGTGTTGATGTAGCACCTGATTCTATAAAATAATTATGCAAATCAGGTAACAGTACAAATACAGCACAAAATCAGAGGTCAGTGCAATATGCATGCAAGTTCCAATCTTGTGAGTTGGTTTTGATTGCAAACTACTATGATCCTGTGAACTTTATTGGGACTGTTACACTACAAAAAGTAGCAAAGGCTAGAGGTAAACATGCTCCACCACAGCAGCTTTTAATTTGGTGAAAGTGTGCTTAATAACACTGCCTTCATCTCTCATTTGATCACCTTTTGTTAAATTATTGCTGCCATGATCACTAGAAAATGCACACAAAATTCTCTTTACCTGTTTTTTGCCAGAGAGCAAAAAGACCTGCCAGAGACCTGCAGTTTCCCTGCAAGTAGGTTTCAATTTTTGTTCCTGGCAATACAGAACACATAGATTTTAGGTTTCAGGTCTTCAAAATCAATTTGCTCTCTATTGTCCTTTGTGGCAAAAACAAAAATTGGAATCTACTTAGGGGAACTTTTTAAGAAGCTGTGCTTCGGCACTGTTCTTCTGCTTGGATGAATGAATGGGTAACACATCATATTAAGAATCAGAAATTAAACAGTAATTAATGTGTAATAACTGTATTTGTAAGTGACTAGTTATGGACTTGTATGTGTAGCAAGCGGAGACTCAGGTTGATCCAAACGCGTGTCTTTATTCGAACACAGGATAGTCAAACAGGCCAGGTCAAAACAGGAACAAACAGTAATATAAGGAACAGGCAAGGTCGTGGTTGAGGAACAAGCAAAACAGAGGCAGGCAAAACAGACAGGACTAGGATAAACGCTCGGAATTGTGCACTGAGGCAAACAAGACTTCGCGCTGACAGTTTGTATGAGTGAGTCTTTTATAGTTTGTGTGATTCAGTACAGATGGTGCAGAAATCAGTCCACTGAAGAGTATTGTGTGAAATGTAGTGTGTGTGGGTCAGTATAAGTGTGAGAGCTCCCTCTGGAGCCAGATGGGGGAGTGACAGGGCTCATGATCGTAACAGTATGCCATTACAAACTATTCATAAGGGCTTCATTGGTTGTTGTCTTATTTTTGTCTTACAGCCCCTTTATACTTGTTTCTGTCCTAACACTAAACTTATTAGAAATAGCTTGTATTAATAGCTTTTAAGTTCTCAGTACACCGTATGAATGTGTAGCTTATAAGTAAGGAGTAAGGCCACGATGGTCGGGACACCAAGGCCACCTGAGCCACCCTGCACCCCTATAGTGTCACGATACATGAAGGGAGGACTCAAGTGCAGGGTGAAGAGGAATTTATTATAACCAAAAGAACATAACGCACAAAAGAACAACCCACGAGGGGGGAAAACATAATGTAAACAAAGATCATATCTTGAACATAAACAAACCGGGAAATAAGGGCAGGGAATAAGACAGGAATACAGACCATGGAAAGCACATGAATGACAATGACGCAACGCCAGACAGCAAACACTGAGGGATTTTATAGAGCACATGAGATCTCCCAGGGTTTTTCCACTCACCTGTCTTTTCATCAATCACCTCGTTAGTCTTGTCCGCTGTGTCTTGTTCCCTCAATCATCCCTTGTGTATATCTTCTCAGTGTTTCTTTCAGTCGCGTTAACGTCAGTGTATAGTCCTGTCTACGGCTCTTGTGGTTTTCTTTGAGTTTCTTTATTAAAAGTCATTTTAAGTTCATCCGTGCTTCTGTGCCTTTATCCACACAACTATCGACTGTGTCAAAAACAATTATATAAACTTTAACTGAACAAATCTTGCAGCACCACATAATTACCTCAATACTTGATCAAAATGGATCAAACAGTTGCTCTTGAGCTTTGAGATCTTCAATGGATCTTTTCATTTCAGGATTAACACGACTGGCACATCTATTTGCAAAAGCAAGCAATGTTTCCATAGTGTTTGATTTACTGGATTAAACACTAGGGTGCCGTAGGTCATCTGCTATAAATACCGCCTTTATGTATCATCAATAGTGCTTCACAATTCAATTCAAATGTCTGTGTTGAAATGGACTTCTGTATTTATTTTGAGCTCATAGTTAGTTCGTTTTTGTTTCATAGTTAGAACAGAAATATTTACATTACATTTATGCATTTGGCAGACATTTTTATCCAAAGCAACTTACATTGCCTTCAAGGATCACATTGAATCAGGTCTTGCTTTCCCTGGGATCAAACCCATGACCTTGGTGTTGTAAACACCAATGCTCTACTGTTTGAGCTACAGGAAAGCTGGGTATAAAGGTGATGTAAGACAAAAATAAGACAACAAACAATAAAGGCCTTATAAATAGTTTGTAATGGCATACAAGTTCACAACAAGTCACCTAAAAATGTAGTTATCACTCATTAATTATTGTCTAATTTCTGATACTTAAAATTACAGACATTTTGAAAAGACTCAAGGACGAATGAAGGAAATTTCCCATCAAATCAAACCCAACAGTTCACAATATAACTCATTGAAGTGACTCAGGAAACTGAAACTCCTTTTGAACACTGTTTTTTTCTCTCTCTCAATGTACTGGTTCATGAACTAATTTCAAACAAAATAAGAAATAATCTGTATTTCACTGTGCTTATCCTGTTTTTACGATCATAGATTTTCTAGAATGCAAAATGATTGCCTTTGCACGCTTGGAATGCTTTAATTGGAACATCACACTTAGAAACTTAGAAAGAGAAATATTTCAACAGGAGTGTGGGAAAAAATAGATTTTTATGAATAGTTAAACAGCCTTGCACATGTGGATGGAATTTCATTCAAATTCTCTGCAGGAGAAATAATGGACGTGTCTCTTTTCCGCTCCGCTGGTTGAAAACGGAAATTCAAACAGTCTGCTTCTATTGAAGATAACACACCTTTTTATTTATGGATTTATACGGTTTTATCTAAGTGGCAGTTATTCCCTTCTTCCCTCTCCTTTTTCTGTTCAGTCACTGACTTTCTCTCTCCATCAGGGTTAACCATGTTAAGTGAGCAGGTTTTCAGTACAGCTGGTGAAATATTCCGTTCCAGCATGTTATTTATGTACCGCCATTGTTTTCAGGCTGCTAAGAGGACACAGGAGGATAAATAAAGTGACCTGTGGCTCCTGCAACCCAACAGTACAACAGACACCTGTTGGCTTAAGTTAAATATAAGTATAGACTGAATGTCACATGGACAAACAGGAAAACACAATCTCATTGCATCCGCTTTTTTAAGAAAGCATTACAGCAGTACGAATGGATGGCAGTATCTTTGGAAATTTTGGGTGATCAGCTTTTTGTAGCTGTTGGTCTTTTATTCAATTTAAATATCTAAATGTTTGTGAGAAGAAGAACCATTTTAATCTGCATATATGATGGATATAGGTTATGCTCACATATTTCGGTATGGGACAGTACAGTACGGCTCTGTATTTAATGAAGCACATGAAGTTTGTTGCTCATAAACCCGATTATCAGTTTCCAGTTCTACTTTATATTAGCTTTTTAACTATATCATTTTTAAATTACTAATACTTGCCATTTGTGTCAACATGATTTTCTACTGATATGATTAAAAGGAAAAGATTTTGTACCGATCTAAGTCACATCACTTAACAAACTTAATTACTGCATGTTTAGTATAAAATGCAAGAGTAATTTTAACAATTTAATAATTGTTCAGTTTTCATTGTAATGTCAGCCAATTTACATGTTCTGCCATTCATTTTAATGGGATATTTATTTTAATGGGTTATATATAGAATTTTCTTCTAACTAAATTTGGCCTTTAATTAAATTAAAATGCCATGTTGTTTCTGTCGTTTCTTTCAGAAGTGCTAACTTTTAATTTCTTAATCCTTAGCTTCTACATCAACCCTGCTATACTATATTTCCTGTACTTTTTCCCCTTAATTGTCTTCTTTCTTCATTGTTAAAGTCTTTGGTCCAAACAGAAGTTTCCATTGTCATTACCAGCACTTTTTCTCCTTTTTTTCTTTCTTTCTTTCTGAAAGTGTATACATCTGTTAGGGAAAAATATGTGTGAGGCTCAAGAACTCCAATAGAAACATCTGCTCATTGGTAAAAGATTGAAATAAGAACAGCTGCATCGATTTGAAATGTAAGAGTAGAACTCAAGAAATGCAAACCACCAAAAATGTAGTTGTCAAGGTGACAAGAATGACAGATTAATGAGAGCATGCCCCCCCCCCCCCACCCCAACTCGATCTGCACTATTATTCAGCCAGAACTTGGTCATGAAACCCAATACTCTCCTCATCTTCGCACTGTCCCATATCATATATCTTATCATTGAGTCAAGGTTTTTCCATAAATAGTCAACTGGGAATTCAAATAAATTATTCATGAAGATTTTTGAGTGATCAATCCTTAGTGGTTGGACAAACCAAGGCCGCCTCCTTGCCTGGCTGCTTGTTTTGAAGAAGCTGAGGCAGATCAGGTGGGATTGCCAGACGGTGACTGAAGAGTCTGCTGCGTTTTGAGCGATGAAACCTTGTTGCAGATGCAGGGTTGAGCGCACCATTGCCCTGCGCCCCTCGGAGCACACGCCGGTGCCATCCTCTAAAGGCGTCATGGGTTTTGAATGGTGAGAAAGGAGATTAATGTGATATTGATCATAACATGAATTCAGTGGCAGGCTTTGGTTTGGCTATAATAGCGGAGTATTACTTTGTTCCCAAGCGTGTCCTGAAATTCACGTCCAGTCAATATCCCATTAGAGAAGTGTGTTAGTACAGCTGTGTGTGTATGTGTGAGAGACAAAGATTGTCGGTTAGAAGGATGCAGTAAAAATCACATAATAAATCATTTATTAGGTAGACATATGGCTGCCTGTAAAAATCAATGGTGATTATTGGTGGCACATCAGCACCTTGTAACTTTACATACACTCAATTTTCCTCTCAGCTACGGCTTTTGTTAGTTTAAGGGAAACAGCCTACAAAAGGTTTAACATGGAATAAAATTGTATTGAGAACAAACATGTAAACTTTGTTAACAATGAATTAGTACAGTATGTTTAAATATATTTGTTTAATATAATTTAATAATTTAAATGTGTTTGTTTAATATGTTTAAATATGTTTACATTTTCATTACAAAAAAAATAATAATAATACTATAGAAACATTATGCTATTTTGAAGGTTCCTAATTTTGTATGCTGGTCTCCAACAATAGGTTTTAAAGGTCAAAAAACACTTTCATTTTCTCATAATGTACACCATAGCATGCATTTCTCAAAATTTTGGATCAAGGATCCGGTCTCTCTAAACCCCTTCTTTCCAAGAACCTACTCTGTTCTGATTGATCAGATGGCCAAGTCTATTGTGACTGGTCTACTGGTTACAGCATGTGCCAGAAATGACGACAACGTTGAGAGGCTGGATAATGTTATTAACACTGTTTTCTGCAAACATTGTTTATTTTAACCCTTAAACAGTGTAGACTTGGTTCTGTCTCTTGGGAGACAATAACTCCATTTATCAAGGACTTTAATCTTTGAAACTTTGCAGACCCTTTATATTTACAAATAGCTACACTCACCTAAAGGATTATTAGGAACACCACACTAATACTGTGTTTGACCCCCTTTCACCATCAGAACTGCCTTAATTCTATGTGGCATTGATTCAACAAGGTGCTGAAAGCATTTTTTAGAAATGTTGGCCCATATTGATAGGATAGCATTTTGGAGGAGATTTGTGGGATGCACATCCAGGGCACAAAGCTCCCGTTCCACCACATCCCAAAGATGCTCCATTGGGTTGAGATCTGGTGACTGTGGGGGCCATTTTAGTACAGTGAACTCATTGTCATGTTCAAGAAACCAATTTGTAATGATTTGAGTTTTATGACATGGTGGATTATCCTGCTGGAAGTAGCCATCAGAGGATGGGTACATGGTGGTCATGATGGGATGGACATGGTCAGAAACAATGCTCAGGTAGGCTGTGGCATTTAAATGATACTCAATTGGCACTAAGGGGCCTAAAGTGTGCCAAGAAAACATCCCCCACACCATTACACCACCACCACCAGCCTGCACAGTGTTAACAAGGCATGATGGATCCATGTTCTCATTCTGTTTATGCTAAATTCTTTAAACAGAAATCAAGACTCATCAGACCAGACAACATTTAGAAATACTTGTGCGTGAAAATCTCAGTAACTGAGCAGATTGTGAAATACTCAGACCGGCCCATCTGGCACCAACACAACCATATCACGCTCAAAATTGCTTAAATCATTTCCCATTCTGACATTCAGTTTGGAGTTCAGGAGATTGTCTTGACCAGGACCAACCCCTAAATGCATTAAAGCAATTGCCATGTGATTGGTTGATTTAGATAATCGCATTAATGAGAAATTGAACAGGTGTTCCGAAGTATCCTTTAGGTTGAGTGTATTTTGCACACTACATGAAAGGCAATATCTGAAGAAGCAGAAGTGGGGCACTTTAAAGGCCACAGCAAATATGGCAACATCTGCTCAAAACAAGGTAGCAAAATAATTAAAAATATTACATTGAGCTCTATTTGTACCCCCCCCCCCCCTTCTCTTATCGTCTATTTTTCTTAACTTAATTTCTTCTTACTTAGTTCTCTCCACCCTTTCCTTCAAGTCTTCACTTTCCTGTCCTAATTTTCTCTTTCCCTCTAAACTCTCTCTCTCTGTTCTCGCCTAGGGTTTAATTAGTATGAACTCAGCGTCTCACTCTATGGCATCTGGCTACTCGGCTGTTGTTTTTCAGGGACTTTTTTTTTGTAGATGTCTTAAATTTTCCTCCTTGTCTCTCTCCTTCCAGAGTGCCTGATGGCTTTGAGGACACTGTAGGGACATTATATTTTATAACATGTACCAACACTGCTGAGTGAAGTAGAGCTAATTTGAAAAAGAGCATAAATCACAGTAGGAAGAGAAAGCTGTATGAGACATTAGTGTGGGTGTGTTATGGAGACAGTGAGTGTGTCGAACAGATGGAAACTGAAGAATGATGGCCCATATCATTCATATGTGTGGTGGCTGTGTGTGTCCACACACTGGGCTCAGCTACAGGTGGCCGCTAAATATGACATATTGTCAGAGTTAATAAACGCAGAGATGATAGGACAGATGTTCCTGTGCGAAGACTGGTGGGTTGTCTGAATGCGTAATGATGGAGGTTGATGATGTCATCTAGCTAGTGCAGAAGGTGGGTTGGAAAAATTGTTGTCATGATGAATCATGATTCTTCCTCAAACGATTCTGGTTTGATCCACAAAAATGTTTAATCATAATGGGTAATGGGAATGTTAATGAAATTAGCTTTTTGAAAAGAATATACAGATAATTACCATGCTGTGGCACAGAGGGCACATCTGGAAATGTTTTTAAATCATTAATAAAGTGTGTTTACATACGCAAACAAACATACTGTAGGAGGGACAATATTCTCTCAATTTCAGGCAAAAAGCCCTCATACAAAAAAGGAGGAATAAAAAATACTTTATATTATGTATATATATATATATATATATATATATATATATATATATATATATATATATACACTATACAGGGAGTGCAGAATTATTAGGCAAGTTGTATTTTTGAGGATTAATTTTATTATTGAACAACAACCATGTTCTCACTGAACACAAAAAACTCATTAATATCAAAGCTGAATATTTTTGTATCAATATTTTAAGTAGTATTTAGTTTTAGCTATTTTAGGGGGATATCTGTGTGTGCAGGTGACTATTACTGTGCATAATTATTAGGCAACTTAACAAAAAACAAATTTATACCCATTTCAATTATTTATTTTTACCAGTGAAACCAATATAACATCTCAACATTCACAAATATACATTTCTGACATTCAAAAACAAAACAAAAACAAATCAGTGACCAATATAGCCACCCTTCTTTGCAAGGACTCTCAAAAGCCTGCCATCCATGGATTCTGTAAGTGTTTTGATCTGTTCACCATCAACATTGTGTGCAGCAGCAACCACAGCCTCCCAGACACTGTTCAGAGAGGTGTACTGTTTTCCCTCCTTGTAAATCGCACATTTGATGATGGACCACAGGTTCTCAATGGGGTTCAGATCAGGTGAACAAGGAGGCCATATCATTAGATTTTCTTCTTTTATACCCTTTCTTGCCAGCCACGCTGTGGAGTACTTGGACGCGTGTGATGGAGCATTGTATCCTGTACCACTGCTTGAAGAAGGTGTCTTCCAGAAACTGGCAGTAGGACTGGGAGTTGAGCTTGACTCCATCCTCAACCCGAAAAGGCCCCACAAGCTCATCTTTGATGATACCAGCCCAAACCAGTACTCCACCTCCACCTTGCTGGCGTCTGAGTCGGACTGGAGCTCTCTGCCCTTTACCAATCCAGCCACGGGCCCATCCATCTGGCCCATCAAGACTCACTCTCATTTCATCAGTCCATAAAACCTTAGAAAAATCAGTCTTGAGATATTTCTTGGCCCAGTCTTGACGTTTCAGCTTGTGTGTCTTGTTCAGTGGTGGTCGACTTTCTGCCTTTCTTACCTTGGCCATGTCTCTGAGTATTGCACACCTTGTGCTTTTGGGCACTCCAGTGATGTTGCAGCTCTGAAATATGGCCAAACTGGTGGCAAGTGGCATCTTGGCAGCTGCACGCTTGACTTTTCTCAGTTCACGGGCAGTTATCTTGCGCCTTGGTTTTTCTGCACGCTTCTTGCGACACTGTTGACTATTTTGAATGAAACGCTTGATTGTTCGATGATCACGCTTCAGAAGCTTGGCTATTTTAAGACTGCTGCATCCCTCTGCAATATATCTCACTATTTTTGACTTTTCTGAGCCTGTCAAGTCCTTCTTTTGACCCATTTTGCCAAAGGAAAGGAAGTTGCCTAATAATTATGCACACCTGATATAGGGTGTTGATGTCATTAGACCACACCCCTTCTCATTACAGAGATGCACATCACCTAATATGCTTAATTGGTAGTAGGCTTTCCAGCCTATACAGCTTGGAGTAAGACAACATGCATAACGAGGATGATGTGGTCAAAATACTCATTTGCCTAATAATTCTGCACTCCCTATATATATATATATACACACATGCATACACACACACACGCACGCACGCACGCACGCACGCACGCACACACACACACACACACACACACACACACACACACACACACACACACACACACACACACACACACACACACACACACACACACACACACACACACACACACACACACACACACACACACACACACACACACAGACAGCCACTGTTACAATCATGAACTCTGTTACTCCCCTGTCTGGCTCCAGAGGGAGCTCTCACACGTATACTGACACACACACACACTATATTTCCCATAATGCCGTTCAGCAGGCTGATTATTGCACCAGGTGAACTCTATATCCCGGACTATAAAAGACTCACACACACACACACACGCACTGCGAAGTCTTGTTTTGCTATTTGCTACCATTTCCAAGCGTTTATTATCCTGCCTGTTGTTCTGTTTTTGACCCTGCTGTTACCCGTTACCGATTCTGTCTGCCTGCCCCAACCTTTGCTTGGATTATCGTTGTTGCCTGTCCTGACTATCCGCCTGTACGCCCATTCTTATTAAAGACACGTTATTGGATCCTTGCCTGAGTGGCCTTTCGTTACACACACACATACTTGGAATGGACACAATTTTTTAAATAAATGATTTGATGAGGAGAAGGTTAGAAAGAGAAAGAGAGCAGCATTTGTTTTTATTTTAACTTTGATTATTTTATTGCTGAATAAACGTATTAATTAATTAATGGATGGCCCCAAACTATTTAGTCACAGCTTCTTTTGAATAGTTGTTAATATTGAAATATGTCTCTCAGAAAAAAACAGAAATACATGTCATGAGCACATGAACTCAGTGGCATAAGGAATATTAATTTAATCAAGAATTACAATTACAAGAGGTACAGAGAGAATCATTTTTGGAAACAGATTGAGACTCACTGAATCAAAATCAAATTGAATTGTGAGGTGCCTAGCGGGAGAGAATACAAAAAAGGAGGAAGATATTGATGAAGGGAGAGACAGAGAAAAAGAAAAGGGTGACAGACAGAAACCTTCTTAATCAGAGCGTCTCATTCCAATCGTTTGCCGTAGGTTAGGCCTGAGATTGCTTTGGTGAATTGGGGGATTAGAGTTGGTGCCATCGCCACCCAAATGTCTGCCTCTCTCTCCTCAACTCTAGTCTAACAACTTACACAAATAGCCTCCATGTCTGCAGATTGACATCAGGTGAAAATCTCATTATAAAGACAGAGATGCCATCTTCTCCACCCTTTTCCATTTACCTGCATTTGAAGTCACCTGAGATTTAAAGGTGGTGGTTTTGTCGGCCAAGTAAAAGACTACTTAAAAATGATTTGTAGATTTGGTGACAGAAAAAGCATTGTTAGTGTATGGAGACTTTATTGCCAAGGAGATACTCTGGTGATTCAACAACCATTGAGTCATTCTTTGCAAAAACTTTGGCACGCTCTCCACATAAACGAGTGGGTGGGAGGAAGAGGGGGTTTGGCTAGAAAGAAAAAGAGAAAAACACTTGGGGTACCCAATTAAGGTCTTAAAGATGACACATCGGATATCGACATTGACAGTCTCACCATGGTAACCGGTTTCAACGAACAGTCTCTTTCCCTCCCTCTCCGTCTCCTTTCTTGCCATCGCTCCTTGTTCTCGTTGGATATGAAATTTTCATGAGACGTGCTAGAGCGGGTGTCCACCTGAAGCCCCGAGGCACAGGTGCGATGAGACTAATGGGATCTACATGCAAAACAGCGGGAGGATGGAAAATAAGTGCAAAATAAAGCCTAAACAAACAAGTATGCAGACAAAATCGGTCTAGACAGTTGAAGTCGAGATTTCTTTATATACACATTCCCTGTGGTTTCACACATTCATGCTGGTGTTCTGAATCAAACTGCACACCTACATTAATAATTCATGTGTGCTCCTCGAGAGTGCCATAAATTACAGTGGGGACTAGACAATGGACCCGTATGGCAAGAAAACAAACAAACAAACAGATATATTCAAATATGTGCTAAATATATTATGTAAATAGCACAAATTAAGGAAATATATTTTTCAAAATGCACATAAGGGCAAGAAAAAACATTTACTATCTTAGGCTGTTTACACCTGGTATTATGATGCATTTTTGGTTGATCGAATCACAAGTAGATGAGGGAGACATATTCTTGTTTACACCTGGTCTCTTTCGTCCACTTTCAACCGTTCTGTCCTGCTTTTTCCAAGGGGAGGTTCTAATGGATGAAATAAGCTTACGCAATTTATGTATGAACATGCTTGGAAAGGAGCATCAGCTTTCATTTTTCTCTGATGGCCACAAGACCGTGCCGAATGCTTATACTTTCAAATTGTATCAAACCTGCATGAATGTCTTCTGTGGAACATAAAAACAGATATCTTGAAGAATGTCTGTAACCAAACAGATGATGGGCCCCATTGACTTCCATACTAATCAAGCTATTAGACTTTTTATGAGAGGAAAACTTTATGCCGATATTTATATAAAGATCCATTTAATCAAAAAGTTGGTTTAGGAGTATATTTTATGAAATTTCAGTCGTTGAAATTTAGTTATGAAATATTCCTCACTCACATCACATCATTCACACTTGTTCGTTGACTTTCATATAATCTCCCTAAAGTCTTCCTGTGGTGTATGTTATATACATTTATGAGGTAATTGCATATGATCTCCACTAGAGGGTCACCAGCAGGGGTTAATGGGGGTGACGAGTGATTCACACGTATTAAGCTGAGAGCAGCATGAGTTAAGTGTGTTCAATAATAATAAATATGAGGTTCTGAGGCAAACATTATTGTGCGTGTCCAATACACTACACGGGAAGAAATACTACATTTCCGTATTGTGTTTGCGTTATCTACGTAATTTATGTAATCTACATAATCCCTCTCTCCTCCTCCTCCACACATGCCACTAATGTATCGTCTGTCTCGAAGGTAAGAACTCATAATTAAAACTACATTTTATTTTATTTTATATCACAGGAATCCTTATATACAGTACTATAATTTGTGTCTGTGTATATGTCTCTATAGCAATTAAAAACATGTTTTTTTTCATTGTTATTAGCTCTAATAAGGGTGTTTTTTAGAGGGCCGGAATGGATTAATTTTTTCCCTGTTATTTCTTTTGTGGAAAATGATTTGAGATATGAGCAGTTTGAGTTTATTTGAGTGATTATGCTTGTATCTCAAGGTATTACTATATATTGCATATTCGTAGTTATAATATAATAAGTTACAATCATAAACTCTTCTCATAACAGATCTAGTTAAAAATCCATTCATTTTCATTCATTCATTAGAGTTAATTTCTCTAGCAAATGAACAAACTGTGGACACCGTATGATTTGCATGAGGTAAATGTACTGCTCAATCAGTGTTTTATGCGGCGGCTGAGAGAGCGCAGAAAAAAGACCAGCAAATGAAGGAAATATTTTGATCAATTTGATATATATAAAATCATACATGCTTTTATAATGACTGCTGTATGCATATTTGGAATTAAAAACACACAAAGAATTTGAGAAGTTTCAGACCTGGGGGTCATCCAATCTCTAAAACCCTTGGAGTTATTTTTGGGAATGCTGCTGTGGTTTAAACTAGATGTTCTCGGTCTCAAACCTAGTGGGAGTCTGGATGCAGAACAGCTAACCTATTTGCTATGCCACCAGCATCCTGTCAGTATCAATGTTCTGTCAGTCTTGCAGTTTGAATCTTTCAAATTGTATATTCAAAACACAAATAAGCATAAAATATACTTTTCTCCGCACATAACAGACTGCAACACGCATCAGTTTTCACAGCAAACAGGAGTACTTGGGGGCCACGACCAGCACGCCAGGATATGCATGAGTGTGTTTTATCATCAGATTCGTGAGCATCCCCGCATGTTGAATTTCACCTGCTGCCGCAGAGCTCACCTGCTGGGAATGGCCAGAAATGTCCTGCTCATTCAGAGACTGATTTTCTTGGAGATGAAATGCTCACTCACATAGAACAGCACCCTTACAACAGGTCATAGATAAGAGGGGGAGAAAGAGGGGGCACTGGGGTTTAAGCAGCCACGATGTGACACACAGAGCAGATATGACCGTTTCAGCCGTGCTTTTAGGGTAAATGTTCCATTACAGCCGAGCAGGGGCTCAGATGTTGGAGTGAGTGTAGAAAATGAAAGCGAAAGAAAAAAAGAGAAAAGCACATGAGGATAGAGGGTGAGTGTGAGCAAATTTAACGAGGCAGACAGATAAGCTGGAAAACCTTGTATGTGGTTATAGAAATGCACAAGACATTTAAAGGGACAGTTCACCAAATGAAAAATCATTTAATCAGCCATGCCATCCTTCTTTCTTCAGATAAACACAAATAATCAATCCATGTGAGTCCATACACTAATGCAAGGGAATGGATGCCACTCCATTGCTGTGCGTGGTTTTTCAAGCATCAAACAAGTGGCACCCATTCGCTTGAATTGTATGGACAGAGATGGATTATTTTACGAAAAAACCTTGTTTGTGTTTATCTGAAGAAATAAATTCATATACATCGGGGATGGCAGAGAGTGATTATAAAATTATTTTCATAAAAGTTTTAAAATTTCAATAGAAAACACAAAATCCAACAATATTTAAGGCTAAAAGTTGATGTGTTTGTGTGATCTATAACCAGACATAAAGCATAAAGCATCTGATATATCCGTGTCTCTTCTCTGCTAATAGCAGGTGTGAGTTGGGTGTTCTGATGCTCTGTCTACCATTGTGTTATCCAGGTGTGTTCTACGCATTGGTGATGAAGATTGGATAAAGCTAACTAACTAATTAGTGAAGACAAAAAGACCTGTCTCGCAATTGAGCGTGCTGCAGGGATGATCTATTTTGGCCAAGACCAGGAAACGAGTTTGCTTTGTAGCTCTTCTGCTTCCATTGTCCCAAAAGTCAGTGGGTTTTTTGAAAGGGCTTTTAATTAAACGTCTAAAAATAAGCTCGGTTGTTATCACATGCTTAATGGGATAGTTCACCCTGAAATGAAAATTAAGTCGTTTTTTAATCTCATTCTCAAAGATGAACAAAAACACAAGATGAAATGCAACGGCTAGAAATTCCCAAAAAAGGATCTGTTTGCTTTCTTCATTGAGGCAAATATAAATTATTTTGGGTAATGATAGTTGACAGATATGAAAACGATACTTCTTGTTACTATGAAAACAACAGATATATTCACCTCAGTACATGAATTGTATTTTATTCTTTATCTTAAGTGTTCTGTGGTGCTTATAGAGTTTCATGAACACGCACCTCGCGCAGCCATGCACAGAAGACCAAAGGCCAAGGTCAAGAGTTCTTTTAAATTATACATGCAATTTTGCTTTTTCACCAAACCCTGTTATATATACCCCAAGAACACTTGAAATATATGACCTGCATATAGTTTCAAGAGTTAGCTAAATGATACATTACATTTCTATTTTTTTTCCACTAAGCTCTATTGTATAGGCTACCCCCAAAACACCCGTAAATTAAGGCACATGTCGCATTGGATCATTGTGTGAAACTTTTGAGGTTTATGCTGGTCGCTCTTCACTACTGTGGACAAACATGACTGTCACAGATATGTTGTGTCTCTTCACTTCCTGTTCCCTTCCTTGTGCTTCCCGTGTCATTTCCTGCACCTGTCATGTCAATCACTTCCTTGTTAGTTGTCACCTGTTCCCAATCTCCTAGTGTATATAAACCCTCTTGTTTTCAGAATCAGAATCAGAATCAGAATGAGCTTTATTGCCAAGTGTGCTTGCGCACACTAGGAATTTGTCTTGGTGTTGAAGCTTCCAGTGCACATATACAACACAACACAACATGAGTTTACATAGCAAATAACAATAACAATACATAACATACACAGTACATGTGGTCACATGCTGGGATTTTTTGTATGGAGTGGGAGAGGGAATAGGTAAGGACAGAACATCCGTCTGCATTGTTTTTCTTTCCCTGCGCTCTGCCCAGCATTTAATCTCTTATTAATTCAACTGTTCAAGAGTGAAATAGCCTGTGGAAAGAAACTGTTCCTGTGCCGAGATGTTCTAGTGGCCAGTGATCGGAGTCGCCGTCCTGACGGTAACAGTTCAAACAGGGTGTTTCCAGGGTGAGCAAAGTCTGTGATGATTTTACCTGCTCTCTTTTTCACTCTGGAAGAGTACAGGTCCTGGAGGGCTGGCAGGGAAGCACCAATAATCCTCTCTGCAGTCCGGATTGTGCGATGTAGTCTCCCGATGTCAGATTTGGTAGCTGAACCAAACCAGACAGTGATGGAGGTGCACAAAACAGACTCAATGACGGCCGAGTAGAACTGTATCAGCAGCTCCTGCGGGAGGTTGAGCTTCCTCAGCTGACGAAGGAAGTACAGTCTCTGCTGGGCCTTTTTTACAATGGAGTCAATGTGATTGTTCCACTTCAGGTCCTGAGAGATGGTGGTGCCCAGGAACCTGAATGACTCCACTGCTGCCACTGTGCTGTTCATGATGGTGAGTGGAGGTAGAGCAGGGCTGTTCCTCCTGAAGAGGGGGTGCAGGAGGTGTTGGGGGACGTGTGAAGTGCAGATCAGAGTGGGTGTGAGTTGTGAGATTGGGTTTCTCAAACCTGCAGTAAAAAGTATTTAACTCATCTGCCAGATGTTGGTTCTCAGCAGGTCGGTGGGTTGGTGGCTTGTAATTGGTGATATTCTTCAGGCCTGACCAGACAGCAGCAGGGTTATTTGAAGAAAACTTGTCTCTCAGCTTTTCATGTCATGTCCCATGTCTTTGTTGATTGTTGACTATGTTAATATGTGTGTGGATGGTCATCTCCGTGCGCTGAAGTTTTTGCACTAAGCGTGTGCCTTTTGTTTGTATTTAAAGTTGTTTGCTTTTTTAATAAAGAGAGTTCCAGTTTGAACTTGCTCTCCCTCGTCCTTCCGCATCACACACCGTTCTCCTTGTATAACAGCGAACAGGACTTAAAAAAAATTCTCCTATTGTGATCCATTCAAGAAAGAAGGGCCTAAAGCATTAGAACAACACTAGCGTGAGTAAATTATGACTTTCATATTTTATTTTAGGTTGAACTATACTTTTTTTCTACAAGAGAAAATACATCAGCAGTAGTCCTTGTGGTTGAAAATAAATGTAAACTTTAAACTTTTACTTGTATTATATGGCAAAAAGGTGATTGCTAACAAAACTGGACTACAGAGGTTGTGGAGGACATTACACATCTTCACACCTAAAAGGAAAACTAATAGCTCTGTCAAAAGTTTAATGGTGGTGATGGTTTTCTATAATAATCCAATGGAAAAACAAGCTGGGTTTTCCTCAAGGGAACCAGGATGATGCTAACTTCTGACTTGCCCTAGAAAAATACGTCATCATTGCAGCACTCTATAGACTTTGATGTTACCATGTTGCTAATCTAACGGCACTAATCTACTAGACTCAAAAATACATAGCACACAAAAACGGAGGGGATAGTTTTTGATTAAGTTATTAAGGGCAATGAACAATAATAATGTGTATGAATAAATCATTTATAATAAATTATGCAATATTGCATAAAAAAGAAGAATTGTTCACTTTGATTTCATGGTGAAAAAGGGATGGTTCACCCAAAAAGGAATCTGTTTGCATCTTGAAAGATGACTCACTGTCCACTTTGGTCCTCCCTCACTCATCCAGCTCCTCTCGGACTGGACTCTACGGTTCAGAAGTGGCCGAGGCTGCTTCTAGATGCGTTTCCCCTGATTGCTCTGCTCCTAGGAGTTCTGGAGAGAGTTTGCCGAGACAAGGTCTGTCTCACCTTAACTGTCCCGCGGTGGCTGGGGAGAATGTGGTTCTTGCACCTAGTGTCCCTCCTTGACAGACCTCCTGTCCCAGGCAGGCGGCTTGATGGCCCATCCCTGGCCAGAACTGTGGAGACTGTGGTTTTGGCCACTTAGGGGGCCCAACTTATAGAGGCTGGTCTGTCAAGTGAGGTTGTTGAGACTATTCTCCACTCCAGAGCTCCGCCCACAAGGAAACTGTACCCCCTGAAGTGGAGACTCTTCAGAGGCAGTTGAACCCAGTTACCTGTCATTTTGACAACCTGCTGGTGTTCCTGGAAGTCAAATTCACGGCCAGCAGTACGTACTAGGGTTTCGGCCTGGGATCTATCTCTGGTGTGGCTAAAGCGTTTCTTGCCATAGCCAGGCTATTTGCTTAAAGTAAAACGGCCCAATTCATCGTACAGCAGGCCTTCTCTCCTCCACCGTTTCTTGATCATGACAAGGAGCTGAACAATATTTTCTGTCCAGTGTGACCACAGAGCTACCCTGTGGTGCAAGACTGACCAGTTGTTTGTCTGTTTCGGGACCTTTAAGGGGGCCCCGGCTTCTAAACTAACAATGAGCAGGTGGATATTTATTCTTATGAGTCGACCGGACAACCTTTTCCTATGATGGTTCATGCCCACTCCACTTGGAGCGTTGCTGCCTCTAAGGCTCTTATTGTCTCTTGCGTATGTTTGTGATGTGTCAGGCTGGTCCTCCTCACATACCTTTACGAGGTTATACCAGTTTGACCTCAACTCTGCTCCAGGAATACTGGTGTTATAGTGAGCTACGTTTCACCCGGCAGGCCTTCGTCACTGTGGTGGTGTTGGCATTCTTGTTCCTCTAGCATTCCCTCTTCAGTGAATTAGGTTTACATGTAACCTGAGAGAATTTTTCTCTCTGTAATTTTTTATTTTCTTTACACTGCTAACAGCCTAACAGTCAAAAAAGAGAAAAAAAGATATTCCTAAATATACTATCTATAACTACAGAATGTATCTCAATTTTGATTTCCTGTATTGACTCATGAATCCATGGAGTTTTGACTAGAGAAAAATGCTAGGTGACATTTTGATCATGGGGCTGGGCTTGACTAATCGATAAATAGTGTAAGAGACTTTCTTCTCAAGTCATTAATAATAGAATCTCATTTGAAGCTGTTGCTTAGGCAACCATATAGCAATTTCTGTGGCAGTCCTGCCTCAGCGAGGGAGGTTAAAACATTGAAAACACTGTTTGAGGTAAAAGTTTTTAGACTGCTCTGCCAAATCACACAGAAACAGTAAGGCTCAAGAAATATGATGAAGTCAAACATGGACCGCTTATGGGTTGCTCTGCATTTTCTCGGAAGATTTAAATAAATAAAAAAATCTATTTGAGCTCCCAGTGTTACTGCATAAATCAGGGGTAAACTGAAAGAGAAAGACAGAAATCTGGATTCTAATCACCAAATTGGCATTATTTCCTCAGCAACCAGAGGGAATGACATCACCAGAATAATGCAATATGTCCATGTCAGAGAACCAAATTGTCATTATGCTGCGAAGATATTTGAAAAACATTAATTATCTCAAAAAGTGTGTGTGTGCATTGGAGTAGTTAGTTTGGCACACCAGATCTAGATAGTTCTGGGTGTGATCCTCCCAGGGCAAAAGCAGGGCAACAGCTGGGAAGTCCATCTTGAAGTCTTTCTGTGGTGACTAACCAGGTCTGTTCTTCTGTGAGTCGTATGTTGAAGAGAAGCACAGCAATGATTCCAGGAAACAAACTTTATTCAAACACAGAGCTGGGGAACACGGCGTAGCACAACGCATAAGAGACAAGAACAGCCACAGACTGAGAGAATCAGGCTGTGTATATAAGAGAATGTTTAAGAGTCAGGTGACAAGACTATCAAGGGAAGTGATTGACGTGACGGGTGAAAGGGATGAAACAAGGAAAACCACACTTACATTAATAGCATAAATATATCAGAAATTGCACTTAACGGGGCAAGAAAATTATATAAAATATACATATAAATAATTAGCTTGCCCCTTTATACAATTTATAATATATTTAGAGAGTTTAAACTAAATATAACTTATGTAAAAATATAAATACATTTACATTAAAAGCATGGACGATACATATGTGTAAATATAAGTGAATAATCACTTGGTGAAATAGTTTTTTTTTTTATTTTTACTTTTGACATATTTGACTGACAGATCAGTCCTGAACATGACTGCTGTAATCTTTCATTAACCATGTAATTCCATATTCTATTCATAAAAAAAGAATTTAAATTTCAAGTTTTTGCATAAATTCCAAAATAGTAGCAGTTAATTTGATTTGTGAACTGATGTTCAGCTGATCTTTTTCATAATTATCTTTTTTCAGATGTTCAGTCAGCATGCTAAACACTGCAGGTGGAATGATGGTCATAGACACAGAAGGTGTAACTTTCATTTTAAAGCTGATTGCTCACTAAACTATGTACAGATCATGTTTTCAAGTCATTTTAAGTTTGATTTTGACATAACAATTTGATATGCAATAGGGTGAGTTGTAGAATTACTTATTAATTAGTCTTCCCATCAATTTGTTCAAACTGATTTGCAGAGCAGGCACAAAAATGAAAGATGGGATTTATGGAACGACTGAATAGGCAAATCATTTCGAGGCTTTACTTTATTTCAGTAAAACATTCTCTTTGTGACTTCATTCCAAAAATATAAAGCCTGTCCATGCAAGACTGAAGATGTGACATATGTTGTGTTCTTCAGGATTTTACTGTAAGTAATGTCAGTCAAATCTACAATATTAAGGGAAATTATAATTGTACAGGGTATGACATTATTGTCAATTATTTCCTTTGATATTTTAGATTTTAGACTTTCACTAAAATAC
The DNA here is from genome assembly GCA_037043235.1 of Rhodeus uyekii. Classification (NCBI taxonomy): domain Eukaryota; kingdom Metazoa; phylum Chordata; class Actinopteri; order Cypriniformes; family Acheilognathidae; genus Rhodeus; species Rhodeus uyekii. Next base: position 2,907,665 of record JAWRVZ010000032.1, on the reverse strand, counting down.
TTAACACTTAGACAGCATATCTCTCATATCTATGGTGTTTTTAAGTATTTAATTGTAAGTTTAATTAATCTAATAAAATATCAAGAGAAATAATTAACAATTCTGACTTGTCATACCCTGTACATACACTAACCCACACACACTCACTTGAATCTGCTGACACAGGGAAGAGGACCACACTGAGACCTTGCTTTTTCAAGCCTTCTCTTCCTCTGTAGTCAGAAAACCAGAAGATCAAAAGCACCATGGCTTCAAAGTAGGAGGAGCAAGTTATCGGCAAGCCAGAGGGTTGAGCATCTGTCATAATGACTGCTGCGTTTTGTAGTCTCGTCTTCAGTCCAGGGTTCTACTTAAGTCCGTGAGGAGAAGGACATCAGCAGTTCTTCTGCTGTTCTGTCTCTTGTTTTCTTTTTCACACATCATTTGTTGTTGTTTTTATTTTTGTTTTTTTGGTCTGAGTTTGCAAAGTTTTTGTGAAATCCAAAAGAACTTCAAGACTTTGATAGCCAACAGCAAGATGGCCATTATTTTGTAACTTTTCACTGATTTTTCACTGAAAAAGGCACATGGTACATAGAAAATTCCTAATCATAAAGTGAAAACCATCATTCATTGCATTGTTTTATGTTTCAGTTTTGTAGATTGCTTCATCAGATCTGAATGTGGAGAAGTCTGCTGTTAAATTGGGAAAATATTGGTGAAAGGTAAGACTGTTTCAAAGTTTGGTAAGAAAATGTTAAGAAAGAATGGCACAATTTCAGAACAGAACCTGTAATGAGCAACTTGGGGTGGTGTAGTCTAGTGTTTATTGGTCTTGGATGGCGACGGAGTATTTTCAAACCTCAGAAGGGTAGATCCATGAACCATCACAACACCTTTGTGCCCTTGAAAGACACTTGGCCCACATAAGCCTGTGGGTACCTAAACTTGCCAAAGTCACTACCTTTCCTTTCCATCTGTAATTTGTACAGCAGAAAAGAACCAAACTTCCTGTTCTAGTTCAGAACTACATCACGTTTATGCACACCACGCCTCTGCACTTAGTCACAATTTCAATCACAATTTGTGATGCAGCTCGAGTTCCCTAGAAAGGGAACGTCTCAGGTTACGCATGTAAGCATAGTTCCCTGAGAGGGAACGAGATGTTGCGTCACAAAGCGTTCCCCTAGCGCTTTGTGATGCAGCTCGAGTTCCCTAGAAAGGGAACTAAGTAACTTGCATTACTTTATTTGAAAAGATATTAACTCAGATATTTTGTTTTACATTTTAAAGTAATACGTTACTCTAAGTTTTTGTGAATTAGGACACATTTGAATTTCAATTGGTGTATGGCAACATCTCACTACAAATAGTAAACTATTACTCAAGACCAGTCTTGATCTTGTGTCGGTCTCGACTGAGAGGACTTTGGATTTTATCTCAATACCACAACTGCGAGGACATCTCTAAATTTCTATGGTATTATAACATCGCTTGCGTGATTTGATGTAAAATTTACTGCCTAAAATGCAATCATGTCTAAATTTTATGCTTTAGATATTTTACAAGACAGTAGATACAGAACTTTTCGATGAATTTGAGGACTGCCGGTCTGGTCTTAGTTTTGACTCTCTGCCTGCCGTGGTCTTGGTCTCAATATGGTCTCGGTTTAGGTGGTCTTGACTACAACACCACTAATAACATCGTGAATGTCTTGTGATGAAAATTCTGTGTATATTGATAAAATTTCATAGCTACCAAAACAACTATGAAGAGAGTCCTAAAGATTTAATTTAAAACCAATATGTGTAGTGAGTTATTGTGAATTAAAGTACCAGCTGGATAAAATGAAATTTCACCTGAGTAATGATAGTTCAGTCTAAAAAAAGTCCTGTTCATCTTACAAGACTGTGTCGACTGTAACTGAATTAGACATGTGAAATAGACACTCCTCTACATAGCCGTTTTGTCACCAACTGGATCAGACATGTTGTGTCACAAGACTCAAGGGAACGTTGTGCAACGCATGTTGCTTAAAAGCAAGTCCATCTCTTTCTAGCTCCTCCTAATAGACTCTCCTGACTCTCTGTCTGTGTTTTTGGATCCAGGCGAATTATTTTGCTTTCATCAGGAGAGCTGATCTGTTGGCATGGAAATCAAAATGCAAATGGCTGTGAAAGGAGGATGCACTCGATAGAAATTCAAATCGCACCAGCAGCAGCTTGTAATCATGCGCAAATTCACAGTGCAGTGTTGACATTATTAAATTTTGAGACAGATTAAGGCATTATGGGAAGCTTTGTGTAATCCAGCGAATCAGCATATTGCTTCACTTTCGCAAACATGCTCATAAATTCCATTAGAGGTGATTTAAGAGTGACGTTAACCTCTGAGATGGAGTGTCATTTTTGTGTGCATGTGTTTGTGTGTGGGTTGCAGGTTCAATATTATACCTATTTTTTAGGAGCATGACGCCCAATGATTACTTCTCCGGTTATATAACCTTATAGCTGAAAACATCCACTGGACATAAAGAAAGCAATTCTTGTGCGCTTTCAACTTGTAGCTTGCTTCAACATCTAATGGGTTAGTCTGCTGTTCTCCAAAACGAACCGCTTCCAAGGTCAAATTAAAGGTCTCCTATCTTTTTTTCAAGAGTGAGCTTCATTTTGTCCCACTTGTGTTCAGTTTTAGCTGTACTGGCCGGTAGGTCATCAGTGCTGCAGCTTAGCTTGATATTAGGCCCTTTCTCAGTACAATAGTTCATGCTGCATTTTTGACTCCATCTCTATGAAGCAAGTGAGGGGGTGGAGAAAGATAGATGTATAGGAATCACAACCTTTAGTTCTCCATGATATTTGACCCCTGTGATCAGTACATTCCCACGTTCCCCCATCACACAGCTCCTTGAGTGACAGGGTCACGCAAGAGGTCAATTTTATATGGGAAATTGTTTGGATAGAGCGTTTGTATTATCTTCAATCCCCCAAACGCAGTTAACTTATGACAGCTCAAAGGGCAAATATTGCCTTGATACTTCTATTCTCGAGAAAGTTGCCAGAGCAAATGAGAAACCAATAAGCTATAAGTCTGCCGAATTTAACGGAAAGCTCTACAGATTTCTGCAGAATTTAAATGGCTTCATTAGCGCTATCTGAATGGGATTCGTTTTTCAAACAATGTTTGGGTTACAATTATTTACAGGGCGTCTGCGATTTCATACTGTATACTGAGCCGGACAGGATTGAGTCTCTAGTTCTTTTTTTACATGAATATGCTTGGTTCAATACAAGTTAAACTCACAGATACAATTATTTCAAATAGTTTGCCTTTAAACATTTTGTGTGAACTCAATGAAAGTGAAATCATTTTTGTAGAATTTCACAGCAGAAACATGTAGCTTATGATGTAATAAAAAAGCACCTACATTAATTCCTCTGTTAAAATGAGTGTGGTATGTGCGATAAATATTTAAATCATCATTACAATAGCTGTAGGGTTTAAGGGTTTATGGAATTGTGTTTTTTATGGTTACACTATATGTGAAAGTTGTGAAATCAGATATAACTTTAACATTTAAAAAAATGAGTATTTCACTTGCATTGTAAGCACCACACCGTAACCCAGATTTTTTCTTTCTTTGTAATAAAATTTAAAAAAAATTGTGGTAATCAAATGCAATTGCTACAAATTCACTGTTCATTGAGCTTAACTTTTACTGAACCGATACATAATAGTCAATTGTCTGGACACTTGGGATGCATGCAATAAAGTAATACTATCTTATCAGTTTAGCATATGTCAATGAATACAAATACAGCACAATCAGCAAAAAATGTGAAATAAGCTTACAGTTTCCACATGACCTTATGTTTTCTAATCATAGTACTAATAAATGGTCATACTAATGTCCATTGGAATGTAAGGTGGCTTTAGTTCTTATATGTGATATCTTTTGCAGAAACTGCAGAGATTGATGTTTTTTCAAATCAAACAAAACAAGAGGAAAAAGTGATCTCTACATCGTCAGGACCACAAAGAGGATTTCAAGAGCTGAAATCTATCAGAAATGATTCCTCATCATAGATGCATTGAAGCCACAACTCTATCACAGAGTGCAGTTTCCATTTCCTTTCTGTTACACTTCTGAATCCAAAACTCAGGATATTGAGTGAGTCATTGGCATCAACTGTAATGCAGTATGCACTGAGGCATTATATGAGTCCAGCATCATTCTGACAAGCATTATCAGCTCTCTGATTGCAGCTGTGGGATTTTAAAATAGACTGTGCATAAAAATGAGCATCAAAACTGTTAACTGTGCAATGCTTCAATATTCTAATGATATAGACAAAGTTTTGAAAAGCTTGAGAAGTATATGTAGATTAATAATAAAACACACTTAAGGGAAAAATATATTTTTAAATGTATTTATAAGGTGATATAATTTGTTCAAGATCATATAATTGGGATACAAATTTGAATGAGGATTTCAATTAGGATTTCAATTAATAGCATATTAACAAAAATATAGGGTTTATAACATGACATAATTTTTTTTTGTCTGAATCTATTAAGTATATTAAGTTATTATTAGTAATTTTGTTTTAAGTTTTGTAATATAGTATACCAGAACGCTGTGCCACTGGAAAAATTCTACAGAGACTATATATTATCAAAACCATTACATATGCAATGTGTCTTGTGACTTAGTTTCAATTTTGCTTTTTGAATTCTGAATCCCACAGACTTTACAGTATATCTGAGCCTATAATTTATGGGCTATAATTATATCAATATGTGGGGATACTGAAAATGCTTTGGAATAAATGCTTACTTTTCACTTTTACCTCAGATTCGTGATCATGTGTACTTTGTGTATTGTCAAATTTAAGATCAGATCACATGAATGACTGGAGCCATTACTGTTAGATCTTACTGCCCCACTTGACACCGCTGACCTTAATATTCTCATTGATTGTCTTAGAGACCAGGTTGGCATTGAGGGTTTAGCCTTGCTAAGCGATTCAGACTCTCCTTCGCTACGCGGATCTTCTGAGTTATCGCTCTCCGAGTCTTCTTGTTCTGAGTCCCAGTTCCTTCGTGTCAAGTCTTCCCCAGTGGTACCTCATCAGATAAGCTACCCACAAGTAATTCATCTGTTGCCTTGCCCTAGCCACTGTTTCTGTGCTCGATCCAATAAAACCCAGCTACTCATGTCTGTTGTCTGTGGTCGATCATGACAAGGACTTTTTCAGTCAACCAGTCAAGGGAATTACTCTTCATCTGTTACCCCTATTATGTGTGGGGTTCCTCAGGGCTCAATTTTGTGACCAGTTTTGTTCTTCCTTTATTTCTTTTTCTTCCTTATATGCTACCTTTAGGATTGATCCTTGAAATATGGCATTCATAATCATTTGTATGCGGAATGATTTATATTTATTTACTTTTGAATCATAGGAATCAAATATCTCTCTTTTAGATCAAACAGAAGATCACTGGTGTTTAAATTGCCAAGGTCATAGGTTTGATTCCCAGGGAAAGCAACAACTTATTAGAATGTCAATGTGTTCCTTGAATGTAATGAATATGTTCCCATATGCATGAATGTTTGGATGAGGGTAAGTGTTGGTTGCCCAACAATTTTCTTAAAATTAACGAGAATAAGTCCTAGTTTATTTTATTTGGTAAAAACGGATGTGTGGAGGATGTCAGTGACTGCCTGGGGTTACTTCCAGGGAAAAATTGTTCTAGTTTGAAAAACCTTGGTGTCATTTTTGACTCTGAGCTCAAATTTGATCATCAAATGAATGCAGTATTTAAAAATAATCCTTTATCTAAGGTGAAGTCTCTCCTCTCTTTTGAGAACATGGAGAAAGTTGTGCATACTTTTGTGTAATTTCATTTGGATTATTGTAATACACATTCCTCATAATTTTGTGTGACTTGTGCCACAGTAGACCTTTTGTTAGCTTGGACCAGATGGGATGGCCTTTGTTGTCCTCGTGCATTGTTGAGCCTTGGGCACCCAACACCCTCTCATCGGTTTGTGGTTTGTCACTCCTTGGACCCTGCAGGTAAATTCTTACCACTGTAAACTGGGAGCAATCCATAAGCCTTTCAGAGATACTCTGACCCAGTCACGTTGCCATAAAAACACATTTTAAATATAATAATTGAATAAGTTTTAAATATTTTAATGAAGATAAATTGTGAAGATTATTTGGTATAATTTGATTCTTGAAAAAAAAAGCTGCACAATCATTGTAAACATTGATAAACATTAATAATAAGAAATGTTATTTGAGCCTCAATAACAGGATATCAAAGTAATTATTGAAAGACTATGGAATCGAAGCCTGGAGATTTGAATGCACTGATTAATTAATAAATAAAAAAGCAAATAAATTACATTTGAAAAATGTATTTAAATATATATATATATATAATTTTTTTAAATTGTAATAGTATTTCACATTATTACTGTTATAATGTATATTTGATCAAATAAATGTAACCTTTGTATGCATTACATTTTTTCCAAAAAATCATAATGAATCCTTAAAATCTATACTTTATTGTTGTGAATTTGTGTGCGTGTGTGTATGTGTGTGTGTGTGTGTGTGTGTGTGTGTGTGTGTGTGTGTGTGTGTGTGAAAGAAATCTTGAAAAGAATCAGATTTGGGTTATAAATAGATCTAATAAATGCACTCTTTGTCTGTCTATCTTGAAATGTCATCATTTATTACCTCTGGCAATGCTGAAGGTGAAACATTAATAGACTACAGATTAAACAAGCCATTTCTCACTCTGAACAGTTTTGTAAGGAAAACTTCACTATTACTATTGCTCATAATTTGATTTATTAATTTAAGAGCTGCTCAGTGTTCTCTGTATTCTCATCATGATGGTTATTGTCTCTGCATTCTCATCATGCCTCCCTGATTCAGCCTCAGCATCCTAATCCTGTCGCATTGATGCGTCGGTGTGTCTGGATTGATAATGGGCTTTTACCAGTGTGTGTTTGTGTGTTTGTGTGTGTGTGTGTGTGTGTGTGTATGTGTGTGAATGATGAAGAGATACAGTGTGTATGTGTGCTTGTGCGTATGGTCCTGGTAAACCCTACATTTTGAGGACAAAATATACCCACAAAGATAATAAACCAGTCATTTTTGACCTTGTGGGTACGATTTTTCGGTCCCATGAGGAAAACGGCTTATAAATCATATATGTGTTTTGAAAATGTAGAAATGCAGAATGTTTTCTGTAATGTGCATGGGACAGAATATACGGTTCCCTTTCAAGTGTTGAAACACTTTGGGGAATACTTGGACGATAGTCTCGTGAAGCACTATGTAAATGATTGACCGATCGATCGACCGAGTGTGAGTGATGGTCGCAAGTTGGTGACGTCACGAACCACGGTGATAAATATGCACCGGAAACCGGTGAAGGTAGCTTAGAGGAGTGTCTGAAGCAAGCCTAGAAGGTGCGAGGTGCTGAGGCCAAAGATGCAGCGTCTTGTTCCCTCTTCAGGGACCTATGATTACATACGTAACCTGAGACGTTCCCTTTCAAGGGAACTCGCGCTGCGTTGAACGCTGTGGGGAATGATATACCAACGCCACCTTAGTAACGAAGGCTGACAAGTGTCTCATAGCTCACTACGAGAGAACCCGTGTTCCCGGAGCAGAGGTCAAGCTGGTTGAGGTCAAGCTGGTAAAACCTCAAGAATGTGTGTGGGGAGGATCAGCCTGCCGCACACAGACATCAGACAGGGAAACTCCTGTAATGAGGGCCTTAGAGGAAGCCACGCTCCTAGTGGAGTGGGCACGGACCCTGACAGGAGAGGGGGATCCGGCTGACTCATAAGTTAGTGCTCGCACTAGACAGACCTTGTTTTTAAACTCCTGGTCCTGGTCACCAAAGGGGGGAGGGCAGAAGGGCTGCAGCACTATAGACTGGGCCACATGCGTGGGCACTTTAGGTACATAGCCTGGCCTGGGATGGAGGAAGGCTTTTGCCACCCCAAGTGCAAACTCAAGGCAAGAGGGATCTACAGATAGCGCCTGTAGGTCCCCAACTCTTTTTACAAAGTGATAGCTAATAAGAAGAGAGTCTTTAAGGTGAGGAACTTTAGGGGAACCTCATCAAGAGGTTTGAAGGGTGCCTGGGATAAACCCTGGAGGACCAGGGATAGGTCCCAGGTAGGAATCTTAGTCTGTACTGCAGGCCTCAGCCTTATGGTACCATGGAGGAAGCGTTTGACAAGGGGTCCCTGCCAATAGACTTGACACCCAGAGGTAAGTGATAAGCAGCTATGGCAGCCACGTAAACCTTCAGGGTGGACGGGGACAGCCCTGCGGTGAATCTATCCTGCAGGAACTCCAGTACTTTGCCAATCTGACAGGTAACTGGGTTAACCTGCTTCTCACTGCACCAAGAAGTGAAAAGTCTCCACTTCAGGGTGTACTCCTACTTCCTGATCTCGACCGGTGCGGACGTGTCTTCATCTTCTCTGCCCTCTCTGCCCTGCTCTGCCCTAGCGCTTCGGTATTTCGACTATTTGTCTTTTTTCTCTGACCCGCTGCTCGCTGGACTCCTGAAAATACTGGAATGGAATTGATTAACTGGTCAATCAGCACGATTGATAAGATTTTTTCACAAAGGAAGGCTGCCCCGAGAGAGCCAAACTGCCCGGACGGGACTCTTACGCTGCTGGGTATGCGATGGACTCGTGGAACAGCTGGCGGGTCCTGTGCCTGGAAGCACTGTCCATAGAAGATGCAGTATATATGATTGGATTACTGATAGCGGGGTTTCTACTCTTTGGCTTTGAGATTGCCCTGACTTATCGGAAAATTGGTAAGACAGCTGCGAGCAAATTCACCGTGCCGCTGTCTGAGGCTGACCGTCTGAAGGAACTAGATCAGAGAATGACATCAGATTGAGGAACTGAATGGCAATTTATGCGAACTAAAACGTAACAACGCAGTCCGAACAGTGAGTCAGATCGGTGAACTCTCACGAACTGTAACCGGTCTGGCCACAAGGTTAGACGAGGATCGAGCGTGAACGCTGAGGACCAGAACTGATTGATTGTTTATGATCCGGACAAATTCCGAAGATCATCAAATGGATTAAAAACTGTATTTGCCCCTGTCTCTCGGTTTGGGAAGCCAGTGGACAGCTTGGTTGCTATCTCTCTCTTTCCCTGGGAACTGCCTTATCTTCAAGGACAAAACCATAGAAACTGAACTAAAAACATCTGTTGTTATGGCTTCACCCCCAGAGATCCGTCTTCCTATCGGTCTTATCTATTTCTACCTACCCCCTCCTTTTCAGTGTGAAAAGGGTTGCCCTTCGGGGAAAACCCTCTGGTTCTGAGCCACCACTGTAGTGGCCTCATGTGCAGTAAACAAAACAAGATAATGCTGGAAGCTGCTGCCATGAGACCTAGTACTAGTTGAAAGTGTTTTACAGTGAGTGACTGGCCTAGTTTGACTTTCTTGATGGTTGTTAGGATAGAATCGATGCGAGCGGGGGAGAGCCTCACTGTCATTGAGGTCCTATGCCTCCCTCGTCGAGGTCCCTTAGGATAGGCTTGTAGCAGGGCGGTGGTGTGAAGATACTCTACTGCTTGGCTGGAAGCAGAGTACACCCTGCCCACATGTGCAGATGTAATGATGGGATTTTTGGGCAGCGCCAGGACTTTAAGCGATGATACCGATTGCGGAGAGAGTTGACTCACAAGCACCTCTTCCACTTTTGGGCATCGCGCCATAACCGTAGTTACGCGCACCCACCAAATATGCAAACATATTGTTTTGTGGTGTAAATACTCTGTGGGTGGTGGGCCTTCTCCAGGATCTGGGAAGAAAGAAGGGGGATGGACCCGCACTGGCAGAAAAATCTTGTCTAATTTGCTTTGTTTTAGAATGAACTGTGCTTGCTCCTGCTGGCCAGTCAATGTTCAGTGTAACCACAGTGTGAGACACTACCTCGAGTAGCTCCTCGTTCACTGGAGAGGAGGGTGGCGAATCCTCACTCTCAGCGTAGACACTAACAATATCTAATTCCTCAGAACTAGCTAATTGCAGCGCCGGTGCCTCTGCCTGGTTGGGAGTCTCGTGTTTGGTGTGTGTGCGCGTGTTCGTCCTTGCCGTGAGCGTGCAAGACGAGTGGTTCCTCATTCTCGTGTGCTCTACATTATGTGAGTGGGCGCGGTTTCGAGCTTTGCTTGAACCGTGTCCTCTCGGGTCTGTGTGCAGTGTTGTAAGCACGCGGTTCGTGTTTACATAGGCCGCGTGCTTTCATGTTGTGTTTTCGTGTTGTGCGCAGTTTGGATTTCACCAGCTGCGCCCTGTCTTCGTGTTTATGTGAACCCGTGGCGATGCGCGTTGGCTGCGTGTTCGTGTCTTGTCACTGTGAAACCCACCCACCTTGTTCTCCTGGGTAACTTTGATTGATCCCAGCTGTTTCCTTATCAATTACCCATCCTCCTGTGTGTATTTAATCCCTTCAGGTTTGCTGTCCTATGCTGCTTCATTGTTGTTTGTCCAGGAGTCCTAGTCGAGTCCTAGTCTACCCCCCCTCTCTCGTGGTGGTTTACTTTGTGTCTTGTTTTTCTTATTTTATTAAAAAAAGAAACCTTCCCCCTGAGATTGGGTCCTCGCTCATCCTTCCCAGAATCCTGACAGAAGAATCCTGACAGAATATTAATAGTTAAAAAAAAAACAATAATAATCTGAATGAGACAATATATACAAATTAAAAAAAAACAAACAATTGAACTTTTCTTTTCCTGATAAAAATCCTAATGGTGCTTTAGAAGAAAGCCAGCTATCCAAAGATATGTCAGCCAGCCTGATGTCAGCAGACCCAAACATGCTCAAAGACTGACAGGCATAGCTCATTGATCTCATAGCATACCTGTTTCAAGGATATCTGTCAGTAGCAGCATTTTATGCTTGGTATTAAAAAGATATCTTGAATATAACACCCTTAATATTATTCAATGAACCACAAAATAAACAATGAACCAATGGTTCTCAAGAGGTTTTGGCTCAGAACTCAGAACACTTTCGTTAGTCATCAAGTGCTTGTACAACATGACCAAAATATTAAAATCTACAAATATTAATATGAACTGCAGAGGTCCAGCAATATGCAATATTATTAACAAGACCATGGGTGGATGAGGATCTTGTTAAATGTTGCAATTCAGATTGAAACAATAATACGTTGAAAATGAAATTAAGATCATTGAAATATTTTTGCTGATATACAATGCTGTTCATACTTTTATTGGTCGCACATTTAGAATTTATAATGTTAAATTCATAATGTTTTGCTTATATTTCAAATGAGTGCTGCACTTTTGAATGAGCAGAACTCTTCATCAAAGAGCTCTGAAAAAATGACTCATGGTTTCCACAAAAATATTAAGCAACTCTGTTTTCGACAATTGTAAGAAATGTTTCTTGAGTGCCAAATCAGCATATTAGACTGATTTCTGAAGGATCATATGAAGACTGAAGTAAATTCAGCTGTGCATTCCTGGGAATAAATGAATCGATTTAAAAAATATATTAGAAAACTATTTTAATATTTTAATACTATAATAATATTTTTTCTGTTTTTGATATTTTTGATGCGCATAAGAGACTTTTAAAAAAACATTCTGAACGCTAGTGTAGATGACCAGATACAGCATCACAGTCTAGAATAAAAGTATGTTGTCTAATTTTGATTTTTTTTTATATCAATACACATCAACAGATTGGACAACAAAGAAATTACCACTAATACAGCTATCTATTGTAAATGCTGGTTAGACTAATTAGTCAGATTTTATTTTATGATGGCAGTATTAACAAGCCTGTTTCTGTGCAGTTGAAATTTTTGCAGCTTTAATCAGGACACATGAAGCACAACTGTCAAAGAGGAGCCACTTTGCTTTTCTAAATAACATCTGAGCAGTGGTACCAGGATGACAGAGTGCCAGTGTACCAGCGTGCCACATGATTCTGCTACGGGCCCACAATGAGCTGAGTGTTTCAGTACAGCATGATGAGAATTCTCATCACACAGAATACAGAATTCTCTCTGGATTATACACAAGTTTAGTTTTATCTTCCACATAATCCTCACCATGCCCATACTTAAAACCTATCTGCATTACTTTAACAGTTCTGAACTGCTGTTTGATGCGCTTGGCCTTTAAATCTGATCGGAGACTGTGTTAAACGTTTAACAGAAGAGGCAATGGAAAGTTCAAAACGTTTGACTTTATGTTGGGTCACGCTGTTAATTGATTCTCTATTATATCTACAGTGCAAGAAGTCCTCAAATGGTCCTCACATGGACTGGACTTCTACAAAACATGTAGGAGAGAGATGCAATAATTTACATTATGTGAAAACGTCTCAGGTTACGTACGTAACCATAGTTCCCTAAGAGGGAACGAGACACTGCGTCAAGACGCGATTGGGAACGCTTCAGTGTATATGTCTCTTGAAGCACAATAAAACCAACGTGCGGGCGTGTACGTCGCCGAGATGACGTCATCACGTCATGACCAAGGAGTATAAAGGCACGTCACGACCCGGAAGCGGGTTAGCTTGAACAGTGTCTGAACAGGCCGGCATGCCTAGGAGCTGAGGCTGCAAGAAGCAGTGTCTCGTTCCCTCTTAGGGAACTATGGTTACGTACGTAACCTGAGACGTTCCCTGTCAAGGGAACTCGCACTGCGTCGAGACGCGATTGGGAACGAGGAATACCCACGCCGCCTCAGCGTACGGGGTATGCCAAGCGAAACGTAGCTCACTACGATAACGTCAATGATCCCAAGGCGGGGTTTAGGTCTAACTGGTAGAACCTAATAAAGGTATGCGGTGAGGACCAGCCAGCCGCATCACAAATGTCCGCGAGGGAAGCCCCTGCGAAAAAGGTTTTCGAGGCAGCCATGCTCCGAGTAGAATGAGCTCGGACAGACAGTGGACACTGCTGTCCTGCCAGCTCACAAGCTAAAGAAATAGACTCTGAAATCCATCTGCTCATAGTAGGCTTAGAAGCAGGGGAGCCTCTGGGGGCCCCAAAACAGACAAAGATTTGGTCTGACCTACGCCACGTGGCAGTTCTGTGGACGTAGGCGTCCAGTGCTCGCACTGGACAAACCTTGTTCTTTAACTCCTGGTCATGATCCGTAAATGGAGGAGGACAGAGAGCCTGTAGTACTATGTGGCGCATAGGACTAGAAAGCACTTTAGGTACATAACCCGGCCTGGGATAGAGGAAAACTTTAGCCAAGCCGGGCGCAAACTCTAAACATGAAGGGGCCACAGAGAGGGCCTGCATGTCACCAATCCTCTTGAAGGAAGAAATGGCGAGAAGAAAGAGAGTTTCAAGAGTAAGGTGCTTATCTGAAATCTCGTCCAGCGGTTCAAAGGGAGCCTGGGAAAAGGCCTGGAGCACCAGGGACAGGTCCCAAGGAGGCACCCTTGAACGTACTACAGGCCTCAGCCTCTGAGTGCCACGTAGGAAACGAACTATGAGGGGGTCCCTGCCCAAAGAGGCACCACTCAAAGGTACGTGGTAAGCAGCTATGGCAGCCACATAAACCTTTAGTGTGGAGGGGGACAGCCCTGCTGCGAACCTTTCTTGCAGGAACTCCAGCACGGTGCCAACCTGGCAGGTAACTGGGTTCAGCTGCTTTTCGCAACACCAAGAAGTGAAAATCTTCCACTTCCGAGCATACAGTTTCCTCGTGGACGGGGCTCTGGAGTGGAGAATGGTCTCTACAACCTCGGCTGAGAGACCAGACTCTATGAGCTGGGCCCCCTCAGGGGCCAGACCCACAGTTTCCACAGTTCTGGGTGAGGATGGAAAATCCTCCCCTGAGCCTGGGACAGGAGGTCCCTCCTGACCGGAATCTCCCACGGAGTGCCGTCTAGGAGGGACACCACGTCCGAAAACCACACCCTGCCCGGCCAGCGCGGGGCAACTAGAGTGAGACGGACCTTCTCCCGGCGAACCTTCTCCAGAACCCCTGGGAGCAGAGCTACGGGGGGAAAGGCATACAGGGGTAGATTTGGCCACCCTTGCCTCATGGCGTCCAGGCCGAGAGGCGCTGGAAGATAAAGGGAGAACCAGAGTGGGCAGTGAGTCGTCTCTCGAGACGCAAACAGATCCACTTGAGCCTGGCCGAATCTCTCCCAAATCTGCTCCACCACCTGAGTGTGGAGTCGCCATTCCCCGGGCCTCGGCCCCTGTCTCGACAGGAAGTCTGCCCTCAGGTTCTGGGCCCCCGGGATATATATCGCTCGAAGAGAGAGCAGTTCCCTCTGGGCCCAGAGAAGGATCCTGATCGCCAACTTGGAAAGTCGACGAGACCGGAGACCTCCCTGGTGATTTATGTAGGAGACCACTGACGTATTGTCGGTTCGGACTACTACATGACAGCCTCTGAGGTCGGGGAGAAACGCCCGTAGCGCCATCCAGACAGCCATCATCTCCAAGGCGTTGATATGCCAGGAGAGGTGGTGCCCGTCCCATAGACCCCTGGCCGAGCGGTCCCTCAGGACCGCCCCCCAGCCCGCGCGGGACGCATCTGTCGACAGCATGACGCGGTGACAGATAGCTCCCAGTGCGAGCTTCTGGGAAATAAACCAGTTCTGCTTCCACGGATGCAAGGCTCGAAGGCAGCGCCTTGAAACCTTGATCAGACGGAAGGGGTTGCCCCTCGGGGAAAACCCTCTGGTCTTCAGCCACCACTGCAGGGGTCTCATGTGGAGCAGGCCGAGTGGGATAACACTGGACACTGCCGCCATGAGACCCAACACTCTCTGGAAGTGTCTGTACAGTGACTAGCTGGCCTAGCTTGATATTCTGGACTGTGGGCAAAACAGTAGCAATGCGCACGAGGAAGAGAATCTCGATGCCAGACTGCTACCTGCTGTGACTGAGAAAAGGATCAACAGATCGTTGATGAAACACAGCCCAGAATCGTGGAGCTAGGGAAGCTAGTGAAGCTGAACAACAGCATGACGTCCCTAATGTCTGGGAGAAAAGTCCAACAGACCTTATACTGAGCGATCCCTCAGGACCGCCCAAAACCCATGAGAGAAGTATCTGTCGACGGCATACGCAGAGACAGAGTGCTCTCAGTGTGGGCCTTTTATGGGACGAGAAGCGGAAGCGGTTTCCTCTGGGAAAACCTTCTGGTTCTGAACCACCACTGAAGGGGCCACATGTACAGACGACCGAGTGCACCGCACTGGAAGCTGTTACCATGATGCCCAGCAGTCTCGACTGCTCAGTGAGTGATTGGTCTAGCTTTTGCTATTGACTGCTGGTGGGATGATGTCGATGAGCACGGGTGAAAGCCGTGCTGGCAACGACACAGAATCCCAACAACGCTTCGGAAGGTGGCTCCCAAATGAGGATACAACACCTTCTTACTTGCGTACAGTCTGAGCCCCAGCTCCTTCCAGTGAGCAAGAACGACATCTCGATGCCAAACTGCTACCAGAATCAACCAAACATTGATGAAATCTGATGAAATCAGAAACCTTGAAGGTGCAGGGTAAAAGCTAGACTGAACAGAAGAACCAGACCGAAGCCCGTAAACTCTGGCTGGGAACTCCAGCTGAGCGTTCACTTCTGTTCCATAACCAGAGCCTGCTCGGGGGCTACCACTCGGGCAGGCACCCTGGATATTACTGCAGGACCCATTGGGACAAAACCGTACTCCAATAAGGTAACCAGCCTCTCGAGGCTGGCCTCTGGTATTTCTCGAACATCCGCTCCAGGGCCCTGCTTGCAGGGGAAACCTGGAGTGAGTGCTCTAAGACCCTCCTCAGAGGGGGCGACCTCCCAAGCGCCACCAGAAGTATGGGTGGCGACTAGAGAGTCCCGCCTCGGACCTGAGTGCCTGGCTCCCTCGGGATACCAACGCAGCACAGTGTCCAACAAAACCTCCCCATGGGAACGGTTCAGAGCCACTAGTGAAGGGAACACAAGTACAGGTGACTGAGTGCATAGCACTGGAAACTCTGCCTTGACGCCCAGCAGCCTCAGCTGCTCAGTGAGTGACTGGCCATTCCTAAAACGTGCATGACCTGGTTCCCTCGGGACACCAGGCACGCAGTTAATCGTTAAAGGGTGCTTGCCCAGGCAGTCCCCTAGGAGACTGCCAGGTGAGAGTGGAGCGACAGCGAGCACAGTGCGCTCACGCACCGGCTACGCATGCCCCAATCGCTGGTGAGGAAGATCCTCATCAATATGACACTTACAACATCCAGTTCCTCAGAACTGGATAGCTGCAGTATCCCCTTAGGCTGACAAATCCAATTGCGATCCTCATGGTCGAGACAGCCACTGAGCCTCAGCAACAGCGGGAACGGAACCACGGGGACCGCGAGCCTGAGCAACTTCCTCAAAAGACGCCAGGCGGGATCGCCATGCCCGATACTAACAACGTCCAGTTCCTCGGAGCTGGATAGCTGCAGTATCACCTCGTCAGGGTCGGAAGAAACCGCCACAGGGCGTGCTTCCGGTTCCTGAACGAGGCCAGACCTGCCAGGTAAGGGTGGAGAAAAGGCCAAGCCCGTCTCTGACCCCTCTGACAAGTCCATCTGCGACCCCCATGATCGCAGCCGCCGCTGGGCCTCAGCCACAGCGGGACCGGAACCACGAGGAACGCTAGCCTGGGCGGTTTCCTCGAAAACCGCCAGGCGGGATTGGAGCGTTCGCAAATTCATTTGCAAAACAATCTACACAATCAGTACCCTCGAGCGCTGATCGTGCATGCCCCTCACCCATTTACCTCGGTGCTGGAAAAAGTGCGTTGAAACCAGGTCTCGAACCTCGGTCTCCAGCATGATAGGCAAACACAATATCCACTGTACCACAGGAGTTATAAACATACTGATGACACAAAGTAAATACAACACCCAACTCCTCAGAGCTGGGTTGTTGTTATTCAAGTCGGAAGAAACCGCACAGGGCGTGCTTCCGGAACTTGAGAAGTCCCCGCGATAGGGATCGCCGCTGAGCCTCAGCTGCAGCAGGACCTAAACCGCGAGTCTGAACAGTCTCCTCGAAAACTGTCAGACAGGAATGGCAACCTACACAGTCGACGCTCTCGAGCGCGGACCATGTAAGATTAGCCCTCCCCCGCACCTTCCAGTGAGCGAGAACGACACCTCGATGCCGAACTGCTAACTGCCATGACTGAGCCATGACAAGGCTCAGAACATGGATATCTTGAAGGCGCAGTGCCCAAGCCTTAGTGAAGGTGCAGTTGGTAAGTTTGCCATATCTGCGCACTTTTCTCAATCACACGTGAAATCCCTTTTCTTTTAAACTAGACTCGGGGCACGCGTACCAGCAAATACATACACACACACACACACACGTTGAGCTTAGAGCGCTGTGAAGACACTGAAAGCTAACCCGCTTCCGGTCGTGACGTGCCTTTATACTCCTTGGTCATGACGTGATGACGTCATCTCGGCGACGTACACGCCCGCACGTTGGTTTTATTGTGCTTCAAGAGACATATACACTGAAGGGTTCCCAATCGCGTCTCGACGCAGTGCGAGTTCCCTTGACAGGGAAATGTATTTTTTGAACATGAAAGCCTGTTAACATATTCTATTACACCCAAAACACGAAATAATGATCTTTGAAAATAGCATCATATGACCCCTTTAATTTTTCTATTGTAAGATTTCGTACCAATATTTTTAAAATTTAGATTTTGCATATGTAATTAAGTAAAACAGCAAGTTACTAAACCTAACAACAAACACAATGAAGAAACAGAGTAAATACAGCTGGAAAACATGATGGCAATATCAATATCAGAAAGTTTTACTTAACGTTGATATTTACGCTTCAATTTCTGCAAGTTTAAATTGAGTACTAATATGGAATTTATGTTGTTTTCTTATTCTTGCCTTAGCTAACATATTCAAGAAGAAATTACATTAGTTTGTTCAGAAGTATTTACTACTACACCACATAATCACTTTTTTGTAGTGTAGGGACTACTTAATGGACAATTAGGAGTTTATTTTAAAATGCAAAGTATTGAAAATTAAAATAAAGCTCTATAAACACTTGCATATTTACAACACCATAAGTGTCCCATCAAGTTATCAAAAAATTCTTCACAAATTATGGTCTTCACACCATAGGCGGAGTTTCACTTTTGTGTTTGGGGGGGCACCCAAAACCACCAGGCCAGCAGACCAGGAGCTCAGATTTTTTTTTTTTATATATATATATATATATATATAATATTTATATATCATACATTCTACATATAAAATACACAATTACAATGAACAATGACTTTATACCAGTGCTTCTCAATTATTTTCTGTCACGCCCCCCTAGGAAGAGGTAAACATTTTACGCGCCCCCCCCCCCCCCTCCCCCCATTTTGGAAATTTCGCCTTATTGTTTCCATGGCAACGCGCCATGCTTGTTACAACATACAGCAGTCACAAAAAGCGCTGTATAATAGATAACATTTATTTAGTTTTTTCTTTTTATTGAAAATAGTCACCAACTTGTTGAAACCTAAAAGAAACCTTATGTGGTTGAAAACACTGAATTGTTGTGATAAATGACAAGCTCTGAGCGCGTCTTTTTTTGGATCAGTGCCAGATATTGTGTGAAAGCACGTGTGAATTTAGTGGTTGATCACGTGACACATGAACTGATCGTGATCGTTAGGTGTGATCGTACACGTCAAATGATGAGGGGACTGTTATCTGAACTTGATATCCGCTGCTCTTGTTCAGTGCAAGAACCAGGGTCATGCGCAACGCGGGTGCGCTTGTTACAGTGTGTTCTTCTTCGTTCCGATTAAAGTTCATAAACAGAGCCTCCCTGGACCTGTCATAGAACTACTTCAGACATTACAATATCTTACCTAATGCAGAAGAAGCCGCCTCTTTTTCTGAGATGCGTAGATGTCCACTGTCTTCTCTTCTGATAGATTTGACACTTTTAGTAGTGGATTTATAAAAAAAAACGACAAATGTCCATTTTGTTTATTCAGCGCGTAAAACAGAACGAGAAGAGCGTCCACTCATGTACCGCGATACTTTGAGATTCGCAAATCGCGGGAGAAATGTAATAAAGCTACAGTAATAAAAAATTAAATACAGTAATTAAAAATTAATTAACCATATCTCACTCATTCTATAAATGAACAAATAAGATAAGACAAATAAAACGAGAATTTTAAATCTGTAATAAATAAATAAATATTCAAAGCACAAAGCAGGCATTAATTGGCTCTGGTCTGGGGGGGCAGTCCCCCCCCACCCCCAAACTCCGCCTATGCCTTCACACCCATTTGAACACTTTGGCCAAATAAATGTCATGTAAGTAGACAAGTGTTCAAGTGCAAAGATTTCAAGTGTTCTTTATGGCTGAAAATCTTACAATCTAAAACTTTAAACTTACAATCGTTCTCATGTACTGCTGCATCCCTAGTGTTTACACTTTTGGGTGAAATCAACCAACAAACAGCTTACTAAAAGTTGTTTCTGCACCTTAAACTTGGATATGAGAAAGTATTGTAAAAAAAAAAGAAGAAAAAAAAAGATCCACAGCAGCTTCAAAGAAAGATTGACCAAAACCTCTAGAATGCTTGGCAGTGCTCGCTTTAATCAGCATCAGTCACAGCAGAGGATCCTGGGAGGCCGGAACTGCTTTAAACAGCCTGCATGTCTGAGAGAGACCCTTGCGGCCTCAGCGAATCAGAAGCTGCAGGGGCTCGATTACCTGCATATAAATGTATATAAATTGAAACCAGTCTGTCTGCAGGTGTCCACAGATAGTTTTTGAACTGTGTGTGTTTGGTTTTAATGCTGCTTTTAAGTCATGTGTCAGTGATCATGATTACACGTGAATGCACATGAACTCCATTATAAATACCAGTGGGAAACTTTTTCTTTAACCAAAGACTTTCAATTATAGTGTTGGTAATTGAGAATCAGTTATTATTCAGATGGAGACAGAATATCACTAAAACACTCCTGAGTCTGAGTTATATTTGAATCTTTAATATTACAATTTTTTTGTTGTTGTAGGTGCCACAAAACAGATACTGAATCTACAGCCTAAAACAGACAGTTGGACCACTCTAGTTGTATTCCTGAATGAATGACTCAAAGTTGGTTATTTTACCAAATCAAAAACATGTATTTGGCAAAAAGTCAAATTTTCTCTCTGTTTCGTTCACTGGGATGTACGTCATTGCTTAGGTTGCACGAGTGCCCACTACTGGTGGAACCCTTGAAATGTGTTTAAATGGAACACCCTAAGCCATAGGTGTCAAACTCAAGGCCCGCGGGCCACATCCGGCCCGGCGAGTAATTATGTCCGGCCCGCGAGATGTCCCGCGCTCCAGCTGACTCGCCGAACACTTCCTGTATTAAACAGGAAGTGGCTAATGATGCTTCGCGCTCGCGCTAGTACCGCGCGATTGTTATTGTCCATTATCCATAACTGTTCAGGCTCGGTACACAGTGCTTGTGCGCGAAATTCAGGTGTTGATCATCGGATGAGAAGAGCCCGCCCTCATGGCAGAACGTCTTCTTGCATGATTGACAGGTCAGACTATCAGCGCCAGCTGTCAGAGTGATAGTACAAGCGCCAGAAAGTAGTGATGGCGAAATGAAGCTTTGTGAAGCACCGAGGCTTTCGCCTCAACTGTATCGTAAAAAGGTTCATTACTCGAAGCTTTTCAACACGGCGCACACTAACGACATCTTGTGGTCAAAGTTTGAAGAGCAGCTTGTGCCAGAGGATCTATTCATTTTTTTGGACTGTATCATGTTACATTCACTTTGAGAAATCCATAAAAGCAATAAAAAAGTTTTTTTTTTTTGTTAATTTGATAGGCTACTTGCAACATGTGAACAAATTAGCCTATTAATGAATTTATGAAACAAAATAATAAATGGGACAAATTAATGTGTATAGAATCTGTTTTTATGAATCTACTTTGATCAACACATGCAGCCTTATTTACATACACTTTAGCCTTAGTCCTAAACCTATGAATTCATAGGCAAGGCTCATGTAGGCATATACAATCAAAATACAAGAAAATAATTGTGGAATGGTGAAGTGCTTGTGAACTGGGGAGTTTTTATTTTGTGGGAAATTGAAGAAATCAAAGATTTTTATTAATGAACAGAACTTGATCAACAGTACGGGGGCTAAGTCTATTTCTTTTTTTATTCTCTATTTCCCCTGCCTTTGAAAATATTCTCTCACATGGGACTGAGGAGGCAGGAGTGCATAAAAATTCCAGGGCAAGATGATGAAGATGTGGAAAGACAAATTATTAGTAAAGTACATACAAGTATTCGTGTAAATATTTATTCATATTACTATTAGCCTAATTCTTATAATTATTTATTATTTTACAATATAATTCTTGATATTAATAATAATAACAACAACAACAGCGAGTTTACTTTATTTGTTACAACCTGAAAATGCTGCCAGACTTCCGAGCGGCCTCTTTTCTTGGCTGGTGCCATGCTCAAAATTCAAAAAGAGCTTATCCTCTGTTTCGTGTCAGTTCACTACCGTTTTACCGAAGTGCATGACACTCAAAACCTGCGCAAGAGGTTCGCGCTAAATTTGAACCAGATTACGAAGCAGTCACGTGGTTGAGGGAGAAAACGAAGCTTCGGACGTCACCGATCACGTGGTTATGGCAAAACGAATCACGCTCCGATACAGTGCTTCACTGTGAGATGTTTCGTTTTTTGCTTCGAAGCTTCGAAGCCTCGGTGTCAAACGTCACATCACTACCAGAAAGAAAATACAGCGCAAAAAAAAAAAAAAAACATTACGTCCTTAGGGACGTAACAAATATATTGAAATATTATTACGTGTAAAAAAAATTGTGATATAGTTTGTAAAATCTGCTATAACCCATGGGTTACATGCGGGAAAATACGGTATATGTTTACCGTGTGTCTCATTTGCGGAGCTAATGTGGCAGTAATTAAATAATTTAATAAGACGGCACTATGAGACAAATGACATAAGAGCAAATTCAACTGAATGATTTGATTTGTTATTGCTGAAAAGCAAAAATTGTATTTAGATTTCCAGGTTTTGTTATGCAGCATGTCCATATTTTGAATTTGTATAATTTTGACAGGATATATTTTTATAAATGAATGTTTGTTCTTTCCACTTTTACTTACTTTTACTTTACTTACTTGTTTACTTTATTTCTAACTTGTATAATTTAGACAGGATATATTTAAATTTTTTTGAGTATTTTTTTAATATTTTTATATTTTTAAGTTATTTAAGGTATAAGTTGATTTATTCCAGAATAATATTTCTGTCTGTTTTTATTCACATCTAATTTAAAAAAGGTAAGTTTTAAAAGTTTAGTTTTAGTGTTTTCAATAAATGTTTATCCTGTTCGGCCCGTGACCTAAAGTTTTTTGGGATTTTGGCCCATAGGCGGAGTTTGGGGGGGGGGCTGGGGGGGGCACTGCCCCCCCAGACCAGAGCCAATTAATGCCTGCCTTGTGCTTTGAATTTTTTTTTTTTATTACACAATTCATATTTTCTCGTTTTATTTGTCTTATCTTATTAGTTCTGTGTATAGAATGAGTAAGATATGGCTAATTAATTTTTAATTACTGTATTTAATTTTTTATTACCGTAGCTTTATAACATTCTCCCGCGATTTGCGAATCTCAAAGTATCGCGGTACGTGAGTGGACGCTCTTCTCGTTCTGTTTTACGCGCTGAATAAACAAAATGGACATTCGTCGTTTTTTTAATAAATCCACTACTAAAAGTGTCAAATCTATCAGAAGAGAAGACAGTGGACATCTACGCATCTCGGAAAAAGAGGCGGCTTCTTCTGCATTAGGTAAGATATTGTAATGTCTGAAGTAGTTCTATGACAGGTCAAGGGAGGATCTGTTTATTAACTTTAATCGGAACGAAGAACAACACACTGTAACAAGCGCACCCGTCTAACACACTTTTTGCCGCACTTCTGAACTCCCCGTGTTAACCCTATCACTGCCGATGCAAAACAAAACGGCAACTACAAAGAGTCTGTTCTATTCGCTATTCTTTGTATAAAGCAGTGGTTCTCAAATAGTGGGGCGCACGTTACCCTGGGGTACATGCTTGTTTTGCACTGAACAAGAGCAGAAGTTCAGATAATCATCCCCTCATCCTTTGACGTGACCTACGATCACGCCGGTGTTCATGTGTTACGTGATCAACCACTAAATTCACACGTGTTTTCACGCGATATCTGGCACTGAGCCAAAAAAAAGAAGAAGGGCTCAGAGCTTGTCATTTATCACAACAACTCAGTGTTTTCAACCACATAAGATTTCTTTTCGGTGCCAACAAGTTGTTGACTATTTTGAATCTATTATACAGTGCTTTTTGTGACTGGTATGTCAGGTGATAAGCATGACGCGTTACCATGGAAACAATAAGGCGAAAGTTTTTGCCGCGAAATGTTTACCTCTTCCTAGGGGGGCGTGACAGAAAATAATTGAGAAGCACTGGTATAAAGTCATTGTTCATTGTAAATGTATTTTATATGTAAAATTAATGATATATAAATATGATATAAAAAACTGAGCTCGTGGTCTGGTGCCCCCCCAAGCACAAAAGTGAAACTCCGCCTATGTTTTGGCCCCCTGTGCAATTGAGTTTGACACCCCTGCCCTAAGCCCTTGATCACTTGGAAAATGCTATGGAGCTGATTTATTATTTACAGTTTTATTCCTTATGAATTTGTTTTATGGACCATTTTATTGCCCTGGATATATTAGTTATTGGTAAGACTAAAATCAGTGTAGTAAGGGACTGGTTACGTTTTTAGTCTTGTTCTTTAAATACAATAAAGTTTGAGGTATGTTTAATATTTTTGAAAGTCTTTTACCAAGATTTCAGTTATTTGATCAAAAATACAGAATACAGAAAAAATACAGGAAAAGCAGTACTGTTGTGAAATATTATTACAATTTAAAAAACACTTATTTTAAATATTTATATATTTTAAAACATAATTTATTACAGTGATGGTAAAACTGCATTTTCAGCATCACGATCACATGACCACATGATATCATTCTAATGTGCTGATTTGGTGCTCAAGAAACATTTAATATTTGATCACTACTGAAAAGAGATACAGAAACTGTGATGCATTTTTCGATGAATAGTAAGTTGAATGGAACATCATTTATTTTAAAAAATTCTATTTTTTGCTTTCACTTTTGATCAATTTAAAATGCCCTTACTGAATCAAAGTATGGACTTCTTTCACCGAAACAAATCTTACTCTGTAAGAAGAGTAGAAAGAAGACCAGTTATTGGATTGGTTTTGCCACCTCTAAAAATACTGCATTTTTAAAGATGTATTTATTTTTTAAATCATCTCAGAACTTTACAGTGGAGTGCATTTATTTTCCCCAAATATTTATTCTAAATAATTAAGTACAAAAAAGAATAATAAATTGAACTGGTAAAGAAGTATAATCATTCAGAGGAATGAAAACTGGAATCATTAATGTAGTTTACATCCCTAGCCAATTATAGAATTATGGCAGAAGGAAATACTGTTATTATTCATCATAATAAGTAATTGCTAATGTTTAATGTTCATTTCAGTTTATAGTTATACAGTTGATACAGAACAGTGATAAAGTTTGCCAGAAAACACTACAGGTCTACATTTGGTAGTACAAGAATAATGAACTACAAAGATAAAACTTCAATTACACACTTAATGTGCATTGGTAGTTCTTTATCATGATGCATTAGCACTGAAGAAGCATCCTGCCTATGCTAAGAAGTAGAAAGCATCCATTTTATTTTGTCAAAAATCACCTGAATACACATCACTATGTTAGCACCCATGTTCCCAGAGCAGAACTCAGTTCTAGCTGGTAGAACCTGGTAAAGGTATGCTTGAAAGACCAGCATACCGCATCACAAATGTCTCCTGCTAAAGAGTCTCTTGTATATATCCTAGTAGGCTTGGACCACCAAAGGAAAGCAGTTCAGCTGACTCATGGGCAAGATAGCCTCAACTAACCACTTTCTTATATTCTGTTAGTTGCTGGAGCTCCCCCGGGGGCCCCGGAGCGGCCAAACAGTCGATTTCGCTTGCACTACAAGGCCTCAGTTTTATTGACATAAGCGTCCTTTCCTGATCATGAGGGAGGACAGACTGCCTGCGGTTTAAAGGATGAGCCATGTTAGTGAGTTTGAAGATTTCCTAAACTTATAGGGATGTAAGGGCGAGGAGGAACAGAGCTTTAAAGTCAGAAACAGAACAGTACCGCAGTGTGCCACGAAGAAAACGTGTAACAAAGGGGTCTCTCCTACTTACCACCAAGAGGTACGTGGTTAGAAGCTATGGCAGCCAGGTGTAACCCAGGTCACTAGAAATCTTGTATAAGTTGAAAAAAAAAAACCTAGACATAACATTCATGAATATGTACATTTATTTTATTTTATTAACATTTATGACAAGTATGGCTGTGAAGAGAAGTTGACTAAATGTAATAAAATAAACCCCGAAATTAATTTAAAATATTTATTTAATTAAATGAGTGGAAGATTGGTCCAATTAGACGAGTGGAAAATTAGCCCTGCCCTGGGGGGCGGAGCCAAAGGGAGACGGGTGAAAAAATAATAAAGTTTTGTTTGTGAGAGAAAACAGCTAGAGAATCTGCTCCTGCGTGCGATCCTGGAAAAAAGAAAGAAGAGAAATCAATAATTAGAACTGTTATAACTAAGAGTTTCAGAAGAGAAAATATCCTTGAGATATACAAGGTAAAAACAGTGAGTGAACGTCGTCAGTCGATGCGACTGAGTCAATGTTAGTGTGAGTGCCACGGAGAGAGAAACGAACGAGACCAAAAGTGTTGCCTTTCTGGAAACTTCTTTATTGAAAAAATTGAATTCTCTTGGTGAGTAGAAAAATGTCAATCCTCAATTACTGAGATTATTTTGCTTAAGGGTTGGAAAGTTGTTCGAATATCGAATGCTGTTGTGTGAAGTAAAATACATATAGAGTTAATCTTCTGTTGAAAACGGGAGGAATGTTCAGTGAATGTGTTTAATGTTCCAGATTTTGAGTAGTATATATGTTTTATTCGACATGTTCGTCGTGTATTTGAGTCATGAGTAAACTGTCACCCGTGACGCGCCTGTGAAACGAGTGGATGAGGGGAAAAAGCGCGCCATTTGGAAAAATGTTATTTGCGCATTTATCCAACTTTAATGTGTTCATGTTGGATAGAAATACAGTAATGGTTGTTATATGTTGATTTCTGTACAAGTTAACTGTTAATGATGTGTTTTATGTACAGTAATGTCTAATTGTGTTTCTGGCCTTGTCTTTTGCAAGGTTGGGCCTTTTTCATTCCCTTTTTCATTTTCTTCCTGTTTCTATTTTTATTTTTTCCTTGTTTTATCCCTGTCCATCTTTTGCTTTTTCCATCACTTCCTGAGTTAGATGATCCTCACCACTGACCATCGGACGATTTCGTCGATCTTTGAACTGTCCCTGCTGAGGTAAAAAAGAGTCCTTTAGCAGGAACTGGCGAGCCATGCCCATATAAGGACTGAGTCTTGAGGAGAAAGTGATTCACGGAGCGGTAGGATTTGATTCCTTTCTGGCAAACAGAGTTTCTAACCCTTTCTTACCGGAAGAAGGATCTCGCGTGTCAGTACTGAAGTGGACTGAGATTTGAATGCCATTCAAATTGACCTTGGAACTGCTATTCTAATTCTTTAATTGTGAAATTATATGTGTATTTAATTCATTCTCTTATTTTCTTTTTGAAACTTGATCTTACCATTTTATTCTTTTCCTTTTGTGGGTTGTATATGAGAAGAATTTGAAATTGGAATATTAAATTGAAAACATTCTAAAACATAAGTCTTATTAGGAATTAATTATATTAATTAATAATTAGTAATAATAATTAGTGAAATAGGGTTCGAAATTCTTTTATTAGCTGAAACTAAATAGGTCAAAAATCTAATTTGTGGGTTTTTTATTTTTGTTGTTTACTTTCGTTTCTCCCCCTTTTTTTGTGATAAATTGTGTTGTAATATTTTTTTTGTTTTGTTTTGTCAATACATCTTACCTGTTATTTAATCAGCAAATCTGTTGTCATTGCCTTTTTCTTCCTTGTTGTTCAGCCAGTCTCTTGAGCGAATTTAGGCTTCTGATTGCTGGTCCAAATTGGGAAATGGTGCATCCTCGGTACATTCATTTCTTTAGATAGCGTTTGAGACCAAGGGTGCATTCGCAACGTGACGCGGGTTACAAAAGTTGGCGAGCCAGCCAGGAGTCGAACCTAGAATCTTCTGATCCGCAGGAAATAATAGAAAGAGAGAATGTAAAAGTGGAAAATGCACTTATAGTCAAAGGACTCACATTGACTGAGGTTGACAATGAGCTAGAGACATTCTTGCAAAAGTATGGCTCACTCAGGCGTAATCTGATAATCGATGACCCTAATTCTGAGTTTCATCGCAATGCTATTGTGGAATATTCTCACAGCTCTGCGATGCTGGACTTAACGCCAATGTTACCCTTAACTTTAGGAAGCCTCTTAAACCCAAGTGTTTCTTTCCATGTGCGAGCTCTGGCTAGTGTATATAACCGAACAGCTAGTGCTGGTGTCACGGAGAGTTATATCGGAATGTTGAAGGCACTTGCTAAAGATAGTGGGAGGCCTTTTTCAGATGTGCTCCAGGAGCAGTTAGAAAAACTCCAAGAAGCCCACTCTGCTAACCATACTCCTGCAGTAGCACAAAATGGAGGCTATGATTCTCAGAGTGCAGAAACGATCGTCCTGACACGCAGGTGTTTTTCCCCAATACCTTTGTCTATCAATGCTGAAACCATAGGAACGCAAACTCCAGAATTAAAAGGCCCAACCAAGAGACAGATGGCCGCTGTGGCCTTGCCGAACTCCGAAACTGTTATGAATGGTGTTACAGTGACCACTAGCCCTGTTTTCCATGCGAATGTCGCAGACCCACCAGGTATTCAAAGAATGGTAGTAGAGCACATAGTAAAGACGACTGATGTTGCAATGTCACAACAAGCTTCAGTCCGGCTAAGGGCTTTTTCAGGGAGGAGCCCACGGCCTCCAAACGAACCCGACTTTGATACATGGCGAGCAAGTGTAGACCTCTTGTTAAGTGATCCGTCTATTTCTGATTTACATAGAGTGCGGAAGATCTTAGACAGCTTATTGCTTCCTGCCGCAGATGTAGTGAAACATGTACGTCCTCCAGCTTTGCCTGCAGTATACCTTGAGTTACTTGAGTCAGTCTATGGTTCCGTAGAGGATGGTGATGAACTGTTGGCCAAGTTCATGGGTACTCTACAGAACCAGGGTGAAAAGGCGTCAGATTACTTACATCGTCTGCAAGTTATTCTGAACACAACGATTAGGAGGGGAGGTATTGTAGAGAAGGATCATGACCGCTACCTTTTGAAACAATTTTGCAGAGGTTGTTGGAATAATGGTCTCATTTCCAGCCTTCAGTTAGAAAAGAGTGAAGTACAGCCACCCACTTTCGCTGAATTAGTTGTGATAATTAGAACGGAGGAGGGTAAGCATGCTTCCAAGGAGGAACGAATGAAGAAGCACCTGGGGCTGTTAAAAGCTCCTGTTACTTATTCAAAACCGCGTGTTGCCGCTCAGCAGGTGTCGTTTTATTCCCACGAGGCCCTAGATACTGACGTTTCTGAAACCGACATCCTAAAAAAACAAATTGTAGAAATCCAAGCCCAAGTTGCTGCCTTTGGGAAGCCCCTAGCTCAGAAACGGCAGAGTGAGTACTCTGAGCAGGTAGAGCTGAGCACTTTAAGGAAAGTGGTAGAAGAGTTGAGCAATCAGCTAGCTACAATGAAAGCATCCATTCCACAAGAAGCGAAGCGCGATAACTCTGATGTCTTAGAAATTGTAAAGTTACGACGACAAGTTGCTGAATTGCAAGCTCAGAGTGTTACTCAAAGTCATAGGGATTATCATCGTGAAGCTGCAGGTTCCCGCGTCTTTCCGCCTCAAATGTTTGAGACTAACACCAATAGAAACTCTAGAAGGGCACAGCCAATTACCAATCGGCCTCGCCCAGGATATTTTTTCCGATGCGGAGAGGATGGACATTTAGCTGTCACTTGTGACAATGCTGCTAATCCATCTAAGGTTGAGGATAAGCGCCGAAGGTTGAGAGAACAACAGGCCCAGTGGGACTCCCTGCATGGGAATTCCTCTCTGCCTTTAAACTAAGAGGCGTCTCCGTAACAGGGCATACGGAGACAATGTGTAAAAATAGTCGCCCTAAATGCTATAGACAGATATTTTCCACGAGTGGTCATCAGAAGTCACCATTGATGAGCCTGCCAAAGGGGTTAGTAGGAGTAAAGTGTACTGCTCAGATCATTATCAGTGGGAAGGAGGTGGATTGTCTCCTAGACACTGGGTCCCAGGTTACCACGGTTCCCTGGTCATTCTATGAGGCACATCTGTCTGACCATCCACTGAAGCCGTTGGAGAATTTGTTGGAGGTAGAGGGAGCCAATGGACAAGCTGTGCCATACTTGGGGTACATTGAGCTAGCCTTGAGGTTTCCTAAAGAATTTGCAGGGATTGAGGTTGAAGTTCCAACTTTAGCTTTAGTAGTTCCAGATCTAAAGAGTCTTTCACAAGTTCTTGTTGGTATGAATTCCCTGGATGTGCTTTATAGCCATTGCATTGGTGAGAAAGAGAGTAATCCTTGCTCAAGCTTCCATGGATATCAGGCGGTGCTTAAGGTCCTTGACGCCAGGTGGAGGCAAATACACAGCGAAACATTGGGGCATGTGAAGCTGATAGGGAATCTCCCTGAAGTTGTGCCTGCTGGGAGCACAGTGGTCCTAAATGGCAATGTTCAGCTTCGGGAACCTTGTATGGAGAAATGGGTGACTCTTGAGCCGCCATCAGCTCCATTCCCAAACGGTCTTCTAGTTGCAAGCTGTGTGCATACATTGTCCTCTAGACGCCCTTCTCAGCTGTCAGTTTTGCTTAGAAATGGGACTCAAACAGACATAACGATCCCCCCAAAAACGGTACTGGCTGAAATCCATGCAATTGAGAGGGTTATGGAGAAAACGGCCCAGAATTCAAATGATGTTGTTCCACCAGCAACTAACCATGCTAACCTCACCTTTGATTTTGGAGATTCTCCCTTGTCCCCAGATTGGAAAGAGAGGATATCAAATTTGTTAAATTCCATGCCCGAAGTCTTCTCTTTACATGATCTTGATTATGGTTGTACAGGTCAGGTGAAACACCAAATTAGATTAACTGATGAGACACCCTTTAAGCATAGGGCGCGTCCAATTCACCCCCAAGACATTGATGCTGTTCGAAAGCATCTTCAGGAACTAATGACTGCTGGAGTCATTCGTGAGTCAGAGTCTCCCTTTTCTTCGCCCATTGTGGTTGTCCGAAAGAAAGATGGATCTGTACGGCTCTGTATTGACTTTAGGAAATTGAATTCCCAGACGATCAAAGACGCATATGCTTTACCCAACCTAGAGGAAGTATTTTCTGTACTTACAGGCTCGAGGTGGTTCTCCGTGCTTGATTTAAAGTCTGGGTTCTATCAGATTGAAATGGAAGAGGCTGATAAGTGCAAGACTGCTTTCGTATGCCCTCTTGGATTCTGGGAATTTAATAGAATGCCCCAAGGTATCACAAATGCGCCGAGTACATTCCAGAGATTAATGGAGCGATGCATGGGTGATCTCCACAGAAAACAGGTACTAGTCTTTATTGATGACCTGATAGTCTTCTCAAAGACTTTGGAAGAACATGAGTCGCGGTTGGTTCAGGTCCTAAACCGACTTAAAGAGTATGGGTTGAAGTTATCACCCGAAAAATGCCATTTCTTTCAGACATCAGTCAAATATTTGGGCCATGTTGTCTCAAAGGACGGGGTACAGACTGACCCAGCTAAGATTGAAGCTTTAAAAACTTGGCCAAGGCCGACAAATTTGAAAGAGCTCAGAGCATTCTTAGGCTTTGCAGGGTATTACAGAAGGTTTGTGTGTGACTACTCGAAGATAGTCAAACCTCTCACAGGACTTACTGAAGGGTACCCTCCACTTCGTAGGGGCCGCAGTGGGAAACGAGAGAGGGGCGAGTACTTCAATACCAAAGAGCAGTTTGGTGATCGGTGGACCGACGCATGTCAGGATGCTTTTGATCTCATAATTTCAAAGCTAACCTCTGCTCCTGTGCTGGGGTTTGCCGATCCCAAACTCCCGTATGTCCTTCACACCGATGCAAGTACTACAGGGCTTGGTGCGGCATTGTACCAGGAGCAGGATGGACAGATGCGAGCAATAGCATTTGCCAGTAGGGGACTAACAAAGAGTGAGGCAAGATACCCTGCACACAAGCTTGAATTTTTAGCATTGAAGTGGGCTGTCACAACTAAATTCAGTGATTATTTGTATGGTGCAGACTTCACTGTTGTAACGGACAGTAATCCCCTGACGTATATTTTGACTTCCGCAAAGCTTGATGCTACCAGCTACCGCTGGTTGTCTAGCTTGTCAACTTACACATTCAAGCTCCAGTATAGAGCTGGGAGTCAAAATCAGGACGCAGACGGTCTTTCTCGGCGTCCACATGGGGAGCTCTTGGATGATTTGATCTCTCAGAAAGAAAGGGAAAGAATCAAACAGTTTACTCTTCATCACCTTGTGGAGCCTGGAAACGGGTCTGATATAATTGTGGCAGATGTAGTAAAAGCCATTTGTGAGAGACATCAGGTGATTGGTTTGCCCGAAGGCTCTGGTTCATCACATTCATCACTTGCATTAATTGAATCCCTCACTCATTGTGTTGATGCTTTGCCGCATGAGTTTCAACATGAGGTTGAGCATGGTCTTCCTGATCTCCTTCAATTCTCTGAAACTGCGTTAAAGGAATGGCAAGGGAAAGACTCAGAACTAAAAGTGATAATAAAGTGGATGGAGAGTGGGACTAGGCCAGGTAACCTGAGGGGCCAGTCACCTGACATAGCATTGTGGTTAAGAGAGTGGAGTCGGCTTGAGCTTAAGAATGGGGTGCTGTATAGGAAGAGGCAGGAGCGTGGGGCCTCTAATTATCAGCTAGTGTTACCAGCTGGGCTACGGGAAATGGTGTTGCGTAGTCTCCATGATGACATGGGGCACTTGGGTATTGAGAGAACTCTGGACTTGGTGAGGTCAAGGTTCTTTTGGCCAAAGATGTCTCAAACAGTTGAACGAAAGATCAAAACCTGTGAACGCTGTGTGCGCCGAAAAACGCCTCCAGACAGAGCAGCTCCTTTAGTCAACATTCAAACCAGTAGGCCTTTACAGCTGGTCTGCATGGACTTTTTATCATTAGAGCCAGACCACAGCAACACTAAAAATATATTGGTAATCACAGACCATTTCACAAAGTACGCTGTAGCAATACCTACTCGAAATCAAACAGCCCAGACAGTTGCTAAATGTTTGTGGGAAAATTTCTTGGTTCACTATGGGTTTCCTGAGAAACTACATAGTGATCAAGGACCCGATTTTGAATCCCGAACAATCAAGGAATTATGTCACATTGCGGGTATCCACAAAATCCGTACCACGCCATACCACCCCAGAGGCAATCCGGTAGAGCGTTTTAACCGGACACTTCTCCAGATGCTGGGAACATTGGAGAATGAGCAAAAATCCAGATGGAAGGAGTTTGTAAAACCTTTGGTACACGCTTACAATTGTACACGTAATGACACAACCGGGTACACTCCTTATGAGCTTATGTTTGGTCGACAACCTCGTTTACCAGTAGATTTGGCTTTTGGGTTGCCGGTAGATACTCCAGTCAAAACTCACTCCCAGTATGTGAAAGACTTGAAAGATCGGTTGCAAGAGAGCTATGAAATTGCTAAGAGGAATGCTGCTAAAATAGCAGATCGCAATAAGAGAAGGTTTGATGAACGTGTCATTGCTTCCACCCTGGAAGAGGGTGATCGAGTTCTTGTGCGCAATGTTAGGTTACGAGGGAAGCATAAGCTTGCAGACAAATGGGAGCGAGGTGTCCAAATAGTGGTTAAGAAAGCCGGAGACTTACCAGTGTATACCATCCGACCAGTTGGGCAAAGTGGTCCTCTCAGGAAATTACATCGTGACTTGTTATTGCCCTGTGGGTTTTTGCAAGAAGAAACTCATGAGCGGCAGTCCGAGCAGAGAACGGTTCATAGGCCAAGAACTAGAGCTTGTCCACGTGATGAAACGCAAGACTCAGAGGTTGATTGTGGAAATTCTGAGTCTGATGATGATTTATTCTTAAGTCCTATACCTTGGGATACGGTGGATTTCGAAACTCGAATTTTAGTGTGCCCCGACCAATTGCCTTGCCAGAAACCTCAAAATGTCTCTATTGACTTACCTTTTGTAGATAACATACCTACCTGTGATTTCTCAGAGGAGAATCCGTCAGAACCTGTAAGGGAAAGCTTAGCCGATTCTCGAGAGGTAGAACAATCTTTTGCTGAGCTAGTGTCAGATCATACTGATCCAAAGGTTCCTGGGAAGGAAGAGCTGGGGTTGAATGAATGTTCCAAACCATTAGATGAACTTTCTGACCAAGAGGCTGAAACCGAAGTCAATTCAGAAGTTGAGAACCAGGGTAATGAGAGACTAGCTCAGACTGAAAGTGGTCAGAGTGAACAAGGGAATGACAATGAATTTGAGGAAGTTACTCCCAGGCGTTCGCAAAGAGAGCGGCGGCTTACAAAAAGGCTTGAGTATCCCAAATTAGGAAATCCACTCACTGTGGTAATTCAATCTCTGTTACAAGGTTTGAGTGCGGCATTTAGCACTTCTTTGGAGGAGGTGAATGTTGCTCTTGTTAATGTACCTGTGATTGAGACCCAACCCCAAAAATTTGCTGATGCAGCGGGACGTGCATGTATTCAAGAGGGGAGGGTGTAACCCAGGTCACTAGAAATCTTGTATAAGTTGAAAAAAAAAAACCTAGACATAACATTCATGAATATGTACATTTATTTTATTTTATTAACATTTATAACAAGTATGGCTGTGAAGAGAAGTTGACTAAATGTAATAAAATAAACCCCGAAATTAATTTAAAATATTTATTTAATTAAATGAGTGGAAGATTGGTCCAATTAGACGAGTGGAAAATTAGCCCTGCCCTGGGGGGCGGAGCCAAAGGGAGACGGGTGAAAAAATAATAAAGTTTTGTTTGTGAGAGAAAACAGCTAGAGAATCTGCTCCTGCGTGCGATCCTGGAAAAAAGAAAGAAGAGAAATCAATAATTAGAACTGTTATAACTAAGAGTTTCAGAAGAGAAAATATCCTTGAGATATACAAGGTAAAAACAGTGAGTGAACGTCGTCAGTCGATGCGACTGAGTCAATGTTAGTGTGAGTGCCACGGAGAGAGAAACGAACGAGACCAAAAGTGTTGCCTTTCTGGAAACTTCTTTATTGAAAAAATTGAATTCTCTTGGTGAGTAGAAAAATGTCAATCCTCAATTACTGAGATTATTTTGCTTAAGGGTTGGAAAGTTGTTCGAATATCGAATGCTGTTGTGTGAAGTAAAATACATATAGAGTTAATCTTCTGTTGAAAACGGGAGGAATGTTCAGTGAATGTGTTTAATGTTCCAGATTTTGAGTAGTATATATGTTTTATTCGACATGTTCGTCGTGTATTTGAGTCATGAGTAAACTGTCACCCGTGACGCGCCTGTGAAACGAGTGGATGAGGGAAAAAAGCGCGCCATTTGGAAAAATGTTATTTGCGCATTTATCCAACTTTAATGTGTTCATGTTGGATAGAAATACAGTAATGGTTGTTATATGTTGATTTCTGTACAAGTTAACTGTTAATGATGTGTTTTATGTACAGTAATGTCTAATTGTGTTTCTGGCCTTGTCTTTTGCAAGGTTGGGCCTTTTTCATTCCCTTTTTCATTTTCTTCCTGTTTCTATTTTTATTTTTTCCTTGTTTTATCCCTGTCCATCTTTTGCTTTTTCCATCACTTCCTGAGTTGGATGATCCTCACCACTGACCATCGGACGATTTCGTCGATCTTTGAACTGTCCCTGCTGAGGTAAAAAAGAGTCCTTTAGCAGGAACTGGCGAGCCATGCCCATATAAGGACTGAGTCTTGAGGAGAAAGTGATTCACGGAGCGGTAGGATTTGATTCCTTTCTGGCAAACAGAGTTTCTAACCCTTTCTTACCGGAAGAAGGATCTCGCGTGTCAGTACTGAAGTGGACTGAGATTTGAATGTCATTCAAATTGACCTTGGAACTGCTATTCTAATTCTTTAATTGTGAAATTATATGTGTATTTAATTCATTCTCTTATTTTTTTTTGAAACTTGATCTTACCATTTTATTCTTTTCCTTTTGTGGGTTGTATATGAGAAGAATTTGAAATTGGAATATTAAATTGAAAACATTCTAAAACATAAGTCTTATTAGGAATTAATTATATTAATTAATAATTAGTAATAATAATTAGTGAAATAGGGTTCGAAATTCTTTTATTAGCTGAAACTAAATAGGTCAAAAATCTAATTTGTGGGGTTTTTATTTTTGTTGTTTACTTTCGTTTCTCCCCCTTTTTTTTGTGATAAATTGTGGTGTTGTAATATTTTTTTTGTTTTGTTTTGTCAATACATCTTACCTGTTATTTAATCAGCAAATCTGTTGTCATTGCCTTTTTCTTCCTTGTTGTTCAGCCAGTCTCTTGAGCGAATTTAGGCTTCTGATTGCTGGTCCAAATTGGGAAATGGTGCATCCTCGGTACATTCATTTCTTTAGATAGCGTTTGAGACCGAGGGTGCATTCGCAACGTGACGCGGGTTACACAAGTAAACCTTCAGGGTAGAAGGGGATAACCCTGCAGTGAATCTGACCTGCAGGAACTCCAGCACAGTGCCAATCTGACAGGTAACTGGAAAAAATCAAAAGTTTCCACTTCAGGGCATACAGTGTCCTCATGGACAGAGCTCTGGGGTGGAGAATGGTCTCAACAACCTCAGTTGACAGACCAGACTCTATGAGGCCTATGACTCCCCTCAGAGGCTGAGCCCACAGTCTCCACAGTTCTGGGCAAGGATACTGGCCGAGGAGGGACACTAGGCCCAAAAACCACACTCTGCCCGGCCAACGCAGGGGAATAAGGTGAGACGGAAGACTTTGGTGTAGTTCAGAATGCGGGCCCTTTAGGATGTAGGGTAATAAAGCTAGACCTGGTAGAAGGAACTTATATTGGTAATGATACCCCAGAAGGTGACCTTCAATTCGACTGTTTTTTGTTTTAGTTAGAGGATGAAGTCTCTCGTGATCTCCAGTGTCAATGCTAGTGGAAAAAAAAGATCATATAAAGTACATTTGATTCAATGCTTCCTTGGAACCGGATGGCCATAATAACAATGCCTCTGCTGGAGTAGAAATAAGCACAGTGCACGCTTTCTTTAGCCCTACTGATTTCTTGCAATCTTTGGGGCAAAATTGTCACTGTGAGGACACGACACTGCCAGACGGGAGCGCTTGAGCTCTGGACCAGAATTAACCTTCCATAATTCTTTGGAACAGTGAAGTACTGGTAATAAAACCTTTCTCCTTTACCAGAGCCTGCTCAGTGGACCCAAAGAGAAATATTCGGCGAACGTAATAACACTGAAAGAAATTCTATCAGGGAACCAGCCTCTTGAGGCTGGCCTCTGGTATTTTCTTGAGCATTCGCTCCAGGGTCCTGTCCTGCAGGGAACGCCTAAAGTGACTACTTTAGGACCAAGCTATAGGGGCGAGTTTCCCAGCGACACCAGGATTCCCAGGAGGCAACTGGGAGACTTGCCAGAGTGCATCCTGACGCACACGAGGTGGCAGAATGATCCCCTGAGATTATCATCCCAACCCCCATTGCTCTGAGGGGTTATATGGGTATTGTTGAGTGGGATGGCGTAGGGCTTTGAGACTGCGGCTGACTCACAGCCTCTGACTGGTGTGTTGGGACCAAAAAGGGGCGATGAAGATTGTGGATTGAGGTAGCTCACAAGCGCCTTCTCCATTTTCAGTGTCCCATTTTTTTATTTTCTTTTTTTCTGAACACCTCAGTGTGAGGATCAAAAGGAAGGAAGCTCCAACATACTTAAGTCGCAAGTCATAACCTGGAGATTAGCAAGTCTTCATCTCCAGCTTCAATACAAACAATATCCAGCTCTTTAGAGCTGGATAACTGCAGCATCAGTGCCTCTACTGGGCTGGAAATAACCGCAGTGCGTGCTTCCAGATCCCAGGATATTGGACCTGTCAGGTGAGGGCAGAGATAAGGCCAGCCATATCTCTTAACCTCTCTGACAGGTCTATTTATAAACTCCAGGACAAAAAACAAATAAAAATCACCACTGTGCCTCTGCAACAGTGGGACCCGAACCTGAGGATCATAAACCTGGGTGTTGTTGTTTTAAATACCGCCAGGCAGGAGCGGAGTGTACGCAGTGCAACTTCTACTAGTAAATACAGCCAGCATCCTCAAATGCTGACCGTGCATGCTCAGCTCCCAATCACAACAAAACAAAGACTGAGAAACACACAATCTAAAAGCTGTTCAGTCGCTATAGTAGTTGTTCTTAACTATCTAACCGTAACCCTAACCCTAACCCTGTTCTTAACTAGCTGGAGATCTTTTAAATAAACACACACTGCCAGCAACATAACACACTTCGACCGTTTCACAGCTCAGGCTTCCTGGACACTTTTATCCTCCTGGTTCATGATGTCATAATCCCTTGATGTGCATTCACAATTCATCATTTCAATTGTCTCGTGAAGCACAATCACACTAAAGCTTACCCATAGCGTTTTTACGCAGCGCGAGTTCCCTTGAAAGGGAAAGTAAATTTAATAAAAGTAATGCATTACTTTCCAATTAGTAACTTTTTTTAGGAACGCAATATTGTAAGTCATTACATTTAAAAGTAACTTTCCCCAACACTGGTTGTGCTGACACCATAGAGGTTTATAGTAAATGGAAAAAGTTATCCGCTAGCATTATCATTCATCTCGATGGCAGTTGCTCGGCAAGTTCTCAATCTTGTTGCTGCCAAGCATTCAACCTGCTTGTTGCCATCTTTGCTTGTGGCACTCAGTTCTGAGTAAGGAGGTTTTTGAGCCAATCACCTGAGCTGAACATGCCGAGTAACTAATTATTCTGGAGTCAATGCAGACTGGCTGATGGCACAACAAGAACATGTGCAAACCAAAGCAGCAGACAGGGAAAAAGTCAATTCCCTGGTTTTAAGAGAGTCACTGCACAAATTCTACTATAATATAATGCATTTTTCCCATTTCTACCGCACCCTTGTCAAAAAATGGATATACTCTAGGTACAGACTGGCTTGTCCCCCATGACTGGGGAAAAAAAAACTGTCAGAGACAAGCAACATCGTTCAAATCACAATAGAAAAAGAGTTGCTTCAGATGAGGGACTGAGGAAAAGCATCATGACTTATTTACATTCATATAAATTGAGCCGTTTTCAATGGTACAACAGGAGATTAAGAGTGAAACCCTGTTCTCCTGTTTTTCTTCTCCCTCCTGTCCACCTCTTTGAGTTTTCATTTTCTAACAGATGTGATGTAGATTTAGAGCAATGAAGCGAGGTGTGATTTTTGCCTCCTTGGCTTCTCTTCCCCCTGCCGTACTTACAAAGGCAGATTATTTTAGAACCATGACAACTCACAAGGAAGACATGTGCAGAAATTAACACTGACAGAGGCTGCCTACCTGCACACTAATGGGGCTCAGATTCCCCCTCTCTCCTGCTAAGAACATGTCGCTCTTCACAGTCCTATTACCCTTATTCCTGCATGCAGACTTAATGAAGAAGAGGGAGGGAGAGAGACATATCTTCAAAGAGAAGCTCTCTGGCTTCAAAGCACAGACTGACACATACACCAGACTTCACACCAGAATGCACACGCTAGCATTTCTTTCAAACCTGTACACTTAATATGAAACACACTCGAAAAATTTACTCGAAAATGCACCTCTTTTGACTATAGATTAACTATAGTTTACACATGCATGTCTTTATTAAGAATGGTCGTACAGGCAGATTGTCAGGACAGACAGAGAGCATACGTTAACTATAATCTAGGTGGGGAAGTCAAAACGGGCAGATAGCATACACAAGCGATAATCCAGGCACAGGTCAGGGCAGGCAGATCAGGATCAAAAATGGAAAACAGCAGAAACAATAACAGGAGATCAGGCAGAGGAATAAACGCTCAGAAATGTTAGCTATTGCAAAACAAGACTTCGCCCTGACAGTGCGACAGACAGAGTATTTTATAGTTTGTGTAATGGTTTGTAGGCGGTGCAATAATCAGTCCAATGAACAGCATCATGGGAAATGTAGTGCGTGTGTGTGTCAGTATACGTGTGAGCTTTCTCCGGTGGCCAGAGAGGGGAGTGCGGAGCTCGTATTCATAACAGTTATGAAGAGTGATCAAATGAATAACAATTAATTGCAAAGTCCCTCTTTGCAATGAAAATGAACTTAATCCCCCCAAAATATTTTGACTGCAGTTCAGACCTGCCACAAAAAAACAGCTGACACCATGTCAGTGGTTCTTTCATTAACGCAGGTGAGAGTGTTGACGAGGACAGGGCTTGAGATTACTCTGTCCTGCTGATTGAATTACAATAACAGACTGGAAGCTTTAAAAGTATGGTGGTGCTTGAAATCATTGTTCTTCTTCTGTTAACCATAGTTACCTGCAAGGAAACACATGCAGTCATCATTGCTTTTGCACAAAAAAGAATAATGCTGCTAGTAAGATTGCAACTAAATCAACCATTTATCGAATCATCAAGAACTTAAAGGAGAAAGGTTCAAATGTTGAGAATAAAGCTTTAGGGCACCCAAGAAAGTCCAGAAAGCTCCAGGACTGTCTCCTAAAGTCTATTCAGCTGCGGGATCAGGGCACCACCATTGCAGAGTTTTCTCAGGAATGGCAGCAGGCAGGTGTGAATGCATCTCCACACATAGTGAAGCAAAGAGTTTTGGAGGATGGCATGGTGTTGATATTCTTCAAAAGGTACAGGGATTTGACTGCTGATGACTATGGTAAGGTCCTTTTCTATGATGAATCCCTTTCCCTATTTTTTGAGGCATCTGGAAAAAAGCTTGTAAGAAAAGGTGAGCACTACCATCAATTCATGTGTGGGGTTCCTTCTCAGCCATGTCAGTAGGCTCCCTCACAATTCTGCCTAAGAACACAGCCATGGTTAAAGAATGATACAAAACCATCCTCCGAGAGAAAATTCTACCAATTATCCAAGAACAGTTTGGTGACAAGCAATGCATTTTCCAGCACCTTGCCATAAGGCAAAAGTGATAACTAAGTGTCTAGAGGAACAAGACATTGACATGTTGGATCCATGGCCAGGAATTTCCTAGACCTTAATCCCATTGAGATCTTGTGGTCAATCCTTAAGAGGGGGGTGGACAAATCTCCTCAGATGTTATTGGCTTTCTCATTATTTCAGTATTCAATTGCTCTGTCATGTTAAAAATAGTTATACTAAAAATGTATCAACTCTTCCATTTTGTTCCATTCTGTTGTGTTCTGTCTACAAGCATTTGATCAGCATTTGGACAATATTATCGCAGACAAACTGATTTATTTATTTACATTGGAACATGAACATTCAACATGTCCCAGTGCCAAGTAAACTCAAAAACAATGTAATTACACAGGGTTTTTAGTAACACCTTACAGCGTCCTTGTTACATATGTTTAATGTAGTCACTATAGTAATAGTAACTAGTTTTGCACATCCTATAAAGAAAATCAACTACAAACATGAAATGAATATCCACTTATGGAGACACTGTTCAATATTCCTTTTCAGAAATAGGAATTGACATAACCAAATTACATAGAGAGAAACAAACTGTGTTTAGTCACTTAACATGCTAGCCTAATAGTACCTTGTTGTCTGTATGTACATATGATTGTATTTTTACCAGCTGAAAACTCAAAAAGAGCTTATAAAATGTGTAACGGAGTCAAATCAGTGCAAGGAACTCCAGCTAACAACAAACAAAGATCCACAGCTAGAAGCTGCCCTTCAAACACCTGTACTGAACTGTTATGAGCAACAATTTAGCATACTGTCCTTGTTAGAGTCTCATCTGATAACATTTCCCCCTGTTTTTGGTTCATTTAGATGTTTTTGTCTATGTTGCATTCATATTTCAGTCGAACTGCTCCAGAGTTCTTTTGGAAGACCTACCTTTTCAGTTATATTGAGGAACGGACACAGGCCAGTAAGAGCTGTATCTGTAAACCTTACTCCCCTGGACTCAAGAGGCTCGCTAGTAACTGTGGTCTTTAGCTTCCTTTTTAACACTAAATCCGTAGGAGTGGGTTGAGTAGGATCGTTCACACTCGATCTGCTTGTTTGTTGCACACTAGGGTTCGAATGGAAGTGTTTATACTGCTCTAATAGACCAAATGCACCAGAGATTGTTTAAATCTAACCAAACCTGTCAAGCCTGAAAATACACCTTAAGTGGACAGTTCTTGACCAGATTAAAGAGCATTATGGATCTGACTTTAAGTATGTCAATGTAAGACTATTAGAAAACCAGTAGACCAATAAAATGTTATTTAATAATTTTTTTTATTTCACACACAGAGAGCTCTTTTTTATTACATCTGTAATCAGAGCACAGGCGCTAATCACGAGTGAGTATTGACAGCTCTTGACAGCTTTCTCTTGACACAGTGTTCTAGGTCCAACGCACATCCCAGGTGTTTGCATGCAATTTAATTTCTGAAGCAGAGTGTTCGCGGCACAGTCTGTGAATATGAGTGTAGTGTAACATCACAATAACTGAGTCAGAGATAATGGACCTGACAGGAATTTGCATATAGAATAAACCGGCACATTCTGTGAGAGGATTAGCTTTCTTAAACAATCAGAAAAAATCAGGTCTCTATTGCCTAATATATATATATATATTTTTTTAAATCAAAATACTCTGTGCTGTTCATAAAGATGAACACATCTCTACATACTCTGGCTGATGGCAAACAGGATCGTGGGCAGCTCTTTGCAATAACGTTTTCAGCGCTAAAATTAATGTGGTTCAGACTGCTAACAAAAATCATTTGCAGCCTCTGCAAGAAGTTAATTATCACCAAAGCTCAAGAAGGCTGAAATGTCATCTGCTAGTGAAACGGGATTAGCATTACTGAGAAGACCGCACATGTGTAGTTTGAATATATGGACCATATTTAGGGATTTGATCTGATATTTGGCTAAACAAATAATTTTGAATCTAAAATCTGATTATATGAGTCAAGCCAATTTACATACCACAGATCACAATATAAGTTGTACTATGATCTCTGCTAGTACGATTTGAAATATTCTATCAAATACATAATGTGTTATTAAACTGCATTGATCTAATTTAGTATATTTTAAATATGTTGGAAAAATAAATATGTAATACATTAGTAAACCTTAGTTCCCTGAAGAGAGAGTGAGACGCTGCCTCAAGCCCTGTTGGAATGCTTTCGTCATGAAGCACGTGTGTAATCGAATGGACATCAGAGGCAGGTGATGTCATGAACCAGGAATCTATAAAGGCATGCCATGCCAAACAGTCAGATGTGATCGTCCTCAGATGACAACAACTAGGCCCCAGGAGTATAGTCTAGGTCTATGTTGAAGAACCTAAAAAACATGTGCAGGGAGGACTAGCCTGCCGGCATCAGAAACATGTTCTTAAAGAAACTCCTGACAAAAGGGCCTTAGATTCAGCCATACTCCTTGTAGAGTGAGCACAGACTGCTAAAGGTGTGGGAGCCCTGGTCGACTCATAAGCAAGTGAGATAGCCTCAACTATCCACTTACTCATTCTCTTCTTAGACACCAGCCCCCTTTTTAGAGGGGCCAAAACATACAAACAACTGTTCAGATTTACCCAATGGGCAGTTCTGTGGATGTAGGCGTCCAGTGCTTGAACCGGGCAAAACAGATTCTTGTGCTTCTGATCTGATCCCTGAAAGGAGGAGGACAGAAGGCCTGCAGCATGGGTCTTGCCACATTAGTGGGAAACTTGGGAAAATAGCCTGGTTTAGGGTGGAGGAAAGCTCTCACTATGCAAGGAAGATATTCAAGACATGAGAGGGAAACTGAGAGGACTTGAAAATCTCATTCTTTTCAGAGAAGTGATCACCAGATGGAAGAGAGTTTTAAAGGTTGGAAATTTTGGAGAAATTCTTCAAGAGGCTCGAAGGTAGCCAGGAATAGACATGGAGCACCACGGTCAGATGCCAAGTCAGTTCCCATGTATGTACTGCAGGACTCGGAGTTGCCATGGAGGAAACGGATTATCAGGGGGTCTCTTCCCAGATACATGCCATCCAACGGGATGTGGTAAGCGGCTATGGCCACCACATACACCTTGGATGAAGACAACCCAGTTGAAAATCGTTCTTGCAGGAACTCCAGCATTGCACTAACTAAGCAGTTAACTGGGTCCTGCTGACGAAAATAGCACCATGAAGTAAAGAGACTCCACTTCAAGTAATATAGTTTCCTTGTGGTCGTGAGCTCTGGAGTGGACAATGGTCCTCAGAGTCAAAAAGACAGCCATCATCTCCAGACAGTTGATGTGCCAGGAAAGATGGTGCCCCCTCCAAAGATATACCTTGTGCTGAGCGTCCATCTAAGTTTCCCATCTAGTAAAGGACGGTAGAGGGTCTTGTTTCCCATACAGTAAAGGACGCATCTGTTGTTAGCACTTGGCGACAATAAGGAGCTCCTAGCACCAGACCTTGAGATGGGAACCAGGGTTTCTTCCATATGGTCGAAGCGCGAAGACTTCGCCTTGTGGCCTTGATCATGCAAAATGGGTGGTCCATGCAAAATCCCTGGTCCTGAGCCACCACTGCAGGGGTCTCATGCAGGCCAAAAGGTATAACGCTGCCCCACAGTGTGGAGACATGCTGCAGCCTGACCAGCTGAGACTTAAGCTCTACCCACTAAGGCCAAAGTTGTTTTGAGTGGCCTGGTGAGTAACGTTAGGGTCTTTAGGGACAACGTCGGTTGAGGAGATGGGTAGCTCACAAGCAGCTCCTCTACCAGATCCAGATCGGTGAACTTTCACGAATGGTATCTGGTCTGGCTATGAGGCTGGACACGGTGCTGAGGACCAGAAATGAACTTGATTGAACTGACTGATTATGATCCGGACAAAATTACCAATCAACGAATGGATTATTAAAAAGGAGTTGTATTTCTGCCCCTATCTCTCGTTGGGAAGCCAGCATGTTGACAGCCTGGTC
This sequence comes from Rhodeus uyekii, assembly GCA_037043235.1. Taxonomy (NCBI): domain Eukaryota; kingdom Metazoa; phylum Chordata; class Actinopteri; order Cypriniformes; family Acheilognathidae; genus Rhodeus; species Rhodeus uyekii. Next base: position 2,863,185 of record JAWRVZ010000032.1, on the reverse strand, counting down.
CCCCTTATCTTCCTTCAGGGACAAAGCCACAGAACTGTTCTCAAACATCTGTTGATGTGACTACTCTCTCACCCGTCTGAAGTGTCCTGCCTCTATCTGTTCTTATCTTTTCCCTCCCCCAATCTCCAATGAAAAAAATCCCTATGTGAGTATGTTAAATTGCAGTATTATGTTCTTATGTGTAATGTATGTGACGCTTGCTAATCTGCGTTCTGTAAATTTCTGGAAAATAAGTATGGCGGCGCATGCACATGCAGCGGCTAGGAGACTTGCTCCGAGTTTAATTTCGTTACACTGTACTTGTACATGTGAAATGACAATAAACATCTATCTATCTATCTATCTATCTATCTATCTATCTATCTATCTATCTATCTATCTATTTCACTATTTTTTATGTATTTTTAAATGAATACTGGTAGACAGACAACACTAAATAAGACAAACGATCACACAGAGCGCTACTGAAGACACAGAAGCTGCCGACTGTTTGGCAGGGCATGCCTTTATAGACTCCTGGTTCATAACGTCACCCACCTCGGACGTCCAACCGAATTGGTTCGATTACACACGTACTTCAAGCAGGAGGGCTCCCATAGCACGTGACACAGCGCGAGTTCCCTTGAAAGGTAACAACAGCGTTGCCAGTCTGAAGGGTAATGAAACCCTGTACTGTTCTCTCTATATGTTTTGCAATCCTTGCGTTAATACAGATAAACAGCAAGCCAAACTCTGTTCAAGAGCCAGGATGTGAGCGCCTTGCTCCTTTATTGACTGAACATGTAATTTACATGGGCGGAAAATATCGGCCAATGAAACGAGTAAAACTGTAAAGAAATGAAATAAACAATGAAAATATGAATAATCAAAATGACATAACAGTAACAAGTAAATTGTAAATAAAAGATTGCTGACTCCAATTAGCAGCGCTAACAACACATTAGCCAGCGCGCTAGCGCCGATCGGCAAAAACAAACTTATCCATTACATTAATTTCCCGTTAAACTCCCGCAGTACATTACACAGATGTTTGAAAACACTTACAGCCAATGCTTTCGATGGATTTTAGGAGAAGGATCGAATTAGATGTCTATCATGGAAGCATGTAATGTTTGCTGCGCCACGAGCTCTTTGTGTACTTTACTGAGTGTGCGGTGCTCGTGGAAACCCGTCAAAATAAAAGTCCTCACAAAAGGAACACACAAAATAGCGGCAGGTAAAATGAAACAAGTAAAGAAAATCACATAATAACGAAAACAGATGACTTATAAATACAACCAAACATTCTAAATTATATACAGCCTCTAACAGAGGCAGAACAAACCCTAAACTACATTTTTTTGAGATTTTAGTAAAGTTATGCGTTGAACATAATAGAAGAACATCCGTTTTAACTGTAGAAGAAAACGTAAAAAGTAAAGTTTAAGCTTTTGCACTGTTTTCATCTTCCAGGTTTAAATTTTTGTTTGTGTCAATGTCACAGGATGTGACATTTTCGTGTATAATTGCGGGTCCTTACCCTATGGGAAGACACCTTGCTCATGACAGCACACAGTGAGATTGCATACAGTAAGTGAGAGATGCATTAAAAATCAGTGTTTGTTTTTTCTCTGTAAGACCTTCTGCATCACAAAAGTGCTCTTCAGTAGATCCTGAGTCTTCAACAAATGCGATTCATCCACACTGTGAGTGTAACTGGACTTTACGGCCCTATAACTGATCAAACGGCTTATAAAAATGCCACAACGCATTCATATAGGCCCTATATTTTCGATGCAGAGTAAAAATGCAAATGGCTGTGCATTTATTTGTGCATTAAATTATAGCTGTCACAGGACACAGTTATTTGAGTAATTTATGGGGAGCTTACAAAACCATGTATAAAGCATGGGTAATGTGTTGTGTGTAATAGTAAATTGCAGCGTGTATTTGTGGAGCCTTTGATGCTTTTAAGGCAAGGAGAGCAAAATAAAACTGAATCAGCAGCAGTTGCTGTGTTGCTGTCTCCCCTCTTTTCCCTCCTCTCTGCAGCTTACCATGACCATTTTTGTAACATTTTCAAAACTGTGGTGAGAAATGACTGGGGCTGAAACGTGAGGTTTCATTACCCTTTCAGGTTGTGAACTTAAAATGTGCTTTTTGAGCCCTGTCCCATATGTCACACTTCATATGTACTTTCAAACTTGTGGATTTAAAATGGCTGCCATGTGCACATGTCTATTACTGTAAGTCCATGTAATTTTAGGTTTCAGAAGGGTGGTCACAAACACCACTTTTGCCAAGGAAAGGAAGTAGATAAAAGACACGACTGACATGTAACACATAAAACAGGATACCTAAAATACATGCAATATGCAAAACAGAAATAACACACACAATGTCCTGGAAAGATACATGTTCATTCACAGTATGGATTATCTATGAATTAATGTCAAGAAAAGGTCCATGTATGTTACATTCTATTGGTAGTTAACATTCCTTTTGCTCGTAAAACCATTGCAACCAGGGCCCTGTCATATTTGCACCTTGTTGGTTTTTGAAGACTATTTGTTAACTATAACAAATAACTGCTTGTCTGTTCGGTCCAGTTGCTACATTTTTTTTTAATAATAAATACTCTTTTAAAGGTGTGCTTCTTTTTCACAAGGACATGTTTACAAGGTTGACATTTTAAGATTGTCATATGCAAAAAAATAAAACAATAAATAAAGATCATAGGAGAATTAAACAAATTAAATTTAACTTGTAATTAGGATTTTCAGTATGGAACATTTCCTTACATAAAACACCCATACATAGACCCACAGATGGCAAATGTATTTTTACCTAAATGAAAAAGAGACTTTATGTGGTCAGTTCAGTAGGTTTACTGGATGTTTTTTTGGCCATCATGTATTTTTCAGTTTCTTTTGTGATGATTTAAATTTGGCATCAAAACTAACTAAGGTTATTACTCCTTTTCTTTAAAACTCTTTGCTGATCAATGCGTCTCTCATTTCTTTCTCTTAGTATATCTAGCTCTCCAATGTTTTTTTTTTTTTTTTGCTGCTGTATGTGTCATGTCCGGTTCATCTGGAAGTCTCAGACCCTGCTGAGCCATTGAAGAGCCGTCAGCAGGTAAATGTAGAGCAGTTCCCTGTCAAGGGAACTCGCACTGCGTCGAGACGCGATTGGGAACCTTTCAGTTTATATGTCTCTTGAAGCACAATCAAACTCAGGTGCGGGAGTGTACGTCGCCGTGATGACGTCATCACGTCATGACCCGGGAGTATAAAGGCACGTCACGACCCGGAAGCGGGTTAGCTTTCAGTGTCTTCACAGCGCTCTAAGCTCAACGTGTGTGTGTATTGCAGACGTGTGTGTGATTCAGCCCAAGTCTAGTTTAAAAGAAAAGGGATTTCACCGTGTGTCTGTTGGAGTGTTTGAATGGCGGAGCAAGTTTTTCGGCGCTGTGTTACCCCTTGTCCCCGGTTTCTTTCGGGAAGGGATACACACGCCTTATGTGTAGCTTGCATGGGAGAGGAGCATGCACGATCAGCGCTCGAGGGCACTGATTGTGCAGACTGTTTGCAAATGAGTTTGCGAACACTCCGATCCCGCCTGGCAGTTTTCGAGGAAACTGCCCGGGCTAGCGGCCCTCGTGGTTCCGGTCCCGCTGCGGCTGAGGCCCAGCGGCGGCTGCGATCATGGGGGTCGCAGATGGATCTATCAGAGGGGTCGGAGACGGGCTTTGCCTTTTCTCCGCCTTTACCTGGCAGATCTAGCCCCGTTAGGGAGCCGGAAGCACGCCCTGTGGCGGTTTCTTCCGACCCTGACGAGGCGATACTACAGCTATCCAGTTCCGAGGAACTGGACGTTGTTAGTATCGACGCTGATGAGGAGGTTCCGCCAGCCCCCTCACCAGCGTCAGATGAGTTGCTGGAGGTGGTGACTCGCGCCACCGCTAGGCTGGGCCTCGAGTGGCCGGCTGAGCGGACGCATGCTCGTCCAAAGAGCAGGCTGGACGAGCGCTTTTTGCCGTCCAGAGCACCACCTCAGCGCCGGTGTCTGCCTTTCTTCCCCGACCTCCACACTGAGGTGTCGAGGTCCTGGAATAGGCCCGCCTCCCACAGGGTGCATAACAGCGAGACCGCTGTTTATGCCTCCCTAGTGGGAGCTAAAGATCGCGGATACGGGGCGATGCCTAGAGTAGAGGAGTCCTTGGCTAATCATTTGGCTCCTCACTCACCGCAGCCCCTAAAGGCACCGGTGCTCCCCACCAAACCTCTCAGGGTTACGTCATCGTTGGTGGGGCGTGCATACTCATCGGCTGGTCAGGCTGCAGCATGCCTCCACACCTCTTCCATGCTGCAGGCCTACCAGGCGGAACTCCTCGCAGATCTTGACGAGGAGGGAGGTATTGGGCCAGAAGCAGTCGCAGAACTGCGGAGGGCGACGGATCTTTCTCTCCGGGCTGCTAGGGAGACGGCCGCCTCTATTGGCCGATCTATGGCAGCCCTAGTAGCTACGGAGAGACATTTATGGCTGAACTTGACAACCCTCAGCCAAAAGGATAAGAACATCCTCCTGGACGCCCCTCTGACGCCTCCTGGCCTCTTCGGCGACGCGGTTAAGCTAGCGGTCGAGAGGTTTCAGGAGGCTGCTAAGCAGGAGGCGGCGTTCAAAAAGATCCTTCCACGCCGCCCTCAAGGTTCGCAAGCAAGAGCAGCATTCCATCCTCAGCCCAGTACCTCCTCATACCGCGCTGGGCAGAAGCTGAGTGTTGCGACTCGTCAGCCCCCCCCGAAAAAGAAGGGGAGGGCTTCAGGTCAGCAACCTCAGCCTCAGCCTTCTGGCCGGCAGACCGACCTGAGGGTCGTTCTGCAGGGCAAGAAGGCTAAAAGTAAGAGGCCCTGACAATCATGGTGTCAGGCCTCGCAGGGAGCCCCCCGTTGGTCCACCAGCCTGCCAACGCCCTGCGGTGGCCCCTGTGGATCTGGTTTCTCGAGAGAGCCAGTCCGATCAGGGACCAGGTGGTCTACCCCAGTTGTCACCCCGGCAGGGTGCACTGGGCAGATTGCCCCCTCTAAGGAGGGTCCTAGAGCATCCACTCCAGGTCCAGCGGCCTGGAGTGGAAACCCGAACAGAGACTGGTCTCGAGAGACTGGTACCCCTAGTGGAGTTCCTGGCGGCGTGGACACGTCTGCCAGGCATTTCTCAGTGGGTCCTGCGCACTATTCATGTGGGTTACACTATCCAGTTTCGGTCAAACCCTCCCAAGTTCGCGGGGGTTCTTCGGACAGAGGTAGACCCTGGGCAGGCTCGGGTTTTGGAACAAGAAGTCGAATCACTGCTGAGGAAAGAGGCCATAGAGTATGTACCTCTCTCAGCCACAGATTCGGGCTTTTACAGCCGCTACTTCATAGTTCCGAAGAAGGATGGAGGTATGCGTCCTATTCTAGACCTTCGCCTGTTGAACAAGACTGTCAGGCGCCTGAAGTTCAGAATGTTGACTTTGAAACAGATCGTATCCCAAATCAAGTCCGAGGATTGGTTTGTGACGATAGATCTCAAAGACGCATATTTCCATATCTCCATCCTTCCTCAACATCGGAAGTTTCTCAGGTTCGCCTTCGGGGGCAAGGCTTACCAATATCGAGTACTTCCATTCGGCCTAGCGCTATCCCCTCGCACCTTCACCAAATGCATGGACGCAGCGCTCGCCCCGCTGCGGTCCACTGGTATCCGTGTACTGAACTACATCGACGATTGGTTGATTTTGGCTCAGACACAAGAATTAGCGGTCCGGCATCGAGATGTCGTACTCGCGCATATGAAGGAGCTGGGGCTGAGACTCAATGCCAAGAAGAGTATCCTCTCTCCTGTGCAGAGGACAACCTTCCTAGGCGTTGTTTGGGACTCGGCGTCAATGTCTGCACGGCTATCCCCCGTGCGCATTGCCGCCGTTCTGTCCTTAGTCCAGGATATCAAGCTAGGCCAGCTGCTCACTGTCAAGCACTTCCAGAGAGTGCTGGGGCTCATGGCGGCAGCGTCCAGTGTTATCCCACTCGGCCTGCTCCACATGAGACCCCTGCAGTGGTGGCTGAAGACCAGAGGGTTTTCCCCGAGGGGCAACCCCTTCCGTCTGATCAAGGTGTCAAGGCGCTGCCTTCGAGCCTTGCATCCGTGGAAGCAGAACTGGTTTTTGTCCCAGAAGCTCGCACTGGGAGCTATCTGTCACCGCGTCATGCTGTCGACAGATGCGTCCCGCGCGGGCTGGGGGGCGGTCCTGAGGGACCGCTCGGCCAGGGGTCTATGGGACGGGCACCACCTCTCCTGGCATATCAACGCCTTGGAGATGATGGCTGTCCGGATGGCGCTACGGGCGTTTCTCCCCGACCTCAGAGGCCGTCATGTAGTAGTCCGGACCGACAATACGTCGGTGGTCTCCTACATAAATCACCAGGGAGGTCTCCGGTCTCGTCGACTTTCCAAGTTGGCGATCAGGATCCTCCTCTGGGCCCAGAGGGAACTGCTCTCTCTTCGAGCGGTATATATCCCGGGGGCCCAGAACCTGGGGGCAGACTTCCTGTCGAGACAGGGGCCGAGGCCCGGGGAATGGCGACTCCACACTCAGGTGGTGGAGCAGATTTGGGAGAGATTCGGCCAGGCTCAAGTGGATCTGTTTGCGTCTCGAGAGACGTCTCACTGCCCACTCTGGTTCTCCCTTTATCTTCCAGCGCCTCTCGGCCTGGACGCCATGAGGCAAGGGTGGCCAAATCTACCCCTGTATGCCTTTCCCCCCGTAGCTCTGCTCCCAGGGGTTCTGGAGAAGGTTCGCCGGGAGAAGGTCCGTCTCACTCTAGTTGCCCCGCGCTGGCCGGGCAGGGTGTGGTTTTCGGACCTGGTGTCCCTCCTAGACGGCACTCCGTGGGAGATTCCGGTCAGGAGGGACCTCCTGTCCCAGGCTCAGGGGAGGATTTTCCATCCTCACCCAGAACTGTGGAAACTGTGGGTCTGGCCCCTGAGGGGGCCCAGCTCAGTCTGGTCTCTCAGCCGAGGTTGTAGAGACCATTCTCCACTCCAGAGCCCCGTCCACGAGGAAACTGTACGCTCAGAAGTGGAAGATTTTCACTTCTTGGTGTTGCGAAAAGCAGCTGAACCCAGTTACCTGCCAGGTTGGCACCGTGCTGGAGTTCCTGCAAGGAAGGTTCGCAGCAGGGCTGTCCCCCTCCACACTAAAGGTTTACGTGGCTGCCATAGCTGCTTACCACGTACCTTTGAGTGGTGCCTCTTTGGGCAGGGACCCCCTCATAGTTCGTTTCCTACGTGGCACTCAGAGGCTGAGGCCTGTAGTACGTTCAAGGGTGCCTCCTTGGGACCTGTCCCTGGTGCTCCAGGCCTTGTCCCAGGCTCCCTTCGAACCGCTGGACGAGATTTCAGACAAGCACCTTACTCTTAAAACTCTCTTTCTTCTCGCCATTTCTTCCCTCAAGAGGATTGGTGACATGCAGGCCCTCTCCGTGGCCCCTTCATGTTTAGAGTTTGCGCCCGGCTTGGCTAAAGCTTTCCTCTATCCCAAGCCGGGTTATGTACCTAAAGTGCTGTCTAGTCCTATGCGCCACATAGTGCTACAGGCTCTCTGTCCTCCTCCATTTACTGATCATGACCAGGAGTTAAAGAACAGGGTTTGTCCAGTGCGAGCACTGGACGCCTACGTCCACAGAACTGCTACGTGGCGTAGGTCAGACCAAATCTTTGTCTGTTTTGGGGCCCCCAGAGGTTCCCCTGCTTCTAAGCCTACTATGAGCAGATGGATTTCAGAGTCTATTTCTCTAGCTTATGAGCTGGCAGGACAGCAGTGTCCACTGTCTGTCCGAGCTCATTCTACTCGGAGCATGGCTGCCTCGAAAACCTTTTTCGCAGAGGCTTCCCTCGCGGACATTTGTGATGCGGCTGGCTGGTCCTCACCGCATACCTTTATTAGGTTCTACCAGTTAGACCTAAACCCCGCCTTGGGATCATTGGCGTTATCGTAGTGAGCTACGTTTCGCTTGGCATACCCCGTACGCTGAGGCGGCGTGGGTATTCCTCGTTCCCAATCGCGTCTCGACGCAGTGCGAGTTCCCTTGACAGGGAACGTCTCAGGTTACGTACGTAACCATAGTTCCCTAAGAGGGAACGAGACACTGCGTCTTGCAGCCTCAGCTCCTAGGCATGCCGGCCTGTTCAGACACTGTTCAAGCTAACCCGCTTCCGGGTCGTGACGTGCCTTTATACTCCCGGGTCATGACGTGATGACGTCATCACGGCGACGTACACTCCCGCACCTGAGTTTGATTGTGCTTCAAGAGACATATAAACTGAAAGGTTCCCAATCGCGTCTCGACGCAGTGTCTCGTTCCCTCTTAGGGAACTATGGTTACGTACGTAACCTGAGACGTTATTCTGCCCACCCTGCAGCTCCCTGGGGCTTGATACTTGCTGTAAACCACCAGGCGTGTGTGTGTGTGTGTGTGTGTGTGTGTGTGTTTAGGGATCGAAACAAATGACCACATAGTCATTCGTAGTATGCATAGTACTTACAGTATATGTGTGTGTGTGTGTGTGTGTGTGTGTCCATTTATCAACTCACGACTAACAGTAAATACCCGGAACAGTGTGAAATTTAAACTGGGTTTATGTGGGAAATGAACACATCATACACAGACACACAAATATAAGTACTATGGTCTATTCATTTTAATGCATCTGACTTGGGGCCATATTTGCCCAACAGGGAAAATTAGTATAAGACTGCAATCCCATAAATGTGCAGATCAAAGTGGAAAGTTCTGCATAAGATTTTCTGACAATGCACACATGAAAGAACACAGAGGCAGCCAGATCATTTCCGTTTTAACCAACACAATCGAGTAGATCAAGAGTTGATAATCCGGTGCACTAACAAAATAAGTGCAAACTGGCTTATTTTTTATGTTGAATGTGAAATAATGGTGCAAATACCAGTAAATCAACAAACTCAAACTTTAATAAATCACATTTTCCTCCCATAAATTTTGCATCTGAAACTCTTACAAATATGCAATAAGGTAAGCTGCAAATATCACTGTGTCTAGGCCTTTTTTATCGCTAATTCTTCAAAATCATTTCTTCAGTAAATTTTGAAAGTAGCTTTTCAGGCCAGTAGTTTGACAGTATTTATTAATTTATTTTGCATTTCTTTCTTTCCTGAGAACCTAGAATGTGAAATATCGGTTTCTGATATTTATATCTAATATGTTGATAAATATACAAATATAAATATATTATAAATAAATAAATATACATATTCATACAATGAATACTGTACACTCAAGTTACTGTAAAAATCTAAATTTTCCATTTTTCCACAGGTACAGTAGGCAATTTTCTGAGTAGTAAGCAATAGTAAGCTAGCTTTGAAAATCTGAGATTTTCCTTCAGGGCGTCTCCAAAGTCATGCCTCCTTCAAAACACATGAATGCACACAGAAGAGTTACGTTAAACTACGAAAGTGTCACGTTAAACTACCTCATGTCTCAAAGCACATTAATGAACATAAACAACTTATAGAGCACTTACCTGCACCAAATGACTGCTGCAGATTAATTTCAGCATTGATAGAGTTGCCATTAAAACACATAAATTCGAATTACAAACTGCTCCAAGTCTAACGTCATGAGTTTCTGTAAATGTAGCCTAAGCTTGCTATTTTGGTTCATGATGAACTGTAGAAGGTGGCTGCTGTTTCGTTTGTGGTGCTTGTGACTGACATCTGTCTAACTCTGCATAGCAAGCTCTAAAACATCATTCTTTCTCGTAGAAAACATTTGTCAGCACAGTGAAAAATCTTCCAGGGAGACATTAAAACCAGCAGATTTTTAACGAAATAACCATTTTGAGTCAGCTAGGAGCTAGAAAACGCTATCGCAACGCTATCTACACTGACTCTTCTGATGCTGAATGTTCATATTTTAGAGTTTCCATTTTCAGGAAATATTCTACATAAATATAATCGACCTCTGGTAGAGGTTCAGGCCCCGGTAATGGCCGTTTCAAGTCATGTAAATGAGCTCGTTAACTGCGTCTGTCTCTAGGCTTTGCTGAGTGTGGCATAAACCTGCCTCATCTTCAGCAGTCATATTTTCTAATGGTGCATTTGAGAGCTCAGGGTCTGCTCTCATTCTCATCTCCAACCAAGATCTTAGCAAAAAGGCAATAAACGCCTTTAAATTGATATACAGTTCAGACACACAGAGTGAGAATGATAATGTATGGAATTCATGGTTACGTCTTAAATTCACAGCTTAAAATATTATCACTCTGAATGTTTGCAATGTCTGGACATAATTAATTTTACTAATCTAATAAAAATGTATCTTTTTGAGCCAAATTGTACTAATAAGAAACATTTCTGATTTGAATGGCCAAGTAGCATCTACACATTCTAACATCAAGTCCTCATGTAAAGCAATTACGAGTCCTTTATATTGTCTTCTAATGATATAAACCTGGACCTTTGCTTTAAGTGTTATTTTCATGTTCTACTGCCACACAAACCATAAAACACAAAAACATATTTGTTTTATACCAACATAACAGCAATCCCAACTTGTCAACCAGTTACTGCCCATATAGGATAGAGCTAAAAACCTAAAGGAACATTAAGACTCACTTCAGTGTATTTCCAGCAGTCAGGATTATTATTCTGAAATGATTATAGTGTAATTGCCCTCTAACACTCATGCTCTGATACTTCTCTCTGAGTAGATGAGACATTGTGTGGGTGTCTGCAATCTGCAAGCAATCACATCATAACCATGGCACAAGCTGATTGGCCTCTGCGGATTCTGCAGCCAATGAGATTGCTTGCTCAACATTTAAATAGTCTGGAGTGTTTGCTGCAAGCTTGTCAGAGTTCCTCTGAAACACTCCAACTTCAACTCCAAATGCCTTGATCAGGATTTATGTATGTCTATTTCTGCAGCAGCATACATTAAGGCAAGTTTACATTACATAAAGTTTTACTAACAAAATCTATGAGGAGCATATTCAAATAATTAACCTAATTAACACAGGATGGGCACATTCAGTTAACGTGATAAGAGATATATAGTAGCTTTTCAAGCATCCTTCCACCCCATCCCCTCACCTCTAATTATTCCCATCCCAGTATGGGATGGGGCAGGTATTCTGGGTTTGGCCCAAATTCCGAGCTTGGAGTACGCATAACCTTTACTCTATTTAATAAGATGTAAGTGTTAACTCTTGAAATGAATTTTGAGTGGATTTTACTGTTGTAGACAGATTTTCAAGGTCTGCAACAAAAAACCCAGATCACCTCCAAATCATTGCTTGTTGCGGTTGCCAATGCTCGTAAAGCAGTCACAGACACTGTGATAATTTCAAATCTTTTGATATTATCACCACATGATCTTGTAGTGTGTGCCATGCAATGACAAGGTGGAACTAATCCAGCCAATCACAGTGCAGATGGTATAAGCAAATATATTTTGTAATCACAACAGCGCGGGCAGAAATCATACAATAGTATCTTTAACTGCTATAACAACAACAGCCGGTGCTCCGACCTGGGCTTTGGTAAAATCGCAAGGCTGCACAGATGGGATCCCTGAAGGCACACCTCACCTCACTCACAAATGGCTATAGCTCAAATGAAATCAAACCAAACTTCCTACAACTCCTGAATAAACCACATTAACCATATTAAGTTTACAATCTTAAGGTAACATCAACCTAATATTCCTGCTGCTGTCAGTGTCATAAAAAACAAACAAAAAAGACAGAAAATCACTAATTGCTCTTAAGTAGATTTAGTTGGATTAATCTATATTAATTTGTCCAGTGAAGGATGTGCAGTGTTGTTTTACATTTGATTACTATCTGTTGGTCAAGACCGTTCTGTTTATTATTAATATTTCACAGGAATGCTAAATTTATTAATCTCTAAGTTGTACTTAATGGGAATCAGCAATATTAATGGAATGTGTTGTACATGTTTGCAAATAAAAATAAAGAGTTGTCAATTCTACTTTATCATCTCTTAATTTTTATACTTAAAACACATCATTTTTAATTAATTATTTAATAGTATAATACTTGCAGTTTAAGGTTTTAAGTTTGAGTAATTCTGTTTTATGTTTTTGTAATTTTCATGGCATATATATATATATATATAGAGAGAGAGTTCTATTTAACTTATTTCTTTGCTTTAGTATTTTTAGTACTTCAACGTGTTTTACTTCAGTTAGTTGCAAAGGAAACAATTCTAGTTTTTCATGTCATATTTATATTTTATATTATTTGAGCTGTATTTCGGTTCACAAACAGTTTTTGATCATTTTAATTCACCATTACAATTAACACCACTGCCTAAAATAGAATGTATTTTAACTCTTTAAATAACATTAAACAGAATGTTTCCCAAAGAAATCAAACACATGAAAAAAAAAGTCCACTACAACAGAGCCGTATTTAGACTTTAAAATTTCATGATGTGTGTGGACAGCTCAAAGTGTTTTGAGAAGCACACTGTAACTTTGTAATATCCCCCTTAATAGAATCACGTCAGAAAAGTGCCGGCGGTAGTTCTCAGTCGGTTTTATTCCTTTATTCTTTTTGATTGATCAACTTCTTGATAAGGATCACACATGGGCTGTTGATGGGACTCATATCAGCCACATGGTGTCTCATCAGAGCTGAGCTGAGATGAGAGAGAACAGCAGGTCTGTTTTTGACAAACCAGACTGTGACTGCTCTCACAGCCCTGCTGCCTGAGGTACGAGTCATATGAACTCTGTCAGGCGGCTTCAAACAAATCAAATTTTCCTCAGAAGGAGAGGAATGAAAGAGATAGAGACACACACAGTCACAGGGAAGAGAAGAGGAGTCATATGAGAGAAGTAAGCACATTAGAAAGGGCCAGAGCCTAAAATGAACCTGAAATTAATACAAATGTGTCAACAAACCTGTCAATATCACAGCACACCCGCTCTCTGTTACACATCTGAGCTGCCTGCATACACAGCATTTTAAGATAGTGTAAGCAAATTCGCAAAACACAGCACGTTCCACCATCTTTTGGCCAAATTCTAAGCCATTAAATGAATCCTTCCTCTCCTTCATTAAAACACTAGTATGATACGGTCTAGTATGTACGAATGGCTACATCATGCACCGTGGTCACAGCACAAAAATACTATTTTATAAGGTTAAATGTGGGAAAATACTTATATATGTGATTATTAATTGCAGAAAAAATTATTAGCTGATTTAATACCAATGCAATTGAGTGAATTGTCCTGTTCTGATGATCACATAGCCATTTTAGGTGCTTTCGGTGGTGGAAAGGGCTCGTTGAGAGTTGAGAGTTGTTCTTATGTGAAGCTTTTCGAATCCGTTACTGAGGTTAAGGGCCAGTCACACAGCAAAAACGCATGAATCATGCACGAATTACGCACAGATTTTCGTTTCTGCGTGGAGCGTGCGTCGTATGCGTAATTAGTCGGTGGAACAAACGTGGACCGTCAGTGATTGTAAGTGGATGTGCGTTGAAGGCGGTTTGTGCGTGATTTTGATTTTTGAATGGTTAAACAAATTTTGGTGTGCGTAACGGTGTAACTGTGTGCGTTATTCATGAGTCGGTGTGCGTAGTTTATGCATCGAGTATGCGTGACTATACGCGGGACACACGTCGGTCGTCAGTGCTTATGCGTCGGAACTGGTTTGAAACCGCGCACATCCACGTTCGTCCACTGACGCCCCACCTTCATATCATGCATGAACCGCGCACGTATCACGTTCATTCCACTGACAATGTTGATTCTGAAAGTGCTTGTACGTGGAACGTTCGCGAAGCGTGCGTGTTTGGACGCGCTCCGTCAGTGATTCATGCGCCGGGCGTGCGTCGAATGTTCGTGGAATACTTTGATCAATTTCTCGACGCACAAACCCAATCTGTGCGTGATTTGTGAGTGATTTGTGCGTGATCGGCTGTGTGACTGGCCCTTTAGGTATGACCTAACCAGGGATGCAGTCGGTTTTCAGTGAACTTTTATCTACACACTAAAACAAATATACGGCAACTGCAATCAGACATGCAGTTATGCAGAACTCTATTATAGACCAATGATATTTTATAACACACTTGTAACTTGTTGTCAGTATGGCTGGTTAGGACAAAATCTCTGTAGACAGCGAGGCAGCAATCTTTTTTTTTTTTTTACAGGGCTCATGAGATGTCGAGCTGTTATGCGACATAATCATGGGTCTGTGTATGTTCTAGGGCAATTTCAGGTGTGGAGGAACAAACACAGTTCATGCATCTGCTGCACACACACACACACACACACACACACACACACACACACACACACACACACACACACACATACACATACATACATACATCAGAGCTTCTTGGCTCATTTCAGACATTTCTGTCTTGAAGCAGAGTGCCTCAGCACTCAGTGCTTTGATCTTCTTTCCTAGTCCAGAGAGAGAGAGAGAGAGAAGCAATGAGGAAGGGTAGGATGTTGCAGAGGAAGTGGCCTGATTTGCAGTCTATGTTTTTTTTGACATGTCCTTTGTTTATTTTCTATTCTTTTTCATTAACCTCAAATTTAAATAGCCAATTGTTAAAGGCATCTGTTCATTGCTTTGCAAAAAAAAGGGTCATACAACCTTGCCGTATAATTTAAGCACGTTGTATAATTAATTGTATGTTATATAAGTTATTTCAATTGTAATTACAGTGGAATTTGGTTATGTCGATGGCCTCGGGGGTTGCAAAAAAGCATCGAGATAACCAGAAGCAAATATGAGGATTGTTTGATGAAGCGATCGGCATGCTATAAAAATGTACACACACTGTATATGTTTGCTAACAACAAAAGGCATATGTGCACCAACTAACAGCAGAGATTTACCAGTATACAATAAAAAAACGCCTTCGATTCTCGATACAAACCTTTAATCATATTCTCCAACATTGCAAACACAATTTCGCTCACAGCATAAACAGTCACAACACACATAAACACATTCGCTCATTTAGTGTTGCCAACTACTTTCAAAGGAAAGCCTGAAAGCCTAAAGCCTGGCCAAAAAGTTGCTAAATGTCACTAGGTGACGTCCTGCATAAATTAGCATACTCGTGAGGTCATCACGCTGCACTACATTGCATACTTTCTTGCGTTCTGCCTGTCTAATGTGCTTTCTCAACAAAGTCGGCTTCACCCTGTCTTTTAATAACCGGGTTCTCAAGTCCGCAGCGGCACTGAGCAGAGCTCACGTCAGAACAGAAGCAGGTGTGTGTGTGTGTGTGTGTGTGTGTTTATCTAAGCCTCATACTCATTGGTCGGTAACCACTCGTCAATGTGAAAATATTTGAGAAAACCAATCAAATCAGAGAAGGCGGGCTTTATGTGTACTCGCTACTCGTTGAGAAGAGTAAGAACGATATGTGCTTTCACTTCAGAGAGTCTCCAATAACTCCAGATAATGTCGTTAAATTTTTGCATTTTTGAAAATGTGTCACTAGAGTGGTCTGAATACTCGCTAAATATAGCGACAAAGCAACGCAGTGAACTAGGTATGTCACGGGATCGAGATAACCCATGTTGAGTGGTGAATTTGTCCCTTTTTTGTGATTGAGATATTAGGGTTCGGCAACATAAAATAATCGACATAACCAATAAGAAAAGGCTTAGGCAATGAGGGAGTTTGGCGGTTCCACTTCAAAAACGTCGACATAATAGGGTTGGCAAGTTAACCAAGGTCTAGATAAGTGAACTCCACTGTAATTGTATGTGTTGTTATATAATTAATTTGTATGTTTTTTCTGTATATATATATATATATATATATATATATATATATATATGAAAATAAATACCATCTGTAATACTTGTGTGAGAGAGAGAGACATACAGTTAATGGTCACAGTTAACTCTTTGAGAGTGAGCATGAAAATCACCTTAATAGTGGCATATAAGCTTAAACGCATTAAGAGATCGCTAACCCACTCTTGCAATGGGTTTCTCTGGTTGCTGAATCGCCAACGCGTGCATTTGGAGAGTTCTTTGTTTGGATGCTGGCAAGCTCCTAAAGGATTACTTTGTTGGATTTGTGGGAAGTTCAAACGTGGTTTGCAATGAATGTAAGGTCGCCGTGAAGAGGAAAGGCCCACGGGGCCAAAAGGCCATGAGATTGCAAAAAGAAGAGGGTAAGAGAAGAGAGTGTGTCTGGGTTTCAGTTACTTTAAAGAAACAGAGGGACGCGACCATTCTTGGCCTGAGAGCCAATCACTGGGTTGGAAGTGTAGAGTGGGAAATTTCCCTTTGTTTCAGTTCCCAAATAATAAGCATATTTTATGATGCCATCTGAATTGGACAGACTTTGGTTCAACAGAGTGATAGAAATTATAAGATATAGTTTAGCATTACAAAATATACATCATGCTTTCAAGAGTATGAAGACAAGAATTTAGATTTTACTTGGTTTTACCAAGAATTTACTTGGTCTCAGACTTGCGATTTTATTCATTTAGCATTTTTTAAGATTTATAAATATCATTTTCTTGAAGAAAGCCATAAGTACTTTTTTGTGCACGCATTTGTTCTCTGGATTGCACGTATGCATATTTGAGAAATTATAGTAATCTCAAATGTTACTATCTCAAAGTTTCTGCACAACATTTTATAAAAGATTCTCAGGATATGACAAAAAAACTAACTAAAAGTCTTTGAAAATTAAACAGAAACACAACAGAATGAGTCAGCTAGTTCTTTAATAAAATAATCCTATAGAAAGTTAGATCTTATTGGAGCACAAACATCAGTGAGTCCTTCAATTATTTAGCAATATTTTGTGGTATATTACTTGTTGTTGTTTTTTTCACTCTAAAATATTCCACACTGTTTGATAAAATTACAAAAATTGTAAACGTGATTATTTATTTTTTTTAACAAAAAAAGTCAAGCAAGCTAAAACAATCACTCACTGAGAAACTTCAACTCTTTATTTTCAACCTGTTAATTTTCTGTGCAAATAATTGAATTATAATCAAGCCAAAATGTCTGAACTTGACCAGAGCATATTTCTGGTAAAACATTTGACAAAATACAACCTAAAAGAATAGCCTTGTGTTCTAATTTTATTTAAAAGTTACAAAGTTCAAAGGTATAACAGCAATGACCCATAAATAGTGTCAAGAATACTCTATCCACTTTTGTTCTCTTCCTTTTCTCCTCTCCTCTCATCCTTAAAGAGTAATGGTGCTCTCTGGGTGTGAGAGATGAGGTGTGGGGAGTTTTAATAGCCTAAATAAAGAACACACAGCAACTTTGGGAATCAATCCGGACATAATGGCTGCAACTCTGGGCTAATTAGAAATAATAGTGGTAAGGAAAGTGGCAAAGAGGTTTTTCACACTCTATTGAGCAGCAGATCCATCCAGCAGAGAAAGAAGAGTAAAATCAAGGATAGTTAGGAACTCCTCCTGATTTATCAGGTTTTCTATGGAGGAGTGCCAGAAGTGAAGGCGATTTAACATACTGGCAGACACATTTCAGTCTTGACGTTCATCACAGGCGACCTTTGGCCAGAAAAGGGACAAAACAGTTACTCATTTAAACAAGGGTTTCCTAATTATATTAAAACTAACTATTAACTTTATACATCTTTTAAATAGAAATATGTGTGGTAAATGGTAGAACAACACTAAGGATTTTAATTAGGGTGAAACTTGAACACATTCAACTTTAAACCATAAATTTACAAAAATATACAATTAGTTTCCTGCAACATACAAGTAAATGAACATTCACATTAACGTTAAATTCTCAGTATTGCCTCAAGGGGCACTCTAGTGGGTATTACCATCTTCTGCAATTAGTTTTCCCTCTTAGTATCACTACTGTCAGAACAACAATTTAATGAGTCTTGCTGAGAAAGTTAATTACAGTTGATTGAATGCCAAAGATAGCTAAAGTTAACTCTATCCAATGGCGTTGAACTGAATTGGAAGCAATGCAAAAACATCTGATGCTCCCAAACACCCAAAGCGTACCTGAAAATATAACACTATAATTTTGTCTCTCTCACATCATACTACCCATGAAGGAATTTGAAAAAATACTAGTGTTCTTTGTTTATTTATTCTGGAAGGTTTGCTTAAAGGGGACCTATTATGCCACTTTTACAAGATATAAGATACGTCTATGATATCCTCAGAGTGTAATTTTAGCTTTAAGGATATTCCTCCCCAGATCATTATTGACCTAAACTGGTAATGCTACATGACGTTGCACACAGCATAACTTTCCCCACAACATCTCCCGACTTTTTCACGCCTGTCATGTATGTGACCCTGCTCTCATCAATGAAACAAACGGGCAAAAAAATTACTTGCCAATTCTGGTGTTTTCTGGGAAATCACAGCATAGGTCACACAAGGATGTCAGACACTCTTGCCACACTCATGAAGTCTGTTTCTGACAGTTTGGTCAGAAACATGCACACCAGTTGTCTGCTGGAGGTCATTTTGTAGGGGTCTGGCAGTTCTCCTCACACTAAGGAGCAGACACTGGTTCTGCTACAGGGTTGTTACCTTTCCACATCTCTGTCCAGCTCTTCTTCGTGTAATTGCATGTCTTCCGGTATCTGCTCTATGCTCTTGAAACTGTGCTGGGAGACACACCAAACCTCCTTGCAATGGCACTTATGGATGGAGTAAACTGCCTGTGTAAGCTGATTGGGTTGCAGGTACTGCCTTATGGTACAGACAGTGACAAGGACCCTAACAAAGCGCATAACTAAAACAAATCAGTCAGAAAGAATAACGAGAGAACAATTGTCAATGGCCACCACCTGCAAAACATTCCCTTTTTGGGGGTTGCCTTGCTGTTGCCTCTCTAGTGCATCTGTTGTTACTTTCATTTTCCCCAAAGCAGGTAAAAGTTCACAATCACTTATTCTTCCTAACTGGACAGATTGATATCTCTGAAGTTTACAGACATGAAAGAGTTTGGAGATGCCATGGGGAATGTTATGCTACGTGCAACATCATCCAGCATGACCCCTTTAGTGGTGGGTCAATATTGATCTGGTGAGGAATATCCCTTGGAGCATTGCACAGAACTTCACGTGCTAGTCAATGGTTCCCTTACTGCTGTTAGATGCTGGGATGAAATCCTTAGAGCCCTTGTCAGACCTTATGCTGGTGCAGTGGGCCCTGGGTTCCTCCTGGTGTATGATAATGCCCGGTTTCATGTGGCTGGAGTGTGTGGGCAGTTTTTAGATGACAAAGACATTGATGCCATTGACTGGTCCTAACTTTTCCAAAACCAGAATCCAACTGAACACCTCTTTTGGAAATTGTTTCGGAGCATCCAAAGCCACAGGTAGCACTAGGAGCTCACTGATACCCTAATACAGGTTATATGGCCAGGACACCATCCACCATAACAGTTGGTGTCAGGGTTCTGCCACATTCGGTCTAGTCATTTCCTGGCTTTGTGGCAGAGGTCTGACACTAACATAATGTCTCGAGTTTTGTGCGTGTGTGCGCGTATTCGACAGTTCGAGCCGTGCGCACTCTTGTCTGTGTAGCGTCTTGTGTGCGAGTTATAGTGTTCGATCCCCAGACGGTCTTGTTCGGTCTCGGTTTTGTTTCGGGATTCGGGCATTCATGACCCGTGTGTTCGTCCTTGTCGTGAGCGCGCGAGATGAGTACCGTATTTTCCCGCATATAATCTGCAGACGCAGATAATCCGCACCCTCATATATCCCGCTGGTTTTGGGGGTTTGTGTAAAAAATTGTTGGTATAATCCGCACCCTCAGATATCCCGCACCCATGATGAATTTTTTTGTACAAGTTCACGATTCGAATTTCGAATGTTGCTCGCATGATGTCAATTATCATAACTGTTCAGGCTAGATACACAGTGCTTGTGCGTGAAATTCACACAATAAGAAAACAAATCAAAATCAAAAGAAAAAGAAAGAGCAGTCTCTCCCTCTCCGCGCTGCGCTGTGCTCGGATGAGAAGAGCACGCTATCATGGCAGCACAGCCAATCACGTCGTCTTGCATGATTGACAGGTCAGAAAGCCTATCAGAGCCAGCTATCAGAGTGATAGACAGCCAATCACGTCTTCTTGCATGATTGACAGGTCAGAAAGCCTATCAGAGCCAGCTGTAAGACTGACAGTACAGAGGCCAGACAACCCGTGCATGAAAGAAAAACAGAAAGAAAATACCGCAAATTTTTTTTATATTGAAATATTATTACATGTAAAAAAATGGTGATATAGTCCGCACCCTTATATATCCCCCCCCCCCCTGCGGGGTTTGTAAAATCTGGTATAATCCGCGGGATATATGCGGGAAAATACGGTAGTTGCTCGTTCTCGTGCGCTTTACGTTATGTGAGTGGGCGCAGTTTCAAGCTCTGCTTGTACCGCATGCTCTCGTGTCTTTGTGCAGTGTTGTAAGCACGCGGTTCGTGTTTACATCGGCCGTGTGGTTTCATGTTGTGTTTGGTGTTGGGTGTGCAGTTTGGTTGTCACCATCTGCGCGCCGTCTTTGTTTAATGTGAACACATGGCGACGCGTGTCCGCATTGGCTACATGTTCGTGTCTTGTCATAGTAAACCCTTCCTCTCTTGTTCCCTTGGGCAAGTTTGATTTGTCCCAGCTGTTTCCTGATCAATTACCCTTCCTCCTGTGTGTATTTAAGCCGTTCATGTTTGCTGTCCTGTGTAGCGTTGTTGTCTTTCTTGTTGTGACGCTGCCTTTTCCTGATCCTGTCCTGGTTAAGTCCTGTCTAGTTCCATACATAGTCGGTCTTGTTTTTTCCCCGACGGGGTAGTTTTGGTTTGAGTTTTTGTATTTTGTTCAATAAAAGCTCTAACCTGCACTATTGAGTCCTCGTCTCTCCCCACACTTGATAGTTGTGTTAGTCTGTAACTTCAATTTTTTACACAGATTTTTTGGGTACAATTTTGAATCCAGCCCTCAGTGTGTTGGTGATTTTGGTTTCCATTGACTGTTGTCACATAATTTTGTTCTTAACAAATGATGGAATGTGTATAAATAAAGACTTTCAAATAGAATATTTAATTCATTGAGATCCAATATATGATTTAAGTGTTCCCTTAATATTGGATATTTCAATCCAAAAATCTTACATATTCTGGTTTTATAAGAGAAATATTTTATGTTTGAAATAAAATCAATCAAAATAAAATAAATACAATAAAATAGAAAATGCAGGAAATGCAATCTACTCTCAGTGGTTCATGTAAAACAAAGTTTATGTAACATCTAACATCTTTTATGAAACTCTTTCTTTCTCTCTCTGTTTTGAGGGTGAGTTTTGATATCTGATTTCCATGCTGATGTGTCCATCCCTGGGCTGGTGATGTGATCTCCTTTCATATAACGCATTAAATCTTAATGAGGCCAGCAGCGAACAACCTTTGCCGAACACAGCAGAGGAGAAAAGCGACATACGAACCCGCCACACCTACCCAGACGTGGGTGCGCAACCCAATCGGATGCCACCCTCACTATGGGGCTACAATTCCTGATATCATTTGCGACATTTTAATGCATTTGTTTAATTGAGTTTCACATTTCGCAAGAGTTTCCTTTAGCTCAGTATATATCTCCTTGGGCTACACTAAGATAAAAAAGGACAAGTGGATGATTCAGGCTTCTGTAAAAATGTTAAATTCTTTAAGACTAATAGAAAGAGACAAAATTACAGTCTAATCTGCGGTGATTGCATTTATTATGTTTTAAATTTAGTCAGAATGGTCGGTAGTTAATGGGGTCAACTAAAAAGTTTAATAGTGTGACATATGCTGCTTCTCTGAGCAGGTTTTAGTTTCTGATCTTCTGTCGATAAAACAGTCAGAGCATCATCATTAAAATTCCAAAGCCTGCCTTTGAAACAAATTTAGCCCTTTGTAATAGATTTTAAGACAATTGTGGGCCTTCAATCTTTCAAGAATGAAGGCACAAAGAACTCATTATTTTAATGAATAAACTCAGGAGTTGTAGCAGCAGCAAGAAATAATATTTACCAGCTTTACACTGACCTATAACGTGATAAGAAAAGCCAAAGACTGTGGGAAAGCACAGGGTAAATATTCACAGGGAATGATTACAGAGATCAGACAGAGCTGAGAAAACTAACAAGGCGATAGATGACAAGACAGGTGACTAAGATGACAACAGGAGAGCACATGGAGAACCTGGAAGAAAACATACAGTGCAGACAGTTCTCTGATACAAATGTCTGCTGTGAACATCATTCCACAGTTTAAAGTCCATAGTTTTCCATTTATGTCTAAGGATTATGAAAGTTTTGCAAAAAATGGCTATTTAAAGATGTTTAGACTTTTTATTTGCTGAATATCTGTCATCAAAGGCTTCCATTAGACTTGGGTCATTATCGATTTTGTCCTATCTATTAATTTATACATAAAATGCGATTCACAATGGCTTAAATACACATCGTCTATGATGAGAATATTTGTAATTTCTGTATTAAAATTAATTTCGAAGCTCATGAAGTTCTGAAATAAAAATGTATTAAATAATTAGGCATGATCTTCTAAAAAACATATTTGCACTGCACATTAATATTTAAAGGAAAATAAGTCTCTTATAATATCAGATATGTTTAGGTTTTAAAATGGATGTGGCTTGCGGTTATCAAAAAAAGTTGATATTGTAATAAAATAGTTAACTTTTTTTGAAAATAATGATATAGATATGTGCACTCAAATTTATTAAAGCTCTAAAAATATGTTTTATCACTTAATGGTTACATCACATTCCATTTTTTAATTCACTAAATTGAAAATAGTACTTGAAATAAACGTGAATATAAAAAGTATACAGTAATACCTCGAGATCCGTTCCTCGTAACTCAAATTGCTCGTATCTAGAATCATGTTTTCCCATAAGAAATAATAGAAAACAAACATCGACACTTGATTCCGTATCGTACCTTACATGAACACTACGTAACTTACGTAAACTTAAATTAACATAACTGAACTTAGCTTATGTTTTTTTTGTAACTATTCCATTTTATATTATTGTTTTGTTTGCTTTCTTCCCTTTTTTCGCCTGACTACCCTCACTTTCACTTGGTGCAGACCTTTTAATGGATTACCTATCGAGGGAGATTTGTTTCTGTCTCCCTTTAAAAATAAGTAAGGTACGCGTCGTCAAAAAGCGCCGAAGCACGACCAGTACACCATTTATCAGGGAGCTCTTGCAATACCTGCGTATCATCTGTGGATCGATCAACTCCTTAGTCGACAGTTCCTCCTGATGCTCCTGCTGTTAGATGACTCACGCGGCACCGCGGCCATATTTATCCACAATTTCCTGCTTCATTTCCATGGTCATCATGCGTTTCTTCTTCTCACTATCATCCTTATCACTCACTTTCTTATGAAGAATAATGAACAAAAAAATTCTACTCGCGGGCAACGCATACAAGTCAGTGAACACTTAAGTGAAAGTCCGTCGGCATCGGCATCAGTACACATGCTCGTATCTCGAAAATGTATTCGTATCTAGAAGCAAAAATCTGCCCTAAGGCTTGCTCGTATCTTGGAATACTCGTTTGTAGAGATGCTCGTATCTCGAGGTGTTACTGTATATACATTTTTTTGGTGGACACTTGTCAGTCATTGACCCAAAATCATGAACTAATCATTCAGATGACCCCTGACCTGCATATTTTAAATATTTGTTATTCTGCAAATCCCTACTTAAACAATTTTAATGCAGTTTTATGCTTAACATTACTGGCAAACACAGAAAAACAATGAATAGAGTGGAAATTGCAATGCATATTTGTGTGTATTCATAATTCTAGTCAAAGAAACACTCAGGTCCTCTAAAGATTGGTGGATTTAGTTCCTTTCAGAGGAAATAACTTTATAATTCTTTCTTTTGCAAGTAATTCTAAACTCTCATATGAGATGAGATTCTTTTATCCTCTGCACACATTCTCAACGGGAGGCTCCTGTACCTTAGGTACATCGTTCTGGTGTGAGTGTTAGAGCCTGCATAGAAGAGAGAGATCAGATGGAGGATTTAAATTATAAAAAAAAAAAAACTTTGAAAAGCTCTAATTGAATATTACTGCCCTGCCTCCTGCAGTAGAAGTAGAAAGATAATTTACAAATTTGATTCAAACACAGATGGAGATCGGTGCATCTGTCTATCCAAACTCTCTCTCTTTTTATGCCATTTTTCAGCTTTATAATTAACGTCTCGGGTTACTTATGTAACCCTGGTTCCCTGAGGGGAACGAGACGCTGTGTCGAAGCACTAGGGGAAATAGCCTTGCGTGAGTCACGTGAAGATCTATGCAACCAATGAGAAGCGAACGCGTGTGAATGCGTCACTGCCGGCCGCAGCCGGTGACGTCATGAGGAAGAGCATAAAGCGCGTCTGAAACCGGGGCGCGTCAGCCATGAATGCCTGAAGCGGGCCCGGATGCGCCCGGAGCTGAGGCCAAGACACAGCGTCTCGTTCCCCTCAGGGAACCAGGGTTACATAAGTAACCCAAGACGTTCCCTTTCAGGGAACTCGAGCTGTGTCGAAGCACTAGGGGAACGCTATGCCAACGCCACCTCAGCGAGGTCAGCATCCGGGTGTGTCCCAGCTCACTGAGAGAGCACCCTGGTTCCCGGGGCGGCATCGAGGTCTAGCTGGTAGAACCTCATGAATGTGTGCGGCGAGGACCAGCCAGCCGCAGCACAAACGTCAGGCAAGGAGACTCCGGAGAGGAGAGCCTTGGATGCCGCCATGCTCCTAGTGGAGTGGGCTCGGACCCTCAAAGGAGAAGCATGTCCGGCCGACTCATAAGCTAGACAGATAGCCTCGACTATCCACCTGCTCAGAGTTTGCTTGGAAGCTGGGGCACCCTCGGGGGCCCCAAAGCAAACGAACAGTTGGTCCGACTTACGCCACGTGGCAGTCTTGTGAACGTAAGCGTCCAGTGCTCGCACTGGACAGACCTTGTTCTTGTGCTCCTGCTCATGATCGTCAAATGGGGGAGGGCAGAAGGCCTGCAGCGTGACAGACCGAGCCACATTAGTGGGAACCTTGGGGACGTAGCCCGGCCTCGGGTGGAGGAAAGCTTTCGCCATCCCGGGCGCAAACTCAAGACATGATGGGGCCACTGAGAGGGCCTGAAGGTCCCCGACCCTCTTAAGCGAAGTGATAGCCAGCAAAAGAAGGGTTTTTAGCGAGAGGTACTTGATAGAGATACCCTCTAGAGGTTCAAAGGGTGGCTGGGACAAGCCTAGGAGTACCATGGACAAGTCCCAGGCAGGCACCCTGGTCTGTGCCGCAGGTCTCAGCCTTAATGTACCACGGAGGAAACGAGTGACTAGGGGGTCCCTGCCCAAGGACACCCCACCCAGAGGTACGTGGCAAGCCGCTATAGCAGCCACGTAGACCTTCAAGGTGGAGGGGGACAGCCCTGCCACAAATCTTTCTTGCAGGAACTCCAGTACTTTGCCAATTTGGCAGGTTACTGGGTTCAGCTGCCTTTCACTACACCAAGAAGTGAAGAGCTTCCACTTCAAGGCGTAGAGTTTCCTCGTGGAGGGAGCTCTGGACTGCAGGATGGTCTCAACAACCTCGGCTGAGAGACCGGCCTCTATGAGCTGGGCCCCCTCAGGGGCCAGACCCACAGTTTCAACGGCCCTGGTTGCGGGTGAAGAATGCAACCTTCCGCCTGGGACAGAAGGTCCCTCCTGATCGGGATCTCCCAGGGGACCCCGTCGAGGAGGGACACAAGGTCCGCGAACCATATTCTGGACGGCCAGTGGGGGGCCACTAGCGTGAGACGGACCTTGTCCCGGCGAACCTTGGCCAGAACTCCCGGGAGCAGAGCGATCGGGGGAAAAGCATACAGGCGTAACCTCGGCCATGCCTGCGTCACGGCATCCCGCCCCAGAGGCGCTGGATGTGTGAGTGAAAACCACAGAGGGCAATGGGAGTTTTCTACCGAGGCAAACAGGTCGACCTGTGCCTTTCCGAACCTTTCCCAAATTTGCTCCACCACCTCGGGGTGGAGTCGCCATTCCCCTGGTCTCGCCCCCTGTCTCGACAGGGCGTCTGCTC
This sequence comes from Rhodeus uyekii, assembly GCA_037043235.1. NCBI lineage: Eukaryota > Metazoa > Chordata > Actinopteri > Cypriniformes > Acheilognathidae > Rhodeus > Rhodeus uyekii. The sequence goes on along the minus strand of JAWRVZ010000032.1, from coordinate 2,836,996 downwards.
CCACATTCTGGACCCCCGGGATATAAGCCGCCCGGATGGAGAGCAGCTTTCCCTGGGCCCAGAGGAGGATCTGTCGCGCCATCTTGTAAAGTGGTCGCGAACGCAGACCCCCCTGGTGATTGATATACGCAACCGCAGTCATGCTGTCGGTGAAAACAGTGACATGGTGGTCGCGAAGGTCCGGTAGGAACGCACGGAGTGCTTTGCGGATCGCCAGTAACTCTAACATGTTTATGTGCCAGGTTTGGTGCCGACTGTTCCATAGACCTTGTGAGGAGCGGTCTCTCAAGACCGCCCCCCAGCCCGAGAGGGAGGCATCTGTCGAGAGAGAGACTCTCCGAGCCAGAGCCCCTAGCACTGGGCCTTGAGACAGAAACCAAGGATTCTTCCACATACTCAAGGCGCGTAGGCATCGCCCCGTGACCTTGATAATGCGAAGCGGGTTCCCTTTCGGGGAAAACCCCTTGGTCTTTAGCCACCACTGCAGGGGTCTCATGTGCAGCAGGCCCAACGGGATGACGCAGGAAGCCGCTGCCATGAGCCCTAACACCCTCTGGAAGTGTCTGACAGTGAGTGGCTGGCCTAACTTGATGCTCTTGACGGCTGAACAGATAACTTGGATGCGCCCGGGGGAAAGCCGGGCCGACATCGCTACTGAGTCCCAGACGACTCCCAAGAAGGTGGTTCTCTGAGCAGGAGAAAGGACACTCTTCTTGGCGTTCAGCCTCAACCCCAGCTCCTTTATGTGTGCGAGCACTACATCTCGATGTTGCTCCGCCAACTGCGGCGACTGGGCCAGAATAAGCCAGTCGTCTATATAGTTTAAGACACGGATGCCCCGTGACCGCAGGGGAGCTAGAGCAGCGTCCACGACTTTCGTAAACGTGCGGGGTGAGAGCGCTAGGCCGAAAGGAAGCACCCGATACTGGTACGCCTTTCCCCCAAAGGCGAACCTCAGGAACTTCCTGTGTTGCGGAAGGATGGAGACATGGAAATAAGCGTCCTTGAGGTCGACTGTGACAAACCAATCCTCGGATCTGATCTGCACTACGATCTGTTTGAGCGTTAGCATTTTGAACTTTAGACGCTTGACCGCACGATTCAAGAGACGTAAATCCAGAATGGGCCGCAACCCTCCATCCTTCTTTGGAACTATGAAGTACCGGCTGTAGAACCCGGACTTGCTCTCTGCGAGGGGTACATACTCGATGGCCCCTTTCGCCAGCAAAGTGTCTACTTCTTGTTCCATGACCAGAGCCTGCTGAGGGCCTACAGCAGACTGTAGGACCCCCGAGAACTGGGGTGGTGAGACCCCGAACTGAATGGCGTACCCTAAGGTGACCGTGCGCAGGACCCACTGAGAGATACCGGGTAGCCGTGACCACGCATCCCGGAATTCTACTAGGGGAACCAGCCTCCCGGGGCTGGCCTCTGGTGCTGATGGCATGTCCACCACTGGGCCGGGATTTCCGGATTCCCGGGTGGAGTGCTCTAGGACCCTCCTCAGAGGGGGTGGTTTTCCCATGGCGGGCTGACTGGTCAGCTGCTCCAGGGATACACCACCTTGTTGCGGCTTGGCGTCAGGGCCGCTTGCTCTTAGCCTTCTTAGCGCTCAGGACAGCCCTCAGATCGCCCCTCTTGCCAGAGGCTTGAACCTGTCGCCCCGACCCCCCGGGATTAGCCGGAGGAAGACGGGTGGCGACACTTCGTTTTTGAGCGGCCCTGTGTGAAGAGCTCTGAGACCCCCTTTGACTGGCGGTCTCACGTGGAGGGCGGCGGGGAATAACTTTACTGAACGCCACCTGCTGTCGTGCAGCCTCCTGAAACTTGTCGACAACGCTTTTTACGGCGTCGCCGAACAAGCCCGAAGGGGACAGAGGAGCGTCCAGCAAAACAAATTTGTCCCTATCTTTGATGGAAGACAAATTGAGCCAAAGATGTCTCTCCGTAGCCACCAGAGCTGCCATGGAGCGACCGACAGAGTAGGCCGTCTCCCTAGTGGCCCGGAGAGACAGATCCACGGTCCGGCGCAGCTCTGCCACTGTCTCCGGACCGATACCGCCGCCCTCGTTGAGGTCCCCCAGCAACTCAGCCTGATAAGCCTGCAGCAGAGCCGTGGTGTGCAGGCACGCTGCGGCTTGACTAGAGGCTGAGTACGCTCTCCCCACCAAAGACGACGTGACGCGCATCGGCTTGGAGGGGAGCGCCGGAGCTTTAATGGAGGACGCAGATTGGGGCACAAGGTAGCTCGCAAGCGCCTCATCCACCTTCTGCATCCCCCCATAGCAATAGCTTTGAGCCCCTGCGAGATTCGTATACATCGAACTGTTCCGTGTATGAACTCTCTCAGAGGCTGGCTTTTCCCACGATCTGGATACCTCGGCATGCAAATCGGGAAGGAAAGGCATAGCTCGGCGCGGGGGAGTGACGCGAGCCGGCAGATAACGCTCGTCCAACATACTTCTTTTAGGACGGGCGCTTCTGGTCTCCGCCGGCCATTCAATATCCAGACGAGAGACAGCTCGCGCCACAACCTCAACTAGCTCTTCAAACGCCGGCGAGGAGAGTGGCGAAGCCTCCTCTGCCGGGTCAACACTAGCTAAGTCCATCTCACTATCGGAACTCGACAAAGCTAATGTTGGAGTCACAGCACGAACATCTCCCGAGGAGTGCCCGTGACTGGAACCCGTTTGGTCTCGTGAGGGCTGAGGTAAGGACGGACCCACCCCAGCAGCCTCAGCGAGATCCATTTGTGAACCCCAGGACTGAGAGCGCCGCAACGCCTCGGCCGCTGCAGGTCCCGAACCCCGGGGAACACTAGCCTGGGCGGCCTCGTTACAGACCGCCAGGCGGGAGCGGAGAACATGCAGAGAAAACTGCTCACAGTCTTTACAGCCGGCGCCCTCAAGAGCCGACCGTGCATGTTCCACTCCTAAACAGATAACACACATTACATGTGTATCCCTGCCCGTTATAAAACGAGGACAGGGATAAACACACGGTCTGAAACTCTGTTCATCTCTCGCCACACTTTTCACACTCATTCTTTGATTTTTTAAGCTATCAAGTCTCAAAAACCACTCTCGCACAGACACAGCACGCTGAAGGCATTCAGAGCTGACGCGCCCCGGTTTCAGACGCGCTTTATGCTCTTCCTCATGACGTCACCGGCTGCGGCCGGCAGTGACGCATTCACACGCGTTCGCTTCTCATTGGTTGCATAGATCTTCACGTGACTCACGCAAGGCTATTTCCCCTAGTGCTTCGACACAGCTCGAGTTCCCTGAAAGGGAATCTATGTTTCCAAAAGTTTGCGATGAGACAAGATTCTCACTAGTTACTTTTCAAAGCTCGACCAGGTGCGTAAGTTTTCTTTGGCATGTTGTGACTGTTTTATCATTGTGGAAATACTGAGAAATTCTGTCTTCACGTCGCTGTGAAGATTTGCGTTTTACAGCAAAGCTAGAGAAGAGCTACAGAAGCTGAAAGACCTGTCATGTAACGGCAAATCGGCTCAAAGCGACAGCATGATTTATTGCAGATAAAAACAAATCTTTCTCTCAGATAACTCTTTGCGGTTTCATTCTCATCTTTACCCTGCAGTAAAATGGCATTTAAGCAGTGTAATGAGAAGTCCTCTCATATCTTTTTTTCTTCTCTTCTTTTATAAGCACACACACATAAATATGCACACAACAGATTGAGGGGGTGAACTTCCACACAACAGATTGAGGGGGTGAAACTTCATGTTTTTTCCAAGATGAGAGGGAGAAAGAAGATAGGACGTAGCATGGAAAAATCTTCGGCTTTTCTGTTCAGACAAAGACACATGATTGTATTAATGTATTCAAGATCGAAAAGGTCATGCATATCAATAATCTGCCTTTAATGTTGGTTGTGTATGTATTTCATTATTGTAGTGTGGGAGCATCCTGTAAGGATTGGAAATCTCTTTCTTCGCTCTCACACAGGCCTTTGACCTTAGCTCTCCTTTGAGACGGGACACGGTCTTTGCGGCTTTTAAAGTCATTTGTAAGTCAGATCCCTTAATATACATTTGTTAGCACACAAGGGATCTGCTCTATATTCTACTCATATTTGCATTGCATTTATTTGCAAGCACTGGTAAGCACAAGAGACTTCTTTTAAAAGTATTTAAAAATCTTACTGACACCAAACTTTTGAACAGTAGAATACTGTACAATGTTATAATAATAACATAAACTCATTATCTATTTATAAGCGGGGGAAACAAATCTTTAATATCTACTGGTTAAACAAATATAGAAATCTAATTGACACCAACATTTTGATCACTACTGTACAGAAAGAAAAAGAGAAAATTATTCTATTAACATGCATATTGGTAATTTTGTTTCCATTTCTATTCTACAGTGTTTCCCTAATATACATAAGAATAGCAATGTTAAAATAACAACAATAGTAATAATAATAATAATGAACTTGTGTTACAAAAAATCATATATAAAAATCCTTAATATCTGATAATGTTCCCTGAAAAGGGAACGAGACACTGCATCAAATCCCTGTGGAAACGCCTCTGCATGACTACATTGTGTAAAGTCAGTCCAATGGCATGACGGAACCTTCATAGGCAGGTGACGTCATCGACAAATCACAAAGCACACCTGAAAACACAGTGCGCTAGCTTCTGGAAGGCTGAAGCACAATGCTGTCAGACATGTAGTGAGTATTGCATGGGGACGCTTCGTCTCGTTCCAGCTTGTCACATCGCAAATGTCTTGGAGGGAAACTCCCAGCAGATGAGCTTTGGAAGCAGCCATACCCCTAGTTGAGTGCGCTCGGACTGCTGAATGATAGAACTGAGATTTGTTACTGAGATTTGTTACCAGAGCCTGCTTGGGGCCTACCACTGTGTGCAGGACCCCATTCAACAGAAGCAGGCGAGACCTGAACTGAATAGCGTTACCCTTTTTGACCATGTGCAGAATCCAATGAGTCATTGGTTTTCCATTCTGTTACGAAGTCCACTCTGGGAACTAGTCTCGTGATATTGGCCTCTGGTGTTATTTGAACTGTCAGTTCAGCGCCTTGAAGCAACAAACCGGCAGGGAACAACCGGCTTGGCTGTTTTGGAGCCCTCCTTGGAGAGCGGGAGCACCACCGATGCCGGTAGTCGTTGGGGTATCTGCTCACTGAGGACCACTGCGCCCTAAAGCACACAAGGTGGCAGGGTTGGTAGAACGGCCTCTTGAGGGCACAGAGGGGAGACAGGCACAGGATAGAGAGGTTGGAACTGCTTACCCCCGGAGGGTTATAACCTCAAGGCCCTGTGGGACTCAGGTACTTCTTTGTCAAAGCCTTCTTGGCAGTAGTAACGGCTCTCAGGTCGACTTCGACTGCATGACTACTTCGTCCTTAGCAGGAGTGCCCTTTCTATGTGAGGAGCTCATCTTTAACCGGTGGAGCTGCTCCTGCCCAGCAGACCCAAAACCCCTAGGTGGGTGACATCGGGGCCTTCAGGGACAATGCCAATACAGTGGAGAGATAGCCGTAGCATCTCTAGAACTCCGGGCATCACCCCATAATAGTGTTACTTAGATTCCAGAATATTCTGAATAGTTGGTAGTTTGAGGAGTAAGCACATAGAAGAAATTGGCCCCATCCTCAAACCTGACGCATTCTTTACAATTTCCACAATGCTTGTCAAGTCAAGTCACCTTTATTTATATAGCCCTTTTTACATTAGAGATTTTTTCAAAGCAGCTTTAGAGAGAGGGCTGGAAAATACTGTTTTGGCTGTACAGCAGCTCTAGAAGAGCAGGCCCATCAATAATATATATGTTGAATATTCAGTGTTAAGAGTCTCCAACTAAGCAAGCCAGAGACGAAAGTGGCAAGTAACTCAAAACTCCAGCAGGTGAAAGAAAAAGCACTGGGAGAAACCAGGCTCAGTTGGGGGACCAGTTCTCCTCTGGCCAACAAATAAACAGTGCATGAGTATGATATATACAGCATTCCAGGTAAGAAGACTGAGACTGGGGCACTCCAAATATTTAATCCGGTTCCGTCCAGTTCGTCTAGTACAGACACAGTCACTATTGACACTTCAGAGCTGGGTCATGATCGTGTTCAGGTGCAGGTCCTTCATCTGATCTGGATATGGCCAGGATTCGCCTGACTATGGTAACCTTGGGATAAATAGAGACTAATATCATCATAGATGCCATTCTTCTTAAGTGCCAGTCACACAGCCGATCACGCACGAATCACTCACAAATCACGCACAGATTGGGTTTGTGCGTGCTTGTGCGTCGAGAAATTGACCAAAGAATTCCACGAACATTCGACGCACGCCCAACGCACGAACCACTGACGGAGCACGTCCAAACCTTCAACGTTCAAAACTCAAAATCACGCACAAACCGCCTTCGGCGCACATCCACTTACAATCACTGATGGTCCACGTTCGTTCCACGTATGAATTACGCATACGACACACGCTCCGCGCAGAAACGAAAATCTGTGCGTAATTCGTGCGTGATTCATGCGTTTTCGCTGTGTGACTGGCCCTTTATGTTGTAAGGAGTACATCAGGTGTTATGGGAAGTGTTCCTGGTTCCAACTGACCTAACTTATTCAGCCTAATAATCATTGTACATTACAGTGGTACCTCGAGATACGAGCAGCCTAACATACAAGTTTTTTGAGATACGAGCCGGAGCTCGGGCCATATTTTCATTCAAGATACGAGCCCAAATCCGAGATACGAGCCGTGTTTCTGGAGCGTCCCGCTAGTTGGCGTGCAGGGTCGAGCATCATCCGAGAGCATCTCTCGCTCAATCGCATGTGTTACCCGCTTGAATCAAAGTGTATCTTGTGCGCTGTACTTTTTTTTTTGTGGAAGCTTATCAACACTTCGCTTACATGTCCTCCAGTCAGTGGCTGATGAGCAGCGAGTGCAGCGTGTCTTCTATTGCTCTCTCTACAACTAAATATATTGTTTTATTATTATGAGTATAATCTTAAGAACCTATTCTTTCATATTGTGGCTGTTTTAAGGGAGTTTATGCCAAATAAAGTGATCAAATGACCGTGATTACAACTGGAAGCTATCTACGCATCGCTGACGCCTCCTCCAGTCAGTGGCTGATGAGCAGGAGTGCAATGCGTTCGTAACTTTAACTATTAAAGTTACGAAAATAGTTTTACGTTCTAAAAAAGCGCCGTTTACGTATACGCCCCCTCCCTCCTTCTCGCCGTTCACCTTCGTTAGCTGCACTCTCTGTCTCCAAAGTAAGACTATTATGCTAAATAACTCTTTTATTTCTTTATTTCATATTTTGTTATGTATTTGTTAATTATACATGTTTATTTGTTATTTAAAAACATATCTTTATTAATAATTTACAATGATTTGGGGATTTTTCATAGGTCCGGAACGGATTAAATCGAATTCAGTTATTTTAAATAAGAGAAATTTGTTTGAGATTCGAGCCGATTGCCCTACGAGCTCGGTTCTCGAACGAATTAAACCCGTATCTCGAGGTACCACTGTATTTGAAAAATGTAAATGTATAAATGAAACAAATTTGTAATGTGTTATGCGTATGCCAGGTTGAAGAGATGTGTTTTAGTCTAGATTTAAACTGATATGAATATGAATATGTCTGAATATGTCTGCTTCCTAAACAATGCTAGGAAGACTTAAGATTTTAGGTGCTAAAACTGGCCATACTATTGGGTTACTATACTATTTGGATGCGTGTCTCCAATTCTGAAATCTCTGTAAGCCTGACTATCGCCATGCATTTGTCACATGAGAAACCCTTGCCACTGACAAAGAAAGGCATGAATGGTAGATTAAAAGGCTAAGGCAATGCTAACACATTTTAGATTGAAGCTAGTGATATCAGATTTATGTGACAATCCCACTTTATTTAAATGAACTTTAATTGTCAAAGCTATATAAAGCAATTTAAATGTCAAGTGAAGATCAAAAACAAAAACAAAGTTACTCTAAGTAACAAACACAATCCCCACAAACAGAGGGGAAACAGCTGTGCAGCAGTGAAAACGGACCGTCTGGAAACAAACAGACTTGTAATCACCCCTTTTATCTCAAGGGCTGACTACTGAGTGTGCTGGGCTCCCTAACAAACAACACAAAGGGTGTGTGTATTCCCACTCAATTTCCTAGCAAGGACAGAGACAAACACATCTTAAATGCTGTTTATACAGTTGGTTTCTAAACTCCTGTTTAACAGAGATTCTCTGAGACAGATAACACATTAGGACACACGATTTACTTAAAGTGCGCGCTAGCTTCTAGGCTAAATGGGTTCAAAATCAATTTCTTTGTTGAATTTTTGTATAACTCCCCACATTCTGAGGTTCTCTTTCTCTACACAAAAATGTAAAGATATTTAGAAGTTAGGCCTGAAAAGATTAAAAAAATACACATAAAACCACTCTATTATGTATGTATATACTGCTTTTTTCTGTAAAAAGTCTGTAAAGTTCATCGGTTATCATTTTCATAACATTCCGGTTGATGTGAAGGAAAATTACTTCCGAGCTCTTAAACCAGCCCTCACTTTTAACTTCTTTTGTCTTGCCAGACACTTTATTTCCCCAAATTCAAGGCTTTAGTGTTGGATAACACAAAGGTTTCTCATCAACTCCTTTAATGACTTGAGCTGCACTGAACTTTAATCTAAAAAGATGATTTATACTGAAGTCAAGCTTTCTTCTGAACTCTTTTCCCCTTCAATATGCCAACAGACACGGGTGAAAAGGCGAGAATGATGACAGCATCAAAAAAATGTTATTATTTAGTCAAATCTCTAACTGAGATGGGACAGGAAGAGGAAAGATATGGATACAACTGGCAATTAACACCAAGTTCATCCATGAAAAGGAACTGGATGGAGAGAGAGAGAGAGCTGGGAAGAGAAGGGAGGGAGCTGGGAAGAGAACCCTTGATCATTATCATTTCAGACTGTATGAAGATTTCTGTGCATTAATATTACTGCAGATTTAGAATTTTTTTTTTTTTTTGTGCTGATAAGCTACTGCTGACAGGGAGAGACATTTTAAGAGTTTATAATGTTCGCACTGCAGTTGAATACGGAATTCAAATGGATTTTGGTTTGATTTTCATCTGCTAGTGATGAAACGTGATCCTTCTAGTGCAGTCAGTATCCGTTACATCTACATTCTTTGCTATGGTGATGTAAGTGCCAGGACATTGCAAAAACAGAGCTGTCACCGGTAAAGATACAGCACAAATCTGTTCATGTCTGTCATGACATCTCACCATAGTGCTGAACTCAATGGAAGAACATTTTATTTCATGCCTATACAATCCAAAATTGTCTTCACTCAGTGACTGTAAATTTCAGGTATTCCTGAACACCATTAGATGGTTCAGCTATGTTTAATTTTAAAGTACCCATTAAATCAAAATTGAAGTTTTTAGTATGAATATGTTAACCTTGAGGTTATCTATAAACTAGTGTGTTCCAAAACAATTACAAAATTCACATTTAGAAGATATAAAATAAAACGTACAGTCTCTCACGTCATACAATATGAGTATATAAGTCACTCTGTAGTAAATGAGCAAAAATGGATATACAGTGGTGTGAAAAAGAGTTTGCCCTCTTCCTGATTTTTTTTTCTTTTTTGCATGTTTGATCAGCAAACAAATTTGACTCTTATTCAGAGATAACAAGTAAACATAAAATTAAGTTTTTAAATGAAGGTCGTTATTATTAAGGGGAAAAAAATCCAAACCTACATGGCCCTGTGCTAAAAAGAGCTTGCCCCCTAAACTTAATAACAGGTTGGCCCATCCTTAGCAGCAACAACTGTAATTAAGCATTTGCGATAACTTGAAATGAGTCTTGTAAAAGGGGGGCTGCTCCGTTCGGTCCAACGACGGTATCCGAGGAGCAGGTGAAGGATCACGGAAGGATCACATTCCATCGAACTCGTTACTCTTATTACACTCGTTCATTCGGGTCTCAGTCGCTCAGAGTCGGTACGCGGATCTCACGGTCACAAACTCTCCAGTCCGAGCATTAATCAGAGGTTATGACTAAAGTTATTTAACAGACCGCCCATGCTTGTCGTGATTTAAATCAGTGGTCCCCAACCTCCGGTCCGGATTGAATTCGCGGACCAGTCCGTGAGCAGCCATGAGCATTCTGAATCCTTCCCTTAAATAACCCAGACCAGGGGTCTCATTTATAAAACTGTGCGTAGGATCCTTGCTAAAAGTTTACGTGCGCCCAAAAGCAAAAAATGGCTTACGCAAACAAAAATTGAGATTTATAAAACCGTTCGCACGCACACCTGCACGCAGTTTTCCATTTATAAATCACAGTCTAACTGATAATTTGCGCACGTGAAAAAAATCGACATCCCGCCCTTTACCCGCCCCCTTTCAACCATATATAGCCCATGCAAATCAGCTCATGATTATAATAATAATGCCGTGCATATTAATATAAAGGAGCAAGAGGTTCTTTATGCGTAAAAATGGCACCAATGGAAATTTCACAGATACTGAAACAGAGGTTCTTGTGACCGAGGTGGAGGAAAGGACATTTATTTTGTTTGGTAGCCATAGTATTGGCGTCACTAACACACACAAAAAAGTGTGGAATGGCAGCATGTGACAGCCGCTGTAAATGCAGTTGGTTCAGCTGACCAGACGGTTCCCGAAATAAAAAAAAGAAGAGGTCCGACTTAAAATTGGGGGGAAAAAAGGCTCGCCAGTCACCGACAGAGTGTATTGCCATTGGCATAGTCCTCCAGCAATGCCAGCGCATCCATCATGCCGTAGATGCAGGAGTGTTACTGTAGTATTTATGTTTACAGTGATCGCATTAAATCCTTTACACCTGCTCATACGAATCGGACAATGTACATAAACCCATAGATCATTAGCAAGTGAAAGTAAAATAAATTAAATTGATACACTTTTATTTTATAATTTATTACCATTTATTTATATAAATTGCTATTGTGGACATGCATGTTTTATAGGACGTTTTATCCTAGATAATGAGGATTGAAAGTGATTTGTATGTTAATGGTTATATGGATAGGTCTATATGCGTATGGAAGTCCGTTTCCACCACAGTTGAGACCAAAAAAAAAAAAGATTATTGCAGTCGAAATAATGACTTAGTATCTCGAAATAACGAGAAACATTCTCGAAATAATGACTTAACCTCCCGTGCTTCTCCGCATGGTCAAAGCCTGTAAATGCGAGATCACAGCAAACATGACACGTTCTGTAAAACAGCTGTTAAAGTCAGTGTGATAATCAATAATATAATTAAAGAACATGAAAGATAAATCATCAGTATATAAGAGGGGATTCCATAGTATTTAATATTTTATTCGTTTGTATTTTTGTGTATGAACAAGCAGCAGCACAGTGATCCATGGATTTCAAACAGAGGAATTATAGAATATATAATTTGTTACATTTATAACAAATATATTTGTTATATAAGATGTATTATATTATTGTATTTTATTGTATTATAGTGACTCTTTAAGATGAACCTGCACATCAAAGAGCATTCGCGAAATTCGCGTTAATATTAACACATGTACTCATGCATTTTATGAAGACGTTACACTTAAACCTAACGAATAAATCCAGCGTTAATCCGATAGTTTTGTAAATCGTGCATTTTTGATGCAACAGTTTTCACCGGCTCCTCGATATCATGGTAACCGCCTCGCTTAATAACCGCCTCGCTTTAATTCTGTTCCACTTCCATGCCTTCCTATGCACATGGAAAAGTGTGCAAAATATACTGATCATTTATAATTCATGTTGCTATAGATTGCATTTTATATATTACACGACGTTAACTAAGACAGCAGTTTTTACAGAATGTGTCATGTTTGCTGTGATCTCGCATTTACACGCTTTGACCATGCGGAGAAACAAAGAAGTTAAGTCATTATTTTGAGTAAGTTTCTCTTTATGTCGAGATACTAAGTCATTATTTCGACTTAAATAATATTTTTTTCCCTTTCTCAACCGTTGTGGAAACTGGCTTCCATAATATGCACAACTTTTCAAGTTCAATGTGTTTAATTTCATTAATTCTACTGTCAATCCCTCAGCTCACCATCGGTTGTCGCCAAAACCGCTCCGTCTCCAAAATGTTCGTACGCATGGGTCACAATTTTCGTGCTTTTACGCAAATATTCCCGTCAAGTTTGTTTTTATAGATCTCAACCTTTGCGTGGGAACTGGCGTACGTACGTTTCCAGCCCCGTTTTGTGCGTACGCACGCTTTATAAATGAGACCCCAGGACAGGAACTTCTTTGAAGTGTAAACATAACAATGGACTTTGGTTATCTTTGGTTCTAGATAACAGGCGGTAATTAGCATGGAAGAGCTTGGGAGGGGCAAGCCCATCCCAAATAAGCCAGACATTACTTAACTCTTTAACACCTGTGGTTTGCTTCTTATGGGAATAAGACCTTTGTACCAGTCACACTTAGACATTTCAAATGATACCAAACATGTATAGTTCTCCAAACTGCCCCGTCCCCCTAACCCCAGCCCTGTACACTAGTCTTTAAAATACACCAAAAAGAACCTTAATAAATCTATATTTATTAATTCAATATTAATCAATTATCTATATTCAGCTCCATAAAGATGTGTCACTGTCCGTGGTGCTGAAAGAAGTTGCTTTTTATTTTTCGATGACAAGAAATTTGCATTCCGCCAATAGATGCAGACGATACTCACCAAAGGTAACAACAAACCCGGTAAATGTATTATATGTAATGTGTCTTTTAGCTTAAGGAAAATGTAACAATATGAAACATCTGTGCACAGGTGGATGTGTATTTCAGTGAATCGAGGCAGCCCATGAGAGTTGCAGTCAGCCATAGAAAGAATGATGAGGAAGAGATAAAACTGGAGAAGAGCAAGAGCAGAATGGCGCCTTCGGGACAGCTTTAAAGTTTGGAATTGTATGACCGTAAAGCAAGAGATTTCACCGAGATCAAACTCCCAGCAGTCTCTGCCATAAACACAGATGCAGATAAATATCTTTTCTGTCACAGAGTAGTGAACAGTGATAAAGTTTAGGAAATCAACCCCATTGAGTGCTGCAGGTAATGTGTCATGCTTTATGGTGTTATTTTTTGATAACTTTCCATAAATACGCTTCCAAGGATACAAAAAAATGTCAATAATTTTTATTTGTTAACATACTTAATCACATTAGTTAACATGAACAATACTTGTACAGCATTAATTGATCTTAATTTTGATTCCAACATTTACTTTAAAGTCAAATGTTGTATCTGTTAACATTGATTAATGCACTGTGTGAACGTGAACTTTAATATTTTTATAAACTAACATTAACAAACGCTAATAAATGCTGCACTGCTCATTGTTAGTTCAAGTTAATTAATGCATTAACCAAATTAATAAATGAGACCTTATTGTAAATTGCTGCAGAAGAAAAACATTAACATAATCTGAAATAATTGAAATTAATTTTAGAAATGTCACTGTTTTAGCATTTGAGAGAAGCATTTTAAGGTTTCACCAGTTCTCATAATGTACAGAGAGTGTGTTAATATGTTAAATAAAATAATACAGAGACTACTGTGTGATGTAATATAAACCCAGCATTTGAGTTGACACCCCCTTGATTTGTGTTTACGTGAATAAGCAATAATTCAAAAAGGAATTTGAGAACAATTGTGATTTATAATATAAATTATTATTCTTGAGCAAAGTAATCATGATTATTAATTTGAACTTATTTAGCCATTATCCTGCTGTGCTAATTGCACCCTGCACTTCATGTCTGAATAGCGAATACTGATTGAAATCATTCTGGTTTTACTTATGTGATTTACAGATTAGCTTGCACAGAGCAGAAGTGCCATCAGTGCCGGTCCTAGACTTGTGGGGGTCCTAAGATAAACTTTGTAAACATTGTCACAGTAATAGCATACAAAATAAAATGACAAATAATAGGAAAAATACAATGGAAATAAGATACAAATTACATAAACAATTTAGTCTACTAATAACAGGCTATACAAAAATGTAAAATGTAAATTAAATGTAATGAAAATCTGAAATATCTCATGGTCCTAAGTATTCCATATATAAGCCATAAATATGGCCAGATTGGTGCCTTGCCACAATTCTGTCTCTGAGCTCTTCAGGCAGTTCCTTTGACCTCATGATTCTCATTTGCTCTGACATGCACTGTGAGCTGTAAGGTCTTATATAGACAGGTGTGTTACTTTCAGTATAATCAGTTTAATCAAACACAGCTAGACTCAAATGAAGGTGTAGAACCACCTCAAGGATGATCAGAAGAAATGGACAGCACCTGAGTTAAATATATGAGTGTCACAGCAAAGGGTCTGAATTCTTAGGACCATGTGATATATCAGTTTTTCTTTTTTAATAACTGTCTTTTTAAAAATGTCAACAATTCTGTGTTTTTCTGTCAATATAAATGAAAAATTTAAAGGGGTCTGAATACTTTCCGTACCCACTATTATTAATAATATTGCATTTAAGGTACACATTGAGATTAGTGTGTTAGGGAAGTTTCGTGACTGCAGCAGGTTTATTAGGCTGCTGTCATGAAGACCAAATGTACTGTTACTTAGCTTTAATATACTAACAAGCTTTCAATCCCAACTGTAGATGTTCACTTAAGACATAACCAACTTTCAGTGTAAAGGACATTTTTACCTAATTTTGTGTGTATTTGTCTAAGCCCACACCCGAACATCATAATAATAATAATAATAATACATTTTATTTAAGGGTGCCTTACAAGACACTCAAGGACACCTTACAGCAGATAAAAACAATCATTACAAGCAATAAGAAGAATAAGAATAAGAAGAATATATATATAAAAAAAAGATAATTCATATATATACATATACACATATACATAATAATAAGTAAATAAATAAAAACCAACAGATTCAGAGTATTATTGGTAGGCCAGTCTAAAAAGGTGTGTTTTCAAGTGTGATTTAAAAATAGAGAGCGTGGCACAGTCTCGAATGTCTTGGGGAAGCAAGTTCCACAACTGAGGAGCAGCGTAGCTAAAAGCTCGAGATCCCATGGAAACAAGATGTATACGTGGAGGAACTAAAGGGCGTACGGATGAGGAACGAAGGGTTCGAGATGGAGTGTATGTAGAAAGCAGATCAGATCATGTGCACAGAAAGCTGTCTGGGGAACAGCATGTTTTGCAGCTAAATATGTTTTTATTTTGGAAGCCAAAACCACAACTAAAACTCTATTAATCACATCCATAGTCAATAATAAATCATCTTTGAGGGCATGGGGGGCCTTGTGGTTTGGGGGCCCTATGCAACTTACGTACATTTCAAAATAGGGAGGACCGGCACTGAGTTCCATAAACAAACTTAGCACCATGAACCTTTCTTCTCCTAACCAAAAAGAAAACTGAGATTCAAAAACCTTTGGTTTATGCCATAAAATCATATCCTTTATAGGCAGTGAAACTCATACTTATTAAGTTTTAGCTTACTGTTTAAAGCAGGTCTGCAGTTTATGTGGGTTAGTATAGCCAGAGGCTGGGTTGGTGAGGCCAACTTAAACAATAAGTTCTGCTTCGTCTGGAGGCTCTGACAACACTGCAATTTAACAGCAACCCTAATGGGCTGAACGAATCTGCCACAAGCCTTCCTGAGTACATGAAAGCAACAAAGTGCTTATTTTGAAATATTGGGAAGTCACTCAACATGTAAAGGGCCTGAGTAGAGATTTTTAGTAATTTAAGACCAGAGAGAGAATTCACACACAACTTTTTGCAATGAAATGACAGAATGTAAAGATACCAAAGGAAATGAAAGCAATTCACTTGATTCATTTACACATAATGACACACACACAGCTCTCATGGACTCTTCATGCCTGCAGGCTTTTCACATCTGCATTTTTATGATTCAATCGTGTTTTTCTTCTTATGCAAAAGACCATTTCAGGGAGAATGAGGAAAATCAGATGCAGGAATAGCATGGCACATAATTGTAACAAAGCTCAAAGGAAGAAGGACGAAGAAGTCAGGAACTGGTGACCGTTCAACACAAAACTCTAGTAATCACAAAATAAACGAACACAAAATGAAAATAAAAGCATCAGCCCCTCATGGACGACTGCTGCACACACACATACAAAATACAACGTAACACAACGTCCAGGCCTGGTACTCTCTCGTCCTTCACTGTCGTCGCTCCTCCTATTATGCTCCCGAAGCTCCTCCATGAAGCCCCGTTCTCATGGCCCTCGGCCTCGTCATGCTTTCGCATTTTGGGTTCTGCAAAGAACTTTTCAGTAAATTGATTTAAAAGAACAAATTGAATATTTTAATAATTTGATCTTTGCGTGCAATGGAAAGGATCAGTGGATTTTAAAGATATCCCTGAACCATAGATGCCAATAAAAACTATTTCTTTTTAGAGTGCTGTTTTCATTATGATTTCTAAACACTATATTCATGTATGCACTCTTGTACAGGATGTTTCTAAATGTGTTTCATTTATGACCTTTTCCCATCCACCTCATATCAAACATTTTTTATGTTTCTTTGGTTGATGCTGGATGTCATTGCCAGAATAAAAAAAAAAGCCAATGGAAATATTTGCTACATTACATTGGGTTACACTGAACCACTTCCAAAACCCATGCTAAGAAATGCAGTCATATTATAAATTCTGTGATCTTACAATTGTTTCAAAATCAAATCTACAATTTATCTTTTATTAGATTCACTATATTTTTGCTCCCACTTTATATTGTGTGTTTTTAATGCTAACATTTAAATTAATAATTTGACATGGACTTATTGTGTACACATTGTGTTTATATTTTAAAATATACCTGCATATAATTACACTGTTGAAGCTTCACTTACACCTTAACCCACTATTAAACCCACCCATACAACCAAACCTGTTCTAACCTTACCCGTATCTGACGTCAAAAGCAGTAACAATGTTTTGTGGTGAATTTTATTTTACAGTGCATTTACTTTACGTGTACCTACCAAAGAAGGTACTGGGTAATATAAGATAACTACATTAAAGTTGGGTTTAGGGGTAAGTTCAGGGTTAGTACCTAGTTATAACCCAGTTACAAGCGTCTTTTGTTGCACTCTAATTATACATGTACTGAGTAATAGTAAGCTATTACATGTTCTTATTATAAGATTAGGATTTAGTGTTCGTTTAACAGAATATGGCACAACAGATGGCCAGCGAATTATGAACTTTTTTGATTTTACTGTCTAAACAGAAAATATAGTTAACATCTATATAAGTAATTTAGGTTATTTTGATGGTCCCTTTTGAGCATTCTGTTGTTGACTATAACTAACTTTGCAACTGCATGTCAACTTATTCTATTCCTAACCCTACCAGTCTACTAATAACACTCTATTGACAGTTAGTGGACATGTAGGTGCAACGTTAATTAGTGAGTAGAATGTGTTAAAGGGACCATCAAAATAAAGTGAAACCCAAATATGTTCTGACTGGTTGTGATTGTGTCATGTCGAGTAGCAATTTCACCTTAGGTGTGACAGACAAATTGCTTGTCGCTGGAATCTTATCACATCACGTCTGGTTAGGACACAGTGAAGAAAGCAAAACTCTATTCAGACCGTCTAGACTGTGAGAAATGTGTTCCTTCAAAATATCTTTCATCTCTTCTCAATATCAAATTATGCTGATTATGTCCAAGATTGCAGAGAATTATATAACTTAATTTATTTCCAATTATAGCAAACAGTCTGACCTATGGCACTTGTCTTCTCAAATTTTTTCTTCCAACTTTTTCTTATTTCTGTGTGTGTGCGTGTGCGTGTGCGTGCGTGTGCGCGCGTGTGTGTGTGCGCGTGTGTGTGTGTCTGTGTCTGTGTTTGTGCATACACCAAAATTAAGCTAAGGACACTAAGAAACGCCACTGTTTGTCTTCTCAAAGAACATATTTACCAATTTGTAGGGTCTTGTTGTTGACCTTTATTTACACTGAAATCACGGCAAGAGGTGGTGCAAACGGACTTTGGTTTGTCAAATCTATTAAACTAAAATGTCAAGTTTTGGTTATGTTTATCAATTAATATAATGAATGGTGATTGTTCTGTTTTTTCAATTAATATTAGAAATGCATCGATGTATCAGCCAATAAACAGTATTTACCAATAAAAACAATTATCTGCACAGAAATGCTACATAAATTTTAGCATAATAGCTTGAGCGATTAATACCAACCAATCAGCAGATGTAATTCTGAATAATCAGATATTGATATTGGTGGAGAAATTTAAAATAGGTCTATCCCTAATATGTTTATATTATTGTCACGCGGTGTTTGTGTGCGATGCAGAAAGGAACGGAGCGAAAGCTGGTTTCAATAGAGACACTACTTTATTGACAAAAACGCAAACAAAAGACTTTGAAAACAAAAACGGCACTCTTGTGCAAAAACCTGGAGAAAGCAAAAGCATCCACATACTAGCAGAGAAAGGCAGGCGGCCAACATCCAGACAAAGACGACATAACAATGTCAACAACCGACAAAGACAAGGGAAACACAAGAGGGTTATTTAAACAAGGAAATGACGAGCACCTGAGGGACTAACAAATGAACGTGATGACAAGACATGTACCGGAAGGGCACGAGAGGAAACACAGAAGGGACCCAGAAGTGAAACAACACCTGACACGACCCACAGGAAGTGACCATAGTGCACTGATGACACGACAAACAGGACTTCACGAGTTCACACTTACAAATGATTCAGGAACAATAAATGGTAAGCGTATTTGGCGTGCTGTCCGAGGAGAGGGCTCCGAGCTCGGTATTTAGCCCAAACCTGGAGCACTCCCCCCGTATCCTGACTTTTATAGGAACAATTAAGTGTGAGGAGTTGGGGTGGTGGAGGGATGCCGAAAAATGTCAAAGAGCTGTAGGTGAGTCAAACATGTCTATATATACATGCTTCCTCTCCTGCTGATAGGATGAGGTGTAAATGCTGATGACGTGTTGATTGTGTTAATCATTTGAACGTGCTCCTCCCGAACTTTGTTAATAAAACATCATTAAGGGTAACAATTATAATGTTCAGTTACTTTTTAAGAAAATAAGCCAAATAAAAATAGTTGGCTTCTGCAATTTGTTTATTTGACCTTGCACATAGAGGTAGATTTATGCAACAATGTACTTATCGCACTTACACAAACAAAAAAATGTATATACCTGTCATGTATCAAATGCATGATATTAATTGCAAACATAGAACTCTATGCTTTGCAGTTTTCCAAAGAAGTGCATGATCTATTTAAAATCTTTTCTTTTTTTTTTTTGCCAGACCTGCAACCACAATACTATGACTGAATATCACACCTCATAAGATTAAAATATATATTTTTTTAAACTTTTATTTTCAGGGTTATAATTTTTAATAGTTAATAATATTATTATTAATTGTATGAATAATTATCATACATTTTATATATATATATATATATATATATATATATATATATATAATATATATTATTTTTTGCAGGTGTTAATGGGTCTGATTTGGTCTTATTTGAGTTTATCTGTGCTGTATGAATATAATTTGTCTCTAGGGGAGCAAAAATGGTAGACCAGTGCGAGAGAAACAGTTCCTCATTTGGTGTAAATAGAGTAACCTATACCAGAGAATTCTAGATTTTCTATATATGCCAAGGGACAGCTGTACCCTTGTTAATATGTAAATGAAATGTCTGTACTGTCCTGGTTTTAATTACAATTCTTGATAATTCAGTCATTTGGAAATAATGTTTAAGGTTTGTGTGCCATGCTCTCTCTTTTTTATGTTGAGTCGTAATGAATAGATCCTCTAATCACTTAACACTGTAGAAAGTAGTAGACATTCATTAGCCATTTGTTAACCTTTGTATAGGCTTCCTGTTTCCTTCAAGCTCAGATGGAGTGATTGAGTCCTTCATGGTGTCAGATACACATGTGTACCTCATAGGGCTCTTTTACAGCCACTTATGGGTCAATTGGTGCTTAGAAATCACAAGCACAGATGGCATACAGTAATTAACATAAATTAAAATCCCTTCTCCATTTCAGTGATTGGTTGTTTTTGAGTCCCAAATGGATGTCATATCCTTCCTTTAAATGCATTGTACCTGCCAAGCCCTTAATGGCATTATGATTAGTCCTTTATGAAGTTTGGATAAGTCAAAAGGGCGTGTGAAAAGGATATTAAAGCATACATTTAAAACAGCTTTCTGTTTGAAATGACTGTAAAAAAAACAACTGAAAAAGTATTGTGGTTTCCACCAAAATCAATTAAGCTGCACAGCCCATTTCAACTGTGATCATACGAGAGCCAATTCAGCCTATTAGAATGATTTCTGAAGGATCATGTGACACTGAAGACTAGAGTAATGAGGTAATGCTGTATCTCACAATATTATTGTATTTTTTATCAAGAAATTGCAGCCTTGGTGAGCATAAGAGACTGAACATTATGTTTCCCATAAAATTAAAGAAACAGTAGTTTGATCATTTTTTCTCACAATAATAAGGGTAACGGTTGAAGGGATGAGTTTGATGGGTACTTTCAATGAGGTGTAGAATTATTAAAAACTTCTTAAAGTAATGTGAATCCCTCTTGTAATTGCCACCTACAATGCTAAGAGACTGAGACAGAGAGAGAGAGAGAGAAAACTGATGAGCGAGATTGCCAAAACTTCACAAATCGTTATTTTCTCTCACCCGCTGTGCCGTTTCGCAGCCTTTCTTCACTGATACTAGCAGGAAAAGAACACTCAGCCTAATGTTTTAATTCTCATGTGCACACCGGCCTTTAAGCCAGATGGGTCCTGATTGGGTTTCTGATATCCCGAGGCCATCTTAATCACTACCAAACACACACACACACGCATTCTGATGAGAGAAGTACTTCAAGTAGAGTCTTCTGAGAGCGATAATGACCATTAAAAGAGGAGAACAAAGAGATACAATCACACCATCAGAAATTAGCCATCCTCTATGTCCTGATTAGCTGCTCTACCCTGGAAGAATTCAGATATCTGCTCTTCTAAGCACCTGAACCTGCTCAAACACCATTTAGTAGTTAATGTAGATATGAATAAAAAACACTCAACTTGCTCAGCGTGGTAATGGTGCATAAAGTGGAAGTGGATCAACAGTACTTCAATAACAATTTCTTTCACAGTTTATTCCCTCAACAAACTGTCAGACTGTGTTTTAGAGGCCATTTATCTGTCAAATTATAAACTGATGGAGGTGAGGGGTGAGGACGTGTGTGCGTGCGTGTGCATGTGCGTGTGTCTATGTGTGTGTGTGTTTGTGTTGAAATGAATCTGTGTGTTAGAGCACACTAAATAATGCTGAGATAACGTGTCCTGGCATTGTGGCGCCACTGTGCAGTTTGCCAATGCAATGCAGCATTCACAGTAATTAAACACACAGCCAAGTGCTCAAACGCACATACAGTGAGAGAAGTAAATTCTTTCATTGCAGGATGAAAGAAAAAGGGCAGTGTCGACCTTAAACAGAAAACAATCTTCAGTCCTAGTGGACAATCACTTTGAAACCTTTCATCTCAATTAACATGTGCAATTTCTGAGAGAAGCTTATCGAAAGAAAAGTGTGGGTTTGTGCAGGCTCATAAACTACAGAGGTCTGCAGGTGAGATTTGTTGTGTTGTTTCATGTATTTATGAACATTCATTGAAACGATAAAGAGAAAAATATGTCCCAATGCTACGTTTGAGAGACATCAATAAAGACATCAATAGTGTTTAATTATTTCCTCAGTGATTTCCTCAATCTATGTCATGGCTCAGTTAAAAATGTGGAGAGATTATCAAGGATTAAATAAATGTGTGCAAATCATACTTTAATTGCAAATGTACTTGGAAACAAGAACAGGGAAAAACTATACATATACATACTTGCCTAGCTCGGGACACCTTAATATTCAACAATATTATTAATCTAACTGTACTGAACTGAGCTGGATGGTGACATCAGTTTTTGGAGAACTGTTTTAGAGATGAAATTAACTAATTTAATAATTGATTTTCTTTACAACAGAACTGAATCAACATTGAACTGACCATCTAAACGACATCTGAAATGCATGATTTTTTATGTTATCACTGTAAAGCTGCTTTGAAATAATCTGTTTTGTATAAGGCACTACATAAATAAAGGTGACTTGACAAGAACAGAAAAAGAATCAGATTAAACAGGAGGGTATATATGCACTGACTGAACGAGGGGGACAAAACAAGAGACAGGTGGGACTAATCAACTAACAAATAACTAACTATAGGAACTAAGGAAACCTGGACTGAACTCAGGTGAAGAAAATAAACTCAAAGAACCAGAGCAGATATGTTATCTGTTTCAATTCACCCCTTTCTCATGTATATTTTGTGGTCACATAAAAAATGTTGGATGGAAATGCCAGGATGCATATGAATTCTAAAAATGTGCCCAAAAAATATCAAACTCAACTGACCACAATCATTTTTTATGAATTTATATGTTACGTGTTATCGGTGTGTGTGATGAGGATGGACGCGGAGATGCAGGATTCCAACGGAAATCTCTCTTTATTAAACAAAAACAAAAGACTTTAAATATAGACGTTACTTCGGACGGATGTCATGGGGTCTCATGTCGACCGTGATTGAGTGATTGGGAACATGTAAACATACCAACATGTCACTAATGCCCTCATTTCTTATTGTCATTTTATTTTCTCATCCATGTGTATAAAAATACTTGATGAGCCTTGACCTTCAAAAAACATTGTTTAGTCTGAAAAAAACCCCAGCTATGTTTGAAAGTTAATGGCTGAAAGCTACAGGAAACAAAGACAAAAGCAAAGAGAAAAAAACACAAACATTCATGAAAGGATGTGTCAGTAGGAATCACCTTTCATCATGGAAAATCCTCCAAAAAAAAAAAAAAAAATCAGCAAAGATGAGAACAAAGCCGAACACATATAGTGTAAACTATAAGAGAGAACATGAAGAGTTGCACATATGTTTCATCATGTATTCTAGTATATATTTTATGAATTATTCATTTCTTTCCTTCTACACCCATTCATCTTTTCAATTTTTGTGGTGTAGTGGGAGTTAAAGATTTCTTTGATCGTGTTCTAAACGTGGGCACTTAAATGTGTAATAATGTTTTTGTTCAGATAAGTGATAAAGAGCTTGAAACATGTTCTTTGTAGCAAATTGTAAAGATGTGACAGAAACCCCATTTGAGAATGACGGAACTACCCTGAGAAATCCTTCCGAAAATTCTGTTCTGCAGTGCAAATACACGATATAACATACACCATAACTCAGAAACCGTAGCCAGAGAGAGATAGAGATACAGTGATTGGAGTTATAGAAACACACGCAACGAATGTTCATCATAGTGTCGTTCACCACCAGGACAAATACAAACAATCTAAGTGTAATGGAAAGCTGAGAAATCTCTGAATGCTTTCAGTGAAAAGTACTGTGTGTGATCAAAAACAGAGTTCATCTTGCAAATGGAATACTGGAATATATAACACTATATCAATATAATTTAACAAGACCATTCTAAACATGCTGAAAATTGTTCTACAACACAGAACATCACAATATATAACAGTCTCCTCTGTTGATTATTTTATCTCATGCGATGGAGGAGATCTGTTCTCATTTGGAGAGCAAGATGATGCATTCAGATTGGTTATGCCTGGAAACGCAAATCTTATTTGATCACTTAGTATGGACAGTCTGCCTTCAAACCTAAAAATGTTCTGTGCGCAGGTGTGTGTGGTCCTGGTATTCTCTACATTTAATAACAGTTGTTTTTGATCTTGTGGAGACATCTCTTTGGCATTTGTGACACCAGTGGGGCACAACGAATACCAGATGATGCCTTATGGTCCGTTCAACACTCCCTCCATATTCAGGTCTTTATGAACAAGGTGTTCTGGGAGTAAATCTACTAATCTTTTCCTGGTGTATCTCGATGACAATGGAACCTTGAATCAGTTCATCCAGACAGCTGACACTGAACCCTCTTTGCCTGGATTATATTCCAACATCTCTACGATCTTTCATCAGTGAGTTCATTCATTCCTCACTAGGCATTGGCCACCCAGATCAATTCCTCTCACTCCTCTGACAGAAGTACTGCTTTCCGTATGTCCCAGGACGTATGTCCCAAATCCCTGTCCTGGTGGCTGTTGATAGATTCACCAATGCATTGTCAACTCATACCACGGAAACAGTTAACCACCAGCATGGAAATAACCAAACTTCATGTACAGTAATACTTTGAGAAACGAGCATAATCCGTTCCAGCACAGAGCTCGTAACTCAAATTGTTCGCATCTCAAATAATTTTTCCCCATAAGAAATAACAGAAAAAAAGTTAATCCATTCCTGCCCTCTAAAAAACTCCCTTATTAGTGCTAATAACAGTTGTTAAAATTGTTATAGACATACACACATACACAAACAATTAAAGTACAGTAATACCTCGAGATACGAGCGTCCCTACATACGAGCAAGCCTTTGGGCATTTTTGCTTCTAAATATAAGTACATTTTCGAGATACGAGCATGCGTACTGACACCAACGCCGATGCACGTTCACTTCACGTGTACGATGACTTCTGTAGGTGATTTCCTTTGAAAAAAGGTAAGAAAGTGAAGAAAAGTAAAGAATACAAATTGAAAAAAGCAAAACAATAATATCAGATAAATAAGTTAGCTAAGTTCAGTTATGTTCATTTAAGTTTACGTAAATTACGTAGTGTTCGTGTAAGGTATGATACGGAATCAAGTGTCTACGTACCAACCCCCAGTCCTCCCTCCTCCGCACCTGCCGTTACTGTCTGTAAAAACGTATAATTAAAACCACATTTTGTGTGATATCACAGAAACCCTTATACTTTATACATATACTGTATACAATATAATTGTGTGTGTGTCTATACCAGGGGTCGGCAACCTTTAATGTTGAAAGAGCCATATTTAACAAAACATTTTTTTTTTCAAATATGTCCGGAGCCGCAATCTAAGGTTTATATATGAAGCGATACGGAGCGATCATTCTGTTGAGGGAGGGAGGGGGGTGCGGAGCGGGGGGTGCGACACTCATGTGGCGCGACACTCCTTTCTTCCGTGGGCGGAGCGATAACGGACCGATCGCGGATAGCGGGTGTAGCGAAGGCTGATTTGGGGCCAGGTGTGTCGGTCAGAACATGACAGAAAAGGAAGAAATTGTCTCAAAGTGATTTATTCGATTAAACAGGTCAAAGAGGGGAGCCAACCATTAATATGAGCTTCAATAATGTCCGGTAATGTTGAAGGAGATTGAGATGTGGGAGCACAAGAAGCACATGTGATCAAAGATCTCAGTAATGTCCTTGCTCAGATGGATGAGCTTGGATGGAAGGGAGTGCAAAGGAGTGTGGTGTGTGTGTGTGGGTTTCCTGTGACAGATAAAACAAGATTCTAGTAACAGAATTACACATATATATACAAACTATTGGCTTCTCCCCTCATACATGAACACAATTACCGTCATTAATTATTATTACTTTATCTGAACATAGCAGATAAAAATGTAAACACAGAAAATGAAGCACAGCTAAATTAGTATCGAGCTATAACACTTCAATAACTGCGTCATAACAAAGATTAGTATGTGCATAAGCAAACATAGTGGTAATTGTGAACTCACAATTTGACTTTTGTGACGCACAAAACACACAATTGGCACCCGTTCCGAGGCTGTTAACCAAGTTATTGGCTTTTCTCCAGCGCTCATGTGTAATAGTGAACTGATATCTGCCGCGGTGGGTGATATATGATTCACTCTGAACTGAACCGCTTAACTTTCTGAACTAATGCAGTAGTAGTGCGTAATGCGTAGTTTCAGAATAAAAGTCCCCTGAAACAACGCTCTTATTCCTCTCGCATGGCCCTTTTCACAGCGGGACCGCTGCTACAACTTACGTGCAGGGGATGAAAGAGCCGCAGCACAGGGGTGAAAGAGCCGCATGCGGCTCCGGAGCCGCGGGTTGCCGACCCTTGGTCTATACCAATAAAAAAACATGTATTTTTTTCATTGTTATGGATCTGGAATGGATTCATTTGTTTTCTATTATTTCTTATGGGAAAACATGATTCGAGATACGAACAATTCGAGTTACGAGCTCTGCCCTGGAACGGATTATGCTCGTATCTCAAGGTATTACTTTATATAAGGATACCTGTGATATAAAATAAAATGTGGCTTTAATTAAGAGTTCTTACCTTCGAGGCAGTACGATACAGTAACAGCTTGTGCGAAGGAGGAGGAGGGAGTAATTATGTAGATAATGCAAACACAATATGGAAGTAATTGGAATAGACTCAGAACCTCATATTTATTATTATTGAACACACATAACTCATGCTGCTCCTAGTATAATACTTGTGAATCACTTGTCGACCCCCGGTAACCTCATGCTGTAAAACCAAGGTGGTCCTCTAGAGGAGATCATATGCAATTACCCCATAAATAAGGCTTGAGCAGTTCATCTCTCAGTTATGGCAGAACGTCTCACACCACAGCTTGAGCCACAAGCTTCCACTGGTCTCACTCCCTTTCAGTCCATGCTCGGCTTCTGGTTTATGGAGTGCGAGAGGGTGTGGAATGCCACCCACATCCAGCTCAGCAGGGTAGTTTAGCGCCAGAAGAGCCAGGCCAGTTCCTGAAGAACAATACTGCCTGAATACCATCCTGGGATGGAGGTCTGTCTCTCAATCAGGTCCAAGATTTATTGATCCATTTACCACAGTCAAACAGATTAATCTAGTGACTTCCCAACTCAAGCTTCCTAGAAATTACCATATCCCAACCAGTTTCCATGTGTCCTACACTACCCTTCTGTGTCTGCACCTTTCACAGAGCACGATGCTGCTGACGGACCTCCACTGCCGCTTCTCCTAGAT
The DNA here is from genome assembly GCA_037043235.1 of Rhodeus uyekii. NCBI lineage: Eukaryota > Metazoa > Chordata > Actinopteri > Cypriniformes > Acheilognathidae > Rhodeus > Rhodeus uyekii. Next base: position 2,809,904 of record JAWRVZ010000032.1, on the reverse strand, counting down.
GATGGGATGATGTATATTATCCATTACTTCCTGGACTCCCTTGCCTGTAGTATATGGTAGACTGGGAGGGTTACAGCCTCGAACATGCCTTACTCACCAGATTCCATGCTGCATATCCCAGATGTCCAGCACCTCGGGGCAGAGGCAGATCCGGACGTTGGGATCACCAGTCTGCAGGACCATTCCGTGGAGGGGGGTTGGACTCTCCCTCTCCATTATTCGTCCTATTGCTTTCCCAGAGTTCTATTGAGTCACACCTGATGCTTGTCATTAGAGTGTTTGGAGCAAATATAAATACCGAAATGAAGATCAGTCTTTGTTTGGCTTTGAACGCTTTAAAGGATAATTACCACGCTTGTCTGCCATGGAGCAGACTCACTAAATGTTTCACGTCATGATGTTTTATTCTCTGAAAGGACAAAAGTTATGTTTTAGCTTGATTCTGAACCATACAAGTGAAAATCTTACTTGAGATGAATGTATCTATGAATACCAACCTGAATTACTTTTGATGATTCATTTCAAACACTGTGAAAGATCTCACCTATGATTACTTATCTGAGTTATGTTTGATGCATCGATCCAAAAACTGTGAAAAGCCTTACCAATGAATGCCTTCTTAAATATTGGTGAATGTATAGCTCAATGGAGTTTGTGAATACATACCGGTGAATAGCCACCTGAGTTGTATTCTGTTCTGCCCTTTCTGGTTAAAGCTTTCCTGCTTCAAGTATGTGCTTTGCCACCCATTGTTTTGCACTGATCCAGTCATCTCACTTGCCCTATGTTGATCTCAATCTTTGTGCGGCAACTGGATTCATTTTAATTACCTCTCCCTAGTATCATTAGAACGTGTTTGTGTCTGTGTGTGTGTGTGTGTGTGTGTGTGTGTATGTGTTTGTGATCCTGCAGTAAATCATTCATCATTTTATTTTGCCAGGAGAGATGTTCTTGTGGGGACAAAAAGCAAACCAACTGAGAAAACCCCTCCAAATCAAATCGCTCAGACTCCTCCACATTTAGACACAAATAACTTCATATAGCTGTGACTGATAATATTTTATTTCATTGCCTTTGTACCAATCAATAAATATCTATTTTATGAAATCTAACAAAAATGATTAATGATGTTATTTACGGTCCAAACAGAAGATAAATGAAAACATTATTCCCTCATTGTATGAACTGATACAAAATTTGAGACTATTCTTTCTCTTTCTGTCTTTTTTGTCATGTTGCTTACTTTTCAAAAAAAATAAAAAAAATAATAAGAATAAATGTGAATGTGAACAACTAGCATAGCATAGAAACTATTATATAGTGTATAATGATAGATATAGTGTGTATAATAATCCTTGAAAACAAATAACTAGGTTCACTGTAGTCTACATAGAATATAATAATGTTTTGGTATAGAAATAACAATTTACAGTTTACAGATTGTAAGAAAGGGGCAGGTTTGAACAGATAAATGAAGTGGCATATGTAATCAGAGACAAGCATTTCACTGGAAGATCGAGTTATTAGTAGAGTATTAATGGAATGTCTGCTTAATTTCTGCAAATACTTAATTCCCTTTCAAGGGAACTCGCGCTGCGTCGAACGCTTGGGGAATCCTTGGATGATGTCCGCGCGAAGCACAATATGTAAACTTCCGGCGCGCGCGCGCGCGTGCGTGAGTGACAGACGCAGATCGGTGACGTCACGAACCAGTTGATAAAAGAGCGCCGGAACCCGGAAGCGGCAGCTTTGTTTGTCTTCGCAAGCACAGTGTGAGAGTGTGTTGAGTGTGCTGGTTATTTTGAGAGAAAAACCCAGATCTAGTTTAAAAATCAGGGATCTCCCATATATATTTATATACAATATCTATGTTTATGGCGAACCAGGCATTTAAACAGTGCGCATCTCCTTGCCCTCGTTTCCTCTCGGGGGGAGATGAGCACTTGTTATGTGTAATGTGTCTGGGAGCGGAGCATGCTAGGTCAGCGCTCGTGAGCGCTGACTGTGATCACTGCAGCCAACTACCGCTGCGGGTGCTCCGCTCACGCCTGGCGGTTTTTGATTCTGAGACCGGCCAGGCTCGCGTTCCCCAGGGCTCGGGTCCCGCAGCAGCTGAGGCTCTGCGGCGATCTAGGTCATGGGGTTCGCAAATGGACCTGACGGCGGGGTCTGAGACGGGCGCTCCCCTATCTCAGCCCTTACCCGGTGGATCCAGTGCTTCATGCATGGTTTCGGAAGCACGCTCGAGGGCGGTCACTTCCGACCAAGCTGAAGCACCGGCACTGCAATTGTCTAGCTCCGAGGAGTTAGACGTTGCTAGTGTCGACGCGGAGAGTGAGGATTCGCCAACCTCCTCCCCAGTTTATGAGGAATTGCTCGAGGTGGTGACTCGCGCTGTGGCCACGTTAAGTATTGAGTGGCCAGCGGAAAGCACTGTCGTTCGTCCAAAGAGAAGCAAGTTGGATGAACGATTTCTGCCAGCGCGGGTCCCCCCCCTCGCCGGGACCTGCCTTTTTTCCCGGATCTGCACACTGAGGTGTCTAGATCCTGGAAGAGGCCAGCCACCTCCAGAGTGTTTACGCCACAAAATAATATGTATGCCACTCTGGTTGGTGCGCGAGAGTATGGTTATGGCGCGATGCCGAAGGTGGAGGAGGCGCTTGCGAGCCACCTCTCTCCGCCCTCGGTGTCATCGCTTAAAGTCCCGGTGCTGCCCACTAAACCTATGCGGGTTACATCAGCTCATGTGGGCAGAGCATATTCTGCAGCTAGCCAGGCAGCGGCGTGTCTTCACACCACCGCCCTGCTTCAGGCTTACCAAGCAGAATTGTTGGGGGACCTCGATGAGGGCGGAGGCATTGGTCCACAGGCTGTGGCTGAGCTACGTAAAGCCACAGATCTGTCCCTCCGGGCCACCAGGGAGACGGCCGCCTCTATTGATCGTTCCGTGGCAGCCTGTGTGGCCACGGAGAGGCACCTGTGGTTAAATTTGACGTCTCTAAAGGACAAGGAGAAAAATTTTATGTTGGACGCCCCTCTGTCGCCTTCTGGGCTTTTCGGCGATTCGGTGAAAACGGTCGTCGAGAAGTTCCAGGAGGCGGCAAAGCAGCAGGTGGCGTTCAATGTACTCCTGCCTCGCCGCCCTCAGCCTGGGGCTGTGAGCCAGCCACAGCCCCAGGCCTCCTCATATGTGCAGCGGGCCGCTCAAAGGCAGAGCGTCTCAACCCGCCAACCTCCCCAGAAAACCGGGGGGTCGGGCAGGCGCTCCCAGCCTCAGCCTTCGGGCAGGAGGACGGATCTGAGGACCGTCATCCTCGCCAAGAAGGCTACCTCGAAGAGGTCCTGACGCCAGACGCGCCGGGCCTCTTGGAGGCGACCCTCCTCAGTTGCCGCCCGTTACACCGGTTGCACTGAGGAGGTCGCCCCCTCCAAGGAGGGTCCTAGAGCATTCACTCCAGGTGTTCCCCAGAAAACCGGGCCCTGGCGGGTGTGCTACACAGACACCAGAGGCCAGCCTCGAGAGGCTGGTTCCCCTAGTAGAATTTCTGCCGGCATGGACATGTCTTCCAGAGGTTTCTCAGTGGGTCCTGCGAATTATAAAGAAAGGGTATTCGATCCAGTTTGGGTCTCGCCCGCCCAGGTTCAATGGGGTTCTACCCACGGTGGTGGACCCCGAGCAGGCTCTGGTAATGGAGCAGGAGGTAGATTCTCTACTGAGGAAAGGGGCCATAGAACACGTACCCCTCTCAAACAGGGAGTCAGGCTTTTACAGCCGTTACTTCCTCGTTCCAAAGAAGGATGGAGGAGTGCGGCCCATCCTGGATTTGCGCCTTCTGAATCGCTCGGTCATGAAGCTAAAATTCAAGATGCTGACTTTAAAACAAATAGTGGCACAGATCAGGTCCGAGGACTGGTTCGTCACTATCGATCTGAAGGACGCATATTTTCATATTTCCATCCTTCCACAGCACAGGAAGTACCTCAGGTTCGCCTTTGGGGGGAAGGCGTACCAATATCAAGTACTTCCATTCGGCCTGGCTTTATCACCCCGCACTTTCACGAAATGCATGGACGCAGCGCTAACCCCGTTGCGCCTCCAAGGCATAAGAGTTTTGAATTACATCGACGACTGGCTGATTCTTGCCCAGTCGCCTTAGTTAGCGGTTCAGCATCGAGATGTTGTTCTCGCACACATGAGAGTGCTGGGGTTGAGGTTGAACGCAAAGAAGAGTGTGCTTTCTCCTCTTCAGAGAACCACCTTCCTAGGCGTGATATGGGACTCGGTTTCAATGACGGCGCGGCTATCCCCCGCCCGCATCGATTCGATTCTGTCAACCGTGAAGAAAGTCAAAATAGGCCAGTCCATCACTGTAAAACACTTTCAACGAGTGCTGGGCCTCATGGCAGCAGCTTCCAGCGTCATCCCGTTCGGGCTGCTACACATGAGGCCGTTACAGTGGTGGCTCAGAACCAGAGGGTTTTCCCCGAGGGGCAACCCTTTCCGCACTATCAAGGTCACGCGGCGATGCCTACGTGCCTTGGATATGTGGAAGAAACCCTGGTTTCTGTCTCAAGGACCTGCGTTGGGAGCTCCTTGTCGACGCGTCATGCTATCGACGGATGCTTCCTTCACAGGTTGGGGAGCGGTCCTGAGGGATCGCTCTGCCCAGGGTCTGTGGCACAAACACCAGTTGTCCTGGCACATAAACCTGCTGGAGATGATGGCTGTTTGGAGGGCGCTTCAAGCGTTCCTCCCAGACCTCAGGGGCCATTATGTGGTTGTTCAGACTGACAGCACCACTCTGGTCTCCTATATAAATCGTCAGGGGGGTCTACGTTCGCGACCACTATACAAACTGGCGCGGCAGATCCTCCTCTGGTCCCAAGGGAGACTGCTCCATCTACGGGCAGTTCACATCCCTGGGACCCAGAATGTGGGAGCAGACTTCCTGTCGAGACAGGGGCCGAGGCCCGGGGAATGGAGGCTCCACCCAGAGGTGGTGGAGCAGATTTGGTTCAGATTCGGCCGGGCACAAGTAGATCTGTTCGCGTCCGAGGAATCAACGCATTGCCCTCTGTGGTATTCACTCCTGCATCCAGCCCCGCTCGGGCTGGATGCCATGGTCCAGACATGGCCGAGGCTATGTCTGTACGCTTTTCCCCCGATTGCTCTGCTCCCGGGAGTTCTGGAGAGAGTTCGCCGGGACAAGGTCCGTCTCACACTGGTTGCTCCACGTTGGCCAGGCAGAGTGTGGTTTGCGGATCTTGTTTCCCTGCTGGACGGGGTCCCCTGGGAGATCCCAGTTCGAGTGGACCTCCTGTCTCAGGCAGCGGGCTCGATTCTTCACCCCTGCCCAGAACTTTGGAAACTGTGGGCTTGGCCTCTGAGGGGGCCCAGCTCATAGATTCTGGTCTCTCGACCGAGGTTGTTGAGACCATCCTCCACTCCAGAGCTCCCTCCACGAGGAAGCTGTACGCCCTGAAGTGGAGACTTTTCACTTCTTGGTGTAGCGAGAAGCAGGTGAACCCAGTTACCTGTCACATTGGCAAAGTGCTAGAGTTCCTGCAAGATAGATTCGCTGCAGGGTTGTCCCCGTCCACCCTGAAGGTTTACGTGGCTGCCATTGCGGCTTACCACGTACCTCTGGGTGGCGTGTCCATTGGCCGGGACCCCCTCATCACACGCTTCCTCCGTGGTACCATTAGGCTGAGGCCTGCAGTCCAGACCAAGGTTCCTGCCTGGGACTTATCCCTGGTACTCCAGGGGTTGTCCCAGGCACCCTTTGAACCGTTGGATGAGGTTCCACTAAAGTTCCTCACTTTAAAAACCTTATTCTTGTTAGCTATAACATCGCTAAAGAGAATTGGGGATCTACAGGCGCTTTCTGTAGCTCCCTCTTGCCTTGAGTTTGCGCCTGGGATGGTGAAAGCCTTCCTCCATCCCAGGCCAGGCTATGTGCCCAAAGTGCCCACTCATGTGGCCAGGTCTATAGTACTGCAGGCCTTCTGCCCTCCCCCCTTCGGTGACCAGGACCAGGAATTTAAAAACAAGGTCTGTCCAGTGCGAGCACTGGACACTTATGTCCATAGGTCTGCCCCTTGGCGTAAGTCTGACCAGTTGTTTGTTTGCTTTGGGACCCCCAAGGGGGCCCCTGCATCCAAATCTACTTTAAGCAGGTGGATAGTTGAGGCTATCACCCTGGCTTACGAGTCGGCCGGATCCTCCTCGCCTCTGAGGGTCCGGGCCCACTCTACTAGGAGCGTGGCTGCCTCTAAGGCCCTTATATCTGGTGTGTCGTTATCTGATGTTTGTGATGCGGCGGGGTGGTCTTCCCCGCATACTTTTCTGAGGTTTTACCAGCTTGATCTCAACTCCGCTCCGGGAACACGGGTCCTCTCGTAGTGAGCTACGAGACACTCGTCGGCCTTCGTCACTGAGGTGGCGTTGGTATATCGTTCCCCAAGCGTTCGACGCAGCGCGAGTTCCCTTGAAATGGAACGTCTCAGGTTACGTATGTAACCATAGTTCCCTGAAGAGGGAACGAGACGCTGCGTCTTTGGCCTCAGCTCCTCGCGCCTTCCGGGCTTGCTTCAGACAAACTCTAAGCTGCCGCTTCCGGGTTCCGGCGCTCTTTTATCAACTGGTTCGTGACGTCACCGATCTGCGTCTGTCACTCACGCACGCGCGCGCGCGCCGGAAGTTTACATATTGTGCTTCGCGCGGACATCATCCAAGGATTCCCCAAGCGTTCGACGCAGCGTCTCGTTCCCTCTTCAGGGAACTATGGTTACATACGTAACCTGAGACGTTTTTTATGGTCCCCAACATACAGTATACTGATTGTAGTATATAATCTGTGTATCCGTATATAGTATATAATTATAGCAAGTCACCTTATACATGTCACCTTATTCTACTAACCCCAATCCCTTATTCTACTACACCTACATCTAACAGTCCAATACATCATATATAATTAATATTAATAGTAGAGAGTTAGTTGACATGTAGGTGCAATGTTACTTATAGCCAACAGAATGTCCAAAATGGAACCAAAATAGAGTGAGTACAGTATGATGTGCTTTTATGACTTTATGTAAAACATAACTAACAATAATTTGACAGATGAAGATACCCCTCTGTATGAGAAAAAATTCTTTGATGCGTAAATAATATGATTCTAACATTTGCAGTGTGCAATGTTTTTGCACTTTATTGCATACTGGCTCTAAAAATCACCCAAGTGGGGGTCATAAACGTTCAATTCAAACGCCAAAAGAGCTTAACTGGGATAGTAACAGTTGACCTGTTTGTTAGTTATACTATCAACTGAAGAAATGGTGCCAGGAGAGCTGTTCCCTTTCACTATTGAATCAATCGATCAAGTGTGAATGCAGGTCGCAGGCTGGTGACGTCATGAACTAGGATGATAAAGGTGTGCCAGAAGCAGCAGCTTGGCTGTGTGAGCTGGCTGCATTTGTGTGAATCTCCCCAGACTAGTTTAAATGAAAACGGCATTCCACATTTCTCTATACATGTATGAAATGGCAAAGCAAACATTCAGAATATGTGCTACATATGCAAGCTACATCATGGGCAACACCTTCTATGTGTTGTTTTTTTTGGGAGCAGAGCATGCATGGTCAGTGCTTGAGTGCCTACTGTAAGCGGCTTTCGCTGTGTACACTCATGGTCTTCAACAAAGCCGGCCAGGCTCACGTTCCTCAGGGCTCAGATCATAGGAGATCTATGTCCTGGGGATCGCAAATGAATCTGATGGTGGAGTTTGAGGTGGATTATCTCTGCCCTTACCCAGCAGATCCAATATCCCTGCCTGGACCCGGAAGCACGCTCAAGGGCAGGGGCACTGGTGCTGCAACTATCCAGTTCTGAGGAGCTGGACGTTGTCAAAATTAAGGCTGGAGAGGAAAACTCACCACTTTCCTCCCCAGCTTAAGAGCTTAAGGAGCTCTTAGAGGTGATGACCCGCGCAGTCTCCCATCTCAACATCAATTGGCCACCGGAGACAAGGGATGTTCATTCAAAAAAAGAGTAAACTGGACGAACATTACCTCCCTGCGCGGGCCCAACCTCTGTGTTGGGTCATGCCATTTTTTCACCTCGTGTGGAGGTCCTGGACTCAGGTGACTACCTATAGGTTGTATACTCTTCAATATAATAAGTATGCATCCCTTGTAGGGGCCCACAAGCATGGCTATGGGGCGATGCCAAAAGTGGAGGAGGCTCTCGCGGGCCACCTCTTTCCTCAATCGGTGTCGTCCCTGAAAGCCCTGACGCTGCAAACCAAGCTTATGCGAGTTACATCTATGCAGAGCATACTCTACTTCCAGCCATTCTGCGGCATACCAGGCGGAGTTGCTCTGGGACCTCGACAACTGCCTCCATTGGCTGCTCCATGTCAGTACAGGTGGCTATAGAGAGGCATCTGTGGCTGAAGCTCCAATAAAGGTGCTTGATAAGATTTCTCCCGGACACCCCTATCCCTGCACCTGGCCTCTTCGGCGCTGCAGTAAAATCTGTCATCGTGAGGTTCCAGGAAACCATTAAGCAGGAGGCGGTGTTCAGGAAGCCCTCAGGTCTCAGAGGTTATGGGCCTGCCTCACTCTCAGAGCTCCTCACACTGCTGCTGCTCAGAGGCACAGTGTCGCCACCTGCCAATCCCCCCAAAAAACTGGGGGGTTGGACTGACACTCTCAGGCTCAGCCTTCAGGCAGGAGGACGGATCTGAGGACCATCCTCCTGGCCAAGAAGGCTACCAGCAAGAGCCTCCCAGGGCAGCCCTCTCCATTGGGCCACGGTGTACAGCTCAGAATATGGTGACTGTGTTCTCTTGGTGCCCTATGCAGACCATTGGGCTAACCCTGGTGTCTTGAGGGAGCCAGAGCGCCAAGGTCCGAGGCGGGTTTTCCCAGTTGCCGCCCATGAGTCGGGTTGCTCTGGGGAAGTCGCCCCCTCTAAAGAGGGTCCTAGAGCACTTACTCCAGGTGCTCCCTGCTAGACAGGTTCCTGAAGTGGATGTTCATAAAACAGCAGAGGCCAGCCTCGAGAGTAGTAGAGTTTCTGGTCATGTGGCTATGGTAACCAGATGTCTCTCAGAGTTGTCTCGCCCACCCGGCTTCAACAATGTCCTAGATCACTGTGGTGAGCCCCAAGCAGGCTCTGGTAATGGAACAAGAATTGATAGAACATGTACCTTTCATAAAACGTACCTTTTTCAGCCAGAGAATCAGGTTTCAACAGCCAGTACTTCATAGTTCCCAAGAAGGATGGAGGGTTGCAGCCCATTCTAGACTATGGTTCTCTCTAACTCATCCAGTTCCTCTAAACGTTATGTTTCAGACGTCGCCGAGGCACCCGGGAATTCTGGAGAGAGTTTGTCCGTTTCACCTTAAGTGCCCTGATCGATTCAATAGTGCTTCACGAGACAATATGCTAAAGCATTCCCCTAGCGTTTCGACGCAGCGTCTCATTCCGTCTTCAGGGAACTATGGTTACATATGTAACCTGAGACAGGGTTTTTTTTTTAACCTCTTGATGTGTTTGTGATGCCAAGCAAAAAGTTTCTTGGAGAATGCCAGTTTCACTGCTTATTTGCCATGTTAAATGATGAACAGTGCACAACCACACTGTGGTACTCATCTTTTCCAAACATACAGTTATTGTTCATTTGATAAGATTTTTAATACATATTTAAATAACAGAATATTTCATGCTACTGTAAATATAATCATTTTTTTCTAACAGATATCTTGCAAGTGGGGTTTTCTCTTGCTCAGAACACTGCGTCAGCACACTTAGGAAGGTTTAATAATTTGAAATTGTATTATGTTATCCCCCAGTCTCCTTTTTACACAAACTCTTCTGAAGTTGAACGAGTCCAAGTTTTCTTTGCTCTTTTAAAGTGGGGCACCACAAGCCACAGGCTCCAAATGTTAGAAAGCAATCCTAACAACAGATGCTGAAGCATAATTTGAGCACTGGCTTCTTTCACTTGTTCTTTATAAATATCTTTATAAATAATGTGATGGAAGGTTGGCATGAGCTGCAGGTATAGCCAAGCCCAGGTCTTGTAAACCTCCCATAGGAAACACAACTTCTTCCAACTCAATGTTCAAAGTGTGTAAGTTGTTTAGTATGGTCGGTACTGTCGAATCATTGTGAAATCATTTACTGAGTCCCGGGAGGTTCTATATTACATAAAATATATAACAATTGTCTTGGCATCGATTCTGTGCCTATAAATGTAAATATATTCTTATTCTGGTGTGTTATAATGATCACTTTATACTCTGCGGTTTCTGCATATTTAATCTGACACCATTGGAGTTTTTCAGGAGAGTTTTTCAGAGAGTTGGCACTGATTGATTAATCAGTTTTGCACATATTTTTATACATAATATACAAACAAATATTCATATTTATAATATGTAATATAAATATATATTGGATACAGCGTGCATGCATGCATGTGTGAGTGCGTGTGTGTGTAATGATTTTTGAGACTCGGGGAAGAAGTTGAGAACCAGTGAACGTTCAACATAAATTTAATTACACAATAAACAAACAACAAAACTAGAGTAAATTGGGCGCCTTAGAACCAATTGAACTTTTTCTTTATGCCACAGCCCACCAAAATATTGTTGCTGACCATGTCCATCCCTTAATTACCACAGTGGACTCATCTTCTGACGGCTACTTCCAGCAGGATAACGCACCATGTCATGAAGCTCAAATCATTTTAACTGTTTTCTTGAACATGACAATGAAATCATTATACCCAAATGGCATCCACAGTCACCAGATCTCAATCCAATAAAGAAGCTTTGGAATGTGCTGGAACGGGAGATTTGTGTTTATGGATGTACAGACAACAAAAATGCAGCAACTGTGTGATGCTCTCATGTCAATATGATCCAAAATCTCTATGCCATCAAGAATTAAGGCAATTCTTAAGGAAAAGGGGGTTCAAACCAGTACTAGCATTGTGTACCTAATAAAGTGGCTCCTGATCTGGTGGTTTAAATGGAGACATTGCATGGGCTTCTATACCTAACCCTAACCTAAACCCTATAGTCCTAACAGAAAACATTTTTATAATTTCTAGAATTAGAAAAATAAAATTAGAAAAGGACATCCCAAAAAGGTTTTGGGAGTTGTTACAATTATCTCACTTCTGGGCACAAATTTGTCCCCCAAAATATGGTTAAGTAGACACACATACACACAAGCAAACTGCAGACCATTCTGTTTGTCAGACACTTTCATTAAATAATTAAAAAAGTACCAAAAACTTAGTACTGACAGAATTTTTTTTCTATAAGAGTTTTGTTAACGTCATAACAATTCTTGAATTATTTAATGCTACAGAAGGGGCCAATATTTGGAAGAAAGTAGGTCAGGTAGCTCAATAAAGATGTTTGTACACACTGATATTTGAATTCTGATGTTATTCTACTGTACTATCATGTTACAATTCAGTTAATCTTTTCCTAAACACTGTTGGCTACTAAACTAGTAAGCTATTAATGAACTAGTTACTAGTTATATTAAGTGGAAATTCATTCTTATATTAAAAGTGCAATAAATACTACCCAATCTCAAGTTTTGCCAGTTATCGTGTATTGTCTGTTATATTATCAACACAATTCATCATATTTTATCAGAGGGAACTGTTCGTTGGTGATTGATGTTTATTAAAATAGCCTTCAAATCAATCTCATAACATGCCAGACAGCATTCTATATTGGGCCTTTGGTTTACTGTGGAGGGAATCAATCCCATTAGACAGAAATTACTTGTTTATTTTACCTTTAATGAAAAAGGCTGCAAAAATACATTGTGCAATTTTCTTTAAAAAAATTTTTTAATCCAATTGATAGGCAAAAAAACCCTTCTGTACATGCGGGCAAGATGTACTATGCATTGCTGCCTGCATCTAGCACTGTGGTGAAAACTGGCAGTAGCTATTTTAACACCAGACGTTATTATTTCAATTGTAGTTATTATTAAGATTTCAGGTTTAACTAGGGGAGCAATGGCTGGGTCTCAGCCCCTTTTAACCAACCGGTAATTTAAACGCTCTAATAACGTTTCTGAAATAGCATCAAGACATAGAATTTGGGGTGAATTACATCTCCATCTCCTTGTCCATCAACTCTGCCCTCTGACTGCACAGTCAAGTTAAAGAGCACACATGACATCATCACATATTCCACTCCACATTCATCCAGCGAGATCTGCTTAATGCCCTGTGCAATCTCTGGCTGTGACATGCCTACAGCTCACCACAGATTTTTTATAGATCATCTCCCCATCCGTTTTGTTTCCTTTCTTCCCTTGTCTTCCCACAGAGAAAGAATAGGACTCTTGTGTTCCACTTGAGTGCTTCCATATTCTCCAGATGTGACTCAAGTGTTTTGAGGTGATCTTAATGGAAAGCAAGGGAGCTCATAATACCTGTCAACTGGCCTCACAGGAAGATGGTTTTACATGGATTCAGGCATCAGTGTTTGAAGTGCTGTTTTATAATCTGGCAACCAGGGACTGTTTGCTTCATCTGTAATTCACACCTGAGAGTTGGTCGTAAAAAGAAAAAAGAAAAGATTCTATGCTTGATCTTAGCCATAAGGCTGAAAGGCTGAAAACGACATGAAAAAGAAGATTCTCTTTCATTTTATCTGGACTCCCTGATAGAGATACGTACACAGTGCTCAAAGAAAACAGTTGTCCTGTAACCAATTTTTCCCTTTTAAAAATAAACATTTAAAAGGGGGCTTTTGCAGTGATCTGCTGTTAGTGAACAGCACTTAAAACAAGTATTTTTATTAGTGTGAAGAAAATTGTAATAATCTATGCCTTTTTACGATCAAGAACATTTTGTGCAATGGAAAGGCTCAATTTATGTTAAAAGGTTCTTTTGTGCTCATTTAAAGGTTCAAGGGGGTCGACTAGAATTTGCTTGAAAACATTTTCATATTATTATATTGAAAACACGGTATCCATGTGCTAAAAACACATTAATTCATGCTAGCAACATACTAATGACTCAGTTACGTACAGTGGGTATGGAAAGTATTCAGACCCCTTAAATTTTTCACTCTTTGATTATATTGCAGCCATTTCCATTTTGCATTTCTTCATTAATGTACACACAGCACCCCATATTGAAAGAAAAACACAGAATTGCAGATTTATTAAAAAAGAAAAAAACTGACATATCTCATGGTCCAAAGTATTCAGACCCTTTGCTCAGTATTTAGTAGAAGCACCTTTTGCTTTAATACTGCCTTTTTTGGGAAAGATGCTTTTTCACAGATTTTCACACCTGGATTTGAAGATCCTCTCCAGTTCTGTCAGGTTGGATGGTAAAAATTGGTGGACAGCTATTTTTAGGTCTCAAAGTTGTTGTGAAGCCACTATGTTATTTTAGCTGTGTGCTTAGAGTCATTGTCTTGTTGGAAGGTAAACCTTCAGCCCAGTCTGAGGTCCTGACCACTCTGGAGAAGGTTTTCGTGTCAAACGTCTTCTATTTAAGGATTTTGGAGGCCACTGTGCTCTTAGGAACCTTAAGTCTAGCAGACATTTTTTTGTAACCTTGGCCAGAACTGCCTTGCCATAATTCTGTCTCTGAGTTCTTCGGGCAGTTCCTTTGACTTCATGATTCTCATTTGTTCTCACATGCACTGTGAGCTGTAAGGTCTTATATAGACAGGTGTGTGGCTTTCCTAATCAAGTCCAATCAGTATTATTAAACACAGCTGGACTCAAGGATGATCAGACGAAATGGACAGCACCTGAGTTAAATATAGCAAACTGTCACAGTAAAGGGTCTGAATACTTAGGACCATATGACATATCAGTTTTTCTTTTTTAACAAATCTGCAAAAAAAATGTCAACAATTCTGTGTTTTTCTGTCAATATGGGGCGCTGTATGTACATTGAGGAAAAAAATGAATTAAATTATTTTAGCAAATGACTGCAATATAACAAAGAGTGAAAAATTTAAAGGTGTCTGGATACTTTCCGTACCCACTGTATGTAACCTTGATTCCCTGAAGAGTGATCGAGATGCTGCTTTAAAGATGTTGTGGGAACAATCTGCGTGATTGCCTCATGAAGCACATATGTAATCAAACCAATTATTTGAAGAGATGTCAGAGGCAAAGTTATTTCAAACTTTCAAAAAAGATCAAAATTTGTCATGAAACTCTACTCATCTAGTTTACATTTCTAGTTTATATCACCCTCTCTCTGAATGCTTTGTTTTAGTTTTGGTTTCTTTAAAACCCACCTTCTGAAAAGTGCAGTTGTCATGGTTTTGTCATCCCCGTCGTCGTGGTTGTCTTGTTTACTTCCTAGCTCCCCATGTGCTCTCCCAGTGTCATCAGAATCACTTGTCTTGTCATCAGTCACCTTGTTAGTCTCGTCAGCTGTCTAACATCCCCTAATCATCCTCTGTGTATAGATCAACCCTGTGTTTTCCCTCAATCTTGGTCTATTCATGTCAATGTTAGTGTTGTGTGCTACCTTCTTACCCTGCCGCACCAACCCATGACAGCAGTCTGCTGTGATTGGCCAGCTGGCCCCAGTGATTGTGATTGGTCTACAGCTTAGAATGTGTATCAGAAAAGTAATGCCCCTTACCATAACCAGCATGTTTCAGCTCCTGGTGCTATAAACAGGAGCTGTAAATACTACAGTAACTATGCTTTGACTTCAGTTCTTCTGTTAACGACAGTCAAGAACAAGCTGATCAACTCAAACACCTTTGCAAGTGCGACTTGAGCAAGAATATTCACTGTGGTATTTTTTTAATTTTATATCTTATATCTAACTGTGTACTTTCTGTTAACACACTGACCTGCATCAAACTGCATGTTTCAGGAAGAAGTAGAAAAATGGGAAGAACAAAACAAAAGGTTGTTGTTGTACCTCTGAGGAAAAGTGTTAAAAAATACATTTTAAGCACTGATTCTTCAATTCCTCTGCTGTTGGAAGTCAATGTTTTTCCCCCGCAGTGGAAAAAACGTCTCGGGTTACGAATGTAACCCTGGTTCCCTGAGGGGAACGAGACGCTGCGTCTAGCGCTAGGGGAAATAGCCTTGCGTGAGTCACGTGAAGATCTGTGCAACCAATGAGAAACGAACGCGTGTGAATGCGTCACTGCCGGCGACTGCCGGTGACGTCATGAGCTAGAGCATAAGAGCGCGTCCGAAACCCGGGCGCCTCAGCATGAATGTCTGAAGCGGGCACGGAGGCTCAAGGAGCTGAGGCAAAGACGCAGCGTCTCGTTCCCCTCAGGGAACCAGGGTTACATTCGTAACCCGAGACGTTCCCTTTCAGGGAACTCGAGCTGCGTCTAGCGCTAGGGGAACGCAATACCCACGCCACCTCAGTGACGCCGGCCTCCGGGTGTGTCCCAGCTCACTGAGAGAGCACCCTAGTCCCCGGGGCGGCATCGAGGTCCAAATGGTAAAACCTCATAAAAGTGTGCGGCGAAGACCAGCCAGCCGCAGCACAAACATCAGATAAGGACACTCCGGAGAGGAGTGCCTTGGATGCCGCCATGCTCCTAGTGGAGTGGGCTCGGACCCTCAGAGGAGAAGCATGTCCGGCCGACTCGTAAGCTAAGCAGATAGCCTCGACTATCCACCTGCTTAGTGTTTGCTTAGAAGCTGGAGCCCCCTTAGGGGTCCTAAAGCCAACGCAAACGAACAGTTGGTCCAACCTACACCAAGTGGCAGTCTTGGAACGTAAGCGTCCAGTGCTCGCACTGGACAGACCTTGTTCTTGCTCCTACTCATGATCGCCAAATGGGGGGAGGGCAGAAGGCCTGCAGCGTAATAGACCGAGCCACATTAGTGGGAACCTTGGGGATATAGCCTGGCCACGGGTGGTGAAATGCCATCCCGAGCACAAACTAGATATGAAGGGGCCACTAAGAGGGCCTGAAGATCCCCAACCCTCTTGAGCGAGGCGATTGCCAGCAAAAGAAGGGTCTAAAGAGAGAGGTACTTAATAGAGATTCCTCTAAAGGTTCAAGGGGTGGCTGGGACAGGCCTAGGAGTACCACGGACAAGTCCCAAGCCGGCACCCTGGTCTGTGCCGCAGGTCTCAGCCTTAGTGTACCACGGAGGAAACGAGTGACTAGGGGGTCCCTGCCCAAGGATACCCCACCCAGAGGTACGTGGCAAGCCGCTATGGCAGCCACGAAGACCTTCAAGGTGGAGGGGGACAGCCCTGCCGCAAATCTTTCTTGCAGGAACTCCGGTACTTTGCCGACTTGACAGGTTACTTGGTTCATCTGCTTTTTGCTACACCAAGACATGAAGATCAAGGTGTAGAGTTTCCTCGTGGAGGGAGCTCTGGACTGAAAGATGGTCTCTACAACCTCAGCTGAGAGACCGGATTCTATGAGCTGGACCCCCTAAGGGGCCAGACACATTAGCTCTGGGCGGGGTCAGCAACCCTCCGCCTGGGCCAGAACTCCCGGGAGCAGAGTGATGGGAGGAAAAAGCGTACAGGCGTAGCCTCGGCCACGCCTGTACCATAACAACCCGCCCCAGAGGCCCTGGATGTTTAAACGAAAGCCACAGAGGGCAGAGAAATTCTTACGGAGGCAAACAGGAGACCTGTGCCTGCCGTATCTGTCCCAAATCTGCTCCAAATAAGAAGGGGACCAAGGGTTCCTGCCCTCGGGGAGAACCCCTGGTTTTCAGCCACCACTGCAGGGGTCTCGCACACAGTCGGCCCCATGGAATAATCGCTGGAGCCGCTGCATGGACCCTAACACCTCAGAGTGTCTCACGTGAGTGGCTGCCCCTCGATACTCTTGACGGCTGAACGAAGGCTTGAATGCGCTCAGGGAAGAGCCGAGCCAACATAGCCACTGAGTCCCAAAGACTCCCAAGAAAGTGGTTCTCTACGTGGGAGAAAGAACACTCTTCTTGGTGTTCAGCGTAAGAGTGTCACTCGTCGCTTAACAGCTCAACGAATGGCCTGGATGCTCTCGGGGAGGAACCGAGCAGACATGGCCACTGAGTCCCAAATGACTCCCAAGAAAGTGGTTCTCTGAGTGAGAGAAAGTACACTCTTCTTGGTGTTCCGCCGTAAGCATCGACGAGAACCAGGAGTTCTTCCGCATGCTCAGGGTGCGTGGGCATCGCCCCGTGACCTTGATCGCGAAGCGGGTTACCCCTCAGGGAGAACCCCTGGTCTTTAGCCACCACCATGAGTGGCTGGCCCAGCTTAATGCTCCTCACGGCTAGACGAACGGCCTTAATGCGCTCGGGGGAGAGCCGAGCAGACACGGCCACTGAGTCCCAAATGACCCCCCAAGAAAGTGGTTCTCCGAGTAGGAGAAAGTACACTCTTCTTGGTGTTCAGCCGTAAGCATCATGAGACGAGAACCAAGAGTTCTTCCGCATGCTCAGGGTGCGTGGGCATCGCCCCGTGACCTTGATTGCGAAGCGGGTACCCCTCAGGGAGAACCCCTGGTCTTAGTCTTAACCCCAGCTCCTCTGTGTGCGGGCACAACACCTCGATGTTGTGCTGCTAACTGCGGCGACTTGGCCAGGGTAAGCCAAGTTGTCGACATAGTTCAGGACACGATAGTACCTTGCAAGTACAGAGGAGCTTAGAGCAGCCGGACCAAACACGGAAGCACTGATACCGGTACGCCTTCCCCCCTGAAGGCGAAACACAGGAACTTCCTATTGTGGAAGGATGGGAATGAGGGATTTACATGTCTCTGATGTCGATCGTGCCGGTCCCGTTATAGGACCGAATCTGTACTACGATCCGCCTGAGCGTCGCATCTCTTCGCATCAATTTAAGAGACAAAAATCCAGAACGAGCCGCAACCTTCCATCCTCCCTTCGGAACTATGAAGTAACAGCTGAAAAGCCTGGACTTGCTGTTCACGAGGGGTTCATACCCGATGGCCCCTTTCGCCAGCAGAGTGTCCACTTCTTGCTCCATGACCAGAGCCTGCTGAGGGCCTACCACTGCCCGAGAACCGGGGTGGTGAAACCCCAAGATAATGGCGTACCCAAAGGTTACCGCGTGCAGGACCCACTGAGAGATACCGGGTAGTCGTAACCACGCAGCCCGTGAATTCTACTAAGGGAACCGGCCTCTGCGGACCGGTCTCTGGTACTACGAACATATCCACCACTGAGCCGGGGCTGATACCGGAAACCCGGGTGGATTGCTCTAGGACCCTCCTTAGAGGGGGTGGTTTTCCCATGGCGGGCTGACTCTAGAGCTGCTCCTGGGAGACACCACCTTGTTGCGGCTTGTAATCAGGGCCGCTTAGTCTAAGCCTGCTTGGCGTTCAGGATAACCCTCAGATCACTACTTCTACCAGCGGCATGAACTTGAACTTGTGGGCCCGACCCCCCCGGGGATTACCGGAGGAAGATGGGTGGCGACACTTTGTTTCTGAGCGGCCCTGTGCGAGGAGCTTTGAGACCGTGCTTGACTGGCGGTCTCACTTGGAGGCGGCGGGGAAGAAATTCGCTAAACGCCACCTGCTGTCGAGCAGCCTCCTGAACTCGTCGACGACGCTTTTCACGGCATCGCCGAACAAGCCCGAAGGGGACAGAGGAACGTCCAGCAAAACAAATTTGTCCTATCTTTCATAGCTGACAAATTGAGCCAAAAGTTGTCTCTCCGTAGCCACCAGAGCTGCCATGGAGCGGCCGACAGAGTAGGCCATCTCCCTAGTGGCCCGAAGAGACAGATCCACGGTCCGGCGCAGCTCTGCCACTGCCTCCGGACCGATACCGCCGCCCTCGTTGAGGTCCCCAAGCAACTCCGCCTGATATGCC
Source organism: Rhodeus uyekii (assembly GCA_037043235.1). Taxonomy (NCBI): domain Eukaryota; kingdom Metazoa; phylum Chordata; class Actinopteri; order Cypriniformes; family Acheilognathidae; genus Rhodeus; species Rhodeus uyekii. The sequence goes on along the minus strand of JAWRVZ010000032.1, from coordinate 2,791,051 downwards.
TGCAGCAGTGTCGTGCCATGCAGACACGCTGCGGCATGACTCGATGCTGAGTATGCTTTCCCCACCAAAGACGATGTGACGCGCATCGGCTTGGAGGGGAGCGCCAGAGCTTTAATGGAGGACGCAGACTGAGGGACGAGGTAACTCGCCCTCATCCACTTTCCTCAACCCTCCATATCAATGATCTTGAGCCCCTACTAGATTATTATACATCGTAATATTACGTGTATAAATTTTCTCAGAGGCTGGCCTTCCCCAAAATCTAGATACCTCGGCATGTAAATCAGGTATGAAAGGCATTGCTCGGCGCGGGGAAATGACGCGAGTCAGAAGATAACGCTCGTCTAACATACTTAGGACGAGTGCTTCTGGTCTCTGCTGGCCAATCAAGCCCCAGACGTGAGACCGCTCGCGCCACAACCTCAACAAGCTCCTCAAACGCCGGCGAGGAGAGTGGCGAATCCTCCTCGACCGGGTCAACGCTAGCAAAATCGATCTCACTCTCTGAACTTGATAGAGCTAGTGTTGGAGTCACAGCACGGGCATCTCACTCAGAGTGCTCGTGACTGGGACCCGCTTGATCTCGTGAAGGCTGAGGTAAGGACGGACCCACCCCAGCAGCCTCAGCGAGATCCATTTGTGATCCCCAGGACCGAGAGCGCCACAAAGCCTCGGCTACTGCAGGTCCCGAATCGCGGGGAACACTAGCCTGGGCGGCCTCGTTACAGACCGCCAGGCGGGAGCGGAGATCATGCAATGAAAAAGTTCATCCCACCGGGGCTCCGAACCCCGGTCTCCTGCATGATAGGTAAACACACTATCCACTGTACCACAGTGAGCATGCAGATAGAACCTCTCACAACCGGCATTCTCAAGTGCCGACCGTGCTCCACTCCCAAACAGATTACACACATAACATGTGTATCCCTGCCCGTTATGAAACGTGGGCAAGGATAACACACGGTGTGAACCTCTGTTCATTCGCCACATTTTCACACTCATTCTGATGATTTTTAGCTATCTCAACTCAAAATCACTCTCACACAGACACAGCACGCTGAAGGCATTCAGAGCTGAGGCGCCCGGGTTTCGGACGCGCTCTTATGCTCTAGCTCATGACGTCACCGGCAGTCGCCGGCAGTGACGCATTCACACGCGTTCGTTTCTCATTGGTTGCACAGATCTTCACGTGACTCACGCAAGGCTATTTCCCCTAGCGCTAGACGCAGCTCGAGTTCCCTGAAAGGGAACTGTGCTTTCTCAATATAGTAATAAACCTTTTCTGGCCTTATAACTACTTTTGTTTGAGGGCAAACCAAAGTAACCAGCAAGCGGACATTATGCAAAAGTGCTGGCTATGTCATGGAAGTAATGTCTATAAATGAGGCGTTTCAGGCAAGTGTTTTCTGCTGGAGAGATTATGGCCAGAAAATGCCAGGTGCTCTCCTGAAAGCGCCTAGCTGTAAGCGTTCTTCTTTTTTTTTCTTCAGTTGAGATGCTTTGGTTGCTATAATATGGAATATCCGTGGAAATACTTCAAGTATCTGATTTTGCAGAGAGTTTGTTTCTGAATATAAAAATGTCAACACAATGTAATATACTTACTCTGGCCTTAGTTTTGGATGAAGACATTGAACAGCAGAAAGAGAGGACAGTTGGTCTGTGTAATTTTTGTCCTGACCCTCCTCAATTGTGATTGAACGGTTGGGTAAAAAAGTGACAGTGAAGAGAACAGTGTTTTACCCAAAGTTGAAAATTATTCAAAAATTAGCAACCAGAAAAAAGGCATCTGCTCAGCATCAAATAGTCACACACATCCCATTAAAGAAAATTATAAAATATGCTGACCTTAGGGAAGAAAACAAACGCTTTGGTGGACACTTCCGAATTTCATTTACAGTGGACTTTTTGTTTTAAATGACTACATGCTTGTCTACTTTCTCAAACAGCTATATAACACCCTAAACATTTTTCACACTAAACATACATATATAACACCCCTTTAAAAATGTTTCATAGAACTATCAATTCCAGTAAAGAGCCTTTATTGTTAAGAAACACTGCCCACACATTTGCCATGCATACAATATCTCAGAAGACAGCATGTAAATCATTCTATTTATCTCTAATGTGGCTTGCAGTGAACAACGTTAGAATGTCCTTTTGGAAATGACAAAACAAAAGCAAATTGTGTTGGTTTAAGGCCAGTTTAAATAGTAAACAACAGGGTCCGAATACATGATGAATCTGAGGGCTGTATTGATTATAGAGAAAACAGACTATTTGGCTATGAACAATGTCTGGCACATTGTTGACAGTCAGTGAGAGAAGAGAAAAGGAAAAGAGATAGAAAGAGAGGCTACATGTACAACATCTTCTGATTTCATTTTACACAATTATGTGTGCGTGAGTATCTGTGTGTACATATAGTAATATACAGTAGTATATATACGTACACTATATATATATATATATATATATATATATATATATATATATAGCCTTGCAGGTGTCAGGGTCCTGTCACATTTCTCTAGTCATTTATTGGTTTTGTGACAGAGCTCTGACACTCCTAAAAATGTCTTGTCTTTTCTGTGAGTGTGCGGTTGAGCCATGCACTTTCCTGTTCATGTGATCTTTCTTGTGTGCGGGGCGTGGTGTTCGATCCTGATTCTAGTCTTGTTCAGTTTCAGTTTTGTGTTTCAGGATTCAGACATTCATGCTCTGTGTGTTTTTCTTCTGTTGTGAGCGCAGAAGATGAATGTTCGCTTGTGCACTTCGTCGTGTTCTGTTTAGTATTTGCTCGGGCTCTGTGCTCTTTTGTTGTGTAGCACGCAAATCATGTTTACTTTGGCCACTTTTGCTTTTTTTGTCTTGGGATGTGTAGCACGCAGCTTGTGTTTTCACAGACTGCGTACTTTCTTGTTGTCTTGTTTTGTGTGGACACGCAGTGTTCTCATTGGCTGCGAGTTCATGTCATGTTTTATGTGAGCACATGGCTTGTCATCTGTGTTTCTTGTGCCATGTGCTTTCCTGTCTATTGCTTAACCCCGCATGTCTTGTTTCATAGTTATTGGTTTGATTTGCCCCACCTGTCCGTCCTCATTACCTGCTGTTTTTTCCCTATATATTCTCCCTGTGTTTGCTGTCATGTGCTGGTTCGTCATTGCTGCTTGTTGTATTTTTCTCTGGTTGTCATGTTTCAAGTCTAGTCTAGTCTAGTCAAATCAAGTTAGCCATGATTTTCCCCTCTGGGTCGTATTTTTTTGTAATCTGTATTATTTTTATGATTAATAAAAGCCGTTCTTTTTTCCTTTGCATCATTGAGTCCTCACATTTCCCTTCACCCCAAACCCTGACAGCAAGACCAATTAAAAAAATCTGAACATAATAATATGAAAAATAAATGATAAAGAAAAAAGCGTATTAAAAACAAGCATGTAAAAAAAAAAACATTGCCATTTGATCTAGGAGCATGTAATTTATGTAGTAGAACAAAACTGGAAAGTCTTGAGTAATGTTATCCACAAACCTTATTTTATTCATAATCCCTAAAACATATTCTCAGAACCACAAAAGGAAAATCCAGAGTGAACCCATGGCTTTAAAATGCTAATTCTCTTTCAGGTTTTAGTACTACAAATTAAACAGCTCTATTGAATTAATTTTTCCATGGCTTATATAACAACATATGAATCATGCATAACTCAATTCTCATACCTTGAACCTAAGATTGCAGCGGTTACTATGGTGTCATTTTCAAAAGCAATATAGAGTGAAGTAAGAAAAAATAACATGAAAGGAAGTTTGTGCAGGTGGGAGCCAGGAGGAATTATGGGAAATGTAGTGCAAAGGTGACTTATGATGGTAGAGAGATAACAGTGTGTTTGCTGCTTCAACCTACGTCCAATAAAACTAACCAATAAAAAAGCAACATGAACTATTAATCAAAACTACAGGGTGCTAAAACAAAACTAATTACCTCAAGCTCCATTTGCAAAATTTTGCATGCCAAGTTGGACTCTTTTCCCTAGCCATGACTGCATCCATATTCTCCTCTTTCTCTCTCTCCTCTTTATTCAGTGTACATAAAAAACACAATTGCCAAAGTGTGATTTATCTTGCTCTGTTTGTTTACCACTAGCCCATGCTGATGATGTTTTATTCTTATATACTGTCTTGTGTCTTAGCCTACGATTCAATAGATGTCGTCATCATCATACAGTCTACATACATGTCGTACCTAACCTTATCCATGTAGTACAGCATTATTTTTTAAGTATCTTATAGAATTGCTGAAGTCACATAGACTGTGGCAGGCATAATGAGAGGTAGCTGACGTAGTTACTTAGTAAAATGTAAAAAGTGGGCCATCGAAATACAGCTGAACCTTTTCTTTTAAGAGTGTACCACTTAAAAGCATTGGATCAAGAAATGAACACTTCAATTAAGCAAGAATGCATTAAATTGATGAAATGTGACAGTAAATAAATTTGTTTTAAAGCAAGTTTACAAAAATGTTGTATTTCAAATGTGTCGTTCTTTTTATCTTAAAGATATAGCTTATTTCAGTGGCAGTAAAACGCACATGAGTTTGAATCAATCCAATTCCTCTTGTCACTATAGAGTATAGGGTGTCACTATTAGACACACTGAGCCAATGTTAAAGAACCAATCTGTGTTATCACGTCTTGTCGGCTGTGATGTCTAATAACTCTCATTAGAGTGTCTACTAATACTCTGAGACTTAGTTGACACGTAGTTGCAAAGTTACTTCTAGTCAACAAAATGTTCAAAAAAGACCATCAAAATATAATGTTACCAAAAGGTTAATCTGGATCAGAATGATCCGGCTTTGGAAATCCCACATTTTGCTATCCAGAATTAGTTAAGCCATTTTACTTTATTGCAGGCTTTACAAATCAACATTAACCCTGATCTATTTACAAACTTTTTCAAATGATCAGTGCTCTTAGTGGTAATACATGTCAAAATCACTTTTTATTTGAACAAAGAGGATACAGAAATCACTTTCAGACCCCTCATAGACTTCCTACCTTTATACCCATGTTTAATACAAATGTTTTATTAAGTTTATTTATTCTGCACTCCTTTTTACCTCAAACTTTCAAACAAGACTCTTTTTTTCCTTTTTAAATTAGTATTTGAATTTAGGACTAAATTTTAATTCTGTTTCCTTGCATTTAAATTTGAATTCTGCATCCTATATTTCCATTACTTACCAAATTGACAAATTTTCATGAAAGAAAACTATCACAGGGTGCATGTGGACATATAACACAAAGAAATGGCAATTTCATTGTCTTTTGATGACAACAACTCGGTATACTAGTAAGTCAAACAACATGACATGGACAAGACCAGACAGAAAATGAGGGAGAATACAGGGTATAAATACATTGACCAAACAAAGGAACTGATGGGGTGATTAGCGATGGACAGGTGAAGGAGATGATTAACGGGGCACAGGTGAACAAAGAAGCACATGGGGAAACCGAATGAACACAAATCGACTGACACAGTCTCTGCATGGTGTTTGGGTAAAAAAAAAAGAAGGTTAATTATGAGTGAGTAAGAAAAGCATGGGGCTCTTTTGAATTCGATATTGATTCTATGAAAAGTCCATAAACACTCGAATCTGATGATCTGCATCCCTGCGTTTAGAGTAAATGTGCTCTCTCATGTTTGAGAGCGGAGTGATTGCATTGCTTCAGTCCTTTTTATTCTCTCCTGGCCTCCTCTTTCCTCCCTTGAGTGATGATTAGCATGCTCGCTAATGCCTGCTAATGCACTTCTCTTCACTCAAGCCCCTTATCCTGCTTGCTCCTGCGTGGGTCTAAATAAAGACGTATTATTGAGCTCCCAATATCACCCTGACAATCATCAACCAGTGCTATCGTTCCATTAGCGTTGACAACAAAAGACAGGAGTAGTCTAATTCATCAATCGGCAAGCATCGCTTTCAGGGAACTCGTCAATGGATCGTAGCCCTAATGGTGATCTCAGCTCTGAGCTCAATATCATCAAGTTGGCATTTGTGATTCAGAGCTAATGGAAATGTTGCAGTCTCTGACCGAGAAAGACCTCAGGAAGCTATTGTCTGCTATCGCTAATGATACTGATGCTAGTTCATGTTACAAAAGAAGGTTGTAAGCAAAAGTGTCATGCCCATTCAAACTAGTCGACTAAATTATAAGTGTGTCATTTAAACTTAATGAACTTTAAAATGTAACTTCTTAAAAGAATGAATCTTTGAAAGTAAAGGTTGAACATTTATTGGAAGTTTAAAAATGATACAGCATAAATGTAAATACATTTTTCATTGTGATCACTAGTTAAAGAAAGAAAGAAACTATAGGATGTGAAACCAGGCTGTCTTTCTCAATAATAATAAGAAAAACTTTATTGCTAATCTAATTCTTTACGTGTAAATGGCTAAAAGTTATACCATTATGTCTTACCTATATCAGTAAAAACAAGTGAGACAATAAATACATGCACACATACCATTCATAAATTTAAGGGTAAGATTTTTTAAAATAAATTAATACTTTAGTTCAGCAAGGGTGAATTGGTCTAAAATTGGCTGAAGGATTAAATTGATAAAAAAGTGACATTAAAGATATTTATAATGTTTATTTAAAATTTCAAATAAATACTGTTCCTTAGAACTTTCTATTTATCAAAGAATCCTGAAAAAAATGCAACACAGTTTTCACAGGAATATTAAACAGCACAAACGTTCTTTTTTCTTTACTTACAATAATAATAAATGCTTCTTAAACACCCAATCAGCATATTACAATGATTTCTGAAGGATCATGTGGCCCTGAAGACTAGATAGATGGCTGCTGAATTCAGCTTAATAAAATAGAAAACAGGAGAAGCTGCATAGAGTGAGCCAGCCGACTGCTCCTACTGTACCTTAATGACATGTGTCGCAGTGATGATGCCATTTCAAGTGGGACAGAACTACTAACTGGCATGCACTGCTTTAAGTTAGATACTGATCAGTGCCGCATGAAGTCGAACACATCTAGTTGTTCAGCAGACCAAAAATGTCTTAATTCAATTAAGTGTGCACTTGCTTAATTGGCTGATGACTAAGTGCCTGTTCAGAACTAAGAAAACGGTGGAAACACTTTCAAAGCTTAGGTCTTCATTAAGGTTATCCTACAAGTACAAATTAGATAGTATCCATTTAATGCACTTGGTCATTTTGTCACTATAATACTTAAGCTGTTGAGTTAGAGCCAAAGGCGACTTCCATCTTCATTCAGCGAGCCGGGCTGGTAAGTGAAGCAAGCTAATGCAATTATGAACTCAATTAAGTCACAGTAATAGCGTTTCCGTGAACGGGACCTGTTAATCCCCTGACTGAAGTGTCTGATAGTGGAGGGCAGCAATAAAAAAAGTGACAATGGGTCTCGTTTAAAAATCGTGGATACGTTCACACAAAACTATTTACTTTACTTTGAGTACTTAAGTATTTAAAACTACTGCTTCTAATTGGTGTACTGACATTGATGAGTTTTTGCAAAGAAAATGGGCATAATTTTAATCATTCTCATATCAGTTTTTTATATTAACTGTTCTTTTTGTCTTTATATTGAAAGTCAATGGGGTCCAATTGCATGGGCAAAAACACATTGAACAAAGTATCTTCTAATGTGTTTTTATCACTCGATGGATTCTGTGGCGTAATGCTAAATAAACCACCCCCACACCTGTCAAAAGACTGTAAACAGCAATCCAACACAATGCAGCACAGACAAGACTCAACAACAAAGAACAGTGACAAGAGAACTTAAATACACATGCAAACAAGGAAGATTAATGATACACACCTGAACTGAGTGACTAAATCAAATTAACAACCATGACAACTAAATCAACAAGGGAAACATGCAAACTGAAAATGAAGTCCAAATGGTGTATGACTGTGACAACACCGAAAACCTCTTTGAACCAAAATATCACCTTTGATGTTGAAATACAAAGAGAAACTTATTGTAGAAGTTTAGAATCAAACACATTTCTTCTGAATCTGATGGAAGGTTTGCATGATAATCATTTTGTGCAGAAAAATGCAATCATCACTGCAAAAATACGGAGATAATATTTCAGTTATTACACATTGGTGTCTGTATTATTTAGCAATTTATAGCTCTATATTTCATAATGTGATGTAATGTCCCACTGTAAAAAGTGATCATTTAACTTAATTGAAAAAATTAAGTTATGTGAACTTGATAACTCCACATAACTTACTTTTTTCAATTATGAATTAAGTTTATTTACTAAACCATTTTAAGGGGTTTCCTTAAAGTTTTTAAGTTAAGTCAAGTGTACTTTACACTTTTTTACAGTGTAAAAAAACTAAGTCAAGTGAACTAGGAATAGTATCTACTGACAAATGGTTAGTTAGTATAGTTCACTTACACAAGAGTTATAGAAACTAGAAAGTACATTTCCTAAAGAAAATGTGAGTGGTGAACAGCAAAGACCAACAAAGGGTAAAACATTAACCAAGTGAACGGTCAACATGTCCTTCACAAAATATCAACAGTTAATACGTGTCAATGCTTGTGAGATATAATATAGATATATAGAGAATCCTTCAGAATTCTCTTACAGAATTTAATTCTTACCATTGTTGTGTTTTGCATCCTGAATGTTAAGGTCTTTGTATTACTCAAGTAGTGTCAATTGCAAGATATTGTCTCAAACATAGTGATTTCGAAAGAATCTTTTGAAAGAAACCTATTTATTAATAAATAATAATAACTGATTAAAAAACAAATAACTGATTCTTTTTTGCCTTGCTGCATCAGTAGGAAGAAAATTACAATAATATAAATGACAGTTTTTCACATTATATGGTTGGGTAATTTATACAGTTAACAAATTAACAGGTTTTTACTGTAGCATTTTTACAGGTTACTTTACGGTGTAATTAAGCTGTGAAACTTTGGTGACAACAATATCAAACAAAACTGAAACAGCTGGACAGAAAAAGATTTATTTATACTCCCCTTCATGTCTGCATCCAGAAAACAAAGCAGATGACAAATGCAATAGGAAGCCTTGATGAGGCGCTCAGCAAGCAGACAGATATTGCTTTTGTTTATCCGTCCTCTTGCCATCAAACTGAGGCCTTGCTTGAAATACCACAATTTAGGAGATGTGAGAATTACTGCACATCAAACGCAACAGCTTCCTTTCAAACCCCCAAAATTCTAAGAATAGAGATGAACAAATGCAGAAGACACAGAGCCGATCTTTATACACACTTCCTCAAAGGGAACCCCTACTGTTTATACAGACTGGAACAAATAGGTTACTCCATAGCCCCAAGAAATCTCCCATCAGACACCTCTCCCTCGGAGCAGATCACATGATTGGCCACATCTATCACAACGGCTATGTTTGTGGGCACAGAAATAGCAGTTTGATTTAATAAAGTTCAAACCCTTCAGAGAGAGAACCGAGGACACGCATGCACATGCTCACATACGCACTTGAAAATGAACAGATCCGTCTACGCCAGTGCAAAAGAAGGTCATGGGACAGACATTTCTTAATTCAAAGGCTGAAATGCCACATGCAGAGCATTCATTCATTTGTGCCAAGCATGCCCCGATCCAAAATTCAGATGAAAAGTAATCTCTTCCGAAAGCATTTACTCTCATAATTTAAAAATTACTTTCCTTTAATCCCTTCCTTTTCTAGTTTATTCTACTTTCTTATAGTATCTGCCTTTTTACGACAAATTGTTTGCTGTACTTCTCATTTTTAAGTCTCTTTGGATAAAAGCATCAGCTAAATGAATAAATGTAAATGCAATTCATCAAGGTTTGGCCACACAATCTCTAAAAATCATCTTCCTTTTTATCTGTGATATCTTATATGATTTTTGAATGCTTCTTAAAAGGGTAAAATTGGCTCATATTTTTCCCTGTCTGCTGCTTTTCATCCCACAACTACCATTGAGAGGTGTCACACTTATGAATACACACGAAGATGAGATGAAGATGAAGATGAAGATGAAGATGAAGATGAAGATGAAGATGAAGATGAAGATGAAGATGAAGATGAAGATGAAGATGAAGATGAAGATGAAGATGAAGATGAAGATGAAGATGAAGATGAAGATGAAGATGAAGATGAAGAATAGACTTTATGAGATCCAATATAAGGCTGACAACTGTTGTTGACACAAACAATAACCAACACTGAACTCAGGAGACAAAGAAGCTTAAGTACTCACAAAAACCAGATCATTAATGATACACAGCTGATAACAAGGAACTAATAATGACTGTAACCATGGTAACTAAAGAGTGGCGGGAAATTCAAACAACACATCACATGTGACTGATGAAAACAAACTAAAAGTCCTTGAAAGCGAAAGTAGCTGAACTTCCAACAAGTTTCTTGCAAAGTTTACAACAAATGTCTTTACAGTTACCGTTATAGAATTTCTATTAATCTAACATACTTTAAATGAAACTTTCAAAGTAATAAAATTAGCAGAATAATAAAATGGAATAACATAACATTTTATAACATTTCATAACATGTTTCCATAACATTCACAAAAAACTATTTGGTAACACTTTATTTTACAGCGTCTTTGTTACACATTACATGTAGTTAATATAGTAATTACCATAAATTTTGCATAATTACATACAACTAATCTAAACCACACCTAATCCTAACAGTAACCATATTTTAAGATCAGTCAGTGTTACAGTGCAATTATACATAAAATATCAAAATACTATGTGTACTTTACTATAGGGTTAGGATTTTGGTGTGGTTTTGGGTAAGTAATTTAGTAATTTACACAATTTAGTAATTATGATAGTAACTACGTGTAACAAGGTCTTGTAAAATAAAGTGGTGATACTGCAAAAGTTTTTTCAAAGATAAGGATAAACACTCATTAAATATGTAATGTAATAAGTTCCTTTATTTCAAAGTCCTTAGTTCTGAAAAAAATATCCATAAAATTTCACATAAGGTGGTGTAGCTCTATCATGATTGGTAGTGTGTTTCCTCAAGACATGTAAGAGGGAAAAGCTGTTATTTTCTTTGTGCATATTTGAATGTCGTCTGTTTCTCTCTCTATCACACTCCAGTTAGTTTTCTGTTGGTTTCTACTTTCCTGCAAATTAAAGGCAAAAATTCCAAAACACAAAGTAAAAGATTAATCTAAAAGAAAAAACACTCATAAATAACATAGCATTGCTTGCTTTGAAAATATTAAGCTTTCTCAAGAGAACTAATTTATTTTACATGATCAGGCACTCTTCTCAAGAGGCACAGAGAAATGTCAAAACCATCTGAAAGTAAAAGGCAAGAAAATAAAAAAACAAATTTAACATCTGGAAGCCATGGTAACAAAAACAGGTAGGGTTCTCAACATCTCTCTTCTTATTTAAAGTCTTTTTGGGGAATTATTTCAGCACCAAAGAGAAAGGTGTTTTTCAGTCATACTTTTAAAATGCATAGCAGTTACTTGTTAGTATCGACACTAGGGAACACAGGCTTTTCCAGTTTACTGATGTCACTCATGGGATTGTACACTTCCATCATTCAGAGTCATTGTATTGTCCCCTAACACCTGATTATCAACATACTGTACTAGAAACACAATATTTATTTAAATATTACAGAATCAAAAGAGCTGATGGGAGTGTTTTATCTGGCAGAGGAATTCTTTGAGTTGTAGACAGCAATACATCTGCAAAATTTTCCTTGTGGGATGCTAGAATGAAATGATAAAAATTCTAATTGTAAACATGAAATTCCATAGGCAGCAGATACATGTAATAATGTAATTATTGATCAACCATATTGAACTGCTTCTTATTCTAATTCTAATTACACAATTACAAAAATTCCAGTAAGTCAACATACAGTGACATCTTTTTTCTTTTTGCATGTGGTGGTTGTTCAGCTCTCCTGCGAGTATCACAATTTGGTGACTTCTCTCACTATCACTGATAAATACAGTAAATTACTTTTTGGGCGATCTTTAATATTAGATGTGTGAGTATTATATTGTAACTCTCAGAAGAGCTGTCACCGACTTGCAATGTGTGCGATGCGGAGATAGACGAGGAGAACAGGTTCCAAACAAAACTTCTCTTTATTTCAAAAACCAAAACCCTTTAAATATAAACCAAAACGGCACACTCACTGGTGCAAATCTCGGAAATACTTGGCAGTACAAGGAGCCGGCATCCACACATGGTGAAACACTGATGGCATAACAAAGTCAACAACTGACAAAGAACAGGAAACACAAGAGGGTATTTATAGACAAAGACATTGGAAACACCTGAGGACACTGACAAGATAATTGATTACAAGACAAGTGTAGAGGGATCTAGAAGGGCCCGGAAGTCAACAGGAAGTGCTGACACGATAGACAGAAAGCATACCAATGACCTTACTGACAGGAAGTGAAACCATGACCTTATTGACAGGAAGTGACAAAGACGACACAGACAGACAGGGCCAAGGCTTTTTTAGCTTTTAGTAGACTGCAATGAATGGATCTAAACACAATTACAACACAAATATGACTACTAAATACATACAATTCAAAACATTTTAATTGTAAATGGGAAATTCCATAGGCAGCAGATAAATGTAAAAATGTAATTATTGATCAATCATTTTAAACTGCTTCTTATTCTAATTACTCAATTACAAAAATTATATAATTCCAGTAAAGTGACATCAACATATAGTGACATCTTCTTTCTTTTTTTGTTGTTGCATGTTGTGGTTGCTCTCCTGTGAGTACCACAATTATGTGACTTCTATCACTGATAAATACAGTAAATTACTTTTTGCTTCTTATTCTAATTACACAAATACAAAAATTCAAGAATTCCAGAAAATCTACATACAGTAAGATTCTGTTAGTTCTCTCACTATCACTGATAAATACGGTAAATTAATATTTGGGTGATTCTTAATATTAGGTGTGAAAGTATTGTACTGTAACTCTCAGAGGAGGAAATACATTAGTTTATTTTTAAACCCAAGTGGGTTTTTTAGTTCATTTTTGCAAACTGTGGCTTGGAAATTAATAAATAATCTTTGGAAAAAACACTCACACCAATTCCTCCTGGTGTTTTCAGAAGAAAGTCTTTGTACAGACACAGTGTGCAGAAAAGATCTAACAGAGACTTAAAATCAAATAACCAAACCTCCTACTATTTCTAGCCAACTTCTTGACTTTTACTCCTTATGCTGCGGCGAAGGATATTAGAGCCTATTATTTTATTTCATTCTCTCCAAGCCAATCAATAAATATACTGTATATTTCATGAACCACAATGAAAAATGTTCTTCATCCATAACAGAAGATAAACCGTGACGTTACTCCCTGATTTGAGACATTAATTCAAAGCTAAGTGACAAATCTGTCTCTCTTTTCCTCTTTCCTCACACACTCCATACTTACTCCATTCCTCAGACGGATGAGCCTCACATTTATAAGCTCCAAAAAAAGCACGCTTTTGTATGTGAATGACAATGATATTATTTTCTCTCGGTCTGCGTCCTGCATGCTCTAATCTGCCTTGCCTCCCGGAATTGATTTATTCAGATGTGTATCAAGCTGAGCCATCTTTGAACACTTCGATATTACTTTATGTTCCTTCCCCTCCCTCTGCATTTCTGTTTGTACTTCTCTTTGTTTTATTCATGGGCAAAAATCAGCAGCAACCATGACCTCAGCATAAATGCGTAGCTTATTCTTTCACTTGCCATTTAATGTTTTTTTTTTCTTCTTGTATCCACATTTTATGCCTGACCTGCTTTTATGCTAAAACACCAGAGATCTGGATTTGCATTCAGCTTTGACAAGTACCTGTGAAATCTACTATGGCTTTCAAACTCTCCTCATCTTTTTATCTTCTAAAACCCTTACATATCGGTATGAAGAGTTGAATGCTCTGTTAAATAAAGAACTGTGTTGCAGACTTCTGCTGATCGGGCAACATAAGTGAATATTATAAACGTATTTACTACTTTGCTTTCTGTTGTCTGATTGATAGCTTTTTAGCCAGTTAAAAGCCTTTTAGAATTATTCTAAAAATGTCCCCCTTCAGACTATAGAGTACTTTACTGAAAATAAAAGACTGACTTTTATATTGTTAGTGATATTTCAAGACTGAACACTTTTCTGAACTGAAGAAACTTATTTTTACTTATTTCAAAACCATATACTGTATATATATATATATATATATTTTTAAAAACATGTTAAAATGTATTACCTATTTTTTGGAGGAACATTTACTTCTACATCTCTGAATTATTATTGCATTGCTTTGCATTAAATCAGTTTTCACCACAATAAAAACTACAGATAATAAAACAATTAATTTAAATATAATCTATTTAAGAAACAGTTTGGAGACAACTGATGTCTGATATTTGAATGCATTCTGTTATAAAGAGCTCATTGAGTTACATTACAAGATATTAAAATCTCAGCTTTTTGACCATGTAAATATCAGCAACTGTAAAAATGTAGGTGTTTTTTTCTTTCTCAAGAATGTTCTCAAGGATAGATGAGAATATTCTCCTACATCATACTATAGGAGCCATAAAAGCCTAATGTATTAAATATGACATTCAATAAAAATTCAATTTTAGAATTGAACAACCTTCTAACCCTGCTGTTTGAGCATCCATACTGTACATGTTGGTTAGCAGGTAAACGTGAGGAGTTACCCTGGTGTCCGATTTGCCCTTGCCTGGATCTGTTCCTTCCTTAAATCATTCATATTTTGTCCTGAAAAGAGAAGGGTAAAGACAAACCCTGATGTCTACAGGCAAGATGAAGTCAAGATTTATAGTTAAGCAAAAGCTATATAAAACTCAATAGTCACAGTCGGGTCAAGTTGACAGATGAGAATACAGACACGTAGAATCAGGTTAGAAATACCTTGAGGGAGTCATCGGATCGGTTTGTCTTTTATTGTTGCCCTGAATGCAGGCAGAGCTGGGACAAACCACAGATGCACTCTTGTGGTTTGGAGGTGCATGGCCCGTTTGTACAACTGCAATACAATCTAAAACACTGTCACAAGGGGAAAGTGCATTCTGATTTTTACCACAAGAGTGCATTCAACATATTCATAACAAGCAGTCTTGGAAAAGCTGACTATGATTTATAATGTTTTCACATTTTCATGTCCCCATTATATCTCACACTTTTAAAGATGGTAATCATATTAGTGTTGTTTTGTAATATATTATATTTATATATAAAATGTAACGTATTCCTGTGATGGCAAAGCTACATTTTTAAATAGCCATTACAGTGATCCCTCGTTTATCGCGGTTAATGTGGACCGGAACCCCCGGTTAGGTGAAAATCTGAGAAGTAGGATTGGCCCCCCTAGGAATTTCCGTAAATGTGTGTGTAGGTACCAGAATGAGGCCTTTAAATCAGTTCGGAAAGCGCCTCATCATCAGATATTGGCGCTGGATCAACATTTTCTTCTGAGAGAGGCGAAGAGGCTCCCACTCCACTCGTGCTCTCATTGGTCGATCTCGCGCCGGGAACCAATCACGTGTCTTGTCTGAGTGCCGTGGGTGTGTACAAAGCCTCTGAGAGCGCTTCTCTCTTTGTCTGGCATCCTGGAAAACCGTTTCAAACAGTTGTACTGCTTAATATTTTTTGTGGAAATCATGATACATTTTCAGAAATCTTTGATGAATAGAAAGGTCAGCATTATTTTGAAACTAAAAAGTCTTAGCATGTCCTTACTGAATAAAAGTATTTTTACAACTGTAATGTAATACAGACAAACTTTATTTCCAAATGCCCAGTTAGTGTGCATATATATACAATGGCAACAAATATGTATAAAATTGACATTTTTTACTTCAGCCGTAGTCCTTATATGGCTAATATGTAAAATATACTAAAATGTAAAACCCTAGCATTATCTGCATATTTTGAAATGCTCATGACAGCCTCAAAGCGATTGGCTGCCTTTGATTTGTGTGAATGCAGCCAGCCATATTCATTTAGCAAAAGTTACAGTTCAAAGGTACTGCATAATAGAAGAGACCCTGTAAACATTCCATTTAATTTCACCAGATAACGCTAATCTTTCTATTCAGTGCTGAATACGAGTGTGTTTCCCAGAAAGTCTTTATGCATGTGTTGCCCTTACTTTAACAGCAGCTTTGCAAAAGTTTTCAATTAATCACATGGCTCTAAATAAGTACTTCAAAGGTCAAGTTCAGCCAACCAAACTCATTCCAGTAATAAAAGCGAATATCTTTCCAGTTAAATTAAACAGATCGGAAGGAGAGCTCAATTAAAGCCGCTCTTCTGAAGAGCACAATAGGAGTGCCGTCAGTGTGAGATGAGGAATCCGGAGCTCTGCGTGCAAAAGGGAAGTGCGAGACAAAGGTCTCTTTAGCCATCTTTAGAATATGGCCTTCTTAGAGAATTAGTGGAGGAGAATCTTTTAACAGACTACATTCTCCCGTTGGCAGTCATATTAGTGCTGTAACAAAGACAGTCTAGGGAGCCCTATTTTCAGTCTGTTAATTGAATTGTGTGGGAATTGTTGTGCTGAAGCGGTCCTGAAATAGGCAGCTGGCGGTAACAGACATATGAGTTGACACTGCGGATTACACAACATAAGAAAAGGAAGAACACCTTCTCTCTCACAGCACGTATCCAATCACACACAAGTGTGCACGCTTCCACTCTCTTGCCTGTATGCGCAAACAATGACACACACGATTAGCTCAAATGCTCTCACATTCTTTGTCTTCACCTCTGAGCTGTCTCAAGAAACAGCGGAACCCACTCCTCGCCGAGATCCTTGCAAAACCCCAAAAATCCCGCTGCTGTCGAGCAGAGCTTCGGTCCGATCCCACCAGCTCAGAAGTGCATTACAGCACAGCTGGATTGGGAGCAGGGCACACTGAGCGCTGTAAAAAGACGTGCGATTGACCCGGTCTGAACTGTGAGCCTGTCGAAAGGTATACAAAAGGAAAAGAGACAGGGAATGAGGAACAGGATAAGTCTGAGCAATAATGCTGATGAAGGATTAAATCTGGCCATTGACTGCTGTTAAAATAATTATAAAAAAGTCAAATAAAAGTGCAGCAGTAATCTGTTAAAGCAATGCCAGCTGTACTCTCTATTGCTCATGGAAACGGTCTTAAACCAGTGATCGGTGACATTTTTCTCAGGTTGAGTCAGTCATATTGAATAACATTTTTGTCTTGAATAAAGCCAGTTCATTTATGTTATTATGGTGTAAGATCACTTTCAAAAAGATGTATGCACAACTTTAAGCATTCATATTCGTATTTTTAAACATTTGTGCGTAAATTAACTTAGTCACGCAAAATTACGTTTTCATACACGTGAGTCAATAAAATTACATTTGTGTTTTTATGTGAGTGTGACTCTAGAAGCCATGACTGTAAACATTCACGAGTACAACTCTGATTTCTACGACTACGAATTCTTCACTATGAACACAAATTCAAGTTTGTGGGTACGAGTAAAGAACAGTTGAAATGACGTCACTGCCGTCCCAGGGCAGGTAATCGAACCTCGATTCCATCTAACGCGCATGCGTCAAAGGTGAAAGATGGCTAACAACAGACCTGAGGCTGCCAACCTAGGCTCAGCATCACAGGTAAAATAAAAAACGTGTTTATTCAACATTTTTTTATACGATTTTACTATTTTGATAGCACTTTATAATGATATACATTTCTGCAACTCATAGACGTTATTGCTTTTGCTTGCAACCTATTTACTCGCTGTTAACTAGTGCTAGACGACGTTAGCGTTGATGAAGTGCTCTGTGTTAAAGTAACGTTATAGTTAGTGATGTTAGAACTAAACTGCTCTGTTATCATATGTTTAGCAATGTCGACCAAATCAGTAATGAACAGACGAAGTAATTGCTTTAGCTTGCAAAATAATGATAACGTTAACTTAGTTACGCCTATTAGTTTGCAAACATACTTCAGTTGTAATGTTTTGAATGTCTATTTAGCCTAACGTTACATAATGTTGAATTGGTACGGCTAAGGTAACGGTACCATGTATTGCATCTAATATGTATTTTGGCATTTACAGGGACCACTGGCTACTCAGTTACTGCAGCGTCTGGAATCAAGGATCACTGACACGTTAAGTCAACCATACTTTAATTTGGACTACTTCCAGTACGTTGTAAATCAGGAAGCCTTTATTCTGACATCTGCATCTAGCATTTTAAACATCCCAGCTGAAATTGTGGAGTGTCTTTTATCCCTTCAAAGAATGATCCACGCAGCTCTTTCCCAAGAGAGTCCTTGTGTTTTTATTAGAGAAGGAGGACGCGGCCGACCAAAATTTTGTTTTTCTGAGGAGCTGCTGTCCCGGCTCATTGACATGCCCTTACCAGTGTCTTGTATCGCCAACCTGCTGGGTGTCAGCCAAAGTACAATTTTCCGGCGTATGCATGAACTCAGGTTGTCCACAAGACTTACATACAGCAGTTTATCTGACAGTGAACTGGATGATGCTGTCATCTCCATAAAAACCAGGATCCCAAACGCAGGATACAGAATGGTTAAAGGTTGTCTCCAATCAAATGGACATAGAGTTCAGTGGAATCGCATCAAGGAGTCCATGCACAGAGTTGACGCTCCAGGAATTTTGGAAAGAATGACACAGCTGGGTTGCATCGTCAGGAGGACATACTTCGTACAGCGGCCTTTGTCATTAGTGCACGTGGACACTAACCATAAGCTCATAAGGTAAGATATTCATTTATTTATGTACTTTATTATGGGTGTTGAGTTAATGCAGCTCTTTTCATTGACTGCTCATTGTCATCTCATCCTTTTAATTTCAAGGTACAACATCGTCATATTTGGAGCAATAGATGGTTACTCAAGAAAGGTGCATCACTTTTTTTTTTTTTTACTGCTTTTATTATAGTGCTTTATTCTTCCTGTATATGTTTGTGTTCATGTATTCACTGTTGATAGACTGCATATGGGTCCGTCCGTATTATTATTATTATTATTATTATTATTTTTTTTTTTCATTTTTGAATCCAAAACGTATAATGACAAAACCAAATTCAAATAACTGTCTGATTTTGGTTTTTGTAAATTCATTTTTTCGTTTCTCCATTGAATTAAGACATTAAGAAAAACAAGACAGTTGGGTCAGATGAAAAGTAAAAATATCAAAATAAAGGACAACAGTAGTTGATTACATGCAGTTTAATATTGTGCATTTATCCATGTGCACAGCAAAAGTCACGTTTAATGAGCAAATTTTTGGTGCATTACATTTGGTAATATACTTTAACCTAAGTCATTATTGTGTGTGCAGTAGGCAATGTGAGTATATTTAAACGTTTGCAGATTCACTATATGAAACTCTGTTGTCTGTATAGATACTGTATCTGGAACCAGCAACAAATAACTGCTCAAACACTGCCCTTTCATTTTTCCTCAAGGCAGTGGAAAACTTTGGCTGGCCTTCCAGGTAAATAGTGATATCTTGTGCTACTGTTTCTATGCTCTTGTTGATCATTTCAGTAATGTTCAATGGAATATTCTGTTGTGATAAATGATAATTATAACTGAGCATTTCCCCTATTCATTTTCCAGGGTCAGGGGAGATGAAGGCGTTGAAAATGTCGCAATTGCTGAAACCATGTTCAGTGTTAAAGGCACCGGAAGAGGGAGCTTCATCGCTGGGCGAAGCGTACACAACCAAAGGTTAAAATGATAATTTACATAATCTACAGTATATTCATAGTGAGAATGTTAAATCATTGTTGGAAAGTATTTTAAGTAAGACTATGTGAATGATTACTTTTGAGTTGAATAAGGCCTGTTATTTCTTATTTAGGATTGAACGCCTATGGCGAGATGTCTGGACCTCTGTCACTCATCTGTACTATGAAGTTCTTCACAGTGTAGAAGAAGATGGCCTGTTGGATTTGTCAGATGCTGTCCATCTGTTTTGTGCCCATTATGTGTTCCTTCCGCGTCTGGCAGAGACCCTTCACACATTCACAGAAGGCTGGGACAACCATCCCTTACGATCTGAAGGTGGACTCACCCCTAACCAACTCTGGGTTATGGGTCACATGCAGAACCCTTGTGACGCAGATGAAGATTTGCAGGTTTGTTGAAGCTATCTCTCAAAGTGCAGTTAAAAAATGCAGTTCAAATGTGTTCAACCTGAAAGTGTCGATTTAGACTTATATAAAAAGCTGAAATTTAAAGTTTTTGAATGGTGTCAATAACTCTTGAAGAAAGTTATTGAATAATAATATAGAAGTATGTAAGAGTAGTGTGTTGCTTCACTTAAGCACACAATTAGACAGTCAACTGAGCTTAATTTTGATTTTCATTTCCTTTAGTCACTGCACTAGGCCTTTGTATGTCAATGTGTGCTTGGCAGTGTTTTCAAATATTTCTAAATGTTGTTTCATACAAAATAACATTATTTTCAGAACATGGAGCTGTTTGGAACTGACTGGGAGATGTTTGATGGTGTGCCTGAAGAACCTTATGGAGTTGAAGTCCCAGAAATTGAGTGCCCGCTGACTCCAGCTAGTATGGAAACTGTACAGTCCATGATCGATCCCTCTGCATCGTCAGAATCATTTGGCAGAGACATTTATATATCAATGGTTCAGTGCATTGAAAGTCTTTGTGTGACACAAAGAAACACCTAAGATATAAGCAGTCCTTACAAAAGATTTAATGGAATGAAGTTGAACATTTGCAAACAGACTGCCAGTTACAAAAGGCTTGCTGTGATATTACTTCATTTTATCACGGGAGTAACAGTGAGGTAAAAAACTAACTCCTCATTCATTTTGGTTTTAAAGTGAACCATTAATAACAGCAAAACAATGGTTTTGTAACAATGAATAAAGTTATTCACAGAAACAAGAAAATGGCAAATAAAATGGCAATAAAACAAAACAATTCAATGCCTATTTTGACTTATGCAGTTACTTGTTACACCCTGTCAAAAGTTTGCCCATGGCATATTGCTAATGTCATAATGTTTTTGAATTCACTGAATGTTTTCAGGTGTGCTGAGGGAAATGTGACTGTACGACTGCAGGCGCTGACAATAGGAAAACAAACAGTGTGCTGTGTGTCACAGTCATGGTGGAATTTCACATTTATGACAAAGTCCTTCTTTTCACTAGGCAGAAGGGGCTTGTGTCCCTGTCCGGTGAGCCACTGCATGATTCGTCCAACAGTCAAACTTTCTGGAGCAATACTGTTGTTGCTTGGGCCATCTTGTTCTTAAAAAAAAAAGAGATTAAATGTAAGTCTGGATAACTAAAGGAAGGCAGCATCTTTTTAATAGTTTTTCAACTTAATACAATTAGTTAATACAATCCCTCAATTAAATCAGATTAACATGTTAAGCATAGCCCCTTTTTGGGTTGGGAGCAGGGGGTGTTAAAAGCCCTGGCTGTCTGTAAAATTTCATGAAGCAGTGTTATTCTAGAGGTCATAATATTAAATTTCACATTTTACATCAAGATTCTGCAAAAGATATACTAAGGCTTGTGAATTTATTGGAGTATGTAAATTCATAGCTAGCCATTTCCACTGTGCTGTATAAAAATTACTGCAGGACAGCAGAAGAAAAGCTTACTACTTCTATATTATTCAATATTGGCTAAAACACACCAGAATCCTCAATTTCCTGAAGGTAGTCCTGGAAAAAGTTCATGATATTTGTTTCCATGCGGTGTTTGGCAGAACCAATCTCACTGAAGACAGGGCGGCTGTTCTCCAAAATGAAGACTGCATCTACCTTTAAGAAGAAAATACATTTCAGTCTGCATTCAACATAGTAATTCTTGCAGAAAAAATAAATGCTTAATTAAAAGCAACCAGAAACCCATGTCGAGCTACTAGGACGTGTTGTTACAATCCCTATGAAGAATCTGCACTTTTTTTGGAACAAATCCCCACATCCTTGAGGAGCCTGGTTGTTAAAATGACTACAAACTCTCCACATCCAACCTCAGCAGGAAGCACCCGAGTATGCCAGCCGTACAGTTCTGCCTCGGCTGCTAGTTCTGTGTACTTCTGGCTTTTCCATTCATATGCTTCCCCAACGGCAACCTCCCATGGTACTGTAAGCCCCAATATGTACAGGGACTTCTCTAAGTTGACCACAAAATCAGGTCTGGCCTAAGAGTGTCTGAGACAAGAATGTACCTTATCATCTTCCCCTGTAACAAACAGTGGTTGGCAAAGGTCTTGATGGGTATTCATGATCTTTGGTAGTTCATAGAGCTGCAGGCCTTTTCTGAGCTGGTCGAGCATCGGGATGAGTCTCATGGTGGAGTGAAGTATAACAGCTCTAATAGACAATATAAAAGTGTTTCATCAGGAGATTCTACTTTTGTGGTAAAACTGTTTACTGTAGGAAAAAATATATAATTGTTAAATTATAATTTGGTGACATTTAAAAGTGGTTTCACAACATAGCTTTGCAAGAAAAAAATCCAAATCAAGTCACAAATTGTTGTACAATACTCCCTTGCCATAATGAAAACGAAAAAGGTTAATATACCTTATTATGCTGTCCCTTTTATCAACAGACACGATTCCAGTGTATCCGCAGGTCACAATGTCACCAATCAGGTCGCTGATGTTGTCATCATTGGCGGTGTTTATCTGAAAGTCGATTGGTGTTAAGTGAAAGTTGTTCTCATTGCATAATTGTGCTCTACGGTCAAACAAACAACTCACTAGATTTGTGCAATCCATGTCATAATGAAGTTAATACTATTATTGACCGTGATAAAATTGGACTTGCCTTTACAATTAGCTGTGACAGTTCCAAATCTGTGACATCACTGGCAGACACTTGAATGCTGTCAGAGTCACCAGAGCAGAGATAACTGAAGCACCATTCACGCAGGAAGTTAGGGCAAGGTCCGCCTTGTGCCAGACTAGCTGCCATGACTTCTCCTGCAGTCCTAATAAATGGAATAATTAAACAATTGCATATAAACTAAAGTAGTACTGCAATTAATACGCTTAAAGACAACATGCAAAAAGAACTTAATTACACACCTGAAGTAATTACAGTCCAAACTGTTAAGGCAGTAAACGGGATTCTTCCCTTTCTTATCTGGACCTTCAACAAAGAGTCTTTTTTCTATTTCTACCAGCATTTCTGGAAAACAACAAATACATGAAATACAAAAGGTCTCTTCAAATGTTCATTTTTTCATCCAATCAGCATTTGAGCCCATTGCACCACCAAAGGCCCCCTGTTGACATATATGTGTCTGATTTAACAAATATGGACATACACCTGTACCTGTGAGGAATTCTTTGGTAAGGGCACCATTATCAATGCCTGCCTCGGCAAAGAATGTGACCTTAAGTCTACATTTGGGTGAGGTCTTCTTCTGCCGTTGCCACTGTTGCATGCCTCTGTTGTAGAGATCAGTTCGCGACACACAGATGGAAAATGTGTTTGTCTCATCAACTTGAGAACCAATCCAGTTCAAGATATCCTCAGAACTGAAAAAAATAAATAAAAACAGACATTGAACATTTGAATCACAACTAAATCTATGAGTGGTTTTATGATTTCATAGGTGGTTGCTACTGTCTCTCAGGGTGGCCGTTAGGCCTGGTACAATACTTGCACATCCTCCTATACTGGTGACATTCTCAGGAGTTAGGTGAGGCTTCAATGCAAGTCCAAACGGGTAAAATATCACAAACATACCATGTTTCTGGATTACTAGATTTCTCTATGACCACACATAACATCACTTTTCAACAGGAAAAAGCTAATTGATACTGCAGTATCTCTTTAAAGGTTTATTGTTCAGATAACATCATTCACCACCATAATTCCCTAATATACAATTTTACCTTTGAAAGGTACTGATTGGATCACTTGACTCATGGCCATCATCATCTGAAGTTCTGCACACAAAGTAAACAGATTGTCCTGAATTAACAATAAACAATTACATTTAAAATGTAACAATTTGGCAGGAACTCTCCTTACATCTAATTTTTTGTCAAATCAACATTCAACATAAAAAAGTAGCACTGAAACCAACATTACCGTAATCCGCAACTGGCTGCATGGAACTCAATGATTTCAGGATGAAATGCATTTCCGCACACAGGACACTCAGCTGTCTAACAAATGAATTTACAATGCATGTGAATAAAGCATCACACTACTCCTGAAATATAAGAAAACATATCGAAGCTAAAGAAACTTAAACAACACTTGTAGAGCCTAAATTTATAGCACCAGCAAAGTGACATGTATAACACCATGACCTGCAATTGGTGCAAAGAAAATACCTTGGAAAAGACCAATTACAAGTTACAATGCTGTTTTTACATATATTTGTGAGTGCTGATAAATGGCATTTGTAAATTAAACTTAAAAATAACAGCAAAAAGTATCTTACCTTGCTTTTCTCGTAGCAAAGGGCAGCTGAGCATTCATCTTCATCTTCTTCCTTGCAGCTTTCCTGGGGATGAAACACAATAACAACACTTTTCAGCGCAGTACACAATAAAAACATGTAATTTTTCAATCCAATAAATCCTGAAATAATGCCTAAAAGACCAAGCTTTAACATACTTCTTCAGCAGAATCGCACAAATCTACAAGTTGTTTTTTGCATTCCTTTATGTGTCCTGGAAGAATCTGAAGCGGAACCATTTTCTTGCAGGTTGTACACTGAGCTTTGGGCATTTTCTCAAATTCCTTTGCTTCTGGTGGTAAAGGAATTGTATCCAGTTCTTCTTGTAAAGGAGCAATGTACATTGTGTATTTTCCATTCCCGCTCACTGCTTTTAGCTGCTGGCCGGTATATCCATTTAAATCTGGAGGAATAACAGCCAATCTCCGCTGCCCACCCCCACCTAAAATTGAACAGTTGTAGATACTAAATATAGCCAATCTGGATATACAGCAATTACTCATCTAGGGAGTACATTGAAACACAATTTGAAACCATGGACATTAATACAGTGTATATGCCTACATACCTGTGGACTTGTGCAGCAACCAGCCTCCACAGATATTTGCCAGTCTTGGATATGCGCTCAAAAGCAAATCTGAAAACTAAAATGACAGAAGCAGGATTAAAACTGTATTAAAATGATTTTTATTTGGTCATACTAATATTTATTACATCAAGCATTAATATGAATTGTAAGATGGGTGTTTTTAATCTTTAGATATTACTTTAGGCAAGGAAGTTAATTAAAGATTACATACCTCTGAATGTGTGATGTTTTCATTAAGGGTTAATGAACGTTTTCCAAGGCCAGCCAGTACAAGCTGCAGTTCCTCTTCTCCATTTGGTGTTTTTTCACGTTGCTTTTCAAGAAGAAAAAAGTTCACCAAAAAGCTCTTCCCAGGTTGTGTTGGTGTATATGGTGCAAAACGCTTTTTGCCTCTTGCCTCCTTTCGGAAAAATCCAGGAAAAGACCTAAACATATAAGATGGCAAACTATTATTCTCATATGTTATCATCCATCAACACAGAACAACCTAACTTAAAATATATCTACATTCTCAATGACTGATTATGTTATGTATATTTTTTGCTTACATTAGAATCGGGGCCTAGTTTGTCTAAAAGTACCTACACTGGGTGTGCAATTACAAAATGAATGCAGACAAACGACCCATGTATCCTACCGAGCCATTTCTTGTTTCACAGACTGTCCAGAGTCATTGCGCTGAGGCCTCACTGTCGGCACTGACTGTGCTCCCTGTCCAACAGCAGCTTCTCCTGTACTGCCCTGACTGACTGACATGACATTTGCCAGTGCACTGTTTCTCAACAGCAACACCAGGTTTTGAGCTGTGCTTAAGATGTCTGTTAATTGGCCCTGAGTAATAAGAAAGACAATAACTAAATGCCAAATGTTATAGCCATAGGTATTTTTTAGTATTACACAGAACACCTGCAAAACACATTAATCATAGTAGGGCTTGTCAACGCCCGGGTCTTGGTCCACATTCAGACCAAAAAGCAAGCTCGTCCGAACCCGTGCAGTCCATACCTCCTGCGGCTGGTCTCAAGCAACTGACTGTCTGGCTAATAGAATGCATGAATGTACTGATGACCTTGAATGACTGGTTTTGAACAAATGTTGCATTGCTTATCAATAAGTTAATTAAACGTTATTTTATTACCCTCAATCGTTCAGGTCCTCTGGTCGTGAATAAAAAGCAGATACTGAATCACTGAGTCAAAAGTTTGTATTAGCACATTATGCTCATTGACATTCCAATGACTTGCTGGTTGACGTTAACTCATATATCTGGCTCAGTTGTCATTACTGATTTGGTCGACATTGCTAAACATATGATAACAGAGCAGTTTAGTTCTAACATCACTAACTATAACGTTACTTTAACACAGAGCACTTCATCAACGCTAACGTCGTCTAGCACTAGTTAACAGCGAGTAAATAGGTTGCAAGCAAAAGCAATAACGTCTATGAGTTGCAGAAATGTATATCATTATAAAGTGCTATCAAAATAGTAAAATCGTATAAAAAAATGTTGAATAAACACGTTATTTATTTTACCTGTGATGCTGAGCCTAGGTTGGCAGCCTCAGGTCTGTTGTTAGCCATCTTTCACCTTTGACGCATGCGCGTTAGATGGAATCGAGGTTCGATTACCTGCCCTGGGACGGCAGTGACGTCATTTCAACTGATGAATGCTTAAAGTTGTGCATACATCTTTTTGAAAGTGATCTTACACCATATGTTATCACATACTGTATGTTACCTGACAACATATTTTTGCAGTTTGGAGTAATAGACCACCAAAGGTTTCTACTATGAACAGCGTATCCAAGGATCATTGTGTGCTGTAACAAAAGGTTCTATAAACTTACATACCATTTGGGGGGGTTACATTTATTTTATCACATTTATTTTGAGACATAAAGCTTATGATTTTTTCCCCCAATGTACTTTTTTTCAAAAATACATTTTCCAAGTGAATACATTTTCCTGCTATTCAGTTTCTAACACAAACTTGGACCAGAGCCTAAAGGATTTAGGTCGAGACATGTTTGCATAACTCTTGAACTTTGGTTCTCAAACTGCGGCCTGTGAAGGATATGAGCCGATTGCCTAATTTTACAAATCGACTGATTAATCAACAAATTAAATGACTATTTTTATAATCATTTGTGATTCAAGGGACCTATTATGCTGTTTTAAATGGACATTTTTCTTTAGCGTGTAATGTTGCTGTTTGATCATGAAAAATGTCTGCAAAGTTACAAAGCACAAAGTCCATTTCAAAGGGAGATTATTCTCTCTGTCAGTGCGCACTGTTTCTGAACTCCCTGAAATGCCTCAATTGTAGCCTTCAGTTGTCTTCAGGGAAGAAACACGTGACAGTATTCCTCCTTGAAATAATTCCTACATACACAAAAAAAAGGGCTGAGGCCTGGTTGAGTTGCATTAGTAGTGTGTTGTCGCCTTTTCCAAGAGACGCTGTTTTTCCACCCTAAATCTACCGAATTGATAAGGCAAAACATTATCGAAACACTCTCAAAGCAGCCGACCAATCACAACACACTGGTCTGGCCGACCAATCAGGGCACATTTCACATTTTGGAAGAAGAGGCTTCATAGAGAGTAGAAACAGAGTGTTACTGAAAGACCGGGAAGAGATGTGCTGCAGCCATGTAAAATATGTTACAAAAATGATGTGCATGAAAAATAATTCTAGTAGATCCAAAAACAAAATCAATATTTGTAAAAAGGCATAATATGACCACTTTGAATGCCTCTGTATTCTTTCTTCAATAATGTAACTCGGTGTGTAAGTGTTTTGTCTAAATTCTTAGATGGTGAAAGTAGCAGTCTGGCAAAATTACGGAGCAAGTAATGTGATTCTATTTCAAGAGACTGATATAAAAGCTGGATAATTTGTACATTACTCACTGTAAAACTCTAGGTTTTAGTTAGTTAGTGGTTTGCCCAGATTCAGGGCTTTAAGTACTGTTGAAGTGGTCAGCAAACTAAAAGCTGGTCAAGGATACGGCTCTTTGTGAATGTATCTGTCTGAATGTAACCGGTACTAGTAGATGTCAACATAGTTATTTAAATCAAAACTGCAGAAAAATGTACATTAAAGTAACAACGCAAAATCTGAGCAGGGTTGTAGTCAAACGATGTGAATCAATTGAGTTTATCTGACTTTAAATCATGCATCCTTATCCTGAGAACAAGCACCAATTGGGTGTGACAGGAGAGGAGAGTTGTGAACAGTGTGTGCTTTGGTTATTCTGTTCTCAAGCTGAAGGACAGATAATCATGAATGACACACTGCTTCATTCAGTGCATGCTTCTGAAATGAAAAACAGTGAAGCTCACAAACTCATGTGTGGCAATTCATTTAAATGTTTGACGAGATACACAGGGGTCTGAGAAGAAAAGTGCTTATGCATCATTCCCTTTAGAGACTGGAACTGGCACTGGCACTGGCTTAGATAATCAAGAGTTTATTGTTGTGAATGTTGTATGGAGACCAAAGCAAAATTACAGAGCTAGCAAATAATTAAGCTGCAATGCACCTGAGAGTAAGAATTAAGAGAAAAAGTCCAGAGTTTATGCATGCTTGGGTTTCCAATATAAAATTATTACCTCACGTGCAATATAAGTGATATACAGGATGATGCATTTTTTCCCAATATGCATTTCAAGTGTTGGTTTTATAGTTAGCGGTGAACGCTAAGGCAGTCATTATTATTGCTCACCCCTGTAGGATGAGAACACCTCAAAAATGAGTTAAATAACAACAAAGAAAACCCCAGCGACTAGCAACACCCTGCAGTGCCCAGAACACTCCAGCATATCCAAATCTTTGTTTGGGCAAGCATGACAAAATATTCTTTCATTGTGACAGCTTTTCTGTTTAATTATGTACCCATTTGTTTATTATATGGTGTTTTTCCTTTATATACTGCTTTTATATTTATATAATCTATATAAATGTATATTTATATACTATAACAATTCAGACCACAGACAATATTTTTTTATAACTCATAAGGTCATAATAGGCCTATATGGCACAAATGTAAAATCCGTTGATTTGCATGGACAAAAAACTCACTGCTAAATGTTCTACAGTTTTACAATAAAGGTATGCATGTATATATGAATGAATATATTCATTATAATATATATTCATATATACATTCATACCTTTATTGTGTGTGAAAAGCTGACAGATATATCTGTCAGATTTTCACACTGCTCTTAATATTAAAGCCTAACATGTATCAAATTAATTTTTATCCAACAGAAAAAATATCACAGATTTAAGTTTCTTTAAATCTCTTCTTTCAATCTCTTCTTTCAATTATGTGTTGATAAGTGTTTCTTTTGTGATTTGATTTAGATTTTCGATTCATCTAACGAATCTGTCACAGTCACCGTCACCAAGGACTCTTATTTTGCCCATTGTTCACGTTGTTTTGGTTCAGTTCCTTCAGTCACTCATTTGTTTCCATGGCCACAGATCATCACAAATCATTCACAGGTGTTTTGTCTTTTGGTTAATCACTGTCTATGTATTTAGTTCTCCGTGTTCTCCATTCAGTTGTCGGTTCTCGTTTACGTTTACTCTGTGTTTATTGCCCTGCCTGAGTTCCTTGCGATAATAAAACACTATGTTTCTGGTACCGGTGTCTTCGAGTCTGCCTCCGAAACGAAACCGTAACAGAAGAACCGACCACAAAAACGCGATGAGGAGGAACGCGGCGGCAGAGAGAGAGAGGGCGGAGGATCTTCTTCTGCGGATTGTCCGACAAGGAGGGCGGCCGTTAGAGGAGTACGTGGAGGAATTTTTGGAACTGGCTGAGTTGGTGAGTTGGGAGGACACCAAACTCAACATGCGCTTCTGGGCTGGGTTAAATGACAACGCGTGCTATCGGCTGGACCCGGACCAGTGCTGGCAGCCCTTCGAGACGTTTTTAAATCATGTACTCTATGTAAACGGTTCCACCTTCTACGTCGGGGAGGCTGACGCGTCAGTTCCCGGGACTCGTCAACCCGCGTCAGCTCCCGTGCCTCGCCTGCCAGTGCCAGCTCCCGTGCCTCGCCTGCCATCAGCGCCTGTTCCCGCGCCTCGACGCCCGTCATCAGCGCCTGTTCCCGCGCCTCGACGCCCGTCATCAGCGCCTGTTCCCGCGCCTCGACGCCCGTCATCAGCGCCTGTTCCCGCGCCTCGACGCCCGTCATCAGCGCCTGTTCCCGCGCCTCGACGCCCGTCATCAGCGCCGGTTCCCGCGCCTCGACGCCCGTCATCAGCGCCGGTTCCCGCGCCTCGACGCCCGTCATCAGCGCCTGTTCCCGCGCCTCGACGCCCGTCATCAGCGCCTGTTCCCGCGCCTCGACGCCCGTCATCAGCGCCTGTTCCCGCGCCTCGACGCCCGTCATCAGCGCCTGTTCCCGCGCCTCGACGCCCGTCATCAGCGCCTGTTCCCGCGCCTCGACGCCCGTCATCAGCGCCTGTTCCCGCGCCTCGACGCCCGTCATCAGCGCCTGTTCCCGCGCCTCGACGCCCGTCATCAGCGCCTGTGCCAGAGATCCTCAAGCCAGAGATCCTCAAGCCAGAGATCCTCAAGCCAGAGATCCTCAAGCCAGAGATCCTCAAGCCAGAGATCCTCAAGCCAGAGATCCTCAAGCCAGAGATCCTCAAGCCAGAGATCCTCAAGCCAGAGATCCTCAAGCCAGAGATCCTCAAGCCAGAGATCCTCAAGCCAGAGATCCTCAAGCCAGAGATCCTCAAGCCAGAGATCCTCAAGCCAGAGATCCTCAAGCCAGAGATCCTCAAGCCAGAGATCCTCAAGCCAGAGATCCTCAAGCCAGAGATCCTCAAGCCAGAGATCCTCAAGCCAGAGATCCTCAAGCCAGAGATCCTCAAGCCAGAGATCCTCAAGCCAGAGATCCTCAAGCCAGAGATCCTCAAGCCAGAGAT
This sequence comes from Rhodeus uyekii, assembly GCA_037043235.1. Lineage (NCBI taxonomy): Eukaryota > Metazoa > Chordata > Actinopteri > Cypriniformes > Acheilognathidae > Rhodeus > Rhodeus uyekii. The sequence goes on along the minus strand of JAWRVZ010000032.1, from coordinate 2,759,943 downwards.
CCTCAAGCCAGAGATCCTCAAGCCAGAGATCCTCAAGCCAGAGATCCTCAAGCCAGAGATCCTCAAGCCAGAGATCCTCAAGCCAGAGATCCTCAAGCCAGAGATCCTCAAGCCAGAGATCCTCAAGCCAGAGATCCTCAAGCCAGAGATCCTCAAGCCAGAGATCCTCAAGCCAGAGATCCTCAAGCCAGAGATCCTCAAGCCAGAGATCCTCAAGCCAGAGATCCTCAAGCCAGAGATCCTCAAGCCAGAGATCCTCAAGCCAGAGATCCTCAAGCCAGAGATCCTCAAGCCAGAGATCCTCAAGCCAGAGATCCTCAAGCCAGAGATCCTCAAGCCAGAGATCCTCAAGCCAGAGATCCTCAAGCCAGAGATCCTCAAGCCAGAGATCCTCAAGCCAGAGATCCTCAAGCCAGAGATCCTCAAGCCAGAGATCCTCAAGCCAGAGATCCTCAAGCCAGAGATCCTCAAGCCAGAGATCCTCAAGCCAGAGATCCTCAAGCCAGAGATCCTCAAGCCAGAGATCCTCAAGCCAGAGATCCTCAAGCCAGAGATCCTCAAGCCAGAGATCCTCAAGCCAGAGATCCTCAAGCCAGAGATCCTCAAGCCAGAGATCCTCAAGCCAGAGATCCTCAAGCCAGAGATCCTCAAGCCAGAGATCCTCAAGCCAGAGATCCTCAAGCCAGAGATCCTCAAGCCAGAGATCCTCAAGCCAGAGATCCTCAAGCCAGAGATCCTCAAGCCAGAGATCCTCAAGCCAGAGATCCTCAAGCCAGAGATCCTCAAGCCAGAGATCCTCAAGCCAGAGATCCTCAAGCCAGAGATCCTCAAGCCAGAGATCCTCAAGCCAGAGATCCTCAAGCCAGAGATCCTCAAGCCAGAGATCCTCAAGCCAGAGATCCTCAAGCCAGAGATCCTCAAGCCAGAGATCCTCAAGCCAGAGATCCTCAAGCCAGAGATCCTCAAGCCAGAGATCCTCAAGCCAGAGATCCTCAAGCCAGAGATCCTCAAGCCAGAGATCCTCAAGCCAGAGATCCTCAAGCCAGAGATCCTCAAGCCAGAGATCCTCAAGCCAGAGATCCTCAAGCCAGAGATCCTCAAGCCAGAGATCCTCAAGCCAGAGATCCTCAAGCCAGAGATCCTCAAGCCAGAGATCCTCAAGCCAGAGATCCTCAAGCCAGAGATCCTCAAGCCAGAGATCCTCAAGCCAGAGATCCTCAAGCCAGAGATCCTCAAGCCAGAGATCCTCAAGCCAGAGATCCTCAAGCCAGAGATCCTCAAGCCAGAGATCCTCAAGCCAGAGATCCTCAAGCCAGAGATCCTCAAGCCAGAGATCCTCAAGCCAGAGATCCTCAAGCCAGAGATCCTCAAGCCAGAGATCCTCAAGCCAGAGATCCTCAAGCCAGAGATCCTCAAGCCAGAGATCCTCAAGCCAGAGATCCTCAAGCCAGAGATCCTCAAGCCAGAGATCCTCAAGCCAGAGATCCTCAAGCCAGAGATCCTCAAGCCAGAGATCCTCAAGCCAGAGATCCTCAAGCCAGAGATCCTCAAGCCAGAGATCCTCAAGCCAGAGATCCTCAAGCCAGAGATCCTCAAGCCAGAGATCCTCAAGCCAGAGATCCTCAAGCCAGAGATCCTCAAGCCAGAGATCCTCAAGCCAGAGATCCTCAAGCCAGAGATCCTCAAGCCAGAGATCCTCAAGCCAGAGATCCTCAAGCCAGAGATCCTCAAGCCAGAGATCCTCAAGCCAGAGATCCTCAAGCCAGAGATCCTCAAGCCAGAGATCCTCAAGCCAGAGATCCTCAAGCCAGAGATCCTCAAGCCAGAGATCCTCAAGCCAGAGATCCTCAAGCCAGAGATCCTCAAGCCAGAGATCCTCAAGCCAGAGATCCTCAAGCCAGAGATCCTCAAGCCAGAGATCCTCAAGCCAGAGATCCTCAAGCCAGAGATCCTCAAGCCAGAGATCCTCAAGCCAGAGATCCTCAAGCCAGAGATCCTCAAGCCAGAGATCCTCAAGCCAGAGATCCTCAAGCCAGAGATCCTCAAGCCAGAGATCCTCAAGCCAGAGATCCTCAAGCCAGAGATCCTCAAGCCAGAGATCCTCAAGCCAGAGATCCTCAAGCCAGAGATCCTCAAGCCAGAGATCCTCAAGCCAGAGATCCTCAAGCCAGAGCCTGAGCTGCCGTGGCCCGACCCGCCAGAGCCTGAGCTGCCGTGGCCCGACCCGCCAGAGCCTGAGCTGCCGTGGCCCGACCCGCCAGAGCCTGAGCTGCCGTGGCCCGACCCGCCAGAGCCTCCGCCGGTGCAGCCGCAGCCGGCCCTCCCAGAGCCTCCGCCGGTGCAGCCGCAGCCGGCCCTCCCAGAACCTCCGCCGCCGGCACCCCAGCCGGCACTCCAGCCGGCCCTCCCAGAGCCTCCGCCGGTGCAGCCGCAGCCGGCCCTCCCAGAGCCTCCGCCGGTGCAGCCGCAGCCGGCCCTCCCAGAACCTCCACGGCCAGCACCCCAGCCGGCACTCCAGCCGGCCCTCCCAGAGCCTCCGCCGGTGCAGCCGCAGCCGGCCCTCCCAGAGCCTCCGCCGGCCCTCCCAGAGCCTCCGCCGGCACCCCAGCCGGCCCTCCAGCCGGCCCTCCCAGAGCCTCCGCCGGCCCTCCCAGAGCCTCCGCCGGCACCCCAGCCGGCACTCCAGCCGGCCCCGCCTGAGCCACCGCCGGCACCCCAGCCGGCCCCGCCTGAGCCACCGCCGGCACTCCAGCCGGCCCCGCCTGAGCCACCGCCGGCACTCCAGCCGGCCCCGCCTGAGCCACCGCCGGCACCACCCTGGAGGGCGGCGCCACCTTGGGTCCCGGATCCTCCGGCACCACCCTGGAGACCTCCTGGACTCTGGATACCCTGGTCTCTAGGGTGCCCACCCCCCCACCCAATTTTGAACTCTCGTCGGCGCGAGGTCGCGCCTTCCGGAGGGGGGGTGTAATGTCACAGTCACCGTCACCAAGGACTCTTATTTTGCCCATTGTTCACGTTGTTTTGGTTCAGTTCCTTCAGTCACTCATTTGTTTCCATGGCCACAGATCATCACAAATCATTCACAGGTGTTTTGTCTTTTGGTTAATCACTGTCTATGTATTTAGTTCTCCGTGTTCTCCATTCAGTTGTCGGTTCTCGTTTACGTTTACTCTGTGTTTATTGCCCTGCCTGAGTTCCTTGCGATAATAAAACACTATGTTTCTGGTACCGGTGTCTTCGAGTCTGCCTCCGAAACGAAACCGTAACAGAATCGTTCCGACAGCATAAACCCGTTTGAAATAGCCTACATTAAAATGAATCGACTCAAATGATTCATTGAAACGATCCATTTGCGACTTCAGTGAGCAGCTTACATTTGCAACTAAAGTAACAATAAGCTCTGAAGAAATGCGAAAAATGTGTTAGATTATCGAGTCAATGTACACTACATTTCAACTAGAGTAAAGCCATTTTTTGTCAAAGCTATGACTGAATAAGTAAACATTACTTATGTCGGCTATTTCCCTTTAGCGCCCGGGGTAAAGGAAGTCTCACTTGCACTCTTGATCTCCGCTTGTGATGCTGTATTACACGGCTCGGTACCCGCTACACCCGATATAGCCAATCCGCGCCGCCGAAGCGTGTGCCCACCTCTCACCTTCATCATCACCATCATCCTCACCGTCAGCAGAGCCAGGCAGACACCACAAGACACTCTCAGACAGACCTCACATAGGAAGAGAGAGAGGGAGAGAGAGAGATACTTAAGACAGCGCTGTAGCATTATTTTCCCCTCAGATGGAGTGATCAGCATGATCAACTAGTGGATCCGGACAGCTTTTTCAAGTCCATACTCGGATGTTTCATTATTTTCATCTCAGCTTTGAGTTTCATCACTGCAACCGGACACTTTCACTTGTCAAGACAGTCCAACCGCACCGGTATCAGAGCACATACATACATGGGGATCATCGCAGCATTGCCCGGAAGATGTGTATCACTGCTCCGCTGCTGAGATCTGTGTCGCTTGCGCCCGTCGTGGGATCGGATCCCTCGGTTCATGTCCCCGTGTCATTCCCGGTGAACTGAGATGGCTCTTTGCGCTCTGCTGCGACAGACACGCAGACCGCGGCTGGAGAATTGGACACTTTTAGTTTTACTTACGACCTATTGCTTTTTTTGTATATTACCACTGAAACAACTTAACGCGTTCCCATCATCGCTGAGCGACTGTCAAACACCCACCGGGTGGAACTGCTCCGGTAAGAGCCTCGAACACGCTGCTCTGCTTAACTCTCTCCTCTCACCTTTGCGCGTGTGTTTTTAATGGGGTTACTAATAGCTGGAGATTTCATTTTGAATAACCTTCATATTAGACGTTTATGTCATGGGTCAACCATTAAAAACATGTCAGATCCGAGACTTTGTAGTCTAAATCGAATGTAATGGGATGAAATAAAAGTGTATTACAAAATAATGGCAATAAGCAAAACAAAAAAAACGTCTTTCGGTTGTCACACAAAAACAAACATGCAGTTCGAGTCACTAACAAATGACTCGTTGGGAATCGTTCAAAAAGACTCGACATCACGTTATCGATTTCACAGAATTTTTCAGAGCAAGTACTTAATCAACATTTACCTCACTTCCTGAACTGAGGTAAATGAAGTGAATGTAAGTGAATTCGAAATTCAGGACGTCGTTTTTTATGTATTAACTGATTGTAACATGTAGTATTGTGTCATATTTTAAATATTTTGTAATACTTATATATGAATGACATTATAACATGCAAAATAGAATTCTGTAGGAAACACTGGTGTTTATGCGAACTGAACCTGTTCTGAAAATCTGACCTAAGATGATTAAAAAAAATTGGTCACTGGTCACATCTCTTCAGGTAGAAAAAAAATTGGGAATGTAACCGCCTGTCAATAGGTCAGTACCCTCAAAGGTACACATTTGTACCTGTTCTATCCCATAATGGTGTGCATATTGTTCCTTTAATGTGCTCATATGCGTCCTTTAGCCACAAAGGTGTGAGAGTGCTGCCTCAGTGACCAACTACAGGTACATGTTTTAGTGTGGATTGTGATCCGGAGAGGTAGCTCAGATTTTCAGTACACCTGTGACTTTTGAGTTACCAGCAATGATTAGTAACCGCTAGGTTTACAAGTAGGAATTTGTGCATGTAAAGTCTGTGAAGGTTATCGTCTTGCCTCAAACAAGTACATCTGGTGCTGCTTTACTCTATCAGTGGAGTAAATGTGGCACTGAAAGGGAGCGCTTGTCAAAGATACTTTGGGAACAAAGGCCCCGCTGTGCAATTATGTTTCTCTTTAAATAGCTGCAGGGGGGCAACGGTCTACAAGAAATCTATCTGTTGCACAGACCTACAGGGTGAGATGATTCGTAAAACAGTTTACTCTTTATCTGGACACATCTGCAAGAAATCGAATTAAAATGAAGGGAATTTGAGTACAGCAGACCTGTATATTTGCCGTTGACATGTTCTTCTGGGCTGGGCTACGTCATATCGATTCTTTCCCATCGCGTAACCCCACAACAGTGCCGTCACATGTGTTGAAAGCAGACCTTGATAAAATAAGCTGTCAGATAGACAAGCTGCCAGATGGCTGGCAGGACTATATTCCAATACAGATCTTTCAGAGTGCATTACACCACAGGTCTTTTTGATGTAAGCTCCTTTTCTCTTTGGCAGCGTTAAACAGTCATGCACACTAGTTTAGGCAGGTCACACCGCTGGTGAGCTATTGAGAGCCTCGAAGTGCTAGTAAAGTGATTATTTGAATGTTTAAATGACCCATAAATGCTTGCTTTGCTCTCACAGAACTGTACACTGCCAATGATTCCTCTTTTATGCTTTTTTAAAATATTACCTTTCACGCAGTGTACAAAGTTTCAAGATTTCCTTAAAGAAACATTGCTCATCGATACAATCTTAGACATGTTTTCAGAGGTTAAAGGAAAGAATCGATTCTGAACTTCCGAATTGAGTCATTAGCAATTCAGTCTCACTTCCGTAACACATCTATGCTGGTTTGTAACAAATTAGCATAATGCCAGGTTAGCCTATGGTTTTCATTGGTGATCAATGTTTGGTTAGTACTTTGAACCGTCCTCAAACGCTGTAGTTTTAGCTGCGAAGCAACATGTTGTAGCATATTGAAAATACACTGTTTTCTGCGTTGCGAATCAAAAGGATGAGGGCTCATGCTGGAATTGATACAGTAAAACCAACTTCATTGTTACTGTTTTGCATCTCTGTATACAGAGCTCTGTATACAGGTGGAGCTGAAGTTAAGATATGGTTATGGGAGTTTAGTTTCCGAAACTCCCACATCAGACTGGGCCATCTGACCAATCAGAGCAGAGGAAGCTCTCAGAAAGGAGGACTTTATAGAGACTGAATCCTTTATCGTTTCAGATACTGTGAGAAAAGCGGTGATGAAAATTAAAGTGGTTTTTGAGTTTGGATACATATAAACCTATTGTAGGAACCCTCTAAAACGAAATTAGGAACATTTAAAATGGCATAAAGGGGCACTTTACACTGTATTTTTGTCTTGTTTTTCATTAAAAAGATACTTAAAACAAGGGCTCTGTATACATCTCGCATTAAGATGCGTTTTGGTCGATCGGATCACAAGTAGACGAGGAAGATACATACCTGTTTACACCTGGTGTTTTAATCCGTCTATTTTGTTCACTTTCAACCACTTCTGTCCTGATTCGGGGTTTTTTCACAGATCTTTTGATCTATTGGACAATGTACAAATAAATACATTGAAAACAACTGAAAAACACACGGGGAGCAGGAGCTCTCGTTTCTGTTCTGATAAGCCACAAGAACATGCTATTTGCCAAATGGGGGAATAACAATAAAACTTAATTTTAAAAACAGTGAAAAAGTTTACATTTAAAATTTGTTCTAACGATCTCTCGGAATCATTCTCAAATCATGCTAGATAACATGATCATAAGGTTTTTTTCACACACTTGTGGAATTCATGGGGGGCAAGACTTTCTGAATTGAACATTTTCTGTCACCCAAATTGGTATACTGATATATATATATATATATATATATATATATATATATATTTTTATATACAAGACAAGTTTCCTTTCATGAAAATCTTGATTTATGGATATTTTTCCTGGAAAACCACACACAATTATTTGCAATGTATAACTTCATTGCAGAAGGAGAGCACCTGACTTTTTTGGCCTTTCATCTGCAAATTTCTTTCTCCTTCAGACTGTGAAAGACCATAGGGATTAGTCTAATCCTGCACCTCAGCGCTTTATTCCTCATTCCTTAGACACTCGGTGTGCCGGAGCCTATTTTGATTGTGTGTATGTGTGAGAGAGAGCGAGCGAGAAAGAGAAAGGGAGAAATAGAAGGACTACGAGAGTGGAAGGTCTTCAGGGAAAGCTTGTCTGAGCTCCTGGGCTAATGAGGAAGTTGTGGTGCCCTATTTTGGGTTTCTTGGGGTTTTCCGTTCGGCTCTCACTGTTTTATCTCGCCTTTAATGCCATTATTGAGATTTAATCCAGTAGAGCACAGGAAGGATGCCACTACTCAGTCAAGAAAAACTAGGAGGAGGAGAGTTCTCTCCTCTATTTATCTCTGTTCTGCCATCATTACTTGGCTCAGAGGAGGCATGACTAATGTATGCCACCAGAAAGATGTTGCAGGACTAATTGAATGGCTAACGCAAGAGTGTTTGTGATAAAATAGTAATGCTGCTTGGCTTGTTCAGGCAGAAAGAGCGAGATGGTATTGAATGTTGGAGTGTGAGTTGTGTACCTGGAGGTGAGCAGGAGAAATAAAGGACAGTAATCGGAGACGTCTCCCCAGAGTGCACACTCATAAAGCTGAGTGGTTAGGAAGAGCACCATGTTTAAATATGCATGATGGCAGATGTTTCTGTTTTTCATTCTGAACATTGTTATTTCCTCTGTTCTACAATTCCTAAGCATTCCATAAACAGATTACTTGCTCACACACCTGAACAACATCCAAAGATAGAAGCATTACCAGGGATTCACAATCTAAAATTGTAAATAAACAGAAAGGTTCCAGTCTAGTTATGATGTAAAATGAGAAAGAAATATTTAAGAAAATATTTCTAGGCTACTGATTAAAGAAGCAAACTTTTGTAAATTGTCCAGATCAAAACATAGGTAAAAAAGAAGCAGAAACAATTGGTAGAAGATGGCTTAAATAAATATAAAATGATGTGATCATCAAACATTAAATGGCATACAAATCAAAACTACTAAATGTTCCTAATTAAATGTCGAACCCATGAAAAGGAAACGACTGTGAAGTTTTGGGAGTGTTAATGGACTTTAGCTACTTGATCTTCTGCGTTTTGATCATCGTTCTGAATCCTATCTGGAATTAGACTTTGACAAAAATGTAATAAAATAAAAAGTTGATAAAAAAATATGCTTGAAGCAATATTAAAATGTTTTTTTAAATGGAAAGAATTAAAGTAAATACAGTAATTTTATAGTGTAAAAGGTATATTTCAAGTATAAAAATAGGAACATGGTAGTATACTTAAAGTGCAAAACTAATATATAAAAATAGTAAACTAAAAGTATGATGTTATGCTCACTTAAGACAACTTAGTAGTATGAAACTACTAAACTATTACGGTAGTTTACTTTCTAATCTAAAAAATTATATTACAATAATTAAAATAGTAAACCACTAGTATACTTATAAGTTCACTTGTAGTACAGATGCAATACAAATGAGAAACGTTGTTGTGAACTAGTTCACTTAAACAGTACACATAAATGTGTAATTTTATTTACTAAAATGTGGGCCCATTTAGTCCCAAGCAGTACTGAAATAGTACACTTACAAGTTTACTAATAGTACATTGATATGAGAATACTTACTGCATAAAGTATACTTTAAAACATACTTTAAACTTTACTTAAGTATACTTCATAAAATTAACTTCAAGTATACACCTTTTTGTAAGGGATACCATATTATGCTTTTCACATTTCATACAGCCTGTAAAGTTTTAAATTGCTCAATGGAGTTATTGTTTCCCAAAAGAAAGAACAGAATTGCCTAAAAGAAGTCATACTAATTCTGCAATTTCGACATAGGTTTGTAACTAATTTGCATAATACCATTGCCAGCATATGGTCTTCATTGCGAACAATGTGTACTTTGACAAGCTCGTGAACACTGTGGTTGTAGCTGAGGCCTGGTTTGTGTTTGAGATTGGTTTATGTTGTCCACTTTGCATGAGCTTCCAAAAGAAGGGGGCCACCGGCTCGAATTGATACTGTAAAAATGATGCCATCGTTACGGTTTGTATCACAGTGTATGCAATTGCTGAAGCAAACGGAGCTCAAACTCAGATATGGTAATGGATGTTTTCACCTTGGATGCATGTAAGCCTGTTATCCCAAGGCTTACATGCATCCCACTACATGCATCCCATTACATGCATCCCATCCCAAAGCAAGACATCCCAAATGAGGAACCTTTAAAATAGGACAGAATAGGGACACTTTTAAGTAAAATTTTTTAATGGCAAATATCTACCAAAGAAAAAAATCTACCTTCATATCTGTTGCATCAGTTTGCATTATAACTCTCCTTTTGATCTGAATCTATTTGAGCCTAAAGCCACAGTTATGTTCTTCAAATAATTACACAATTATTTGACGCATTTGCATCAAACACTAGGAAATTATGCGGTATATCCTAGGGGTGCAAAAGATTTAGAACACAGCCAACAATTTTGAATGGGGCTGTAGTGGCCAGCTGCACAGAAACAAACATCAGATTCAATGTTTGAACAATGATCCCTATGCACAGTTTAAAACAAAAATACCCTTTCTACTGCTTAGACAGCCAAATTTGATTAAAACGGTACCAGCAGTGACTTACCCATTTAAAGTTAGGTAATTTGTATAAAACATTATTTTACATGATGGGAATTAGACTTCATTTATAAACAAAACTGAAGAAATCTAGTGAAAATCACTGTGGGGTATTTAATGACCTTTATCAGTTTAAAAATAAATATGCACATACATTCACAAATGGCCATTTAGAAACTACTATCAGTATGTAAAAGAGCTTCACAGGTGATGATTCACACCTTCAGTGAGAGTATTTTTGTGTAAGGCTTGGCATTAAAACACAGCAAACGTGTAGTGTTACTCTCAGTTGCTCACACTTTGCATAGTAAAAGGCTTTTGGTGTGAACAACTGGCAAAACTGTTCAAAAGTGAAAACATATTGAGCAGATTTTATAGAGAAATGGTTATAATTATCTAATTATACTACTAAATTATACTAGTATATTACTAAAAAAAAGTTATAATTATCTAATTATAATGATCAATTACCGTATACACTCACCTAAAGGATTATTAGGAACACCTGTTCAATTTCTCATTAATGCAATATCTAATCAACCAATCACATGGCAGTTGCTTCAATGCATTTAGGGGTTGGTCCTGGTCAAAACAATTTCCTGAATTCCAAATGAATGTCAGAATGGGAAAGAAAGGTGATTTAAGCAATTTTGAGCGTGGCATGGTTGTTGGTGCCAGACGGGCCGGTATGAGTATTTCACAATCTGCTCAGTTACTGGGATTTTCATGCGCAATTATTTCTAGGGTTTACAAAGAATGGTGTGAAAAGGGAAAAACAACCAGTATGCGACAGTCCTATGGGAGAAAATGCCTTGTTGATGCTAGAGGTCAGAGGAGAATGGGCCGACTGATTCAAGCTGATAGAAGAGCAACTTTGACTGAAATAACCACTCGTTACAACCGAGGTAAAAAAATGCAGCAAAGCATTTGTGAAGCCACAACACGCACAACCTTGAGGCGGATGGGCTACAACAGCAGAAGACCCCACCGGGTACCACTCATCTCCACTACAAATAGGAAAAAGAGGCTACAATTTGCACGAGCTCACTCAAATTGGACAGTTAAAGACTGGAAAAATGTTGACTGGTCTGATGAGTCTCGATTTCTGTTGAGACATTCAGATGGTAGAGTCAGAATTTGGCGTAAACAGAATGAGGACATGGATCCATCGTGCCTTGTTACCACTGTGCAGGTTGGTGGTAGTGGTGTAATGGTGTGGGGGATGTTTTCTTGGCACACTTTAGGCCCCTTAGTGCCAATTGGGCATTGTTTAAATGCCACGGCCTACCTGGGCATTGTTTCCAGGTAGGATATTACCCATCCTCTGATGCTACTTCCAGCCGGATAATGCACCATGTCACAAAACTCGAATCATTTCAAATTGGTTTCTTGAACATGACAATGAGTTCACTGTACTAAAATGGCCCCACAGTCACCAGATCTCAACCCAATAGAACATCTTTGGGATGTGGTGGAACGGGACCTTTGTGCCCTGGATGTGCATCCCACAAATCTCCATCAACTGCAAGATGCTATCCTATCAATATGGGACAACATTTCTAAAGAATGCTTTCAGCACCTTGTTGAATCAATGCCACATAGAATTTCACGTAGAAAGTCGAAAGGGGGTCAAACACAGTATTAGTATGGTGTTTCTAATAATCCTATAGGTGAGTGTAGTTATCAAAATCAACTAGACATTTTGAGGTTATATTGTATGTATGTATGTTTGTATGTTTAAGAATACTTTTTTTTAAATACTTTATACCTACTCGCATGCAAGCCCAGAATGTGCAGTCTTCTCTGATTTGAATGAAAATTAAAATCTTTTCATTCAAATTAAATGAATGAATGAAAATCTTTGGATTTAATTTTAGTATTGTTCTAAGTACTAAACTTGTGTAGGTTACTGTTAACATGCTAAATTTAGCCACATTTTAATGCAAAAAGCTAGGGATGTGTAGAACTCTGTGAACAACAATGAACATGGCAATTTTGCACAGCTTTAAGCGGCATTCTGTGGGATTAAATTCAGTGTGGGAATGATATTATCAGGTAGGTAAGGCAAGGATTTGGATTTGTTTCATATTAAAACAGAAATTTTCTAAAGCAGAAGTCAGTGAAATCACACGAATAAAAGGTGAAAATACCTTCCATTTGCAAATCTTATCTTGTCTTTACGGTCAATCTTTCAGGCAATGTTCTCCCTCCATTTCCAAAGTGATAAAAAGGTTCCTCTGCTTTGCAATGTGTGGAATTCATGTGGGCTCCTTGATTTGTCAAATTAGCACATGTAATAGAATTTACTACAGTCTGGGAAAAGAGCTATGACCTTGAAACATTTCAGATATTAATGTGTGTATTTTTGTCGTCGTGTGCACTCAGCCATCCAAACTTGCATTGTGACGTGATTCTCTAGATAAAATCTTCAGCGAATGTGATTTGTCTGGCTACACGAGACAGACAGGAAACACTGTTCATTCGATCGGTACTTATGGGCAGCTGTCACATGCAGCCATATGGCGGTGAAACTGAGCTCGACTCCCAGGGGCTTTGGGTCGATGCTCCACAGGTGTGCAAGAAGGTGCGAAGTTCAGTCCTTATTAACCTTGTGCACCAAAACACAATATTCCAAGGGTACCTCCAAAAATACAGAATTGCGTCCTTCATTTAACATGAGTTCTGTTCCTGCTTGTCTATTTTTGAAAATGAAAGCCAACGAGCTCAATGGTAGATTAATGATGAGTGTATAAATACTACACTAATGGCCGGGCTATTCTTACTGGACCATCTGTTACGAGAGACAGGGTAGTGCTCACTTACATGCATTTGTTACCAACATGGCTAGCATCAACAACCATCAGTGACTGAATTCAGGAGGTGTGACAGCCCAGAATTCACTGGTGAAATACTGAGATTTCACTGTATAGAAAATCGGTTTACTACAATCTAAAAAAATTAAGTTGATTATTAAAGAATGTTTTAAAAAAGAACTCTTTTTAAGCCTTTCTCCCCCAAGAAATGAAAAGTTCTTGTTTTTTTAATGGAATATTGCAGTATTTATTCTGAATAATTTATCTGTGCTCATCATTATTCGATTTATTTTTTATTCATGTGCCCTCACAATCTTTCATCATAATAGCTTCCCCTTCCTTTTGCAACAACATCTCTTCTCTGATGACGTGTTTACTGGCGTGAGGAGATCACAGCAATAGCAAACCGCAGTCATCCAACCATATCCAATCATGAAAGCCTTTTACTTAATAGTGCAGAGAGTGTAGCCTTCCACACGGCTATGAATGAGTCACAATGGCCGAATAGTTGTCTAACAACTGACAACTGATTACTGAGACTTTTCAATTGCTGTGCTTTAATTAGCATTAGTAGTTAGCATACTGTGCTTTAGCCTGTTAGCTTATATAATAAAACGCTGTTGAAGAAGTTGTGTCTTTAAAATTGCAATATAGTGGACTGTAGCTTCTGTGTTGCGATGTACATCTGAGTCAAGAAAGTATCAAAAGTAAGTTCCATCCATCTTTTTTTTTCATTGGATAGAAGCAGATCTGAATGTGAGTTTGCAGCCCATTGTAAAAAAAGGTTTATGCATGTGAAATGATTGAAGATCAAGTAATGAAGTAAAAAAATAAATAATAATAATATAAGAAAGATATGTATGGATGAAATGTTTCAAACATGATCAATAAGATGGATTTAGAAAAAAAAGCGGCAGCCCCTCATGGACGATTGCCACACACACATAAACAAAACACACTGTAAAATGTCCAAGCCTGGTCCGTCTCGCTTCCTTCACTGTCGTAGCTCCTCCTTTTATGCTTCCGTAGTTCCTTGAGATACGAGGGCGGTGCAGTGCGCAGGTGACACTCATTATCAATCACGCCACCAGATTTGCGGCGTTCTTGGCCCCACTGTGCTTGCCACAGTTAAATTTCCATTTCATGCTGATTTCATGTTTGTCCCTGTTAAAGCACTGCCTTAATCACCGTACATTGCAATTGACCTTTAAAAAATGTGTTTTAAGTTCCCCTGCATTCGGTTCTATTCTGTACTTACATGTCTTATCTCAAAACCATTAAGAAATATGACCAATCAGGGTCAGCTGAACCCAAAACCTGCATAATAAGAGTTTGATTAGTCATGCAGACAACTAAAAAAATATTTTTTGTGTGTTTTTTACTTTTACAAGATAGCACTAATGATACTCCAAGTATGCTGATCTTTAAGCTTCCAACATTTAATGAAGAAAACACAAAAAAAGATAAATATTTAATTTCATAATGTTTAGCTTTAGTAATATTATATGTAACATTTTATATTTTATTCTTATACTAATAGTCATAATAAAATAGACGACGTTATATAACAATTATGTTGGATTTCTAATCAGGCAATGCATAGAGTAACCAATAAACGTTATTTCAACCAATGAAATTGCTTAGAGGTCCTTTGGGAATAAAAAGACAATTAATAATAATAATAATAATAATAATGAAAAAACAAAAGCAAAGATTTCTATTTTTCAGCTGTAAAAAAATGATGCTTGTGATTTCACATTTATTTCCATGTTAAAAAGAAATCTTTTTAATGCTTCATTTTCCTGTTTCTGTGTCTCAAAGATATTGCCCATTACACTGTGTAATGTAATCTCTCGTTTAATAAACACAACAGCGGTCTGGTAGAGAAAACTCACATTAGTTTGAGTTTTAGGTAATAATACTGCAGATGCTTTGGAAGCTTTTGCACCCTGCGGGTTAAGCATACTCAATCTATTTGCATATTAATTTATTCATTTAGCAGATGTTTTAGTTCAAAGAAATGTTGCCCTGAGTTCATTAGCCCAACATATGCAAGCGCAGATTTCTTGTGATGTGTTGTTTGTCAGCAAATGTTCTGAAATCTCTGGCGTCACCTTTGATACACTTTCAGCTCTGTTGTTGTCATTGTATTTCCTATGCCACTTCCTGTGTGATGTTCGCTGTTCAGCCAAATAGTGTAGCCAGCTAAGCTACCAACACTATCTGTTTCTTTAAAGAAAAATGAGCTAAGCTAAGCTGCAAGCTTTGGAGAAAGTTACTAGTTCCAATACAAATTTGCTCTGTAGTTTGCTATATACAACAGAACTGAATAATTACTGTATTCACGTACCAAGGTCCTTCTAATAATACCATGATAGTCAGGATAAAACAACAAGGTGGTACCATAGTACATTTGAGTCAATTTCATATACTTATATGAATTTTTAAATTATTTGGAAACGTCAAAATTTCTTCAGCTGTAGGTAAACATGTTATCCAGTAACATTGCATCCAGTGCTCTGTTTGTTCTCTGCGGTGTAAAGTACTGCACTGTTGAATCTAACACCATGGCAAAGAAAAAACGTTTTTTGGTGAGATAATACAGTCTGAACTGAATTTGAAACATATCATAATCATAACAATCAAAATGACTCGCAAATGAGTCACATACAAACTCTCACGTACTTATTTCTTATAAACGTCTCACGTACACACTGAAATAGTTGGAGTGGGTTACCAAATTAACATCTGACTCACTCGCTGAACCACAAGCCATTACTTTCAGTCATATTCAATTCAAAATAAGAGACTCAACAAACTATAATGGACAAAGATGTTCTTCTGCTTGTGTACACTGAACTACAAACAGCACATTGACATCTACAGCCACTTTTCTATTAACAAACTGTAGTTGACTGACAGTCCTATTTGCAAGCAGTTATAATTTTTTGTATTATAAATTTTTTTTTTTAAATTGACAGACAGCTCTTATTTCAATAATAATAATTATTATATAGACGTGTATATATATATATATATATATATATATATATATATACAGTGGTACCTCGAGATACGAAATTAATCCGTTCGAGGCGGCCTTCGTATAATGAGTTTTTCGTATCTTGGAACACATTTTACATGTAAAATGGCTAATCCGTTCCAAGCCCTCCAAAAACACCCCATTAAATTTCATAATAAAGCTAAATTGACCTATAAACAATGAAATAACGTAAAATGTCGAAGCTTACCTTTCGAGTGAGGCTATCTCCGAAAGTGACGGCAGAGGAGGAGGAGGACAAACGGCAGATAACGTACGTACTTACCTACACTTAACTTTACAAAAACACATAAAAAATGTAAAGTTTCGAGTGCGGAGTGGCTGAGCTAAAGCACGCCAGCACGTACGTATAGAAGATGCATGATGGGAGGGATGCTGTCCAATTAGAGAGAAGGATCTCATGACTTGGCTAGCATCAGGAACCAATGGGAGAGGAGGAGGATGGTGGCGAGTCTACTATAACTAAGATGGCGGCATGCGGCGCGAGTTTCAAAATTGTTATGGGGCGAATCTCGGACTTTCAGAAACCTTTCGTATCTTGAAAACTTTTCGTATGTAGAGCAGTAAAAATTTTCGTCTTTGCTTTCGTAACTTGGATTTTTCGTAAGTTGAGCCTTTCGTATCTTGAGGTACTACTGTATATATATATATATATATATATATATATATATATATATATGTGTGTGTATGCATATATTATTGGCATATTTATTATGCCATGTATATATATATATATATATATATATATATATATATATATATGTATATTATTATTGGCATAAAATTTAACTTTTCTAATTTCCGTTCAGTGATTTACTCTATACATGTATATACATACATAAATAGAGTAAACCACTGAAAAGAAATTAGAACAGGTTTAATTTAATTTAATTTAATTTAATTTTCATGCAATAAACCGAAAAATTTTAATTTTAGTAAATGGCACATACGAAGCCCATAAAGGGACATGGTGAAAGAAAAAAAATATGAGATCAGAGGGGAAATTATGTCAATGTTTCTTGCGTCCTCTTGCAAATGTTTTGCATTCCCCATAGAAACTTTGTGTTTGCTCGCAAAGAACACAAAGTTGATCAGGTAATGCAAACTTTTTGAGTGAACACTAAAGCATCAAAATATATTTTTTCCTCCCATCTCATATTTTACTCATCCCCATGTATTTTTAGTACCGTGCCAAATTTTTGGCCAGGCTGTCATACAAAGAAAATATAAACGCATGCAAAAACAAGAGCGAATGAGTGACTTTTTCTTTTCATATACAATAAAACCTATATTTGTAGTTTGCATTTTTTGCCAAAAAAACCCAACCTTTAAAATGTTTGATTTTACTTCATATTTAAAATATTTCCTTCATATTTTGATTGTTTAATAGAACTTGTAGGGTCATAAGAAATTATACGTCCCTCAAAAGTACTAATAATCATTAATGTAATCATTAAATTCCTTATGTTTTACACTAACAGTTGATATTTCATGTGAAGCACTGAATCCACTGAATATGATGAATGGAAATAGAAGTGACCCCAAC
This sequence comes from Rhodeus uyekii, assembly GCA_037043235.1. Taxonomy (NCBI): domain Eukaryota; kingdom Metazoa; phylum Chordata; class Actinopteri; order Cypriniformes; family Acheilognathidae; genus Rhodeus; species Rhodeus uyekii. The sequence goes on along the minus strand of JAWRVZ010000032.1, from coordinate 2,742,575 downwards.
ACTGGAGCGCCACAGCTCCTACTCTGAAATTCTCTATTTTGTTTGCGTTTGCAGTGTCATATGGTGTGTGCCGTCTTTCCCTTCCACTCAGCGTGCTTGTCTCTGGTTCATTATCATTCCTCACAGACTTACTTATCCTGAGACTTTGGCTGCTTGTCTTGTTTCAGCACCGCTGTATCACTCTGTGCCACCCCCCTCCCCATCTCTCTCTCTCTCTCTCTCTCGCACACACACTGGAATACCCACTCGTTTGTCTCAGCTAAGTAGTCTGCACCATCGCTGAGGATGATGGGTTGCACAGCCAGACACAACTGATCCGGCAATATTTAAATTTTATGCATGTCTCATCTCAGCGAGCGAAATCATATCTCCCATCTGTGCTCTGTGCTCGCTCTCTCGCTTCCTGTGTCTTATTTTCTCTCCTCTTCTCATTAATTTGGGCAGGTCAGTTTGTCTACACGAGGGCCGTATATTTATCAGTATAGCATCTCTTACAAGCTTTTTCCAGAAATCAAAATTAGTCCAATAATCCTGCACAACCTCCCAGACAAACATTCCATATTGATCTTTACAGTTTATTAAACGTTATTTTTATGTCTTAATCACGGCATGATTTTTTTCTTCAGAAAGAATTCAGTAAATATGAGAAGAGCTTAAAAATATTTTTTTTTTTTTACTTATTAAAGTTATGCAAAGTCACACAGTGTTAGCAGGATCAAAACAAGCTTACTAAGCTTCGATATTTTAAAAATTGACATGCAGTTATATATTTCCAGAGTTCATACATTCAAAAGCTGTGGGTAGGATTATTAAAGTCTTGTTCTTACCAAGGCTGCGTTTGTTAGATCAGAAATGTAGCAAAAACACTAATACTGTGAAGAATTAATACAATTTAAAAGTTTTTATTCCATTTGAATCTATTTTAAAATGTAATTTATTCCTGTGATGGCAAATCAGATTTGTAACAGCCATCCAGTCCTCAGTGTCACATGATCCTTCAGATATCATTCTAAAATGTTGATTTGGATAATTATGTTGAATTATAACATTTATTATAATTTCTAATGTCAAAAATATTAAGGCTTTTTATTATTTTTTGTTATATAGTGTTGTTCAGGACCTTTGATTAATATAAAGTTCAAAAGAACTGTTTATTTGAAATATAATCTTTTGTAACTTAAATATCTTTACTGCCCCTTTTGATCAATTTAATGCATCCTTGCTGAATAAAATTATTAATTTCTATAAAACCACTATATAGTATATTCTGTACTTTAGTCTGTACACAGCACATAGTGCAACTTTATTTTATTTAAGGGCTATTTAATTAGTTCAAATATATACTTTGTGTAAAAATTTCAAATTGTGAGCACTTGTGATAAATTATGTAATTTGCAACAGCTTTTAATGCACCAGAATTTACAGACAAGTATACGGTTAGATGTGCAATTTCCCCCCATATTTTTATCGTACAGTGTAGACTTCAATATTCCATGTTTTATGCTGATTTTGTAATGCCAATCTTAAAGAATGCTTATGTATGTAAAAACAAATATTAATGAAATGTATTCCCACGCACTAATCTATCCTTTTAATTCACATGAATTATAATATCTGAAATATACTTCTTAAAAATGTACTCTAAGGATTTCAAGTATACGATCAATACACTTAAGTGCACTTTTTTCACAATGGTCAGTACGGTTCCATGTTGTAACATTATACAGTGTGACGTGGACGCTCGGCCCATCCTGTTCTTTGACTTGCAGATGGTGGAGCTTATGAAATATTCATCTTGAATCATCCTGTCCGTCTTTGTGTTTACAGGGAGAGGCCTTTGAGATCAATTTTTGACTCAAGGTATTGTACGGTATGGAAGAGTCAGATATAGAGGTTGTGTTTGAGGTCACACATTGAAGGTTTCTGGAACATGCTTCTTCCAGATCATGCTGATGGTATGTCAGTCTAGGTCTTACTTTTGTTTGTAGTTGTGAGAGAGAGAGTTCCCTTGGAAGTGTGTTTATCAATATTGTAAACAGGTTATTTTTTCTTAGTGCGTGTGTGTTGTCTGCTGTATGCCTATATGAACTTACCATTTATGTTGACAGGCAAGGAGAAAACCTCAGTCCATTAAGAGACATCCTGCCCACATTCTATACTGAGGTCTGTAAACTGCATACTCTGAACTGTTATGACCTCAAACCAGGGACATGCTCTATTTTATCAAAGCAGCTTTTGTAACAGAGTATCTGTTGTTTGCTCCTGCAGTCTTGATATGCCTTAGCTTTAATATCCTCTATCCAACTTGAACCAAAAGTCCTTTTGACCCGAGGAAGTAATATTGTGAGGTTGTTTCACACCAGTAATGTGTTTATTCAGTTTTAATGAACTACAGTGCTTTATCCGACCGCTGATGCACTTAGGGGAAAGATTGTTGGAGATGTTAAACCGATATGAAAAAAATTATTTTATGTGCAATGCTGAATAATAAAATGAACTATTCTATTATACTTTATGTATACTGAATATAATTTTTCATGATGAATATTTTTTGTTTTATGTACAATAGAATTTAAAAGATTTTTTTGTTTTTAAAAGAAGTACTATTTACTTTAAAAATATTAATATTAATATTAAGGTTAAATTACTAATAAAATAACTGTTTTCTCATTTAATAGATTTTAAAATGATTGCTGCTGACTGCTGATATTCCTCTATTCATACCAATTTGATGCTCAAGTAACATTTCTTATTATGAATATTAAAATGCTTAATTTGATGCTTAATATATATTTTTTCCTGTGGAAACAATTATTTTTTCTGCATTCTATGTTGAATAGAAAGTTCAAAAGAACAGCAGTTATTTGAAATACAAATCTTTTGTAACATTAAATGTTTTACCATCACCTTTGTCACAATTTTAATGAATTTTTGCTGAATAAAAAAAAATATTTTTAATCTTTCGGACCACAAAACTATTGTTAACGTTCTTAACATGTTTTGTACAATATCTGTTTGTAACCTATAACCTATGATTGTGTGTGTTTCATGACAGGGTTTGAAGAGCAGGACACTGATCTTTTTCTGTGCGACACAAACACATGTAAGTTTGACGGCGAGTGTCTGCGAATTGGGGACACAGTGACGTGCATCTGTGACTTTAAGGTAGGAATCAATGCTCCTTGAATACTAACATTTGCATGCTTTATTAGCACACATGTTCATTTGACCATGTTAAAGGCCACATGCAGAGTAAACAAGCTGTCACAAATTAAGATACACTTCCACATGGCTTCTCATAGAAAACACACTCATACATTCCCTCGCTTGGTCAGAGTGCTCTGCTTCACTCAGACATCATGCATCTGTGTCTTGTTGCAGGCCAAACTGCATCACTCAGGTAAATAGCATTATCTGTCTGCTCTTGCAGTGCGCGGGGGGGGGGGGGGAGAGGGGGGGATTTCTTTTTGATGCATCTGCTCGATCGGCCGGCCTTGCTCGGCACAAAGATGTCTTGTGCACTTAAGAAGGGTCACGCTGCATTGATTTCTGCCCTTAATACAATTGAGCGGCACTAACGCTAGTCTGGGGCCATGTGAGTGCCTCTAACTGTGGTGGGGAGGGTTATCGGTTAAGTATCATGCGCAGCGAGAGACAGTACCCGCTACTTTAAGGGTGCGTGTGGGGATGCCCTACTCCTGCGGTTGGACGATGCTGCCTAAAGCCCTGCCTCCAGATTTCCAAACAGAAAGTGGAATGGAGTGGAGTGTGTGTGTGTGTGTGTGTGTGTGTGTGTGTGTGTGTGTGTGTGTGTGTGTGTGTGTGTGTGTGTGTGTGTGTGTGTGTGTGTGTGTGTGGGAGAGAGATGAATGGACATGATTCAACAAGTTCACTTACTGACTTGCTATTGATCCAACTGTGCTTTTGTCCAAGGACAGAAATGGAAGGTGGTCAGTCTCCTTTTGGAACAATAGCTACACCAAATGGAATTGAAATCTGTTTGCTTGAGTGAACCAACTTGGCAAGGCATAAAAACACTGGCACATTCAACTGATGTTGGATTGGGGATGGGACTACCTGTTTGTCCAAACAATGGGGGATGGGGAATGTTTGAAACATCTTTGAACTGTTTTTAATTTGACATAGTGCCTTATGAATGGCACAAGATTCTTAAAAATGCGTCCGACACATGTAGCTATAGACAGCAATTAATAAATAATCACAGACAGAAAGTAACAACACATTGTGTAAACACCTCTTTACAAATATAATGTACATTACCATTCACAAGTGTTTTTTTTTTCAACAAGTCTCTAATATATATTTACAATTTAATATAAGTATTTTGTATATTCCTGTGATGGAATATGAATTTACAGCTTCCTTCATCCTACAGTCTACAGTGTCACATGATCCTGTTACAAAAGATTGACATAAGGTTTTTAAAGTGGGTCTTGAACCCAGGTCTTCCAGTCAGGGAAAGTTACTTCCCTACCACTGGTCTACTGAGAAAGACCATGTGCAGAAGGAAAGGCACAGGAGGCTCAGATAACTCAGAAGCAGATAATATTTACTTGAAGTCAGTTTACAAAATACAAGCAAAAGAGCAGTCATAGCTGTACAAAAAACATAGGCCAAATGGCAAGAAAGAACCAACTAGGCTAACACAGCTCAATGAAACTGACTAATTTAAATAGGAAAAGATACAGATGGTACAAATTTACTTGATGAATAGTCCTAACAAAAGAGTTCATACCAGGTGGTGCCATCTAGTGGCTGGGAGAGTTCTCATAGTTAAGGACAGGGGATGCCCACAAATGGCTGGGAGAGTCATTGCATAAGGGATCAAACAATGTTCTCTAGTGGCTTGGAGAGTAATTGCAGGGAGAGTCTTTACAGTAGCCCTTCTGTTGGGAACAGCTCCTGACGTTTTGCTGGCTGCAATTGGAACCCAACAAGTGGAGCTGATAAGGTCTGGATCTAAGATATTTCCAACTGGCACGATGAGAATTGACCTTCTTAAAAGTTCCAATTAATCGGGGGCCCAGTTTCCAAGACTCTAGATGAAGTGGAAGATCTTTAGTTGACAACCACACCCTCTGACCCCAAAGTAGTGATGGACAAATTCCTTGGCGCTGGTTGGTCTGTTTCTGCTGCTGTTGCAACGCTTTCACCAAGGCTTGACGATTGGCCTGATGGGACCTCTGGACAGATTGGGTTGTGGCTGGTACCTTGACCTCTTGCTCGGGAAACAAAGACAAGGGAAACTCAAATTGACACATAAACAAAGATGAATGGTGTTAGGTGTTATGAGCAAACTCATCCCAGATCAGACGGGAACTCCAGGTGCTTTGATTATTGGAGACCAGATGACTTAGAGTGTTCTCAATTTCTTGGTTGATCCGTTTTGTGTAACCATTAGACTGAAGATGGAACCCTGAAGACAAACTGATTGATGCGTCAATAAGCCGGCCAAAAGCCTTCCAAAGCCTAGATGTGAATTGCAGTCCCCAATCAGATACCATGTCATGAGGAAACCCATCGATCCAAAATCTGAATCAAATGGTCTACCATATCAACCGTTTTTGTACCTCCAGGGTGACCTGAAAGAGGAGATTCATTCCCCCACAGCAACACTTTTGGTTGTACAACTTTAGGAACAAAAAGGTGACCTGGAAGGCCATTACATGAACAGCCATTACAGGCTGTTGTTGTTGAGCCTTTTTTACTGTCAATTCTGTTACCTTGAAGCTTGTTACCAGTATCACAGGTCTTTTCTGCTGGTGTGAGTCGACTTGGAAAAAAAAGCACAAGGATGAAGCTTATTGTCCCTCTTGGCCTTTTGAGACAAAATAGCTTCCACTCCAACATCTGACGCATCCACTTCTACTACAAAGGGCAATTCCAAATCGGAAGGATCAGAGGTGAATAATTTCATAAACAGCTCAAATGCTTGATTAGCTCTTTCTGTCCATTAGAATTGCCTTGCGTTCTTCTTGCTAAGAGCTGTAAGGGGTTCTGCAATGTATCTGAAATTTCTTATAAATCTCCTATAAAAATGAACAAAACCAAGAAAGCGCTGTACCTGCTTGACCGAGCAAGGCTGGGGCCAATTAAGGACTGCATGTGTCTTGTCAGGATCCATCTGAATGCTGCCCTTGAAGACAATAAACCCAAGGAAGGAGACAGTTGAAAATCACTTTTCTCCATCTTCACAAAGTGGTCGTGTCTTAACAGTAGAGACAAAACCTGCCGGACATAATCTTGGTAACAACGTGAGAAGATTAAGATATCAAGATAAACAAACTAGTTAAGCATCTCTCATAGAACATTGTTAATGTATGCCTGGAAGATGGCTGGGGCAATGACTAGCCCAAAAGTCATTACCTGATATTCATAATGGCCAGATGAGGTGTTGAATGCAGTCTTCTACTCATCCCTGGCCTGGATCCTAACCAGGTGGTAGGCGTTCCAAAGATCAAATTTCGTGAATATAGTTGCACCTTGTAGGAGTTCAAAGGCTGTAGTCATCAGGGGTAGTGGGTAACGATTCATTACAGTAATACAGTTTAGACACCGGTAGTCAATGCATGGTCGGAGACTGGCGGAGACGTCTTCCTCTCAAAGAACAGACAGAGAGAATAGCCTCCCTCGAGTTGGACAAGTATCAGGGTGCAGGGTTAGGGTTAGGGTTATGATTGTTTCAGTTAAATGAAACAATCATAAGGTCTATGAGGTGAAAGAGTGGCAGCACGTTCCTTGTTGAGTACTTCACAGAGATCTGCATACTCCTGGGAGACCTAGCATAACTCGGGAGAGGCAGCAAGATTGCTGAAAGCCACTTGCCTCACACCAGAAATAGCAGCACCTCTGAGAATGAGATTGGGGACTCAGGTAGTTTAGGGAAGGTCTCCTGTGGCTCAGGAGAATGACAGAGAGACAAGCTGATTTGATCAATCAATGTGTGAATTATTCAGGGCTAGCCAAGGACACCCAATGATTAAGGGGAACTCAGGAGAGTTAATTAAGTGTAAACCCACTTGAAAGTGGAGGAATGTAGTGCATTGGCCCAGAACCTAGGGCCTAGTCCTCCCGTCTTTCGGATGAGACGTTAAACCGAGGTTTAATTGGCTTCATCACTCTGTCTCCTCTCCACCAATAAGCTGGTGTGTGGTGAGCGTTCTGGTGCAATATCAGAGAATCAGATAATCAATGGAGGTGTGGCTCACAGGCAGTGGAGTCTGGCAGAATAGCAAACTCTGCAACACTGTGTGTACATTGTGTGAGTTGAAGCAGTCGATAAGCAACCTCTGCTCCACTAACAGGGTGGTGGAAAACATTGGAGGGAGGAGTCTGTAACTCTTCTGGATCTACTTCCATGGTTCAGTCTTGCTGTCATAAAGGATTGACATAAGGTGTCTGAGGTGGGTCTTGAACCCACCTCAGGGAAAGTTACTTCCTACATTGTCCACTAGGGAAGACATCTTATGTAAGACCCATGTGCAGGAAAGGAAAGGCACAGGAAGCTCAGACAACTCAGAAGCAGATAATATTTACTTGAACTCCGCTTACAAATGCAAAACAAAAGATTGGTCATAGCTTTACAAAACAAAACATAGGCCACAATGGCAACAAAGAACCAACGCTTTTCTAGAATATCCAGACTTCAGGTAATCAATACAGGGTAGGCTCAAGCTCAATAGCTCAATGAAACTACCGAACTTAAATAGGAAAAGGTACAGATGGTAGAAATTTACTTGATGAGTAGTTCTAATGAAAGATTTCACAGCAGGTGGTGCCACCTAGTGGCTGGAAGAGTCGTTGCATAAGGGATCAAAAAGTGTTCTATAGATTAGATTAGATTCAACTTTATTGTCATTACACAAGCACAGGTACAAGGCAACGAAATGCAGTTTAGGTCTAACCAGAAGTGCAATTGCAGCAAGTGTAGGATATATACAATGGTTGCATAAGTGCAGGATATGGATCTGTACAGGATTTACAGGTAATATGTACAATGAATATTATCCCCTCTTTGAGGGGAGTGGGGGGGGGTGAAGGAGTCTATGAGGGGAGTGGGATGGTGGGAGGGTGAGAGGGGAGTCTATGGGGGGAGTGGGATGATGGGGGGTGAGAGGAGAGTCTATGAGGGGAGTGGGATGGTGGGGGGGTCTATGGGGGGGTAAGAGGAGAGTCTATGAGGGGAGTGGGATGGTGGGGGGTCTATGGGGGGTGAGAGGAGAGTCTATGAGAGGGAGTGGGATGGTGGGGGGGATGAGAGGAGAGTCTAAGAGGTGAGTGGGATGGTGGGGGGGTCTATGGGGGGTGAGAGGAGAGTCTATGAGGGGAGTGGGATGGTGGGGGGTCTATGGGGGGGTGAGAGGAGAGTCTATGAGGGGAGTGGGATGGTGGGGGGGATGAGAGGAGAGTCTAAGAGGGGAGTGGGATGGTGGGGGGTGGGGGGGGGGTGAGAGAAGAGTCTATGAGGCGAGTGGGGTGGTGGGGGGGTGAGAGGATTTTTTTAAACAGAGATCCCACGTTGATCAATTTAATGCATCTTTTTTGAATGAAACTATATTAAAAAAAAAACATCTGACCCCAAACATTTGAATAATAGTAAATTTGTGAATTTTAAATTTCTGTGTAAATCTTTAAAATCTCCTTTGTGTAGTTTCTGTCATTATATTTTCATCTGCATAAAAGTCAAGCAAAATGCTTTTCCTCTCTTTAATTTATCCTTGTACTCTGGCCATCTGTCTTGTAGTGTGTGAGTCAAATGACTATGTGCAAGTGCCAAAGCACTATATAATATCTGGTCTGGCATGGTTCTTAGTCTGTCATGTTCCGATCTAGAGAAAAAACACACACACTTACACTCTGACACACTTTCAATTGCACATCTGTCATACAATAATGGATCTGAGAGAGGAACCAGTACAAGAGTAGTTTTCATGCACAAAGCTCAAATCATTAATGTAAAATCAGGAATGGATATTTACTGGTTCAAGAGAATAATTTATACTTTAGGAATGGTGTCCAATTTCCTGTTGACGCAATGTATTTGAAGAATAAACTTTATTGTTTTGCAAATATTATACTTTAAAAGAAAAATGTACTGGAAAACATCCACTCTTTTATTTGATTGATTTTATTTATTTTGCTGTGTCTAATATATATGGTTGCCGGTAGTAGAAAATATGCACCAGTTGACTGATCATCAATCAGAACCTGCCAGTTCCGTTTTTTGTTTAATTTCATCCAATCTCTGTTCCGGACTTGCACAAAAATGCATCAAAATCATTTCCTAAAATGAGAACAGAGAGCAGAGAAAATACTGTATCAAGCAGAACGAGCTCACTTTTTTGATGCTCTGAAAGTTGGAAGAATTGTGATTATGGGGGGTTTAAATGGATGCATTTCTGAAAGGAACAGAGTGACTTTTTTATAAGTAAGGAGGTTGGCTTCAAGGACAAAAGGTTAGGAACAACTGACTGAGTCACTTTTCCTGCTGAGTTTAATTCAGCTCTAATTACTGATGAACGCAGATCAATAAACTAATTAAGGTCTTTGGGTTTGTAGAAAAATACAGGCAGGTGTGTTGGAGCGGGATTAGTACTAAACTACTGGAAAGTGGCTCTCCTGGACCAGAAATAAGAAATCCTGATGTAGATGTACACATGTGACCGGCCACATTTACTATACCCTGTTGGGTAAACAAAACTTTCTCCTGTCCAATCATGAAGATGTCAACTGGATAAAGGCTATTATTTCTAAACATTACAAGAACTAACAACAAGAATAAAAAATGAGAAACCAAGGAGGCTGTGGAAGGATGGGGCAAATTTGGATTTCTTTTAATATTCATCAGAGCATGCACAAATGCAAAAAGCTATTTACATTGAAGTATTAAAAGAGCAATAAATAAAAATTTAATAAATAAATAAATCATCAATTTCAAGGGTGAGAGAGAATGTGGAAAATGGTAATGAAAAATGTAAAATAAAATGATAAAGAATGTATTAAATTAATATGGGAAATAACAAAGGCTGGTGAAGGATGGGGTACATTTGGATGTATTATAATATTCAGCAAAGCACTGTTACTCATTTCACTTGCAAAAAGGGCATTTATATTGAGGTCTTAAAAAAAAGCAATAAATAAAATAAAATTAAATTAAAAAGGGTCAGAGAGAATATTATACACAAAACTATAAAGAATGTATTAAAAAAACATTTTACCAAATACAATTTATTAACAGAATTATTTTTAGATTTTACTGAATGTTTGTGTGTGCAGTGTGACACACTGCTTCATCACCTGCTTTTATATATTCCCGCTTGGGGCCTGGCAGCCACAGGACAAACTACACAAGCGCATGTATTCACACATGATAGCTGGGATTTTTGAGAAGTAGAGCACTTTCTCCTTGAGTGTTCTTTTACCCTTCTCCTCTCTGCCTCAGACATACACTAACACACAGACACACACGCACACCGTTATGCCTATCATTATGAGGTCGTTCTATTGGTGAATGTTTTGTTTTAATGAGCTAATGACATTTTCTAACCCTAACTCAAGCCCTAAACATATACCTAGACGTTTTACTCTCCATAAGCTTAATGATTTTTATATTGTACAAACTGTATATTCTATCCCCTTACGTTAGCACTAACTCTGAGCCCACTCTACCCACCAACCTACCCATGTTTATTAATCTATTTCCCTCGTGGGGATTGCTGGCTGGTCCCCACAATGTAGGTGATTTCGGGTTTTACAATGCTCATGGGGACATTTGGTCCCCACAATGTAATATAAACCTGTACACATGCACACACACATACATGTTCAACATCCATAGATGAGGCTATCACCTTGGAAGCGATATGAAGATCTGAGTGCTTTAGCTCAATAATATTAGCGATAGCTTCCATTTTGGGCTGCTATCACAGTAACATAACCTCCACACACACAGCAACATGCTAACTGGCTTTTGCTCAGCCCCTTTCCTTCCTCTCTCTTTCTTTTCTTTTCACTCTATCAATTCATTACAGTACCTAAACCCTCTGATTAATTCAAACGTCTTCCTCCAATGCTGTTACCAACACATCTCCGCCTGTTGTCGGATAATGTGCGTAATTTGGCTGGTGTATGCATGTGAATATGTGACATGCAGATATTTCTCTGGAGTCATCTTACTGTCATACTTACAGTGTAAAAGACTAGGTTTTCATACAGTATCATTTTAATAGTACGGGAAATTTCTTGCTCTTTTAATCAGGGGATACAGTGACCCCTTTAGGTAATCAATCACTTTATTTAAAGTTCCTGAATGCCAATTACAGTGGTACCTTGAGATACGAAATTAATCCGTTCCGAGGCGGCCTTCGTATAATGAGTTTTTCGTATCTTGGAACACATTTTACATGTAAAATGGCTAATCCGTTCCAAGTCCTCCAAAAACACCCCATTAAATTTCATAATAAAGCTAAATTGACCTATAAACAATGAAATAACGTAAAATGTCGAAGCTTACCTTTCGAGTGAGGCTATCTCCGAAAGTGACGGCAGAGGAGGAGGAGGTCAAACAGCAGATAACGTACGTATACTTAACTTTACGAAAACACATAAAAAATTTAAAGTTTCGGGTGCGGAGTGGCTGAGCTAAAGCACGCCAGCACGTACAGCTAAAGCTGCGCCTGCTCTCGTCCGTGTGTTTATGTCCGTGAGTTTTGATTTATTTTTTTAATAAAACCCTGTCCTCCCTGCAATTGAGTCCTCGCTCTCTCCTACCCTGACAGTACGTATAGAAGATGCATGATGGGAGGGATGCTGTCCATTTAGAGAGAAGGATCTCATGGCTTGGCTAGCATCAGGAACCAATGGGAGAGCAGGAGGATGGTGGCGAGTCTACTATAACTAAGATGGCGGCGTGCGGCGCGAGTTTCAAAATTGTTATGGGCCGAATCTCGGACTTTCAGAAACCTTTCGTATCTTGAAAACTTTTCATTTGTAGAGCAGTAAAATCTTTCGTCTTTGCTTTCGTAACTTGGATTTTTCGTAAGTTGAGCCTTTCGTATCTTGAGGTACTACTGTATGTTTAGAGTATTTTTTTGGGCAGCCTTGTGCTAAACAATGTATCCTACAAACTAAGCTTTCTTTTAATGAATGAATGGAAAATAATAAAAGTTCTGTGATTATTTACACCCCCATGATTTTCTGAACCTGTATATTGTAAAAAAAAAAAAAAAAAAAAAAAAAAAATTATATATATATATATATATAACTAAGTAATTTTACCAACTGCAACTTGATTTTTTTAAGTTACACAAGATAAAACGTGATTTTTATGTCAGTTTCATTAAAATTAAGTAAATCATCATATTCCAACTGGTTGTGATACTGCAATATATCTATATAGGGAGATAAAATCTGAGAAAACTAAAATGTGCATTACATAGTATATCCTATCCCTGGGAAAGCAAGAACTGATTAGAATGTCAATGTGTTCCTTGAATGCAATGTAAGTCGCTTTGGATAAAAGTGTCTGCCTAATGCATCAATGTAAGTGTAAAATTATGGAGCTTATAGAGTTTAGAGTGTAATGTGTGCAGTTTAGTTTTAAAACACAATGTCTGGTGTGAACACAGCAATTTTTTTTTAACTCTACTACAAAGTGGTATCAGGTGTTGTTGAAGGTGCTGTAAATTGAATTGATATACGTATATGTATATGAAAATATAATAACAATTTCATACTTTTCAGGGAATTTTAATTACAGACATTGCATCGACCACATAACTGCAACATTGTTGTGGTGTTTATCTTGTACATGTGGCAGTGTCTCTTAACCATCTTTCTGACATGACTTGAATGCTCCATATAACTTGGCACATTAGCCTAGAATTGATGTGCAGGTGTGCAAGTGTGAATATTTCATCTATTTAATGTTGCTCATCGAGACATATTTAAAACTTATTAATCTTGAGTCTTTTGTTTTTAAATGTGAAGCTGTTTCAGCACTGATGTCAAGCTTATCATTCATTTGTTATGAATAATCTTATCTAATGATATGCATCCATAAAATTCAATCTAATGAGTTGGATCTAATTAGGTAAAAAAAAATCTAATGAAATTAAATGATGAATCACAATGAATCACAACCATACATAGACTATATATTCTATTCCCCTAATTGTAACCCTACCCCTAAACCTACCATCACAGAAAACTAGGTTGCATAACTAGCTTCTCTCATTTAGCTTAGCATAGCTAATTCTCATTTGTCAATGTTAGTTAATGGATTAGCTAACACGACCTAGCAATATGCAAGTTAAAAACAAAAAAATACTGTACATTGTTAGTTCAGCAACTGTAGTTTTAGATCTGAAGCTGCTCATATATGATATGTATAACATTGAGCCCAGGCTGGTAGAAGATGCATGGTTGTGGCTCCACTCTGAGTGCCAGGACACAGTGAAGGATTCAGTTCTACAGAGCAGGAAAAACGATATGAAAGATAGATGAGAGCAGTTACAGTAAATGAAAGAACAGGAAGGAAAAATTTCTCTTAATGACATGTTTTTATATCCTCGTCAAATAGCGGCTGCTGGTTGAAGATGTATGAATGTATGAATGACTAGGTTACCATTGTATCCCCCATTCCCTGATGGAGGGAATGGAGACGTTATGTCAGAACTTTACTGACGCCAATGCACATTGGGGTGTGAGATTTGTAAACCTGAATGCTCAATTGCGATTGAACATTCTGTTTTTTGCTGAGGAGCCGAGGCAAGGCCACTTTCAACCGTGGCTCAGAACTACCCTTGTGCAGCTCTCATATTTCCTTGCTCTTTGTTCATCCTTCATCTACTATTATCTATTTTCTTAATTCATCCTTTCAGTTCTTTGTCTTTCATTCATCTCTCCATTCTATAGCTTGCTGGTTCATGACATCACCCATCTCTGACGTGCATTCACACAATTGGTTCGATTTCACACATGCAACAAAATTTTGCTGATTTGTACTGTTTTTTACCTCCTTTACCTCACACATTTGTATCAAATTACGCTCACCTAAAGGATTTTAAGGAACACCTGTTCAATTTCTCATTAATGCAATTATCTAATCAACCAATCACATGGCAGTTGCTTCAATGCATTTAGGGGTTGGTCCTGAACCCCTGAACTCCAAACTGAATGTCAGAATGGGAAAGAAAGGGGATTTAAGCAATTTTGAGCATTGTATTTCACAATCTGCTCAGTTACTGGGATTTTCACGCACAACCATTTCTAGGGTTTACAAAGAATGGTGTGAAATTGTGCCTTATTGATACTAGAGGTCAGAGGAGAATAAGCCGACTGATTCAAGCTGATAGAAGAGCAACTTTGACTGAAATGACGTTACAACCGAGGTATGCAGCAAAGCATTTGTGAAGCCACAACACACTCAACCTTGAGGCAGATGGGCTACAACAGCAGAAGACCCCACCGGGTACCACTCATCTCCACTACAAATAGGAAAAAGAGGCTACAATTTGCACGAGCTCACCAAAATTGGACAGTTGAAGACTGGAAGTCTCGATTTCTGTTGAGACATTCAGATGATAGAGTCAGAATTGGGCATCGTTTAAGTGCCATGGCCTACCTGAGCATTGTTTCTGACCATGTCCATCCCATTATGACAACCATGTATCCATCCTCTGATGCTACTTCCAGCAGGATAATCCACCATGTCACAAAGCTCGAATCATTTCAAACTGGTTTCTTGAACATGACAATGAGTTCACTGTACTAAAATGGCCCCACAGTCACCAGATCTCAACCCAATAGAGCATATTTGGGATGTGGTGGAACGGGAGCTTCGTGCCCTGGATGTGCATCCCACAAATCTCCATCAACTGCAAGATGCTATCCTATCAATATGGGCCAACATTTCTAAAGAATGCTTTCAGCACCTTGTTGAATCAATGTCAAGTAGAATTAGGGCAGTTATGAAGGCGAAAGGGGGTCAAACACAGTATTAGTATGTGTTCCTAATAATCCTTTAGGTCAGTGGTCCCCAACCCCCGGTCCGATTTCGCGGACCGGTCCATAGATGAAATGGTACCGGGCCGCGAAGCGCCTTCGCGGACTGGTCCGTGAGCTGCTGCAAACGGCTGCAAGCGGCTGTGGCGCTGTGCCTATGGAGGCGTTTGAACACTCTCGCTTGCGCTCGCAACCCCCCCCCCCGTCAACAATCTCGAGCGGGCACCGGTTCGCGGCAAAATTATCAGACGTTTACCGGTCCGCGGTACAAAAAAGGTTGGGGACCACTTCTTTAGGTGACTGATATTTTAAGAATGGTGACTATAGTTGTATGGGAAAAAAACTGAGACATTTCTCAAAATATCTTTTTATGCTCTAGAGAAGAAAGAAAATCACATAAGGGCGAAGTATCAAAATACTATAGTATTAGATGTTTGTTGATAGTATTAGGTAAATATGGTTACATTTACATTTAACTGATATAAACATGAAATTGAAACCAACTAACATGCCTCTTCATTTTAGAAGTCCACACAATATTACTGCAATGTATATTAGTAGTGCTTGAAGTGGAAAATAAAATAAAATGTCGGTACTCCCCCTTAAAAAACATTTCATATATTGTCATATTCAATAATGTTAATGTAATACAATGTAATGCAAGTGGCTAGATTGGAAATATGTTTTATCTGCTGTATTTTAAACCATTCCTTTTTTTCTGTTTTAAAAAAACAAACAAAAAAACAGTACATGAATCTATCACTTTGACACTTCTATAATTCAAAGTGACATCAAAAACCACAAATCCTTTTACTTGAAGGCTATAAATGTCACAAACAGCTGCTGGGTCATTATTTAGTATAATGAAATATCTGCATGATGTTTCGCTGTCTCTGTCATTCCCTCTGATAAGCAGTTTAAATCAGTGCATTGACTGAGTGCTGTTTGTCATTGTCACGCATATTAAGCTTTGTTTGTTCTTAGTTTCTGTTTTCATGGACTTTTGGTTTTTATTTTGAATCACGTGTTTATTTGTCTAAGGTTCCTGCCAGTCATCAGTTATCGTAGACTCTCGTAAATCACCTGTTCGTTTATCATCTCATTATCACTGTGTATTTAACTGTGTAGGTTAATATTTTCAATTATTTTTACAGTGTGATTTGTGTCTTTAATCATTTCTGTGCATGATGTTAATAAAAGGCCACATCCTCAATTCTACGTTTTAATTTAAATATGTAATTTTCAAAATTAAAATACTTATTTTTAAAGTGTCTTCACATCCTGTTTTCATTTTGGAAAAACAGTAGTCCGATGAGGGGTGAATGCAGCGAAAACTGTCTCGAATCACTCCTGCATCACATTATGTAAATTACATTTATGACAAAGAACTGTAGATGCTGATATCATTACAATCTATTGATAAACACACACTGACAAGATAAAGTGCAGAAGTGATCCCGACAACATGTGAGAAGTGCTGGTGTGCAAGAAAAAGCTTAAAATATAGAAATCAATGGGCATTTTCGACAGATTCAGTGTGTTCCGATTCATTAAATCACCTTCTCTGGTGTTTATGGCAGGCTGTGATAAATCACACTAGAGATTTCAAACTTTGAAAGAGTCACCCTCCCCGCTCTGTTTTGTCCTTCTCACTTGTGCTCTTTTCCCCTCAGGCCATTAGTCAGCAGTTCTGTGTTGGTGTGAGAGAATCCAGTGATTTTACAGTGTGTTTGCTGTGTGTCAGTTGTGTGTGCGTGTTTGTATTCAGATAGATGGATGACCTCTTGCTTAACGGCTGATGGAAGTAACCTCTATTCGCTTCTATGGGGTTGATATACGAGTGAAACCGGTTCACCTTCTGTGTTCTTGCCTCTGGGTGACTTGCTTCCTCCAGGCGCCACACCACAGCTGGCCACAACGACACCACTGTCTGTGTGTGTGTGTGTGTGTGTGTGTGTGTGTGCACTGTAGGGTCACGGTCAGGTGTAATACCAGCCATTATTTCACTCTTCACTATCTGCATGATTGTACACCCGAACAGATGTCTTGTGTTTCAGAGGGCCGATGTAATTAAAGTTTGTCCTCATCTGATCTCAACCATTAAACATTTACAACAGAAACATGCATCTGTGACACCTGTGCCTCTTTCCTTCTTTACAGTGCAGCAGTGACTATGCTCCAGTGTGCGGATCTAATGGCGAGAGCTATGAGAACCACTGTCTCCTGCGGAAAGATGCCTGCAAATTGCAAACAGAGGTGCTGGTGGTGTCAGACGGTGCCTGCCCTGTCGGTACGTCCTACGGCAATCATTAACACTTTTTATAAGAAGTTTGTATTTGTTAATGCATTAGGTAACAGGAACCAACAATGAACAATACTTCATTTCTAAATACTCCCATACTAATACATTTTAACATTTCAAGTTGTATAAATTTACATTTGCTAATGTACCTTGTGTTTTTTTAATTAACTTTAACCTAGATTGATAAATGCGAATAAAATATAGTTCGTTAACAAATTGTACCTTATTGTAGTCGTACCAAATTGTTAAAAAATAGACCAAATCTTCCAGTGAAACAATCTAAACGACGATACAAAAATCATCAACTCTTTCAATAAGATTCTATTTGTTAATGCTTTAGGTTTGATGAATCAACAATGAATAATACTTTTACAGCATTTATTAATGTTCATGTTAAATTCTATGTACTCTCACTAATAAATTGTTCACAATTCAAGTTGTATACATTTATATTTGCTAATGTATTAAGAAAAAACTATATTTTTATGAATTAACCTATAACATAGATTTCATAAAATGCAGAATATTTTTAAATATTGTTCTTTAATGATTATTAATGTTAACTGATTGTATCTTATTGTAGTTTTACCAAATCTTTATAAAATAAAAAATTGTTTTGTATTGTTGTTCAGTAAAACTAAAATTTAAGAAGTAAATCAGCCATAAAGATTTGTTTTCAGAGAATATCGTTTACTGAGTTTATCTTTTACAACTTTATCTTTTTTTCTTGGCTCACAATGTACCCAAAACATAAGTTTAAGCAGTATGATTCATGCCTTTGAACATGAAAACAAATGTGTTAAGATTGTGGGAAAAAAAGGTTTTAAGGGTGTATCAAATATGTATAGAGTGAAAGACAAGACAAAAATCCTGTTTGGGTTACAATATTGGCTTTTAAACAGAGATTTGACATCAGTTCAATTCCACATCATAAAAATTAATCATTTGTGGCCAGATGTTTCAGGGAAGTGAACTTTGAATGCAGTTTCCCAACCAGCAAACAATGATGTCCCTACCAACAAAGTTTGGGAAGAGCATGTTCAAAGGATCAATGCAATCAACTCGTCATCAGCAATAATTACATCTCATTTTATCAGCATGAGAGGAAGCGTGTATATATAGACATATTCGACTCACCTACATCTCCCGACAATTTCCGACATCTCTCCACCACCCCGACCCCTCACTCTTGGTTGTTCCTGTCACAGCCAAAAATGCGGCGGGAGTGCTCTGGGTTCAGACAGCACGCAAATACTGTACGCATAACATTTACTGAATGTATATCTTTCATAATAAAATTTCATTAACGAATTGAACCTCGGTCGTTTTGTACATTTGAAGAACTGGTGTTCGCTAAAAAAGCAATAAGGATTGCATTAGGCTCAGATTCACTCTAATTTCATGCATAGGCATTTTAGCTTTGCCAATAAGTGCCAAAAAATTTAAAGATACAATTAACTGTAAACTTCCATTAGTAAGGAGCGCTGATATATCCACATGCCCCTGATGCTCAGAGGTGCAACATTCCACAGTTAAACATCCAGTTCAATCTAAGTTCTGACTTATGGCAGTACTCGGGTTCCTTAGAGCCACACCATAGAGGAAATAACACAATTATAAGTTAAAATAATCATCATTCACTTTTGGCTAATGACTAGTGAGAGTGATGAATGTGCCTGGTGTTGAATGAAATACAAAACGACAAAGTTGGTTCTGAATGTTAATGCTGATAATGACACTTGTGACACTGGGATGTACTCACTGGCCACTTTATTAGGTACACTTGTTCTACTTCTTGTCAATGCAAATATTTAATCAGCCAATCACGTGGCAGCAATTCAATGCATTTAGGCATCTGCACATGGTCAAGACATTCTGCTGAAGCTCAAACTAGGCATCACGATTTGAGTGACTTTGAACATGGCATGGTTGTTGGTGCCAGATGGGCTGGTCTGAGTATTTCAGAAACAGTTGATCTACTGGGATTTTACACACAACCACTAGGGCTTACAGTGATTTGCCCAAAAAAGAGACACTATCCCGTGAGCCGCAGTTTTATGGGTGAAAATGCCTTGTTGATGGGACAATAGAAGATTGGAAAAATGCTACCTGGTCTGATGTGCCTTGATTTCTGCTGCGAGGTTCAGATGGTAGGCTCAGAATTTGGTGTAAGCATGGATTCATGGTGTAAAGGTGTGTGTAAATATTTTTTTTGGGACACCTTGGGCCCCTTAGTACAAACTGAGCATTGTTTAATTCCACAGCCTTAAAAAAAAGTATAGATAATCAAATATATAGATACATTGGTCTTCAAAGACTTTAATGACAGATGTTTGAGTTCATATTAAAATCTCTGTGTTTTGATTGTGGACATTTTGAGAAATCTTTATGACATTAGAGAGATTGCTTCTGAATTTCCTATGAGATTTATAGCAGAAACACCTGTTGTTGCAGATCTTCTTGCATGCGGCTAATGTGTGTGGTGTGAAACAGGCCGTAAGGATTTAAATAAAAGCTGAATTTATTCCTGAAAAACATGAAAAATGTACATTTTAAAAATGTTATACATTTGCAAAGACATTTCATACAGGTTACAGTTTGTTTTGCTCAGTGACACAGGTGAGATGTAGGTTTGATTGACATTCTGACAGTCTGACACTTCAGGTGATATTGAGATGGCAGCCAATTCCAACCCATCTCACCTGGACAATATTACACTGGGAGAGAGAAAGAGAAACAGAGCAGCGTTGACAGCAGTCACCTGTGAAGATACTGACACTGAAATTGAATTTTGATTCTTGTTTGTTTTCACTACTTCACCCGTCGTTTTTGTCTCTCGTTTCAGCTTTAGGAAGGCTATTCAGAAAAGCTCAGGGTAACCGCAATCGGCTCGTGTACTGGTATAATAGCAAATGACTTTGTTCCAGCTCTTTCCATTTTTCTCACACAGATACACACTTATACTGATTAGAGGTGACTTCCTGTGAGAACACAGGAATACACACATGCACGCGCGCGCACACACACAAACAAACAAAATGTATTTTGGTCCAGTTACAATGTCCTCTTTTTGTCCTCTGTTTCTCGTCCAATTTTTGTCATATTTTATTAAATGAGAGAGCTGGTTAGTTTATTCAAGCACAAAGATAAATTATATTATAATAAATATCTTAAATTCAGGTGTAGTTGTAGGTTTTAGAAAATATTTGTAGTCATTGATAAGCTTACAATACTGTTGAAAAGTTTCAGTCATTAAGATTGTTTAATAATATTTCACAATATTACTGTTTTACTTATTTTGCTCAAATAATTGTAGCTTGGTGAGCCTAAGATGTTTCTTTCAAAAACAGACCACCATCTTTGGAACAGTAGTTCCTTGGAACATGGAATTAGTTCATTTATTTTCCTGTCAAACTGTAGAGTCCAAATAATGTTATTTCTTATGTGTCATAATTTAATGAATGTTTTGGGGGAAAATAACAGGTAACTGGTCTGCGCATATGTGTGGGTTAATTGCTACGATTCAAAATTCCTGTTTCATCAGCTTATTTGGAACAGATTTGGAACTTATTAGATTTGGAACAGGCCACAATTCCCATTTTAAGTTGGGAACACAGACATTAGATGTGTTTGAAACAAACTGCTTTTCAGGCTAAGGTAATTTTATGTTTGATGAAACATATATAACAAAAAACAGTGGCATGTAGAGTCCCATCCATGGTAGAAAAACATCCATCTGTGTGTGATGCGGGGCTGTTCAGAGGCAAGGACAGTAATCAGTGTCAAGTAAAGTGGGCTATATTTCCTCACAGACCACAAATCATTGTGTGTGCTATATGGGTGTACACAAATCTGAGTGTGTGTTTGGAGACAGAATAAACACAGGTCACACTGTTCTCAAATTGATCACCCATTACTTGTAAAGAAGAGAAAGATAGCGGGAGGTAGTTATAAATCAGACCCTGTGTGTGTGTGTGTGTGTGCTTGTGTGCTGAGGAAGGGGCAAAGCTGAAGGAAGATGGAATCGGAAAAGTCATCATTAGTATAATCCATCAGAACATGTAGACGCTCCCCACAGAGCAGTTTGAGAGACAGACAGGCAGAGACAGAGAGAGAGACAGTCTGATGTAATACCAAAAGGACAAACCCAGACAAATAATTTGGCTAATTATGGAAGATCATGAGTGCAGCGGGATTGGTATGATCAACAATGGGAATGAGGAATGATCTGGAGAATGAAAACACAGATTGAAGATGGAAAAAATTAGATGCTGAATACATAGAGCCTCTGTCTCTCTCTTTCTATTTCAGACAGCCGAAGTGTCAAAGGTTCAGTGTAATGTGGTCCTGTAATTGAGTCCCTCATTAAAACCACAGCCTCATGAATATGAACGAGCTCAGCCTCATCTGCATACTTCCGACTATTTGTGTTACCTGTGACCCTGCAGGGGACCCAGAAGTTTGGGAAAGAGAAAGAGAGTAAGTGAGAAACTGAAAGGGTGAGGAAGGGGACACTGCAAAATATGGTTTTCTTAATGTTGTTTTATTTTGTCTTGTTTTTTTAAATACCTGTGTGTTGTATTTACATGATTTAATCATTTGAATTGATTAGTTTGCACAAAAATAGACTCAAAAATTAATTTACACAAAAACAGGTTCATAGTATCACAAAACTGAATTATAAAATTGTTTTTGCTAGATAACAATTTGTTATCCCAACTGAGAACAAAAATACAGTCTTTAATAGATCCACAGTGAACATTCAGGATGTTGCAGGAGAAATGGCCAATCCAACCATGGCCAATACCAGACAAAGGAACAGAATAAAACTCAGGGCTTTAATACATGGGGAATGTAATCAAGGTGAAGGTGTGTGGAAAGGAACACAGTTAATGTTACATTATACATTAAATATGCACCAAAGCTGCATTTATAAATAGTAGTGCTGTACTGGCTCTATCCATTTATGTTGACTTTCCTATATCCTCCTTATGGAATGATTCTATTAATTAAATTAAATGCTTTTTAAAAAATTAAATTCTCATTTATATTAATAATTTAATTGTTTGCCATCTTCATAGAATACACTTTAGAATATTTATTATTATTAATGATTAGAGTTGAGCCGGATACTCGGCTGAAACAAGTATCCGGTACGGATAAAGCGTTTTTGCCGAGTACGAGTATGATATGAGTAATACGAGTCAATATCTGTGCTCGGATTGAATAAAAATCCTTATTGGATAGCTGACTGCGCCTGCGTTCTGCGTTCCCCTACACATACAGATCTGCTGTCCCGCCCTGCTCATTCACACGCAGAACACTGAGTAGAGAACAGCGCTCTTTCTCTCTCTGTCTCTCCCTCAGTCAATCAGGTTCGCGGGTCTTTTCCGTTAACGTTTAGGGTTTCTTCAGCTTCAGGTTTGTTTGTAGTACTCATTAACCAGTAGAGTTCTGGTAAACGTGGGGTTTGTTCAGACGTGGTGCTTGGTAGAATGCGACTAGCATTGCGTCTCTGCCTGTCGGAGATTTTTTGCTGGCTTTTTTTTTGGTTACTGCTGACTCTAACCAGTTTTTTGACTTCACGCAAAAAATAAAGTAATTAGTGGTATAAAAACTATATTACAAATTAATTAGCTACACGCACACTCTTCCACCCCCTCTACCGCCCCCACCCCCCGCTGGTCATTTTAAGTTTTTTTTTTTTTTTTTTTAAACGTCTTCTGGCCTTAACCAGTTATTTAACCCATAAAAATTGCATGATTAAAAATAACATACTGGTTAAAGCCCCGCCCATTTCAAGACAACCCACCCACTTCCGGGTTAAATCCCACCCACTTCTGTGTTAGGCCCCGCCCAGTCCCAGTACAGATACAGATAATTCATATTGTTAACAGATACAGATAATGCTGTACTCACTCATCCCTATTAATGATATGTTAATTCATAAAACCAGCCTCGTATCTCAAGGAGGAGCAGGAGCATAAAATGAGGAGTGACGCCAGTGATTGATGAGAGAGGACCAGGCCCGGACTTTTACACTGAGTTTTGTTCGTGTATGTAGTTGTGGCGGACTGTTGTTTATTTATTTGAGTATTAAAAGTTGAAAATTGAAATGTTTGCCGGTTCCCACCTACTTCTTCCCCGAACAAAGAACTGTTACAATCTGCAAGAAAGCACATCATTGCTAAAGCACCTCTGCTAATCCTGCAGCCAATGAGATTGCCTGCTTAACATTTAAATAGTCTGGTTCATTGTTTGGTGTAAGCTTTTCATGCAGCATGTTTTCAAATGTCCTCTGAAACCCTCCCACCTCCCCAAGCTCCACCTGCCTAGATCTGCTTCAAAACATAACTTATGTACGTCTATTTATGTGGCAGCGTAGCAGACTAATGTTATAAAACGATTCCAAGAGATGATGATTTAACTAAAATGATTTAACTAAAATTAATACATTTGTAATAATGACCAGCTGGCTGTACATATTCCTTACTTAGAAGGGTTACGATTATTTACGGACCAACAAGACAAGTATACTGATTAAGAAAAGTATTTTTGCAGTGGAGCAGGAGAGAATTCGGCACAGTTCAGAATTAAAGGAATAACACATTAAGGCCTCGCCTTCCTGTGGCCATCTCAAACGAAGATTTATATTTGTTCTGGGCGGGGAATAATTGGTGGGGTGATTGATGGGAGGGCACAGAGCTATAAGCTGCTCCTCTCCATCATAACAAATTGATGAATGTCAGATTTTCCCAAAGCTGCCGTCAAGCCCATAGGCGGATGGCGAGAAAGACTGAGAGCAAGAGAACATAGTGCAGTCTAGTCATAGCAGCTGTGCCCTTGAACTTGAGAGAGAGAGAGAGAGAGAGAGAGAGAGAGAGAGAGAGAGAGAGAAAGTGGGGTTATCTGGGGCTACTTTTTGTTTTCACCTCAAATGAAACCACAAGAACTCCATTATTTATAGTTTGAGAGGTACAGTTGTAGCCGAGGGGCAGATTTATTAGTGTTAAATATTGTAAATGAGATGACAGCTAGCCTCCCTCTTCTGCCTCTGTAATGTATACATTTCCCTCTATAGTTTCGTATTCTTTCACACACTAGTTCTCAGTTCTAAAGATCAAATATATTGGGCTCATAAAAGCTCAGTTTAAGTCTCGGGAATGTTATAGAATGGAGGAGGTTAGTGTTCCATAAATGCCTCTTTTAAGTAGGGCTGAGGAAGAAGTGCACTGTGGCACATTGTCTTTGGTTTTGCATGTTGTCTGTGAATTTGCTTCTATTGTTCTCCTCTGCTCTGTCTGTGCAACCTTCACTGACTCAGATAGAGCTGTAAAGATTCATAATAGATAAGGTGGCTGTTGGGGAAATGGCACAACAGGTGAATTTGTATTTGTAATCTAAGCATGCACTAAACAGAATGAAAAAAGCCACCTGGCAGGCAACATTCTGAAGATTTTTCTGCCAAAGAACCAGCCAGTTATTGGAAGAGACCATCTACCCTACCAAGTGGCAGTTTTATGTGATGTATTTAGAGGCAGGTAAATAGACTAAATTTATGCTTAATTGTCTAAAATACATTTTGATTTATAAGCTCTTACAAGTGGTATTGCGCTAATCTGTGGGTGTTAGGGAGGAAGGGATGGATATTTACATAATACAGTGGAGTTCACTTATCTCGAGTCACGGTTAACTAGCCAATACTATTATGTCGACGTTTTTGAAGTGGAACCGCCAAACTCCCTATTTGTTTTAGTATTTTCTTGTGGGTTATGTTGATTCTGTTATGTTGCTGAATCCTAGTATCTCGAGCAAAAACAAGGGACATATACGCCACTTCACATGGTTATGTCGTGACTGAGAGTTCACTGCGTATGCGCTGAGTTCGTGTTGCACGCAGCAGATCCGCCCAGATGCAGGCAGAGCAGGAGATGTTCACTCCTCCACGTGCAAATGAATCGTGCATGTCCGGCAAGCCGCCGCTGGCTGATTACGCAATGGCAGTACGGGATGTCAAATGTTCTTTGTCTAAAAAAAAAATTTAATCACTGCACAAATATAAATCGCTGCATTTGTTTGACTCACACAGCCTCAGTCACGTACTCTCGTCCACTGTGTGTGTGTGCTTGCAATGTTGGAGAATATAATTAAAGGTTTGTATCGAGAATCAAAGGTGTTTTTTATTGTATACTGGTAAATCTCTGCTGTTAGTTGGTGCACAAATGCCTTTTGTTGTTAGCAAACATATACAGTGTATGTGTATTTTTATAGCATGCTGATCGCTTCATCTAATACATAGATATATTGGGTATAGGATATCTCGCTAAACGGTTATCTCGACGCTTTTTTGCAACCCCCGAGGCCGTCGACATAACCAAACTCCACTGTATATGTTTCGCTATATAAAATGGGTAAATATAAATAAGATGCAATGAATAATCATAATATTTAAATTAAATTGTGATTGTCAATTTAGCTTCAGAAGATTTATTAGCTGACATTGTATGGATTACCATTGTGTTCGCTTTGTGTGGTTTATGAAGCGTCAACTTTTGGACTCCCATATACAATACTTGCTCTCAAAAAATCTTCATCTGTGTTTATCTGAAGATAGGAATTCTGGTGAGAGAATGTTTATTTTTGGGTGGAGTATCCTTTTAATATCATTTTGATACCAATTTGACATTATGTCTCTCTTTTTATTATTAATTAAACTACAGCATTTTTATTTTTTAAAAGAGGGCTCAAATTGCAACCACATTAATTTGAATAAAATGAAAATGCAACCGAACTTGACAGCCAGTAATCAATAAGCATGGCTGAGTAGATGATGACAGGATTTTCAATTTAATGCAAATGATTTGCAGAAACAGCAACTCGATTAGACAGATTTTAGAGGTGTGAACGGTTTTGACACATTTTGTATCTATGAGTGTGCAATCCAATTACCAAATATATTGTGTGTTTGTTTGTAAGTTGTATTCGGAATTGGCTCAAAAACACAACTCAATCCGTTTGAATGGACATGACACTTCTATTCCTGACCATCTGTTTTTCTGTTTTGTAGATGCTGGCTCTGGATCAGGGGATGATGGTAAGTATTTTCAGCTCATCTCTAATTAATATGGAGCGATACAATAATGATCTCATGTTTCGCTTTGTCTGTTCACATCCGCACACACATAGATGCTCATACTGAGTTCGAATGACAGCAGCTTCTGTCCGCCTCTCTTGATAGATGAGAATATGCCAGCGGTACTTATGAAGTGAATCTAGGATGAAGAATATCACTCTAGAGCATGGCTAATTAAAAAGAGATACAGGATGGGGTGATGGGAAGATCTAGACAAAGAAAAATGGAAGAAAGAGAGAGTGAGGGATGGATGCTCTGAAGTGAGGGAAACATATCTATTCTGAAGTATTAGAAAAGTTTGACTGATCAACTGGGAATGAATGTGAAACAAGGAATGGAGAAAGAGAAACTGTGAAATAGTAGTCATTTTGCTATATCATGCCAAATCATTGCATGTTTATATCAGAACATAATTAGCATTTTTGATCAAGTTTTGATAAAGTGATGACACAAAAAGTCATCTGAAAATTGTTCCTGTTATTACTCCCTGTACATTCATACATTCAAGGTCAAGTCAAGCACATTACATTCTGAAATAAAGGATTAAATGCACTTTTGTTTTAGATACTGCTCTATTTCAGCAGTATCTACTATGTATACGGCACACAGTTATTGTAAGCAGGGAATACACACACTTTCAGAAAAAAAGGTACAAAAGCTGTCACTGGGGTGGGACGCTTTCAAAAGGAACTAATATATGGACCATTCAGGTCCTAATTTGCACCTTTAAAGGGTTGTTCATCCTAAAATGAAAGACCTATTATACGCCTTTTTAGTAGTTGTAATAGAAGTCCCAGGTGTTGCCTAAATGTGTCTGAAGTTTCAGCTCAAAATACCCCACAGATCATTTATTATACCATGTTGTAAATGCCCATTTTTAGGGTTTAATGCTGTTTTCTTGCATGTATCTTTAAATGCAAATGAGCTGATGCTTCCCGCCCCTTATCCAGAAGAGGGCGGAGCCTATAAAGCCACAGTTAACATTTTTGAGTGCACACATTCGTAGCCTGCACACAGAAAGCTGGCTGTCAGTTCTCTTTCAGGACTTATTGTACTTAAACAACCAAAGAAAAACAAATTACTCACTGCTCTTGATTGAATAACATTAGCAGTTTTAATAAGAATATATCTAACCAGACATTTGACGGTAGTCATTGACTTCCATAAAACAAAAACAAAACAAAATGGCTGCCATCAAATGTCTGGCTACAAACGTTCAAAATATATTTTTGTGTGTTCAGCAGAAGAAAGAAACTTGTATAGGTTTGCAACAACTTGAGGGTGAGTAATTGATGACAAAATCTAAATTTTTGGGTGAACTATCCTTTAACTTGTGACAGATTTTGTATCTTTTTTTGAGCATGCAGATGACCAGCCAAATTTGCCTTGCCAAAATGTCCTCTATCTTCTACAATGCAGTGGGCTCTGATTGACTTTCCATTCCCAAAATCAACGATAATTACAGTCAAATTGCAAAATTCACGACATTTTTACACAAAAAAAGCAAAATGCTAAATAAAATGTTTTTATTTTCATGATATCCATGTTTTGAGGAATATTGCCTACTGCTGTCTTCAGTGCAGATAGAGTTAAGGAAAGCCAATTGTACAAGGTTGCTAAACTGTAAATACTGCAGTAAGAAAGCAGTAAGTGCACACAGTAAATAGTGAAAACATTTATTTGAGCTTGGAATAGAAAAAGGGCCTGGTAAGAAATAGGAAAGGAATTAAGCAATCATCGAACATTGCTTCATATGAATTACTCAAAGCACTGAATTAAAAAACTGGGTTGCTGTTGGAAACAATAAGGCAAATATAACTAAATAAAAGGAAATTATGAGGACTTCTAGATCTGCTTATAAAGACATCATTAGGATGTGCAAAAATCACAAATTTAAGACCTGTAATTGCATTCATCGCATGATTTTTCTGTAATCGCTGGCTGTGCATCAAAAGGTCATGGCACACAGGTCAGATTTAAAATTGTTTGAACTTTGAATGACGCATTACAACGCTTGACTGGCACACTGCCACTGGAGGTAATAGCTGATGTTTCTCTCTTAGAGTACTATTTATTGGGCAATGCTGATGTGAGTCATGTGAAAGAGCCTTTACTGTGAGACGTGCAGCTGTGCTTTCTTTTTTTACAATTACACTAGGATTTTTGTGTGCCCCTATTATGCTATTTTAAAGGTTCTTAATCTTGTTCATACAATAAATGCATTCATACATGCGTCAAAGCTTTAATTTTCTCATTATGTAAATTGAACATCACCTCGTTTCACAAAAGCTTATTGTTTACATGCGTTTTTTTAAGAATTGCGTAAACAATTCATTTAAAACTGTTGAAGCAGAATTAGCAGCGAAAGCAACTCATTTCAGTATATGCACATGCTCTCTGAAAGACTGAACTGAACGGAGTGCTTTTTGCTGACTAATTGGGATTGAACAGTTAAACACACATACACAGAATGCATTGGATATTGGATTTGCGCAGTCAGTCTTAAAGTGACAGCATCCTAATTTACCTGCTGTCGTTATTAAAAAAAAGAAAATCACTCACTGCTTTTGACTAAATCAATTTTGTAACTTTAATAAGAACAAATTTATATTTACAGTGTTTTTTAGACATTTGATTACTTTCTAGTATCTAGTGCTTGAAGTTTTTCAGGTAGTTTTTTTTTTTCATTTGTGTTTTTGGTCTATTGTTCATTTACATTTGGCAGACTATTCAGTTCTTGATTTTTTTTACTTAAGCTAGTATTAGTTTTTTGTGTTTTTGTGATATCAAAATTGGTGACAAGAATTATGAAATTTCAATGTTATAAAAAATTCTTAAAAAAAATATTTAAAGCAAAAATAAGTATATCATTATATATATATATACAGTAATATTGTGAAATAATTTTTATATATTTTAGAAAGTAATTTATTCTTGTGATGACGAAACTAAATATATGTTTAGTTTTGTCATCACAAGAATAAATTACTTTCTAAAATATATAAAAATAATTTCACAATATTACTGTATTTAAAATAACTGTTTTCTTTTTTGAATATATTTTAGAAAGTAATTTATTCCTGTGATGACAAAATTATACTGTCACTTTTGATCAATTTAATGTATCCTTCCAGAATAAATGTATTAATTTATTAAAAATAAAAAATTAACAATGTATTATAACACAAAAATGGTTAACCACACACATTTTCTCAACTGTTGTTGAACAGCTATTGAGCCACCCTGCCCATCACAATATCTGATCAGGAGTGGATAAACAGAGACTGAAAAAAATAAAAATAAAGAGAACAGAACAACAGAAGAATGTGACTCAAAGAGCAAAGAACAGGAAATTGAGGATGAGAAGAAAAGAAATGAAATAAGAGATGATGCAAAACGACAGCAGATAGATAAAAGCACCTGAAAGCCATACAAGAGCGAGAAAGCGAAGAACAAGTGAACAAATGTAGCCACTGTGGGAGAGAAATAGCAAAGGGCAGGAAGAGAGACGGATGGAGGGTGTGTAGCCGCTTAGAGACAGATCGGTGTTGCTCAAGAGAAGAGTTTAGCTTGAAGAAAACATTGCCACTCCTCCAGTAGGATCAAACATGTTTTAATGTCTGAGTGTAAATCATTGATGAGCACTGGCTCATATATTCTGAATCACACACATTGCACAGTCAGAGCCAGATATGCTCTATCGACGTGGAAACAACACTTCCTTCATGCTCTGCCTCACTTAAGCAAGCAGCGATACACAAAAATCTTCAAAGACACACACATAAAAGTAATGACAAAAAAAACACCTACTATTTTATGAATACTAAATTTGGAGACACTGCTATTTTTTAAATAGTATGAATTAGACATATTAGTACACAGTTACTAATTAAAGAGACTAAATTTTAAATAAGTTATTGAGCACAAAAAACATCTGTGTTCAGAACAGAATGTTCTCTGAGTAGCCTATAATAACGATTTATATTCACAGCTGTTCAATTTGACGATCACAGGAAGTTGTGGTACACCCTAAAAAATCAGATTCATCGTACAACATGAAGAACTGTTTTGAAAATGTGATTATTTTGAACAAATACTACTATTCTATGCAACAGCAAGAACGTGATGCATCTTAGCCCATTGCTAATCTCTCCATTTTAGCATAATTGTTTTGTCTGGCTTTTATTAGCAACATTACACACCATCCCTGACTTCCTGAATCTGAATGTGATCACAAAGCAGCAGCTCAGTCCTGACGTATTCCATAATGTGTGGAAAATCAGGCCCTTCTTTTACACCCACTCAAACTAGCAATTTTTTGTTCAGGCTAAAAGCTGCTGCTTGACCCATATTTAGCCTTTAGAAGTCCTCACATGCTATGTTTACTCAGATCTTTTTATTTACTGCCAATTGCTGCTCAAGCATGGCAAATTTGCAATTAGCGCCGACCTAATTGAAGTGTTTTAGTCACATGCGCTATTAAAGCTTAGATTTCATTGCAAATACACACCAAACACTGTTTGATTCTTTGGGGCATGAAACCACTAAGGTGAGGCTTTATAAACTGGTAGTAAAGTCAGATTTTCATGCTGGCAAATGCTAACAGAAGAGTCTCTGGCTGTTTGCATCAATGACCCATCACAAATACGCTTTTATTTTGTAGAGGGGTAAATTGGCTGATACTGCAGTCAGAGAGCTGGTCGCCAGCAATAATCAACCAATTATTTAACCATACACTTTATGACTACATATGGTCGTCTAGAAATCCCTGACATTCAAAGATTCACTTCCTATAGGTTTTCATACACTTTTTCAGGAACACTTTACAATAAGGATTCATTATTCATCATTAACTACATTAGTTAACACAAACTATGAAATAACAATACATCTACATTTACATTTATGCATATGGCAGATGCTTTTATCCAAAGCCCTTACATTGCATTCAAAGAGCACATTGAATCAGTTCTTGTTTCCCCTGGGAATGAACCCATGACCTTGGGGTTGCAAACACCAATGCTCTACAGGTTGAGGTACAGGAAAGCTGGTAACGTAACAAAATGACATTTGTAATATGGTAGAGAAACTATGCGACCCTAGAAAGTATAAGAGGTTTGGAGAATTGATAGATGGACATTTACAATTACTTGATTAAAATAAAATCATTTTTTAACACACATTCTTTACTTACATCTTGAATTTGTGTTTAAAAAAACATCAGTTTCATAAACCAATAAAAGAACACTAAACTTTTATCTGAAAAGGATAGAGGGAAATGTTATTCCTCATGATGTGACCCCTTTAAGATCTCTTATCTCACTTGTTTTCTCTCTCACTCTCACCAGTTAATGAGGGTTCGGCAGAGATCAGTCAGAAGGAGACATCAACGTGCGACATTTGTCAGTTCGGGGCAGAGTGTGACGAGGATTCTGAGGACGTGTGGTGAGTCACAATCATGTGCGACGAGTTTTTTTTTTTTGGTCTTTTCCTCAGGGTCCTGACGTTCTGTTCTTCAGAGAGCCGGAAGGCTTCAGGAATATGGGGGTGTGTCTAATGGTATGTATCAGATGCAGAGTCTTCTGCAGGCCTGTTTCTCGTGAGTTTCTGTTCTTCCTGGCACTGATTCTGATGGCTGATAAAGTCTACGGCGTTTCACTGTGATGCATTACAGCACATAGCCGAGGGTGAACGCCTTACTGTGTACAGCAGTAAATAATCTCTATTCGATTGTCCTTCTCTCTGTCTTTCCATCTCCTTTCTTTTGTATTCTTCATCTCTCTCTTGCACCCCTTTTAGCTTTGGAATCTCTCTTTTGGCCCGTATCTGGCCCTTATCATTAGAGAAGCTTATGATTAATGCAAGAAAAACTATTTGCCAGTAGGGTAAGTAAAATAAACTTGATTCAAGATAAGTAAATTGATCCTGTTTTGATGATGTTTAGATATTTTTTACTGGAAATCAGGACAAAAATACTGATCAAGACTGATTAAGATTTTTGAGTGATACCAAGAGAACAGGAAACTAATTTCAGTGGTGAATAATATACAGTTGTGGTCAAAAATATTGGCACCCCTGGTAAATATGATCAAGGATGACTGTAAAAATAAATCTTTATTGATCATACTTTTGTTCTTTCATTCAAAAAATTCACTAGAATCTAATAAATGTTTTTCTCCTAAACACGTTGACCACTATTATTGGTCCCTAAAATTCGCCCATTAAGTATACTCCCATTAATACTTACATACTAGGAAACATAAAGGCCAAATTCCCTTACTCATTCATCACAATGAGTAAAAACACAGAATATAGTTCTGATGTGCAGCAAAAGATTGTTGAGTGGCTATAAGAAAATAGTTAAAGGGCAATAATTCAGAAGTTCCAATCAACCAAAGATATTATGAATCTGCCTGGAAGAGAATTTGTGTCTATATTGCCTTAATGTGCAGCGAGGAGGAAAGTTTGAGTAGTCAGAGACTCACAAGATCACAGATGGAGAATTACAGAGATTAGTTAAGTCGTGGGGTCAGAAAGCCTGTGAAACAACTATTCAAACCACCCCTATATAACCTCATGTTCTTTGAGAGGGTTTCAAGAAAAATCCACAAACAAACTCTAGCATATTCAGTTGTCAGATACGACTGGAACTTCAAACGGGACATGGTTCGGTGGTCAGATGAAACAGAAAAGATGACCTTTTTGGTTGCAAAACCTCCAGATGGGTTTGATTAAAGTACCCAGTGCCCAGGGTTAAATATACTGCTGGATCTTTAATGTTGTAAGCCTATTTTTTTTGCCAGAGGTCCTGGACATCTTGTTCAGATATATTGCATCACGGATTCTATCAAATCCCAACAGATAACAAATACAAACCTGACGGCTTTTGCTAGAAATCTTAAAACAGGTCGTGGTTGGATCTTCCATCAAGACGACAATCCAAAACAAACATCAAAGTCAACACAAAAATGTGTCACCGAGCATAAAATGAAGCTTCTGCCTTGACCATCTCAGTCCCCTGACCTCAAATCAGTGGGGTGAACGGAAGAGGAGAAACATCAACTTAGAGCTGGCAGAGATTCTGGATGAAGGACTGATGGTTAGCATATAACCCTTCAGTGAAAGGTAAGATTTAAAAAAAAATGAAAGGTTAAAAGGATAAACAATGCAGATTTATTTTTACATCCATATTTAATCATATTTACCAGGGGTGCCAATAATTCCGACCATCAGCTAGTTGGCAAGGAAACATTCCTCATTTTCATTTAGTTTATGTACTAAAATAACTAAAACTGAAATAACTTTAATAAAAACTATATAGGCTATATAAAAAGAAAGTTATAATTGTGACAAAATCAACAAAGTTAGTAAAACCGTAAGTGAAAATATAAATTTTTTAAATATTAATAATAAACTATAGCCGACTATAGTATTCTATCTACTCGAAATGAAAACACATTCAATTTGCCAGTAGGATAAGTAATACACTTAATGCAGGCAAATTGATCCTGTTTCGAGGATGTTTAGATATTTTTTTTTTGTACTGGAAATCAGGACAAAGTCAATGATTTTTCCAGTTCATAACCTAAGTGGCGTCACCAGAACAGGAAACTCATTTCAGAGGCAGAGCAAGTTATTACATTTTGATGAAATATTCATTTAGAAAACGGTTTATTTTTAATGATGCATTAACTTTACCAACCTCCCATTTTGCCGCATGTATAGCAAAGATTGTTAAAACTGATTCCAGGTCAGTATTCTGACCCTTTTGTAATCACGTGGCCAAGGTTTCAGGTTTCTCTTTTCTGTTTCATTTCAGCCTTGTAATTTATTTAACCCATTGACTAACATGTCGTCCCTTGGCATTCTGTGGCATTCTGAGCAGATTGTAAATGTTAATTGTATTGTCGCCGAACTGTTAGGGCAAGTTCTCTGTCAGTCTGGAAGGATGATGGATTATTTCCTAGTACGAGGCCCAGCGTTTAGGACAGGAAACAGAAGAGATGGAGGGGCAAAAGAGTGCAGCTCTCTGCTGCAATTCCATCTTCAATTAATAGAGTTCTTCTTCCCTCGCAGACAGATTAAAACCTCAGGACCATGGGAGGGCAATTACCATTCAAATATCCCTCACGGTAATACACTAACCAGACAGATCAGAGGGAGACGAGAGACAGAGATGTGGAAAAAAGGGATGGCAACGATTGAGGGAGAAAATGTCAGAAAGAGACAGAGATGAAAAGAAGGGAAATGGTCAGACAGTTCATGTGTGTGAGTGAGGTTCATTTGGTCAGTTAAAAGTTGGAGGTTAAAAGAGGGAAAAACACAGGCCTTGAAACTCTTAATACACCTTGTCTGTTTTCCATGGTGGGTGAAAAGAAATGCTTAACCTTCAACTTCAGTGGTGTCAAACTAAATATTATATGAGAGATTTTCTATTTATAATTGAAAAGATCTCAATCCTTGGAACATTTATAAATACAGCTTACCGTAAAAAACCCTGATTTGCATTAAATGAAATAAACATAGCTAAATACACAAAACATATTTGCTTTACTGAAAAGATTATATTCCCCATAACTTAAAGAAATGGCATTGGCTATTTGCACTGTGCAAATATCAACCCTTTTTTTTTTTTGCAGTAAAGTGTTATATGCTATTTACACTAACTAAAAATAGCAGGATCTTATTTGCAGTTATTGTAACTATTTATACTGTTTGCACCTCAGAGTATTGTAGTGTATTAGAGAACAGTATTCAATAATAAAAACATATACGTACACCTTTTTGGGACTTGACCTATTCCTACACCTACTCCTACTCCTATCCCTATACTTATTTTTTAATAATTTCTTAATGTTGGTTTAAAATAAACACTATTCCGAGTTGATATACGATGAGAAAATGCCACCCGCCTTAATTTCCACGCCACTGATCCTGTTATCAGCTAATTTCTTTTATACTTTTGTCTGGATCAATCAGATATTGGGGTTGTAAATAGCCTTTGCCAACAAGGCGGGTTATTTGCACTTGGTATAAATAGACACTCCATAAAGAAATAAATTTGTTTGCTCAGTGCAAGTCAAAACGTGAAATTGTTATTTCACGCATCTATCAATTTTAAAGAATGTTAGATTTTCTATTTTCTGGTACTTAATATTGGTTAATTTACTGCAGTCAACTGAATATCAATTCATCATATGTCAAAATTATGACATTACTTTTTATTCTAGGTCAATTTTGTTAGTTAATAGTATAGATGATTTTGTTAGATAATAATGAGGTTTGTGCCTCAATTGATTTAGAAACGTCTTGGAAAGTACGAACTACGAAATCATTATGTTAAAAAAATGAAAAGAAAGAGGAATATGATTTTTTTTTTTACTCCTGTCTGACTTCATTTCATTACTGACCAAAGATAATGTCATTTAGCTGCACTATAAAAAGATCTGTGCCGCACCTGGCAATGACATGTCAGAACAGCAGCTCAATTTTTCACTGAAATCAGAGGCTAATTCTTCTGCAGTCACACCTCTCTGTTGATTACTCTGAAAGATGGCTTCTTCTTTTTCTGTTTCAGGTATGCGATGTCTATAGAAAGGGTACATTATAGGTGCTTCTCCGTTTTCAGTTTTTAAACTTTTCTTGTGGTGTTTCCTCAAAATAACATCAAGCAGCACAGCTGTTTTAAAGGCGTCGTGGCATTTTTTTTTTTTATTTCAATGTGTTCCTTGAAGTTCACTTATAATGATAAGATATTTTGCAGAAAAAAGAGAAATCTGTACAGAGACGCAAATGAGCGGTTTAAATTGTTGGCTACAGACATAAGCACATGTAATGGAGTGTGTTAGAGACTAAATGTGCATCTGTAGGATTTATTGCCTTTGACGTGACGCTCGCATCCAGTTTAGGCAAATGTCAGCCGTTAAGCAACGGCCAATGGTGTGATATTGTATAACTATCCGTTGATGTCATATGCCAATGTATTTGCAGGTCAACCAATATCAAAATGAGCTATTTTTCAAGCCTTATTAAATTGATGCTTTGTTTATAATGAGGTGGATGTTTTAAGCTATGAAACTTGAAAGATATTTTAATGATACGGAGACCTAGGTTGGACGAGTTTGAGTTCTCACATTATTGTAATGGTCAGTGGCTGTGATGAAGTGCCAGATTAAATCTGACAAGGCAGATTAAAAAAATCAAAACTATAAACAGGCGAACATTTCAACTGCTAACATTAAACAACATTAATGCAAGAAAATGAACTAACAGAAAGTTCAGGTTTAAGTAGAAGGACAAACAACGCAGCAAACGAGATGATTAACGAAACACACCTGAACTGAGGACTCTAATCAATCTGTAACCCAGGAGACAAACAGGAGAACTGAACTAATTGACATTCTAGAAGAAACTCGGATATGAGCAGCAAATCAGCATATTAGAATTTCTGAAGGATCATGTGACACTGACGACTGGAAAAATGATGCTGAAACCTCAGCTTTGCCAACATAAACGTAAACTATAACGTCTGTTTTAGAATATACATAACGTAGAATAAACTATTATTTTACAATATTACTGTTTTACTGTATTTTGAGCATAAAATACTTCTTTAAAAACATTAGTAAATCTTACCAACCTCAAACTTTTGAAAGGTAGGGTAAACATGCATACAGAGTATACACAAAATAAGAAAGTGAATATATAAATATATTTATATTAACAAAAAAATCAGCCTTTTTAATAAGAGACAGAGAGAGGGTGGGAAATGATTGAGTGAAAACATGACTAGCAGACTTAGGTCCTGTTTACACCTGGTTTTGGTTGATCGGAACACAAGAGGATGATGCTAAATACCAGTGTGAACGGTAAATGATAAACTTTCAGAGGTAGTTGAACAGCCGCAAAGACTGCCTTCTTTTTGCCTACTTACCTGATGTGTAAATATTATGGGAAGAGCGCTAGCCTGACAAGATTTAAACTTTGGCTGGAGACCCAATTTCGGTTTAAAGATGAAAAACATACCTAGCACAATGTTCTCTCACCATTCCTGATTTCACACACTCACCGGGTTCTGCACGGTTTTGCAGCTGACAGAGCAGAAATGAATGCTGATGCTCTCCATATGTCTTTTCTTCATATGTAAATTGAGCTTATATCGAAAGAGCTGAAAAAGTCCATACATTTACCCGCCTATAGGATATTTTTCTTTATAAAAAATCAGGACAGAAATGGTCGAACGTGGACAAAACTCCCTCGTCTGCTTGTGATCCGAAAACCAGGCGTAAACAGGACCT
Source organism: Rhodeus uyekii (assembly GCA_037043235.1). Lineage (NCBI taxonomy): Eukaryota > Metazoa > Chordata > Actinopteri > Cypriniformes > Acheilognathidae > Rhodeus > Rhodeus uyekii. The sequence goes on along the minus strand of JAWRVZ010000032.1, from coordinate 2,704,819 downwards.
AAGAGCGAAAAAGAAATGGCTGTATAGAATATGGCCTGGTAGAAAATGTTTGCTGTAGATTTTTGTGGTTTAATATGCAGGGAATCTTTAAACCAAATATAGCTGCTCCAATTCCACGAGATTAAGTATATCTTTGAGAGTCATGAAATCCCTACTGATCCTTTCTAAGTTGCTTTCATCAATTATATTTTTGGAAAGCTGTGAAAAATGAGAAAATATAGTTTCCATCAGCCACAGCGAACAGTGAGTGTGCTAGATTGATTTGCAGAGCTGTAATTCCAGACGTTATAGAAGTCCTCTCTCTCCATCACTCTCTCTCTCTCTCTCACTTTCTTTACCTTTCACTCCCCCTGGAATCTATTTGTATGTGCGTGTTGTGTCTGATAACCAATTAGCAGCTACATCTGCGCGCATTGATGCGGCCTGGTCCTGTAGCATAGAAATCCAGCTCAAGCCAGCAGTAATCAATTCATACCCTCTAATCACATTTACTTCAGCTCAGTGGAAATGCAATGAATCTGCTTCAAAGCATGCTGTTTCAAGAATCACATCTTGTGTGCGTGCCTGCATGTGCGTGTTTTTTGTGTGAAATGCTTGTGTGAGAACATAAGTGCGGATAAGTGAGAGTCAGACATGGTTCATGTTGCTTTGTCTTGTGTATGTCTTGCCAAATGCTGCCAGGTCTGGTCTGTTATCCTCTGGGCATATATGGAGGGATTAGAAATATTACAGAGGGGTTTTATAAATCAATACCAGACTCCGAGATGAAGTGCTCGCCGGTAAATATATTAGACTGATGAGATCTAACAAATGTATGTGGTCTAAGAGCATTTTCTCTTTCTCTCGCTCTATGAATTTGTAAGTGTGCCTGGATGGTAATTACTGTATGGTGCTAGTTAAACACTTAAACATGCCAGACAGACCCACACAAACACTGTCATCGTATTAACTAGAAATGTGACTATATATAAAGTTGTTATGAGTACAAACAGTTTGGAACCACGTCTGGGATTCAAACAAACATTACATATCGACTGTCTGCTTATATATACAGTAGAAGCCATAAGTGAGGTTAGGCCTAAGAAAACAATGTTTTATTAAAATATTATAAACATTTGTTAAATATTTTGTAAACATTGCTTGGAGTCAGTTATTTGTAATAACGCAATGAAACATGCCAAATTGTGCAGACCTCATTTTTGGCATTATATTTATATATCTATATATATGTGTATGTATGTGTGTGTGTGTGTGTGTATATATATATATATATATATATATATATATATATATACAGATTTTTTTTTTAAACCTCACATTAAAAAGTATACATTGACTTCAGCAAAATCAGTTATTAATATTCCATTGATTCTTTTATTTTTGCATCCGTTCATAATTTCTTTGTATGACAGCCTGGCCAAAAATTATGTCTGCACAATTTGGCATGTTTCATTGCATTATTACAAATAACTGACTCCAAGCAGAACAATACAATATATTTTGTTATTTATATATATATATATATATACACACACACACACAGAGAAATATGTTTTTAAAAAGCTCACACATGTAGGTCATTTTAGTTTTTTTAAATTAATTAATTCTTTTTTAAATTAATAATTTTATACTTTAACATTAAATTATTTTTGTTTTATTTAACTTTTTTTACATTTTAAGTTTTTCATGTTTCTGTTTCATTTTATTTCAGATTAATTTCAAACTCCAAATGATCAAATGAGTTATTAAATTTTCATAGTCACAATGCATGAGAGAGTTACAAAAATGCTAAATAATATCATCTTCACTAGTGGTCTCAGATATTTGAACTAACAAATCCATAAAGACACATGCAGGCATAATAACTGGCAAGCTAAATTTTGCTTTAAAAAAAAAACATTTTATCTGTGAACTCATAGGCAAACAGATGGAGATATCGAAGTTTATCCACATAGATAAATATCTCATGAGAGGGAGAGACTATGCTCATTCTGTCAGGATAGCAGAAGTCTCCAGTAATGGGGTGTCTGGCAGGACTGTGTGTTTAGATAAATAAATAAATGAACAAATAAACGTATAGATAACAGCAGTGTTGCCAGATTGGGCGGTTTCCCGCCCAATTGGTCTCCTTTTGGTCACGTCCGACCGGAAAAAAATACATTGGGCTGGTCAATAAAAAATGTTTTTGGATGAAAAACCCGCCCAAATTTCAAATAAATATAAGCCCAAATTGCATACAAATCCCATTAAAACAAGCTTAACCCCTCCCTCCCAATCAACAATCGTCATCGTCGCTTCCTCTCCCGTCAACAATCTTGGTCTTGGGCTGGTTTTTTCTTAAATGGGTGGGTTTTATGCTGTAGTTGGGCTGGAAATCGTCAGTCCAATCTGGCAACACTGGATAACAGAGAGACGATAGAATGCGCACAATGAAGGAGATGAGAATACAGTCTTTTTAATCCAAGAGTGGCATACACTTTTGCCACAAACAATAACCAACAAAGGACTGAACAAACAGGGAGAATATATACACCTGGTAAATGAGGGAACTAAACAGGAACAGCTGGACAAAGATGAACTAATCTTTAACCATAGAAACAAACGAGAACTTATACTGACACAACAGGAATCAACAAAACAGGAGATAAATGTGACATTACACCACTTTCGGAAAGATGTAATTCACCGTATAATGTCCAACTCAGGACGGAGGTGTCTTTGAAGGTGAGTGTACAGCTGGTGATGGACAAGGACAACTGGGAGGAGTCTGAGATAAAGGTTCCAGGGTGGAGCTTTCGCTGAAGTCAAGTCAAGTCACCTTTATTTATATAGCGCTTTTTACAATGTAGATTGCTTCAAAGCAGCTTTACAGGAAAAACAATATAAACAAAGTTTGTTTGGCTGAACAGAAGCCCCAAAAGAGCAGGTGAATCAATACAATTGATGAATTTTAAGTGTTAAGTTTCCCCAACTGAGCAAGCCATAGGCGACAGCGGCAAGGAACCAAAACTCCGGCAGGTGACGTAACGAATGAAGAATAGAATGGAGAAAAAAACCTTGGGAGAAACCAGGCTCAGTCGGGGTACCAGTTCTCCTCTGGCCAACAGCCAAACAGTGCATGATTATTATACAACAATGGACGAAGGACTGGGTGGAACCCAGGAGATGATCGACAGAGGCGGAACCAGTGGAGGAACCGGTGGAGCAGAGAGGCAGATGGACCAGGGTACGTGACTGAGATGGTGATGGGGACAACGCTGAAGTGAGAGAAGATGATGGGGTGAAGGGATGAGAGTGTAGGCTCCACCAGAATCCTAGAAGTCCGTGACGGAAGATGAGCGACGACCGCCAGAGGCTGACCTGGAGAGATGAGTGAGTTCAGCTGAGTCTGAGGGCAGATGGGCCACGGAAGCGTTAAGGGAGCGCAGAGCCAAATTGAGGTCGATGGGCTGAAATGTCGAGATGGGGATGTGGGACTGGGACTTGTCCTCATGCCGAGCTGGTGAAGAAAAAGCCTAGATAACACCTGTGGTACCGACGGATCCTGGGGACTGGCCGTGACCAGCGGGGGTGATCGGACCTGGGGGTCCGGCAGGATCATTGGTGAAAATCTGGATGGGACCAGATATTGAAAAAGTGCTACATTTTATTTCATGATAACAATATAAATCACAAAGGTTACTTAATTTTTGTTAGGCCTATATAAAAAAGAAGAAAGACAAATACTAAAAACTACAAATTAAATAAACTACATTTTTCAGGTAGCCTACAGTCAGTTGATTTAACAGCGTTTGTTGTTTGATTAACATTAATGGCACAGATAGGTATTTTAGGCTGCTGTCACTTTAAGACTGAATGCTCGTCAACGAAAACAGACAGGAATAAGAATAAAAAATAATTTGATTCCCTCGGGTGAACCGAAAGGTAATGCTAACCAATATTTTCTAGAAAAAGAAAATCTGTCTAAAATAGCCGACGGATTGAACCGAGTCAGAGTATAACATAACTTTGAGGGTGAATAACTCAGAACAGATTAATAAAAGATGGGGTACTGTTAACTTATTAGTGTGAAAAACATCAGCCACCAGATTACACCGAGAGGCACCGAGTGTTAATGGAAATCAAATAGAAAAACAAAACTCAAAATACTCCAAATCCATTGAAGTGGCATAGATACAGCTTGTGAGGATGATATCTCGCTGCTCTTGTAAGATGCACTTGACATCAAATATATCACTCAAACAAAACAACCTATCTGAACCAGGAGAGAAAGCGAAAGAGGCAGAGTACTGAGCTACTGTGGCTTATAACTCCCCAGGCCTCAGCATATGTTGTTATATTCCCTCAAACTATCTGGGTGGTGCTGCGATAATACAATAATCATTTACACTGCCTCTGGCGGTCAGTAGGAATGAAACAGAACAGAACTGCCTGAATAAATGAAGAATCTGTATGCATCTAGCCCAGGGGTGGCCAAACTATGGCCCGTTGGGCTTTTTAATCCGGCCCGCCGAACCTGTATTAAACCTCCTTCATTTTACATTTCCCTGTAATGTCACTCTGTCGCGGCTGCAAGCGGCAGTGTCGCTGAAGCTGGGGTGGAGAGTAGGCGTGTGTCACAAACCCCTCTACACCCCCCTTTATGGCGTTAATTCCGTGCTAAAAAGGAACGAGCGCAAAACTGATGTTTGCGAGCATAAATTACATCCGCGGGCGGAAAACAGAGCTACACGTAAATACGGGTACCTGCGAGCTCATTTTAATCACTCGCGCGCGCGAACATTCGCCCGCTCTCGACTGCTGTTTTTGCTTGCGCGAGCACTTTTATTTTTGTCAGTCGTGGGGCGGGGCTTGCTCTAATAGTAACATCAAACGTCATTGGTTAGTTCCCTCTTTTCCAGAGGTCAGTTGTGATTGGACGCTTGTGATTGTCAATCTAGAGCTGAGGCAAATATACGATTCAGTCACATTGCATATTATGGTTTTTCTGTCGATTAAATTATATTAATATTGTTTTGTTGTAATTTCACGTGTCCCAGTCGAGTGATTTAAGACCAAACTATACTTTATACAGGTTTTCTAAGATTTCTTAAATGCACAGGTATGATCTTCACCCGGCCCCTCTGTCAATTTTAAGAAACCAATGTGTCCCGCGAGACAAATAGTTTTCCCACCCCTGATCTAGCCTATTTGTGAGTGCTTACCTGCATTCTTAAAGGAACATCAGGAAAAGGGATGTATTGTAAAGGTCGAATTTGACTAATTAAAACAATTAAAACCTATTATTTTTCATATGTGTTGATGAATGTGTCATGCAAGCAGTACTGTTTGTTTTACTTGTTATATATTTTATATTTTGCTATTGAAATTATTTACTTAATGTCCATTAAAATCCTTGGTTCACGTCAAATGATTTAAGTGTTGTCTTACATTTATTTTTACCTCAACATTGCCGCTCTCACTTTGCCAAAGCAGCAGTTCATGACATATTGTTTAAAAAACTAGATTTTAACTGAGAGCTAAATAGATCTGCTGGAACTGAATGTGTTTCTTTACTTGGCAAATAGATGCAAAAATCATAGATATGGTGCAAAACGGAACAAACTCAAGGGTCAAAGAAACATATTTCCTAGAAGTTGGATGCATTTATCTGAATCAAAGTATTTCTCTCCCAATTTCTATTAATGTCTCTGAAATAAATTATTTTTATTGCGCTTGAATAACTCTCTATGAGAGTCTGGGAACATGCTTGACCATGTGGACTTAAACTCACTGCTTTATTAAATTTGTCTACTAACAATGTCCAAAAGTGGAAATACATTATCTGATCCCTTGTCTAAATCTACAGAGAACCTAACGAGACGTGGTGATATATTTCAATCCTTCTGCGTTCACTCTCATATATATATATATATATATATATATATATATATATATTTGTATTTATTTATTTATTTTAGGTATAATATGTCCCTTTAGAGGCTTCATACAAATCACAATTGATTCTGTGGTGGGAATGACAGCAATGGAAATTATATTTTGAGATATAATGGTAAACTACTTTATATTTCAAATTTTGCATGTTTTTTGCAAAAACATTTTGCATGATTACAGCTTGATTTGGAAAGGTTAACAAGTGATATTTAGTATGAATTTTCTTTGTATTCTCATATGTACGTCTCGTATTTCATATCAAGAAATTGGAACATGAAGTACAGGCATTTTTGTAAAACCTTATCATATGGACAAAATTGTTGTTTGTGATGGAATTGATGGCTGATCATTAACTGAAATAAAATATAAGAAAACCTTATTAACTTATTTTAATTATAATTATAACTTATTTTATTTGAGCTAGTTGCCAGGGTAACATTTGTCATTTTCATGTTTATCAGTTTAACCTGAGGTACTGAACTAAAGTATCTAAAACTGAAATAACAATTTAGAAAACTATAGAAAAAAAAATAATGACAAAAATTAAAGTAAAAACTAAATATCAAATTTAAACCTAATATAAAAATATCAATAAAAACTATAATAGTATCTAAAATAAAGGTTTAAAAATCTAAATAAATTGTGGTATACAGTTTTTTCCATAATTAGTCATATTTAAGGGTCCATTTACACGACCCCTTTTCCAACTAAAAATGCAAAACTTTTTACATGACAACAGCATTTTTGGGGGCCTGAAATGGTATCGAAAACGATACCATTGTCAAATTTATGAAAACTGTGACATCACATTGTAAGACTAGAAAACTGAAAGATGCCGAGCCACCTGGTTTAGGGACGGTCTACTCTCGAAAAATAAACATCTTAACTCTCTCTTGCAAAATGATCATCCTAAGATGCACCACGCTGAGCAGTTCACACCTCACCTTAACTCTTTCCATGACCCTCTGTTCCCTATCTTCTCTCCCATACCTAAAACTCATTCAGAATTCATGCAAAGTGAAGAGTGTGCCATAAGTGACTACACATGTTTTGAATAATTTGAAAAGTCTCAGTGCGACTGGTACAAAGGTCTCATTCCCACAGAAGTAAACAAAAAGATGATAAAGTTCGAAGAGTTGTTTTGAGTTGTTAGAGATGTTTTGCTTACTATGGTGGGTTTGCTTCTCCCAGGGTCTTTTATGTAAATTACCTTCTGTTCTCAGTAACCAAATTTCCATTGCTAGCTCAAATGTTTCCATTTGAAAGAGGTTTCTGAGTATTTAAAGAAACGTCTCATGAGTCTTCGGGCGATTTGTAGTCACCTCAGCCCGTAATGTCTTTCAGACACTCTGCATTATGTGTTTTTCGAAGTTCAGGTATGCAACTTTTACTCTATTTCTGGGTTTTCGATGTTTTGTATTAAATATCTTTGAATTGATTATGTAATTTGAATTTATTCTGAATTACTCTGAAATTATTAGCCTTAGTAAATTACGTTGCATCCATGGTGAGAAGTGCAGACAATATGCATCCTTACTTTATGGAAAAATACAGAAAAGCAAAGAAAGGCTTTAACTAATAAAAATCCCTGACTTGATTATAAATCACTCTACAAATCATTCAAATAATAAAAAGAAAAGAATATATATGTACAAATAAGAAAAAAAGAATATATATACAAAATAAGAAAAAGAAAAGAATATATATACAGTGGAGTTCACTTATCTCGAGTCACAGTTAACTCGCCAATCCTATTATATCGACATTTTTGAAGTGGAACCGCCAAACTCCCTATTTGTATTTATATCCCTATTTGTAGCCATATTACCATGTAGGCTAAGACTGGTTGCCCACTGAAGCTAAGCAGGGTTGAGCCTGGTTATTTCCTGGATGGGAGACCTGCTGGAAGAGGTGTTAGGAGGCCAGCAGGGGGCGCTCGCCCTGCGGTCTGTGTGGGTCCTAAAGCCCCAGTATAGTGACGGGGACACTGTACTGCAACAAGCACCGTCCTTCGGATGAGACGTTAAACCGAGGTCCTGACTCCCTGTGGTCATTAAAAATCCCAGGATGTCTTTCGCAAGAGTAGGGGTGTAACCCCGGCATTCCTGGCCAAATCTGCCCGTTGGCCTTGGTCCATCATGGCCTCCTAATCACCCCCTTACACTAATTGGCTTCATTGCTCTGTCTCCTCTCCTTAGCTGGTGTGTGGTGAGCGTTCTGGCACAGGTTGCCGTCGCATCATCCAGGTGGATGCTGCACACTGGTGGTTGAGGAGATTCCTCCACTTTGAGCTCTGGAAAAGCGCTATATAAATGTAACTGATTATTATTATTACTTATCTCAAGTCACAGTTAACTCGCCAATCCTATTATGTCGACGTTTTTGAAGTGGAACCGCCAAACTCCCTATTTGTATAAGCATTTTCTTGAGAGTTCACTGCGCATGCGCTGAGTTCACGTTGCACGTGGATCGCGGTCAGTGTTGCCAACTTAGCGACTTTGTCGCTACATTTAGCGAGTTTTCAGACCTAGCACAAATGTTCAAAAAAGCGACTAGCGACAAATCTAACAACTTTATCTGGAGTTATTGGAGACTTTTGGAGACTCTTTGAAGTGAAAGCACCTATCGTTCTTACTCTTCTCAAAGAGCAGCGAGTGCTGCCGCATCCCCATCCCAAAGCACTCACAGGCGGCCCGGTCCTCTCACATGCAGGCAGAGCAGATATTCACTCCTCCATGTGTAAATGAATCGCGCATGTCCGGGAAGCTGCCGCTGGCTGATTACAATGGCAGTACGGGATGTCAAATGTTCTTTATCTAAAAAAAATTAAATCACTGCACAAATATAAATCGCTGCATTTGTTTGACTCACACAGACTCAGTCACGTACTCTCGTCCACTGTGTGTGTGCGCCTGTCTGTGATAAAAGCTAACTAGCTGGCTTGTTTATCATGTCTCAGACAAAACTGTTCACCCAAAAATACAGGAAGGAGTGGGAATCAAACCCTGAATTCCAAGGCTGGTTAATGCCATTTATTGGTGATAATACGCGTGCACGCACACACACACACACACACAAACACATCCCTGCTTCTGTTCTGACACGTGGTCTGCTCAGCGCCGCTGCGGATTGAAGATCCAGGTTGTTAAAAGACGGGACGAAGCCGAATTTGTTGAGAAAGCACATTAGACAGGCAGAATGCAAGAAAGTATGCAATCTAGTACAGCGTGATGACCTCACGAATATGTTATGATCAGACGAGTTTGTGAATGTGGGATCAGCGTAAAAGAACGGCCAGCGTGAGACCCTGAATGGTATATATATCTACTGACCAATAAGCAATTGGGATTCCAACTTAAATTCAAGGCCATGTTAAAAATGGAGTCAGATAAAAGTTAAATGGGAATTAAACTACTTTGCCACGTTGAAAAACCAAACGCGCAATGATCCTTCACCCGCTTTTCAGAAATTGTCGTTGGACCAATTGGGCGGGTTTTACAACATGCATGAAACTACTGGCCTGGTGTCACGGAAAGGCAAGGCAAGGATGAGGAAGCGTGATCCAATGGAAACTTTTATGGTAGCAAGGAGATCGTAACAGAATTGCACAAGTGAACACAAACTCAAACAAACTTATACTATATACATGATCAGTGATATACAACAAACAGCTGTGACGATTAGTGTCCATGGTAACTGATGAGTGACAGACAGGAACGTGTGACAACAAGGCAAACTAAGAGTCCCGGGTGAGTAGCGCTGCGACACCTGTCAGCATAAAACTGCATGTTTAGTCATTTTTGTGTATCCATGTGAAAGGAATCATTTTGACAACTGTCATCTGTACACGAAAAAGGAAAAACATTTCTGTTTTTAGAACATTTCATTCAGAGTAAATGGCCCCTAAAAAGAAAAGTATTAAAAACAAGTCCTGGGACATAACTACAGTTGAATAAAAAAATAAAAAATTGTCTCACCCTTGTTTCTACGAGAAAACCCAGACATGAATCTCCGTCTCATATGGACACTAAAGTTTACTCTGCTCTGTTCTCTCTCTCTCTCTCTCTCTCTCTGTAGGTGTGTATGTAACATTGATTGCTCCCACATCAGTTTTAATCCGGTTTGTGCATCAGACGGCCGTTCCTATGACAACCCCTGCCAGGTGAAAGAGGTGTCGTGTCAGAAGCAGGAGAGGATTGAGGTCAAATACCTCGGACATTGTAAGGGTCAGTCTCAACTCTTCATTTATTCAACAGAAATGTGTTCACCTCTGCTCCAGCCTGACAGGCTAATCACTTTCACTCCACTACTGATTAGGGCTGTAACGGTATCAGATTTTCAAGGTATGATGACGGTCTCAGAAAATATCACAATTTCACGGTATATTGTATTAAACATCAATTCTTATTATTATCATCAGTTAAAATGACCGTTAAATGAATGAAAACAGATTGTTTTGGTTGAACATGCTTTATTATAATAAACTTGAAACCATTTGTGTGTTTTGTTTATTCAAATTTCAATGTAATGTAATAACTGATTATGAATTAGAATTAACAACTTATTTTTATCATTAATAATTTATTACAATTTTAAGAATAATAGAGTCCTATGAAATATATATTTTTTTATTTATTTAATACTAATATGTAAAAAATGGTGGTAATCAAATCAATGCAAAAAATTACATTTTAATTAATATTTCAAAATGTAATCAAGTGAAAATCTGCTGCACAACAGTGATTTACTAAACTAAAACATTAACAAAAAATTATATTCCTTTATGTTTAAATACATTGTACTATTTCTGTTGTGGTAATTATTATTTTGAGAAATATTATTTTACATTCTGTTGTACAATAATAATATATTTCTGTTATAATTTCTTCAAGGTAAACGCAAAATTTTATTATTGAGAGGTTGCAGTGTAGACGATTGAGTTTAAGAGTGTATTTGACAATATTTTTTCTTAAATAAAATGATGAAAGGCTCATTAAGTGTTCTTAATTAAGGGTTCCGTGATTCCATCTGCACCTTGGAAATCATACAGCCTTACATTATAAACAGGACATACCTTTATCTGCACGGAGGGATGGTATTCTCGAATATTGGCAAACATATTCAATATATTTTCTCCTTTTCCAGACACTTTACGCCCACATTTTTTGAAAATTGGATATCTATCCTCGAGGACAACCACAGATTAATTTTTTCTTTATCCAAAGTATTTCCATACTGCAAGTTTTAACATCTTTTTAACGGTCTCTTTCTCTGACATTTTCTCTGCTGTATGTGTGTGGGTGGAGCAAGCTGAGTCTAAGCAGTCTGGTGGAAAAAAGTTGCTTAAATCCAGTTTCTCCGATTTTTTTCCCCAATACTAAAGATAAGCAAATAGTGAACACACTATATGATAATCATGCGTATTCATACCGTGATGTATAGTCATACCAGTGTAACATTACAACTACTTCCGATCTGAGGAGGTTATGAGGAAAGTTAGACCTCGCACACCTTCTCACTTACAAGGCTTATGATGTTTAGTATTTTTTTGTTTTTAATAAGTATTTTAACTGCGTCCTGTAGCCAAATACAGGTTAGTAGTTTAAAATAATCACATGAAATGCTTTTTAAAAATATTATCTGTGTAAATTGGTCAATTTTAGTCAATTTGACCCTGCCCCAAGCAATAATCATAAATTAAAGACACTTTTTATGCATTATTAGCAAGGATGCATTACATTTATAAAAAGTGACAGTAAAGACTTTTGAACATTCTAGTCATCAAACAACCCTGGAAAATGCATTGTGGTTTTCATAAACATATTTAGCAGCACAACATTGAAAATAAAAGGAAATGCTGAGCATCAAATTAGAATTATTTCATTATTTCAATTAGAATTATTTCATTGAGACCCTTAAAGCTGTAGTAATTATACTGAAAATTCATCTTTGATTGCAGGAATAAATTACATTTTAATATATATTCAAACAAAAAAGGATTGTTTTAATTTGAAATAATATTCACAATATTATTGTTTGTACTATATTTTGATCAAATAAATATATTCTCAAGCATAAGAGACTTAAGAACATCAAAAAATCTTACTGAAACCAAACTTTTTAGAGGTAGTGTACGTTAATGTATTTTTACGATTTTGTACATTAAGTTTCCCATTTAGGAAAAGAAGCCAAAAAATTTTTTATCAAATATTGTTGCTACAGAAGTCCTTCACATTAAAAATGTCAACTGATCACTGGGGTTCCTCAGGGTTCAATTCATGGACCCCTTCTCTTTTCCATGTACACCATATCACTTGATCTTGCAAACACGGATTCTCCTATCATTGCTATGCCGATGACACACAGCTCTACCTATCATTTCAACTAGACGATTCCACAGTAGTTGCGCAAATCACAAGCTGTCTAGTGGCATGGATGAAAAACAGAGCTTCTCGTCTTTCCTGCCAATCCGACTCTACTGCACGACTTCACCGTCCAGATTGACACCTCAACGATTATCCCATCAAGATCCACCAGAAATCTTTGATGACCAATTGACCTTGAAAAATCACATTGCAAAGACGAGTCGATCATGCAGGTTTGCACTTCACAACATCAGGAGGATCAGGCCATTTCTAACTGAGCACACAACACAACATCTGGTACAGGCCATGGTCATTTCCAGGCTTGATTATTGTAATGCTCTTCTGGCCGGACTTCCTTCAAGTGCAATCAAACCCCTGCAACTGATCCAGAACACCGCAGCTCGTTTGGTCTTCAACGAACCCAAAAGGGCCCACGTCACAGCACTCTTTATCTCTCTGCGCTGGCTCCCACTTACAGCTCGCATCAAATTCAAAACATTGACAGTTGCTTACAGATCTAACACAGGCTCAGCACCCTCATACTTCCATTCGCTAATACAAATCTACACACATTACAGAAACGTTCGATCGATCAATGAGCAACGGCTCGTGGTTCTTTCACAGAGAGCCATAAAACCACTCTCAAGAACATTTCATTCACCATTCCTTGCTGGTGGAATGATCTCCCTGCCTTCATCCGGATGCAAAGAATGCAGAATCTCTGTCAGTATTCAAAAGACAGCTGAAAACTCATCTCTTCCGTGAGCACCTAACATAACACACACACATACACAAAAACACAAGAACATGAATCGCTTTCAGTATTCCTCAAATTCTAAGTCGCTTTGGATAAAAGCATCTGCTAAATGAATAAATGTAAATGAAACAATGTTTCTCACTCAAAGATATTATTACTTAGATGTTGAGTATTTTAATTAAATGCTAGTCTTTTTTTCATCAAAGATGCCTGTAAAAAAATTGTTCCTTTATGTTCCTTTAATTTACAATGCACTAAAAGTGTTAATGAATAAAAATGGAACCAAGCGTAAACGTTAACAGCTCTAAAAACCGTCGCTCCTCTCCTGTGATAAACAGAGTGGTGTGAAGGAGCATATTGAAACCAGTGAGTCTCTGGAGAACTAGCCTGCTTTATGTGTCCTCAACAGGCCACCATACCCTGATACCTCTCAGTGTGTGTGTGTGACAGTTTGACTGAGTGGTGTGACCTGCTTCACAAACAGTGTCAGGAGAGAGTTTGAGAATGAGAGAAGAAAAGAAAGGAAGAAAGATTGCGATTAATTGAGTAAACAGAGGAGGGTGTGGTGTCACTGCTGTAGCATTGATCCCTCTATTGACTTTCACACGGATACCCTTCAAATGCTCTCTTGCACGCACACACTTTTCTACTCACCATTTAGAGACAAAACGTACTCCCTGCTAAATAGTAGAAAAAGGCTAGTTCATTTCAAAATGAAGATTCTGTCAACATTTACTCACTCTCACTCACTTACTTGGCAATAATTTGCTAAAACCTTTCCTTTCCCCACAGCTCTCAAATTTCATTCACATTCACATATAAGCTGTGTCCCAATTCAGAGGTTGCATCCTTCGAAGGACTCGGCAGTAAAGTTTGCGCTGGACTTTTTTGAAAGCTATATAATTAACTCTCTGAAAACAAAACAGGGTTCACAAGCTGTCTAAATATGTTCACAATGGTCAATTCTGTGTATAATAAAGAGTGTAAACTACAGTTGAACCCGGTTATGTCGCTGACTTACGGTATTGCCAAAAAGCGTTGAGATAGCCGATAATCGAGATGATCGAAAACCAATATGGCGGCTTAATTTCTTGATGTACATATTGAGTTACTAAATGAGAATGTACATGCACGTGTTTTTTTGTGTCTTTTTACACAACAGCGTTGCCGCAATTTGTTTGATGAAGCAATTGGCATGCTATAATAATATACATACACTGTATATGTCTGCTATTAACAAAAGGCATATGTGCACCAACTAACAGCAGAGTATACAAGTAAAATTGTTACCAGTATACAATAAAAACCACCTTCGATTCGCGATACAAACCTTTAATTAAATTCTCCAACATTGCAAACACAATTTCACTCACAGCGTAAACAAAGTCCCAACACACATAAACACATTCGCTCATAACACAGTCATTTCGCTCTGTATTGTACATGCGGTTACTATGGTTTCTTTACAAAGTTTAAAATGCTTTGTTGCTTTTTGCCTTTAACGGTCTGCTTGAAAACAAATGCGTCAATATTATTTATGCTGTCTAAAACAGTTTAATCTCCTACCAAATCTTCATCCGCAATTTTCTCTCTCTCTCGCTCTATTCTCTCGGGATCGAGATAACCGATGTTAAGTGTTGAATTTGTCCCTCTTTTGTGCTTGAGATAGTAGGGTTTAGTGACATAAAAGAATTGACATAAACGATAAGAAAATGCTAAGACAAAGGGAATTTGGCGGTTCCACTTCAAAAACGTTGACTTAATAGGGTTGGCGAGTTAACCGAGCTTGAGATAAGTGGGTTCCACTGTATATGTAATCACATCTTAGTAAGATATGTCAACAATTCAATAGATTTACAGTGTTTTATTAATTTTTACATATGTATCATTAGATATTTCAGTTAGTTGAAACCCAATGCTTATGTTTAAAAGTGTAATTCGCCAATTTCTCTCAAAAACATCCTGTCGTCACTGGTACACAGTGAATTCTGGGATAGGCAAGTAGCCATCTGTTGGATCCTTAATTTCATGGGACACGAAGACCGCATGTGCAGGAGGGAATTGTGACAGCCTTTGTTGCGCCACGGTGACGCAACCGGCCTTTGAATGCACCCTTAGAAGGATGGACCTATGGAATGGGACGCAGCAATAGAGTGCTGCAGAAATGAGTCCTAAAACACAGAAACAAGTTAGCATAACGGTCTCAATCTCAGTTCCCGGAGGGCCTGCAGAATTTAGCTCCAAACTTTATTAAACTCAAGGACGTCAGGATTACTAGAAAATTCCAAGCAGGCGAGTTGGAGCTAGGCATGTGGCAGTATCAAATCTTTATGTTGCGATAATTGCTGATGCTTTTATCATGGTATACTGTATTGTCCTGGTATTGAAATAAGTTGCAAAAAATTGTTCGCATACTACAACAGGTTTTTCTGAACTTAACATTTAAATACAATAAAGAAATACACAAAATGTGTATAAAGTAAACAAATAAGGTTAAAGTGTGAAAGAAATATAAAGAACATTTTACAATAAGATCTAAGAGAAATAGCTAAATTTGTTACAGAAGTTATTTTTCTTCGTCAACATTATTTAAAAATACTGTTAGTTCATGTTAGCTCAGGTCAATTAAATAATACAGTTACAACTTGATTTAAAAAGTATTATTAAATGTTGAATAAATGTTTTAGAAGTATTTTTCATTGTCAGTTTATTTTAACTAACTAATTAACTAATGGAACATTAATGTAAAGTGTGTCCGAACTAATTCAAAACATTGTTTTTTTTAATAGGGCATGTTGTCATCTATAGGGCATGTTGTATTCCAGATTTAAATGTAAAAATTTGTTTGAAAATAAATAGCCTATTAAATCTTTAAGTAATTGGTGGTGAGATTAACTCATTCTGAATTGCGGTTTAAAATATTGAAATATGGAAACAAAGTAATGCAGCTGCTTTGTTTATGGGGTTACCGGGTAAAGGCTGCATCTCTGCTGTTTCATCATCGCCATCTGCTGTCAGAGAGTGAATGTGAATTTCATGCGTGTTGGGCTTGTTTAAAATTCTGCTTGCCTCTTTGACAGCGGCCTTGTGCATTATAAATGGTTGATGGATTCTTAATACATGTTTAAAATGAAAAGCATGTTCTCAAAAACAAAGTCAAATGTGTTGCTTTAACAAGTCACTTGCCAAATTGTCTGTTAGACTGCAAAAATACCCACACAGTCCTGGTTTGGGCTGGTGTTGGGTGTTAATTTGCCATTGTGTAATCATGTTTACAGCAGTTCTGTGAATCTTTTTATGTTATGACACTTTTTACTCTGCACTTTCATGAGGAAACCACGAACAACAACAACCTGACAACATAAACATAGTTGCAGATCTACAACAGTCTTTCTTTTTCTGGGTGTGTTTAGAGGAGAAAGACCAGGTGAGCGAGGTACCGTGGGGTCTGTACATCCCGTGTCCGGAGCGTTACAAGAACTACTGTGTCCATGGAGAGTGCGAGTATCCTAGCAACCTCTCACCCCCTACCTGCAGGTAACTGCACCACATAACACATACAACATAGCAAACTCTTCCTTCACACTCACTCATACACACCCACAGACTCTTTAAAGGACAGTGTGAGATTGATTTTGGAAGAATGAGAAGACAAAAGCAAGGGGGAGAACGAGAGATGAGAAGTGATGAAACATGTGAAGAAAGGAGAAAAAAAAGAACAGATAGTGGGTATGTGCCTCCCCCTGAAAGATGACTCATTCCTACCAGCTGTGTGTGTGTGTGTGTGTTTATGTGAGCGCTGGCTGACAGGTGTCCCTTTAACCGCCTCCTCTGAGAGGTCGAGGTTCTAATTAAACAAGACTATGTTTTTCCCAGTGTGCACCAGCTCCCTGCTGCACACACACACTTCCACTGCTTTTTTGCACCTATAAACACTGAATGTCTAATAATTATCCACAAACAGTGACATCAACATCCCACTGCCATGTGATTATACGCATGCTCTTTCACTGCCCTCTCTCATCACATCGACACACATTCTACCTGATGTCATGGGGGCTGCTGAAATAGTCTTCTGATTATGCATTTCTATCTGTTTTAAAAATGTAACATCGTTTTATCTTGTGTGTTTTTTCCAGTTGTCATTCAGGATTCATTGGGCCGCAGTGTGACAGGAAGGACTATAATGTGATGTATGTGGTACCTGGTTCGGGAAAACTGCGCTACGTTCTGATCGCATCCATCATCGGAGCTCTGCAAGTGGCCATTATCTGCCTTGTAGTGCTTTGCATCACACGGTGAGCTTAAACGCACATTTTTTCTTCACAAATGCACGTGTCATGCTTCTGATGTTGGTCCCAAGTAGCTGGGGAAAAAAATACAACGTTTATGGAGAATAAGTCAGGAATGACAGGACTTTGACTAGAGTCCATCCACATGTGCAGTTTGTTTAGTGTGGAACTGAAGCTGTACAAAATTGTGTGGAAATATGCAGCAGCGATTATTTCATAAGAGTATTAATTAAACTAAACAGCATAGAAATTCAGTTCCTGGGTCAGAGGTCAAAGAGGTCACTTTACATAGTTTTACTTATATTAATTAATATTATATTAATTGCCTTTATATATATAAATACCATCTATTGGATAATACTAAATAAAGTTGCTATGTATATCTCTATTCTTCTATAAAAATGTAATTTTTTGAGTTGGATTGGGTTTCTTGTGGAGATAGATAACCATAGATATCTGTCCTTCAGTAGAAAACAATACCATTCTAAAGTTTGGGGTCAGCTTCTTTTTTAAATTAGCACTTTTATTCAGAAAGGGTAACTGATCACAGGTGAAAGTAAAGACATTTATAAAGTTACATATGTTAATTACATTTCAAATAAAACAATACAGTGGAATCCAGTTATGTCGACGGTCTCGGGGGTTGCAAAAAAGTGTCAAGATAACCGAGATAACCAACAGTCATTATGGCGATTTATTTGATGAAGCGATCGGCATGCGTAAAAATGTACATACACTGTATATGTTTGCTAACAACAAAAGGCATATGTGCACCAACTAACAGCAGAGATTTACCAGTATACAATAAAAAACACCTTCGATTCTCCATACAAACCTTTAATTATATTCTCCAACATTGCAAACACAATTTCGCTCACAGCATAAACACAGTCATAACACACGTGTAAACACATTTGCTCATAACATATTCGTGAGGTCATCACGCTGTACTAGATTGCATACTTTCTTGCGTTCTGCCCGTCTAATGTGCTTTCTCAACAAATTCGGCTTCGTCTTTTAATAACCGTGTTCTTCAATCCGCATTCGGCGCTGAGCAGAGCACATGTCAGAACAGAAGCTGTGTGTGTGTGTGTGTGTGTGTGTTCATCTAAGCCTCATACTCATTGGTTGGTAACTGCTCGTCATATTTTGAGAAAACCAATCAAATCAGAGAAGGCGGGCTTTATGTGCACACAGAAGCGGATGAGGCTTTGGGATGGGGGTGGGACCCACGGCATCACTTGCTGCTCGTTGAGAAGCGTCAGAACGATATGTGCTTTCACTTCAGAGAGTCTCCAAAACTTTTGTCGCTAGTCACTTTTTTAAAAATGTGGTCTGAATACTCGCTAAATATAGCAACAAAGGCACAAAGTTGGCAACACTTCTCCGCGAGTACTTCTGCGGCTGCGCGGCACTGTGAGTGAAGCGTCACTGGAGATTCACGTGCAACGCGAACTCAGCGCATGCGCAGTGAACTAGGTACGATCATGAGTCATGAGATAACCATGTGAAGAGGCGAATTTGTCCCTCTTTTGTGCTTGAGATACTAGGATTCGGTGACATAAAAGAATCGACGTAACCGATGAGAAAATGCTGAGACAAATAAGGAGTTTGGTGGTTCCACTTCAAAAACGTCGTAATAATAGGGTTGGCGAGTTAACCGTAAGTCGAGATAAGTGAACTCCACTGTATTTGTGAACTTTATATTTAAAAAAATGCATAGTTTCATGTTCCACAAAAATATTAAGTAGCTGTTTCCAACACTGAAAAGCACATTTTCTTGAAGACAGGAGTAATGATGTAGAAATTTCTGCTTTGCCATTACAGAAAATTTGACATTTTATAACATATTATAAAATGTCATGAGAATAAGAGACATTCAAGAACAATAAAAGTATCTCAACCAAAATCTTAATTGAATCTTCAATGTTCATACTTCAATGATTTTGGTCAAACTATCCCTTTGTTAAGTTACAGTTAAACATTTGCATACGTCCACATTTATTTGCATAATTTCAAGTTCAACCTAAGTGTTTAAATACTTTTGTGTCCACTGTGTGTTAACTCTTTCCCCGCCATTGATGACATTTTCCGATTTTCTGTGTTTTCACTGTTTTATGGTAGGGGGCGCTGTTACACATCTTGTCAAAGAGTACAGAACCTCCAGGTCAAAACACAAGAAAAAAGCAGAAACAAATGATATCATATGTATGCAGATACATAAAGACTTGATATATTGCATGTTCAGATATTATCGATGTAAAAATGATTAAAAATGCTGGTGCTGGCTGTCAACTTTTTTCAAAAATGGTGGTGGGGAAAGAGTTAACCGCGGTACACAGAAACAAAAAACACATGTAGGGATGTGGAGACAGCTTTGCTGATTATAATGGGATTGGAGGGTTCTGGTATTGTCGCATTGCACATTGCCCGCGTATAATTTATTCAAAATTCAACAGCTTTGTTTTTCCTGCTGCTGACAGACAGTGTGATTTTCTTGATTGTCTGATTGACTCAATAACAGTTCTCAGCTTGATCTAGATGCGAAACCTGCAATAAATAAATAATACGGCATGCAGTTGCCAAACACAAAATAAATTTAGAAACGTAAACCGTGTCAATCAAAATAAGTGTCATCGCGGTATGCAGAGAAATAATCAACAGTTGTGATTTACGATCATGAAACCTGACGTGAAGTGAAAGGTGCCGGGGTCTCAGATTGATCGGGAGTGCAGTGTACTCTGCAGTGCCCTCCGTCACCTTACAGCCCGCAACCGGTTTCTATAGCAACACACTTTCTAACTGCAGCAGTGACTTAGGACGTCTTTCTCTTATCTGTCTCCTCTTGCTTCTCGCTCTTTAATTCTCTCAAGTCCTGTCTTTTACTGTCTCTCTCTCTCTCTCTCTCTCTCTGTCTTTCCGTCTAGCTAATCAAAGATGCTCAGACTGAAGCATGTTTAATCAAACACAGTCCTGCAAGGGCGTAGCGATTAGGTGATTGTAATGATTCTCTAACACCGCATTGCATGCAGAGTGTGAGAGTTACAAGGAGGTAGCAAAAGTAACGGTTCGGAGAGTGAATACAAAGAGCGAGGAAGGAAAATCAAGCACTCTGATGAGCGATCATTCAGACTCTTTGACCTTTTAAAAGATTACAACCCAAACTACCGCTGCTCTGTTTTTCCTCCGCTGTGCATTCTCCTGTAAGCAGGATTTCAGAGTCCTCTATTGTGTTATGGTCGTGTTTTGATTGTTGCTCTGTCCCGTAACGAGACTCCCAGGGATGATCGGGGCAGTGGAATGGACTGTGATGCTATAATGGTTCTGTTGCCCTCAGTGTTTCCTCCCCAGGGAGAAATCACCACCTCGTTTTCGTATAATCAGCACAAATGGTCTTTGACTACAGTCCAGTTAATATAACTCTCCAAAAGTAGCCCTGTAGGATCTTAAAGCAGAGGGTTTATTGATTAAGCTGGAAGATTTGCCAAACAGACAGAACAATGCAGCAAAAGTGCTTCGCAGGGATTTAATGGCAAGCTTTTTTGGGATAACAGTCGCCCAGTGAACCGCTACTCTTGAACCTTGGCCCTTTCGACCCCTTCCCTCGTTGGAAAAAAAGTAAACTCAGCCTAAAATCTTTGTCCTCTTCTATAGCACTGCATAAGTTATCTTAGAAACGAAATGCAAACAGCACAGTGAGTGTGAGAGTTATCACCAAAATAAAACAATGTAATAAAAATGCAAATCTTCATTACAAGTCGTTTGCATTTCAGCGGCCTATGGTGACACACAAAAGCAATCAAATTTAATGAAAGTAGACACATCACGACAGCGCTCAGGCCAAAGCAAATTAGCTATAGATACTTCTGCATCTTAGACGGTGAACTTCGATCGTGGCATTTTGGAATCCATCTCCACAAACAACTAATGTTGATAATAAATCATATCATTAGACTGCCACAGCAGACAATTAAATGTATGTAACAAACCGTGATAAACGTATGGTTTATTTGCAGATAATGTAACTGTTATGCAGAATTACAGCAAATGTGCATAATGGTTGCCGTGTTGGTAAATGTTAAAAATGTAATTGAATTCTGCAAAATGACTGTTTTCTCAAATAAAGCTTAACATACTGTTTATAAAAGAGTGGCAGCGACAGTCAGAATAAAACCAATTGGCACGTGACCTATTTTAAATAATTCAATTATTTTTAAATAACTCACCCAGCAAACAATTCCAGCGGGAAAGCTTTAGCTTGTTGTTTGATGAAATTTACATTTATGCATTTGCCAGACGCTTTTATCCAAAGCAACTTGCATTGCATTTAAGATGCACATTGACATTCTAATCAGTTCTTGCTTTCCCTGGGAATCGAACCCATGACCTTGGTGTTGTAAGCGCCACACTCTACTGTTTGAGCTACAGGAAAGCTGATGAGTATCGCGTATAATTGCATTTAAAAAAAAATTAAACATTAAAAATTAAAAACTATTAAAAATACTACTATTAAAAATATTTGAAGCTAAATCAAATGAAAAAGCTGTATGAAGGGGCTGCCTGAAAACTCACACTTACAGCGGAAGTTAAATGATCTAGCCAACAGTCTAAACTGATTACCATATTTTCCTGCAGATAATCCGCACCCTCATATAGCCCGCGGGGTTTGTGTAAAAAATCACGGCATAACCCCCACCCTTATATAACCCGCACCCGTAGATTTATGAACTTTTTTGTGTAAGTTCACATTTCGAACTTCGAATGTTGCTCGCATGACGTCAATTATCCATAACTGTTCAGGCTCGTAACACAGTGCTTGTGCGTGAAATTCAAACAATAAGAAAACAAACAAGTCAGAATAAGAACAAAAAGAAAAAGCAGTGTCTCCCGCTGTTCGGCAGCAGCTCGTCCCTTAAGAAGCGATTCTACAGGTGTTGATTATCGGATAAGATGAGAAGAGCCCGCCCTCATGCAGCACAGCCAATCACGTCTTCTTGCATGATTGACAGGTCAGACAGCCTATCTGCGCCAGCTGTCAGAGTGATAGTACAAGCGCCAGAGACAACAACCCTCACAAGAAAGAAAATGCTGCAAAAAAACCCTTACGTCTTTAGGGACGTAAACAAATATATTGAAATTTTATTACGTGTAAAAAGTTTGTGATATAGCCCGCACCCTTATATAACCCGCACCCTCTTGCAGGATTTGTAAAATCTGGTATAACCCGCGGGAAAATACGGTATACATTACACATGTAGAAATTTTCCACGTTTTATTTATATTAAAAAATTATTATTTTTTACATTTATGCATTTGACAGATGCTTTTATCCAAGCAACTTAAATTGCATTCAAGGAAAACATTGACATTCTAATCAGTTCTTGCTTTCCCTGGGAATCCAACCCATGACCTTGGCGTTCTTAGTGCCAATGCTCTACTGATTGAGCTGAATGAAATATGAAAGATTTGATATGAAAGATCCAGTCATTAGTAACAGATGTATAATGCCATCTCTTGGCATATCGTCATAGCGGGTGATCATGTCGAGCCCTGGCTATAATTGTTTTAAAAGATTTTTGGATCATAGCGAAGGGTTGACATCACAAAATATGCTAATACATGAATGAACCTCACATCTATTATGGTCTAAGTCTAACAGTGACATGAGCTGAACAGTGTCTCTGGAAGCTGAAGATACCCGTGACATCAGTGCTTGGGCAAGTCTGGCTTGTGCTGATCTTTTTAGCGTACAGTTCTCTATGATGAAATGGTGAATCTGGTTTTAGTTTTCATTTTTATCATTTAATTAATTTAAAATTGGCAGAAAATGCCTTCCATAATGCACACACACTGCCAACGCACACTTATGATTGGTTTTCGCAACCCATACAGCCAGTGAGTTAAAGGTTCTCTTCACTGTGTAAAACTTAATGCTTGCAAGCGAGAGGCTGGAACTAATTAAAACAGGAACAGCTTTGGTCTGGTCAGGAATCATAGTCCCCCGCGTACCCTGCTGCCTCCGAGCCGATTTTAGAGCCAGGGGCGCACTCTGCCCTATGCAAAACATGACATTTAATAAAGCGACGAGAAAAATATAATAAAGATTCCCTGTGGTGGAAGGCTTCCCCTGCCAAGCTGCTAGGGAAGAGAGAGAAGGTGTTAATGAGACAATTTAAACCACAGCAAGTGCATGTCTGTCTGTATCTGATCTCCTTTCGTCTCTCTTTCCGTCTCCCCTTTTTCTGCGCAGTTTACACATTATGATTAGCGCTGTAAATCTAATGCATGACAATTAATTATACAAGAACAACCTGTTGAAAAATTAATCATGCCCGCTGACCCTTATGTTCATTCTGTAATAAGCAGTGTGTGTGGAGTAACCCATTACAAAGTACTTACTCATGTCAAGAAACTAGTAAGGAACATTACTTTTAAAATTATTTAACAAAATATCAGATTTACTTTTTCAGACAGCTAACGCTAGACTCGGCAGAGGCACTTCCTCCAGCCTTAGTTCATTCATTTCACTTTTGTCATGAAAGGGCTTTTACAGTTACCAAAAATATAACTTTTGTTTGTTTAAAAAAATCTAAAAACATCCCAGGTGAGAACAATGTAAAAGGTAACATTACTTTCCAAAAAAATGTCACACAATACAGTGATCCCTCGTTTATCGCGGTTAATGTGGACCGGAACCCCCCGCGATAGGTGAAAATCCACGAAGATGGATTGGCCCCCTTAGGAATTATACCTTAATATTATACATTTACTCTCTCTCTCATACTATACGTATTATGGTTCTCTACACTCATCAATGACAGTAGTACCTTGAGACTCCAGTAATGACGACGATGTGCAGTTCGATTAATGTGATGATGATGAAGGTGTTACTGCACTGGTATAATGAGGCCTTTAAATCAGTTCAGGAAGCACCTCATCGTCAGATATCTGCGCTAAATCGTCATCATTTGTTTCTGAGAGAGGCGAAGAGGCTCCCACTCCACTCGTGCTCTCATTGGTCGATCTCGTTCCGGGAACCAATCACGTGTCTTGTCTGAGTGCCGTGGGTGTGTACAAAGCCTCTGAGAGAGTTTCTCTCTTTGTCTGGCATCCTGGGAAACTGTTTCTCTCACATCACGATGAAGCAACGCTGCTTTCTGCAATACGGCTGCCGATATGGCGGTATATTTTAATTTTATTTTTCTATTAATATTTTTGAAAAATCTACGATGCACTGAGGCCGTGAAACTTGAACCGCGAAGTGGCGAGGGATTACTTGGGAATCCATTACTTTTAAAATAAACTTTCCCAAACATTGATAAAAAAGTAAGTAAAACTCACTCAAACAATTTTAAATGTCCTCTGTTAAAGTCTACCACAGACAAAACTCTACTATACTATTACTATAGACTTTATGCCTATGACAGGCTTAAGTTTATTAATTGATATGGAAATCAAATAAAAAAACTGACTTCTAAACCCAGTATATTTTTGTCAATAACTGTATCAGTTTTAGGGGCTTTTTCAGCAAGTAGAATATGTGATTTTTATTTATTTATTTATTTTGGGACACCCCTAATAATATGGACACCCCTAATCTAAATGTGATTTTTCTGTAAAAAAACAAAAAAAACAAAGAAGAAGCACAAATTGTGACTATATCAATACAGTTATAATAGTAATAATAATAATACAATAGTAAAATGTCTTATTTTGTTTACTATTTTATTTAATGATAACAGGGCTGCCCCCTGATAGTCAACTAAATGGTAGTCAACGAGAAGGGGCTTAATCGACCAAAATGTATTAGTCAGTTTGAATTCCCTCAAATTCCCTCTGCCCGTGAGGGACAGATTAACGACGAATCCTTAATATGTATGGCTGTTCTTAAACCATAAAACTTTCATTCTTACAGAAAACCATAGCAACATTTTGAAAACAGCTGGTTTATAATTGCTGCTTTATAAGTTTGGGAAGATGGTTGGGAATGTAAAACTTCCTTTTTGTCTACTCACAGAAGGTGCCCACGAGGGAATCGGATAGCACGGCAGAAACAAACCGTTCCACACTTCAACTCCGAAAACACCCTGCGGGCCTCCACCAGACTCATCTGACGATTCCCTAAACTTTGAGTGACATGTGCTAAAGACAGCAGAGAAAGGCCCCAGGGAATTGTGGGAACACACACACCCCTCCAGACAGGTGTGTAAGAACTGAGGCGGGACTCCTGGCGGTGTGCAAACCTGCTCGTCTCTTGAGTCCCACGGGACGGACACAGAGTATGGGCCTCATGGGACGGGCCTGTGGTGGTTTTTCCACCTGGCCTGCAGGGTTGAGAAAGGCTCAGCGGGAAAGAGAACAGGCAGTCGGCTTTGTTAAAGCGTCAGAGCGTACAGCCAAAAACACCCCTTCCCTGGGGTTCCAACAGTCTGGAAAAGAGGAGTGCTTGTGGATGGATGGATGGATGGATGACTGGAGTGGTGTGCCACATGTTGCCTTGTATTTGTTGTCTATGACACCATTGAAAAAATTAGCCCTCCAAGGCTCTCTTTGATTATGTATTATATATTTCCAATAGGTTAACATACTTGTGATGTTATTTTCTTCGTTTTTATTTGCTGTAATGTAAATAAATAAATAATTTATATCATGTGATTTGATGCATTTGATGTGTATGACTGACCTCCACAATGCAAAACAAATCAGGTGACACTTACAATAAGGTTTCATTTGTTGCAACAGTTGCATTAGTTGACATGAACTAGCGAGGAATATTTATACAGTATTTATTAATCTTAGTTCATGTTAATGTCAACATTTACTAATAACTTTTTTAAATTTAAAAGTTATATCGGTTATAAATTAAAGGGTAAGTTCACTCCGAAAAATGTTTGTTTTTAAAAAAAAAGAAAAAATTGAAATCTGTTCATCACATAAAGCAAATGAGTGACTTCTTTAAATGGACTGTCAATGGAGGGACAGAAATATGTCAATTTCATTAAAATAAAGTCTAATTAATAATGGTGCAGCAGAAGTATTTTTGTCTCTGTTATCTAAATATCTAAAAAAAAAAAATAAGAAAAAAGATTCTCACAAGCAAAACTATGTAAGATTCTGTTTTAAGAAAGTAGATATTTAGGTAAAATAAGTTGAATGGAATATAAATGGAATGTAAATGTCTAGGGAGAAACACAATGAGTTGTATTAGCAACATTTCCAACAGATTTCTTTTACTTTTTAAATCATTGTACAAAATGTTTAAATAAAAATGAGCTAATTCCCAAGCACTATAACATGAAAATAACGTTTACTGCTGATTCCACTGCAAGAAAGAGCAATGTTCTTCCTCAGTGTTTTTGTGTTGTTGCCACTTTATGAACTTAAGTCGTTCTGTTCTGATTTAAGACCTTTCTAAGGCCTAAATTTGTGGAAGGGTGAATTAAGACCCCAGAAACCCTGCAGTATAAAGAGAATGCTCTTCCAAAATGACAATCTCTTCAGCAAAATTGTTTTCATAAAATATCCTTAACCTTTCCGCAACATTCCTAGTTTGCTTACCCTTTCAGGTCTGAAGGTCTTGTCACTTGTCAAAAATATCAATACTACCACAGACTTCGAAGTACCCAGAACTCTGTTGATTAGCTTTAGGACTGAGATGCATCCTTTCTTGTCACCTTGTTTCTCTTAGCACAATTTGACATGAGCAGGAAAGGAAAGTCTGTTTGTCTGCCTCCTTCGGCCCAAAGGGAGTTGTAGGCGGATGAAGCCCAGGAGCCGGTCGATGGCTGTGAGCCGCACCCATTACCCAGCAATCAATGCTGCCACAAGATCCGACAGCAGTGAGGCTGTCACAACCTCGGTCCGGCTCTCTCCTACGCCTCTGAGCTGTCAAATACAATCACCGCCAACAAGTAGTGTTGTACTGTTACCAATGCCCTCTGTGACCTAAGATAACTTGTGGAACCAGATCCAGCGCTCCTTGGGAGACAGAATGGCGTGAGTGTGTATGTGTGTGAGGAAGCATAGATATATAAAACTACAAATGATACATGAAATAGAATAAGCTTTTTCTTGTTTCCATTATGACCAATGGCCTCATGATGGCAGTGTGCACCAATAATGTGATTATTTCCCATAATCAGAGCAAGGACCTAATCACAATAAGATGTTTACGTGTGACGAGCAAACCTCTTCATTCCCAATTAAAAGCAATTGTAATTATTCACTAAGAATTGTGGTTATTTTTACAGCCATTATTCACATACCCGATATACTGGGTATACTGGCCACTGTTTTAATCCACTTGCGTAAAATGCAGAATACATTTCGGCTTTGACCATTCCAATATGGTGGACGGCTTCAGTAGCGATTCATGGAAGCTTCTGCTAATGAGGCATCTATGTAAAGTAATACCTCGAGATACGATAATCTGTTCCAGGGCGGAGCTCGTAACTCGAATTGCTCGTATCTAGAATCATGTTTTCCCATAAGAAATAATAGAAAACAAATTAATCCGTTCCAGATCCATAACAATGGAAGAAAACGTTTTTTATTGGTATAGACCAGGGGTCGGCAACTTTTAATGTTGAAAGAGCCATATTTAACAAAAAAAATGTCTTCAAATATGTCCGGAGCCACAATCTGGGGGGGGGGGGGGGGGGTTCGGAGCGATCATTCTGTTGACGGGGGGTGCGGAGCGAGGTGCGGGGGGTGCGACACTCCTTTCTTATAAGGGCTGATTTGGGGTATAGCAATGTGCCAGGTGTGTCGGTCAGAACACGACAGAGAAGGGAGAAATGGTCTCAAAGTGATTTATTCGATTAAACAGGTCAAAGAGGGGAGCCAACCATTAAAATGAGCTTCAATAATGTCCGGTAATGCTGAAGGAGATTGAGATGTGGGAGCACAAGAAGCACATGTGATCAAAGATCTCAGTAATATCCTTGCTCAAATGGATGAGCTTGGATGGAGACTTAGATGGAAGGGAGTGCAAAGGAGTGTGGTGTGTGTGTGTGGTTTTCCATTAACAGATAAAACAAGATTCTAGTAACAGAATTACACATATACAAACTATTGGCTTCTTCATACATGAACACGACTATATTCATTAATTATTATTACTTTATCTAAATAGCAGATCAAAATGTAAACACAGAAAATGAAGCACAGCTAAATTAGTATCGGGCTATAACACTTCAATAACTGCGTCATAACAAAGACGAGTATGTACATAAGCAAACATAGTGGTAATTGTGAACTCACTCTTATAAGACGCACAAAACACACAATAGGCACTCGTTCCGAGGCTGTTAACCAAGTTATTGGCTTTTCTCCAGCGCTCATGTATAATAGTTAACTGATATCTGTCGCGGTGGGTGATATATGATTCTCTCTGAACTGAACCGCTTAACTTTCTGAACTAATGCGCGTCGTAGTTTCAGAATAAAAGTCCCCTGAAACAGTCAGCGCAACAGCGCTCTTTTTCCTCTCATATGGCCTTTTTCACAGCGGGACCGCTGCTACAACTTACGTGCAGGGTATGAAAGAGCCGCAGCACAGGGGTGAATGATGCCGCATGCGGCTCCGGAGCCGCGGGTTGCCGACCCCTGGTATAGACACAGACACACTCACATACAATTATAGTGCATGTATACAGTGTGATATCAAATAAAATGTGTTTTTAATTATACGTTTTTACAGTTTTTACAGCAGGTGTGGAGGAGGGAGGAAGGAGGTTGGTTCGTATCGCACCTTACACGAACACTACGTAACTTACGTAAACTTAAATTAACATAACTAAACTTAGCTTACGTATTTTTTGTAACTTTTCTATTTTACATTATTGTTTTGCTTGTTTTCTTCCCTTTTTTCGCCTGACTACCCTCACTTTCACTTAGACCTTTTAACGTTATACCTATCGAGGAAGATTTGTTTCTGTCTCCCTTTAAAAATAAGTAAGGCACGTGTCGTCAAAAAGCGCCGAAGCGCGACCAGTAGACGATTTATCAGTGTGTTTCTTTTCAAAGAAATCAGAAACCTTCTGCCACAGCCATCACTTTCTTAATTTCACTTGAAGAAATGTTTTCCTCCAGTTCACCCTCCTCCTCACTACTGCTGAGCTCTTGCAACACCTGCGCATCGTCTGTAGATCGATCAACTCCTCAGTCCACATTTCCTCCTGATGCTCCTGCAGCTGGATCACTCACGCGGCAACGCGCTCATAGTTATCCACAATTTCATGCTTCATTTCCATGGTCATCATGCGCTTCTTCCTCTCACTACTGACTTTCTTAGAATTCATCGCTATTATGAAGAATAATTAACAAAATAGAGAGAAAATCAGCTGTTCGCGGACGATGCGTACAGAAGTCAGTGAACACTGAAGTGAATGTGCATCGGCGTCAGTACGCATGCTCGTATCTCGAAAACTTACTCATATCTAGAAGCAAAAATCTGCCCAGCCCCATAGGCTGGCTCGTATCTTGGAATATTCGTATGTAGAGACGCTCGTATCTCGAGGTATCACTGTACATCTTAGTTCTTGGAGACACGCTTGGGACTGGCTAGTCCAGCCTGAAAAATGCTTTTTTTGAGGGGGCATTCAGAAGCATTTATAAGAGAGTTGTCAGATTTCATTGAGGATTTCAAATACGAAATTTAACCGTAAGCTTGGTGAGCAACTTTAGAGAACTTGATATTTCCCCATTCAAAATTATAGGAGCTGTACTTGTATGACTGGAATAGCTGCCCGAGAGGTGTAGCAAAGATGGCCACCGCCGAGTGAATTGATTTGACTTAAAGGGACTTTAATTATATTCATGTCACGCAATGTTGTCACCATGAACGCAATGTGAGTTTCATCAGCACACCAAAAATGTAATAAAGTGGAACCTGGTTATGTCGACGGCCTCGGGGTTGCAAAACAATGTCGAGATAACCGAGGATCGAGATAACCAACAGCTAATATGGCGATTTATATGATGAAGCGATCGGCATGCTATAAAAATATACATACACTGTATTTGTTTGCTAACAACAAAAGGAATATGTGCACCAACTAACAGCAGCGATTGTAACGGCTACTTTATGTTTATGTTGGGAATATAACTTTAAGATGGCGTATGTAGTTGTGTGCGCACTGTTCTGGTGTGAGCGAGTGCGGGGAGGAGAGTGTTTTTGAGTGAGGAGAGAGATGGCCGCTCTACCGCTGACTGTTATATAGCATAATCTACTGTTTCTGTTTTCCTTCTTTTATTTGTGATGTTTGTCAGAGTGTTTTCATTTTCCTGGTTTGCACTTACGCTCTTTACATGTTTGAGAAGAGTGTGAAACCCATCTATAAAGCTCGTGTGACCGTTTAATCGCCTCAAGTTTTCTTTGATTTCCATTTAACATCTGGGCAGTCGTCAACCACTCTGACAGCCATTACAAGATTTACCATTATTACGATAAAAGCCACCTTCGATTCTCGATACAAACCTTTAATTATATTCTCCAACATTGCAAACACAATTTCGCAGACAGCGTAAAACACAGTCACAACACACATAAACACATCCGCTCAAAACACAGTCATTTCGCTCTGACACAGTTCTGATAGTATTGCACACGCGGTTACTATGGTTTCTTTACAAAGTTTAAAATGCTTTGTTGCTTTTTGCCTTTAACGGTCTGCTTGAAAACAAATGCTAAAAACTAAGCTTCTATAAGTAACGACGTCTTTGTCGATGTCAATGTAATCTGGGAATTCCTGGACAGTGATGCTAACTCCTGCACCGCCTCTTTCACGATAGCATCTGTAAAGCTTGATTTTTGTGCGAGTTGTTCTGCGGCTGCACGGCACTGTGCCGCAAGAGTGAGTGAAGCGTCATTGGAGTGAGCGACTAACCAGACCGTGATGCACGTGCTGTAGGGGAATTTACAGTTAAGACCCGAGGACCAGATATGTTGAATGAAGACCAGGAGTCAGAAGTGCAGTCAATAGAAGAAATTTTAGTGAAGTTTAGTTTGCAGTTTCATCAGCAGAAGCCAGCTTCAGGTCTCACAAGGAGTTCGTAGGCCGCCCCAAATACAATAACATTGTTACAGCAATTATACTCTAACAGAGGGTGCTAACTACGTCAATGATGACGTTTAAATGATTCTGATTGGCTAAGAAAGAAAGAAAGACAGATAAACAAAACTAGTAATTTTCCACACAAGAGCAGAACAGTCTGAAGCATATCTTCGTTGATCACGTGGTTGACGGGTTCGTGACGTGGCTTGTCGAGAACAACAAGTCATTCCGTCTCCTGATGGTGCCAGTTAATCACCTCACCAATACAGACCATATTAACGCACACACACAAATACACAGCTTCTCCAAGGCTGAACTCGGCTCAGGCTCCAACTATAAACCAAAACATTCTGATAACATTCTCTATCTGCTGACAATATTCATCCTTACTCAATGGAAAACTACAGAAAAGTAAAGAAAGTTTTTAACTAAATAAAAATCCCTAACTTGATTATAAATCACTCTTTACAAATCATCCAAATCAGAAAGGAAAATAACATATGAAAAATAAGACAAAGAAGCATATGAAAAATAAGAAAAAGAAAAGGATATAGGTATAAATAGGAAAAATAAAATAATATATATTCAAGCGGCAATGGATTTCCGAATAGTATCTTTCAGTGCAACGCAAACTCGGTACTATCATTAGTCACGGGGATCGAGATAACCGATGTGAAGTGGCAACTTTGTCCCTCTTTTGTGCTCGAGATATTAGGGTTGGGCAACATAAAAGAATCGACATAACCGATAAGACAATGCTAAGGAAATAGGGAGTTTGGCGGTTCCACTTCAAAAACGTTGACATAACAGGGTTGGCGAGTTAACCGATGTCGAGATAAGTGGGTTCCACTGTACCCTTCTTAAGTTCTTTATCACTGTGTTTACGAATCTGCATATGAAAATGTTTGGGCCTTCATCACATGCGCCCTTTGTCCTGATTGGAACAGATCATCATCATCCTGTCATCAGCATAAGCCATTTTATTGTGATTCGGTTACTACGTTTATAAGCTTAATTGTATAAATTTGATCTGAGTATTCTGTTTGCATAAGGTAAAGTTTAATCTCAATATTGTCTAAGTCTCATTATAAGGGACTTAACCCTGTCTCAAGTCGGACAAAATTTCACTGCTTCAAGACCTCCTTTTTTGGCTTCAGCTGCATTTTGTAGTGAAACAAAAGCCATTGTATCACCTATCCTGAATTGGTTTGTTTAGATATTCCGTATATACTTTTAATATATTATTTTAAATTGGTTAAAATGTTTTTTTTTTTAAATGGCATTCACTATGATGTCAATTTTGAACTCATTTCGATAATTGTCTGCGTTATCATTCAAAACCTAACAAACTTTAAATGTGAAATGGTTTGCTTGATAAGCGTGCTTGTGCTATATTTAAAATAAAGGCCACTATGTTTGATATTTGACTTTCAAACAATGACATTCAGACAATTTTAAGTGGGGCTTTGTGAGGCTTCTAAAGTATATTCTCATCAAAGTACAAAAGAAAGACTGCCAAGAGTCTTATATAATGTGCAAATTTATATCAGTGAAGGAATGTGAAAGCCTTATAAATAAGCCTGGATACCACAGGCGATTTTCTCTCACAGTCATGAATAATCTACACCAGGGCTGTGTGTGGCTGTGGAATGATGTGTGTTTGAGGTTGTAAGATAATAAATTATTTTTCATGACATGCTGCAAGTACCGATTCCCACCTTCCTCCCACTTGGCAGTGCTTGGTACACCAGGATCCCTCCATCTCCATAGGTTTCCCAAAGCTGGGCTGTCAGCAGGGAATCTAAATAACAAGCACATCAGACGCTCAACAGACAGAGCCAGCAGGACGATCCACTGCTTCAGGGGTTAATATAAGATGAGGCGAGAGGAAGATCAGGTTTTGTCTTCAAGAAAAGAAAAATGTAAAGAAGGGATCAAAGGGGTCGAGGTCAGAAAGAGAGAAAAAAGGGAGAGTAAACGTAAAAGAGAGAAAATGAAGTTATTAATAATGAATGTATCCAAGGCAAACAGAGCATTTTTCGTTTTATTTTAAATCAATAATGCAGAGATTGACTTTAGACATAGGGCTTGGTCAGAAGAAAGAGAGAGGTTGGGAGAGTCAGGTGTCAAAAGGTTTGAAGAGGCAGTTGGGTTTTATAATATGCTTCTAGAGATTCTCACTGGTGTAAAAAATGCTAATCAGTGTTTATATGGTGAGAATTACTGTATTTTCCCGCATATATCCCGCGGATTATACCAGATTTTACAAACCCCGCAGGGGGGGCGCGGGATATATAAGGGTGCGGACTATATCACCATTTTTTTACACGTAATAATATTTCAATATTAAAAAAATGTGCGGTATTTTCTTTCTGTTTTTCTTTCATGCACGGGTTGTCTGGCCTCTGTACTATCAATCTTACAGCTGGCGCTGATAGGCTGTCTGACCTGTCAATCATGCAAGAAGACGTGATTGGCTGTCTATCAATCTGATAGCTGGCTCTGATAGGCTTTCTGACCTGTCAATCATGCAAGACGACGTGATTGGCTGTGCTGCCATGATAGCGTGCTCTTCTCATCCGATCAACACGCTTTCAGGGGGACGAGCAAAGGGACGAACACAACACAGCGCAGCGCAGAGAGGGAGAGGGAGAGGGAGAGGGAGAGGGAGAGGCAGAGACTACTTTGGAGAGAGGGAGAGACTGCTCTTTCTTTTTCTTCTGATTTTGACTTGTTTGTTTTCTTATTGTGTGAATTTCGCGCACAAGCACTGTGTACCGAGAAAAAATCATCGTGGGTGCGGGATATCTGAGGGTGCGGATTATACCAACAATTTTTTACACAAACCCCCAAAACCCGCGGGATATATGAGGGTGCGGATTATCTGCATCTGCGGATTATATGCGGGAAAATACGGTATGTGTTAAATGTGATAAACACCAAATTAACAGCAGAAAGAATATACATCCCTCGCCACTTCGCGGTTTAAGTTTTGCGTCCTCAATGTATCACGGATTTTTCAAAAATATTCATCGAAAAATACAAATAAAAAAAAATACCGTCATATCAGCAGCCGTATTGCGGAAAGCAGCATTGCTTCATCGTGATGAGAAAGAAACGATTTCCCAGGATGCCAGACAAAGAGAGAAACTCTCTCAGAATCTTTGTACACACCCACGGGCATTCAGACAAGACACGTGATTGGTTCCCGGCGCGAGATCAACCAATGAGAGCACGAGTGGAGTGGGAGCCTCTTCGCCTCTCTCAGAAACAAATGTTGACGATCCAGCACCGATATCTGACGATGAGGTGCTTCCCGAACTGATTTAAAGGCCTCATTAAACCAGTGCAGTAATACCATCATCATCATCATCACATTCATGGAACCGCACAGGTCTGTCATCGTCGTCATTACTGGAGTCTCAAGGTACTACGGTCATTGATGAGTTTAGAGCACCATAATACATATCATATGAGAGAGAGAGTAAATGTATAATATTAAGGTTTTATAATTAAATAGATTTAATTAAAATAGATTTAAAGTATAAATATATATTTTAAACATTCTGGTACCTACACACACAAATACAGACATTCCTAGGGGGGCCAATACTTTGCAGATTTTCACCTATCGCGGGGGGTTCCAGTCCACATTAACCGCGATAAACGAGGGATCACGAAAGTTACTTTGATAGACAGACGATAAGCAGCGTTAAAATGGCACTTGTTGTGCAAAACTCGGAACAAGGAGACATCCACACGCGGACCAAAACACTCAAACAGGTTCAACAATCGACGCTCACATGGGGACACAGGAGGGAATTTAACCAGAACACATTAGGAACACCTGTAGGACTAGACGAGGTAATTGATTAACAAAAGGGGACACATTTTGGATATGAGGACACAACAAGACTGTGACAATAACCAAGTAACCCAATTACTTTTTGGTTACCGTTACTTTTTAGGGAGTAACACAATATTGTAAAGCATTATTTAAAAGTAACTTTCCCCAAAACTGGAAGAAAGTAATGCAAGCATTTCTATCATAGTCTCTATCATATAGTATTTTTCTTACTGTTCTGGCTGTTACACTTTGTGTGCGTGTAGCTGGCGTGCGATGCGGAGAGAGGCTTGGAAACACGGAGTCCAAAACATAAACACTTTAATTATAAAACAGAAAACAAAACAGCACATCGGAGTGCAAAACTAGAGGGCATCCACACGAAGAACAGAACCGCACAACATAAATGATCACGTTAAGAACTGACAATCTGGGGAGTGAACAAGGAGAACTTAAATGCTGACTATGATTGACTGGAACACAAAACACCTGTGACTAATAAGTGACAATGGGAGCTAATGAGTGACGAGGAGAAAAGGAACGGGGAACATGTGACAACGACAAGGTAAACTAAGAGTCCATGGAAGGGTGAAAATAACAACATAAACGTGACATTACACCCCCCTCCCGGCAGGCGCGACCTCGCGCCGGAGAAGAACACAGGGTGAGGGGGGCGGGACCAACTGGATAACCGGCGGTGGCTCTGGTGGTATTGGCAGGCCCGGCTGGAGTGTCGGCGGTGGCTCCGGCGGGACAGGCAGGCCCGGCTGGAGTGTCGGCGGTGTCTCCGGCGGGACGGGCTGGACCGGCTGGAGTGTCGGCGGTGGCTCCGGCGGGACGGGCAGGACCGGCTGGGGTGCCGGCGGTGGCTCCGGCGGGACCGGCTGGGGTGCCGGCGGTGCCGGCTGGGGCGCCGGCGGTGGTTCTGGCGGTGGAGCAGGCGGTGCCGGCTGGGGCGCCGGCGGTGGAGCAGACGGGGCCGGCTGGGGCGCCGGCGGTGGTTCTGGCGGTGGAGCAGGCGGTGCCGGCTGGGGCGCCGGCGGTGGAGCAGGCGGTGCCGACTGGGGCGCCGGCGGTGGAGCAGACGGGGCCGGCTGGGGCGCCGGCGGTGGAGCAGACGGGGCCGGCTGGTGCGCCGGCGGTGGTTCTGGCGGTGGAGCAGGCGGTGCCGGCTGGGGCGCCGGCGGTGGAGCAGGCGGTGCCGGCGGTGGAGCAGACGGGGCCGGCTGGGGCGCCGGCGGTGGAGCAGACGGGGCCGGCTGGGGCGCCGGCGGTGGAGCAGACGGGGCCGGCTGGGGCGCCGGCGGTGGAGCAGACGGGGCCGGCTGGGGCGCCGGCGGTGGCGCGGGGAAGTCCCGGAATTCCAGCGGTGGCTCTATGAGGCCCCAGAGTTCTGACGGCTCTGGGGCTCGAGGAAGCAGTCCAGGCAGCTCAGGCGGTTCGGGCCACGGCCGCTCAGGCTCTGGCGGGTCGGGCCACGGCAGCTCAGGCTCTGGCGGGTCGGGCCACGGCAGCTCAGGCTCTGGCGGGTCGGGCCACGGCAGCTCAGGCTCTGGCGGGTCGGGCCACGGCAGCTCAGGCTCTGGCGGGTCGGGCCACGGCAGCTCAGGCTCTGGCGGGTCGGGCCACGGCAGCTCAGGCTCTGGCGGGTCGGGCCCTCGGGGAGAGAACTGTTCAAGGTGGTCGGCCGCTCGGGATGAACTCTGTTCAAGGTGGTCGGCCGCTCGGGATGAACTCTGTTCGGTTTCGGCCGCTCGGGATGAACTCTGTTCAAGGTGGTCGGCCGCTCGGGATGAACTCTGTTCAAGGGGGTCGGCCGCTCGGGATGAACTCTGTTCAAGGGGGTCGGCCGCTCGGGATGAACTCTGTTCAAGGGGGTCGGCCGCTCGGGATGAACTCTGTTCAAGGGGGTCGGCCGCTCGGGATGAACTCTGTTCAAGGGGGTCGGCCGCTCGGGATGAACTCTGTTCAAGGTGGTCGGCCGCTCGGGATGAACTCTGTTCAAGGTGGTCGGCCGCTCGGGATGAACTCTGTTCAAGGTGGTCGGCCGCTCGGGATGAACTCTGTTCAAGGTGGTCGGCCGCTCGGGATGAACTCTGTTCAAGGTGGTCGGCCGCTCGGGATGAACTCTGTTCGGGTTCGGCCGCTCGGGATGAACTCTGTTCGGGTTCGGCCGCTCGGGATGAACTCTGTTCGGGTTCGGCCGCTCGGGATGAACTCTGTTCGGGTTCGGCCGCTCGGGATGAACTCTGTTCGGGTTCGGCCGCTCGGGATGAACTCTGTTCGGGTTCGGCCGCTCGGGATGAACTCTGTTCGGGTTCGGCCGCTCGGGATGAACTCTGTTCGGGTTCGGCCGCTCGGGATGAACTCTGTTCGGTTTCGGCCGCTCGGGATGAACTCTGTTCGGTTTCGGCCGCTCGGGATGAACTCTGTTCGGTTTCGGCCGCTCGGGATGAACTCTGTTCGGTTTCGGCCGCTCGGGATGAACTCTGTTCGGTTTCGGCCGCTCGGGATGAACTCTGTTCGGTTTCGGCCGCTCGGGATGAACTCTGTTCGGTTTCGGCCGCTCGGGATGAACTCTGTTCGGTTTCGGCCGCTCGGGATGAACTCTGTTCGGTTTCGGCCGCTCGGGATGAACTCTGTTCGGTTTCGGCCGCTCGGGATGAACTCTGTTCGGTTTCGGCCGCTCGGGATGAACTCTGTTCGGTTTCGGCCGCTCGGGATGAACTCTGTTCGGTTTCGGCCGCTCGGGATGAACTCTGTTCGGTTTCGGCCGCTCGGGGACAACGGAGTTCGGGTTCGGCTGCTCGGGGACAACGGAGTTCGGGTTCGGCCGCTCGGGGAGAAAATTCTTCAGGCGCGGCAGCTCGGGGAAACAATTCTTCAGGCGCGGCAGCTCGGGGAAACAATTCTTCAGGCGCGGCCGCTCGGGGACACAATTCTTCAGGCGCGGCCGCTCGGGGACACAATTCAGGCTCGGCCGTGGGCTGGGAGCACCGATCATCCGTGGCAGCCGCGGGCCGCCTCCGCTTACCGCGTTTACGGCCGGCGCTCGGGAGAGATGACGCGGCCGCGGAGAGAGTCCTCGGGAGAGATGACGCGGCCGCGGCGCTCGGGAGAGATGACGTGGCCGCTTCCTCGACTGTGTAATCTGATCCGTTCAGCCACAGGATCATGTCAATATTTTCCCTCAGCGAGAAACTCGTTCCCTCGAGGGTCCGGAGGGTCATGGTGTCGAGGCCCCGTTCAAAGAGGGTGTTAAGCACCACGTCGTTCCACCTCACCAGAAAGGAGAGTTCTAGAAACTCTGCCACATAGTCCTCCAGTCGCCGCCCATTTTGCCGGAGCGTTAACAGTTTAAACTCCGCTCCCTGACGCTGGAACAGGTCCATGGTGACAAACGGTCGCTTGAGGGTGACCAGCCCTGGTCAGTTCTTCTGTTACACTTTGTGTGCGTGTAGCTGGCGTGCGATGCGGAGAGAGGCTTGGAAACACGGAGTCCAAAACATAAACACTTTAATTATAAAACAGAAAACAAAACAGCACATCGGAGTGCAAAACTAGAGGGCATCCACACGAAGAACAGAACCGCACAACATAAATGATCACGTTAAGAACTGACAATCTGGGGAGTGAACAAGGAGAACTTAAATGCTGACTATGATTGACTGGAACACAAAACACCTGTGACTAATAAGTGACAATGGGAGCTAATGAGTGACGAGGAGAAAAGGAACGGGGAACATGTGACAACGACAAGGTAAACTAAGAGTCCATGGAAGGGTGAAAATAACAACATAAACGTGACACTGGCAAAACCAAATTTCAGCCTCAGATGAAACACAAAAGAAAATACAGTGCACATACGGTCCAAAGAATACCAGCTAGATTAACTGAAATGCAACTCTGTAGTTACAAATCCTTCCATAAAACAGTATTCCAAGGGGTCAGGGTTTGGCTGGTTATCATGGTCCATCAGTCCCCACTAGTACATGTTGTAAATAGAGCAAAAAGCATTTGTCTCTCTTGATGGCCCATTTGAAAGCAGCCAAAAGCAGGCTTTTAAGAGACTACAAGTAAACGGTCAAACCTGGTGACGGTCACAAACGGTCCAGATTGTACATGGCAGATCTTCATCCTAAAATGCAAATATATATGACTTATGGTGCAGGTTAAGAAACATATCACAAAACCAACAAAGGTCTGTTAAGAAAGTCAAAGTGATAAGATGGCAAGTCAAATTCAGTTATCAGAAAGCCAAATATTATACTGGGTGCCTCAACGGATAGAGACAAACAGAAAAAGGTAAACAAATGGCATGGTGTAAAAACCAATAAAATTAAAATGAAATTAGGTGGTTTCTTTTTCAAAAAATAAAGATAAGGGTGCGTGGCTAAAGCCACAAATATGCAGAGATTACACTAAATATTTATTTGAGGCTATAAACATATTTTATTTGAGGCTATAAACATATTTTGTTAATGTAATGGCAGCCTTGTGTCAACCCTAGTGAAAACTAAATATGGCAAAATATATTTGAAATATTTATTTTATGCTAAGTATACTACAAATACATTCACAAATCTATTTACTTAATACCTTGCAATTGTACTTTTGGCACACTAAATTGATATACTTAAAGTCTGATAAATTTCAACAACTAATTTTGTAATTAGTTATTCCAATTACTGTAAATAGTGCTGAGGTTCAGCTAAAGATATACAGAAATGTTTTTTTTCTGTCGTTTATCAGACTTACTTAAATATCCTTAATATAATTTAGGCCTAATCGTAGATTAAGCTAAACCCTGTCTGTTTAGATTAAGTAAACTAAGTACCAAAGTAGATCATACAGAAAGTTAATAGAGTTATAAGAGAGATTTATTACAATATAATATAGTTATGTATTAATACCACTCTGTCTGGTGCTTTTTTAATTCAAAATAAAATGGTTATCTTATTAATCGTCTCAATTAATGAAATGTCCACCCTTCCTGGACACATTTCTTGCATCATTCTCAGACACATTTTGATGCTTTCAATACATAATAAACTTTTGATAAAGTTACTGAAATTGGAACATTTCTTAAAATTGAAATTGTTTGTGTGGGTTATTTGGTTAATGCCACTACTGACTCCTACTGGTGATATAAACACCAGTCTCTACTCTTGACACACAAGCTGGGTAAATTTTGTTTCACTTCCTCACCTCCGAGGTTTTCAACAATGTCACATTTTATAACAATTTGATCACATTTTACACATTAAATCACTTTTTTTGGGATGAGGGTTAATTTCAAAGTAATACCCCTTACCTCCCATTGTATAAAAGGGGTGTTACGGTCTATAAAGTGCCATATACTGATCTTGTGTCACTTCACTGTAAGACGTTCCAATGAAGCAGCAGTGATATTTCAGACAATCTGGCCTGGTTTGTGTGCTGCACTTGTGCTCTGATGTTGCAATTACATATTCTTTTCTCCAGGGGGCGACGAGTCATTTCTAAAAGATATGAAATCTGAGCCATGTGCCTTCAAGCCTTTTGAGATATTCCCATGAAAAACGAGAGATCAGGATACAAGTTCCCCGGAACGAAAACAATAGAGGTAAAAGACGATAAGGCAAGAATCCCCACCCTTTTAAACGTAATCCTAACATGCAGATGAACTTTCCAGATGCCTTCCTCTCACCCTCTCTCTCAATCTGTCTCTTAAGTCCTCTTTCGTTGTCACTGCAATGCATATTAAACTACTGTTCACTAATTAACAAAAGTTTCTAAACGACCACGTTATTTACTTCCGCACGAGCCCAACACTATACAAGCACACACTTGCCTGTCAACTGCTTTGCATTTAGAAAAACCAATATGGACTTGTGCCAAAATTCGTGATCTAGAACGCAATGATAATGTGTTATGTAATGAACATGTGAAGTATTCCCAGAGTACAGGTCAGAGGTCAAGGGGAACATGAATGGACTATTTTCCTCTATCAGAAGTCTGTGTTTCCATAGACATTACCCTACAAAGGAAAAAGGAGGGAAGATGACATAATGGAGGCATGTATAACAATGCAGAAAGGAAGGAAATTGGAGCAATTAAGACATTTTGTTGGTGTGTTTAAGAGGCAAACACCCAAGAAAATGACAAGGAAGGGTTTTTTTTGTTTGTTTTTTTTATGCACAATTTTAAAGATTTGGCATGATGACCCAGCGTTTGTATTCTTCATTATATTTCCCTGCATAGTGAAGTGTAAATGAAAAGTTTTCCAGTTCTGATGTAAAGTTTCGCCATGCTGCTGCTACAGCTGCAGACAGGAAAAATGACTCCACATATTTTCCAGAATAAACTTAGAATGACTTCAACTGTAAGAAAAGGCTCTTACAAAATAAATACAGGCAAACGTATACATACACTCTTGTGCACGTCTATGCACACATAAAACTTCTCCAAAAATGTTGCTTAACAAATCTTTACTCAAGGGGAAAAAAAACACACTTTTGTTCTATCTTCCTTTATCTTTGACTCTCCCACTTTATTTCTCTGGCACAGATGAGCTCATTCTTCAAACATGACTCTTAAAACACTATTGCTCTCTTCAATATAAACAGAACTAAACCTAGAGAGCCAGAGAGAGAGAGAGAGAGTTAGGGGGAGGTACAACATGTGGAGAGAGTTGCTTATGTTCCACCGTACACACCCACATACTCGCACTTGACACATGCAAACACATAACTCCCTCACCAATGGGCAGAGCTAGATACCATGGAAACCAAGCTCCACCCCATAGGGTGTGGATGGGCTTTTTAAGCTGTGGGGAAGCCTGTACGCAGCTCTTCCAATTGCACCAGAGAGGGAGGGAGAGACGGAGAGAGAGTGGTTATCTTCAAAAAGGGGTGGGAACGTTGAACCTGGAAGCTGAAAAGTTATTCCCAAGACTGTAAACAGGATTAAAAGCTGTAAGAACGTGGAGGCACTAAAATTAACTGGAAGGAGAGCCCGGTACAGCAAGACCAGATCATTTAAAGGTGAAGGTAAAGAGCAAGAACATCTT
Organism: Rhodeus uyekii; assembly: GCA_037043235.1. Taxonomy (NCBI): domain Eukaryota; kingdom Metazoa; phylum Chordata; class Actinopteri; order Cypriniformes; family Acheilognathidae; genus Rhodeus; species Rhodeus uyekii. Next base: position 2,662,520 of record JAWRVZ010000032.1, on the reverse strand, counting down.
CCTGAGTAAAGTTATCTGTCGAGACCAAGAACAGCCTCAGAATGGGAGAAGATGCAGTGCAGGCAGAGAGGAGCAGCATGGTCAGCACACATGAGAACCAGGAGCTGGTGGTGCCAAGCCCCAGCCCCACTCAGTCTTCACCCACCCATAGCCTCTCTCAGCTGGGCACTGGCGCTACCAACGCCTCTAGCGGAGAACCTAGTAGCCCCGGAGCTCTGGCTTGGGGCACCACAGGCACTCTACCTAGAGATGGAGCTTCACCCACAGGCCAAGTGAATGCCATCACTGTCCTGACACTTCTAGATAAGCTGGTGAACATGCTGGACACAGTGCAAGAGAACCAGCATAAGATGGAGATGAGGCAGGTTGAGATGGAGGGAGCGGTGAGGGGCATCCAGAACGATATGACCAAGCTCTCTAAGAGTCACACTTCCACCTCCAATACGGTCAGCAAACTCCTGGAGAAGAGCCGCAAGGTCAGCGTCCACATGAAGGAGGTCAAGGACAAGATGGACAGGCAGGCCCTCCAGGTGAGGAAACTGGAGGCTAATCATGCTCACCTGATCAAGAGGAACAACTTCAAAGTACTCATCTTCCAGGTAAATGTACAGTGTGTGTGTGTGTGTTTGTGTGTGTGTTGGAGGGCAGTTGGTGGTGGGGTATTTGATGTGCTCAGGTGAGAACACACTGAATGATAGCATTGTGCGAAGGTTCATTGTTGCGTGTCGGTGCTCACTGAACCAAGTTCAACTGTCTCCAATTGTTAACAATAAGGGATATTATGGTCTTACACAGCTGAGTAGACTCTAATGAATCTAAATGTCATTTGACTAAATTACCTTATAGTTGATTTACAGATTTCATGCCTCCTTCATGGTGGGTCCATTTCTAAATCAGGAGAGGTTGGTCATAATTCAGAGAGTGAAGATGAAAGCAATGCGTGAGAGGGTGTGTTGTCGCTTAAAGTCATTGTGAGGTGGGGCGGAGTGGAATAGAATGGCTAACGCTTTGGGGTCAAAAGCTCAGACAATACTAAACGAGCTGTTGAGTATTTCTGGGATGGTCAAACCTAGTTTGAACAATTTTATTTGTGAATGTTGGAACACCTGCAAATGGAGCTTCTTGTAAGTCCTTATGTACTTGAATCAAAGTATTACACTCTTGAATACCCAGCTAGATTTTCCAATATACATATATATTTCAGAAAGACCAGCAGCAGCGGATCCAAACTAAGAGAGAGCTAGAGAGCTCGAGGGAGAGAGATAGAGAGAGAGAGAGAGAGAGAGAGAGAGAGAGGGGGAATCAATAGGGGAGGCTTGTTTTGAAGCTTGGCCAAAAGCTATTATTTAAAGCACAATAGCCTTGAATAGAAGGTGTGTCCAGAGATCAGCTACAGTGCAGTGTAATGTGTATCCTGTTGTCAGAAGACCCGTGCTGAAATGTGCTATGCAAATGTGCTATGCAAGACCTGCAATCAACCGAATGACTCAGTGATTCCGAAGTCAGAGAGTGCCGAAAGAGGCCTTCCATTTTCCCCTCTCTCTTCCCAACTGTGTGGTTACAGCAGAAGTACATGATGTAAAGAAGGAAAGAGGGAGCCTAGTGAAACACATTTTCAGAAAGTCAACATTCCATCTCTGTGCGAAGAGAGTGTTTAAAAAGATGGGAAGGTAAATTACCCTTGATGAGAGTGTGAAAAACCCTCCATACACCGTTTTAAACAGTGAGTGCACTCTATCTGTGAATACTTTGTACAGTTGCCGAAACAGACAGAGTGCTGTTTGTTAAAGCTGGCCAAAAATGTTATGTGTGTTGCTAAGGCAACTACGTTGTTTATTTGCAGGAAAACCTAATTGGAGAGTGAGACAGTTGAGATTTCCTTCTTTGTCCAAATGATTTCAGGCTCGTGACTTTTGATTTGGTTTTGGATTAGGTTTGCTTTTTCATTTTCAAAGCTTTTGCAGAGCAGTCCAGACATGTCTAGTCTAAGGGAATGCGTTTCATCCAGCCATGGGGCTCTTGTTGACTCCTGATCTGCCTTGCATTATAGTTAAGATGGGTGGGACGGTGGTGGACAAGGGGGCAAAGTTTTCGTAGAGCTTTTATATTTCCATCAGACAGACCCACACAAACATTCCTGGACAGTCCTTGTCTTCTTATTTACTGTCCCTTAGGGTTGCCAGGGTTTATTTCTCAGGAATAATAGGATCTGACGAGCACTGAAACTATCCTCATTAAACAGACGACTTCAGGCAGGACAATCAAAGAAACTTTAAGTCACTTCTCCCAAATGTTTTCCATTCAAATACTACTGAACAAGCTTGACAAAAACTGAAAAAGACTTTCCAGGGAAGCCAGAAAAATTGTGGTTTTATAAGTCAACACATGGTCTATTTGTCTTTTACATTCTCAGATTTATGTCCTCATCTCCACAGCTACATTCAGGTGTTCACCACACCCTCTCTGCCTGTGTTTTTCACTTTTATCTTCCCCTGCTGCTTTTGAATTAGGGGTGCTTGGCTCCCCCTTAGGCAGACTGCAGGCGCGAGAGAGAACGCTGTTCTTGCATAAGCAGAAACTCTGGCTCAAACGCTCACATTCCAGAGGTGGAGCAAGTCTCTCCTACTTTCAAAATGATATTAATAGGCCAGTGGCAACAATTGATTAAAGCTCCATGAGACATGGGTCAAGACATTGGTCACCACGACTATGAAAGAGAAAAGGAGGACAGAGCATTTTAAACTCTGTTAGCTTTTGTTTGTTATAATCAAACATCATACCAATTGCCATTTTTGAGCATGATGCAACTTTTAACGAACACATTTAAACAATTGTCCCCATGTTTCTCAAAACTTAACATATGGGTTGTGTTACAGTTGCACAACATCTCCAATCTCATAAATATCAGTGCACAATGCTTAAATTTTCATCATACTGAAAGCCAAATTTAGAGTAGGAAAGCGCAAGATGGAATATTTTTACAACTAGCCCTTCACTATCACCTAATAAGGCTATCTGTGCCTCTCCAGAGTGGAGAGAGGGGGGAGAAAAAGTGTCAGTGCAAGAAAGCCTGTAGGCTGAAAGAAAGGAGACGAGAGTGTTTGTTTTCCATTGTCCATCAAAAAGACATTATCTCTCTAAACTAAGTTTACTGTTACACTTCCCACTGGTGCACTGGGGGTGATATGAAAATGAGACGAGGTGTGAAAAGGGCTTCAATGCAATTAAAGATTTACCTCAGTTGCTCAGAGATATTCTGAATGAAACTCACGTTTGAAAGCAAACTATCTGGAACTGTATGTTAGAGCTATATATTCACTAGAACAAAAACAGGTAGGCCATCTTTAGTAAGAACTTAGAAACTCAAATACAATAATCCCTCGCCACTTCGCTGTTCAAGTTTCGCAGCCTCAGTGCATCGTGGAATCAAATTTAATAAAATAGCGCCAAAATACAAATTTAAAAATAGCGCCATATCAGCAGCCGTATTGCGGAATTAAAGCAGCATTACTTTATCGTGATGCGAGAGGAACGGTTTCCCAGGATGCCAGACAAAGAGAGAAACTCTCTCAGAGGCTTTGTACACACCCACGGCACTCAGACAAGCACGTGATTGGTTCCCGGCGCGAGATCAACCAATGAGAGCACGAGTGGAGTGGGAGCCTCTTCGCCTCTCTCAGAAGCAAATGTTAACTTCCCGAACTGATTTAAAGGCCTCATTAAACCAGTGCAGTAACACCACCATCATCATCATCATCATCATCACATTCATCGAACCGCACAGGTCTGTCATCGTCATCATTACTGGAGTCTCAAGATACTACTGTCATTGATGAGTGTAGAGAACCATAATACGTATCATATGAGAGAGAGTATAATATTAAGGTTTTATAATTAAATAGATTTAATTAAAATAGATTTAAAGTATAAATATACATATTTTAAACATTGTGGTACCTACACACAGATCCGGAAATTCCTAGGAGGGGCAATCCTACTTTGCGGATTTTCACCTATAAAATCCGTTAACCGTGGGTTAACCGTGATAAACGAGGGATCACTGTACACAGGAGAAAAGTAATCAACCAAGTAGCCTCTAGTAGTGCTGAAATCACAGCAGTAATCACAATACTTTAAAGCAGTTTTTCTTGCTTTTCTTTTTTTGTAAGGACACAACAGGGTAATATTAGCATTTCATTCCTTAGCAACAAAACATCAAAAGGTTAGCAGATAAAAAGCATGTAAAAATGTGTGTGTTGCGGTCACCAACCACTGTTACAGAATGTACTGTAAATCTTACTGAGTAGGAGGTAAACAAAGCCAATCGCAGACTTAGTGAGAGAATAGTGTATTTGGTGAGCTAAACAGTTCCTTTGAGAGGATAGATAGAAATTAGGGCCGTAAATATGTATCAATGGAGTGCGATAAATAAACAAAAACATAATTAAATCGAACTCTGTCAGAATGTAATAGAATTTAAGAACACCCGAGCAAATGTATACATCCTTAATGAAAATGTGGCCTCAGGGTCCATTTCACTGTACAGGTTTAAATACCGAAAGAGCATGTGAAATAATTTACATGAAAAGGGACCGGATATGTTTTTGCACATGGAACTAGTAACAACTATTAGGCGTGGCTTATTAATACAGTCAATTGGATAGTCATTCTTAATTCCTCCATACAATTTAGATTTTATTTCGATTAATTTGGGTATATTTTAGTTATACTTTATTTATGAAAGAAAAACTCAAACTGGTAACTTGTCTTTTTGAATAATCTGATAAAAGAACACTTATAAGAATCACTAGTCTTTGGGAATTATGTGTTTGATTCACCAAAAATACTTATGAGTGTACTTATGGGAGTAATTTGTTTGTATTTGTGATTAAATTAAAAAGTTATATTACATTGAATGCAAGGCTATTACTTGTGAACATCACATTCAAGAGAATGAACAGACTTTTTTTTTATAAAGGTTTTATGCATGTATACACACTACATTTTGTAGGGATCTGAGAGCTGTCTAATATGCCTTCCAGCAGGTGCTCACACCCTTTTCTCAACAGCCATAATTAAATCAAATGAAATGCAAACAAATAATGTAAAACCATATTTGACAATCAAATCAAAATTGGGTACAAGCATACTGAACATTTATGCACACGACACAATAATCAAAGAACAAAAGCACACCTGTGATAGTGGCATATGCTAAATATTAAATTATTGAAGCAGATGAAGGCAAGTGATACAGTATATTCTCAGTGTCTGACAGAAATGTAAGTTTCAACACTCGCTGGGCTGGACATGCACTGTAATTATCTACAAAAACAGACATCCTTTTGCACTACAGTTATGAATACTGACAGAGCTGTGGCTCTTTGGTCCTATCGAAATACACACATACACACTAAAGAGACAAAGGCTGTTATTGTGTGTGTGTGTGTCCCGTGACAGCGAGCAATGCCAGCACAGAGGGAAGACCATACACACTCACAATGCCATGGGAACTCCTGGGGACAATGTGATATATGCTGGGGCAAACAGCCCAGAAACAGTAGTCAGGCTACACATCATTTACAAAGAAAACTGCAATAAAAACCATGCCCTTTCACACTGATATTACATCAACCTCTTCTTTCAGAACAGAGGTTAAGTAATTAATCACATCAGGACATCTGATGACCATGTTGGGGTTTATTTTGCAATAATAACTCCTTGACTCCAGTCAGTGCACATTACTCCAGTTACTCCAGCCTCCAGTTAGAGGCTACTGCGGCGAAATAAATGAATGAATGTATAAATAAAGGACATGAAATTTTGATATTATTTTATTAGGTTACACTTTATTTTGAGAATTGAGTGTAGAATGCAGCGATTGATGAATCCGAATCAAGTCAGAGAGCCATGTAAGAAGATTTTATTTATATATATATATATATATATATATATATATATATATATATAATTTTTTTACATAAACATGCACAAAAGTTCAAACAAACTACCGCATAATGTAATATGTACAATATACAATATATATGACAATGTACAATATAATGTTTAAGGCAGCGCTGGGATTAGGATGAGACTAATGAAAACCGAATGCTATTATTGTTAAAGTGATTAAGCTCCTAACCATAACTGCAACAAAATTAGATCGTTTTAAATCTAACTATACAGGCATAAGGTTTAATCACATTCCTCACACTCTCGATCAAAGTGAAAAGAACAACAACTCTTTGAATAATTGTAATAATTAGTTTAGTTTTAAGAGGGTTGCAAATGTCATGTAAACATCTTAATCCATGTAATTCCTTACTCTGATCGCTAGCAATAATCAGACTGTTGGTGTACATGTAAACATGGCCATTGTTGCATGAAGTTTTTCCAGGGCTAATTTTTTGAGAGGGAAACCCTCTTCCGCTCTCCCACCCCGTCCTGCTCCAACTATTTTATTCTGCCTGGAAATATCTTTTTTTTAAATTATTAACATGAAGCATCCAAACAAACTAATATAGCTAAAATGACTTACTAATGGAATCTGAGAAAGAAAAAAAAACTATTTAATATTTTGTCGTGGTTATATTATGGAAGTTAGTTTCTGCCATAGAATAATTTTCTTTTTTAAATGCAAATTATCATACAGTGGAATCCGGTTATCTCGACGGCCTCGGGCATTGAGATAACCGATAAACGAGATCAGATCACGTCAGAATAGAAGCAGGAGTGTGTTTGTGTGCGTGTCTGTGCGTTTATCTAAGCCTCATACTCATTGGTCGGTATCCGCTCGTCAATGTCAAAATATTTGAGAAAACCAATCAAATAAGAGAAGCCGGGCTTTATGTGCACACAGAAGCGGATGAGGCTGAGCGTGAAGAGTAAGAACGATATGTGCTTTCACTTCCAATAACTCCAGATAATGTTGTTAGATTTGTCGCTAGTCGCTTTTTTGAAGATGTGTCGCTAGAGTGGTCTGAATACTTGCTAAATATAGCGACAAAGGCGCTAAGTTGGCAACACTGTCTGCAAGGCTTGTTTTTTTCCGCCACTTCCGCGAGTTCTTCTGCGGCTGCACTGTGAGTGAAGTGTCACTGGAGTGAGCGACCATATGATCCACGTGCAACGCGAACTCAGCGCATGCGCAGTGAACTCGGTACGATCATTAGTCACAAGATAACCATGTGAAGTGGCGACTTTGTCCCTCTTTTGTGCTCGAGATATTAGGGTTCGGCAACGTAAAAGAATCGACATAACTAATTAGAAAATGCTGAGACAAATAGGGAGTTTGGCGGTTCCACTTCAAAAACGTCGCCATATTAGGGTTGGCGAGTTAACCGAGGTCAAGATAAGTGAACTCTACTGTATATTTATTGTTTATATTTAACAAATTTATATACATTCTACACTATACTATAATGGAAACAAATGAATTACAGTCATGCTACAAAAAAGTAGTTTTAAAATAGTTTTAATACTATCCAACTCTCCACACAATAATGTACCTATTTTCTTTTCTCTCTCTTTCTATCGCTCTCTCTCTCTCTGTGTGTGTGTCTCTGAGTATTTGTCACAGAGACAGAGAATGTATATGGTTACAGCCATGGACACAAAAGCGAAGAACACAAACCAGCGTATGAGGTTATACAGCTGCTTCCTGTCAGATGTGTTGTTAATGGACAGCAGGAAGGGAAATTAAGCATTACATTTCAGAGAATTACAGGGGGCTGAAGGTCCCACTGCATCGCTAAAGATAAAAAAAAAGAAAAGAAAAATAGCATGAGCTTGAAAATAATTCCCATCCATCTACAACACCTTCCAACACAGTCATTCTTTACTCTGCACACCCCACCCCTCAGCAAATGTTTACCTCAATCCTTCATAAGTATGCATCAAGGTGACACGGATGTCAAGTGTGTTTAGAATGTAAAGTGAATATTGGGAAAACAACTGGATAGCATCTCTGATAAAGCTGACAGCAATGAAAGAGTAGAGAGCATGGTACGGCGAGGTGTCTGTGTATCTACATGTGTCAAAACTAATTCAATTCTAATTCAAAAACTTTTTTGATTGACTTTATGAAGTAATACATTTTAGCTTTGTAAAGAAATTCATAAACGGTATGGAAGTGAAGTCATTCATATTTGTCAACAAACTAATCTGAAACATTTAAGCCTAAAATCAAAAGGCTTGTTTTAATCTTAAGATCAAAAAGTTTATTTTAATCTTAAAATCAAAAGGCTTGTTTTAATCTCTCATAATTTATTTACACTTATGTTGATCAAACCTACAAGACTTTTTACTGTGGAACACAAAGAAGACATTTTTAATGAGTTAATTCATGGAGAACAGAGTTTTCGAGTTTAAAGTATGAAAGTAACGTAAAAAGTTTAACAAAATTATATTGAAAAGAAATGCCAAGATATTACGTATTTAAGATATAGCTTTTAGTTGTTTGGAACAACATGAGGGTGAGTAAATGTGTAAATTTATGGGTGAATAGAGTAATGCAGGCATTTATGTGTCTATAAGAACTGCATCTGGTCAAATAAACATCAAATAAAACCCAGCCTTTTCTTGCACAAAGAGAACAGGCACAAAGGAAACATTGTAGGCAATGACTCAGACTCACAACGTTCACCAAAACATTCTCTCTAAAAACTGATGCTTTCAATAGCAATAAACCACAATACTTATTTAGACCATGTGAGATTCCCTTATATTAATGTGCATACATGAGAAAACATATATCATCTCAGCCCATACATTGCCCAAGGCAAGAAAGACCGGTTTAGTATGTAAATGAATCAAACCTAGAGTATCATTTGACAGGCTGAGGTAATCATGCTCCTTGGTGACAAAACATTTTTCAAGAGTCAAAAAGATTCAAACACAACCAGAATATGAAGACAATGTGCATGTAGCAGAGGCTTTAGTCATTTACAAGTCATTTCCAGATCTCATACCTACAAGGCAGAATGCATGGAATGAACTGTCTGTTCCCCCACTGAGAAAACAACAGGAACTTGTGTCTCTGGAGGCCATTAGGAGGGATTCTTTAACCTGTTTATAACAGCTCTATCGTATTCAATGCTTAATTTGAGGGGCGTATGTTACAGATCCAAAGTGACGTTCCTGAGACAAGCCTGAACCTGGTTAACCTGGTTAGGGACAACAGAAACTGCTCACATAAAACAGCACAATTACGCAAGCTGCTCTCAAACACATCAAAATGTCAACACTTTACTCTCATTCTTAGAGACCATCTTCAGTTAAGACTAAAAAGTCTGATGGCTGTTGATAGACTCTTCTTGCCACACAGGCTAGTCCAGTGGCTCAGTGATTTTCAAATGAGCAATTTAAGCTACAGATTGCCACTTTGAGTCTTGAGGACAGAACTTTAAAATATGCAAATACAAACAGAGAGTAATGTCAGAGGCATTCAAGCAACACAGAAACTCAATACATGGCAGTGAGTTTTGAGTATTGTGCCATAAAATCTATATCTTAAGCTTAACAAAAAAAGCTTAGGCCTTGATGGGTCAATATCTTGTTAATAATTACGAGAAAAAAATGTAAAGAATAAAACCAAAAAAATAAAGACACTGACATTATTTTCATGGAAATAAAACATGACATTATTTTAATGGAAAACAATCTCAGTCTCATTGTTGAATGTATTTTAAAAAAATCTAATTTGTTTTGTGTATCTAAAGATATTTTATTTATTAATTATTGATCATGACATCACTTGTTGTACTACTGCAAATTTAACCTAAACAAAGGATAATTATAACAATATTCACATGAACAAATTCACCATTGTTTGTTCTAATGGTGCTAAAATTTTAGGTTTAGAGTGAAATGTGACCAGGTAGTTTCCAGGTTTGTTAAAGTGTCCTTATTACGCTATTCTAAACGTTCCTAATTTTGTTTTGGAGGTCTCCTACAACAGGTTTAAATGCATCAAAGGTCAAAAACCAGTTTAATTTTCACATAATATACATTGCAAATCACCAGATTTTTCAATGATTCTCAAACGACTCGTCAGATGGATCAGTCTTTCTAAATCCTTTTCATCTGTGAGCTACTCTGCTCTGATTGGTCAAATGGCCCAGTCTGTTGTGATTGGTCTAACAGCGCCAAACAAAACGCTTCATTACAATGACTGAATTTCAGCTCCGGATGTCAGGGTTCTGCCACATTTGGTCTAGTCATTTATTGGTGTTGTGACAGAGCTCTGACACTACCGTAATGTCTCGTGTTTAGTAAGTGCACGCAGCTTCGAGGGGTTATGCTGTCCGATCCCGAGACTGGTCTTGTTCAGATTCAGTTTTGTGTCAGGATTTGGACATTCGGGATTCAGACTTTTCACCAGCTGCATTTGTTTCTTGTGAACACGCGGCGATGCGCGTCTGCTTTGGCTGCGTGTTCGTGTCTTAAAATTGTGTAACCCCGCCCGTCTTGTTCCCCTGTTATACTTTGATTTGTCCCAGCTGTTCCCGCTCAATTATCCTTCCACCTGTGTCTATTTAATCCCTTCGTATTTGCTGTCCTGTACTGCTTTGTTGTCTTTTGCCCCTGTATGATGTGTATCCGGTTTAGTCATGTCATGTCTAGCCTAAAAAAAGCTCACATAGTTCATGTAATCAGTTAAAAAAAATTATACCAAGTGTGGTTTCAATTGTTTTGATGCTCTCTTTAACAGAAGTAACGTTGCACCAACATGTCTACTAACTGCCAATAGAGTGTTAGTAGACTGGTTAGGGATAGAATAAGTTGAAATGTAGTTGCAAAGTAACTTATTGTCAATAACAGAATGCTCAAAAGGGACCATCAAAATAAAGTGTTACCCAAAGTATTACTAATATTTGTAAGTATGACCCAGAAGGAGGAGAACTTGTGTTTATTTGATCTTGCTATGGTTACAATTTTAACTTGGTGCAATAAATGAATTGCATTTATTACCGTCTAGATCAAAATCTTTTGGAGCTGAAAAGCTCATTTGGCGAGCCAAATATCACAGATATTCCCACTGTTATACAAGACTGTGTATATCTGTTCTTTTAACTTTCCAACTCATTTTCTTTAGAAGTTTTCCTCCTAAAATGCCAAAGTGAAGTATTTAATTTCCCTTGTGATTCTTTTCTGATTCACACAATGTTATCATTCGGTATCTCTACAGCTTTTTCTTATTGCTTCATTTTAAACACATGCTACTTGTATCACAATCAGGAGGTTCATGGAAAACTAGCTACTCCTCACCAAAAACCACCCCATCGCAATAGAAAGTAGACCAATACTTTAACAAAGAAACTGTATGGAAACAGCGCAAAACCCAGGCAATGCTTTGCTTTCAAATAAAATATTACAGCCAATTTAGTATCACACTGTTTTCTATATCTACAACTATGTTTCTTAGTCCAAGTCTCCAAAGTTAACTAATTGCTGTGGTAACTCCGATGAGAGACTGATGGAGCATGGAAATTCCATGTTAAAGTTTGCAGGGATTCCGCCAGATTCATTCTCAAACTGTGCCAGCAATATCATACCAATACCTTTGATCCATATTTTCCTTCCAAAGTAAAGCTCTTTCAAGGGTGGACAGATCTACTAAATCCCAAAAGCGGTATTTCACCCCTGATTTAGCATGTTGCATATATCCACAGGGATTACCGTCAGTCATTATGTATCCTTTCTGTTAGTTCTTTTCTGTTAGGTCAAATCTCTCCCTCCGCTTTGACAGGCTAAACTCGCATTCCCTCACACACAGAGCGCTTCGGAGGCCAGAGCTATAACAGGGGCTTCAGAGGGGAACACAACCATTCTATCACGTTAGAAAAGCAGATATGAACATGAAGGCCCTTTGCAGGCAGTATACAGAGATAAGAGGAATCAAGGCATGTTCGAATTGTTTGTGTAACAATCTCTCTACTAAGACTCCTATAACTCATCGCCTTTTGAAGAGAGCTTAGATATAGTCTTCGATGACACCTCACTTCAGTGCGTGTGGTTTTGGGAAGTTCACAGAAAGAATAGAATAGAATAAGATGGTGCGAATGAGAGACATGCTGATCATTTAAATAAATGTCAAAGCATTTTTTTTCAACTTACGCCATTTCTACTGGGAAATAACCAGCAGTGTAGTATGTATACACAGTAAAAGCTTTTTAAAATGGACAAAAATGATTCCTGCATAAACGACCCTTTACAGGATAATGAAACCCCATTTCAACACCAGTCAGATCTCACCACAATTTGAAAAATACTCTAGAAGTGAGTGGAAGGCGAACACAAAAACAGCTAAATTAACCAGTTTTCACCTAATGCATGGTATGGTAACGTCCTCTTCTGTAATATGCAATATATATCCCTCTGTTAGGGTTAGGTTAGAAATGAACTAATTTAAAAATGTAGTTTAAAGTTTCATGACTCTTTAAAGCATATGTACATGTTCTGTATGCCCAAATACGGAGGCATCTGCTTTCACTGTACATTTGTGTGTGCTTACATTTCAGACTGTACGAAAACAGTGCAGTTAAAGTGATTAACTGGAAGGTTTCCTGTGTTACGTGACCTCATCCGTATCAGAATTTAGAGTCTTATCGTTAAGAGAGAGAAAGGCTCTCAGGCTCTCCTGCGCATTTCTGACATGCCATGGAACATTCTGATGGGTGGGGGGCAAACAGGGCTTCTATCCAGGTCTCCCCATTGCTGCACTCCACCCCAAATGCTTCCTGACTCTCATCCTACTCCCTTCCAAAGCCCTACACATGACTTCCCTGCTTTCTGTTCTCTCTCTCTTTCCAATTGCCCCACTCTCGCTCTCTTTCTGACCTGGCTGTCCTCCAAAACTCAGTGGAAACTCTGATATGAGCTGTGTAGGGTCATGCCTGGCCTTCCTTCCCAATCGTCTTACTATTCTTCTGCCTTTATGATTGTCCCCTGCAGGGAAAAGAGGGTTGGTACACAATGTTTTTCGCACGAAATCTTCTTGTTCCCTTGTGTCACTTAACAAAAATGCGCATCCACACTGCATATAGTACTACATATTATAAACAGAGCGGAATGACCTTGAAATTATGATAAAAGGTCATGGTGTGATAGTGGATTTTTGGCAGAATACTTGTATAAGACCAAAACATGTATTTAACTGTTTTAAATCCCTTAATAATGGTCACTGTAGTTACAGACAAACCTCTGGAAATATCTTGCAGTACATTTTAAAAATAGTTTCTCTCACAGTGATTTTGATCGATATGATACAAAGGTTTTCAGAGAGGTTTCAGAGTACAGTGACTTCTCTGGTTTTCTGCTCATTTTAATTATGTTAGATTAATTTACCGGTACTCTGAACTAAAATATAGGCTTCACAATAAAGCCTTTACCCTCTTTTAAAATTAAGATTTAAAAGAAGAATTAAGTCTTAAGATTGATCATCTTAAGACCTTCTTAAAGGCATTAATAGAGAATGATGATATATAAAAACTATTGAAGATATCTCGCACACACATGACAACCCTATGTATCATCAGCATTCTTAGTTCAGTTGCCTAGACAACCAAATACAAATGTTGTAGACAGCTATTTCGGTACTGACTTGTCCCTTGAATTGTCTATTACAATAATACGGCTTTAGCAATCTAAAAATTCTTTTAGCATTAAATTTCACAGACCTGTAAATTAAGAGCAATCACATGTTAAATGAAAATAACACAGAAAAATGGGTGAGAACTGAATAATTCATTTTTTTCCTCTCTCCATTTCTATTGTGCAGGAAGAAAATGAAATCCCTTCAAGTGTCTTTGTGAAGGAACCTGCACCTTTACCAGAAGTGGAAGAGGAGACACCGGCCATTGATGCCAACCGTTCTCAAGAGGAGGGTCTTCACACCATCACCCTCTCCTCGGATGAGGAGCAGGGACCAGAAGAGGATGACGATGAAATTTTGGGAGTTTTGGAGCTTGAAGGTGAAACCAGAGTTGAAAAATCTCGGGCTGAGAAGATCAAGCGCTCCAGTCTGAAGAAAGTGGACAGCCTGAAGAAAGCTTTCTCCAGGCAGAACATTGAGAAGAAGATGAACAAGATCAGCACCAAGATTGTGTCCCAAGAGCAGCGTGATAAATTCAAGAAGAGTCTGACACCGAACCACCAGAAAAACCCTAGTGCCAAGAGCTCCTCTTTCAAGGTCTCTCCTCTAACCTTCAACATCAAGAAGAACCGCAGAGGGGACGGGGAATTGGAGACTGAGGTCTCAGCTCAATCTGAGATCTCGCCAAGTTCTGTCACCTCCATCGAACTGGCTCCGATTGAGAGCCCAACTGATGACCTGTCCTTCAAAGAGGTTCACTCTCAACTTGCACCAGGACAGGAGGAAGTAAAGGCAGCTGTGGAGGCAATGGAGAAAGATGAGGTGCCCAGTATCCTGAATGGCACAGGTGAGGTTGAGCTGTCGATCACAGAGGATGTAAGCGTGGAGTATGCTCTCTCCGCGACTCTGCCCCAGGACGCCTCCCAGATAGAAGTGTCCCGAAATGCTTTACAGGAAGATGATGAAGAGGAGGAACAGGGAAGAGTGAAGAGTGAAGAGACCACTCTAGCAGAAGCTGCAGGCCAAGCAGAGGGTGTTGCTGTAGGACAAGCATCTTAATGTCCTGACCCTCCATTCCAACCCCAGGACACCCTCCTAAGCTGAGAAAACACTCTCTCCCTTATCAGTGCCAGCCATCCCCACCAATAACCCAGACATCTTCCCTGTCCCCATTGCAGAATAGACCATGCAGTCAATTCAAAGGCAAAATTCATGAACTATATGACATTTGCTTAAAAATCCCATATCGCTGTTGTTAGTCCCTAGCCTTTTAGCAGAAGTGAGTGTGAAAGCAGGCATATCAGTTTATCTTATCCAACAGATACAAACCTGTTACAAACCTTACGCTTGTGAGAAACCCATTCCAGCTGGTATTACTGGACATTCTGTCTTCCTCTGGTAGTGACTACCTGTCAGCTGGGAAAGTTGGCGAAGGAAAGTAAATTGCTTACAGCTAAAGGAGTCAACGGATGCCAAGCACACTCCATCTATCCAATGGACATGTTTTGAGCGTAGCCTGGCTCTCATCCTACAGTCCCACAATTCATTTCTTCTGGAACAGCCTGTGCACATCTGAGGGTGATACTGACTTCAAGCAACAAGATAATTTATAACCTTGTTTCCAATTAGATTTGTTTTAGAGATTAAGCAGCAGACATATACTGTTCTATCTTTGTATTTATCAACAACAATTAAAAAGTGTACTCAATTTTAAGTTTTAAGTATACTGTGAACCCATTACACATAGAGACCAAAAGATGTGAGAAAGCTAGCTGGAAAGCGTATTGTCCTAAACTAAACTACAAATATAATTTCTGATTTCTGCTTCGTAGTGACTAATACGCATTTAGATAACCATGCTCACGCACGCTTCAGACCTTACATGGGGGATCCTGATCTTCCCTGAGCTCCACATATGTCTCAGACCTTTACTCAGAAAGCATTCCTGCTTTTGATATACTGTTCTTTTCAGAGACCATTTCTCAAGCTCCCGTTGGCATTGCGCTGGCTGAGAAACAGGCAATGTGAAGTCAGTGTAGATTACAGGCATATTTCTGAAAGTGATGAAGGAGATGAACAGCACAGATGGATGCAAATAAGCCAGAGAAGTGTGGAAAGTGGTGGAGGAGTGAAAAAGTATGAAAAGTTCAATTCTGTTTGGATTGCTGTACTGAAGTTTCAAAATGTGAGAACTGAATAACAACAAGGGCAAATACAAAAGCAGCCCAATCACTTTGGAATACATGCAGTTAACGGATATGTGTGCACATTATCACTCGTTATTATACAAATCATTAATGAAATAGTGCGGTCAGTGGATAAAGAAAAGCTTGAGGAACAGCACTGACCAATCAAGTCTGCGTTGACATTGTGAGACAATGAGAGTAGAATTTGGTTCTTAAATGTTTTTATTATCAGTCCGTAAATTGAAATCTATTTTGTGTTTATTGCCAGCATACTTTTATTTCAGTTTTCCATTGCTGAACAAAAATATAAAAAGTGTGTATCTTTGCTTTGGGTGGATGTCTCTTTCAGATGAAAAGGGATGAGGCTTTACTTTAAAAATATTATACATTTTGACTAATTTTTGCTGATGCTTGTAATCCCTAATTTGTATTTGCATATCTTTTAAGAATATAATTGCATCAATGACTTCATAATATATAAGAGAGCTATATGTTGTCTTGGTTATATTTTAGAAACATTACGATTCACACCAAAGAAAAAGGCTCAGTTACAGCAGAGACCTCGTAACGTTTCTGTGACACCTGTTTACCAAGTTGTTTCATGCTCAGTTCAAATTGTTCTTATAATGCAAATAAATAAAAACATTAAACCATGCCTTTTCGTGTCCATCTAGTTCCTTCTAATCTTTTGTATGCTTTGTTGATATTTTTAGTAATACATCTGACAGAAACAGACTCTAACCTAGACTCTGTATATCTTTGAACATTACATGTTCATATTAGTGCTTAATATATTGAAGCAGAATTGGCTGGTCATACACTTCTTGGCTAAAAAGGCAAACGCTTAAGAGTAAGATTATTATGTTCCTAGCATGTTATATGTTTGCAACATATCTCATGTTCTTCTTACCATAAATGATGGAGTGTGTTGCTTTTCATTTCTTAAACAACCATGTAGGAAGACACATGGCCATATTCCATAATTCCATCAAAATGTGCTTCAATTTTTGGTCAAGATCTTGTCTTGACAATGTAAGAGTCCAGCAATCTGTAAAGTCTTCTCCAGCACATCCCAAATACTTTCAATGAATTTAAGGGATCAACTCAAGGTGACAATTCATGTGTGAAAATTATTCTGCAAGCTCCCTACCAACCATTCTTTCATGATGTGATGCTGATGAATCTTGACATTGTCATCCTGGAATTTGGCCTTGCTAAGCTACACACTCCATCTATTAGGGTTAGTAGAACTGTTGCAAACATGTAACATGCCAGAAACATCATAATCACTGAAATAATAATCCAATCATAGACTCTGAAGCATTTTCAGTGTATGTGGGGTTACAAACATGTCAGTAATGCCAAATGATTCTTACCTCATGCTAACAGTGAATCGCTGATTTATACCTTCTTTGTCAGAACTGTATGGTGGAATATCTGAAACTGAACGTTCATGTAAGCTAATTTTATGTCAAAGACTGACTTGTGTACTCTCTTAAACCATGTTTTAACATGAAGAGTGTCAGGTTAAATTGAAAACGCGCCCTGTATGACAAACTCCTTGTGCACGTGCGCCACCTGGCGTTATGATGACTCAAGTAAAACCGTAGAAAACAAAACAAGCGATATGAATGCTTATGACAATGACTACAGTTTACAATTATACAGTTTACATTTTGTATATTTTCAATCATTGAATTACATAAAACAACCATAACCAATTTGTCAGGATCTTTTGTATTAAACTATATACATTAACAGACTAAGTAGTCACGGTGGCCGAGAGGTTAAGGCGTTGGACTCGAAATCCAATGGGGTTTCCCCGCACAGGTTCGAATCCTGTTCGTGACGATATTTTGTTTTGATTAGACCTACACTTACAAGACATTTCAGTCTTAAAATGCATGGATAAACTAATTAATCGAGCTTAATTTCTTACCTTCTTAAAAATAGCGCAAACGTATCGTAGTACTTTTGTTTGTCCTTCTTAAAAATAGCGCAAACGTATCGTAGTACTTTTGTTTGTCCTTTCCTTCCTTAGTAACTAAATATGTCAATATAGGTAAGTCTTATGAAGTTTTTAAGAGGGGGTTTTCATGTGCATCATTCGTTAAAATCGCATCTCGTTGAGGTAGTTTAAATAAATGCCTGGCCCAATCAGTAATCTTAAATCACAAGGTGATACGAGGAGGCTGGCAGTTTGGCCGATCTTTTTTCTTTTTCTTGTTTTGAAATGGCAACCCCGTTGAACGAAAATGTGTGTCTGATTAAAGACCTTAAACCTGGATTAAAAAATATTCATTTGGTTTTCATCGTCCTGGAAACTGGTAAGTCATATTTAAGTGGGAGATGTTTGCTTCTTATCGACCAAACACGGCCTGCACGATCGTGTTGCTGTCCTCTTTTGTTTTTTTGTTTTGTTTGTGTGCTTTCATAGAGTTTGAGGCATTTATAACATCAAATAATATTGGTATAACGTGTTACAATTCTTGAAGTTCGGACTAGTTTCTATTTATTTTTTTAGAGAAAACATTGTCACCAGTAGTTGCAAGTACTCCTAAACTGAGTCAAAAAGTCGGACTGAATCAATCGACCCATGCTTTTCTGGAGTCAGAAACTCACTGAGATTACATCAGCTTTTTGATTGGCTCAACTGGCAAAATTAGTTCACTTTTTGCTGATATTGTTCACTCATTTGTCATTATAAATATGTGAAAAAGTGATCCATTTCAGGCACAGTTACAGAGCTTTGTTTGTATGTAGTCTTACATATAAACACCATGAAATCAAATTGCCATTCCTATTTTTTTTATGGAATAAATCACTTCCTACTTCTTGCAGTGACATCTGCTGCGTACAAACATCTGAGAAACGACTTAAAGATGTCAGTTTTACATGCATTGTAAATAATAAACCTTTTCAATACATTTTCTAAATGTCTATTTAATGTCTCACAGGAAACATCTTGCAGATGAGCAAACACACATCAAATAGACATCTCTGAGATGTATATGTGTTATCAGAGTAACCGGAACGATCCAATCAATTCTCTATGGGCAAAATCAAGTCCTGCCCTAAAAAAATATTTTCTTTTTCAAGAATCCATTTCACTTGAATATACATCTCAATAGGGAAGGAAAGACTCACCTTTTTAACAAACTGAAAAAAAGAAAGATAATTCACAAAAAGTAGTTGGAAATTGAATTGGCCGAGTCAATTGATTTGCATTTAAGTGCGTTTCATGCTCTTTAACAAAATTTACCAGGTCGAGTGTCTAAGACAAAGGATGGACACGAAGTCCGTTCATGTAAAGTAGCCGACAGGACCGGAAGCATCACCATCTCAGTGTGGGACGAGGTGGGCAGCTTGATACAAACCGGAGACATCATCCGACTGAATCGAGGGTGGGAGTAAAGTTTATTACGCTATTGATGATAATATTACTGCTGAGAATCATTCATCTTGTTGAAGAAAATGTATTTGATTTCAGATATGCATCTCTCTTCAAAGGATGTCTCACACTGTATATTGGGAGAACGGGTGACATCCAGAAGATCGGAGAGTAGGTCTTCACTGCTGACTGAACTTTGATTCTTTGAAATAGAAATAATGAGTGCAATAACCATTACCTTCTGAAAGGTTCTGTATGATATTCTCGGAGGTGCCTAATTTCAGTGAGCCCAACCCAGAGGTGCTGGCTAAAATCAACCAAATAAACAACGCCCACGTGAGTGCAAATCCGTAAACATGAACAGTGAGATGAGCGCAGAATGAATGTCTGTTTTATCTCTTAACAGGTAAAAACAGAAGCTCATGGCAACACTCCTAGTATACCGAATCCCGGACCACTTGCTGTACCCTCAGGTTGACACTTTAAAACCTTGAATAATTGTTTGACACAGGCTTGATTTATTGCAATTTTAATTCAACATTATTTTCTATTATGTTGACCCTGTAATCCAGTGTTTTTCATCCAAGGGGCTTGGAACCCCTAAAAGGCCCTCAACATCTTTCCAAAGGCGAGCAAGAAGGTTTAAGAACCCAATAAACTCACGGCAAAGTTCATTGGCATCAACATCCTGACGTCAACCACTTATAAATATGTTCTGCTCTCAATAACAAAATAAACACTTAACAAAAATGACCGTGGTGAGAAAATAGTAGTTAAGAAAGCATCTGAGTTGGTGCAAACCTATCCACAATTCGGCACTTCAGTAAAGTCACGTCACATTTCTATAGCACTTAATTAAAAAAAAAACTTAGAAAGAATAGAATGCTTTAAAGCCAGGGTTTTCAAAGTGTGGGGCGCGCCTCGCCTGGGGGGCGCCAGAGCATGCCAGGGGAGGCGCGGAGAGTTGTAAAAAAAGATAGTCTAATAATAACTCGCCGAACTTGTATTAAACCTCTTTTATTTTACAATTTCCCTGTGATGTCATTCTGTCGCGGCTGCAAGCGCGTCGTTCAACCCTCGCCCCCCGTCAACGATAGCGCATCGCGTCCACCCATTCAACGATAGCGCATCGCGTCCACCCATTCAACGATAGCGCATCGCGTCCACCCATTCAACGATAGCGCATCGCGTCCACCCATTCAACGATAGCGCATCGCGTCCACCCATTCAACGAAAGCGCATCGCGTCCACCCATTCAACGAAAGCGCATCGCATCCACCCAGTCAACGATCGCGCATCGCGTCCACCCAGTCAACGATCGTGCATCGCGTCCACCCAGTCAACGATCGTGCATCGCGTCCACCCAGTCAACGATCGTGCATCGCGTCCACCCAGTCAACGATCGCGCATCGCGTCCACCCAGTCAACGATCGCGCATCGCGTCCACCCAGTCAACGATCGCGCATCGCGTCCACCCCCCCACCCCGCCTTTTGGAGGGGGGGCGGCATTGGGTGAGTTGTGTCAAAAGGGAGGCCCACTGTCTCAGACTTTGAAAACCTCTGCTTTAAAGCAAGCAGTTTTACGTGAAATATAAATTTGACTCCATGTCAAAGAAGGTGGAGCTTCAGAGCCACACCTACCAATTACGTAATTGGCACGGACCAATGTTAGTCAGTCAACTTTTCCAGAAATTTCACTATGGCAAGCTGTTTTGAACTTTAGAAACGAACTTCAGTTTGGCCTTATTTGGTTTATGATGTCATACCAGTTTATTCTTGGATTTCTGTTGATGTACATTGGGGCCTGATTTAAAATGAGCTAAAATGGCTAAAAATCAAGATATTTTATACTTAAATTTCTTCCCTTAATGGTACATTATGTAACTTTGGCTGCTTTAGTGTTTAATAAACAAAAACATGTGTGTCTTGTGGAATAACATTGTAGCCGGCGCTACTTCTCTCTCTTTATGTATATGACATGTCCACAGCAGTTTCGCCCTGCTCAGTTTGATTCTGTCAGAATATAAATGCTTATTATCGGCATACTGTTGTGATCGAGGATGGAGTACCTTTAACAATGAAACGGATAAAACAAAGTGAGCTCTCTCTGTTTAAATGGGTGGTTCTTGGCCAGAATAAGCTGAAATGTAGACCATTGTCTCTGCCCCTCACAGTCATCGGCTCCGCTGTCTTTTCTCCTTCTTCTGTCCCCCGAGAGATCTCCTATGGCACAGGTGGACGTCATTTGAACCGCAGCCATTGGAAGAGTGCCAGTGCTTCTCCAGTTCCAGGTGGAGGTCAGGGCCCAAAACCCATTGTCGCCACTAACGGAC
This sequence comes from Rhodeus uyekii, assembly GCA_037043235.1. NCBI lineage: Eukaryota > Metazoa > Chordata > Actinopteri > Cypriniformes > Acheilognathidae > Rhodeus > Rhodeus uyekii. The sequence continues at coordinate 2,641,016 of JAWRVZ010000032.1, read as the reverse complement.
GGGATCCTCGCAGAGCACTGAAGAGAAAGTCATGTTTCAGTATCTGAGATGATGCAATTTTGTATTTATTTTAAATGCTTTTTTTATAACTATTGTTTTTCAGTTCATTGATGGGTTAATGGTTATTTGATTAATGTTTTTTCTGGATTTATGAGGTTTATTTCGCCGAACAAAGTTGTGTTCAAATAAAACTACTTTAAATCATACTTGGCATATTTGTGTTCTCATTGTAAGTTTGTGCCATTAATAGTTTTAACTTTTACTTCCCTCAGTTGTAATTCCTTTTTTTTTTCTTTGCTGAGAGTTTGCTCTCATAAAATGAGAAGGTTATCTTCAGAAGGTTGGTTTATACAATGTAAAAGAATATAAATATTTGAATATAAATCATATAGAAGCCATTTGTCAGAACACGATCATGCACTTAACAGTAGGGCAGGCAATTTTCGGAGTGGTTAGCATTAGCAAGCTAGCTTTGAAAGCATGAGATCCCACCCTCCAGAGCGTCTCCAAAGCCACGCCTCCTTCAAAACACATGACAGTGTAGTTTATGCCGGCACACAATATTACAATAATAACATATGTGTCATAAACTAAATGCCAAAATGATTCGTCCCCTTGGTAAATATGAACAGAATAAGAATCCTGTGAAAATATAGTTTTTAAGTCACATGTGACAAACCTACATTTTCATTTAAGTAAAACAATTGAAAGTAAATGCTATTCTCTCATACATATTGGCCACAATTAATGTCACCCAATTGTTCGATACTTTTGCAATGGCCTTTTGCCAAGATAACAGCTCTGTGTTTTCTCCTAATGCCTGATGAGTTTAAAGAACACCTGACAGGAGATCCGAGAACATTCCTACATGAAGAATCTCTCCAGATTCCCAACTCCATGTTGATCAGTTTTCTGTTGGGTTCAGGTGGCAGAACCTTTATTTTGTGCTTACTTTTATGACCCATTTTGTTGATTTTGATGTTTGTTTTGGATCGTTGTCCTAATGGAAGATCCAACCACAGCCCATCATAAGATTTCCAGCAGAGTTAGGCTTTTTTAAGGTTTTTATTTTACGACAGATTAAAGATCCAGCAGTATATTTAATTGTACACAGGAAATGTCTGTATCGCTGTGTGTGCCAAATGCAGGATGTCAGTGTACATCTTCAGTGTTTGCTGCTAAAATGTTCTTTTTTTAATTTAATCTAACCATACGAAGGACCAGTAGTGAATGGCAACTAAATATAGAGTTTGCTATTGAGAGCAGCATTGAAACCCTCCCAAACAACTTGTGGTGATGTAGGTGCTGTTTGTTTGTTGTTTTTATGTGTTCTGACGCAAAGACTATTTTCTGCCATTTTTGAACTGTGATAACTATCTCTCAACATTAAAACGTCATTATGCCAAATGCCAGTCATGGAAATAAAATTATCAACTTTATTAAATGTTATTGACATGTAGGAAACATAAAAAAAAAAATAGAAAGTGGATGTAAAAAGAACGTATATGTGCAAAGTAAACAGGAAGCAAATCTGGTCACATTTGTGTTTAACAAACATAATTTGAATGCAGTTGAACATGAAACAGACTACAGAAGATAAATATTTCGCATTATAAGGATAACAGTCAGATTCCTTCTTAACACATCAACACAGTGCTAACACTGTCACATTGTTCTAGTTCTGATATATTGATTGAAAAAAGTTTGTAAATTGTATCACAACATTTCTATAAATACATTTACATATTCTGTTTTAATCAAGGCAGAGCAAATCTTAAAAAGGAGACTATTTGATAATTTGATCTGTTCCACCAATTATGTACCTTATTAACAATAATAACAAACCGCTTGCAGACCGACTCGTCACTTAAATGTGTGAAATCATAATCAAATTGAGGGTGGAAGAATTCATCCATGTTCACAAACATCTGAGTTGAAACCTGCCAATGTGACTTGTTGCAGATGTGTATCAAATAGCTCTCCAATACTTTTGACAAGTCCCTTTTCCAGAAAATTATGTATATGGAGCTCATTAGGATCCAGATTTCCTGATAATTCATCGTAAGGCTTCACAGTTGTTTGGAGGAGGGCAGACAGCGCCTCCAGAGCAACGTCCCTGTACATTGTAGACATAATGCTGATTTGCCTCAACAAACTGGAAAAGGTGTTCTGAAGTGTTAATGCTCACTCTTGCTCTCACACTGCTATAAATATGGACCCAGTTATGACAAACAGGAAGTGTTTTTTTGTTTTTTACTTTCTTTTATAAATTAAATCAGTTTTCAAAAATCCTCGAATAACATAGACCTTAAATATTTTTTGCTGGCCATTTGACAACAATGGTGGAAGACAATGCATTTCACAGATTTCAACAAATTAGATTAAAATGATTTGTAGAAAGTAGATAGTTCCTCATTTTACTCACATAAAGTACAGATATTTCCAGTTCAACAGTCATACACTATGCAATAACTTCCTAACTGTTTCATTCTAGTTCTTTTGAGACATGTTATCAAGTTGCAGGCTCCTGTAATCAATACTCATAAATGTAGTGAAGTCATTTAGTATCAAAACTGATGTTTCATTTTTAAGTATATTTTTGTAAGAAATTAAAAAAATTGATCAGCTCAATATTGAATCAACTAAAGATCACATTTTTACTCAGTTCTATTTTTGATGTGTGTAATTTTCTGACCTCAACAACATTCAGTGATTTGCCAAAATTCACCTTTTATTTTCTAGAGTCAAAAAATTCACATGGGTTTGGAATCATGCAGTCAGTGATGCAAGATTTCCTTTAAGGCCTCTCAAAGAAAGTGAAAGTAAATGGCAGAATGGCTATGGAGAACATGTTTGAAGAGAAGTGTGGTGTGTGCTGTGAGACATTAGTGTTCTGATCCGGTTCACATCCTGTCACAGGATGTTCGAGCTCGATTGCATGTTCACTCTGGTCCCACATCTCCCACCAATAAACTACAATTTACTGAATCATGAGTTCTGTGACGTTGAAATATAAGCCATTATGTATTTATGTGTAGAGGACATTTTCAAGCCAAGAAGTGCTCAGAACTATTCAACCTGATTTGTGATCAAATTGCTCAATTTTGTTAACATATAGTTTCCTGATCTTTCTTCCATTAGATTTATCTTTTCTCTCTAACGCTATACATTTCTCATTTGATCTATGTAGATGTCGGTTCATATGTATAATTCTACCTAATGGTTGCTGAACAGTTTTTAAAAATAAATGTAATTTAGACCTTAAGACATTTTAAGGAGGAATGTATCTAGTTATCTACCTGTCTATAATTAAAAATATAATTGTTTAGCTGTACATCAATCATCAGGTTTCGGTTTAATAATGCTGCAATCAGCTTGTTTATTGATTCATTTATTTACCATTTTATGTCTACCTATGCATTTCATATCTGTCTAATTACATGGTTTTTATTTCCTGTTATTCCGTTTTAATGCTTCACAGTTGTTTGGAGGAGGGCAGACAGCGCCTCCAGAACAACTTATCATTGTAGACATAATGCAGACTTGCCTCAACAAAATGGACTTGGTAGACAGGAAGTGGTATTTGTTTACTTTCAGTTTTGAAGAAAATCAGGGTCTACAAAATTAATTACATAGCTATCCATTTACCAAAGGATCCATTTAGTCTTTTGATATGTTTATCTAAATATCTATCTACCTCTTTTGTATTTGTCAGCCCAAGTCAGGATTATTAGTATGCATTCATAATAAATCGTTTCAAAGCTTGCTGTTCAAATCTTTCATTTTTCATGTTTTTAGTTCAAGGCTAGATTATTGTAACGCTACTAGGTGGTTGTCCTGCACGCTTAATAAACACATTTCAGCTGGTCCAAAATGCAGCAGCTTGAGTTCTAACTAGAACCAGGAAGTATAAGCATATTAGCCCAGTTCTGTCAAACCTGCACTGGCTTCCTATTAAATACCGAATACATTTTAAAATCTTGCTAATTACTTACAAAGCATTAAATGCAAAGCAAATCGGTGTACGAGCATGGAAAGTCAAATCGGTGTACGAGCAATGTATCGGAGTGATTACAAATTTTTCCCTCGCTCACACGCATTTTTTTGTGGAAAAGTCCTAACGCTCAGCATCTTCGTGTGCATTTTTACTGGAAATATCCTAACGACAGCCTCTTACAAAGCCTATCACCCCTTCACACATTCATTCTCTCAGCGTCGGTTGCATCATCCACCACAGTGATACTTTTATAAGTGATTTACAGCGGTTTTACCTCGTGTTGTTAACATTAATTGTGATCGCTATTGTTCACGTAGTGAAATATATACGTACAGTACAGCATATAGACAATGACCCTCAAGATGAGTAAGAAAGAAGGGATGAAATTCTCCCTGTAAGCAGTAAAACCCTCCTCTCGTCTCCTTCACGCCGGCAGCAACGCTACAAGTGCTAAAGTGCGCGTTATAGTAAATTGTCAAGTATTTTAACTGTCAATTATCAATTAGTATATGAGATCTTAATTGTTATAAGTTTAACTGTAATTAATTGGGTAAAACCCAAAAAAATATTTAAAATGGGCATTTATTGTCGTGTGGAACGAAGAGAGTGATTTTAGTGCATTCTTATGGGGAAAATTGTTTTGGTGTACGAGAATTTTGAGTTACGAGCTCTTGGAACGAATTAAACTCGTAAACTAAGGAGGTTATATGTAATTTTAATATTTTGGTTGATTTTTACATTTGGCAGACGCTTTTATCCAAAGCAACTTACATTGCATTCAAGTAGCACATTGATATTCTAATCAGTTTTTGTTTTCCCTGAGAATCAAACCCATGACCTTGGTGTTGTTTTACTGGTTGAGCTACAGGTCACATTTAAAGGTTATTTGAGTACATATAGCAATTTGTTCCTAAGCAGTTAATCTAAGCCAGTACTTCTAAATTATTTTCTGTCACGCCCCCCTAGGAAGAGGTAAACATTTCGCGCCCTTCCTCCCCCCATTTTGGAACTTTCGCCTTATTGTTTCCATGGCAACGCGTCATGATTGTCACGTGACATACCGCAGTCACAAAAAGCGCTGCATAATAGATTAATACATTTATTTAGTTTTTCTTTTTTATTCAAAATAGTCACCAACTTGTTGGCTCAACCTGTTGAAACCTAAAAAAAACTTATGTGGTTGCCCCCCACTATTTGAGAACCACTGATCTAAGCAATGCATATTTGTATACAGTACCAGTGAAACATTTGGACACAGCTAAATTAATTCATGAACTTTTGTTGTAATTCCTTCATCAACTACAACTTGAGTTTGTATATTGTTACTTATTTACATATTTGCATAAATACAAAAGATCTTTACTTTCAGTCAATATGTAACTCTCATATTTAATCTTTTTCAAGACACTAACTAAAAAGCAGAATTAATGCTCTGGTGTGCCTAAGCTTTTAACTGTAGCAAAGGCCTATTTTGTAAATGTAAGCTCACTTAAAATCAATGGTACAAAGAAAATGTCATACCAAAACTTACACACCTGTGCGGCAGGAGAAATGACGACTCTTCAGGTCTGGGGGAAGATCCCCGACAAACAAGTAGGCCACTGAAATACTTTTTAAAAGTTTCTTCTAATGAACCCTTGTTTTCATTCTGTGAAACTTCAACTTAAATCCTACTTAAACAAACCTTTTGCAGTTCAGATGTTTCAGTGGCATCAAATAGACAATCAATCATGTATTAAAAGTTCTGCTTTAGCAATCCTTAGAGCAAGTACGTTGTAATGAGTTCTATTATAAACACGTCATATAGTGAAAATGAAAAGAACAAAAAACAAATAAACACTTTTCTTTTTGTTCAGCAAACTATACAACTTCTACAGAACATAAATTGTAAATAAATAAATAACAACATTATATGATTAACAAATGATACAACCTTTGACATCCTTCATAAATAGATGGGGGTTGTTGAGGCACAACTGTTTCATTTATGTTGTAGTAAGTCTACAAACTCAAACTCTCTTCCTAAAGGAACCCTGTTGAATTAGACTTACCTTTTGGCCTACAAACTGATGTCATGACTGCACAGCTGTATTTAAAACTCTCCTCTTTGTTACAGTTGTGGTTGAACAGGGTTAAGGCACATGCAACACATAGTAAGAATACATTTTAATGATAAAAATTATCATATTGGATAACAATATTGAATTGCCATGATCACATTTTTCATGACCGGATTTTGAACATGTTGTAAGTTTGAACATAGTGAATTACAAAAGTAAATGCACAATATTAAGTAGCACGATAATAACGATAATAAGAAATGTTTCTTGAGCACCAAATCACTAGTCTAGAAGATGAGATTGGTCAGTCCTAAAGAATGCACAATTAAAAATTTTTGTATTGTGCATATTTTACCTTAAACTAGACCCTTGCAGCATAATCTTTAGTCTGATTTAGAATTACTATAACGTGTAAAAAAATAAAAATTTGTTACAGTACTACAGTTAGTTTGCAAATGCAGAAAATGTATTGCATGATAGTGAAAATAACCCCAACCTTACACCTTAACACACACTCCAAGGTTATGCAAAGTCACTACACAGCAAACAAAGCCAAAGGGATGGAGATGTTCTGTGCAACCACTCGATCATAAAGACCTTTTTTTTTTTAATTGTTTAATGAGAAGAAAGCCTGGATGCAAAACAATCAACTGATAAAAACCCAGGATAATTAATATAGTAGTTGAAGCTAATTTGGCATTTATGCGCAACAATTCTTCAATTTATATACATTACTATTGAATATTACTTTTTTTATTGAAAACAAGGTAAACAATATTTAACTCAAACATGCAGTTCATTCGTAAAGAAAACCGTTTCTTAAAGTACTACAATTTGCTTTTGTGCTCATAAACATGGATATACACTCACCTAAAAGATTATTAGGAACACCATATTAATAGTGTTTTTGACCCCCTTTCGCCTTCAGAACTGCCGTAATTCTACGTGGCATTGATTCAACAAGGTGCTGAAAGCATTCTTTAGAAATGTTGGCCCATATTGATAGGAGCATCTTGCAGTTGATGGAGATTTGTGGGATGCACAACCAGGACATGAAGCTCCCGTTCCACCACATCCCAAATATGCTCTATTGGGTTGAGATCTGGTGACTGTGGGGTCATTTTAGTACAGTGAACTCATTGTCATGTTCAAGAAACCAGTTTGAAATGATTCGAGCTTTGAGACATGGTGCATTATCCTGCTGGAAGTAGCATCAGATACATGGTGGTCATGAAGGGATGGACATGGTCAGAAACAATGCTCAGGTAGGCCGTGGCATTTAAACGATGTCCAATTGGCACTAAGGGGCCTAAAGTGTGCCAAGAAAACATCCCCACACCATTACACCACCACCACCAGCCTGCACAGTGGTAACAAGGCATGATGGATCCATGTTCTCATTCTGTTTACGCCAAATTCTGACTCTACCATCTGAATGTCTCAACAGAAATGAGTGGTTATATGAGTGGGGCTTCTGCTGTTGAAGCCCATCCGTCTCAAGGTTGTGTGTGTTGTGGCTTCACAAATGCTTTGCTGCATACCTCGGTTGTAACGAGTGGTCATTTCATTGAAAGTTGCTCTTCTATCAGCTTGAATTAGTTGACCCATTCTCCTCTGACCTCTAGCATCCACAAGGCATTTTCGCCCACAGGACTGCCGCATACTGGATGTTTTTCCCTTTTCACACCATTCTTTGTAAACCCTAGAAATGGTTGTGCGTGAAAATCCCAGTAACTGAGCAGATTATGAAATACTCAGACCGACCCGTCTGGCAACTGCAATGTGATTGGTTGATTAGATAAACAGCATTAATGAGAAATTGAACAGGTGTTCCTAATAATCCTTTAGGCGAGTATACATCCCTGATTTCCATGTCTCTGATTCAGGAGGTTTTCTTTTAGCTTGTTTGTGCACCGACAATAACGAGAATATGCAGTGTTACAGCCTTGTGGAATTCTCATCAAAAAGGCTTGTAGAGGGCTAAAGTTTCTAAGCTATAGACCAGCAATTCTTTCTCTTTTCCGCAGTATTTCAGCACACCCAGCTGATTTCCTGCAGGTGGTCGAGGAGGCGGCAGAGGTGATCGATGAAACAAGGAACCATTCATAGTTCAAACACATTTTATGACCTTGGCTGCTGAAAAAACGATTAACCTGGGCAATTGTTATACAGTATTTTAATCATGTTTGACCCAATATGACCAGTCTGAAACGATAAAAGGGATAATTCATCCAAAAATGAAAATTCTGTCATTATTCACTCACTGACTTTTTTTCTTCTTCTAAAGTATTGGACATTATGGGAGTTCATATCTCACAATTCTGTAGAAAAAAGTCAGAATCATAAGATATAAACTCACTTTTTGAGAAACCAATGTAAATGATGCACATGCACTTTGCTTGCATTTTACTCCAGACTTCAAAATTGTGCATACTATTCATTCAAATTAATCATTTGTAAGTGGATGTGAACAAATACTAGATGCAAGCTTTGGCAGACAGGAATATTATGAGTAAAGAACCTAATTTACAACCTGGAATGATGTGAGAGTGAATAATAATCACAGCATTTTATTTTTGAGCGAATTAAAGCATTATAAATAACTCCATAACTAAGAATATCTGTGAAAAACATTTTTCTTACAGTATTGTGATTTGGTTTTGTTTGTTTTTTAAAGAAAGGAAAAATGAAGCAAACAGTTATAACTCCCATCCTTGAGAAGAAGAAAAAAAACACACTCTCAGAAGTGAGGCAGAGGAAAATCCACTGATATAGTCTCATAACGTCCAGAGATCTGCTCCAGGAATGAATTGCATATAAAGGAAAAAGAAAGTGTATAAGCTTCAAGAAATCTCAATGATTAAAGATGATATTTCGACTTAAAATTAAGCTGAGGATCAGCATCCCTGTGCTCATAGAATCTTGTTTTTCACAGGGTGGGATTCACCATCACATTGTCTTCGGTTCAGCTTGCTGTGACTCAGTGGGGAAAATTCTGCCATGGCACCTTAGTGATGGGTTTGAAGACCAGTGGGCATCTCGGGGGTGCCGTTCATAGGGTGTGTTACCTGAACACTCCCACATTGATTGATAAGGCCACCTCTGGTTTCCTGTTTTTAGTTGAGCCCAACTTTTTGGACCCAGAGTCTTGTGAACATTCTCCAGTGGCAGTAAACCCCCTAAAGGAAACATAAAAATCACACTGTTATTGAAACATTACACATTACCGTTCAAAAGTCTTTGAAAGAAGTTTCCTACACTCACCAAGGCTGTATTTATTCGAACATAAAATACAGTAATACCTTGATATACGAGCGTCTCAACAAGTATTTCCGAGATCAAGCAAGCCTCTGAGCATTTTTTGCTTTGAGATACGAGTAAATATTTGAGATACGAGCAGCTTACAGATGCGGACGCTAGGTGTTCGAGCACTCTGAGCCCATGCCGCCTCACTCTTTCATCAACAAAAATAAAAGTGTTTGTGCGAGCAAAAAAAAAAAAAAAAAACTTTTGCGCTCGTTAAATTTTTTGCATGGATTTGCCGCCATAGTCGACTTCCATAAGCATCTCAAGGCGAGTCTTCCGTATTTGTGTTTGCGCCATCTACGTAATCCCTCCCTCCCTCTTCCGCACATGCCGCCATTAGCCGCTACTGTATCGTCTGTCTCGAAGGCAAGAACTCATAATTAAAACCACATTATATTTTATATCACAGGAATACTTATACACCATAATTTTGTGTGTGTGTGTGCATATCTCTATAGCAATTAAAAACATGTTTTTTTTTCATTGTTATTAGCACTAATAAGGGAATTTTTTAGAGGGCGGGAACAGATAAAATTTTTTTCTGTTATTTCTTATGGGGAAAAAATTATTTGAGATACAAGCAACTCAAGTTACAAGCTCTGTCCTGGAACGGATTATGCTCGTATCTCAAGGTATTACTGTACAGTAAAAACAATAGTACAATACAATAGTACAGGTTTTCTATTTTTAATATATACATTTTGAAATGTAATCCATTCCTGTACTGAATTGACATGAATTTCAGCATCATGAATCCAAGTCTCCGGTGTCTCACGATCCTTCAGAAATCATTCTAATACGCTGAATTAGTGCTCAAAAAAACATTATTATAAATGATGAAAACAGTTGTGCTGCGCATTTAATTTTGTGTGAAGGCTTTTATGATGAAAAGAAAGTTTAAGAGAACAAAATGTACTGTCTCTTGTAACATTAAAAATCTCTTTACGCGGTCACCTGATCAAATAAACACAGCTTTGGTAAGATTAAGAGATTCTTTTCAAAAACGACATTTAAAAAAAAAATAGTATGTCCAAATGGCACTCTTAATGCTACACATCTAACCAAATCAAACCAGCAAAGGGCGACAACACGATATCTTTAATCTTGGAGAGAGGTTATAAAAGAAAAGAAAGTACCTTGTGTTGTGATTCGCTGCCTCGTCTCTGAGTCTCTGCTGACCCATCTCATCTTCCAGAGAAGTGAATTCTTTATTATCGTCTATTAGCAGATTCTACACACATGAGGATACAAGCAAAACAGTGAGGCATTGCCAAAATAAACAATTGCATAAAGTCCATCACACGATCTATTTTTGGATATATTGAAATATGGAAGTCTTGATTCATATGGATTTATTTTAATATCTCTTTATGAAAGGTCTGAAACGACAGAGTTTTGGGTGAATAGGCTATCAATTAAGGGATTTCATTAAAAAGATCTTCATTTGTGTTCTGAAGAGAAACGAAACTCTTATGGGTTTGGAACGACATGTGAGCGAGTAACTGATGACAGAATTTTCATTTTTGGGTGAACTTCCTCTTTAAAATGAACTAAGAAGCTTTACCTTGACACCTATATCATCTCCATCTTTTAAGTAGAAAGGAGCTGCTTGGAGACTCTCAGTTTTCCTCTTCTTCTTCTTTTTTGAGACCTGTTGAGTCTGAGAGCATGCAGAACCGATTATTCAAGTATAATCTTAACTCTATAGCGTTTGCCTAAAAATTCCCATTTTCACCCTCTCTTCTCACCCAGTTGGAAATGGGCATCCAGGTGTGTTTGTCAGGCAGGTGTTTAGCCAGGAGCAGGTTGTCAGGAGTGAGACCGTAATGGGAGGCCAGAGCAGCATATAGTCCCCTGGGGGTCCCGTCCCTCCCTGCGTCCCACAAAAACTCCTCAGAGGGATAATATACCTTCTCTCCCGGCACCCCCATCTGAACCCTCAGCAATAAATCCTTTAGCCTGAACAGATTATGAGAAAAGAGTAATCAGCGTTTTTCAACCAATAAAAAAATGCTTTCTTACTTCCATGGATTTCATCAATCGCCTCATTTTGGCTTGCTGTCAGAACGTCTCACCCCAGGTCTTCCTCTTTCATCAGCCTCTGAACACACACATCCGCCCCATTCCCCAGCTTCAGTTTCCTGCAGGAATAAGAGGACATTAATCCCAAACATGATAAAAAGGTCATTTTTCACAGCCCAATTTGCAACCATTCAGTGAGTTTCATTCACAGAACTCACACAAAAGTGTAGAGCATAAACAAAATCCTAATCTATCAACCTGAGGGTCTGCTGGTTTCCTCTGAGAATCCTGGCCAGTTTCTTGCCCTCTAGCAGCCATACGCGCAGGAACGCAGGGCTGGGAACACACACATCCTGAAGAGCCGGAAGAGTCATCACCTATTGGAACAGATACGGCTTTTCTCAAGGGATGGTGAGACGACAGGGTTGCATTTTACTTGCACTGCTTACAGTGTAGCCAAAAAAATAAATACACTTCAGTTCAAATAGTCTAATATGCTCATCATTATGTAAAAAAATACATAAAAAATATTGTGAATTTTATAATTAAAAATGAAACTGCTTTCGGTTGTAATATATTTAAAAGGTAATTGATTCCTGTGCTGGCAAATCTGAATTGTCAGTATTATTACTCCAGTATTCAGTATATAATTATAAATGTCTAAATTATTTAATGCATGCTTGCTAAAAAAATCAAATTTATTCTTACAACAACAAAAATCATACTGACCCCAATGGTAATGTACAGAATTTCCATTTTCAATTGCTTCTCTACCTTTTCATTTAGTTATTTAATCTTTATATGAGTGAAGGGTATCTATAACTCATAAAAGGTGAAGTGTCACTTTCATAAAAAAATTTTTTTTTTTATAAATACAACCACATTGTCCTCTTGTAATCTGCATTTGTTGAGTAGTTACTTTGGTGGCTTGATTATTGTCAAATTCCAAACTTTTTTTATTGAAGATAAAACAATATATATATTTTTATTATAAATTCTTAATCACAGGCTAGCGGTAATTAAAAACAGGTAGTTTTTAATCGAAACAATGCGTTAAACAGACATCCTGAAGCGTCTTGAGTCAATTTTAAACTTTTAAAAACGCATTTTTGACACACTGCAATCTTTTCCATTTTGTTTGCATGTTTAAAAGCACAAACGCGTTCCTTCCTTTAGCTCACTGCAGCTTTAAAGCCCTCATTATCTGTTCTGGCCAGTAGGTGGGACTGTCCATAGACATCAAATAAATAGACATGATTATATTAGATGCCTAAGGGATTGTCAGTCTGCAGGATTTAAAAAAACGTATCGTTTCAAAGCGCTGATAAGGTAATAATAAAGATGTTCAGAGAAATTGATAATGTGGTTAATAAATGTGCTTTTACAATGTGACCTTTAAAATGTACAATATTAAGGTAAAATAAAAACTAATGAATGCAGGATATTGAAGTTATTGATGCATTTGAAGCATCCCCTATGAACTGTTAAGCCACTTAGCACCTTAAAGAAAAAAAATCCCGGCGCCACTACTGATCCCAGTTTAATATCACTGGGAGCTTTCCTGCAGCTCAACCAGTAGAGCAATGGTGTTTGCAACGCCAAAGTCATGGGTTCGATTCCCAGGGAAAGCAAGAACTGATTAAAATGTCGATGTGCATCTTGAAGTCGCTTTGGATAAAAGCGTCTACCAAATGCATAAATGTAAAAATGTAATATGCAGAATTATAAATAATCTGTTTGTAGACTGCATTATTATTTAACAGTAAAGGGGTCTCCGAACACATTAAAAGTGTGTGAAACTGAGCCAAATGGAAAGTGCTGCACAGTTTGAGGTTGAGCTCGCAAGTTCAATTCGATTTTTCGACATTAATTTTATATCAATAAACATTTGTAATAAAAGATGAGGTACGTGAATATGCAGAAATTGTCCATTGGAAATACAACCAGAGTGCACTATGATCATTTCAAACTAAATCTCTAGACTACAAACTCATATGTGACGGATATTTCTGAAAGTGTTAGGAAACAAACGTTATTATTGAAATTCTGAATGATGCTGCTAGTAAAATGACACTTCTTCTGTAATTAACGATCATCAGCAGCTGTCATTAATGCTCAGTAGTGATGCCAACCTGAATCTTGAGGTCATCAAGTGAAGCCTCCTCTGATATCTCCACGTAACCAATGAATCTCATCTCTGATCCAGACCACTCTGAAACACCAGGACACACAAACATTAACAACCTGAATCCCACTTGGTTTACAGAACATTTGGTAAAAGTCGAACCTGTGGTGAGCCCCTCGATGCTCTGAGACTCTGCTGTGTGGTTCAGCTCTGGAACGCTGGAGTTGTGGATCACGTCCATATACATCCTCACAGACAGCTTGAGGAAACCCTGACGTTAAGATGAAAGAAAACAGCTTGAAACATGTTATTTCCTTTTCATCTTACACAAGAAACTGAAAAAAAACGCACCTTTGGAGGCAGCCGCCCCTCCACCAACACCAGTGTGTCCCCATAAATGACCTTTGCCTCTTTCAGAGACGCATTCTAGGAGACACCAGAAAACAGAATCAGTGTTTGAAATGATTGTAAAATGAGAGTACGTATTGATTTTTGGAGTTCCTACCTCATCCATCAGTGGCTCTCCAATCTCCTCACACCAGTCCACTCTCCTTAAGTGCCATGTATCGCCTAGAAAGAGAAACAAGTGTTTTATTAATACATCTGAGAAAGCTAGTTGAGTTAAATGTGCAATTAAAAATCAAACATTTGAAGAATTTTACCTTCAATCCTCACCATCTGCAACATTTCCTTAAGGCACTGGAATAAGAGCAACCAGCCATTTTAAAAACGCCTTATGTTTCAGATCACCAGTAAAATTTCAATTGATTAAAACAATTCACCTCTTTGACAGTTAGAGTCTCGTCTACAATAATCTCCAGCTCTTGACCGACTGAAGGCGCGAGACCGACGCTAAAGTACAAGAACAACTGCAAGGAGAAAATGTATATTTTTCACTATAGAAGGTAAATTAAATTAAAAGAAATTCACAAAGAGATGATTTTTTAAATTCAAGATCGCACCTGTGTTGCTGTTGGCACTGGGCCAGGGCACAGGTAGAGTGATGTCATCAGCCTGATCCCTGCATCCCGAACACTTAAATGCTCATGCACTAGAACAGAGACATGACAATTTACCACGTAAACCTTTAGAGGGACCACAATGGCACTGATGATCATTTGGAAAAGTACCTGGAGGTAAAAGTTTTCCACTTCGATCCATTTGTCTCAGACAGCACTCAACACCTAACAAGGAATAAATGACAAGACGCACTGATTCAAAACTATTTTTTTCTTGGCTAATGTGTGTCGAAAGCTAGACTTATATTTATTTGTGAATGAATGAATGTATTTCAATTTTTGTAAAATAAGTTAAAATCTTGATTCCAGTGCTGGGAATTTTATTTTGACAGCACTAAGGAAATTAAAAGTTATATGGCTTTCTATCATTAGAAACAAAGGAAAATGTATAATATTTTCTCATATACTTATATAATCTTTTTATTTTACAAATGTCTAATTTGGTAAATATGCAAAAAACTAAAAATAAGAAGAAATTTGATAGCAGCATGTGTCATTTACCATCTATACATTAAAGTAGCAAGGCAGCGTTCAAAAAGTACAGTACGTATTTTAAGTAATTACTTTGTGACCGCTAAAAAAATACGTTCTCTTTAGTTTGAATGCATTCTGGATGTATTATATTTGCCATATTGTCACTATCACATGACCAACCAGAGCCAGTTTCACTGCCATTCACAAATCCTGTCCCGAGGCCACATGGGATAGTAAAAGTCCATCGTATGCACACTTCTGAATCTCGACCAAGTGGTTGGCAGTCATCGTTTTAATAAGTACTGTTAATTTGGACATACTACTCATGTCACATACCGTTTTTCACCTGCTATTCACCCCGTTCTCGAAGATATCGGAATGAGCCACCCAAAAAATAAAAATGAGAATCAAGTACTACTTTCTACCTATCCATTTTAAAATACCACTATGGTAAAAAGCTTTTATTCCCAGGCAGCAGAATGAAATTCATATCATTGAAAACTATTGGGTGTTACTAAATATTTATGGGGCTTATTATTAAGTCTTATTACCACTGAGCTCATCCTGCAGCCGAAGTTCATCAAGAGCTTTTTCCTTCACCTCTGCCAGCAACTGCAAAAGTCACACACAACAAATCAGCACAAGTGTTATTATTATTAAATATAATCAAACATAAATATTGAAATAATATAAGTACTAAAATTACTGAAATGGAAAATAAAAATAAAGCCAAAATAGAAAAAAAATGCAAAATGACAAAAGCACATGAAATTATTAGGTAACACTATTTTGACGGTTTACTTAAGACATTCTACTAACTAATAAGTGACTTCTCAACTATGTCAACTATCTCTCATTAGAGTACTAGTAGACTTTCTGCTTCAGGTGGACCCATTATGCCCCTCTTCACATGATGTAATAAATCTCTGGTGTCCCCAGAATGTGTCTGGGAAGTCTCAGCTCAAAATACCCTGCAGACAATTTATTATAGATTGTCCGTATTTGGGTGTGAGAAAAAAGACAGTTTTTGTGCGTCCCTTTAAATGCAAATGACACAATTTAAAAACCTTCTTTGGCATATTTCCTTCATAAATGAAATTCAACCACGGTGTCCTCAGTGGCTCAATGCCGAGAGTCTATGGAGACGCTTATGTTCGTTGGGACATCAAGTAACTATCCAGATCTACACCAATAGGGCATTACTCCAACTCTTATGTAGGACCACTCATTTGGAGTGACTATTTATGATTCATGGGGATTATAATTTTTTTTTATAAAAAATTAAATGAGTGGCTGGATTTTTACCATTATAGGCTGGTTTTTACACACTGTGTTCAAACACCTTACACAAGTGAATTTAGCTGCATGTAAGTAACTTTACAAGTACAAGCAAACTTATTCTACTAAGTTGAACCATACCACCAACAATAACTCCAACCTAAGAGTCTACTACAGTCGAAGTAGTAGACTAGTTAAAGTAGTAGTACTAGTTTAAGTTAACAAATGTACTTGTTGCTTATGTTAGTAAAGTGTCTAAAGTGGACCATCAAAATAAAGTGAAAGCAATTATTAAATCTTAAAATTACAACTAAAAAATAAAAATAAGCAGTGTGTAGGCGGGACAGTTCCTCAGTGGCCAGAAGGTCCCCGGTTCGAGTTCTGGCTGAGCCAAGAGTGCTTTCTGTGAGGAGCTTATAGGTCTTCTCCGGTTTCCCCCACAATTCAAATTTAAATTGTCTGAAGGTGTGAATGTGTTTGTGAGAGAGTCCCAAGCCATGTAATGGGAAGGATTTAAGAAAGACCTGGCAACCCATCCCAGAAAAATATCATTTGCCAAGAAAAATCATGGACAGCAAGAGAGGGCTATAGAATCACTGAAATGGTAGTAGATAGATAGGCAACAGTGTGCAGTTGTGCGTATACATTTTCATTCTCACCATGTTCCCTGAAGCTGAGACTTTACTCCTCTTTTTCCCCTGCTGCTCCTCCTCTTCCTCCTCCTCCTTCACCCCACTCTGTGGGCAAAACTCCACCTGCAGCCACCGACAATCTGAGGGTGTTGTCACGGTAACTATGTCACCATTGAGGCTGAAGATACTGTGGAAAATCAATTTTTTTGGTTTAACTTAAATAGTTAAAATGTGTGTTTAATATAAATGTAGCTGTGAAATTGCTTCCCTTACCTGCAGTCTAGTTCCTCTGGCTGCAGCAGCAGTAGAGCGTCGCCGTCCTTCAGAGAGAGTTCTCTCAGAGTCCTCTGCATGTCCTGAGGCGGGAAAACCCTCCAGCCACTGGCCCCGCCCCCACCGGCCCCTGGACGGCTCTGCTCCTGGCACAAAAAGGCCTCTTGGGGCCCTAGAGCCTCGAGCAGAGTACCCAGAGTGGCCCCACCAGCAAAGCCCTTCATGGAACGCACCAGACCAGATCCATCATTGTCCCCGACCCCTGACCCATCCTCACATCCCAACTCCTCTGCAGAGGGACGCAACACAGTCAACAAAACAGGCTCCCATTCGATGCCGGTTTGCACTGCCACACCACCGACCTGAAAGAGAGAGAAGGTAAAAATCTATTTGGCTCAAGTTGAATTTTTTTTTTTTTTTACATTTTCCACCAACTAAGCGCTAATGATCCTTTACATGAGGCAAGTTCTAGGCTGGAAAATAGACTGTGCAAAAAGGTTATAAATGAAATGACTCTGGATGTTTGGAAACTAGAAGCTGATAAACCAAGATCATGAAGGCACCATGTTTGTTTGATGCAGCATCATTGTCAGTGCACAATTCTCCAATCATTGGAAACATAGGCCAGTTCTGAGAGGTTTACAGATAAGCACAAGTAGAGGACCAACTCAATATTTTGGTAGAAAAGGGATAGTATCAATGTCATGATAACTCCATATAACCACTGTTAAAGTAGTTGCCCACCTCTCTTCCATTCCACACAAAGAGATCAGAGCCGTTACACACTCCTGCACTATAAAGTGACATCTGGTCATCTGAAACAACAAGAGAAATCGATGATCATCTAGAATAATCTACAAAGGTTTGGAGATTTTGAAAGTTCTATGTTCACCATGGCATTTTGATTAGAAATACAGTAAAACTATAACGGTTCAAAATGTTTTGTATTCCTGTGACCGCAAAACCGAACTTTCAGCATCATTACTCTAGTCTTCAGTGTCACATGATCCCTCACAAATCATACTGATATGCCGATTTGGTGCTCAGACAACATTTGTTAATACTATAAATGTTGAAAATACTTTGAGTAATAGAAAATTCAAAGAGCAGCATTTATTTGAAATATAAATCGTATGTACCATTACAAAAATATCTTTACGGTGAATAGAAGTGTAGTTGTTTGAAAGTGTCTAGAAAGGCTTAGAATACATGTTAGTGCAAATGTAAGTTTATTGTAACTGTAAATGTTTTCACCTGTCAGTGTATCGTACAAGTGTAACCCAGCTGGCACATTCTTCGCCAATGTTAACGCCATGTCTCCTTCCCAAAGATCCTGCATCTACAAACCAAAGTCAAGGTCAGAGAAAAACTGATATATTCTGTCAGATCTAATCCAGTGGCATTCAAAAATGTTGCTCATGTAACCAAAAATGATCAGCTAGAATTGAAAATGAATGACTTCTGGTTGCACCATCACTGAAAAATCACTGTGTAAACAGTTATGGAGTGAGGACTAGTAACGGGATCACTGATGTCACCTGGTAGACGGCCAATCGCAGGTCTCCCACAGTCTTTCTGCGGTCAAAGGTGACTGTGATCATGGAGTCTTCGCCCGGGGCTGTGGGGTGTAAGGCTCCATTTTGGCAGTGATAATGAGGAGCCAAATGCAGCCTCACTTCAATGCTGTTGCTGCTGGCATCAAACTCCGCTCTACAAGACACAGATGACATGAGCTTTGCATGAAACGCCCCATGCTGAGTGTGTATGAGCGTATATGAAGTCACCTCCTCTGCTGAACTCTTGCATTCTCCTCTTGTACCATCTCCACAAGGTGAGGAGGAACTTTGTACGCAGGGTTTCCTATGGCTGTTTAACAATACACAAAAAAGCCTCTGCATAATCACGTTGGAGTATTTACCAGTTAAACAAATGGTTTATTGGTTTATTTTTAAATGGTTTATTAAGTTTACTACATATGCACACACAGGTTCAAACACAAGTTAAAATTGGATTTTTGTTTCATGCATATTATAAAACCAATGGCCATCGGGCAGGTTTGACCCAGCATACCCTCTAGAGGTCTTTTCATGGTCGTCTTCCGATAAAAGAGCATGTAGGCACTCTCTTTTCCCTGAAATTGCTTCTCGATGTCCTTCACCGTAATGGATGTGACAGTGGAGTCATTCAAGTCAAACCAGTGACATCCATCAGGGCTTTCTGTGTCTCTTGCCGTTTCTGGGTTTATGTTTTCTGGGTTGCTTTTGGCTGAAGTTGAACTGACTGGTTCTGTTGGACTGAGTTCTGTTGCCGCAGGATCAGTGTGTTTCAGAGCTACACGGGTTCCATTGGAGACCAGCATAAAGACTTCAGGGTGGTTCTGAAGAAACTGGAGGATGACAAAAGGTCAGAAGACTTGTATACAGTTATATTGATCAATATTACCTTAAAGAATCGTCTGAAAATACACCTCTTCCATGAGCATGGAAACTAATCCAGAACCATAAATAAAGGCACTCGATAATGCCATTAAAATCTACTTTCCTGCGATCATTCTAGCATTTGAGCTACAAAAGTGAAATTACACCAGCATAAGCTGTTTTCATTCATTTTTTTTAAAATGTAATTAAAAAAAAAAAAAAATTGCAGCCATCACTCCCATTTTCAGTGTCACATGATCCTTCGGAAATCATTCTAATATGCTGACTTGGTGCTCAAGAGACTTTTATTAATATAAATGTTTGTTGTGCTGCTTACAAATTGTGCAAACTGTCATATGTGAATATATGAATAGAAGTTTCAAAATAACAGTACTTATTTTAATTAGAAAACTTTTGTAACATCTTAAACGTCATGTCACTTTTGAAAAATTTAATGCATTTCTGTCGAATAAAAGTACTTTTTTAATAATAATTTTAAAACAAATCTTACTGCCCCCAAATATTAGTGCATCTGTGTGTCCATAGTGTGAAGTATATACTTTGGAACCCTAACCTTGCTGATGGTGCCATGCTGTTTTTTATATTTTTTGCTCCATGGCGTGCCGGTTTTATTCATCAGCTTTTGACCCAGCTGGTCTACAAGCACACATTTTGACTCCTCCTGAGGAAAAAAAGGAAAAAAGTGAAAATCAGTATGTGAAATTGTGCCTTTCAAAACAAAATTTTACAAATTTTCACAATCCTGTTCCCTTTATTGAGTTTGGCATTTTCTTGATTCAAAAGAGTGAATTTCATTATTCTACTCACTAAATAACAGCTATAAATTATAAAAGTACTAATAATATTTCAAACATCTACTTATTGCCTTGCATAGCTATAAATCTGTATGATGGAACAGCATACCTGAGCCAGAATGCCAGTAAGAACAGAGAGTGGATCCTCAGTCTCCACACAATTCTCACTCTCAGTCTTTCTTTCCCCAGCTTTGGCCTCTTGTCTCGATGTCTTGGCCTTTATTTTCACCTCTTCCTCCTGGGAAATTATTCATTTCTTGTCACATCTGGATTGGACTAGTTAATAACAAACCATAGAAACAGACTTCAATAAAAAAACAAAAAGACTGACCGGAGCCTCCCAGTGGCCAAGCTGATCGATGTCTTTGATGTAGACATGATAATGACCTCCATAACAGCCTCCTTTATGTATGATGACCGAGAAGAGCTCATACGAATACTCAGAGTCTGGCCAATTGTTCTGTCAGAAACACAGAGCATGTTCATCATCTGCTGTTATGGTCACTATAGTTCTGCATCTTGAGTTTGTTAACTAGTGACTTCTAGCAAAAAAAAAGCATCTATGCTTTATGCATCTGGGATAAAAGTACAAGCGTTCTCAACAGCTGCTAACAGGATAGTAATGCCAGGCATTCTACAGTACATGACCAAATAAAGTAGAATAGAATCTCCTCAACTAAAAGACTTGGCTGGAGAGTTTGGAGTATGTATTCGTGTGCGATTCAGCTCTGGTACCTGCTCACAAAACGCTCTGAGGTTGAATTCAAGAGGAAAAGTGTAACTCCCGGTCTCTTTGTAGCGCTCGCACTTGGCAAAGTCAAAGTTGAACCTCAACAAAGAAATGGTCAGGAATGGAGGAAGTTTTCTCAGTTTAGCAGACTGTAACAAAGGGCAAAATTAAGCAGGTATATTTATTATTAATAACACAATGAATAAAATGAATGGTAGTGCACCTCTACTACAAAAACGACGACACGACTCCTTAAATATCTAACTGCTCATTTGTGGATTTTGAATAAATCTCCTATGCATAAAGCCTTAAGAAAGACAAATGACCAAACTAATAGTATTGACTAACCTTAGCGGCCCTAACCAGCTGGTCACATCTGCTGCAGCGGTAGAGATTATTCCCCTCAAACATCTCCTCCTCCACGAACATGTTCCACAGCGCTTCCTCTAGTCCGCTCACACCACGCACCGACACGGTCAGGTCCAGAAAGTCCTCCTGAGGGGTGCACAAAAGAGGTTTTGCATGTATTGCTTCATTGTCACATGAACACTTTCATATTTAATACAGGTCTACATTAATAATATATTAAAATGTGACATGAATATCCCACATTTCTGCCACAATACCATGTTTACAGTTAGTTACAACAGTAAATCCATGGTAAATGTTTGTGATTTATGGATTGTTGGATTTATGGATCAGTGTTTTTAAGAATGTCAGCACTGGTTTCGGCTGGCTTTCAACTGTTTAAATTGTGCAGACATTTGTGTTTCTCACTAGATCTCACTGTGCTGTTTAGTGATCACGTGATCAAGACTGGTCAGCAGCGAAACACATTTGTTCTGAGTTTGCGCTGTCTTTTGGGCAGATCTAATAAATGGTCCTTGTGTGGCGTGACTCGACGAGTAGCGCTGTTTTGTTCTGCTTTTGGCTACATTCCTGTAGATCGTTGGCACTTGGAACACCAATTTAAAGGGGTGGATTCCCAGGGAAAGCAAGAACTGATTAGAATGTCAGTGTGTCCCTTGAATGCAATGCAAGTCACTTTGCATAAAAGCGTCTGCCGAGTGCATAAATGTAAATGGCCTGTTTAATGTTTCTCATAAGTATCGTCACCTTAAGTTGACAATGTGAAACTGCATGATTTGTAAATGATGCATGGCAGGACACATGTAATGTGCTTTAATAGACAAGCTTTGAAATTCATCCCCGGGCTGTAATTGGCCCACGGTCTGGACTTTGGACAACCCTGCTGTTGGACAATTTAATGTGTCCTTGCTTAACTACTGACCCCAGTCTTTTGAACAGTAGTGTATCATAAACAATAAATATGTATTGCTTTTTGTGCAGCTTATATTTAAAGCAGTTACAAACTGGACTGCTGGAAGCAAAATTAAGGACAGAGACTGAGGGCACATGCTCCATTCTGACCTGTCTCTCACTAATATTGCCACACTCTTTGCAGGTAATCTGGTTGACAAGCGTCCCATGGTAGAGCCGGTGTATGAGACTGCTGCCAGAAGTGCCCACTAAGGAGCTCTCCAGAGCGCTGAACAAGATCCGATTCAGCTCCTGCACATCCTGCTGACCCATTTCCTAAAGACAAAATCAAAGCATAAGACGAAAGATTTTAACAAACTGCCTGATCATTTAACTTTAACAAGACTTAAAGGGATAGTTCACCCAAAATGGAAAATGCTGTCATATTTCTCTCCCCCTCAAGTTGTTCCAAACCTGTATGAGTTTCTTTCTTCTGCTGAACACTGATGAATGTTGGTAACCAGACAGTTGACGGTAGCCATTCACGTCCATAGAAGGGATAAAATACCTTGGACATCAATGGTTAACATCAAATGTCTGATTACCAACATTCTTCATGAGGGTAACAACATATGATCATAGAATTGTATATTTTGGGTGAACTCTTTATTTAAGGATGTGCAACACAAAGATCTTGGGGTCAGTTATGAAAACAAGCAGGGTCACTGCTGATTTCCCCTTGAGCAAGACAACTTAGCAACACAGTTTAGATGTTATTACCCTAAAGTGACCCTTGGGTACCATTTAACCCCAGATTACTACAAAGAGGACTGTTTCTGCAATTAGTCACTGTTACACGAAAAGTACCCGCTAAATGCAAAGTAAGAAAAGATCATAAAATCTTTGTACCTCATTGTTCGTCCAGCCAAAACTGTCCGTCAGGTCTGTCGTGGAGGCTGTTTGTTCATCCACCAGCAACAGATGAGAAAACAGTCTCTGGAGCTCCAAAGGAATCACACGGACCTGAGATCACACAGAACAGGAAACATCTACACATCTGGACCTGAGACACGTACACGTATAAACCCTTCCACTCATCCCCCTCACACACTTTTATACAGACCTTTCCCTCTGGTTTGGCCTTGTCAGCCAGACACCCTAATTCATCCGGTCCGAGGTGGAACAGCTCCTCTGTGAGAGATCATTTTGCTTTAGAATGCATAATAAAAAATAAAAGTCACCCCAAATTACGTTGTTGTGGACTTAACAGATTGTTAAGCATGTTAAGCATTTCATGTGTACCTTCAAGTACACATGAAATGTGTGCCATTTGGGACAATGCCTATTCGACGTGGGATCCCATCATGCATCATGTTCAGGAACTCACATGCCCCGAAATCAAAAATGTTGAGGAAAACATTCCAATGTAACTTAAATAAATGAGAAAGTACATGTACTTTTGTTGCACATTTTATTGGTGAGCATGTGATTTTCTACAACATTTTCAACTGGTTTTTATCACTTAATTAGAAGCACCACAATTACTGAATTGTGACTTCTTTCCTGTAGCTCAAACAGTAGAGTGTGGCGCTTGCAACGCCAAGGTCATGGGTTCAATTCTTAGGGCAAGCAGAACTGATTAGAATGTCAATGTGTAACTTGAATGCAATGCAAGTCGCTTTGGATAAAAGCGTCTGCCAAAGGCACAACTGAACAGACATTTAGGCCTGGTTTCACAGACAGGTTTTAGATTAAGCCAGGATTAGGCCTTAGTTCAATTATGACATTTAAGTAGCTTTTTTAAATGTGCCTTAGAGGAAAAACATTTTTGGTGTGCATCTTGAGACAAAAAAATGGCACTGACTTATTTTAAGATATTCAGCTCAAACATGCAATCAAGTCTAGGACTAAGTTTAAGCCTTGTCTGTGAATAATCCAATGTTTTTTCAACCTTCTATCTTACCCCTAAACTCTGGTGTGAAGAGAAGAGTCTGTATGAGGGAGTTGAGGTAACAGGTGCCACCCTGATTCTTGATCCCGCAGAGTTTGACTTTCCCTCTGGGTGGAGGAGGCTCAGACTCTCTTCCCTTCACACCTGTGCCAGATGTAGAGGAGGAAAACCCATCCCCGTCCTCCTCAAACAGATCTCCAAACATCTCCCAGCTGCCTTGTAAAGCTTTGTATCGGTACTCCTCCTGCGTTTCGATTACTGTGAAAGGAAAGTGTTTCACCTCTTGCTATCTCATCTTGGTCTTCCCCAGCTCCCGATTAACGATCAATGGGCTCACCCTGGAATAAGATGACTTCACAGGACTAAACATCGCTTTTATAAACCAACCGAGGAACTAAATGCTCGTTTGCCCTGTTTAAGTTCCTCCGGATGGATCACAGGTGTCGTGAGTATATCTCAGTCCTTAAAACTGAAAATGGAAATCTGAGAGCTGACTGCACTTCCATATTTCACCATTGAGATTCAAAAGAACAATTATTCCTCGTTGACAGCCTCGGTATTAGTTTCGTGTTATTAGACCGCTAACGTATTTGCTAAATATTTTAACCGCGACCGTTTTGTTCGAATAGATCAGTTTCTTAGTAGTAATAATGGGGAAAAAATGAAATCTGAGCAGAAAAGCATTAATGCTTTTAGGGCGCAGCCATGTTTGCTTGATGACACGTCTAGCCGCTATGCATTGTGGGACTTGTAGTTCTTCACGGCAACGGCCTTCCTTTGTGCACATAATCTTGTTTAACTTTGAACTACATCCGGCTGTTACAAGCATAATCTATTGTTTACCTCATAGTCACGCTGTAAATGACAATTAAAGGGATAGTTCACCCAAAATGGAAATTCCATCCAAGCCTGTATGAATTTCTTTCTTCTGATGAACACAAAATACAATATTTTGAAGAATGTTGGTATCCAAACAGTTGTTGGGTCCCATTGACTTCCATAGTTCAGTATTTGTCCCGTAGCCTACTATGAAAGTCAATGGGGTCCATCAACTGTTTGATTACCCATATTATTAAAAATGTCTTCTTTTGTGTTCAGCACATTAATCTGTTACGTTTTTGCATTTTGTTTCTAAGAGTTACGATATGCTCTTTCCATGAATATTTGTTATCTAACAATAATAAAATGATTTGTAAAAATCATGTTGGTAGCAGCAAGTAGTCATGAAACTGAAGTTGTGAAAGTCTTTTCTTCTCTTTTGGGACATTGCTCGTCGCACAAGTAAAAATGTAGTTTAGAATTCTATGAGTAATGCAGCGATCTGTATGGATCAGTGGTTGTTACACAAACAGAAATATGCATAAATCATATTTGGAACAAGATACAGTTTATTGATAAAGTAAATTAAATTTATTGTAGTGCAAAGAACAAGAGGTCAAATACAAATATTCTACATATAAATAACATTATTTTATTACATTATTGATGTAATCTTTAAAACATTGTATGGCACTTTTCCATGAAAAGTACTGTGTATGGTAAATAAGTTGCACAGAGTTTAAATGTTCTGCAACCTCATTTCACTTTCTAGATTTGAGGGATGTCCGATGTGCACAAATGATCATGTCTTGAAACAAAAAAGTTTTTGCCGAACCACAATATCATTTAAACCGTTTTAAACTGAAATGATTTTAGAACACAATTGAGATTGACCACTGAGTTTTTCCCTTGCAACTTGACAGTCTTTTTATGCTGTTGAGGTAGTTTTCAGGAAGTATCAAACTCCAGATTCCACCTCCTGCTGGCTTGATTGACTTCTCTGACATTCAAAAGTTCCCCATGAAAGTGCCAGTTGTCACAGAGGTCAAGAGTGGAATCGAAAACTATTCAATCCTATCAAAAAATGCCACAAAAAAAAAACGTTTATCCCCTCAGTGGACCCTCAGCTTGAAGACTTTGGAAAGAGGTGTTTTGGCACTGGAGTACATAAGGTATGAACCCTCTGCTGAGGTAAAGAATTCCCAGTCACTGCATCCTATAGTAGGTAACCGGTGGATAGGGACAAAACCCTCATATCCCTGCCATCTGTCAGAGACAAAAACAATAAAAGTGAGAAAAAGACCTTCTGAAAAATCTTCATTTATTGCAATAATCTTTATAGGGGTTCTAAGACTAAGACTTTATTTTGCAGCAAGGCCACATATGAACGATGTTCAGTTCCCAAAAAGAACCTTTCAGTGAACAGTTCTTAAAAGAACCACTTTTCACACTTAGTGTGAAAAACATTTAAAAGAACCTTTTGTGGAATGGAAACTACCATGTTCCACGGATGCTAAAGGGGTAGTTCAACCAAAAATGAAAATTCTGTCATCATCTTACTCCCCTGTTACCTGTATGGTCTGTCTCGTATGTTTCATTGTGCTTCTGGTTCAATGTGTTTCTGGTTTATTGTGTTTTTGGTTTTGGTCCAACAGCCCAGAGTATCCCTGGGCTCCACCTCAGGCTGTTCACATATCAGCTCTACCTTGACTCCTCCCTCTCTCCGGCTCCACCTTGGTGAGACGTTGTCCTGCCTGTGCCTTCGGCTCCAGCTGGTTTCGACCTTCCCCAGGCTCCTCCTTTTGTCCTCGTTCCCACCAGCTCCGCTTTTGTCTTCAGGTTCACCGGTTCCACCTCGGATGCTTGCTGCTGTGGCTCCAGTACCATTGGTCTCACAAGGGGCTCATCGGACTGTCATCTCCATCTTCAACAGCTGCATCTCCGTTGGTCATCCCCAGCGTACCTTCCATCAAGTCGGCACCATGGCTCTTCCGACGGGACTCTGCCCTGAGCCTCGTCCGGACTGACCTCAGGCTCACCTCCTGACTTCTTCTGCTCCTGGCTACTCCCACCTTCTACGTCTACGTCCCACCTCCATGGACTGTTTTTGTTTTTCCTTTGTTCTGTGCCTTCAGAGCCTCCACCCCTCCTCAGTTGGGCTATTTACAGCACGAGGGACGCGCCTTCTTGGGAGAGGGCGAACTGTTACATGTATGGTTTGTCTCCTATGTTTCAATGTGATAGTTCTGTTCCTCCATAGACCACTAGGCAACTATCACTTTGATGCTTCAAAAAGTTAATTAAGAGATCATAAAACGAATCCATTTGAATCAAGCAGTATAGTCTAAATTTTCTGAAAAGAACAGATTGACTTTAGGCCTTTTCTTAACATTTACGATCTCTTTATGAACTTTTTGAAGCGCCAAAGTGGTAGTTGTGTCAATGGAGGGACAGAAAACTCTCTGATTTCATTAAAAATATTTTAATTTGTGTTCTGAATATGCAAGAATTTTCCTTTTTGGGTTGAACTAACCCTTTTGTGTTTGTTCTTCAATGGCAATAAAGAGTCTAGTTTACACTGGTGTAATTTGTAGGCTTACTTGGGCTTTTAAAAAAGTTAGGTCTTATGTTTTACATTTGAATAAGAAAGGAAAGAATTGAAAGAGGATATTTAACACAGTATACTAGTATCTCTAAACAGTTGCACAACCAACTGCAATGCCGATGTCTGAAGAACTGCAGCATGTGTATGTGTCATTACCTGTATATAACACTATTCAAAGAGTAGGACGATCCATCATAAGAGTTGGCTACAACTAAAAAGTGCTCATCTCCAAGTGAAAAGAATTCCCAGTCCACTGCACTGCCATACAAGAGGAAATAAAGTCAAAAGATGTAAATTATGACACTCAACCCCTAAAATCTTTTACAGTTCAGGCTTTACCTGTATGTCACAATGTCTTGGAACTTGAGGAACATCTTGGTTGTCATGTCAAGTTCATATATAGTTGAGTTGATGGTATAGAGGCTTGGCCCTCTCTCACAAAGCATGTGTCCGTTGGCAACAGCAAGGAAGACTCTTTTTCCAATCTGAAACATCTCCCAATCTGTAGCCCCAAATGTCTAGAGATATTAAAGATATTTTGGGTTTAGTAGTAGTAATAATAAGGGTGAAGGTCTGTTCACACAAAGAACGATAATGTTAATGTTAAAGATAATCATATCAGTGCCCATACTAACTGAAGATAATGTTTTAAGCTAGTGCTTGTCTGTCTCTTTAAATGCTTGTGCTCTGATTGGCTGTCAATGTTTTAATCGCTTATCAGCAGGATAAAAATGTGAAAAAAGTGATTCCAACAAAATCCGTTCTCGTTACAGCTGTGGTGTGAACTCTGCTATTCTTTAATATTGAGAACGATTTTTACAACTATATATCGTTATCTTTATAGTTGTGTTACTATGTTATTAAATAATACAAAACAGATACAACTTCTGATTTTAATAATATATTAGTCAATTTGAAATTCACTCTAAGTTAATGTAGCTACTAATCAGGAATGTGATTTTTCTGTATTTATAAGGATTTCCCGTATTTTCTGACCTGAAAAGTTTGACCCATGCTGGTTATTTTATGATGATTGAAATGACAAAATAGCTTTAAACAAATAGCTTACTAAATAAACTACAAAATGTTACATTTTCTAATGCATTTATTTCATGCACGGTTCGCTTCTGACAGTTTGCTGCATGAACTGCAGGAGACCCTTAGCTTGTTAGCCTTAGCCAAAAAGCGCCAAAGGTGAGTAAAAATACGTGTTGAAATGATGTTACTCTCCAGTTACCCAGTAAGTTTTTTAGGAACTTTGACAATGCACGTGTCATACCTATTAGTATTCAAAGACAGATAAAGCAGGCAATCTCACAAAATCAAAAACTAGAACGCATCAAGCTATTAACTTGACGATGACTGACAGAGAACTGAAGGGAGTATATGTACACAGAGTTAATAAGGGAACTAAATGGGAAACAGCTGAACAGAATCATTTACCAATGAGTAACCAAGGAAACTAACAAGGGTAAGGTGAATTCTACACTGAAAGGATACACAAGAAACCTAAACAAAAACAATGAGATTAAACAGAACCCTGACAGCAAGGTTGTGAGAATATGATGTCTTAGTGCAATCATCAAATCACAATACTTGTGATGTAATTATATAAATATATAGTCTGGCGCGCTGCATGTTTCAGAGTAAAGCCAAACCACAGCACTGTGTTGCTTTTCAGTGTTGATTCACAGTAAATGCTAATCTGCAAGTGCTGTGTGTTTGAGTTTCTTGTCATTTGCATTTGGGAACGCCAAGCACCTTCCCATGTTCATAATGAGAATCGTTTATAAATCTATTAAGAAGAAACCTTAAGATCTCCCTGCGGTTTTCCGCCAAAATAAAAGCTTGATGGTTTAACATTTGAAAGAAGAGAAATTAAGACAATTTGATTTGATTTGCAATTTGATTGCTGTTCCGTAAAATAGAATAAAACTAAAAAATGAATGATCATAATAATAATAATTATATTAATACTTTTATTAGCCTATAACAGGGGTGGGCAAACTACGGCCCGTTGGGCTTTTTAATCCGGCCCGCCGAACTTGCCGAACCTGTATTAAACCTCCTTCATTTTACATTTCCCTGTAATGTCACTCTGTCGCGGCTGCAAGCGGCAGTGGCGCTGAAAGTGTGGTGGAGAGTGTGCGTGTGTCGCAAACCCCTCTAGACCCCCACCCCCTTCCGCGAGTGGAAAACAGAGCTACACGCGTAAATACGGGTACCCGCAAGATCACTTTAATCACTCGCGCGCGCGAGCGAACATTCGCCCGCTCTCAACTGCTGTTTTTGCTCGCGCGAGCATTTTTATTTTTGTCAGTCGTGGAGCGGGGCTTGCTCTTGTAATAGTAACATCAAACGTCATTGGTTAGTTCCCTTTTTTCCAGAGGTCAGTTGTGATTGGAATCCTGTGATTGTCAATCTAGAGCTGAGGCAAATATACGATTCAGTCACATTGTATATTATGGGTTTTTTTTGTCGATTAAATTGTATTAATATTGTTTTGTTGTAATTTCACGTGTCCCAGTCGAGTGATTTAAGACCAAACTATACTTTATACAGGTTTTCTAGGATTTATTATAAGAAAATGCACAGGTGCGACCTTCTCAAAAGTTGTATGCTGTCAACGTTATGTTGTTATTTGCTGCATTCAAGAACATGACCTGCAAATACAAGAGGAAAAATAGGGAAATATAGGTAGAGGAAATATAATGTACATTAGAATAAAATGTACATGACACTTAGAGCTCATACACCAGTTTTGAAGTCATTACATATTTTAAATTGAGGGAAGTATATCCTGCCTTTGCTCTGGTCATGTCCCTGGTCATGTCCCTATATATTTCCCTCAGTTATTTACATGCTTCTGTTGTCATATTTTATCTTTCATTCAATAAAACAGTATGTATTTAGTGTTCCTTCATCAGGGCTCAGAAGAACAAAACACAGTAGTGTTTTTTCAGGTAGAACCAGCACTTGCTCTCAGCTAATTTGATTAAGATAATCAAATGTAAAATAGCATTGAATCATCTTCACTATATATTAAAAATATCTGAATTTATTATGTTACAAAAGTCAAGAGCAGTGAGTTATTTTTATTGTTTTTTATTTTTGAGCTTGCGTACCCGTGTAGCTCTGTTTTCCACTTGCGGATGTAATTTATGCGCACACAAACATCAGTTTTGCGCTCGTATATTAAAGTCATGGATTTGCCCCCCCCCCCCCCCCCCCCCCGTCAACAATCCCGGCCCCTCTGTCAATTTTAAGAAACCAATGTGGCCCGCGAGACAAATAGTTTGCCCACCCCTGGCCTATAACATTGTATTATAATATAACATTATTGTTATGATGAGTATTAAATTGTCTAATTTTTATTTTACATTATAGTTGTGTGTATTATTGCAATACTAAGATATTTCTTTATGAATTTAATCAAATAAAAATATTTTTAACAATTCTTCTTCTTAGTCTTTAGCAGATCCTAAGCACTCCTAAGCTTTTATTGTTGTCTCTATTGTTTTTTTTTTAGTTCTAAGTCGAGGGTAAACTAATATAGATGCATAAGTATTTCCAGAAACTGTTGCATAAACTTAATTATATTCTTCATAGGTTAAAATTAATTTTGGGAAACATGGTCCTGCTGAATTGACACAGACTGCATCAATAACTTCATGAGATCCATATCAAATATATGACATAATTTTTGTTAGATGGTAAGATCTCAAGAATTTAATTATAGTGTAACATCATCTAAACGCTTGATAATAACAAAAAAACTCTTCTTGTTCTTTATTCCCCTGTAAAACACATCTGCACACAGGGAAATTCCCATCTGAAACGGCTGACAACATCACAAGCCACGAGTCTGCCTTGTTAAGTCTGTTGACATGTACTTTGGACCAGTGATTTAGAGCAAATTCATCAGTGATTGAAAATGTTTAACGCTTTTATAGTTTCCGAACTGCTATTTTTCATATTTATATTATCTAGCTCCAATTGGGCTACTTTTATTCATTTTAAAGCTTGGTACGCTTTATGCTTTATAGCTTTGCCGTTCACTTCCACTGTATAGAAAAAGACTAGTTCCATCATTGTGCATGAGCTCTCTTGTTGAGTTTCATGGAACAAAGAGAATAATATGGGAATATTATATACAATATTGCCCAAAATTGTTGGGTCAACTGTTCTTTTATATAAGAAGTCACCTTACCAATCCCAATACCCATGAACAGACTTATTCTATATCTCAGGTTTGCAAAAGAAGATCAATGTCTTTTTCCTTTATATAAAAAACCCATTATGTGTTTAGTAATATATATTACTGTGATGAATGAATGAATGAAGTTTGTGACAACAAGATTTCAAGCAATAAATCTTTTCAGTAC
The DNA here is from genome assembly GCA_037043235.1 of Rhodeus uyekii. Lineage (NCBI taxonomy): Eukaryota > Metazoa > Chordata > Actinopteri > Cypriniformes > Acheilognathidae > Rhodeus > Rhodeus uyekii. The sequence continues at coordinate 2,608,848 of JAWRVZ010000032.1, read as the reverse complement.
CAGTTCAGGGTCTTTTACGGCGGTTAAAGCTTTAGTTCTCCCTATACTTAAACAACCCAAGCGATACTACAGATGCCCCAAGGTGATTCAGTGAGAACAGGTGTCAGGTAAATGTAAAATAACATGCTGCAACTGGGAAACACCTATATAAGTCCTTCATTCATCTTTTTTACGTGTGTCATGAATTTCCACTTCATTTGCCAGCAATATAGTTCTTAATATGTAACTCAGGATAGTAATGTACCTTATTCGCATCAGTGTTTCCATTTAAAAGTAAACCACTTCTGATGATCCAATTGAAGCCATTTAAGCCATCGGCAATTTCAAGGCCTTGCGTCTATCACAGGCATTTTGAAATGATTTTGAAATATGCTTCCTAAACTCACCCGTATAGTCTGAAAGAGCTGAAAGGCTCCACCAAGCCATATGTAGATTGATGAATCTGTTTGGGTTGAGATTCCATCAAAAGCATTGGCCACTGCCAGGAAATGATAGGGGCCAATGGTGAAAAACTCCCAGTCGTAAGCTCCTGATGTCGAGATGGTCTGGTTCACCTCAAACGTCTTGGTTCCTGGGTTCCACTTATAAACAACACTGTTAATGTTGTGATTCCCGCTCTCTAATTGGGATGACAGGAACATAATATAAGGGTTTAAAATAATAAGTGCAACTATTCTAACAAATGCCACCTATTTTAAATGCTGAGACCATCTACTGAACTGCATCAGTGGCCTAAGCCTAAGCCCACACTCATTTCAGTCGCATCCGTGCATGTTTGCAATAATGACTGGTTTATTTTTAATATATATATATATATACTATGTGTAATGGTGCTCTTTTTGGAACTTGATAGTCCCTAGTAAAACATATTCTTTCACTGTAACACATTTGAAAATATCTTTGTGTTCCACTAATGAAATGAAAATGTCATACGGGCTTAGAATGGAATGATGGTGGGCATAAATGTTCATTTTTGGGTTAACTATTCTGGCTTGGGGGGAATTTAGCAGTATTCCAGGACAGTTACATTACTGGTCAAAAGTGTAGATTAATTATGATCTTTTGAAAGAAGTTTATTATGCTCAACAAGAAAGTAAAACAGTAATATTGTGAAATATATTTAATGCCCCAATTCAAATGTAAATAACTGTTTTCTATTTCAATGTTTTTGAAAATGTAATTTATTCCTATAAAGACAAAGCTGAATGTTCAGCATCATTACTCTAGTCTTCAGAAATCCATCTAATTATGAAGATTTGCTGCTCAAGAAATATTTCTTATTATTATCGATATGAAAACAGTTATGCTGCTTTCTGTTTTTTGTGGAAATCATTAAAAACTTTGATGGAAGTATGATTATAAAAAAGAAGGAAATTAATTAATACTTTTATTGAGCAAGGATGCAGTGATTGATTGAAGATGCATTTAGAATGTTAAAATAGATTTCTAATAATCAAATAAATACTTATTTCAAACTTTCTATTCATCAAAGACTCCTGAATGAAAGCTATTGTGGTTTCCACAAAATATTAAGCAGCTAAATCTGTTTTCAACATTGATAATAATACGAACCATCGTTAATTGAGCCCCAATAATGGATAATAATTGAATATCAAATATTAAAATGATATTCTGATATTCATTGCTATCCTGGGAATAGATTACATCTATAAAATGTATTTTAAATTATACAATATATGACTGCTTTTACAGTATTTTTGATCAAATAAATGCAGCCTTGGAGAACTTATTAGAACTAATGATTCCAAAAGTTTGACCGGTGATGTACACAATGTACACGTCTTTTGATGCTCCACCACACCATCATAGGACCAACCTGTTCTGTGATTGGCCACAGCCAAAAAAGCCTCATTATTAATATGGAAGGCTTCCCAGTCGCGAGCGCCGTGCGTCTCCAGGGTCTGATATCGCACAAACTTCAACCTCTTATTACTCCACCTATAGATCACAGACAGCTCTCGCTGTCCGTCCGCTGGGCCCACAGAGTTCGACACCGCCAAGAACATCTGGCACACATACAACACACATAGTGATAAATGAGCTTGATACAGAAAAACAGAGATAATGTTACACTTATCACTTATCGCTAGTCATTTGGCTATCACGAATCCAGCTCGCTAAATTTAGACCAGTATGAAGATCAGGAGGTAGATACATACTGTACCATATAGCTTTGAATGAGTCATAACTTCATTCAGGCGAACAGTTTAGTGATGTTACAACTGATACACATACACATACAGGCTCCATGATTTACAGTAATGATAGGAGCTGTAAGGAGCTGCAGGTTTCAACAAACACTTTTATTACTTCCTATTCTTTATGAATAAAGATCTGTGTGATATAATTAAGACTAAACAATTCCACTGCAGACAGACAGATGGGTATAAATGATTCATTCAGGGAAGGTAAAGCTCATCAGACAAAATTAATTTCTGTGATTGACTACACTACTGATTTAAAGTTATTGCAGGTTTGTCCCGAGTGTAAGAAACACCACATCAAAACACATCTGTATCCTGAAGTGGAGTGTAAATCTATTCTCTGTGGATCTGTGCGTGATTGAGTGGAAAACGTTGAGATCACACTCGTGTCTGCTGTATATTTGAAGTCTCATGTAACCCTTAACATTTCACCTCAGGCTTTTTCTGCCAGTAATTCTTTTCCTAATGAAGTGCCAATCACGGCTCTCTACAGCTGCACTGTACAACCTTTGCCTGTTTATAGGTGCAGTAAGTGATTTCTGAGAAACGAACTGTAACAAAAATAAGACTTGTCGAGTTTGATTTCACTGTGACATATTATCTTTTTTCACTGTAGTGTTCTCGTGCAGTGTGTAGAAACTCTGACTAAACACCAAGTTAAACCACAGCCAATGAAGACAAGGTCGTAGCAAGGTTGTGGTTTAACTTGGTGTTTAGTCAGAGTTTCTACACACTGCACGAGAACACTACAGTGAAAAAGCATTGCCTCTATAACATTTTATAGTGGATGACCAAGATTGAGGTGTCTGTTTTACCGTTTCTAGCGGAACTAGAAAAGCGCTAACCGGAAGTGAAATAACCGGAAGTAATATCGTTACATAGCGGATTATATTAATGTTTACAAATTAGGAAGAAAAACAGAAAAATAAGTGAAGAGCTTCACATTCTTCCTAAGAACCAGTGCAAACAAAAATAAAGCATATATTAGAAAATGATAGTCCTTAAAAGACAACACACTCACCGTCCTGCCAAAAGAACCAGTGCAAAAAAGCATAAAGCATATATTAGAAAATTGTATTCCTTAAAGGACAACACACCCACCTTTCTGCCTATAGTGAACTGCTTCCATGCCTGTGCCTTAAAGGTGCTGATGTTCTGGTAGAGCTGGAAATGGCCATGGTTCCAGCGGTAGATGGCAGAGCCTGGTTTGCTGGCCCGATGAGCCATAGCAGCAAACAATCCAACGGAGGGGATCTGGAAAAGCTCGATGTCCAGAGTTTCTGAGGTGGTGTAGAGGTCCTGGTAATCATCTACATAGTCTAGTCTGTCTTTCTCTGTAGATTGAACAATGTAAAAACTTATTACTGAGGAAATGGCATGGCACACAAAAAATGTGAGAATAAAAAGAACAATACCAGGGTTTTGGTCATGGTAAACATGATGTACCGTGGTATTACCCTTTGATAACATCTCCAGTGCAACAGAACATTTTCACAAGGGAACTGATCAATTAAGATTATTGGTATTGTGGGGATGATTTGGAAATCCATTGCCGCTTATATATATATATTATTTTCTTATTTCTTCATATATTCTTTTCTTTTTCTTATTTGAATGATTTGTAAAGAGTGATTTATAATCAAGTTAGGGATTTTTATTAGTTAAAGCCTTTCTTTGTTTTCCTGTATTTTACCTTAGAGTAAGGCACTTCTCACCAGATAGAACATGTTATCAGAATGTTTTGAGAGTCTCTCTGTTGATAGTTGGAGCCTGAGCCGAGTTCAGCCTTGGAGAAGCTGTGTGTCTGTGTGTGTGTTAATGTGATCTGTATTGGTGAGGTGATTAACTGACACCATAAAGAGACGGAATGACTTGCTGTTCTCGACAAGCCATGTGGAAGGTCACTAACCCGTCAACCATGTGATCAACGAAGATATGCTTCAGACCGTCTGCTCTTGTGTGGAAAATTACTAGTTTTGTTTATCTTTCTTTCTTTCTTTCTTTCTTAGCCAATCAGAATAATTTAACCTTCAGTAATGACGTAGTTAGCACCCTCTGTTAGAGTATAATTGCTGTAACAATGTTATTGTATGTGGGGCGGCCTACGAACTCCTTGTGAGACTTGAAGCTTCTGCTGATGAAACTGCAAACTAAACTTCACTAAAAATTTCTTCTATTGACTGCACTTCTGACTCCTGGTCTTCATTCAACATATCTGGTCCTCGGGTCTTAACTGTAATTCCCCTACAGTATGAATAATTGTAAGTTCTGGGATTTATATAATGTTGCATTTTAATTGTAAATGTGACATGATGTAACTAAATTAAAATGGCAAACTGTGGCTGTTTGATGACTGAATCATTATTGCAGTGATTATTATGTTTATAAATATAACAAAACAATAGCATATGTATGGCAACAGTTCTTCTACCCCTTGATAGAGTATGTAGCTTTTAATTTCTTAAACAACTACGCAGGAAGACACATCATGGAAATATTCGAGGATGACAATGTCAAGATTCATCAGGCTCACACTGTGAAAGAATGGTTGGGAGGGAGCATGAAGAATCATTTTCACACATGAATTGACACCTCTGAGTCCAGACCTCAAATTCAATGAAAGTCTTTGGGATGTCCTGGAGGACACTTTACAGAGTGCTGGACACTTGCGTTGTCAGTATTAGATCTTGACCAAAAATGTATGCACATTTTGATGGAGATAAAATTACAACATTTATGTCCATTGAGAGATGTATAGATGTTTGGTCAATATCTCTATATTATCACCCAACTCTATATTAGCATGTCCAACTTTATTCAAATACACTTATCGCATATCGTATGCAATATATCATATATCGTAGGGTGATGTATCCTAAATAGGATATCTCAACTGCTTGATTGCTTGTATTATCACAAAATGTAAACTATATAATTGCCCAGCTGTAATCTACTAAATGTGGCCAAAGCATGAAGATAAATATTTACAGCAAGATTTTATTTAAATCAGCTTGAAAATTGCTATATGAATAACTTGTTAGGTCATAATCTTAAAGCTAAAATGAAATAGTCTGTACGTATTAAATCAAATCTTCCTACCTTGCAGCATAGAGTGCCAGGATGCACCATCACACAGGAAGAGACCCCTTTTAAGAGTGTCAAACCAGAGTTGTCCCTGCTCTGCCGCAGTGCATGCTGGTTTAGACCCCAGAGTCACACGGACCCCCGTTTCTGAATATTGAAGTGAGAAAGCAAAAGTACACATACTGAACATATATACACACACACACAAAAAAAAAACTTTTAGACTTACATTTAATGGCATTGTATTTGAATAAATCTGTGAATATTGGATTTGTACAATATAAACAATTTTGACGTGTTAATGAAATTGGATGACTGTTTATAATGGATCTGCTTCATCAAAAGAATACGGATATGAAACAATAAACACAATGTCTGTTATGTCATAATAGACGTAAAGTGCAAAAAACACATGTCTAGTCATCTCAGATAGTGAGGTTGTAAAAGTATAAACCAAGGTGTGTAGTCTAGATCAAAGTTGCCATTTGCTCATTTAAATTGTTAATACAAATTATATAAACATAGCATTGTTTGTCATGCCCGAGATGTGTGCCAGCGTAAACCCCCTCATCACCAGCACACACTCAATCACTGACAGCTCTCACTGCAAGCGGTATAAACTCTGCTTTTCTTTTCAGAGCGAAACAAGTGTCAGATGTTTAGTTTGGGATGATAACTCAATCTGACCACGGGCGATATGTCATCAGTGTGGTCTTTCGCACCACAGATCTGTTCTTTTCCTCAAAATGTTGTACATGGCTCCAGTCAAGATAAAATAATTTTTTTGTAATGATTCATTGTAACTCCGTGTTAACATTGGCTATGTTTAACCAGCCTATTTTCCATTAAGCATTTCAGATATATATACGATTACGTGTGTGTGTGTGTGTGTGTGTGCGTGTGCGTGTGCGTGCGCGTGTGTGTCTAGATAGATAGATAGATAGACAGACAGATAGATAGATAGATAGATAGATAGATAGATAGATAGATAGATAGATAGATAGATAGATAGATAGATAGATAGATAGATAGATAGATGGATAGATGGATAGATAGATGGATAGATAGATGGATAGATAGATTAAAATTTTAATTTTTTTAATTACTCCTGTTGCATTCCAGTTATATGGATTTGAAATTAAAAAATTTTACATTCCTTTTAATTCAACCTTCAAATTATTTGAATATTAACATTTATTTTTACCATATGGAGGGAGCAGGACATCATTCATGTGGGATTTCACTGGCAAATTTGACAGAATTGTAGGGACAGAAAGCTCAGCCAGTGATGGTTTGGAGGAGGGGCAAACACGTGGCGTTGCGTCCGATCCAGGTAAAAGGACAAGCTGGCGCAGTAAACCCTTAAGAAGAAAGACCAGGCAAGAAAGATAAGGTTCTCTGACCAACCGGTAGGTTTGTGTGTATGCTAAGATAGTTTACATTTTAAGAGAAATAATTAGCAATATGAAAATACAAAGCTCACAGAGAACAGGCCTTTCCACTTCCTTCGACTTCCAATGTGGAACCTGGTGCCGTCGGTGTTGAGATCAGAGGGAAATGGACGTTTATGGACCCTGGAACCCATACATACATTACTCACAGAACTCAACTCAACTACAACATTATAGTTTGTTTCTAAATATCTGCTATTTCTGTAGTTGGAAAGATCCCACCCCTAGAATTAACAAAAGCCACTTTACTGTTTTAAACGCCACCCATGTAGTACAATAAAATACACTTAATTTTGAGCTAATTGCTCAAAATTTTAGACAAGAAATCAAATACAAATTCAAATGATCGAATAAACACAAATGAACCCATATTTAACTCATCTGGGTCATTGAGGTCATCTAAATGCTTATATCTTCTAGTGCATACCTAAAATATAATAAAGTTTTTCAACTGCAGTTCCAGACTCACAGTTCCAGTGGGATGCCACAGTCCAGGGTGAGGGTGGCATGGTGGCCACTGACAGCTAACACTATGCTGTGCCAGTGGTTGTCCGCCAGGCGGATTCTTTTAAAGCTGAGGCGCTCCCTCACCATCGAACCCTGATAGATGAGATGGACTTTGTCTTTAGAGAAACGCAGACCAAGCAGGAGTTGATTGACATCCTCCTTCACCACAGCAAACAAGTACTCATTCCTCTGAAAGACAGAGTGAGTCCAGAGGTACAGTAAGGTTGTCATTACTGAGGGTCAGAATGTATATCATAACCATTTCCTACCATCTTTCTGACCCTTGTAGGACAAAACCTAGAAACGAGTTAGCATTTTATCCAATTATTTTTTTAACGGTTTTAGTTGTAGTAGAATAAATGTAGGATATTTTCATGCTTTATTGTAAGACATAAAATGTAATATAAGTGGTTATGACTACACAACAACACTGTAGTAAAGACAGAAACGTTTTTCCTTGCGTCTTTCGTGAACAGAAGACAACATTGTCCAAACGACACCCTTTCGAATCCACGAAAACGATTAAAAACTCTTTAATATACATGCCAGGCAAGTAGTTGGCAATGTCACTTTGTAAATAAAAACTATGCTTGCGCGTGATGTCACAAATTAGCATTTTTGTAGTTTACACTGAGACGATTACGGTCTCATTTTCAAAAACTGGCATTTCGGAAGCCATTTTTAAAGGTTCAGGTCCTCAAAAGGACGTTCTTGTGTAAGTTAATGGCCAAATGTAAGTTTTTAGTTGAAAATGGTGTCGTGTAAACGGCACATCAGTGGGACTAAAGAGGTTGTAGTGGACATTGAACACTATCCCGGTGAACAGGAAAACTCGATTTCCTGGAAAAGCAAGAATTGATTAGAATGTCAATGTGTTCCTTGAACGCAATGTAAGTTGTTTTGGATAAAATGCAGAAATGTAAATGTAAAACTCAAATACTCACTACTCGATTTTACTGCTTTGTTGTGTTTGTGATTGCTATGTGTAAATTATATAAAATGAATTTAAAACTATTCTAACTTAAACTTTCAAAGTCAATGTTTTTTTGAAAGAATTGTCAGGAAGTCGTACGACCAAGTTGTAGTGCATTTGTTGCCAACATTTAGCTTTTTACTTCTGGCTATTGTATTTTGGCTTCAAAAACTATAAAGGTTGTGTTGATATGTGAAGATTATCATGACGAACAAAACGATCATTAGAGAGATGCTATCTTCCATTGGCTTATAAAAATACTGTATGATGTGTAAAACAAAACTGGATTCCTAGTGATATAATCTCTTTAATGTAGTACACCAGAGTTTAACCATGCACAAACTAAAATAGCTATTCTCAAAGAGGAAATTAACAGTTTTTGATTAAGTTGACCTGGACACGAGCACCTCTGGACACAAGCAATTCTGGCATTAAATATCTGTCACTATAAGCTTACCTTCACTCTGGTCTGAGGCACTTTTATAGTGGACACTATGGAGAATTCTGCTGGGAAGAGAGGGCAGTTAATGAAGAGCTGAGACGATGGAAAGGTGAGCGCCTGAGTAGGACTGAAGAACCGGACTCCACGAGCACCTCCCTCCTGCACCATACGGACCCCAGCCAGAGCCTCTCCATTATGGGGCAGCACCCGAGACAGCAGGTCCACTGGATGGAGATCTGTCGAGGAAGAGGACTGAGATTAAAGAGAAACGTTTTGGTTGATTAGCAGAGTCGGATTAATGCTGCAACTACAGCCTGTGGGATCATTCAGTAGTCAAAAGTATTTATTTATTTCTAGGGACCTTAAAGACTGTGCCCTTAATTGAGGTTTTGGGGTTTTCATGCTTGAATGCACCTCTCTTTCCAGTCTGTCAGTAACACTGTATAGTTCCTGTTTCCATGAAGCCCCTCCTTCCAAAAAGTGCAATGTGCTCTGATTGGTCTGCTGGAAGAGTGTTTTGTGATTGGTCAAGAGCTTTGAGCATTGCCCCTTCGCATAACCGCGAGTTACAACACACTAATAAAGGCAACTCAACCAGGCCTTGTTCCATTTTTTCGTGAATACTTTATTTAAATAAGGAATGTTATGCTTTATGCTTAATTAAATGTATGCTTTAATAAAATGAGGAAAACCAAAAACGTTTCTGCGAGTTCAGAACCATTGCTTACTGATATATATGCATTTGGAGTGTGCTTTAGTTGCTAGTTAGGGGGTTGTGTGTGTGTTCTTGTGATTATTAATTTTGACTAGTATAGATGTAAAAATGGCATGCTTGAAAAGTGTGCTTGTGCTATCAATTACGGCATGAATAAGAAGTTGTTGTGTCCTTTATGTGAGTGAAACGGCTTCTCGAACAAGAAAAAAATGTAGGATGAGACTTGGGGAATTAATTGGATGGTTGTGGTTTACTATTGTTGTGATTCCATGTGAGTGACAGGATATGAATAGTCAATTTTGATTTCATGGTGACTTTAAAATAAATAACATTGTTTTATACATCTAATGCCCTGATATCTACATGTGGCTCAATACTTGAATACTTTGGGGGCTTATGTAGTTTTGCATCTGCGCACGGGAATAGCTCTTGATATATTTTATCAACCAAAGCATGCAAATTGCCTTCCATGCAAAATACACAAAGGAAAGAGGGGCAGACAGAATCTTTGATTTACTGTCATTCATACATGGTTTAAAGACTTTTAAATAGGGCTCAAGTCATGTTTTTATTAGCGCCCCAAGTCTATGACTTCATATGCCTTTTGTTTTCCTCAATAGCACATGCATTTTACACACAATAGTACATATTTCCCCAGTAGTATACATAGACTTAATCTGAAACATGTAAAGTAACATGAGCATGTACATTTAATCACAGACAGTATACATGATCTTGCAACTGATACTCTTGGATACTGCTTGCTTCTTAATTCTCAAACTACAAATAAATGAAGGCCGCCGATGCAGAAAGAAATACGCTTCGACTGAGAACACACACACTGATGACAAAGAGATGTCATCTATAGATGTTCAGTGACAGAACTGCAATTCTCTGAACATTCCCAGCATTCTTTGGTTCATCCACATTATTGTGGTATTTACTGCTTCTATTGTAATAACAGTCCTTTAGCTGAGCTCATTACCCTAATTATGGACTCTTGACATACAAAAGCAATATTTTAAAATACCACTCGAGGAATTCACTTTGGTAATCTTCTGGTAAACTCCTTTTTTTGCATTCAAATTTTTCATTTTCTCATTTCTTTTGCATTGGTATCTAATGTAATTGTTTCTGTGGCATGAAAACTGGGGAATTTAAGCCTGAGGGATGTCGGGAAGAGTTTAAATCTTTCCGTTGTAGAGAAGAAGTGGATCAGCATGACAACACGGACCCGCCACCAGCCTTGTGAATGCATTTGTGTGGCTGTGTTATAATTTCACATTTATTTCTGACATTGTGGTGGTCCACATGACACATTACCATTTTTTTTTAGTGTTCAGCATTGTCATTTTCTCCATAGGTTTGTCCCTAATAAAGTTTCATAAGTGGTGACGGTGAAAAACATGCTTGAGATGTTGCAACACAATCTCATGGGAATTACAAATTATTTTACGTTTTGACGAATTTTGGGCAGGTTAAATCATTAATTCATTCTCGCAGTCGTACATTTTTGTAAGATCTGCTTATGTCCCAGTGGCGGATAATTTTAAGCGGTTGGGTTAGAAGAGGACCTCTATGCTTACTTTTTTCTAAAAATCTTTATTTTTCATGCAATTCAACTTCATACCAAACAAAAAGTTTTATTTTATTTTTTAAGTGTCATTTTTTTTTAAGTTGGATACAATTAGATAAATAACATTCAAGCTATGAAGTTAGTCAAAGCAAGCCAAAAGAATCATAGCTAGAATTGCATGGTGGACATAAAATATGTTTGTTCATACACTAAAACAATGTAACCGGTATAGAACTTAAACGCCTGAATGTATGTTAAATGTTTATTTACATATATCTAATGTAGCTGTCTGATTGAAATGAGTGCTTTCCCCTTTAATTGTTGTGATGTCATGAGCCAACTTACAGTAATTTCCTGTTTTTTTCCCTCCTCTTCAGGTTTCATTTGGTTTCTGATAATCCTATTTAATCTTTATTGTAATGAATGCTTTTATGTCCATATTTTCACTACAATTTATGTGTATTATGTATAATGTTATGTATAAAGTATAATGTTATTTTACTTACCTGTGTGATTATTTTTTTGAGTTATATTATGCCTTCTGCTAATTATGTGGCAATGAGAGCACGTGGTAACAAGTGCACATAATTTTTAACATAAAGGGCAATTCACTCAAAGAAGCTGCTTATGTGTTCTTTATATCAGGAATAAAAGATGATGTCCCGCCTGATGTCCCAAATCTAACTCCACAAATCTGAACTACAATAAAGTGTTTCACAACTGGTGATGCTAGACGCGTATCACGCTTGGCGTTGGCATGATGTTGCACATACACAGTCACACACAAAAAATCAACAGGGCGAAAAGTGCCCATAGTTTCTATACACACAATAAACATTCAGATTGAGGATGTAGTGTCACTTAGGACCATTAAAATCTAAACCGGATCTAATCTTTATTACAGAGGAAGTCACTTTTTTTCTTGGCGTCTGCTGATAAACAGCTTGTAGCACCAGGACTCAAAAGACTAAAAGTTGTCATAAAACAAACAGAACCCAGATCAACATTATTCAAGTACTGCATGTGTCTCACCTGTACAGGGTTTCCATGGCACGACGGTCACACTTTCTGTCAGTGGTAGAAGCAGCAGACACAAGTGCAGTGCAAGTAGCCATGATGATGGCACCAAGTTCTGCTGTCCTTCCATTAGACAATTCATTTGCTTATAAAAATCTTCTAACAAACTTCTGATTGGCTGCAAAAAACGTCCAAATATGAACTTCAGGATGGTCCAAAGTTATCTGCTGGTCAAGATGCCTTTATGTCCTGTACTCTTTGCTTGAGTCTGTCCCTCATTGTATAATTTTGATTAAAGAATCAGTTCGACATCAGTGAGCCATTAGCTACTTAAAGGTTATTTAAGAAATTCACAAGTACGTGTGAAGGGCAAGCACTCGATGCACACTAAATGAAAATGGAGGTTCTTCCCAATCATTAACAAGTACTTTAAAAGAGTCGGAGCCAAAATATTTCTGAAAGTTGTAATAAAAGTCCTGAAAATCCACAAGCTTGTGCTTTTCCCCTCTTCTGCCCCGTTGCCCATGTGCGTAGAAGCGATCATAAAGCAGCAGCTAATTCACCTGTCACCTGCAGGGTCTGATGAGCATGGCAACAGATCAGAATTACAACTGAGAGCTCAAGGGGCAAACGTGGAGTATTTAGAGAGACATTCAAATGAAACCATGTCAACATGAGAGGAGGGGCTCAGAAGGAGGTACGGAGAGAGACAGACAGAAAGAGAGAGAGATTTCCTGCGGTCCTAATCTCAGCATTTCATTGCTTCATAACCCCCTCCTCCTTTCGGTTTCTTCCTTTGGGTGGAGTCCCTCTCTGTGTCCTGATTTGGTTCAGTCTCATTTGGTACTTTTTTTTTTTTTTTTTTTTGCTGATCTGTAGTTGAAGTTTTCCTTAACAACATGTATGTGTACTTTGAAAAAAGTGTGTTGTAACACGCCAAACCACTATTTTTTTGTCTTCGTTTTTCCAGGATAAGATAAATGACTTGAAGTGCAAAGTTGTGTAAGATAAGTCTTAAGAGAACGTTTGAATTAACTGACAACAATTCGTAAGTGCAGACCTAAAACTTTTTAGCTTAGGGTTTAGTTATCACTATTAACTAGTTGCTTATTAGCATGTATATTACTTGGATATTGGCTGTTTATTAGTACGTCTAGAGCACATATTAATGACCATATTCTACATCCCTTAATCCTCTCCAATACCTAAACATAACAACTACCTTACTAACTATTAAGCAGTAAACAGACGTTTATTGAGTCAAAAGTCATAGTTAATGGTTAGTTAATACTGGGAATCGGACCCTAAACTAAAGTGTGACCAACATTTTTAGTGTTAGGTAAAAGGGATGAGGTGAGGATTTATATCTGACAATACAACAAAACAAAAACAACCCGGTGGGGGAAATAGACTGGAAAACAGGTCAACATGGCAGAAAACAAAAGGTAAAGCTTACAACATACTGGCACAGACTTGAAAACACAAGGAGAATTATAAAAAAATTATATAAAATAATAATAATATATAACTAGATTTTACATTCAATGTGAATGATGTTTGCTTGCTGCCATGATGTCAGGGTGTTGCTATGCAGTTGCTAGGGCACTGGTCTGCAGTTTCTAGGTGTTCTGGATAGTTGTAATAGGTGGTTAGCTATTAGCCTAAGTTATAAGAGCCCATCCCAACATGTTTTTCTTGTCTTTAGTTATGGCTCAGGCCCTTCCTTTTAAGTCTGTGGGATTTTCACCTGTTTTATCCAACACACTCTCATGGCTGATCATAATTATGATTATGTTTTGCTGAATTATTGTGAATTTACTATTTCTCATTTGTACGTTTTCATACAATCTGCTTCAACTCCATTATAATTAGGTTTAGGGGTTGGATTGGAAGTGGACATTCATGTTTACTTTTTTCTAAATATTGTATATTTTCATGAATATGGAAACAAATTCAAACAAATTTGGCACCAGTTTCAGGTGCAAAGATGGAAATATTTGCAATTTTAAAAATTAAGATTTGAAGATGATGTTAGATTACAATTACATTTAAACACAAATAATTGTAAATTAAGAATTAAGATGAATGATATGATCAAACATGACAAAATATCGCCCTTTCAAGCCATGTCGAAAGTTGAACAAAGATGAACGCCACCGCTATCGAGTTTTCCAGCCAGAAGTAGAGTAAAATAAAGCCTTACTTTACTTCTGGCTGGAGGAAGATGGCAATATGATGGTGCTTATTTCCGACATGACATTAGATCATACAGCAACAGAAACAAAAAGTCAAAACATTAGATAGTTGAGCCTTTTCTCATGAGAAGTGGATTGGTTTTATCATCCACTGTGACACAAATGCAGATTTCTTAAAAAAATATACCACACCTCTCACCAGAAAGTTTTCCCAGAAATTTTTGTTTTGGATGACTTTCCTATCACTCTCGGTCTCTCCCTCTTCTGGTACTTTTTGGGATGTACAACCCACTAATGGCTAAATGATGTGGGTTTGACTAATTAGTGAGGCAGGTGTTACAGGTGACAGCACACACGTTCTACCCTGCACAAACCTACACCACTACATTCAGCTTTTACCAGTAGCAGTATAAGTTGTGGATTAAATGCTAATAGCCTAGCATGCTAACGGTTAGGGGTTTATTCAACCTTATCGGTAAATATGAGTGAATAAATAGCAATGCTTGCCTTAGCAGTCTATAACAAAGTACAACAGACCACTCAAGACAAAACATACATGATCCCTCACTAGAATAGCAGGTTTGCTAATAGTCTGTGACTGTGAGCTAATCAAAACAACATCTGAGGCTAAAGACCAGCATGCAGTGCACCTTACCCCACTTCACCTTTGTCGCTTAAAGTCTTTTTCACATCAAAGCCGGCAGAAAAGAAGGAACATTAGGGATGTTAAAAGGGGAGGAACGGAGCAATTGAAATTCTTTTGTGAGTAGAACAACAGCCTTTGACAAACAGTTCACGTGTAATATGTAGTGATATTAAAGGACTGTGCTACAAGTTCATGAACCCCTTAAAGAATCCTGCTTTACTAACCTGCATCATTGTAGTAGATAATGAAATTGTAATCCCATTCAATAACAGAGTTCCAAGACAGCGCTTTTTTAATATAAAATTATATTATTTATAATGTAAACTTAATTATTTAAGTGGCAAAATAATTAAACATGGCCCAACTGTCAAGGCCTCTCAATATTTGATACTAACATTTGACATAAAATGTTATTTACATTCTAATTGCCAAATTGTGCCCTAGTGACCTAACAAGCCCCCCTTAATATTTGACAAAAAGGTTTTAAAAGTTACATTTTAACGACCAAATTTCCCCACCTAATATTTGATATTTAACAATAATTGACAAAAAGTTTTAACTATACATTTTTACCTTTTCTATCGCTTGTCATCCCCAATATTTGATATTTGACAGAACGTTTTAAAGGTACAATTTTCAACTTTATGTTTTTACATTTTTAATGGCCAAATTGTTAATTGGACATTATAATGGCCTAACTTGTCACTGCCTAAAATATTGAGATGACCAATATAAGAGGCATTTTATCATTACCGTTCTCTCTACTGTTATCCCACCCAGTATTTTAGACATGGTTAATGGCTTTTGAAAGCAGTAATAATAAATAGTAAGTATGAGTGTTCTTTTGACTGCAAGTGTACATAAAACTTTACAAAAACGTCTTGTGAACCATATATGGAATCAAAAGTAAACATGTCATTACAAATTAACCAAATCTCTGTTGGTTGATGCAGGTCAACCTTGACATCAGTCTCAGGGTTGGGTGAACAACAAACTGGACTTTTGAAATTGTTTAGGAGTGGTGTAATGGGCTGATGGAGAGATGAAGCACATGATGGAGAGAGGAGGGAGTGATAGAGAGAGGTGTGTGTCATGTTAGTTCTTCTTTGAAAGCTGTTGTGGTCTCATGTTTGACCCTGGGGCTGAGCTGTGCTTTGAGCTCCATTAATGTTTCATTATCAGCACTGTGTGTGAAGTATCAGGCGTGTTTAGACAGGGAAACTCATCATCTAACTGCAGGGTTTGTGCTCCTATTGATGAGATTCCAGAAGAGATGGTTGCAGTCTTGCTCTTATGAATTTGATAATGTTTAACGAGCTTAATTAGAAGTCTGTTTTGATAGGATTGCAGGGGGGAAAAAAAGACTAAATGTGAAGATGCATATATATATATATAAATAATAAAATTTACCTGCTGTATGCATAAGTAGAATATATATAATTTACCTGCTGTATGCATAAATACATGTGTGTGTGTGTATATATATATATATATATATATATATATATATATATATATATATATATATATTCAGCAAGGATGCATTCAATCTACAGATCAAATGCAACAGTAAATGCATTTAAAAAAATTCAAAAGGTTTTTATTTTAAATCAACTATTCAAGAAAAATATAAATTTTCAAATAGAAAAATCTTAAACTTTAATACCATTTCACAATATTATTGTTTTATATTATTATATTTTTGTATTGTGTATTTCTGATCAAATTAATGCAGCTTTGGTGGGCATTTGAACCTTATTTCAAAAACATTAAAAAACCTTAACGGCAAACAAAACTTAAATGAATTTGATGCAACTTTACACTTTAATTGGTGCTATGAATATATACTGTATGTTTGTGTGTGTACATATATATGTATATAGTATCCCCAGTTATGTATTAATTTCCATTCAGTTACTGTTTTTAGTGGGGCATCGTGTAAATGTCTAAGCAGTTGCTCATACCAGAGAGAAAGACTGTGAATCCATCAGTGGGATCGTGAGCCATAGCTGTTTTTTCAGCAATGACAGCAAAGTCATCAAATTTGACATTCAACTACAGTACAGTGTGGGAGGTAATAGCTGTACGGAACAACGGCTTCTGGCCTGCCAATAAAAGGCAACCTGTGGTCTCTAGTACACACACGGAAGAAACTGTCCAATAATGAGCCGCGTCAGCTGATATGCCATTAAGAATAACAAGAGTTAATCCAGCCTCTGATGCGGTTTGATATCCGCCTCTAGGTCACAGTTGTTACATCACCACATGCACCAAGTGTGGGGTCAGTAAGTTCCTTTTGAATTTTTTAAAGAAATTAACACTTCTATTCAGTAAGTAAGCCTTAAATTGATTTTAATGAGTTTAATTATTACTAATTTAAGCGTTCTAATAGCCAAAAATTATATTATAATATAAAGACATGTTCCTTGAGCAGCAAATCATCATATCAGAATGATTTCTGAAGGATCATGTGACACTGAAGACTGGAGTAATGATGCTGAAAATAGAATTAAAGAAAAAACTTTGGATCTTTTACATTTAAAAGACTGTTTCATATATAAAGTTAGCCTGCCTAGGATTGAGACAAAAAACAACAAAAAAAAATGACATGACAAAAGGAAATTTTCTACATGGCAGGAAACTAAATTATTATAGCATTTTTACCAAAATGGTAGTAAATTAGAAGCTCACCCCACTCTGTTCTACTGTTACACGACCTTGTGTGAATTAAGCTGCAAATATTTCCTCACATACCTGACACACATTTGCCTTCTGTGCAGTTTTTTCCCCCCCGTCTGTGCTGGAGCAACATCACAAGTGTGTGGAAACAGTTTTGGATTTGTACACATTAATAAAATAACGGAAGACGTTCATAAATCACAAACACTTATTGATTTTATTTGGCTGTACAATCCTTGAGAACAGATGAAAGGCAAAATACCAAATAATGAGACATCTTTTAAATGAAGTGATGGTGTAAATCTAAAAACATCAATAAATGCAACGAGCGAAATTGAACAAAAACACAGACTCATCTGTGCATTATGAAATTTCATATTAAGTGTAATTTAATGTCTATAATCGTAACATTTATAAAATCTCCATCAATAGAAATTATCTATATAATCGGTTCATAAACAAAAAAGTGGATGTGATAGTCACTGCCTCGTATGATTTTCCTCACAATGCATTTTATTAGGAGGCATTAAAGCATGCATCAGCATACTGTCATTAAACCAAAGCTGCATTCCCCCCACGGATCTACAGAAATGTAACAGGCATGACAGACAAACCAGCAGCCCAAAATGGCTGTGAAATACATTTCAGTGACTGACGCTTGACTCTCTATGAAAACACTGTCCGGTGAACGCATGACATTTTGCTGCCTTCAGTAAAAGCTATTTGTCCACACATCCACCCAATCGCAGGAGAGGGGAAGACCGGGAGGAGAGTATGAAAGCCTGGATGGGAATAAAGTGCTCACACTGGTGGAGGTAGGGGGTAGTACACTTCAACACTCACTCTTCTGCTGGGAGTTTGTATCCTCGTAAACGTCAGTCCTCACTGCCCTGGAGTGTGAGAGTGTGTCTGTGCACAGGACAGTCAGAGACCCAGAGACTTGCGCACAATCTGCTTAGCTAGTCGATTGAACTGCTCTCTGTCCTCACGCCACATCTTCGAAGCGTCCACGTTTGCTCCGCTCTCATCATTGGGCTCTGTAGGAAATAATAAGAGTCAATTATTAACGATATTAAAAAAACAAATCAGAATCTGTTATTTACATGCAGGATTGTACCTTATTGCGTATAAAAACAAACCTACAAAAATGATTGGTTACTGGGCAACTGGGGTTTCATGTGCCTGTATCATAAAACCATTTCATGTATTTGTCAACGCCGATTTCTAGTCCTATTTGGCTCTCAGTGAGTTTTAATTTCAGGCCCTGTATATTTTATTCACACACACACACATAACTCGAGATACAAGTGTCTCTACATACGAGTATTCCAAGATATGAGCAAGCCTTCCTGCAGATTTTTGCTTCTAGATGAGAGTAAATATTCGATATACGAGCACGCGTACTGACGTCGATGCACATTCACTTGACGTGTTCGCTGACTTCTGTATGCGTCGCCCGCGAGTAGCTGACTTTCTCTCTATTTTGTGCATTATTCTTCATAATAGCGATAAGTAGTAAGGATGGTAGTGAGAAGAAGAAACGCATGACCATGGAAATGAAGCAAGAAATTGTGGATAAATATGAGCGCGGTGCCGCGTGAGTGATCTAGCAGCAGGAGGAACTGTCGACTGAGGAGTTGATCAAGTTGCAGATGATGAACATACGCAGGTGTTGCAAAAGCTCAGCAGTGGCGTGGAGGAGGAGGAGGCTGAAGAGGAGGCTTCTACAAGTGAAATTAAGTGATGGCTATGTGGAAGAAGGTTTTTGATTTAATTGAAAAGAAACACCCTGATAAATTGTCTACTGGTTGTGCTTCGGCGTTTTTTGACGACACGTGCCTTACTTATTTTGAATGAGAGACCGAATATAGGCATGTCGTTAAAAAGTCTGCGCCAAGTGAAAGTGAGGATAGTCAGGCGAAAAAAGGGAAAAAAACAAATTGAAAAAAGCAAAACATAAAATAGAAAAGTTTTCAAAAAATACGCAAGCTAAGTTCAGTTACGTTCATTTAAGTTTACGTAAATTAGATAGTGTTCGTGTAACGGACGATACGGAATCAAGTGTCTACGTACCAACCCCCTCCCTCCTCCGCATCTGCCGTTACTGTCTGTAAAAACTTATAATTCACACTTTTTTTATTATTTTTTTTACATCACACGAATCCTTATACTGTATACATGTACTATAACTGTGTGTTTGTGTGTGTGCGCGTGCGTGTGTGTCTATACCAATAAAAAACTGTTACGGATCTGGAACGGATTAATTTGTTTTCTATTATTTCTTATGGGAAAACATGATTCTAGATACAAGCAATTCGAGTTACGAGCGACCGCCCTGGAACGGATTATGCTCGTATCTCGAGGTATTACTGTATATAGAAAGGTTTCAATCGCAAGTTGGCCAGTAAAATTTATGAATGTTCAAAGCAAATACATGTTGCGATGACGCTCTTGAATTGAACTATGGAGCTTTTCACACCGGGTGAAATCAAAAATTTTCTGACCAGTGTCCTGCAATGAACGAGCCGTCCAATTAGATCTGAGCTCATGTGTGAGAGTGATGGTGCCGTTTTGAAAACCCGTGTGAACACAGAAGAAAAGTATTCCGGAAGGGAGAAGAGAATGGATGTTGAATGTTATCCTTGGTGTCTGAGAATAGTTCTTTTTACATGTTCTTTATGTAGATTATTACTTCTATTAATTCTATGAAGAGCTTGAAACAGCGTATGGAGTGCCGTTTTCTTCCATGAGTATCTAGAGCTCATTCACTCTAGAGCTGTCAATAGTTTTATGTGATCATAACTCCTGCCCTTCCCGAGTGATGACGTAGTGTTCATTCCCTCGTTTTGAGATCTGCACATAAACAACTGAGA
This sequence comes from Rhodeus uyekii, assembly GCA_037043235.1. NCBI lineage: Eukaryota > Metazoa > Chordata > Actinopteri > Cypriniformes > Acheilognathidae > Rhodeus > Rhodeus uyekii. The sequence goes on along the minus strand of JAWRVZ010000032.1, from coordinate 2,588,465 downwards.
GAAATGTTTATACATATGAAACATGAAGCCAAATATATACGTTTAAGATGAGATACGTTATGTTTAGGCATTTTTCATGCAGCTTGGGGTATTTTTATTAAGAACAGAATGATTAGATTAGAAATGCAAAACAGGTGTAGCGTTCTGTTTATTATAGAACACCACAAATACTGCACGTCTGCCCATCATTTTATCAAAATCTCAGCCGGAAGTTATTGCACTCCCTGATTTTTGTGTAGTACCAAACTACAATAATACCTCGCTTTTCGAGTTTAATTGATTCCAAGAGCTCGTAACAAAAAAATTCTCATAAACAAAACAATTTTCCCCATAAGAATGCAATGAGAGGAAAAAAAAAATCACTCATTTTGTTCCACATGACCACAAATGCCCATTTTTTATATTTTTGGGGTTTTAGCCTATCAATTACAGTTAAAATTATAACCATTAAGATCTCAAAAAATTATGACAATTAAACTAAAAATACTTGACAGTTTACTGTAACGTGCACTTTATCTTTGAGTAGCGTCGCTGCTGGCGTGAAGGAGACGAGAGGAGGGTTTTACTGCTTACAGGGAGAATCTCATCCCTTCTTTCTTACTCATCTTGAGGTCATTGTCTATATGCTGTACGTATATATATTTCACTACCCGAACAACAGCGATCACAATTAATATTAACAACACGAGGTAAAACTGCTGTAAATCACTTATAAAAGTATCACTGTGGTGAATGATGCAACCAAACCGACCGACCCTGAGAGAATGAACGAGTGAAGGGGTGATGGGCTTTGAGAGAGGCTGTCGTTAGGATATTTCCCGTAAAAATGGACTTTTCCACAAAAAAATGCGCGTGGGCGAGTGAAAAATTCTCTCACTCCGATACAATGCTCGTACACCGATTTGCTCGTATACAAAGTCACTCGTAAACCGAGGTATTACTGTATCTTCATTTTCTGTTGTTTGTTGAGATGCAGACAAGGTTAAAGCCAAAAGGGAGATCCTACGAGATACTTGCATGAGGTCAGTCTACCCATCATGCAGATGGGAATTAGCTAAACACAATCAATGGTTTTGTGTTCAGTGTAAAAGCTGCGTTCTTTGGCGATTCGCTTAGCTTTAATCGCATCAGTGTGAAAGGGTCTAAAGCGGTGGTCCCCAACCCCTCACGGACCGGTCCGTGAGCGGCTGCAAGTGGCTGTGGCGCGGTGTCTCAATCTCGCTCGCGTTGGCCACTCAAGGAAAGAAGGATCAAGACAACACAACTGTGAAAACGTTTATTCATGGTTAAATGAACGGTGACTGACCGGCAAGCATGCTGACTACAGACAGCAGGATCTTCTCCACGCTCTGAACGGGACTCCACCTCTCAGCGCTGCTCTCGTAGCCCATGGGGTCATCACCGGGTGCATGCAGGATCGAGATACACACACGTCCATCTGGATAGACTGCAAAAAAGTTACGATATTATGAGATGAGATTTCGGTCACCCTTTGTCCTCTAGACATCTTCAATGCGGTTGACTGAATATATTTGAATAAACTTTCGACTTGATTATATTTGCATTTTTGTCTGTAACTCTCTTTTATGTCGCAGCTGAAACTAACTGTAACCAGTGGTTCAATTCACTGCATGTCATCCCATAGAATGAACTATTCTTCCAATTGAAAAAGCCGTAAAAAGAGTTGCAATTGTCAGTGCTCTCAAAAGGACCAAAAGAACGTGGATTAATCTGCTAAAATTGTCTAGCACACAAATAAAGATGAGATTATTAACCCTGGATCAGGCCTGAATGAAACCACCCCCGCACTGCACCATATCAGCCACCCAAAAGCACGGCTGATGTTATCTTCTCTCTCTCCCCACAGCTGAGGACAGTGATAGGAATCTGAGCCATTCAGCTCTGATAACCGCCTCCAGAGTCCCGGCACCATCAGAGGACAACAGGCTGGTCTACTGCTATCTGTGGCCTGCAGGAAGACCTTTATCTGGGCCCACTTCCCTGTCCACACATCCACCAGCAGGACCAGAAAGAGAAACCATAAAGAAACTTCAGGACTCCGATCCTGCAGGTCAGTCTACGCTCTTCTACATTGTAACTGCATTAGAAAAGCGTTTGTCAGACCTGGAGCTGGAGGCTCCCCAACACTAAATGGACAGCTTTTCATTTTAATTATTGAATTGATTGAACTAGGTTTGCACGTTTGAAGACCACTCACTGTTCGGATGAAACATGTCACAGGTGAACCTCATCTTGGGGGGGCTGAGGGGGTAGTCTGAGGGGAAACTGAGGATGGCAGGGAACACACCGCCTTCAAAACACGTGTCCTCTGGTCCCCTAAAATAAGAACACAAGAAAATATATATATTTTTAAATGCTGCAATATATCCACTGCCATTTATTAATTTGTAACCTTTAATGTTTTGCTCTAAAGCTCTGTGTTGAGCTAATAATGAAACAATGAAATGAAACATTCCTGTAGCGACCCCTCGGCCCCCTTAAGCAGCAGCTATAATCTCTGGATGTCTGGATAAGCTATTACTGTATTGCTTGCAAATTCTTAGCATTCAGTCGTTTTATTACAATGTTTAAAGCACATTTAAACAGATTTATGTAGGCATATTTTCAGAATGGTTCAACTCCACAATACATTTTTCAGAAAACAACAAAATCATTAGCATCAGGAATTAGATGAGAAAGAGAAATTAGAAAGGCGAAAGACTTATATACACAGCATACTATATACAACATCTAGTTAAGTCTGTCCAACTGGGATCTACTGGTTGAAGAGAAAACCCATTTGTCAAACAAGAAAAAACATTTCCCATCTTCCGAATAAAATACATACATAAACCTATTAAAAAATTAAAATAAAAATGACACAGCATCATAACTCGATCTCCTGACAGCATTGGCAGAACTTCATGGAATCATTCTCAAAGGCTCATTTAACATGCAAATCTCGTTGTTTACTTACCATATCCAGCTGTCTATCCAATACTGTTTCTATGGGCAGATATTGATCGTAATCATGATGAGAAGCGCATCAAACAAATGCAGTTCCATATCTGTGGAACAGCTGTCGGGGAGTTGCTAAGGACACTGTTCCTTATTTTGCTTGGCACTTAGTTTCACTTAAAAACCTAATCAAAACCACAGATATAACCACCGGTTTGGATTAGTGCCAGTTTCCCAGGAAGTGATTATTTCTTTACCTTCAACACATGGAATGGAAACAGTGCTATATTTAAAAAATGTTTTATGAAATAGAGCTGCAGCTCACGATTGTTTTAATTTTTCGATATATATATATATATATATTTTTTTTTTTTGTCGATTAATCGGTTGATTATTTTTCCAGATTAGTTGACTGATCTGTCAATTATTTTAACGATTAATCGAATGGGTTTTTGATTCTATCTTTCCAATAAATAAGTACCTATTTTCCCGCATATAACCCACAGACGTAGATAATTCGCCCCCTCATATAGTCCGCGGGTTTAGGGGTTTTGTGTAAAAAATCATTGGCATAACCCGCACCCGTATATAACCCACAACCATAGATTTATGAACTTTTTTTGTGTAAGTTCACATTTCGATTTTGACTCGCTTAACGTCAATTATCCATAACTGTTCAGGCTCGTAACACAGTGCTTGTGCGTGAAATTCAGGTGTTGATCATCGGATGAGAAGAGCCCGCCCTCATGGCAGCACAGCCAATCATGTTTTCTTGCATGACTGACAGCCTATCAGAGTGATCGTACAAGCGCCAGAGACAACAAACTTCGCAAGAAAGAAAAACAGAAGAAAAAAAATACCCCCCCCCCCCAAAAAAAACTTACGTCCTCAGGGACGTAACAAATATATTCAAATATTATTATGTGTAAAAAATTTGCAATATAACCCAATACAAGTCCTTTTATTATGAAATAGAACGCAGGAAGCATTTAAAAATTATACCATTCATCATAAAATGTAAGATGTATACAATGTTGGTCTAATTATAAAAAGTGCTTACTATAATCTGTTATTAATTTCCAAAGTCGGGAGTATGATTTACTTAATAGACTTGAAATTGAAAATGCACTTGTGTTTTCCGCTAACGGTTCACACACACTAGGTTACGGCGTAATATCAATGTACATTGTTGTTTATTTTGACACTCTACATGTGCATAAACAACTTGTGAAAAATGCCTTGAAAGCCTCGCTGCCAGACTTAAGTTGAAGTTAAAAGTCCAGTTTATTGTAGGCGTAGAGGCTTTATGGGATTATTTTCAATCACATGCACACTAGCTTTACTTTATTTTCACACACGTCGACGTATTTTTGTAGTCGCTGCAACTCTATCCAGTTTTGCACATAAGATAAATTCAAAACTTCGGATGGAAAGAGAATTACTATTACATTACAGTGATTCAATTAGTTAACAGTGTCATTTTACATTGAGGTGAATGAAACCTGAAGCGGATTAAAAACACAAAGCAAATTTATTTCTACGAATGTAATATTTTTCCACGCGTTACAATTCTGCGAGTAACTTTTTCAGATGTCGAGGATAAGTTTGCTATTATTCTCCTGAAAAATAAAGGACATTTTTGTCTGTTCATTACAGGCCGTTATGTCGTCTGCCGTTTTAAGGGCCGACTGAAGTGCCTTGAAACTCTCAGCATCAATCAATGTGTTGACTTCACTTCCACTGAAACAGGAAGACAGGGCGGGATACATCGAGCAGCTCCTCAGCTTTTTTGTAAAGCCATATTTGACAGCCACTTCAGTCTAATAGATTTCCCTTTTAGATTTAATGTTACTAAAGCAAAAGAATGAAGGTAATCATGCTGAGGAAGTGTAGTTTGAAGAGTGTATGATTTATGTGGGTGTATGCCACCGGCTCCAATCATCAGTGCTGTTTCTAATACCGTTCCTCCTCCTGAACTTCTCCATATCGCTTTAAAATATAGCATTCTGTGCACAATTATCAAATGGACCAGAGTCCGACTTTGTGGTCTGACTGACTCAGTCATACGAGCCGCTCTGTGTTGTCGTGTCTCTGGACTGAGAGCTGCAACGGTTTGTGACGCTTATGGAAAACCAGACTTCCTTCGCCCCAATGAAATGCATTTATGTCTGAATCATTCCCTACCCCCTATGTAGTGCACTATGTGCCATTCACCTTATAAAAAAACAGAAACTGTGTAAACAAGTGACTGATTTCAGCTGCAGCGTCTATTTATAGTTCAGGGGGCGGGACACTTCCAGAGAGCATTTGAGTGGACAGAAAATCTGATGAGAAGCCAAAGTGCAAAGTGATGTCATCAAAATCATTGATCCAAATTGGCAGAAATGAGTTTTTTTTACACTTATATCTTCTATGTCTGCGAATTTTGATATTGCTTTGGGTCACACTAGCTTCAGGTTAGCATATTCACACTAAAATAAAAAAACCATCCATTTTGATTTCATGGGGACTTTAAATGCTTGAGCTCGGGATGGATTCTGAAACTAAAGCAAACTAACTGTGTAATCTAATTAAATACTGATTAATAAGAATAATAAAAGCTTTAGTGTATTGAACGAGTGAAATCAAGGTATGGATTATTGTCTCTCTCTGCTGGGTCACACCAGACATGGCCGAGAAAATCCGTTTGAATTGAAGCGCTCACTAAAATATCAATTTTCTCACCCACACCAAGATCTATTTTATTATATGACCACATTAAAATATTGAACACAAAACACTATTACTAAACAAAATAATACTTACATAATCAGAGCCTCCCACTCAAAGAAATTCTCCTCATTTACAGGCCCTGCAGGGATGATATGAGTCTCAATCAATCATCTTAAATATAGATAATACAATACATGATTTATGTGAAATTATTATTACATTTCTAAATACTAGTAAAACCAGGTCAATGGCGTAGTTCAGAAAATGCCCCAATTCTTACCTGCCACAATCCCCTCAGGAGGGTTAAGAGTTAGTTCTGGAAAGAAAGGAGATGAGAACAATTAGCTGTATCCATATAAATATACTGAACAGTGAAGATTATTAATTATATGATGATTATTTCTTATACATACAATACAGACTATATATATATATATATATATAAAAATAAGTGTGTGTGTGTGTGTGTGTGTGTTATAATGCAAGTAACACACACACACACACACACACACACACACACACACACAGACTAGATTACAGAAATTAAAAGAATTGATATCTGTTGCCTTGAATCACGTTAATAATTCATATGTTAGCGAAGTTCTCGAAGTATCTGTGTCTGTTTAAAAGGACAACAACAGCTGCCAAACTGTTGCTACCAAAACAGTGTAAAATCCTCCATTCACTAGCATTGCGCTGCATTTAAATGGGACTAGCCTTAAGTGACTTACGTTTGTATTCGGCCATGAGTCTTTTTAAAGCTGTTCCAGCCATTTTTCCGCCTGGTTTAGAAGTTGTTTTGGCACGAAGGATGACGACACCTGACACGATGAAAAGTCTTTTTTCTTCCGGGACAAACGCGAGCAAAGAATATCGCATGCGGAAGATTTTCCACTCGGCCTTCACTTCCGCCTGACGTCAGGTGGCCCTCAGGTCATCTTTCCACAGGTCAAATTCTACTTTAGTTTTGTGTGTGAGTGTGTGTATATTTTATTGCGAGAAAACAATTACAATAAGGCAGTACAAAACCACAAAACATCACTAAATAACAGAGCACACCTCTATAGAAAGGATACATACATAGAAGGAAAACAAACAAGAAAAAAATAATTAAATATATTAATCAGGGTCTTCTAGAAGTTTACATTTCTTCAATAAACCAAGTAGTCACTTGTAGCCACTTCTCAATTGTAACATTATTAAAGATTTACAGTAAATCCAAAATCCTTTCTGGAAAACAATGCAAACAACGTCTCTGTTTTAAGGCACTTGCAATTCTGAATATAAAATTTCCCCAAAATAAAAATATTGTTCAATATAAATTAAATGTGTACATCTTCCATAATTATACCGATTCAATTTTAATTTGCCAAAGTTTGTTGACATTTAAAAATGAATGAAGGGAACACGCTAAAACTCCCTTAATTACTTGCAATAAATGTTTATTAACCCCAGTAGAGTTATTTATTTAGTTATTTATCTCTTTCAAATTATGTGGTGCTTGTATTTTTAACAATGATAATTCTTTTTTTCTTTTCTTTTTTGGGGAGGTATAATAAAGGTTTTGTTTGTATTGTAAATGTATTGTTTGGTTTTATTTCGTTTTAAAAAAAAACAGCATGAAGCTTGATTGTTTATTAATGATTCACTTGATAATTCAAGTTTACCTGAAAGTCACAAAGAACTGTATCAAGATTCAAATAGCTTTATTGGCATGGTGAAAATAATATTTGCATTTCCTGAGCAAATAATAATAAATAGTATATTATTAATAATAATGCGGGAAAAAAGCTATAATAAAATATATCATGGATACAGTTGAAAAAAAAATCTAAACGTGTCTCAAATGAGTGTGGAGGCCCTGTACATCGGTGCACTCGTTATTTAGGCCCCAAATGTCCCTCGCAGGAGTGGAACGGCTAAGCATTAGTGCAGCTGCACACGCATGCGCAAACTGACCTCTAGTGGAAGCGTCTGAGAAGTGCACAAGGGTTTCAATGGCAACCATCACAGAGTTGAAAAGCGGTGAGCTGATACTCAAAAGTTGCATCATATATCAGTGTGCCATAGATTAATTTGATTGTTTGTTATATGTCAGGTCTACCGTTTCATATTAACGTTGTTAGATGTTTAAACCAAAGCACCAGATCTCATGCGTATTCGCCCAGCTGACTGCTGTGTCTCACATCACTCATCCGTAGCGCTGAAGGAGACGCTGGAGGCCCGTGGGGTCCTCGGGCAGCTGAAGGCGAGGATCCGGGCGGAGGTGTTCAGCGCGCTGGACGATCAGAGCGCGCCGCGCCCGCCGCTGTCGCACGAGAACCTGCTGATCAATGAACTGATCCGGGAATACCTGGAGTTCAACAAGTATCGGTACACTGCATCAGTGCTGACTGCAGGTGAGCAGATGAGCCCGTATGTACGCTCACCCATGCACGTATTACTGGAAAGTGCATTATAAAAATATGACTTGTTTAAAATGTGTATCAGAATCAGGTCAGCCTGAAGTTCCCTTGGACCGACAGTTCATGGCCAATGAGCTCAATGTTGCAGAAGATTCAAGTAGCAAATCAGTGTAAGTATGATTTTCTTTTAAATTGTGAATTGTTGTGTACAATAGAGCGTGCCCGTATGACGTCACGCGCACCGCCGCCGCCATGTTGGGGGACAAGTAGAGCTGGATACAGCGTGCACCGATGTGAAACAGTCATTTTTTAGGCTGCCTAAGGCAGTGTTTTTCAACCAGTGTTCCGCGGCACACTAGTGTGCCGTGAGAGATCGTCAGGTGTGCCGCGGAAAATTATTCAATTTCACCTAATTTTTCTAAAAAACATATTTAGAGCTGCTGCAAGCGGCAATGGTGCGCGTCTGTAGTGATGTTACGTCTGACACCGACGCTCCGAAGCTTGCTTCAAACTCGAACGGTCCTTGCAATGAACCACTGCTTCGGAGCTTGTGTCATTACGTCACTAGTCACGTGAAAATGACGTTTGAAGCAAACACACTGCTTCACTCCGGCAGTGAAACGCCTGACTGATCTGACAGCCCGGTCAGTGTTGACGGGTTTGAAACCTGGCGGCTGTATTTCTTATAAAAGTGAAACCAAACCGTGGGTTGTAGTAGACGGTGTTTGCATTTGCGTTAATGTTGAGGAGAGTGGATTGAGTTTATTTCAGTGTTGTATATTCAAAGCAATATATCCCCATTTATATCAGCTTTCTAAACTGTTTTTGTGTACTCCTGTATTATCTGTTCCATGCGAGAGAATGTTCTCTAAAGCTGGCGAAATAGTAAAAAAGAAAAAAAACCTTTCTCCAGTCGCCTTTCTCCAAAGACTGGAGAAAATAATTTTTCTAAATAAAAACCATAACATTTCATGAACACTTTGTCTAAGCCTTCTGCATGTACCCAAAGCACACCCTCTATTTTTATTTATGTATTTGTATTATTAATTAAAGCACATACGAACATTGTTACATAAAAACATGCATCAAAGACAAAAACTTCTAAACCCTCTGCTACATTATACAAGTACACAAAAATATCAGTCCCACCAGTTAACATGTTCTGCTTCCCACAGCTAAGCTAGATAAAGCTTTCATGCATGATACTGCCCGTTGGTATTTTAAAAGAAACCAGAAAACCTGATCTGTCCTTGTCTAAAGAAATAATTATGTTTTAATATCAAGGTAAACACATTCAATTCATAAGTATCTGTAAAATTCACCTACATAAATGAGTTTCACAGCACTAACACTGTTTCAGCTTTGATCGCCTCTGTAAACACGTAATAAACGAGGAGTTAACATATAAGCCTACTTCCATTTATTCCATTATTCCCCCCCCCCCCCCCCCCCCCCCCCCCCGTCAACAAACGAGTATCACGTTATTTTTTAACATCTTCGGTTGGTGGTGTGCCTTGTGATTTTTTTTCAATGAAAATATGTACCGTGGCTCAAAAAAGGTTGAAAAACACTGGCCTAAGGTAATAACACACCGAGGTGATCGTACACAACAACTGTCAAAGGCCAGACGTGAGAAATGCAAACAGTCGAATTCATGTTGAGAGAGTGATTGGCTTAGTCCGTCAGAAATATTCAATGCTATCATCCAGATCTGGACACTATTTGCTTCTTGCCCATCAATAACCTAATAAAATTAAAGGTGAACAATGTAGATCATGATTAGATCACATGGATGTGCTTATCCGGATCTACAGTGAATAAAAAACATCCCACGACACTCAGACGATGCGAGTAATGGTCTGACACCCACAAAGCGCTGCAATTATAAAGCATTATATCCATGTATATTATGTGCCTGCTTAAAGGTGGTATCCAACAGTTTGCCAATAATATATGTAACAATACCTGACCTCTGTTTGGGGTTTTTGAGTGATCTGCCTTTCCTCCGAACGCGGAAGTAACGGAGCGAGCGATCGGCGGCGTCAAAAGAGCCATATGCAGCCATCAAAAGAGCCATATATGGCTCGCGAGCCCTGCACTAGCTGATTGTAAGCGTCAAGTCCTTTGTAACACTGAAGATCTTCGGCTGTATAAGGACTTGGGGTGAAAACCAGATAGTTGAGAACATTAATGTATGTTGTGTTCGGTAGAAGACTGACGTCCGTAGACCAGGTCACAATTTCATACAGATCCTGTCCCTTTATTAACGCTATTTTTGCCTCGTACCTGTCTCTTTCAAAATTCTCAAGTCCATCTCTATATTTAGTTTGAGTCTTATGCTCACTTTTCTCCCTAGATTTACATAAAACGTTTTTTTTCTGCGATAACACTGGCTTTAACGTCGCTTCCCCCATGACATCGATTAGAAGTTGTCCCCCAAAATGGCGGCTGTCGTAAAACTACGTCACGATCGGGCACGCTCTATACTCATACAGGACGAAACAATAAAGAGGCTCAGGGTCAGTATGATGGAGGTCTGGGCCAGTTAACAGAACTGTCACTTTACCAGTTGAACCAGTGCTCATGTTCTTCTGTTTCCATGATTTGATGGTGGTTTTATTATAATAAACTTTATTTTCTATAGCGCCTTTTATAAGTTATATCTTATAGCACTTTTTTTTTCTACAATGCTTTTGGTAAACGCAGCGCTACTTATGATCTATCTGAAAGGTAGGACTTAAAGTAATTTAGTGAAGTATCAGAAACACCAAAGACAAATTTAGTTTTCTGTGATTTGTATTTTCTGGATTCTTATGAATTCTGATGATGGAAATAACATATATAAAATTGTATGTAACAATTTTGGTTAGACATGCATATGTGGGTAGATATAAGAAAATAAAACTGAGTAAAAATAAGAATTGCATTAGAAGTCAATAGAAATGAACACAATTAGAAATTTAAATGCAGAACCAGCAAGGAGAGAAGATACTTTATAAAAAAATATTTAAAAAATACCTTTTTGAGTCCAAATTGAGTCAAATGCTAGAAGATCCACAGCTTGGGATCATTAGTGATGAAATGCTGACTTGTCACTTCAGCCATGTTTTTAATTCGACCAGCAAGGAATGTTGGCGCAATACCACAAAGACATTTAAACATTTGAATAAGAGGTTTTTTGAAATCAGTTCTGTGAGACATAAGCAGAGTGTGATGTGATTTAGGTGCTAGATGTGATTCCTCAGTAATACAAGGAGCATTCTTGCTGCGGCATTCAGAACTCATTGTGTTTGATAGAGATTTTTGGTAAGTCAGCCAAAACAATACTCCAGTAGTCAAATCTAGATGTAACTAATACATGAATGAGTTTCTTGCTTTATGTGATAAACAGATTGAATTTAGGCTTTCATTCACATATAAACGTTGATCGGTGAACATAAACAAAAGCTCAACTAAACCTGCTCGACACGTGAAAACAAACCTCATTGGTTCTCGCTGAAGCTCAAATGTGATGCGTAACACTAGAATTAACCTCATTGGTTCTCACACATCAAGCGAATATGCTTGTGCTTCCGTTTACCACAAATGATGTGTAAGTTGATGAATGTTTGTATGTGAATAAAAGCCTATATGTAATATATTCATCATATAATGCAACTGTGTATCTTTAGAAAAATTGGACCTAACCACTCAATTCCTATTGATTAGTTTTACAATCTCTCTTTAAAAAAAAAAGCGTTAAAGGGGTAATTGTGTGGACAGAAATCTCTCAGGTTTAATTTTAAATCAGGGTTTTTTAAATTAACGAAAGTGTTGAAGCATGAAGGTGAGTAATTGATAACCATTTCATTTTTGGGTGAACCATTCTTTTATGCTTTTTGTATTGCTCTTTCTTGCTGTTTTAGGCCATTGATGTATGGATTGCTCCATCATTTCCTCAGCAGTAAAGAAGAGCACAAAGGAAAACTCTTCCTAAAAGGCTCAGCAACAGTGCATTCACAAGATCCACACGGCCAACTCAGTGCAGAGTCTTAAACCGGATGGCTCAGAGACGGCTTGAGTTTGACTTGGTTTGTGCATGATTATTAACAAACGTCAATTTTAGTTTTATAAGTCTGAAAAGCCTTCATCCTATTCAGCTGCTTTTTTTGTTGTGTTTCCATCTCTGCAGTCGCCTAGAACCAACATGCAAGAGGAATTCTTATGACCGCAGATAAATTAAAGAGGCCAAAATGTTCTGTTTTAGATATTTTTAATGCTGTTTTTTATATTCAAAGTATTTGTTTTATGAATAAAACTAATGTGATTCTTTGGTTCTTCTGAAAAATATAATCATATTTCTCATGTATTAAATGTAAATAGTCTTGACATCCGTTTTAACCGATTTTGAATTTGACGTGTTTGAATCCTTTTCTTTTAAATTCTGTACATGCAATATTAAATTGACATTTGCAGTAAAATAATGACAGCCTTATTTATTTTTTGTACACATATATTTGTCATTAATTTCCTGTAGCTCAAACAGTAGAGCGTGGCGCTTGCAACGCCAAAGTCATGGGTTTGATTCCCAGGGAAGGCAATAACTGATTAGAATGTCAAAGTGTTTCTTGAATGCAATATCAGTCGCTTTGGATAAAAGTGTCTGCCAAAGGCATAAATGTAATTAACGTAACAATGATAATCATGCAAATTTTGCAAACTTCTGCATTCTGAGTCCAAAAATATGAAACTAATGATGATTTGATAAAAATATCACACTAATCTAAAGACAAGTGTTCATCTTAAATGGCAGCACTCTAAAGAACAGTCAAAACCAGCCTAGATTGTCGGATAGCTTTGTGAGTCTTTCTGGTGAAGCCACAGGTCCTTGAACTTTGAACATTCTTTCTTTTTATCGGTTTGCATCCTTCAATCTCTTCTCATCTTGCCAAAGCCAACATATCTAAAAATGATTTTAACTACAGTTTCTCATTTAAGCCACTCTCTTTTCAAACCTTTGACTTTCTGACGAATTGTCGGCATCTACTTGTACTTAAAAAATAATACGGCATGTTGTAATCAAATAAGTATCGTTTGTGGTCATTCTTTAATTTCTAAAGTGCTTCTACTGAAACTCCTTAAGAATCTCAGTAGTGTTGTAATATGTTTGGTTTTCTTTCACCTCAAAACCACACAGCTCATAAACATTGTAAACATTATCTGCTGCCAAGTTCTTCAAATTTCCTCATATTCCTTAAAAGGTAAGTCACTTCATACTCGCTCAGTATTTCACTTGATAGCTTTTTGCACTGATTATCGTCACAGATAAGGTTGATGACAGTTCTCCAGTGCATTGTCAGGGTACATTTTCCTCTTAGTAAAAAGGTTATTATCAACAGATGGATCATGTGAAATGTTTTGAATAAATATGAGCAGCCAAATATTTGCTTGGTCTCCCACTGCTAAGTTGGAACTGCATTCCAACAAGGACAAATATATCCAAACATGTATGACCCGAAAAAACAGTGTGTACTTCTATACTCAGCATTTCTATGGGAACTGAATGCACATGCTATTCTTTATTTGCTTTTAATTCCCTATGCATGTAATGTCCTGTTTTAGTGTATATGGGTTCACACCTTGTAGCAAGATTTTGATTAGTAAGGGTATTGACTCTCTTTTTTTTTACTAATGTAGACCAAACTTAATGCTCCAGTTGCTGCAAGCGTCTTCATTCCAAATTAACTTTTGGATGATCTCAGGAATGAAGAGCCTGTGCCTCACTCCGCTTTAATCTAGCACATATTTCCCGTTCCCTCCTCTCCTTCAGACACCCTGTCAGGATAATTCCTCATAAGTGTTCTTCCACTAAGGGTACAGATGATTATCTAGACATAGGACTTCAGCAGAGGCTTTGAAATCCAAAGCAGGTATTAATTTCCTACATTTTATTGGGTTTCTCTTGATTTTAAATTCTTAGGCAAAACATTTAGTCATCAGTGAGTCATGACTTTCTATTTGAAAGGAAAGTTTAGTAATATATTGTTGCTGCACTTTTCTGTACAATGAAAGTCAATGGCTTTCGCACTGTATTTACACTGTGATTTAGGTTTTCTCAAGACATTGTTATTCACTTATTAATCTTCATGAGTTATTAATCGTCCTTTATGTCATAATTTTCACATCTCTTTTAAGTTCGACAATATTCAAATATGGCACTTTCACGACCAATCATTGTTTTTTGTGTGGGTAATAATCACAGAATCGGAAAAAAGTGCATATTTGAAAGCTTTGATAGAAATGGCTTCATAACACTTGGAATATGGTGCATTAATTAGTCACTTAACACTTATCATTCATCAATGTTACTACTTTAAAGGCATTATATAAATAAAGGTGACTATTTTGTCTTTTTTTTTTTTTGCAACTGGTCGACAGTTACACCAGTCAATATGGAAAAGAACAGCTTGAACATATTTCAAAATATCAAATATTGTTAAATGATTCTATAATAATTTAAAAAAAAATAAAAAGTTCATAATGCACACTGTCAAATAAAAAAAAATCCTAACTTTTATTCATATAAAATATATATTCATATGTGATGTCACACAAGGACTTCTGGGAAGTCCTTTTTACTCTTCCCACTATTCATTATATGGTAAGTCTAGTTTTTACTTGCAAAAAACAGAAATGTGATTGTGTTTTATAGTAATTTAGTAGTAGTTTATAGTACATTTAATATGATGTTAAACCAGTTACAGTTTTCACTGAGTGTATAAAAAATACAAATGTCAAATTACCATTTAACAGATGTCACGTCATATGTTTTATGAACACGCACAAGCAATTTAAATGGCCTACGTACTGTGTTCGTTATTTAGTGTCTGTCAAAACAAACTAACTGCACGATACTCCACAGTAACAAACTATTAAACTCGCATTTATGTCCCTGTTTTTACAGAGTGATACAGTATGAACAGGTGCAATACTTCACATTCCTTAATTGGTGTTAGTCTTTGCCGGAATGAGAGTCTGCAGCTACTCCAAAGTTTATTGTTGGTGAGTAAACAGTCAAAAGATATCCCAATGAAAGCCTATTTGTCTTAACAATGACACTGCTGTTGCACCATATTTAGTCACTCGTTCCGAGTCTTTCGGTGTTCCCTTCTAAACACAGAATACAGCCGAGATTCTAGGCAGACCCCATTGTCCTTATATGGCACAACAGAGACCTAGCAGAGTCTCTGCCCCTGCCTCTCACTTTCACTCTCGCTATCCCCCCCACACCCCCCAACCATCCTCATCTGTCTCCAAGACACTCTCTACCTCCCTTCCTTCCCTCCGCGCATCCAGGGGAGCTTGATGCTGACCAGTGACAGAGGCTCTTCTTTCCCTGCTGGATTTGTTTTCTCCTCCATCTCTCTTTTGGACCGCAGCAAGGCCTCAGAACATACCAGCCATGGTCCTGTTCCCTGAAACATCACAGACGTGATTTACTGGACGCAATTTGGAGGTTGTCCTTATATAGGAAGTTCCATTAGATAGCAATGAGTCCGTTGTGGGAATGGAGGGGATGGAATGTGATGTGCGTAACGATAAGGGTCCCAAAAAGGATCTCAGGGGATTCGCCTCATCCAGATGTAGTGCATAGCATGTAGTCTAGGCTAGGGAATCTCCCCTTTTTTGTTTCACTCCTTCTGTGTCTTTCCTCTATTCTGTATTTTTAGGTATTCATTTACAGCCCAGCCAGTCCCCATTCACTTTCATAGCAGTGTGAAAATACTGCAAAACATCTCCTTCTGTGTTTCATACAAGTAAGTCACATGGATTTGCAATGAGATGGGATTAAGAAATTAATGAAGCAATTGTGATTTTTGGGCGAACCATCCTTTTATACATGTACTTTTTCAATACTCCTGATTCTGCCACAGATGTGTTTGTAATGCATTACAAATTAGCTTGACAATTCATACATTTTTATTCCATACATTTTAAAGCTATGCTCATATCATAGCTCATAGCTTCTCATTGCAAATCCATGTGTGATCATTTTAATAAATTTCACTATTATTTTGCATGAAAATCCTTTAAATATATCCATCCTCATTGGTTGCCTCATTTCAACCACACCAAACAACTTTGTACATAGTCATTTTTCCTCTATTGTACTTCTTTAATAATGAGACTGCTGTATCAATTAAATATTTAAGTATGCTTAAAATGAAATGAGACCCAATTTGTGAAGAAAACTGAAAAATCTAGATAGATTTGAAATCTTTTTAAATCAATAAAAAATATTTAACAATCAGATTTTATTTTTTATTACAAATCAAGCTTTAATTTCGTAATATTGTGCAAATACAGTACGCAAATATTATTTATGTATTGGCTATGCAATTAGCCTTAGCAAATCAAAAATTTCCCCCAAAAATACCATCATAAAATGATATTAAGTCATTTGAGATGTGGTGGAAATGATTTACAGCAAAATAATTCAAGGCGTTTCTGCTTAAGCATTATGGATTATGGGATGTAAATATGAGAGGAGCATCAGACCGTGCACGAATGAATTTCTGTTCACTTCCCTCTGTCATCATTACTGTCTTCTGAAAACGTATCGCTTGCTTTAATGGGGCTTTTGCAACATGTAAGTGTCTCACGTTGAGTTGAAACAGGATATTTACAGGGATGCGCCCGAAAAGACAGTCGTTCACCTGAACTGTCAAACCACATTGACCAATCACAGCGCGGCTTAAGTGTGAGGCCCCGCCCACTCCATCCGCATCTTCGTTTAAATGATGTTCTCGTGCTGTTCTGTCTAATTTGGACTGTTCGTCTTTGGAGTACCTCACTGTCGCAGGACTCTCCAAACCCTAACTTTCCAAATCCGGCATTTCTTCGTCAACCTTGTGAGTATGCAGCGATGTTACTCTATTAAACATTTCATTCTACATTTCATTTTAGTTGTGTATGCATTGCTTACAGAGGCTATATAAATACATGCCAGGACGATACGTTATATTAATATTATTATATTATATCGATTATCGAGTGTGAAGTGGGATCTTTCTTTGAATCTCGAAACTGTCGACATTTAATTACTTTAAAATATGTGTTTGACAGTTGTTCATTTACTCATTTTACGCTGCCATTAAATTGATATTTCACCCGGAATTAAAATTTTATCACCATTTACTCACCCTCATGTTATTCCAAACTTGACTGTCTGACTGATTTTCCTATGTGAAAAATAAAACGACACGAATGTCAGGATGTTAGTTCCTAACAGTCTCAGTCACCATTCACTTTCATTGTATCTGTTTCCCATGCAATGAAAGTGAATGGTGACCACTTAAGAACTTCCAGGAGGTCTAAATGGTGACAGAATTGCATTTTGTTGCACAAGGCATAGATTAAATAACTGGTGCGTCTGTGACTTCCTATTCAAAACATCATCATATAGTATCTCACAAGGTTTTAATTGAGAAAACATGTCTATCCATCCGCTCTTTAATGCATACATACGTTTGATTTCAGCAGAGTCTGTCATAGGAAATGGTTGGGGAGAGTGCGTAGAATGACAGAAGCAGTGAGCTTGACAAACCAAAGAGTTTCCTGTTCTCCAAATATGGTTGTCAAATGCAGCTTTCTGCTGAAAGTTGTGGTGAACAGCAGACAGAGTCAACTGACTGTCCTCTCGTTTCCCATTGAAGACATGACATGCATAGACAGCTAACCAGACGATTGTGTGATGAAGAAGAATCATGATCTTGTAACAAAGTGCAGAGGAAGTAGTTATTGACTGTGTCATCATTTATACATTAATGTCTTGATAAGTAACATAAACATTCTTAAGAGGCATTCTGAAAGAGTAATGAGTGTAATTTTTTGTACATTTAAAGAGGGTAGTCACCCAAAAAATATTACCATACAGAATAAAAGATAAATAAATATAATCATTATTTACTCACCCCCATATCTCATGTTTGGGTCAAAAATGGACAAACCCAAGCGTTAACCAATTGGTTTAAACTCTTTAATTTAAACCAACAGTTGGGTTTGTTCATATTTGACGCAAGCATTTTTTTTCTTTCTTTTATGGAATTTTTAAAGAGTACTTTGTTCACTTTCCAACAGTATTTTCTAAATTGCACAGTAGAGTAGTAGTGTGTGAGTGAAAATCATTTTTTGTGTTTCACAAAAAAATAATAATAATAATCATAGAGGTTTAGTAATAAATAATAACAGAATTTTTATTTATGGGTGAATTATTCCTTTATGGCTTTCCTGTAGCTCAATCAGTAGAGCATTGGTGTTTATAACACCAATGTCATGGGTTTGATTCCCAGGGAAGGCAAGAACTGACTCAATGTGTATCTTGAATGCAATGTAAGTTGCTTTGGATAAAAAAATGCATAAATGTAAATGTGTGCCTGTATAAATCTATATAAATCAATTTCTGACAGCATACTTAGAATAATGATATATAAGGAGGGTAAAAGGCAGAAGTTAGTTTTGATCAGCCCTTAACAGAAAAAACAGAAAAAGGAACTTTAACAGTTAGATCTTTTCATTATATCAGTTTACTTGCAGCTGTCCTTTAATAGTTAATCAGTTTAGCTGTGTTTTTGACTTTAGCACATTTCTGCTCTATCTTTAGGCTGCTTACCTGATTGTTACTCTAACGATTTAACACAATCCTGCATCACTTGACAGATTCCTGCTGGAACTCTTGTTTGTTTCTTAAAACCAGTAGCTGGACTACTGTCTAACGGTCTAATCCACTCTTATCAAAGACTCAATGAGCGTTTTGGAGAGCGAAGGCCTTTATGGTCATTAATGGCAACATGTTGTTTAAACGTTCCTGATCTAGTAAGTATTATATTCCGTATATATTGTCAGCGCAACGGCTTTAAAGCTGGTGCTGTTGACCTTGTACGAACATCCATCTCAATAGAAATGTTAATAAAAGAGACTGAAATTACACAGCTGCTCATGAGAAAAAGAAAACCATATGGGTGGAATGAGAAAAAGATGGGGAGGAGGAGTAGAGAAGAGAAGAGGAAACCTTTCACAGGACCAGGGGTCACAAATATCCATCCGCATAACACACGGTCACATGATCTTCTGGGCTTTAGGCCCAATTGAACACGAGCCAAGGATATGTGCTAACTTTTACTTCTGCCATGTAAAAAAGAAAATGTCAGAATTTATTTGAAATTAAATACAGCCTTTAGTTTATTTAGGTAGTCTTTGCAGTTTTTTTGCAGTGAAACTTCTGATCCATAAAAGCCTCAATGAAAACTCGATGAGTCTCAAGTGCTGAAAAGAAAGAGCTTCCCCCCAAAAAGGAGGGCTGTGAATCTGTGCACAGGACACAGGAAATACACAATTTTAATTAAATCTGCTTATCATAGAAAAACGTTGTTTGTTTGTTTCGCTCCCAAATGATTACAGGGCATTTAAATGACCCGTTTCCCTCCGTTGTGTTTTTGGATGCCGATTTTTGTTGACATTTGGACAAAACAATGTGGATTGAAAAATTGGTGGTAGAAACCATTTTAGAAACTGTCAATATTGTATCTTTGTATATTTTTTTAGCATGTTAATGTCTAGTGAGAAGTACGGAGCACACAGTCAGAAGAAACGTCAATCATTCTTCATGTTTTAATTGAGCAAGTGCCACATTCTGGTTTTAAATATTATGTACATTTCTTGCAAATTTGGTACTGTCTGGTAAATACAATTGTGTCAATCATGCCGTCTTGTTAGAAAGTCAGTAAGTAGGAAAATATGTTCCTGTTTTTGTTGGGCTATTAGACCACACAATGTAAATGTACAAACAATTGGTTATAAATGGAGGAGGAAATTGGTTCATATCTAAGGCGTAGCTTTGGAATTGTTTCCCAGAATTGCTTTTAAAGCTCTACGCTTGCACAAACTCCAAATTTACACCTGCTGTTTCCCAGCTGTACTGTACTTGCAAATACTTGTGTAAACTTCCCCATATCAGCCACCCAGAGGAAAAGAAGGGTGGAGGGAAAGTGGCAGAAAAATTAGACCCCCACCACCCTCTGACTGTCCCTGCCTAATGTTATCATTTTGGAGTAAACTGTGAGTCCGGCTGGAGGCATACTATTCCCTATAAGGGCTTTGTTTGGGAGTTCACTTGCTTCTGCTGTTTAGGCCGACAGAGCGTCCACTGACTCAAAGGCAGCCTTATATGGTCATCGCAGCACGGGACCACAGCCGAGCACTAAAAGAAACAAGAAAAACAGCATTTGCTGTGGAGATTATCACATGATTATATATGTTTTGTACAGTTTTTGGTCAGGCTGAGGGATTGTTTGATCAAAACGGATATTTCCCAGGCATTTTTCTCATCCTTTTATCTAATCAGTGGTATCCCCTGTGACCTGTCGGATATTTGCTCTGGAAGAGGGTTGGTTTGGTTGATGAACTTTGCAAATGCTTCACTGTCGCATTAGTGTATTGCGAAAATCACCCAAAAAGCGTTTTCTTTGATTATTGTATATTCCATTGATAATTGGCCATTACACTCTCTAATGACGGAAAACCCCCCACTACTGATCCCTCATCCACCCCTTGCATCAAGGCCATAACCATGTCTTGAACATTAAAGATTTGGGTTGTCTTTTTTATTTAAATGAATCAAAGAGAAAATTTAAATCGATTTAGGGGAATAAATAAGAAAGAGAGAAGCAAAGTAAAAGACAAAAACTTGTTTGTAAAGTAATCAAATTGAACTGTTTGAAAAAAAAACGGAAAAAAACGTTGGATCTTATTTGTATGTTAAAATCCCTAAATAGCAAAAAAAAAATTGTCTCATAAAGTTAAATGAATTACGTAAATGACGTTTTCAATTCAAAATGGTGAAATTGAACAAAGAGTGGATTCATTTGTTGTTTGTAGTTGCTCACATTTTACCTTGAACTCATTCTCCAAAGCCTTGTGCTGGAATTTGTTGATGGTTACTGGGAAAAGTAAAGCCTGCCTTCTTTTATTTAATTTGCTATCTCAATTATTTTAGTTTTGATAAGTGCTAAAAATGTAACTTTTTGTCAAATATTGGGGGTGAAAGTTTGAAACTAAAACAGCCAAATATTAGATATTGGGGAATGGGCAATTTGGTCATACATCTATCTCTATTGTTGGTTGGGAGAACCTCAATATTTGTGCTTTACCAACTTGTATTGACTTAAAGTTTATTGCACAGATCCAACACTGTCATACAGGTCAGAATGTATTTAGAAATAAAACATTGTGTTTTCTGTTTTCCTCTTAAATTTGTAGCTGTCTTAACCCAGCACCAAGATGACGAAAAAGGGCTTGAGTGAGGACGAGAAATTCCTTTACACGGACAAGGACTTCATTAACAGCCCCGTCGCACAGGCAGACTGGACAGCCAAAAAGCTGGTATGGGTCCCCTCTGAGAAACATGGTTTTGAGTCAGCCAGCATCAAAGAGGAGCATGGTGATGAGGTACTGGTGGAGCTGATGGACAACGGAAAGAAAATCACAGTCAACAAGGATGACATCCAGAAGATGAACCCACCCAAGTTCAGCAAGGTGGAGGATATGGCGGAGCTCACCTGTTTGAATGAAGCTTCTGTTCTCCACAACCTGAGGGAGAGATACTACTCTGGGCTCATCTATGTGAGTAGGCCACAGTGCTCTTACATTTTATATATATATATATATATATATATATATATATATATATATATATATATATATATATATATATATATATATATTTACATTGAAATGCAATTCGCATACAGTGTCTTCAATACACCTCTTATATGATGAGAATCTTTAATTTCTGAACTATAGATATCAATGTGATACAACTCTCAAGATATCATAAAAGCCTGTTTGAAAGAATTAAATACAGTAGTACCTTGAGATACGAGCATAATCTGTTCCAGGACCGTATCTCAAATCATTTTTTCCCATAAGAAATAACAGGAAAAAAAATCCGTTCTGGCCCTCTAAAAAGCTCAATTATTAGTGCTTATAATGATGGAAAAAACATGTTTTTAATTTCTATAGAGACATACACACAGACAAAAATTATAGTAAGGATTCCTGTGACATAATATAAAATGTGGTTTTAATTATGAGTTCTGACCTCTGGAGACGCGTACCAGAGGAGGAGGGAGCGATTAAGTAGATTACGTAAATTACATTGATAACGCAAACACAATACGGAAGTGTAGTGTTTTTTCCTGTGTAGTGTATTGGATAGAGTGTAATGAGTGTAATGTATGCCTCAGAACCTCATATTTATTATTATTGAACAAACATAACTTGTGGTGCTCTCAGCTTAATACTGGTGAATCACTCGGCGCCCCCGGTAACCTCCCGCTGTAAAACCAAGGTGGCCCTCTAGTGGAGATCATATGCAATTACCCCATAAATGAATATAAAATACACCACAGGAAGACTCACGGGAGATGCTTACAGAAGTCAACGAACACGTGAAGTAAAGAAGAGAGGCGCGTGAGCTCTGAGTGCTTGAACACCTAGCACTCTCAGCTGCTCGTATCTCAAATATTTACTCGTATTTCAAAGCAAAGAATTAGCTTAAAGGCTTGCTCGTATCTCAGAAAAGTCGTATGTTGACACGCTCATATCTCAAGGTATTTCTGTACTTAAGAAAGCCTCTAGTCTAGTACCTCAGTTTTTTTTTGATGGTTACACTATTATATATTATAATACTATATATATATATATAATACTATATATTATAATACTATATAGTCATTAAAATGTTGAAAATGTTTCAAGCGCAAATGAAACCAGCATAAATCTTTGGAAAAGCAGTCTTCCATATGGAATATGCGTCACCTAAATAAATATACAGACTTAATCCAAACTTCCTTAGTTTTACATTTTAAGACACACTGTATGACTCGGCACTGTCTCCTTGTTGTTCTTTACCTGATGAATTCATAACACTCATGTATATATATATATATATATATATATATATATATATAGTGGAGAACTGAGACGTTATCTTTCTTCAGACTTACTCTGGGCTGTTTTGCGTGGTGGTGAACCCCTATAAAATGCTGCCAATCTACTCTGAGAAGATCATTGATATGTACAAAGGCAAAAAGCGCCACGAGGTCCCTCCCCACATCTACTCCATCACGGACAATGCCTATAGGAACATGATGCAAGGTAAGCCTGCTCTGCTGGACGCATGTTAAATCATAGCTCATTTCTCTTTATAAGATCTGAATGTGTGGATTTCACAATATACAAAAGGTGAAATCCACACATAGATGATTTTTATTCCACTACCTGGCAACAGGACAGTGTAGAATCTCTTAATAACAATGAATATAATCCGTTTGTTGAAATGGAGTGTGACAGCTCGAGCAGGTCAGACATGGGTGTGAGGGGTGCATGCACACATCTGTCATCAGGTCACATATCTAACGCCATTTTAAACACTTTCAAAAAATTCTAACAGCTGCTCACAGAAGTTTGAAGCTATAGTACTGAGTGAAATTAGGTGCTAAATGAAAAGAAGAACCACAAGATATTTTCCACCCCAGTCTTGCAGCTTTTAGCATGGTCAAAAGTGCTGCTAATGAAGTTGTTGATACATTAGCTCAACATCAAGTTAATGAACTGGAGTCAAATGGAGAAAAGATGCACTGCACAGCGGATTAAGTTAGTACTTGTTTGCAATGCAATTCAAAAACGCATGTTCTGTGATGCCTCTTTAATGCACAACGGTATGAATTAGTTCTTGTAAAGCAATGCAAAGCAAATGCACAAGTTGTTTTTTCTTCAATGCACAGTTCTCACGTGCAATGCAACACCCCACATTTATGTGATATATCTTCAATGCTGGTTCTTGTCTGCAAAATGCAATGAAACAAAACATATACATTTGTTATTCTTAAACACACAGCACAACGGAGTGTGTCACATCTTGTATGCATTGCAGCAGCCCATGTGTTATGTAACCTCTTCAATGCACAACGGAATGAGTTAGTTCTTGTATGCAACATATACCAATGTTATTCTTCACAGCACAACAGATTAAGTTCGGTTCTTGCATGCAATCCCTTGTAATGTTTTACGGATACATTTTCCATGATCACACGCTGTGTGAAGTAGCAAAAGCAATTACTGGCTTGAAAAGCTTGCTGTGGAATATCTCAGAAGCTGTTATCTCTTGAGAAACAGTGAAACTTGCAAAACAATCGCTTTCAAAAAGCAGAAGTAGGAAGGTGTATTGTCACGCTGTTCTTCAAGAGTAATTGCAAGTCCACCCATGTTTGAATTAGACATTAGGGTGTAAAACTCATGCTTAAACCCTAAATGTCCTTATTCATGCAGATCATTGCTCAATGTTGTTCACAGTGAGACTTATTTCCTGCTATATGAAGACAGATCATTTATTGTTCACATAGCACAAACTGTGTCCAGTTACAGCACTTAAACACCACATGACAAGACATCTATTAATAAAAAAAGAAAATTGTCATTAATTACATTTCGTTCCAAACCCATAAGACTTTTAATCTTCAGAACATATTTTTGATGAAATCTGACAAATTTCTGTCCTTTCATTGACAGCTACACAATTACCACTCTGATGCTTCAAAAAATTCATAAAGAGACCGTAAAACTAATCCATACGAATTAAGTGGTTTAGTCCAAATTTTCTGAAAATACTCAATTGCTTTTTAAGATGACGGATTGAATTTAGGCTTTTATTCATAAATAAACATTCATCAACTCAAACTTTCAGGTTTCTGCCACAGTCTAGTCATTTCTTGGTTTTGTGGCAAAGGTCTGACACTACCATAATGTCTCGAGTTTCGAGTCGCGCGCGCTCTTGTCTATGTAGCGTCTTATGTGCGGGTTATGGTGTCCGATCAAGAGACTGGTCTTGTTCTGTTTCGGTTTTGTGTCAGGGTTCGGACCTTCAGGACTCGTGTGTTTGTCCTTCTCATGTACGCGCGAGACGAGTGGTTGCTCGTTCTCATGCGTTCTATGTTATGTGGGTGGGCGCGGTTTTGGGCTTTGCTAAAACCGCGTGCTCTCGTGTCTTTGTGCAGTGTTGTAAGCACGCGGTTTGTTGTGCAGGTTTGTTGTGCAGTGTTGTCAGCCGCGTGCTTTCATGTTGTGTTTTCGTGTCACGCACAGCTTGTGCTTTCACTGGCTGCACACTGTCTCCTGTTTTATGTGAACACGCGGCGATGCGCATTAGCATTGGCTGCGTGTTTGTGTCTTGTCATTGTGTAACCCCGCCCACCTTTTCCCCTGTTATACTTTGATTTGCCCCAGCTGTTGCCTCAGCTGCCCCAGCTGTTTCCAACTCGATTATCCTCCCTCCTGTGTCTATTTAATTCCTTCGTGTTTTCTGTCTTGTGCTGCTTCGTCGTCGTTTAATGGCTGTCTCTCTGTTCCAGTCTAGTGGTTTCATTTGTATTTTGTTTTCTTTTATTATAATAAAGTCCCCATTCCTCTGCAAATTGAGTCCTCGCCTCATCCCCTTCCACACACCCTGACACACACATCAGTTGTGATAAACGAAACCTCAAGCATGTTCGCTTGACGTGCGAAAACCAATGAGATTCACTCTTATGTGTGAAGCAGCACATTTGAGCTTCCGCTAGAGAATTGTTCTCGTGTCTCAACGGGCTTCTGTTTATGTTTGCTGATCAATGTTCATATTGGATTAAATTTAGATCTCTTTTTGAAGCGTCAAAGTGGTCAAGTGGGACAGAAAGCTCTGATTTCATCTAAAAGACCTTCATTTGTGTTCCAAAGTTGAATGAAACTCTTACGGGTCTGACATGTTTTGAGGGCTTCCTGTAGTAGCAATATCTTGATGACATGAGTAAAAATCCTGCATGATCAAGCATGAGTGCCAGTGTTCACATTCCTGCTCAAAGGCTTATACTGATCTCCCTTTGAAGTCCAGCAGGGTTTCCATGCTCAACCGAGTGTGAAATGATGTAGCCTTGTTGTAAAGTAAAACTTTAGGAGCCCACATTGGAAGGAATGAAAAGAAATAGAAATGATTTAAAGTATAGTATAATTGCGGCATTAAATCTATTTGATTTGAATGTAAAAATTTCTACTAGCTCAGATAAAACAATACCTGTGCATCTTGCTTTTGTCAAACAGTCTGGCTGAGGTGCAGTTTCCCCATCGGTGTGTTTAGATTTGGTTTTCTGTATCCCGAAGGCCTCGATTTGTGCCTTAATTAGGAAGAAACAAGGGAACAGACGTCATGTTGTATGTGGAAACCTGCCCAGCTTAAGTCATATCCAAAATGAGCAATAGTCATTCATTGTGTTTACAACAGAAGAAGTTTCTATAGTACTTGAGCAGAACAAACGAGCACATTCAGCTGATTAGCTGGTTGGGCGTCCATCCAGCCTCTAGAATCATAGATAAGAAACAAACTCTGTTTGAATTTAAACTACAAATTGATTGGCTTAGAATTGCTTGGAGGAGATCGTATTTTGTTTGACTTGATCAAATAGCTATTTGATAACTGACCTAATAATAGATGGCTTTTTGTTTCACTCCGCCTTCTGATAAATTGGTGGTGTATGGTTAGGATTAAAAAACCTTAAATGGAGCCAAGATCATCTGAGAAGGTTTTCAGGTTCTAATTTTAGCAGCATGAATCAATGATTATCCCATTGCTGAACTCAGTAAGAATTGTGTTGCATCTCCCAAAAGAATAGTGGAGTCAGCTAATTAAATTCTTCATGAAAATCAAAGATTATTAGATTATGTGCATTAGTCGATGTTGTAATAACAGTGGTACTTTATCATACGCCATTTTACATGGAAAAGTTTCACTTAAAGTGACCGTGAAAAATCAAAATCGACAATTCTTGTTTTTTTATAGAATATCGCAATGTGTATTTTAAATGATTTATGCGTGCACATAATTATGTTTAACTTATGCTCTCGTAAACTTTAAGACAGATCTAATCTTTTCTCTGATGATCATGTTTAGTGGCATGAGGGCGGGACTACCTGTCACTCACGTGAAATCGACCAGTAGCAAACCACAACGATCCAATCAATTCCCGATGGACAAAATCAAGTCCTGTCTTACTTTTTTTTCCAGAATAATAAGGAAGAAAAGACTACCACTACTTTTGTGTCATGCCGACTTCTTTTCTGACTTTTTTTTTCTAGGCTTAAAAGACCTTATGATGTTACAAAATGACATGGTATACTCTCATGCACCCGCCTGACCGTTACCGTAGGCTACAGTAATGTGTGTCTTTTCTTTCTACAGATCGAGAGGACCAGTCTATTCTTTGCACGTGAGTTCTTTCATTGTTTTGTTTACACCACAACAACTGCTTTGAGTCAGGAAGCAGTGCTTCTCAACCAGGACTGAAATTAAAATTCTAAAATACACATAAAATCAAGATGTAAGCCACAGTCATATTTTTTCTCTCTCCCTCTCCTAAGCTTTAATAAGCTTTTATAATAATTTATAATGTAGTTCTTGGAATTTGAAATCACAAAATGAATCATTTTAATTAATTTAATAGGTAACACTATATTTAAATAGTCCACATTCTACTAACCATAAGTAACTTTGCAACTACATCAACTAGCAACTAGCATAACTAACTTTTTGTCTCGCGGGCCACATTGGTTTCTAAAATTTGACAGAGGGGCCAGGCCAGAATAGAAGGATGGTAGGTTTGTGTGAACTAATATAAATAAAATGTTAAAACTATTACATGAAAAGATTTGGCCTTTAACAGGCACCAAAACATCAGGGTTCATTGAAAATTTGTTTTCCACATGTATTAATTTAATAACACAGTAGATAAACTCCCATTCAGTTTCAGTGGGAACAGTGTTGTTGTTTTCCTTTTTTACAAATGCATCATAGTCTGGAGTTAGATTTGTTGTGCCAATTCTCAGGATAGATCCGAACTCCTCCCCTTCACATAACTTCTGAAACCTTATAGGATAACGCCAGTTGACAACTAGCCAATTGTCTCACGATGCAGCTCTGGCTGACAGACAGTATAAAAAGCATGAGTGCAGCAATTGCAAAATCAAAGTCATAACTGAACACTGCACAGCTAGTCAAGCGTGAACGCGGCAGTAAATGCAATGTCTTATTCCCGTCTCCCAGGCAACAGAGGTTACGATAGTAACCGCAAATGTCCCCTTTTGATAGTGGTGTTCAATCCCGCCGTAAGAAAGAAGCAGATTAGCCTGAAAACACAGGGAATCAAACACCAATCACAGCGAAGTGGCACACAGCTCAACCAATGGCGACGCCGCAAGGTGTGCTCACTGCTGATAGGTGCAGTTAATCCAATGAAATCAGTCGCTAAAGTCTACCAAAATTTGCATAGCAGAAAGCCTCAGAAATAGGTGTCGGCTAGTTAACTTGGCTCTGTGACGGACTTTGAAGACGCTGAATGTCTGTTCACATACATAGATTGAGCCAAATAACGTCAGCATCATCTGTGCTGAGTCGTACATTTGCCGTCAGAGCTGTAGCCGTCAGATTTTTTGGAGACAAAAATGTTTTGTGGCAAAAAGACGGCTGATGTTTTATTCTTTAAAAACCGCTACAGATTCTTGGCATATCAGATATACAGCGCTTAATCGGACTTCAGCGAAAAAATATTTTTGCTGTCCACTCTTTATTAAACACTGGGTACTCACTGTCTACTTTTCTTTTCTTCGGTCCTCTAATTTTTACTGTAGAGCTCAAAGTGCAAAGCGAAAAAGACAATTAGCAATAATAATAACTAATGACAAATAACAATAACACTCAAACAAAGGTCAATGTCTTTGGAGTGCGCCATCTGTTGGGGAAACACGGACATTACAGGGAAAGGTCAAATGAAGGAAATGAGGTTTAATTATAATAAAATTTTATTTAATAATATAACTTCTACATGTTCGGTGGGCCGGATTAAAAAGTTTGTAGTTGTAGTTTGCCCACCCCTGCATTAGAGTGTTAGTGGACTGCCTTCTTAATATCTGCTAACTCTTTATTTTGATGCTCGCCAACATTCTACTGACTTTAAGTAACTTTGCAAGTACGTCAACTTATTCTACTAACCTGAACACCTAACTCTAATCTAACAGTCTACTATAGTCTACAAACACTCTGAGAGTTAGTTGAAATGTTGCAATGCTACTTATCATTGTAGAATGTATAAAGTGGACCAAAAAAGTTTGAAACAAGCAGCTTTGTCATAATTACAGCAGACATACCAGAAATATCTTGAGGAAAAACACCCTTATGAATAGAGTTAGATATTGTAAATTTGAACTTGATTGACTGAAGTAAAAAGAGAAGGTCTGTTATGAAATGCACTGAGAATCCAATGTTTGCATAACACCACTGTCTTGTACGATGCTTTAATTTTGAAAGTGCCTTGCTTGGATCATCTGCTGCCTTTGATATCCTATATTCATGTGCAGGCACTTAATAAAATGAATTAACATGGTGTTTGGAATTATAGCAGTTTAGTCACATTCTGTTAAGTCATTGACTGATTGAACAAGAAGGCAGATGTTTTAGCTTTTGGACACGGTTAAATATTATCCAGTTTTATCTGGAAGAGGTTAATACTGTTCACATCCCTGAATAAATTGATTTAAAGGGGCAGCCTTGGCCAAATGGTTAGAGAGTCTGACTTGCAACTCATAGTTTGCCAGTTCGATTTTCAATACTAGCAGGAAAATGTACCAGGTGGAGTAAATGAGTAGCGCTCTCTTCCACCCTCATTCACCTCAATGAGGTGCCCTTGAGCAAGACACCTAATCCCCAATGACAATGTGTGTGTGTGTGTTCACTAGTCACCGTTCCCAATGTGCGTGCACTAATTTGGATGGGTTAAAAGCAGAAGACAAATTCCCAGTTAACATACTTGGCCGTCTTGTCACTTATAAAGTTAACAGTTTTTACAAATTAAGACTAATGTTAAATGTGGAAGTCACTCTTTTAAGCTCCTTGTAACAATCAAAAAGGCGACAGCTTTCAAATATGACCGTTATGTTTGATACAATTTAAACTAAGAGTCCTTCTACTGTGACCTTTTTTTCCAAAATGTCCTTAGCACTGGGAACAAGGCAGATGAACCCAAGGGTCATGTCTCTTCAGAGTCGACCTACTCACAGGAAATGTGCCCCTGTCCTAAATCTAAATCCAGATCATCTTGCATGTTGACTTAATGTGTGTTTATTTTTTGAGTCATTATTGGGCATTTAGTCTGCGCCTGTAGAAGCCCCACAACAAAACCTGACCTGTCCTGGAAACAAAAAGCATGCAAAAATAGCCGATGATCTTTACGAGTGATATCATTGTTTCACGTCTGTGTGATAATTTAACAACTGTGAAATATGGAGATGTTAAAATAAAATGGTGTTGATAGAATATGTCAGTGTGGGAGGCACCCTCAGATACTGTCTGCAAACTTCCTCTGAGTGTGGAATAGGAAATGGAAGCCATTTAAACCGCTCTTGGGCAACTGTTGCTCGGGCACAGAATTCTCTAATGACATCAGGATGTTTCCGCATGGCCTAAGTCTCCCACGGAGACCTTTTTTTTAAGATGTCTCAAACCAAAGCTGTTTTTAGTGTTATTAAATTAGAATTTGGAATAACTACCCAAAGTTAAATCACATGGATTGTTAAAAAGCCACTATAAAATAGGCACTATAAAAAACACATGTGTTTCCCTATATTCCGTATCTAACGTAGTGTATGGGAATAACCCAATACTTCAATCGGCATTTGGGTACATTGTTTGCAACAGGGACTGTGATCATTGTGAATTTGACTATACTGTATCATAAATGGTCAAAAACTGTGAATCTACAAACATTGCTGTATAAAGTGCTCCATAAAATGACTTTACTGATCTGAGGGCTTCCTGCTCTTGCTCCTGCCAGAGAACCAGCCCTTTGGCTGCTCAAAGCCTGTGCATCCCACACTCCTAATATGTTTTCCTAATATGGACATGTTAGTGTGTCAGCATGAAGGTTCGGTAATATCTCTCTCATATCAGGCGATGTAGCTCTTTTAACAAAGTAAATTATAGATTGTAGATCACAAAATGTAGTTTAACTTATGTACACTACCATTTAAAATTTGGGGTCAAAGTACGATTTTCTTGTCTTTTGAAAGAAAACAATACTTTAAGCTGATCAAAAGTGACAAGACTTTTAAATTGTTCAAATTAACATTTAAATAAAAGCTGTTCTTTTGAACTTTCTGTTCACGAGAGTCCTACAAAAAGGATCACCATTTCCACAGAAATATTAAGCAGCACAAATGTTGTCAAGCTTGACAGTAATAAGAAATGTTTCTGGAGCACCAAATCAAATGAATTCTTCAATTTGCCATCACAGAAATAAATTACATTTTAAAATATAGAAAAGGTTCTTTCAAATTTGTGATATTGTTTCACAACATTTTAGTTTTTATTGTATTTTCAGCAAATAGATGCAGCATTAGTGAGCATATAAAAATCCTTTTTCCAAAACATTTCAACAACTTTTGAATGGTACTACCATATTTTCCCACAAAAATCCCGCAGACGCAGATAATCCACACCCTCATATAGCCCGCGGGGTTTGGGGGCCTGTGCTAAAAATCATTGGTATAACCCGCACCTTTATATAACCCGCACCCAAAGATTTATGAACTTTTTTGTGTAAGTTCACATTTCGAATTTCGAATGTCGCTCGCATGATGTCAATTATCATAACTGTTCACAATGCTTGTGTGCGAAATTCAAACAATAAGAAAACAAACACAAGTCAAAATCAGAACAAAAAGAAAAAGCAGTCTCTGTGCAGCAGCACGTCCCTTAAGAAGCGATTCTACAGGTGTTGATTATCGGATGAGATGAGAAGAGAAGAGCCCGCCCTCATGCAGCACAGCCAATCACGTCTTCCTGCATGATTGACAGGTCAGACAGCCTATCAGCGCCAGCTGTCAGAGTAATAGTACACGTGCCAGAGACAACAACCCTCGCAAGAAAGAAAAACAGAAAGAAAATACCACAAAAAAAACCTATTGAAATGTTATTAAGTGTAAAAAAAATTGCGATATAGCCTGCACCCTTATATAAGTCCATATCTTGATTCAAATCCAGCGATTTATATTTTTCTCGGTTCATGTGTTTTGTATTTACAGTCATTACTTTCCCCGACAGTTGGTCATAAATATGGGGGATGAGCAGAAAATATGATCAATTGCCTTCTTAACACAGCAATTTTAGTGCCAATACATGGAATGATTTTTCATAATTTATGTCTCTGATGTGCCATATCATTAACATAGAAAGTTTTTTGTTTTGTTTTTATGGTATTTCCATCATGAATATTATTTTTATATTATTTTGTCATTCAGTGTTGTTGTTTTTTTCCTAGTGGTGAATCAGGTGCTGGGAAGACAGAAAACACCAAGAAAGTCATCCAGTATTTGGCTGTAGTGGCCTCGTCCCACAAAGGAAAGAAAGACACAAGCGCTGTAAGTATGAAAAGTCTGGAAAGACTCTTTCTCTCTTTAATAACCTCCATCCTCTCCTCAAGCCGTTTCTTATGGTTCAGTCAGAAGTTTTGTGCTTTTGCCCTTTCTTTGACCCTGTTCCTTCAAATTAGAGTCTGACATTTTGAATCCTTTTATAATGACTTAAGTAATGATGTGCAAAGGTCATACTGTGAACTGATTAAAACACTTTTTCGATATCATATCCCATTCATCACAAGATTATGCTGGCTCTGATTTTACCTGATACCAAAATATTATTTGCTGTTGAGCCTTTTGTATCTCAAGGAAATCAAGACTTCTACAGATGCTAAAGAAGAACCAGTGAGTGCAACAGAATGCTCTTAGTTCGCAATTACCTAATTACAATTTCCTTAATTAATTTCCTCAAATAGCAACAATCAGGACAACAGTTTGCCTATGTGAGTAAAAAGGATTATGAAAAATTTCTTCTTGTGTGGGTTTGAGAGTTTGCATGCTTGAGTTTCTCACTGAGCGTGACATTAGAAAAGTCTTACATGGAGGGACATCTAAATAAACCACGCATACGGCTACTGTTTAAATGGTTTCAAAGTTTGTGTACGCATGATGTTTAAAAAAGAAAAAAAAGATTATACAAAAGTAATAAAATCAAGATTGCCGTTAGATCACGTGTGAGCCATTCCCCCATCTGAGATGTGGTTAACTTTTTCTTTGCCAGAGCAGATGCCTGGCATTGAAATAGTCTGTCTGAGCACAGTGTGTGTGCATGCCAATTTATAGCCTTTTCAATTGACGATCTAATATCCTTTCCCGTTTTTCCTTGATCACCTATTAATCTACCACAGGTTAATGCGCATCATCTGTCAAGCTCATATGTGTGTGCATTAGGAATATAAATCCCTCCTCAATGTAGATCTGCGTTTAATGTTTACTTATGAGGTTCGACACAGGAAACAAAAAATATATGCACACATTATAGCTGTTTTTATGGCATTTTATGCGTAACAGCCATACATATGAGCTTAAAAGGGATGCCTATAATAGTTATGTTCTTGGTTCTTTAAAAAGTAGTTTCGTTACTCTTGAATGCACTACTTTGAAAATTACTAAACACTACTTCTACTTACTAGTCCTCTGAAAAGTTCAAAGTTGAAGTTATAAATTTTTTTCTGCTTTATGGTAAACATAAGACCAAATGCATGTGAGCGAGAGAGAACACCAGAGTATGTGAGTGGAGTGAATCTACAGTTATTTCCGATTAAACTCCACTCTCTGGTGAGAGAAACCCTGCTCCGAGTTTACATTATTGTTCTTTATTGTGCATTATCGTTCATGAAGATTGAAGATGATCCATTAGCGTGATGTCATAAGTGTTTGAATTTCGAATAGACTACTCATCTGGAAGAAGATTAGATTTTTAGTTTAATGTAAACAAATTACTTGGTCACCAACTTTTTGGATTTTTGTTACGAGAAACTTTCTCTAAATAATGAGTGTGATCCCGCAGTTATACGCTTTGACCATGCTGAGTAGCACGAGAAGTTAAGTAATTATTTCGAGAAAGTTTCTCGTTATTTCGAGATACTACGTCATTATTTCGAGAAAGTTTCTCCTTATTTCGAGATACTAAGTCATTATTTCGAGAAAGATTCTCGTTATTTCGAGATACTAAGTCATTATTTTGACTTAAATTATCTTTTTTTTTTCTCAACTGTGGTGGAAATTCCATATAATATATATATGCTTCCATATAATAGCCTTTTAAAATGGTAGAAAAATTTTTTTGTTGAATACTTAATATAAAACCATAATAAATAAATGCATTATGGGTTATTAATGTTATGTTCATGATGTACGCAAGATCACAATGATCTTAGCACAAGATAAAACACTGAAGCCCTGACTTTCATAAATATGGCAGCTCCGCACCACTCACATACTCTGAACGGCCCTCCATGGACTAATGAAACTGTCATCTGTTAGTTATTTAATATGCCTCTCTCTTCCCTGAGACCAATGAGAGAAGCTGTCAAACTTAGCCAAGTGCTTTAAGAATGTTTCCACAGTCTTCACTCTGTCTTCTTCCCACCAATCTCTCTGTCAACAGTCTCTGTCATTCTAAATGTTCCTTCTTCTCCTTCTTTTCTAGTTTGCTTTATCTTTCTTTGTCAGTGTCTGAAGCTATCAGCAATTTTTCCTTCTCAGCGGCAAGCTGCCTCTGGTAGATATCTTCTTTTTCTAGATATTTTCTTATTTTGATGTTCAGTAAGAAAGTATTTGAGAGTTTGTGTCACGGTTGAAACCCTTTTTCTGCTACATTTAAGTCTAAAAATAGGAATCTAAGGCCCTGCTGACACCTAGTATTAAGTTGCATTTTCGTCAATTGAATCACAAGTGACTGATGCTAAATACAGGTGGAAACAAGATTTAAAACGTTTTGAGCTTTCGGCTACTTATAGAGGTAGTCGAAAATGCATTTGACTGTACTGCTTAACCACAAAAGACCTAATGCGCAAACAGTGTGGTTCAGAGCAGAGTTCTCTGTGTGTTTTTCCGGTCATGTTCACATGTAAATTGAAAAATCTGAAAAATCCCATACATTTACCCACCATAGACCCTTCTCTCGAAGAAATAAGGACAGAAGTAGTTGAAAGTTACACCAAATGGTGTAAATGGGAATGTGTCGCTCATTTACTTGTGATCCGATCAACCAAAACGCAATTTAATACCAGGTGTAAACATGGCCTAATTATGAGGTTAAATGACACCGGTAGCTTTCTGAAGCATTATTCTCTCTAAGAACTGGATGTTTCATTCCGTTGAGTAACTTTTATCTTGTCAAGTGAACAGTTAAATAAATATAATTGAGATCCATTTCATGAACCCCAATATTATGTCCTCTCTCTCCATGCTTCATATTCCAGACTGACCTTAACCATTCCTCTTGATATCCTTGTATGAGGTGCACATGCTTGGAAAGCTTGAGATTTGGCAGCTAGTAGCATATCACACTTTTGATCTGAGGTTAATTTTTTTACCTGCCAGACACTTATAATTAAATGTTGCATTG
Organism: Rhodeus uyekii; assembly: GCA_037043235.1. Lineage (NCBI taxonomy): Eukaryota > Metazoa > Chordata > Actinopteri > Cypriniformes > Acheilognathidae > Rhodeus > Rhodeus uyekii. Next base: position 2,552,789 of record JAWRVZ010000032.1, on the reverse strand, counting down.
TATACTCTAAAGGAGTTCTTTTTTTATTTATTCCAATCTTCTGGCATGTCCCCTTCTTTTTTCCTTCTTGACTTGTTTTCTATGGAATGGTTCTCATTACGTTTTAACCCTTGGTGCTGTAGGGTGAGCTGGAAAAGCAACTACTGCAGGCCAATCCGATTCTAGAGGCCTTCGGCAATGCCAAGACCATTAAGAATGACAACTCATCCCGATTCGTAAGTTTTCAAATGATATATAGTAGCAGATGTAACTAGAACAACCAAGAGAGTAACTAATCTATGGTTTCAAAATCTTTTCTTCACAGGGAAAATTCATCCGCATTAACTTTGATGTGACAGGTTTCATAGTTGGAGCCAACATAGAGACATGTATCCTTTAAGACCTAATATATAGGCCATTTACAGATGCAGATCCATCATACATTCTGAATTATTAAACAATTCAATTACAGTGGAGTTCACTTATCTCGAAATCGGTTAACTCGCCAACCCTGTTATGTCGACGTTTTTGAAGTGGAACCACCAAACTCCCTATTTATCTTAGCATTTTCTTTTTGGTTATGTCGATTCTTTTATGTCGCCGAACCCTAATATCTCGAGCACAAAAGAGGGACAAATTTGTCACTTCACATGGGTTATCTCGATCCCGTGATTAAAGATAGTTCACGTTGCATGGGCCATATGTTGTGTAATTGAGGATTTCATGTTATATAATTGTGACCCTCGAGCACTTTTGTGATATACACAATGTTTTGTTGATCATTTGTTTTGATGGGACGAATACTTGTGTTCAAGAGTGATTATGAAATTACACAACGCAGATTACATTGACATCGACAAAGACGTCGTTACTGATAGAAGCTTTTGTTTTCAAGCAGACCATTAAAGGCAAAAAGCAACAAAGTATTTTATACTTTAAAGAAACTATAGTAACCACGTGTGCAGTACTATCAGAACTGTGTCAGAGCAAAATGACTGTGTTATGAGCGAATGTGTTTGTGTTTATTTGGCTGTTTATGTTGTGAGCGAAATTGTGTTTGCAATGTTAGAGAATATAATTAAAGGTTTGTATGGAGAATTGAAGGTGTATACTGGTAAATCTCTGCTATTAGTTGGTGCACAGATGCCTTTTGTTGTTAGCAAACATATACAGTGTATGTATATTTTTATTGCATGCCGATCGCTTCATCAAATAAATCGCCATATTGGCTTTTGGTTATCTCGATCCTCGGTTATCTAGATGCTTTTTTGCAACCCCAAAGAGGCCTTCGACATAACCGGATTCCACTGTATTTATCATTTGTTTAACCTTAATGTCCAAACCACTTCAGATCTGTTAGAGAAATCTCGTTGTATCAGACAAGCAAAAACAGAAAGAGCCTTTCACATCTTCTACTACATGTTAGCTGGAGCTAAGGACAAATTACGTGGTAGGTAGAGACACCTCTATATGTGGAAACATATCATCATACGGTGACAATTTTTCATCATGACTCATCTTTACTTGATGACTGACTGTTTTGAAATGTTCTTGATATATCTCATGTGATTTTTATTCTCTATTGGCAGATGAGCTCCTGCTCGAAAACTTCAACAAGTACCGCTTCCTTTTGGCTGGCCATGTTCAGATTCCAGGCAACGATGATGATGAAATGTACGAGGAAACCATGGAGGCCATGGACATCATGGGCTTCACTGTTGAAGAAAGAACAGGTATCAAATGCAATGAAATATACACATGGTGTCTTTACAAATAGATACAATTTCTGCCAATTTTTACCAACATGTAAGCTCAAAATGAACAGTTTAGGGGTTTTATGAAAAGGTAAATTCTGCAAAATGTTATTTCTTTTTGTCAGATGTCCTCAAAGTAGTCTCAACTGTGCTGCAGTTGGGTAACATTGAGTTCAAGAAAGAGAGGAACCAGGAACAGGCTACCATGCCAGACAACACAGGTCAGACTTTTGGGAAAATGCCAACTGAAAGACATCTCAGGCTAAAATACAGTAAATCAATATCACAGACCGAAATGACCATTGAAATGTCTTATTCTTAGCTGCCCAGAAAGTTTGCCATCTCCAAGGTATTAACGTGACGGACTTCACAAGAGCCATTCTGACGCCACGTATTAAAGTGGGTCGTGAGGTTGTGCAAAAAGCCCAAACCAAAGAACAGGTGAGAAGAGAGTTTATAGTTGTGCTGCGATGTTGTTTTTCAGATCTGTAATGAAACTGGAAAACTGCACGATTGTCATTATGGGAGGACGTACAGTGTTACCAATCAGGTGTTGTTTTTTCCATTTAGGCTGATTTTGCCACTGAAGCCTTAGCTAAAGCCATGTATGAACGTTTGTTCCGTTGGATCCTTCTAAGAGTTAATAAGGCACTGGACAAGACAAAACGTCAGGGTGCCTCTTTCCTGGGGATCTTGGACATTGCTGGATTTGAGATCTTTGAGGTTTGGAAAAATTTAAAGGAAAGAATTTAATTTGGTAAACCACATCTGTAAAGTGTTACAGCAAATGGCATATACTGTATTTCTCTTTTAGGACAATTCCTTTGAGCAGCTCTGCATCAACTACACCAACGAGAAGCTTCAGCAGCTGTTCAACCACACCATGTTCATCCTGGAGCAGGAGGAGTACCAGCGTGAGGGCATTGAATGGAACTTCATCGACTTTGGGCTAGATTTGCAACCTTGCATTGAGCTTATTGAAAGGCCGGTAAGTCTTTGTGTGCATTGGTTTGCAGGAACACAATGACTCTTATTCTCTGCAGTTTTGAACTGAACCAAAAATCTGAAATTTGTATCGTGACTAATGGTTTTTCATTTGGCGTAATGGCTATAACAGGTTATTTTGGTGGAAGTCTTGCATCAAACTCTTTAGGCTGAAGTGACGATGTCTTGGTTTTTACAGTATGTAATGCCACTCACTCATTTTTTCTGAAACTCCTCCACAGAACAATCCTCCAGGCATCCTGGCTCTGTTGGATGAAGAGTGTTGGTTTCCAAAGGCAACAGATGTCTCCTTTGTGGAGAAACTTTGCAACACTCATGTTAATCATACTAAGTTTGCTAAACCTAAGCAACTGAAGGACAAGACAGAATTCTCTGTGCTTCACTATGCTGGCCGGGTGAGTTCTGAAGGATATATTTACTTATTTACATGTGCAATAATAACCCAAGGAATACAGACTCTGGGGCAAATTCACTACATCACTTTTATATACAGCATTTCATTACCGAGCAGTCACAGTTGTGTTTAACTAAGCTTAATGCTCTAAAGTAGCATGGCAGAGTTTTACATCAAGTCATTGTCAGTGGAACCAATGCTCTTTTATATATAAATTAGGCCCATTATAGTTTGAGGCACTCAAATATTACATGCAAGATAGGGAATTGTGCTATGTAAATAATGTCTAGCTTGAATTTTGTGGACATTTGAACGTTTATTGTATGTAACATTAAAAACATTTGTGAGGGTGTCAGGGCTTCGGGACGGATGCGAGGACCCAATCGCAAGGGGGAAGATACTTTATTGAAAAACTACCCTGTGGGGGAAAACCGACTAGGACTAGATTAGTCTTGACTAGGACTTGACTTGACTAAGACTAGGCACATGGACAAAGTACAACGAAGCAGCACAGGACAGCAAACACAAAGGTATTAAATAGACACAGGAGGGAGGATGATTGAACGGGAAACAGCTGGAACAAATCAAAGTAATGATGAGGAAACGAGGTGGGCGGGTGACACAATGACTGAACATGAACACGCAGCCAATGCGGATGCACATCGCCACGTGTTCACATGAACACAAAGACAGCACGCAGCTGGCGAAAACCAAGCTGCGTGCAACACAAAAACACAACATGAAAGCACGCGGCCAATGTAAACACGAACCGCGTGCTTACAGCACTGCACAAAGACCCGAGAGCGCACTCACAAGACTTAGAGCGCACAAGAACAAGCAAACACCAGTTCTTGCACGCTCACAACAAGGACAAACACACGGGTCATGACTGTCCGAAGCCCGACACAAAACCAAAACTGAACAATACCAGTCTGGGGATCGGACATCATAACCTGCACACAAGGCGCTACACAGACAAGAGTGTGCACGACTCAAGACTTTCGAAGCTGCATGCATACACAAAACATGAGACATTACGGTAGTGTCAGAGCTCTGCCACAAAACCAAGAAATGACTAGACCGAATGTGGCAGAACCCTGACATAGGGAGCATCATTCTTAGTGATTTTGTCCCTTTGTATTGAATATCATAACCCAAACCTACTCTTTCTCAATTAGGTGGACTACAATGCCTCAGCATGGTTGACCAAGAACATGGACCCTTTAAATGACAATGTTACAACACTGCTGAATAATTCCTCCAATCCATTTGTGCAAGATCTGTGGAAGGATGGTCAGTATGAGCAATACAAGTTCTTATATCTAATTAACGGTCTAAAAACTACACATACAGTTAATCAAAATTGTTGCAAACCAGTCAGTTGCAAGCACTCAATGATTAGTGTACATGCTCTCACCTTTTTGGTTTTGGTTAGTCAAAGCAGAATATTGGCAAGTATAACTGAGAGAAGAATAATGGCTGATATCTTCTATATTTTCTGTTTCTCAGCTGACCGGGTGGTTGGATTGGAAACCATTGCCAAGATGTCAGACAGCCTTGCGCCTAGTGCCTCTAAAACCAAAAAGGGCATGTTCCGTACTGTGGGTCAGCTTTACAAAGAGTCTCTGGCTAAACTAATGACCACACTGCACAATACACAGCCAAACTTTGTCCGTTGCATTATCCCCAACCATGAGAAACGGGTAATTCACTATTGTGTTAAATGTTAAAATTGGTAGTACCAATGATGTTTGGGCATAGGGTACTCTAGTTGTCTTAAAGTCCATGTCAAAAGTACATTTTTCAACTTCAGGCAGGAAAGCTGGATGCCAACCTGGTGCTGGAACAGTTGAGATGTAATGGTGTGCTAGAAGGTATTCGAATCTGCCGTCAAGGATTCCCCAACAGAATTGTCTTTCAAGAGTTTCGGCAGCGGTGGGTAGCTTCATTATTTTACATGGAGCTTTTCATTTAGTGAGACTTATTAACTTTATGTAACTGAATATCAACTGCATACATTTACATTTATGCATTTGGCAGACTCTTTTATCCAAAGCACTTACATTGCATTCAAGCAACACATTGAATCAGTTCTTGCTTTCCCTGGATTCGAACCCATGACCTTGGCGTTGTAAGCAACAATGCTCTACTGGTTGAGCATACCTGTCCTGGGGACCTCCCACCACTACACATGTTGGATGTCTCCGTCATCTAACATGCCTGACTACACTTATCAGCTCATAGACTTGCGGTGTGTCTGAAATCAAATAGATATAATAGCATATAACAGAGCTCCAAAAGAGTATTACGCTCGAATACATGGTACCGAAAAACAGTAGGAGCAAGGTCCTCAGCAGACCTACTACTTCCATCCTAGATTCGAAAGTGTGCATTCAATGGACCCGTTACTATGCCTGTGAGGCCAAGAGAGGAGATTTATGAATGGAAGAGAAGCGATGCAACTGATGTTGTTAAGTCACATTTCAGTAACAACATGGAGGAATAAAATTGAAATAAATTATAATTCCAGTGCAATGTCTACTCATTTCAGAAGCAGTGTTGAATTGGGTGTTTTCGATGAAGAAGACAAAAAAAGTATTGCTCTAGAATCATATTGCAACTTTCACAAAATTCAAAAAGTGAAAAATACGCCCCTATCAGGATTCAGATTTGCAGTACAAGTGTGTTATTTATGTTGTGCCAAATATATTGCATGGTACAAGTAATTGTATGTTAGGTAATACTCTTTATTTTACCTTGACGTACAGATATGAGATCTTGGCAGCTAATGCTATTCCAAAGGGCTTCATGGATGGCAAGCAGGCCTGCTGTCTGATGGTAAGATATTATACAATGGCATCCTGTTAAAGAGCATTCTACAACCATAATAATGTAAAAGCTTTTTTCTTATACTTAACCCTTTCTGTAGATCAAGCACCTGGACCTGGACCCAAACCTGTATCGTATTGGTCAGAGCAAAATCTTTTTCCGCACAGGAGTACTGGCTCAGCTCGAAGAGGAGCGTGACCTAAAGATTACGGTCATAATCATTGCCTTCCAGGCACAAGCCAGGGGATTCCTAGCTAGAAAGTAAGTAGAGTTTACAAATATAGTCTTTTTTAAAGCCGTAACATGCCATTTGAGTTATTCTAATTTAAAACCATGTCTAGGGCCTTTGCTAAGAGGCAACAACAGCTGACAGCTATGAAGGTCATCCAGAGGAACTGTGCTGCTTATCTGAAACTCAGGAACTGGCAGTGGTGGAGACTCTTCACCAAGGTGAAACATAGTTTATATTTCCTGTGACACAACTTGTTGTGAACGTGGTAAACACATGCTAACAATTTGGTTCTAGCAATTCCTTGGGAACGCTTATTGTCTCCGTTATATCTAAAACATTTCCATCAATGCCCACAGGTAAAGCCTCTCCTGCAGGTGACACGCCAAGAGGAGGAGATGAGTCTAAAGGATGAAGAGCTCCAAAGGACCAAAGAATCTGCACAAAAATTTGAAACAGAGCTAAAAGACATAACACTGAAACACACACAGGTATGCAGAGATCCTGACGTTATTAACCTGATGTTTGAAATTCATTAAACACTGATTACAAACAATATAATCCTTCCATTTGTAGCTTATGGAAGAAAGGAACCAGCTCCAGGAGAAGTTGCAGGCTGAGACAGAGCTCTATGCAGAGGCGGAGGAAATGAGAGTACGGTTAGCTTCCAAGAAACAAGAACTTGAGGAGATCTTGCATGAGATGGAGGCCAGGTTGGAGGAAGAGGAGGATCGTGGTGCAGCCTTACAACTGGAAAAGAAGAAAATGCACGAGCAGATCAGAGTATGTTATCTTTTATTGTTTTTCACTCACAGGCAACCAGTACTTGCTCAAATTCAGTCCTTAGAACATTAAACTGTACAATTTACTCCATGACTCTCTTTTGTCTCTCAACGAATGTTCTAAGGATCTTGAGGAACATCTTGAAGAGGAAGAGGATGCTCGTCAGAAGCTGCAACTGGAGAAGGTTACATGTGATGCCAAGATCAAAAAGTTAGAGGATGATATCCTGGTGATGGAGGACCATAACAACAAATTACAGAAGGTTTGATTTCAACAAATTTCTTTTCTAAAGATGGCATATTTTGGGTCACTCAAGTAAGTGTACTTAATTTTAAATACTCTATTTTCAGGAGAGGAAGCTTCTAGAAGAAAGGGTTGCTGATTTTAGCTCAAACCTAGCTGAAGAAGAAGAAAAATCTAAAAACCTGACAAAGCTGAAGAATAAGCATGAGTCTATGATTTCAGATCTGGAGGGTTTGTCCGTTATTCATATTTGATAAATTATGATAACGTTTGTCTGGAAATCAATCCCATGCATGTCTGATTACCAAAGGATTCGGTTATAAGTGATAATATTTGTTTTTGTAATCTGTAGTGCGTTTGAAAAAAGAGGAGAAGTCTCGACAGGAGCTGGAAAAAGCCAAGAGGAAGTTGGAGGGTGAATCAAATGACCTTCAGGAGCAGATTGCTGAACTTCAGGCTCAGATTACTGATCTGAAAGCCCAGCTTGCTAAGAAAGAAGAGGAGCTTCAGGCTGCACTGGCACGGTATACAGATATTAAGCAATTAAGCAAAAAATTAAGCATATTTCACAAACCTATAGTAACAAGTGTATTCTCTCTGCATTTACATCAGACTGGAGGATGAGACAGCTCAGAAAAACAATGCCCTGAAGAAGATCAGGGAGCTGGAGGGACACATCTCAGATCTTCAGGAGGACCTAGAATCAGAACGGGCTGCCCGAAATAAGGCTGAAAAGACCAAGAGAGACTTAGGAGAAGAGCTTGAAGCTCTCAAATCAGAGCTGGAGGACACATTAGACACCACAGCTACTCAGCAAGAGCTCAGGTGTCTGTATATAATGAACTGCATTGTATTGATTTAATATATTACATATTCGGAGAAGGTCTACTAGACACCATTGACCTGATCATTAGGATGCATATTTTTTCAGGGCCAAACGTGAGCAAGAGGTGACTCTTTTGAAGAGAGCCATGGAGGATGAGAGCCGTGTCCACGAGGCTCAGGTGCAAGAGATGAGACAGAAACATACCCAAGCTTTGGAGGAACTTACAGAACAGCTGGAGCAGTCAAAGAGGGTAGGCTACCATGTCATCTGTTGACATGTTTAACATGTTTTGTGAAGAACTCTTGGGCTTATGTAAAATATATACAAAATGCTTCTTAGGTGAAGGTAAACCTGGAAAAAGCCAAGCAAGCTCTGGAGAAGGAGACATCCGAACTCCACATGGAAATCCGTTCTCTTGCTCAGGGCAAACAGGATGTTGAAAATAAGAGGAAGAAGGTGGAAGGACAGCTTGTTGACCTGCAGTCTCGTTTCAATGACAGCGAGAGGCAGAAAGCTGAGTTGGGCGATCGGGTCTCTAAAATCACTGTGAGTGATGGTGGAGGGTATATTATTAGATATGTTGCTGTTGGGAGAACCTACAACATGTTTGTTAGTTTACAGTGTGTTTTTACATGTGGTTCTTGCCCTGACAGGTGGAACTGGAGAGCGTTACCAACCTTCTTAATGAAGCCGAGGGGAAGAACATAAAGCTTAGCAAGGATGTGGCAAGCTTGAGTTCTCAAGTCCAAGATACACAGGTAATATGCTATGTTATTGAGTTTCTTTTTATCCATAGCTTCGAACCAGAGGCTTAATTTATCAATGTGAAAAGTGTTTGAGTTGTTGGCTTACTTGTATTTTGACTTTGATGTTTTTAGGAGTTGCTGGCTGAAGAGACGAGACAAAAGCTCCAGTTCTCTACCAAACTACGACAAATGGAAGATGACCGCAATGCCCTACAGGAGCAGCTTGAGGAGGAAGCAGAAGCAAAGAGGAATGTGGAAAGACATGTCTCAACATTGAACATTCAGGTAAGGTTAGCGATAAGATAAATAATCGGTGGTCTTGCTCCATTCACACCTCAATATTATAACTTTTTGAATATCCTTTGTGTCCACAGCTCTCTGACTTCAAGAAGAAGCTGGAAGAGTTGTCAGGTAATGTTGAACTTTTAGAGGAGGGTAAGAAGCGGGTGCAGAGAGACCTTGAGGCAGCCAATACCCAGTTTGAGGAGAAGGCAGCAGCCTATGACAAGCTTGAGAAGACCAAAAACAGACTGCAACAGGAGCTTGAGGACACACTGATGGATTTGGACAACCAGAGACAGCTAGTGTCCAATCTTGAGAAGAAACAGAAGAAGTTTGATCAGGTTTCTGATCTATTTCTTAAAATATTATGCAATATATACTTAATCAGTTAGGTCATGTTTTGCCATTGGGTGTGGCTATATCTTCACTTCTACCGTTTCCTTTCAGATGCTTGCTGAAGAGAAGAGCATCTCTAATAAGTATGCAGATGAGCGAGATCGCGCAGAGGCTGAGGCCAGAGAGAAGGAGACCAAGGCACTATCTTTAGCTAGAGCTCTCGAAGAAGCTCAAGAGGGCCGTGAGGAGCTTGAGAGGGCCAATAAAGCCCTTCGTGCTGAAATGGAAGACCTGGTCAGCTCCAAAGATGATGTGGGCAAGAGCGTAAGTTCAAAGTGTAAACCATTAAACAAATTAAAGATAAACAAACCTTCCTTTGAGGTCTGAGACATTTAAGAGACATTTTCTTGCATGAATTTTAGGTGCATGAGCTTGAGAAGTCCAAACGTGGCCTGGAGGCTCAGGTAGAAGAGATGAAGACTCAGTTGGAAGAGCTGGAGGATGAATTACAGGCTGCAGAGGATGCTAAATTGCGTTTAGAAGTCAACATGCAAGCTCTAAAGGCCCAGTTTGAGCGAGATCTCCAGGGCAGAGATGAGCAAGGGGAGGAGAAGAAGAGGCAGTTGGTCAAACAGGTGCAGTACCTCTTCTTCGCTCAGACTTTGACATGCATGTGTTTAAAGGGTTTAAATGAACATCTTTACCAACAGGTGCGTGAGCTGGAAACTGAACTTGAAGATGAGCGCAAGCAAAGGACTGCAATAGCTGCTTCCAAAAAGAAAATGGAGGGAGACATAAAGGACCTTGAAGGCCAGATTGAGACATCAAACAAGGGTAGAGACGAGGCGATCAAGCAGCTCCGTAAACTCCAGGTGAAAATTACATTTTATGAATGGGTCAATTTATTAAACTCTAATTATAACTGTAATACTTTTAGTCATTATTTAGGTGTGTTTTACTTTTACTTTGGTGTGTATACATAGGCTCAAATGAAGGACTTCCAAAGAGAGCTTGATGATGCTCGAGCTGCCAGGGAGGAAGTTTTGTCCAGTGCCAAGGAGAACGAGAGAAAGGCCAAGACTTTGGAGGCTGAACTTCTACAGCTGCAAGAGGTAAGGCTTCTGTAAATAACACACTAAACCAGGGGTGGGCAAACTACGGCCCGCGGGCCATATCCGGCCCGTTGGGCTTTTTAATCCGGCCCGCCGAACTTGCCGAACCTGTATTAAACCTCCTTCATTTTACATTTCCCTGTAATGTCACTTTGTCGCGGCTGCAAGCGGTAGTGGCGCTGAAGCTGTGCTGGAGAGTAGGCGTGTGTCGCAAACCCCTCTACACCCCCCTTTATGGTGTTAATTCCGTGCTAAAAAGGAATGAGCGCAAAACTGATGTTTGCGTGCGCGTAAATTAAATCCGCGAGCGGAAAACAGAGCTATACGTAAATACGGGTACCCGCGAGCTCATTTTAATCACTCACGCGCACGTGACATCTAATCTGCGCGCTCTCGACTGCTATTTTTACTCGCGCGAGCACTTTTATTTTGTCAGTCGTGGGGCGGGGCTTGTTCTTGTAATAGTAACATCAAACGTCATTGGTTAGTTCCCTTTTTTGTAATTTCACGTGTCCCAGTCGAGTGATTTAAGACCAAACTATACTTTATATAGGTTTTCTAGGATTTCTTATAAGTAAATGCACAGGTACGACCTTCACCTCGGCCCCTCTGTCAATTTTAAGAAACCAATGTGGCCCGCGAGACAAATAGTTTGCCCACCCCTGCACTAAACCATGGGTGTCAAACTAGGTAATTATATTTGGCCCGCGAAATTGTTTTATTAATGGCCCACGAGATGGCCCGCGCTCCAGCTGCCTCGCCGAACACTTCCTGTTTTGCGCTCGCGCTCACCCCCCCCCCGTCAACCAATCTAGTACCGCGTGCAACCTCCCTCCCCCCCGGTCAACAATCTGCCCGCGACCTAAAGTGTGTTTTGGATTTTGGCCCCCGGTGCAATTGAGTTTGACACCCCTGCACTAAACCAATTTTTCCGTAAAGTGCTGTGTATGTTTTTATTTTATTTTATTTTTATTACAACAAATGTATTATTTCCAGAGTAATACATTTCTGGATTCTTTGAATAGGCTAACGTTTCACAACCAAGGGCTCACAAAGCCCCTATGGGTTCATATTAGGAAATGCAAATACAGAATATTAATATTTGTTAATATTATTAATATTTGTTAATATTATTAATATTTGTTAATATTATTAACAAATACTATATTTTGAAATAAATTATTATAGATCAGTTTAACAGCAATGAACAATAACAATGTAAATATGAGAGGAGAATATTTTGTGAAATTCATTGTATTTATTGAAATGCTTCCATTATTTAAAATCTTAAGAGGTAATTTAAAGTATTTAAAGAAGTTTCAGGGGTTCATCTGAAGGGATTTGCATGATCGTCTCACCTTGATTATTGAATAATTCAGTTCAATTCTTTTAAATGTAGGACTTGGCTTCAGCTGAGAGGGCTAAAAAGCAAGCAGAAACTGAGAGAGATGAACTGGCTGATGAGTTGGCCAGCAACGCATCTGGAAAGTTAGTATGACAACACAAAATATCATAGCGATATTCTAATCCTGTGGAATTCATTATGATCCTCTGATATACTGACTTCCGTTGGAACATGTGGTTCACTGTTACAATTAATGGCAGACATACTTTAGTGGGACTGTTTGTATGAGTACAGAGTGTAGTTCTCGATTTCTAGAATTATCTCACTTTTTAGACATGCCAGCACAGTTTGTGTACCAAAACATTACAGCAAAAATGTGCTCTAAGCACATTCTGATTTAAACTAATATGTGGCTTGGCTAAACTTTAAAGGTCTGCGCTGTCTGACGAAAAGAGACGGCTAGAAGCGAAGATTCAACAGCTGGAGGAAGAGCTGGAGGAGGAGCAGGGCAATATGGAGATGCTAAATGACAGGCTGAGGAAGAGTGTCCAGCAGGTACATGTATATTATATTATCTGTGGCAGATAGCAAGAAAGTTGTGAGACATTTTGATTTCGTAACTTTATAAATCACATATTAAATTAAGGTGTAGTGTTTAGCCATGAACACACTCATCAGTGGAAATGCCATTATGGAGACAGAACTTTGTCATTTGTATTAAAACCGTGTCATTTGCTCAGCTGTTTTCTACATCCTTCAGGTTGACCAGCTTACCAACGAGCTCCAGGCCGAACGCACCACATCCCAAAAGAACGACAGCGCCAGACAGCTGATGGAGAGACAGAACAAAGAGCTGAAAGCTAAACTCCAGGAGATGGAGAACCAAGTTAAATCCAAATTTAAGTCCTCCATTGCTGCTCTTGAGGCCAAAGTGGCACAATTGGAGGAACAACTTGAGCAGGAGAGCAGGCAAGTGGTTTTTTAAGCTCTCCAAAGTGTAGGAGAAAAAAGTTTAATGTTTTTTGAGGAAAAACTATGTATTAATTTCTCCCTGATTCATAAATTATTTGGACTTGTGTTTAATGGGTGTGGCATTATTTTCCATATATTTAGTGTGAAAAGTGCAATACACATTTAATTGGATTTCAAATGTCTCTCTAATATTGCAATACTGAGTTTAAAGGATTTTTACAATGTAAATGTTTTCCAGATAAGTTTTTAATACAGTAGAACCCCGATTTACGAAAATAATCCGTTCCGAGGTTGGCTTCGTAAATTGATCTTTTCATAAGTCGGTCAGGCTTTTACATGTAAATTGCCTAATCCGTTCCAAGCCCTACGAAAACACCACATTTAATTTTATAATAAAGCAATGTTTGTTCAGTATGGTATGACAAGCACATCCCAGCTTCATACTTCTCAATTATCTCCCTTTCATCTCCATGGAGAGCATCCTCTTCTTCCCTTTCACTTTCATCGTGAAATGAAATGGGAGAGGAACGCCGCTATCGCTGGTAGGAGCGATGCTGACCAATAGGAGAGCAGGATGCTGCAGCGAAAGCTAGTGTCAGAGCCGGGAGCAGTGTTGCCAGATTGGGCGGGTTCCCGGCAGGTTTTAAGCTGTAGTTGGGCTGGAAATCTTCAGTCCAATCTGGAAACACTGGCCGGGAGACAGCCAATAGGAGAGCGGGACGATTGGTGCGAGTTTCCGGGTCAGTAGCGCGCAAATTTCAAAACAAAACTCGGAAATCGTCGCCTCGGCCGAGATTTCGTTTTTCGCATCTCGATCATTTTGTCGTTACTCGGGTGAAAAAAAACGAAATCTTTTATCTTATGTTGAACTTTTCGTACGTAGAGCGTTTCGTAAGGCGGTTCTACTGTATTTAGTCTGAATAATGATTAACAAAAACCTTTTATGAAAGGCTTTATAATGTCTTAAATTTTATACTTTAATCCTTCATATTAACATAAAATGCTTAAACCACTTAAATACTTAAACATAACATACTTAAGTCATATATTACAATCTGTTAGATATTTCTGAAATAAATATTCTTTATTAATCAAATAAAATAAAAACGATTAATTATTTAATATAGCAGATGAATAAAATAAATAAAATCATCAGTCCTGAAAAAAGTATCACAGTTTCCACTAAAATATTAAGCAGCAAAACTGTTTTTAACATTGATAATGATAATAAATCATTTTTGAGCTGCAAATCAGCATATCAGATTGATTTCTGAAGGCTCATGTGACATTACATTTTAAAATACATTGCAATAAAAATGGTTACTTTAAATTGTAATAATGTCACAACATTACTGTTTTTTAATGTATTTTTGATCAAAATAAATGCAACCTTTAAAACTTTAAAAGCACACGATTATATAATCACAACGCACTGCAGATGTGACATCTTCATTTTGTTTGAATAAAAACTTTTTTTATAATGCAGAGATAAGCAGAACACAGCAAAGGCAGTTCGCCAGAAGGAGAAGAAACTGAAGGATTTTATGACCCAAGTGGAGGATGAACGAAAACAAGCAGAACAATACAAAGACCAAGTTAGCATTCAGCATCTATACTCTGTCCTCTTTTCCTATATTTCCCCATAAACTTTAGAGATCATACCATATCATACTTTAGAGATCTGACTGTATTGCAATGAGTCTGTGCTTGGCCTGAAAAGTGTTTCATTTTCACAGGCAGATAAGGCGAATGCTCGCGTCAAACAGCTGAAGAGACAGTTGGAAGAGAGCGAGGAGGAGTCCCAGCGAATCACTGCGGCCCGCAGGAAGCTTCAGAGAGAGCTGGACGAGGCCACAGAGGCCAATGATGCCATGAGCCGTGAGGTCACATCCCTCAAGAGCAAACTCAGGTACACAGAGCGCTCTAAAGACATGCCGTCTAATGTCAAAGTGCTTCAATCCATGAGTAATGAATACTTTTAGACAAAGCTTTAAGCAAATGTTCAGAGCTTATTAGCCCAGCCCAAATCCCTTCCTTTTATAAACTGCAAACCGAAGATTGTGTATCTCTGTTGCAGAGGCAATCCTGAACCCACACAGTGACTATGCAGGTACCTCTGTGCTCAAACGTTGACACAGAAGATGTACTCTTTACTAATCTTTCCTTTTACTTGTCACAAATATATTTCTTGCCTGCAAGAGCGAAATATGGTTTATCACATATCATTTGAAGAGTGCACACATAAAAAACCTCCAAATCCATAAGAATTTGTTCATCTTCAAAACACATTTTTCAATAAAACAAATTGATTCTTGCTGAAGAATGAAATCAAAATTTACTTTTTTTTGGCAGTATTTATAATAAATGATTAATCTTTAATCAAAATATCTTCCCCTCCCTCTTCCAATGACATCTCTTCTCTGATAGCGCAACGTCACGCATGTGAATAGCAAACCACAACCATCTAAATCATTTCTGATTGACTAAATCGAATCCCACCCTACGTCTTATTCGAGAAGCCATTTCCCTTGGAAATGCGTCGCAATAGGGGAGAAAAGACTAACGCAATTTCCGTTTCATTCCAACAATAAACAAACTTGTGTGACGTGAAAACAAACCTCATTGCTTTTTGCACGTCAAGCAAGCACGTTTGATATAAACACATGTTTATATGAGAATAAATATATAAAGGGGTCGTCCCTGGATTAAACTGCTCAATTTAAATGGATTACTTAGACCAATCACCATCCATTTTTATTGACCAATCAGCATCCATGACCAGAACTATCCATTTTATAACTATAAATGCATACTATGTATTAGGTATTATATTAGGCAATGCTTCCATGACTAATGGTGTCTAAATCCTAATTTAAAGCACTTGATGGAGAGCTCATTATTGCACAATCTTCACTTTAATATTCATCAGTCTAGCTTATTGGGCCATATTTCCCTCTTTCCTCTCAAAGCATGGTTCGGTTTTCTGAACCAACCTCATTTAGCCTGCTTACAGGTTTACAAATGAGGTTTTAACGCTGCCTTTAACCTCTAACAAATCTTAATCTGATACCACTTTCTGCTGTAAAGGATGCGTGTGGCTTTTTTCTGGCGATAGGATGCAGGTGTAGAAGTGACTTATTTCAGATGCACAGCTGTGAATATTCTATACCAATCATCAATCAAACAAAGTCAGACAGTTACAGTTACTGAAAGGATTCTTTTAATAGTAGTACTTTATTTTACAGTCCTGTTCTCTGTGTACTGCCAAAGTATGTACTTATATAGTAATTGCAAAAACTGGGTAATAACTAGGTACTAACCTTGAAACTACCCTTAAGCTTAACTCATGTACCGTATTTTCCCGCATATATCCCACAGACGCAGATAATCCACACCCTCATATAGCCCGCGGGTTTTGTGTAAAAAATTGTTGGCATAACCTGCACCCATAGATTGATTAACTTTTTTGTGTAAGTTCACATTTCGAATTTCGAATGTTGCTCGCATGACGTCAATTATCCATAACTGTTCAGGCTCGGTACACAGTGCTTGTGCGCGAAATTCAAACAATAAGAAAACAAACACAAGTCAGAATGAGAACAAAAAGAGAAAGCAGTGTCTCCCGCTGTGCAGCAGCACGTCCCTTAAGAAGTGTTTCTACAGGTGTCGATCATCGGATGAGATGAGAAGAGCCCGCCCTCATGCAGCACAGCCAATCATGTCTTCTTGCATGATTGACAGGTCAGACAGCCTATCAGCGCTAGCTGTGAGAGTGACAGTACAAGCGCCAGAGACAACAACCCTCGCAAGAAAGAAAAACAGAAAGAAAAGGTTTACGTCCTTAGGGACGTAACAAATATATTGAAATATTATTGCGCGCAAATTGTTTTGTGTGATATAGCCCGCGCCCTTATATAACCCGCTCCCCCTGCAGGGTTTGGAAAGTTATATGGTGGAAAATACGGTAGTTACCTTATATTACCCAGTACTTTAAGTACACGTACATGCACATACTGTAAAATAATAAAGCATTTCTCAAACCTTGATCTGTGGCCCTCCAGGATTTTCTAATAGTGTGAAATATGCTTGAGTTTTATTACACAATCGTGAATTATATTGGGTTGCTCAGTGGGTTGCATGATTAATCCAAATAAAAATGAAATCACAATATGAACACAATTATTATTTTAAAGCCACATTGATATAA
This sequence comes from Rhodeus uyekii, assembly GCA_037043235.1. Taxonomy (NCBI): domain Eukaryota; kingdom Metazoa; phylum Chordata; class Actinopteri; order Cypriniformes; family Acheilognathidae; genus Rhodeus; species Rhodeus uyekii. Next base: position 2,535,747 of record JAWRVZ010000032.1, on the reverse strand, counting down.
TATAATCAAATTTTGGCCAAATAATGCAGCCCTACAAAACAGGCACAGCAAACATTGTTTTTGTTTACATTTTAAAGCGCATTTGCAGTTTTTATCAGAGAAACAATTAAATACTTTCCCAAAATCATGGATGGATGGGTATAGAAAAATGATAATATGCTTACTTTTAAGAACTATTTTAACAATGATTTATTGTGGGCTTTGTGAACAGTTAGGTATTGTGAAATGGGTTCCTGGATTCATGGTTTGAGAAACTTAACTTTCTGTTGAGGGGCTAACACAAACGTACCAGGTACCAAGCAACCTACATTGAAAGTTTTGTGTTTTTATGCTAAGATTTGTTGTAACATTTCAGGCGAGGCACTGAACCATCATCCTTCAGCAGTACGCCGAGACGCTCAGGAGGTGGTGGCAGACGGGGAATGATTGACAGCTCTGATGCTGGAGAGGATGATGTGGACATGCAGAGTGACTACAACGGAACCAAATCTACTGAATAAATGCCTTTTACCATACCTTATCTTCTTATCAAAGAACCACAATTTTCTTTTACAAAGGTCATTATTTAGATCATAATTATGTTTCGTTTGACTGCAACAAAGCACTGCTGTTTGACCAGGCATTTGGTCAGTCATGATTTCATTTGTATTATTATTATTATTACTGTTATATCATTTACCACAACCCCCAGTTTTAACATTGACCTCTGTGGCTGCAAATATGCTCATATTCCAGTATAGCGCCATGAGACTGTGTGTTCTTTAGTTATTCTTAAATGTCTGAATAATGTCTCGGTGGCCCCAAGACTTAGTATTTACTCTCACTCAGATCTTGGGTAAAAGACCATCTGTGTTTTTATGTCTCAAATTTTTGTCTAAACTGCGGGTAAATGGTTTTGTACTGCAATTGTTCCTGAATATACTGCACTTTCTCATTTATTTGGTATATATTCCTGTCATACATACAGCTTAGACTATTTAGCAACAAAATGGAATTTTTCTGATAAAATTTACAGAGCAATCCTGGATGATACTTTTTTTCCACCATTAAAATGGTCTGCTTTACACATCCTGGGTTTAAACAATATCAGTGAAGGTGGGTGTTGTGCCAGAAACATTTGCAGGTACCTCAAAAAACTAATTTTCTATAGCATTTTTTGTTCCCTCTGAATGCTTTCTAAAAGCATTATATATAAAAAAAACAAAACTGTTTAACAGATAAATACTGTGGTTTTTATTCTCATACAGATATTTCAATATTTGAAATGACACTGAAAGCAATCAAAATCCATCCTGTCATAGAGATTTCTATTGGCAGACAATGCCTGTAAAAGAACTTTAAAATGATATAAATATATATATAAAGTTTTATTTTTCCAATAATTTCACTTGGCACATTCTACAGTACATTGGGAATGACATGTCAATGATTTATTCACTTTTATCTACTCATTTGTGAAACCACATGCACATGAAATAAATTCTGGAAAAATGTATCTGTTGGGGTTTTTTTACATACCAAAATGCTTTAATTACTTTAACTTAGAAGGATCCAAGTGGTACTGTCACCTAACGTGGAGCGCGTGCGATGCGGAGACAAAGGCGAGGAGAAGCAGGATCCAAACGAAACACACTTTATTCATAAACTCGAAAACAAAAGACTTAGAATAAACCAAAACGGCACGTAAAAGTCGGGAAACTAGGGAACATGGAGATGACATCCACGACATAATGTCAACAAGAGACAAAGACATGGGAACACAGGAAGGTATAAATAATGACAAACATGGGATTATGAACAGCTGACGGGACTTGGGCAGAGATTAGACACAGACGGGAGCGTGTAGGACCTGGAAGATACATAAAGGAACCCGGATGTGACAGATGCGACAAGACTGTGACCAGTTTTCCCAACTACTTTCAAAGGAAAGTAGCTAAAGCCTGGCCAAAAAGTTGCTAAATGTCGGTAGGTGACGTAAATTAGCATATTCGTGAGGTCATCACGCTGTACTAGATTGCATACTTTCTTGCGTTCTGCCTGCCTAATGTGTTTTCTCAACAAGTTCGGCTTCGTCCCGTTTTTTAATAACCGGGTTCTTCAATACGCAGCGGCGCTGAGCAGAGTGTGCGTCAGAACAGAAGCAAGTGTGTTTATCTAAGCCTCATACTCATTGGTTGGTAACCGCTCGTAAATGTCAAAATATTTGAGAGAACCAATCAAATCAGAGAAGGCAGGCTTTATGTGCACTCGCTGTTCGTTGAGAAGAGTAAGAACGATGTGTGCTTTCACAGAGAGTCTCCAAAAGTCTCCAATAACTATAAAGTCGTTTGATTTGTCGCTATTCTTTTTGAAAATGTGTCGCTAGAGTGGTCTGAATACTCGCTAAATATAGCGACAAAGGCACTAAGTTGGCAACACTGACTGTGACAGGTACATTATCAGTAGAAAACTTTGGCTAGTGTACATAGCACTCCTACTATTTCCCCACTATATTAACACTTTACACTGTTTATATTGAACATTTTTCAAATGCTTAGAACATCCATATGCATTACTGTTTGAAGCATTTGTTGAATAACAGCCAGAATTTCACTTATTATTTAAATAGTAGGCAGGATGCAGTATTACAGTAACTAGGAAGCTAGTGTTCCAAGACGTTTGTCTAAAGATTTGCTGCTGCACTCATTTCATTGCTTCTCTTGGCCACAAGAGAGAAGAATTTCTTAACTCAATTTCTTTGTTTTTCTTGTAAATCAACACATTCGTTGAAAAAATAGTTTCTCCACAGGGTTATATATACATAGTTGTTACTTCAGTTAAATGATTACACTTTTTTACAAATGCACAATGCTTAATTCATTTTACTTTTTGCCATTACGTTATAAAACAACATCTAGCTATGACCTTTACCTCTCTCATTTCCAGTAACCTATTACTCTTCTTTACGCAACAAGCAGAACGGCAGATCTGTCAGTCACTGGGAAGACCTTTACTCACTTCTGAGTGCACACAAACTCTGTCACACCACGAAAACATGTTTGCCATAGTTGAATACACCACCTGACTGACACTAAACTGCAGATTTTGGAGTGTCTCAAGTAGTAATATTTAGTACTGATAATGATACCCGGAGAACTATGGATTACTATTATGTCTGGGATATGCATAGTCATTCAGAGCTCAGGTATGTAAACTTGTTCTGTTTAATTATTATATCATTTTCATGTTATACATTCAATATAACATGTTAACATGTATAACATGTATTTTACAAGTACTTTACCATTTTGATTTAAGTCAGACTAAAGCAATGATTTTGTCCTTTTTTCCTGTTTAGTCTAACTAACTAACTATAATATAACTGAAGTTCTGTATTGTTCAGTCTATATCTACTATAACAGCTTCCTGTGTCAGTCTCTTCAAGTTATATTATGATTTTAGTTACAGCACTTCATCTGAGGAACATGGAGAACTTTATTACTGCTGTTACACACTTAGAAGATTTAAACCCAAGAATACGTCCACTGGCTTTAGTGACGAGTCTACGCAAGATTGCAGACCAAAGCGACAATATCACACACAACTTTCTGGGATCATCTGACAATAGAGATGAAATTCACTTCAAAAACAACAGCTTTACAGAGCTTCTTAATGTAAGCCACAATCTCTCCAATTTCTTCAACCAAACCATTCATCATTTCATAACAGATGGTCATGAAGAGAGGGGAGTTGTTCTGACTCCTGATGGCACGACGATTGCCCTTGCGCCCCTCCTTTTAGGTCTAGAATCTGGACTACGAGCTAATGAAGACAGTCACCAGCCTCTTGGTTTCTACCTACTCCCACTGGCCAAGAACTTAGGCCAGTCATTTCTGCAGTTTTGGAACGCAACTCCACCTGAGCGACTCGGGCCAGATGGTTGTTGGGACAATGTGTCTGCTCCCATGGTTTTTACTCTTTCAGGTGTGCCAACCTTGGCCACTGATGCTCTGGTCCATGGTGGAATGGATGGAGCTATACTTGGGAAGCACCTTTCTGCTGTTAACTGCTCTGAAATAACTTTAGGCAAACTTCTGAGGAGCTACTACTCAGGGACTACGGAAGAGTTTGATCCTGTCTGGGATACTTCTCTGAGAGGTCGGTATCGCAGACATAATTTTAAAAAGATCACGAATTCATCACTGCTTCAAGAGAAGGTAGCAGATGCACTAGATACTCGTCCACAACAAGGGGACTTTGAGATGGAAAGTCTTATAGAAAAGGGAATTAAAGAGTTTGTGCTGCGTTACATGGGTAAGTGAAGGTACATCCATTTGACCAAATAAACTTGCTTGTTTGAACACTGGTGTTTACCTGACAATTGCCATGCTGATAAAAGTCACCCTCCTTCAGAGTGTCCTGCCATCATTCCTAGATGTATATGGGGAGCAGAGCCGCCTCAGGTTCCTCTCACCCCTCTGTCTCCACCCCTGCCATATCTGTACATTCACCACACAGAGATTCCCAGTGAACCCTGCCTAAACCTTCAGACGTGTTCCAAAAATATGAGGGCAATGCAACATTTCCACCAGAAGGGACGGGGGTGGTACGACTTAGGCTACAGGTACAATCTGCTTCAGCGTGATTTTGTCACAAATAAACGCTTTATTACGAAACCTAGTGTACTGCATTCAAAGGTGGGCATCCCAGTGAAAGCTGTTCCAAAATATTCTTATAGAGAAAACAATCCCAGAATGTATTGCAATGAAGTAACTTTTTTAAAGAACATTTACAAATCTAAATAAACATTTTTAAATATTTAAAAATCAGAGTATGCAAAGAAATCAATAATATATTTTAAATATTTTATCTAGTGGCTCTTACAGTGGCATATTATATTTAAAATAGTAGGCAGGATTATATAATGTGTAAAATGCAGTTGGTAATATTGAGTGTGTCTCAACAGTCTCTGGCTGCATCTGAAATACTGCAAAGTAGTAGAGTAATAGGGTAGACATTGTACAGTTGGAACAGAGGGAGAGTTGAAAAACTATGAATACACTTGAAAGCGCATCACTCCACACACGTTTGAGCCACACATGCATGGTTGCTTTCCAAAATCAAATTTGTTTGTGTGGAGCACAAACAAAAAATCACAGGTAAGAAGTTATTTAAGGTAATTCAACTGTACGTGATCTACCCAGCTTCGAATAAGTCATTATTTTAAGTAAAAAAGGTATGTAGCATGAATTTGTGAGCTATGGTAATCAACACATTCTACAATTGTCATATTGGTTTTATGCCTATTCATTCCCATATTTAATTCAATACTGGAAAATCTTAATTGGAAATAGTTTAATATATTTAAATTTATCAATTGAGTAACTGATTTTTTTAATCCAATATTTGTGTACTATTTTTCAGTATTTTTATTCTGTGTGTGTAGGTTTTAACAGCGTTAGCTTAGCAACATGCTAATGTTAACTAATTGTAAGTAGATTCTCTTCAGTGCTTTCAGTGATGAGTATAAAGATTCAGCTTGACATTCACATGTCATTTCAAAACTGTTCCTTATGAAGTTACATTTAAAGGAATATTTAAAGTTTATTAAAGTTATTCCAAACCCGAAATACTTTTTTTCATCTTTGGAACACAAATGAAAATCTTTTAGATGAAATCTGAGAGATTTCTGTCCCTTCATTGACAGCTACACATCTACCAATTAGATGCGTCAAAAAATTCATAAAGACATTGTAAAACTAATCCATATGAATTGAGCAGTTTAGTCTGAGTTGACACGATTGTTCATTCTCATGTTACTCTGCAAATTTGAGCTTGAAGAACCAGTGAAGTTCATTCTTGTAAGGCAGAGTGCTTGAGCTTCCACAAGAGGTTTGTTCTCGCGTGTAAACAGCCTCTGTTTATGTTTGCCGATTAATTTTTACATGTATATAAAGCGAGCGGGTCTCTTCAAAAAATTTAGACAAAACCACTAAATTATTATGGATTAAATCTATCTCTTTTTGAAGTGTCAAAGTGATAGTTGTGTAGCTGTCAATGGAGGGTCAGAAAGCTCTCCGATTTAATAAAAAAATACCTTAATTTGTGTTCTGAAGATGAATAAAAGTCTTCATATCAGGGTGAGTAATTAATGACAGAATTTTGGGTGAACTGTCCCTTTAAGTTCGGGTGCTACCTTGGAAGTCAGCTATAATGTTTAAATGTGGCAGTGACCTACTATGTGGTTTTTGTAGAAAAAAAAACCTATGAGAGTATATAGAACCATATTTTTGCCTGTTTTTATACTTTTTTTTTAAGTATCATGTGTATCTGGCTGTCTCTCCAAGCTTTGTGGTTGGGTCTGATGGCTACATCTACGAAGGTCGAGGTTGGATGTGGGCAGGGGCTCATACTAAAGGCCGTAATACCGTTGGGTATGGTGTTGCTTTCATCGGGAGCTACAGCACTCATTTACCCTCCCATTACGACATGGAGCTTGTCCGCCATCATCTGGTCAAATGTGGAGTGAGCAATGGATTCCTGCAGGAGAATTACACCATTCTGGGACATAGACAAGTGGGATCCACCAGCTGCCCAGGAGATTCCCTGTATTCTGAAATAACCACCTGGGAACACTACAAAGTATGTAGGATTCTGTACTCAGAAATGTTGAATTGATTTCAACATGTTTCATGCTGAAAATACTTGTCATCTAACACATATGTGTCTGTACCATATTTTTCACAGGATACGGATCCTTTTAAGTAACAGTGTGGACATCTGCTGTAAACAATCATTTAAAAGTTAAAAGGATGACACTGAAATGTAAGCTTATGTGCATGAAACATGACATTAGCATTAGTTTGTAGTCTGTTAATCAAAACCTTAAAATGCTATGCAAGTGAGAATGACGTGTGCAAAAAAATAAAGAGAGTGATCTCTAATGTTACATCTTGAATTTTGTATCTGGCAGTTTAAACTGAAGGAAAAGTTGATATGTTTTCTTCTAGTCTTACCAACGACAGGAAGTGGTTTTCATAGCAGGCCCCAGAGTGAGACAGGAAGAGTTGTTGTTGTGACAGGAAATGTAACCGTCACTGATCAAGTGAGCAAAAATTTAACCTAAATAAGCAGGTATTTAGGTTAAACTGCCAACCCTGTTCATATTTAATAGATAAAGTCTAATCTTGATTGTCCCGCTAGGATAATTACATGTATTTTTACCACTCACAACCATAGCATTCCAAAATGTAACACAATGGATGGGCCACTAATAAGAACAAAACAAGAAAATTACAGATTATGCTTTCTAATATTTTCATAAATAAGTAGGACATAGAATAGAACATATCAGAAATATTGCACTATGTTGGGTCAATCTGGGGAAGCATCCTCATCTCTCAAGTCTTTCTTCAACCTGTGAAACTGACCTGATATCTCCACCCACAAAATGACTGGCTTCCTGAATGCTGGACGAGAAGTACGCACTGAAAAAAAAGAAAGGCTTACACCTACAAGACACGGGGACCACAAAGGACGGCATCATTTAAAACAACGAGCACCAATTTAACATAGCTGAAGATTTATATATGGACCATATACTGTGAATGTAAGAGTTAACACTTAAACAAGACCTTTGTGAACAGACTGATTTTTGAAATTGATGATGCGCAAAACAATCTGAGGAAGTAGCCAATAGGTGAAGTGAGTGGATGATGAAATCCGGGGTAGTCGAAACTGAGTAAGACACAAAACTTTGTCTTTAAACATCTAAAACTGGTAAGTGCTGAGGAAACCATCCGCTTTGAGGTACAACAAAAAGAGAATGTTTTGCACTCCATACAAAACATAAGAGTTCACAAAATTGGGTCACAGAGAAGAGATCAAGATGGGGACGAACAAAGAACCGAGTGCTGAGCAGTCAGAACCACAGATTGAGGAGGACATGGAACTGTGTACTGAACAAAACAGTCCGGTTGATCAAGACCCACAGCAACCAGAGGATGGCAAGCTACTCAACACATACAAGTGGCACACGGGGGCCAAGACTGAGACCCCGGCACAGGGGGCTATTGAGAGGCTGGAGAAAGGGGCTTCAAATAAATGGAACAAAATGCAGAATTGGCGCAAAGCTCTGAGTGAAGACCCGGGGGAAAAATGCTCGGCTACAGCTCGAGGGTCCGAAAGCCCCTCCAAACCAGACAAGCCGGCAACTTCGAGGAAAAACCCTTTCCGCAGAGCTCTTTCCGAGCCACCTGGGTCCCTCCTGTCTTCGGTACTGTCTTCCTCTTCGGCATCTGGGTCCTCCAGCGCACAGGCGTCAGGGGCCGCTGTCCAGGACACAACACAGAGGGGTAAACTGAGGAAGTACTTGCAAACGGTCTCACAGAAGTTCAAGAGACCGCGTCTCATTCCAGAGCATGGTAAGAGCTTTAATACTCACTGCTTAATGTTTTAAAAACTGAACCTTAAATATGGTTGAAACCATTAAATGTTATGAAGGTTATGAAGGAGCTCTTAGAAAGACATCTAGTGTAAACTTAAATTCTAACCTTGTAATGGATTGTACATGCAGATGCCACTAAATGGCGCTAAAGAATGAGGGTGCAACAACAGGATGTGCACTAACATAGAAACACTTCACACACACAAAAAAAAAATCTCCTTTGTACCCAAAGGGTAACTAGACATTAATAGGATTACTTTTGCTATCATTATTTTAACTAATTAAGCTCTTGTCGGAACTGGATTATAATTTCATTGCAGCATGTTTTGTCTTTGAAGCTTCTAGGCCATTTAAATTTAAATATTTATGTTTACATTTAATGAACAGACAAAGAAAAGTGTGAGCCTGAGAATGCGGTTCAAGAGCCTGTTCGGCTCTCCTGGGCCCCCCCACAAGACGTTCCTGTGTGGGACATTAGCAACTGTTTTCTTCAAGATGGACAGATCCTTATCCCACGTGAGGAGGAGGTAATGGACGACAGACACGTTCAGCAATGCCAACAGAAGAAACATTATACTTAGCAGATTAATATATTGGATGCATGCCCTTAAACTGACTTTGATGTGTCAGTCAAGTTTGTTTGAAACGCTATTTAATTTTAGGCAAACTTGGTGCCAATATATCATTATCTTTTGAATTTATTTCAGCCTATAATGAGGGTACGGAACCGGGCCAGCAGTTGTCTCTCCAGCGTCAGTCTCCAGAACATCAGTGGAAGTCACACTGGTCAGTTTCACAGTTTTACTTAAGTCACACGTGAAATATGTTTATATACCTTTGCATTACAACTTTAATTTGAACCAACTGGTCTCAAGGTCATTTTAGGGGACGTATAAAGTTCCTCTCAAGATCCCACAGGTGTCTACGCCTTGACGTCATATTACATTTTATGTCTATTGATCATTGAATTTAAATCTCTATATCTTTCATTTAACATTTATACTCATCACATACCAAACTGCATTTTGTGAAACGTTTTGCAAAAAAAACTACGAAACTAAAAGTGTGCATTGTGTTATATTTTACCACATTTAATTTAATAAAAAGATATTACTCATTTTAAATATAATTAATATATAAGTGTGGCATACTAAGGGTTCAAATATCACTATGTAGGCTATGCACAAAAAAAAGCAAATAATTAAAAATAAAAATATGCGCAAAAATTGGGTTACTGTTTTATACTGGGTTACTTTACTGTATTGAATTACTGTGTCTTGTGAAGATCATTGGTGAGATTGCAGTATGCTTAATTGAAGTAACGGCCAATGGTTTTCTGTGTCCTGTCCATTTAAAAGCTGGAGATGACTTGACGAGATGAGAGGTATCATCTGTCTCTATCTATCCAATGGCTGTCCGTCAGCGACTAAAGTGAAGCTAGATAACATATCGAGAGAGGAAATGGTTGACGTGGTTATGTGTGCGTGTGCTTGTAAAATTGCTTCCTTTGAGTTTCTGAAGATAGCATCACAACTGGGTGTTCCACACCAGAGGATGACTGAGACTGATGGGGTGTGCACTCAACATAAGCATGCAGGATCCTCATATTGAATGTAAAAAGAAAGATAAAAAGCCATAAAAGGGCATTTATGAGTCTTAGGTTCTGAAAGAAAAACTGATTCTAAGCTACTCCAAAGCATGGGTTTCAGGCGTTGGATTGTATGTGGAGGGGCACTAGGTAAGAAAAAATATTTGAACTTTTATTTGATCTTAAATTAATAAATCTAATTATTTTATTGGAAAGTATAATGCATGTGAAATACAATCTGCATTACAATAAATTTAAGGAGACGGCAGAATACGATCTTCAATTTCAGTTGTTTAGCAAAGCACAGAGATTTATTAAGAGTACTGCTTTCAAATACAATAGTTTATTAAACGTATATACATGTATATACACCTTGATCTTGATTTAGTAGGAATAAGAAAAGCTTCCAGTGATGGGAATTTCTGTACTTCTATAAATATCGAATGGCATTTAGATCTGGGAAATTTAGAGGATCATGTAAGACCTACTTTCTAAAGTTTGTCGCTGTATATATTGGATGGAACATTTAGCAGCATAAGTCAAATCTGGTTCTGTTAAAGTCTTATTTTCCATGGCTTCAGAGACCTTATGCAACCTAAAACCTCCTAAAAAGAAAGATGTTGACCATACCATGATTGACGTTGTGTGTTGAAGGCATCCTTCAAACCTAATTTAATACCGACTATATGTCGGAAAAACGTTGAGAAGTTTTGTGCTTTTAATAGCAGATTATGTATAGCAATTGGTCGTGGCAAACTTACCATAAACTCTACCTTCATTTTTGTTGCTAAATGAGTTCAATTTGTTGTAAAAAGTTTGCGCTTATTCATTCTTTGTTACCTCATGTTGCTTTGAAAATGCAGACTGAGCAAACTGTCAGACTTTTATAACAGACACAAAACGTTAATTGGCTCATTTATTGAGTCCCCCATAATTGTGCATGTCCAAAAATTGGGACATGCTTGTCTGGTCTCCAGCTTTCATAAAGGCACAGGCACATAGATGATCAAGTAAAAGCTAATTTTTGACATGAAAGATTAAATAAGCCCTAGATTTCCGTTCTGTTCTGTATTAACAGAACTCAACTAATACAGTTACATTTTCGGTTAAACTGGAAATTATTGATCTGATGCACATAAGAAGGAAGGAAATGATATGCTTCCTGTCATGGTTTCAGAATCTGCGATTGCACTAAAATTATCAGTCTTTCTGCAGTATTTTATTCCTCTAGACTTAAATGAACAGAAAGACATACAGCACATACACGCATGTTCATTTAAGCTTAAATGATCAATAATTGTTTCATAGAGCAGGTTTCAAAAGAAAAGGGGCTACAGGACAACAGACAAAAGAGTAATACTATGGCATTAAAGTGATGATCTAAAATAGAAAGTGTTCTTTCTCTTTAGAGCTAAATCCAGATCCAGTGGTTCCCCATAGTGCTATAAAAAACAAAGATGGTGGTGTCAAAGTGAGTATACATTAGTAAGAAATGTGTGTAGTTTGAAACTGTTGCTGAAATAAATGCATACATCAATATATGTATTTTCTATTTCCTTTTCTTTCAATCTCATTCTAGAACTTAATCAAGCGGCGCTTACAGGGTGATGATAAACGGAAAAGCAGCACACAGCTCAATAATGCAGGACTAAGTGTTGCTGCAAGGTGGAGGATCGTTTAAATAATATATCATTTAATTGTCTAATATCAATGGGAACAAACATATCTGATGGTTTGACATGCTATGCCATTTACCAGTCTTTCACACTTTATATCAAGGTATGGTTCCCGAGAATCTTTATCCATTCCAGTCAGTGCTGCAAAAAGCCTGGATCTGAGTGCAGACCAGACCACTGTCATCAGGCCAGTCCATAGCTCTATTTTAGGGGAAAAGTACTGTTTTCAGGTAGCTAGCGGTTGCATATTAATGCGTAAACCATGTTTCAATCTTCAGATGTCTTTAAAGAATCCAAACCAATTACTTATTTTCTGGTTATTCCACAAAAAGGTTATAAGCTCAGAGAATAACCACTGCTTTGGGTGCAGTTCTGCGGCAGAAAGAGACCGCTGGATTGAAGACTTGCGCCGTGCTGCCCATCCAAATAAGGTACCACATATTCTTCAACGTTCACAATTTGTCAATATTTGTTCTTCTAAAAGCATTTGTTAGAAATAACGATAATGGTCATATAATGTCTTGTTCTTTCAGGACAACTGTGAGCGTACTGAGAACTCCCTGAGCCTTTGGGTTAATGAAGCAAAAGACCTTCCCCCAAAGAAGCGATATTATTGTGAGGTCCACCTTGATGGTACACTGTATGCTCGTACCAGTAGCCGAGCCGTGGGGAAGTCCAGTCAAGCAGTTGACGGAGGATCTGGTGCATCTGGCGCAGGCCATGGTAGTGGTGCTGTAGGAGGTTGCCAACTATTCTGGGGAGAATTGTTTGAACTTGACAACTTGCCCCCTGTCACCCAAATCACCCTGCACCTCTTTAGAGACGAAGACTCCAAGAAGAAGCGTCTTTCCAAGGATGACTCTATCCTGCATCCCATAGGAAGTGTGGCTCTTGCTCTAGCAGACATAAAAGGCCGGGCCTATCAAGAGAAGTGGTATCCCATCGTTCCCTACAAGCCTCCAGGAACAAGTACAGCAAAGGACCAAGTCGGACTGCAGGCTTCGCTTCGAGTCAAGGCCAGATTTAAGAACCTGAAAATTCTGCCCATTGAGAGGTACAAGGAATTTGCAGAGCATGTTACAGTAAATTATGTGGGTATGTGCAGCAGCTTGGAACCTCTTCTCAATGTAAGGGAGAAAGAAGAACTGGCAGGAGCACTTGTTCATGTGCTCCAGAGCATTGGAAAAGCTAAGGTGAGTTGCAACAGCAGGAATTGTAGGACAAGACTTAAGATAAGCTTTTCAAATTTCTGAATGGTTTTTGTTTGTGCAGGAGTTCTTGATTGATCTTGGTAGTGCAGAAGTTCAGCGCTTGGGAGAAAATGAGGCTTTGATTTTCAGAGAGAATACACTGGCCACAAAGGCTATTGATGAATATATGAAATTGGTGGGCCAGAAATATCTCATAGACACACTTGGTATGGAATATTCGACTGTAGCCTTTGTTATAAAACTCCATGTGTCATTTTATTTACCTCTAATCTCCTGTATAACAATCTTCACCTATAGGCGATTTTATATCCAGACTGTATAATGGAGGAGAGAGCTGCGAAGTAGACCCACAAAAATGCTCTGCCTCTGATCTACCAATCAACCAGAGACATCTAAAGGAGACATGTGGGGATGTTGTAAAGAGAATCACTGACATGCATGAGTAAGATTAACCTAAACAAACACACTCAACAACACATATTTGAAAGTGTGAAGCCAAAGATAATGAGTAAAAAGCTTGTAGATAACATCTAAGATGACCTAACCGCTGTAATATACTATGCATAGCAGTAACTAGATGCATGATGTCTATGTCTCTAGGCATGAATAGGTGTCACTAATCTTCCAATGGATAATGATAAATTCTTTCCTTTCTTTAAACAGCTCATTCCCTGCAGAGCTGAATGACATTTTTTCCAGTTGGGTATCAGATTGTGAGGAACGAAGTCTAACGGACATTGGACACCGTCTCATATCATCATCTCTGTTTCTTCGATTCTTATGCCCAGCGATACTCAGCCCATCACTCTTCGGCCTCACCCAATCCTATCCAGAGACAAACACGCTTCGCACTCTCACTTTGACAGCCAAGGTCATTCAAAACCTTGCAAACTTCACCTTGTAAGTCCCATCTCTAAAGCCACATTTATTGCTTAACTTAATCCAGTTCTTGGATATATATACAAAAGGAAATGATCATTTTGAAAGGTTTGTTTCTTATCTGATCAACAAGAACCATTTTATCTCAATATACATCAGGTTTGGCGAAAAGGAAGAGTACATGCTTTTTATGAATGAGTTCATAGAACAACACTGGGAGCCTATGCGTGGATTCTTACAGAAAGTATCAGATCCAGAAAGTGAATTGGCCATGGCTCGATTTGATGGTTATGTCGACCTGCCCCTCCGTCTAGCGGTCCTTCACAATCTCCTCGTCGATATTATCTCTGTAATGAAACAGGTAACAAAATATCCGGTCTCATCTAAGCCTTTCTGTAATCTTTGATCAGAAGACTATGAGATTACTGACTTAAAGTGTCATGTCTCATTACACAATGCGTTCATGCTCGCATATATATTGTTTTCTTCGTAGGACCAAATAGACAACCTACATCCCTTGCCTTCAATCCTGAACCAGATCACAGAATTCCATGGCCATGATGCTCAACTGATCCCTGTTAGCAGGTACGGTGATATTACAATGGGTGTGTCTCAATCATCTCCCCAGTATCGGGGCACTGATCTGGGAGTTGGCCAGTTGAAGGGCTGTTTCAATTGCAAAATCATTCCAGCGCACTGAAACATTCGCTCCCTAAAAATTCCCACAGTGCACCACAAATCACTATGTTCCCTTAACGGGGGAAGATCTGAAGCACAAAACATTAATCATACAAGCCAAATCACCACACATAATGACATGTGATAGACGTTTCGATAAACAAACCAGTATTTAATTATACTTCAGTAAAACTCCAAGCGGGATTTAAACCGAGGTCTCTCCATCGTGAGAGGTGGGTGCGTTAACAAGGAGTAAACCTTCTAATGTCAGTCAGTAATGAACCTCTTGAGGCCAGGAGAGTGAAGTTTACATGTACAGCTCTTAATGGCCTACGTCCTTTATGCTCGGTTTCAATACCAAATGGAACCAGTCCTACTCTGGTTCCGAGCAGGATTTGAACTGGGGTCCCTGGCATGGGAGGCAAGTGTGCCGGCAGAAAGGTTTACATGCACAGATGTCACATAGATGTCTGTAAAAAATAAGCTCTGTTGTTGTTCATAAATACCACTAGTAACATTATAAATCGAGGACATCGTCATGTCGCTATCACTGTCCCAGTGTGTATTGAGCCAGGGTCCTTACTGTCCTTACCAGTGCCCAAATTTGTGTACTTGATATACTGATTCACGACCTAGGGAGCTGATTGAGACACACCAATAATGAACTAAATTCCTCTAGGGCAGGTATGTCCAAATCTGCTCCAGAAGAGTTTAATTACGCTGCACTAATCAAGGTCTTCAGATGAACCAGAAACTTGTGTTGTGTGTTGGAGCTGGTTGGAGCTAAACTCTGCAGGACATTGGCCGTCCAGGAGCAGGATGGACACTACTGTCCAAAGCCTAATAGAAGCTGTACATGCTTTAAAATCAATGTCCGTTAAAAGTACTTACGAACCTCTCACCTCTCTCCATTTTTGCTGAAGCAGCAGTCATGGAACACCAAAGCCTACATATTTACCTCCTAGGGATCTCCCCAAGTACAGTCCATTGCAAACGTCCATGCAGCAGCTTCCCGTAGACTCAAAATCCAACCAAGGCAAAGAACGTCAGCGGAAGCAGGTGCAACGGGCTTTCAGTGTTCCCAACAGACCACCCCGGCACCAGCGGCAACTAGTAAAGCGGCAGGCAAGCACTGAAGAGTTACCTACACAGGGCCCGGACCAAGCTCCTGGTTTGGAAATTACATTACCCAACAACGTAAGTAAGAATGGTTAAAATTTACAAGTCATTTTTCCAATGATTTTCTTTCAAATATATATATAATTTGATGTGTATTTTCTGTTTGCGTGTAGTTAAAAAAAGCCGAAGCAGCAAAAGTACCCTGGATCGAAGACAAAGATGGCATTAAGCCACATCAAATAACAGGACAAGAGCAAGAGGACACAAGCACATTAGATAGGGTGAGTCTACTCTCCATACTCTAGAAGATACAGGTTTGGACTATCCAGTGTATTGGTATTTATTTCCATGGCAGTCTCGTGAAGACATTTTTGCATAACCAGCCCGGTCTAACATTTTTAGTTACACAACCAATCTGGTTAAATGATACCTCCACTTTTTTGATGGTTGTCAGAAATTACTTAAGAGGAAATTGTGTAATAAAAATGCCACAGTATGTTGTTGACAAAGTTTTGGTGTCCCATAGCATGCGCAAGAGTTGGCTGAGCTGCGTTCTTGCGTGGAGCAGGTGACAGAGCGCGAATTGGAAATGGCCAAGCGGTTAGAAGACTTCATAGTTCTGAGCCAAGACCAGAACACACAGCTACAGGCAGAGGTTCAGGAACTTCGTAATCTGTTAGTCATCCGTGAGGAACAGCTGGCCAGTGCAACTTTCAGGTAACTTTTTTGATTTTTCAATTCTGGCCTAAAAACTCAAAATGTATTAATTTGTAAACACTAAGATGTCAACTGAGATCATGTATATGTTTGTGTAGACTGGGCGTCATAGAAGAGGAGAGGGAGGAAGATGAAAGAAAGCTCAATGTTGCTGTGGCAGCAGTTGAACGCATGAATGTTTTGGTAAGTAATGTGGTTTTCTTTGTCTAGTTTTACAAATGCACTTCATGAATTCAGGTTTTTACTTTGTGGCTTTGACAAAAAGTTAACCCTTCTATTTGTGTGTCTGATAACAGGAGGAGCAATTTGCTGGGTTGTTGAAAGATGTGCACCAACTCTATGCAGTTAACGCTGACGGCATAAGACAGACTTACATCAATACCTGATGCAACATAGAAAGTGCTGATATAGAGCGCTAAATGCCCTTGCTAGTAGCTTTTGTTAGATTTCTTGTATTCATTGGTAACACGCTTGCATAGCTACCTACCTGTAACAATTAAACCACATTGTATTATCACTGCAATAGTGGATTCTAGTAAGAACAAAAATGGGACATAAATGTGTGCATGTATTCATTTTTACTGACCTATTAGTTTAACAGTAAGTATAGACCTGCATGAGAATTTTTTTCTTCCAACTGTTTTGTAGACTTTTTACAAATAAAATGTGCATTAATCGCATCAAGCTGAATCGTCGCTGTTATTCTTTTAACTGTAATTGCTGTAAATGTACGGTAACTGCAATTAGGCCAACTCTCTTGCTAAAGCAATATTCTGGGTTTAGCCGAACTTACGTAAACTTCTGTTACAACATCTGTAGCATAATGACAAAAATCAATGACACTCTAATGCCTTATAAAACTTTACAATTTTGGACTGTCCCAGATGAAAGATGACCAATCGTGGTGATTTATATGATCGCGGGTCCCTAAACGTCTTACAGTGAGAGGTTCAAAGACAGTCATTGTCACGGTCTTGTGACCAAAGATAGCCTGCGATAATTTCCTCTGAGTCAGACATTTTGCACAATTATCTCATAGTCTATTTGGTGCTACGTCTACTGAATGCCCAATAAAAAAGGTACATGAAATAGAATATTGATCAAGGCGACATGATCAATTTAAAACCACTTACCTCAAGCTAAATTGCAATTATTGACATGCCACATACTTTTGCTTCCTCTATTTTTCAGTGCCCATAAAAACCAAAAAAATCATCTTTTTCTATTTTGCCACTAGCCCATGCTGACAACATTATATTTTTCTATAATAAATTGCATCGTTGCAATTAAATTAACTAATTAAAGTGCATGTGTGAAGCTCTTAGTAATTTAAACTTGTGAAAACATTAATTACATCTTAAATATTCAATTTAAAAAGATTTATATATATATATATATACTGTATATCTTTCTAGGTATTATTACAAAATCATAAATGAATAATTCATACATCACAATGACATTTAAAGGTGCCTGGGGTGCATCACATGACAATCTAATATATACTTTTTATTTTTTGTGCTTTTTAACGATCAAGTGCCTTACAGTAAAAAAATTTTATGTACAAAGATTGTGAAGACTGACAGCAGAAAGTTTAACTTTAGTTAAAGTTTAACTGAAGTGCATTCAACTTTGCCAAGGGAGGGAGTGAAGTTTATATGAACCCCTCGATTTTGACCGAGGAAGCGAGTCTACTCAGTATGTATTTCAGGCAGATCCACAGGCCAGAGTGTAACATGATCGTGACCAGTGCCGGTCCTCCCTATACACAAAGTACACAAGAGGTGTAGGGCCCCCGAACCACCAGTGGACCCTCTTGCTCTCAAACACGATTTAATGCCTAGGGCTGTGTGATTGACTGAATTTTAATTTTGAGTTTGATTTTGGCTTCCATCAATCATGAAAACCCAATGTTTGTTCCTTTCTTTTAAGCCAGTGTGCTGTCAGACTTTAACATCCAAATTAGTCAAATCATGTAAAGTAATTGTAAAATACAGTCTCCTGTTGGACTCACTCATAAAAAATAAAATAAAAAGTTAAAGAGTTAAAAGCACATAGAGCTCCGAGGATGTATGCTTAAATACACACAAAAATATGGCAAACTGTCTGTCTTGGGGAGTTTTAACTTGAATTATTATTATGTTATTAAATAAGTTAATAAATGATGTTATTAAGTGAACATAAACAGTTGGAATGTAATCGAATGCTTGGCAGTATATTAATATGTCTGTGCATTCTTAACAAGTATACTTTTGAAGTAACAGCAACCTAATAAACCTGTTGCTCACTTTTCATTTAATGTTAATCAAACAACAACAACAACAAAAACGAGAGAATGATTCACTGCTCTTCACTAAAAAACTTCCGATAATTTCAGTAAATTACAATATTTAAAAGAATATATACAAAATGTAATTAAATTACAATAAATATATCAATCAAAATATATTTAATTAATATAGTGAAGACTATGCAGTTTTAGTTATATATTTTATTATTCAAATTCTCCATAGCACTCTATTATTTTAAGCAGTCCAAATGGTTTAATTTGTATATTTTTTCTATTGCGTTTGTTCCCAGAAGCGTTGCAAATATGGCCGCCAAGTGAACAGACTTTCCTTGAAAGGGACTATGCTTAGTCACACTGTCTGTTCACATCCGGGTCCCTTTCTGTGTATCCGTCATGTCCTTCCTGCACCTGTCTGCATCTAATCACGTCCCAAGTTGCGTCACCTGGTCCCTATCTCGTGTTTGTCCATAAATACCCTCCTGTGTTCCTTTGTCTTGGTCGGTTATTCTCAGTGTTAAATGGTAATTGTCGACTGTGTGGATGTTCCTCCCATGTCTCTCCCCAGTTCTGAGCATTTATGTTGTAGTTAAAGTGTTTTGGTTCTTCGTTTTGGTTAAATAAATCTATCAGCAGTGATCCTGTCTCCTCATCGCACACCAGCATATCATATAACACACACAATTCGTTTTTAAATAAATCTTGAGAGATAAACAAAATTATCTTCTGTGGCAATCAATACTACACATGCTTAACTTGTATTGAACTCTCCAAAACTGTATGTTATCCAATCAACCTTATTTAATACATAAACTCTTCAGCTAATTTAGTAGAGTTATGAGCTGAGTGTGTCCAATAAGTGAGACTTCCAAAATGTGCAGTGCAGGGGAGGATCCTAAAACAAGGCATTTCACAATGCCAATAGGCGGGTCATTTTCAAATGGAAAAGCCGCGTACTTGAAAATGTCAGTTGGCTTTTGTCTGCCTACTCTTGCTATCTTCAATGGAATGCATAGACAATAAAACAAAAGATTTAAAATGCAACCCTAACTAAGCTAAAAGTCACAACCAAAGTCAGTGGAAATTTTTCAAAAGGTCTTGCCAATGTGGTATCAGGTATGAGGTTGGTATCAGCAGGGTACATGAGCACTGATCTCACAACTCCAAAAGCATTGGCACAAATTTTCAAACAGGCACTCTCTTTATAAATCGATGCAGATTTGAAGTTTAAACATCTACACTCTTGCCTAAAAATACACTTTGTGAAACAACAATAGTAGCGAGATGTTAGTTTTCCTATACACATAAGCTCTTTTCGAGGTTAATCATATAGTGAGACAGTCTGAGGCAGCTCACATCTACACACACTCTTTGTGGTCATCTCTTCTGATAGTCACACTATTCTCTGCCAGCAGTCTTCTGCCATTCCAAAGTTTGAAGACTATTGATTAATTAGCATAAAGATATTTTACCCCTTGTGATTAACCATGTGATCCAGCATACTTACATCATTCAGTAAAACAATAATCACCTTAAAAGTACATCATGTCATTAAACCATGCAAATCAGTGTTAAAAGTAGTATTATTTCCTTCAGCAGCTACAAAGTCGCAGACAATGGGAATGAATAGAAACACTACCCAATTTCTTGCAACAGCAGCACTATCCACAAATGTAAAACTTTATTTCAATACAAATCTATTTCAATGCTATTTTAAATAAATTGTATAGGCCTAACTGTTAAACAAACTAGACGCATTTATTTTCACACTTACAACCTTCTAAAACACTTTATATATTTTATCACTTTTATATGCATACTTCTAACTCATTTATAGTCTATATAATATTTTGGGAACTAACAATCAATAACAATGTTTAATCAAATTCATATCCTAACTAATCAATTGCAAAGAATAGTGTTAAACAATATTTGCTACGAAAAATTAAGTTTATTAAAAATCTAGGTTTTTTTCCACCTACAATGGCACTACACTTTGTTACAGAATTTAACATTAGATTTATGACCGATTATTCTAATCGCTTCATTTTCTCATTAAGTCCTGTGTGTGGAGGAGCTCACCTGGACGGTCCTTCGGCGACACGTTTTTAACGATTTACATAACATTTAATCTTCACTTTCAAGATAAGGATATAAAATAAATATCAGTCTACAGTACATTACGTTCGCTCTGGTCTTTCAGGTCCAGGAAAACGCATAATATTGAGTTTTTCTGTGATACATCCACATAGGCTGATAGATCGATTGATTATGCCTAGCTCGACTGTGCTGTTGTGATTAAAGTGCCTGCCGTCCCTTGTTCCTGTAAGAGAAACCTCGCCACTTTAAGGTAATTTTGAGCATTACGCGCTTCAACATTTTGTTTTTAATGTTGGCTACGTGTAGCCGAACAGGCCAGGTGTGATGTGGCTCTGCATATTTGCAAAAGGAGTTTCGACTGTCACTGGCTGATAAATAATAATCTCGTGTTTAGCTGCATGCGCGCGTCCATTGTGTTCAATGGTCGGAACTGATGCGTGAAATTATGCGAGATGGAAAGTATGTTTTTGGTTTATCGTAAACACTCAACAATAACAACTCAAGTCGTGATTAAAATACATGATTCTGTGCATATGTTGCCAGTTATATTAAAACGGAGACTATAAAATCGAGAGAAGGGAACGAATGGTGCCGTGTCAGTGTCATAGTGAGATGACATGGTATAGTTCCCTTGAAAAGGCTGAAGTTGAATGTGTAAAACCATAATAAATAAAGCTAGATACTGGTTTCTTTCTAACAACGTCAGAAGATTTCATTTTGATTCTATACTTTTTGTTATAGCGAGGGTTGATACCCATTTTCTGATACTATATTACTAATGTACTATCTATTGTAGTAATTGCTGTTGTTTCTATTTAATTTCGATAACAATGGTTATCCGTTTTTCTTAGACATCTCTATATTTTGATTTTTGCAGCTATAAAAATGATTACTGTATATTTATTAAGTATTTTCTTCTTCTTGTCTATGACTAGATAAGTTTTAATATTATAAGGTACTGGTCTAAATGTACATTTTCTGTCTAAGTTCCAGGGAGGGATTCCAGCCATGGAGAAGAACGCTTCAGACACGGCGAAGAAGACAAGCACTGCTACCTTTTCCAAAGAGTGTCCGGAATCAGACTTGAATAAAGACTTGGATGACTCTGATTGTAAGATACATGCCTTTTTTCCCCAGATTTTTACCATATTGCTGAAAGTCAGAGCAAGTCTGCAGAAGTTGACATGTTGCAGAAAATCCTGCAGTGTATGATGATCACAGGCTGTTTCCTTTTTTTTTTGCTTCAGACTATACATCCATCTAGTCTTAGGATATCAAACATGTTTGATATTTTGAGCCGATTTTAGAACGCGTTGTTTGTCGTGGCTCTCCTAGCAATGAGGCACATGATTCTGATTTGATTGTGTGATCCACAATCATTTTGTGTATTTAAAAAAAAAATTGTATCCATGTATAAAGTCATCAAGTGTATGATGCCTTGCGTTTTAAAATCTGTTGAAAAGCCGTGTTGTGGATTCTAGCCTTTTTTTCTTTTTTAAACAGATACGTGTACGTGTTCTTTAAAGCGATAGTTCACCCAAAAATAAAATGCTGTCTGTATTTTACAATCAATGTCATATTAAACTTTTTTTTGTTGGGTGAACTATTCTTTTAAATATCACTGAAATTTTAAATCATCATTGATTTTTGTTTGTTTTTCATGTCAAAACCAGGATATGTTTTTAAAGAATTTGTTGCAGCTTTTCTCAAATTGCGGCGATACTTGCAGCGCTGGTTTTGTGTTGTTTTGGCATGACAACTCGCCGATAATCATGATGTACTCATGTCATTAGTGTTCAGTTACCTTTGTGTTATTACTGAATTATTATTATTAATTACTAAAATTTTGGTACTTGACACCCCTGCATAATGCATTTGTGACACTTTCATAGACATACTCAAAATTCTGCTTTGCTGAAAATACAGAATTGTGTTAGAAAGACACGGTAGCTTACATATTGACATTAAATCAGTATGTAATCAGTGTTACTGATTATATACTTTATAAACCATTATTATTTAATTTTATGCATTCAGTTCTGTGCATTCAGGACTGTTTTATGTTTCAAAGAAACACTAGATTCTTCAGGAAAAATGAACAAAACAAGCTGTCAAATATTAGTTCATATTCCATACAGGTGTCCTGACATTATTTCACGTTCTTCCAGTAGGCGTCCATTGCTGTGAGGTTTGTGGGACCAATTTTGAAACCAGACGAGGTCTCTCCAGTCACGCCCGGTCTCATCTCAGGCAGCTGGGAGTGGCTGTGTCCGACAGCAGTGGAGCTCCTATAGACCTTCTGCGCCAGCTGATGAAAGAAAGAGGCGGAACTTTACCCAAGCTCCCAAAAAAGACCAGCTATGTTAAAAAATACAAACCCCACTCCCACAAACTCAAAAAGGATGCTGGGCCCAAATTGAAGATTAAAATATCTAACCTTGTAAAGAAAAAATATGCTCTTTCCTCATCTTCCCCCTCTGTAGCCAAAGGATCAGCAGCATCTAGTCAGTCTTCTTCGCCCTTTGCTGTAGGGAAGCCTCCTAATGCATCTTCGAAGAAGATTTTGGTGTCCGCTCCACCTTCAGCCTCGTCTCCTCACGAGGCCGTTGAACCCAGGCTCATTGTTGGCAGCCCGTCTACCTCCCTCTCACTGGCCTCAGCCAAGCCCCTCTGGGCCCCTCAGGAAACAGATGCTCCTCTCAATTTAAGTAAGTAACGGTATTCAAAATGTTTTGTAAGTGGGATCCATTCGAAATTCAAAAAGTTAAATTGCTGAAACAATACTTGCATGCAAAAAAATTGAAATGTGTTTTGTGCTCTTTAACCAGCAAGTATGATAAATACCTCTGCGAGAGAAGACGTCCATGTGTGTGAGTTATGCGGCGCCTGGTACGAGACCCGTAAAGGTCTCTCCAGCCACGCTCGGGCCCACCTGCGGCAGTTTGGCGTGGATTTAGAGTCTAAAGGTGGTCCCATAGAGATGCTCCATAAAATTATCCAGAATGAGGAATTCCAGGAAAAGGCCAGTGCTGTGCCGATGGAAGGGTCAGACTTTGAGGATCACCCTTCACCCTCCTCCTCATCATCCATCAGCAGAAATCCCTCTCTTGCCCCTCAAGCGTTTAAAGGACTGACTTCCATTCGTCTAACACCTCCCCCAATCAAAAAACAGAGTTCTCCAGATGGCTCAGGGAACTTGCCTCTCAGCAACAAAGCAGAATTTAAATCCCCTCCTTCAGGTAAAAAGAAAAAGATGTCTTCAGACGTTTCAGGGAACGTGGCCCTCAGCAGCCAAACAGAACTGAAATCACCTCCCTCAAAGAAAAGGAAGAACATTTCTCCAAATGTTTCAGGGGTCTTGAACCTTTGTGGTAAAGGAGAATTTAAATCATCTCCCCCAACCAAAAATCAGAACTCTCTCATTGAGAAAACAGAGTTGATATCAACTCTCTTGGCGAAGAAGCAGAAAAGTTTTCCAGATGTTTTGACAAGCAAAAAAGCGGAATTTAAATCACCCTCTCGAGGTAAGAATGTAGTAGTTTATTTTATGAATTTTTTTCAAGTCAAGTTTATTTATGTAGCGCTTTGTGTTCTACAGATTGTTTAAAAGCAGTTTTATAGTGAGGACAGAAAAATAATTAAATTATGTAAACTGCTCGTTTGTCTTTACAGCAGCTCTAAAAGTCATTATTTCGCTGCAGTCAGTTTAGTTTTGTTGTACAGATCATTAATTATTAAATTAGTTCATTTCATCTGTAAAGCATTTCTGCAGAAAAGGTGATTTCCAGTTCAGTTCAGTTCTCATCCAGTAGTGTCAGTGCAGTCAAATCAATAATGTTATTGAATTTGATTTATTTATTCTTGAGGGATGTTTGAAAAGCTTGACTAGGTGTGGATGATCTGTAACAAGACATGATCATGGAAAACAATCTATCAAAGATTCAGGATTTTTAAAAGTCTGTCACCATGCCTGGAAAACGAAGTCATGGAAGTCATGGAAACTTTGTAAATTCCTTCATGGGGGCCATTAAGGCATGATTTTACATCCAGTAACCAACAAACTCTGCCTTTAACTCTCAAATATGCTGATACAGTTCTGCTACTGCTAATATTCTTTCCTCTGTTCATTTATGAGATGCCCTCTTTCTTCTACTCAAGGTGAGTCGTCCAAAGGTGTCAAATGTGAATTCTGTCACGAGAAGTTTAAGAAGAGTCAGAGCTTGGCCAGTCACGCCCGCTATCACCTGCGCCAGCTGGGCATCACCGAGTGGTCTGTAAACGGCTCTCCCATGGCCACTCTGCGAGAGGTGATGGCCCAACGTGGTAGTTCTGCAGGATCTCTCACGTCCCTTGGGCCGCCCTCGCTGACCCCACAAGTATCTCCTTCTATACCCTCTCTCCTCTCATCCCCCAAACCCATTACAGAGTCTTCATCTCCTGTTCCTCGCAAAGTTCCGAAGGCCAAGAAAGGCTCCAGGACTGTGATCCCAAAACCAAAGGACGAACCTGTGGAAGTTGATATATCTATTATAGAGTCTCCAAAGCCTCACAGCGCACCCACCACCCCTTTCACACCTCCATCTGATTCCAACACCATTAAATCACCCGTGATCGGTGCGTGTGTTCTGTTACTTCCTTTATTGTATTCGTTCTATACACTTCAATTCCTTTTAACCTCAAATGTTAAACTTTGAAATGATTTTAATTCAGCTAAGAAATATCATGCCCTGATTAATCAGTCTTCTGACTTTACGTGAAATGAACTCTCAAGTCAGATTTCACCAAACTTGTGTTCTGTATTTGCATGAGTATAAATGGAAGTCAATGGAACGCACATTTTAGGTTAATTGAAGATTAAAAGCATACATTTAAGAAATTAATAGATAAGGACATAATTGTACAATTTGCATTTGCTATGAACACTTGAAATCTCATGTTTTGTGAATCCCTTATTTTGATCTGCATTCCTCAGCGCCCAAGTCTGAAGATCTGGAACCCAAAGGGTTTGTATGCTGTGACTACTGTGGCGAGATGTTTGATACTCGTAAAGCTCTGTCATGTCATGCACGGGGGCACTTACGACAGCTGGGTGCAAGGTGGTCCCAGAAAGTCCCTCCCATAAAGGCCCTGTATGAGCTCATGAAGAGGAAGGATGATGAAGGGGCTTCCCAAATCAAACCGGAACCTGCGTCAGGGGCAGCAGTGCAGTGGAAAAAAGCATTATCCTCAACTCCCATGTTTACTCTATCACATGTGGAAAAAGAGAGACTTGCCTCAGACGACACAACTACAGGTATGATGAAACCAGATTTATTTGCCTCTTAGTGTATATATAGCCTCCCAAAAAATGGAACATGCTCTCTGCAACATGTAAGCCTATTCATTGGGTGTGTTCAAAGTGGGATTCTTCTATTTGTAATGAATATTATTTGAACATTTAAATATGTCTATATGAGGGGAATCTCCAGATGAGCGAAAATATCAACTTGCAGTGCCTTATTATTTGATCAGGCTGTGAAAACGAGGTTAAAGTTACCGGTAGATAAAAATGCAATTATACAATTATATTAAATTCCTAGGTGATAATTGGATGTCACTTACTGAAACATGCTACAATGTCTTTCTAAGGGTTGCTGCATTTATTGATGAAAAAATTGTGTTGTTCAAAATATTTTGACATTTACATTTTTGATGATCTTTTGCTATTTAGTAGTACTGGCCGTTATGGTGCGTCATTTACACAACACCATTTTCAACAAAAAAACTGAAAACTTTTTATGCGTTTTGGTCAATCATTTACACGACACTGGTGTTTTGGGGTTCTGAATATGCAAACTTAAAACTGATAATGGTTTCAAAGTGCACATGTTTTTAAACGATACCGTTATTGTCTCTGTGTAAACTACAAAACATGAACATGTGAAAACGAGTATTACATGTTAAGTCATAGTGTTTCTTTACAAAGTGACAGAACCAACTACTGGCCTGGCATATATATATATATATATTACACACACAGTGCCCTCCACAATTATTGGCACCCCTGATGTTTGTACAACCCCCTTTTGCCAACAAGACAGCACTTTAGAGAGAGGGATCTTTCGCCATTCTTTGCACAATCTTTCTAGATTATCCATTGTCCCGGTCCTCTCTTATGCTCTCTCTTCTTTAGCTCGCCCCACACGTTTTCGATTGGGTTGAGGTCTGGGGACTGAGATGGCCATGGGAGGACCTTGAGTTTGTGACTGCTGAACCATTTTTGTGTTGATTTTGACACGTTTTGGATCATTATCCTGCTGAAAGACTCAATGACGACCCATCTTCAGCTTTCTGGCAGAGGCCATCAGGTTTTTATTTAAAATGTCCTGGTAGTTCAAAGCGTTCATAATGTCATGCACCCTCACAACGTTCCCAGGGCCTTTGGAAGAGAATCAGGCCCACAGCATCACAGATCCTCCACCATACTTCACGGTGGGCATGAGGTACTCATCTCTTGTTTTACGCCAGACCCACTTAGAGTGTTTGTTGCCAAAAAGCTCAATCTTAGTCCCATATGACCAAAGCACACAATCCCAGTTAAAGGATTTTTCCTTGCATATCTCCCAAACAGCTTGTTGGCATGTAAAGAGTGTCTGATGGTTGTTTTGGAGACCTTGTGACCACAAGATGCCAC
This sequence comes from Rhodeus uyekii, assembly GCA_037043235.1. NCBI lineage: Eukaryota > Metazoa > Chordata > Actinopteri > Cypriniformes > Acheilognathidae > Rhodeus > Rhodeus uyekii. The sequence goes on along the minus strand of JAWRVZ010000032.1, from coordinate 2,508,394 downwards.
TCTTTGATGCAATTCTCAGTGAGTTTAGGAAATTGTTTTACTTCTCTTACCATCCTCCTCACTGAGGGTTGTGGCAAGATAAACTTGGGACCTCTTCCAGCCTTGTTTGTCACTGTTCCAGTTGTTTTCAACTTCTTAATGATTCCTCTGACTGTAGATACAGGCAAATTAAGGTGAGTGGCTATTTTCTTGTAGCTATTTCCTGACTTATGAAGTTCGACACATCTGCCTTACTTGAATGGTGTGTTCTTTTGTCTTTGCCATGTTGACAAATGGGTAAGAGAATTAGGCTTCTGTGTCATGTCATATTTATACCCCAGGGAAACAGGAAGTCATGAATTACTAATTAAAGTTCCTAGATACCCTGACCAACTGTACCAACTACAGAAAAAAAAAAAAAAAAAAAAAAATATATATATATATATAAATCAATTACATTGCCAATAGTCGTGGGACACATGATTTCAAGGTTTTGTTTCCCTAAATGTGTATATTTTTTATTTATTTTTTACCACAAAAATAATGTATTTAAATGAAAGGTTATATATATAAACTTATCAATGCTGATTCTATCCAGACATTGTTGATACAGTATGTCTACTTTATCTTTGATGTTCTCCACTCTCTTCCCTTTCTGCTGTAGGCTGTGATGCCACCTGTGAACTGTGTGGCTTTGATTTTGAGAATCGAAAGGCTCTGGCCAGCCACGCAAGAGCCCACTTGAGGCAGCAGGGAGTGGACTGGAAAGTCATCGGCTCTCCTATTGAGACTCTGAAGGCCTGGATGAAGAGTGAGCCGGAGAAGGTAGCAGAGCTCCACAAAAGCTACATGAGGGGGGACTTGCCTTTTGTCAAGAAGGTGAGTCCAGGTTGAAAATATCTTAATGATTTATTATAAATCTAGTTAAACCTAGTTATAATATATACAGTAATACCTCGGTTTACGAGTTTGATTTGGCGCCGCATATATGGCTGCCTCGGTGTTTGAGGTTTTTCTTTCAGTGATTGTTTGTTTGTTCATGTTGTGTTGTATAGGTGCACTGGAAGCTCAAGCATCAAGTCAAATTCCTTGTGTGTGCAATGCACTCACTTGGCAATAAAGCTCTTTCTGATTCTGATTCGTTCCAAGAGCTCATAACTCAAAATTCTCGTAAACCAAAACAATTTTCCCCATAAGAATGCAATAAAAATCACTCGATTCGTTCCACACGACCATAAATGCCCATTTTATGTTTTTGGTTTTACCCTATTAATTACAGTTAAAATTATAACCATTAAGGTCTCATATAAATACTAATTAATAATTGACAATTAAACAAAAAAAAATACTTGACAATTTACTGTAACGCTCACTTCAGCATTGAGTAGCATCGCTGCTGGCGTGAAAGGAGACGAGAGGAGGGTTTTACTGCTTACAGGGAGAATTTCATCCCTTCTTTCTTACTCATCTTGAGGTCATTGTCTATATGCTGTACTGTACGTATATATTTCACTACGTGAACAATAGCGATCACAATTAATGTTAACAACACGAGGTAAAACTGCTGTAAATCACTTATAAAAGTATCACTGTGGTGAATGATGCAACCAAACCGAGCAACACTGAGAGAATGAACGAGTGAAGGGGAGATGGGCTTTGTGAGAGGCTGTCGTTAGGATATTTCCAGTAAAAATGCACGCGAAGATGCTGAGCGTTAGGACTTTTCCACACAAAAACGCGTGTGGGGGAGGGAAAAATTTTCCCGCACTCCGATACAGTGCTCGTACACCGATTTGCTCGTATACAAAGTCACTCATAAACCGAAGTATTACTGTATTCCCAAAAAGCAATATTCATTTCTTTTAAATTAATGGAAAAATTTAAAAATTGTTTAATGGAAAATAAGACGTACATACAGATTTGTTTGTCTTTTGCAGAATTGGCATGCACACAAAGTTGTCAGCGACTTGGGCTATCATATTCACAAAATGTCTCTGTCTCCCTCTGATGTAGAGCTTCAAAAGATCCTCCGCTCCATATTCTTCTCTAGACTCGGAGTCCGTTCGTCTTGGTTCTCACAAAGGTTCATCAGCAGCTCGACACTCTGCTGGTCAGCTGCAGTTATACCAGCTTTCCAAAGCAACATTGGGAACAGCTAGAGAGGGCAAAGCAGGAATGAGCCACTCCTCCTCCTCACAAAAGAAACGGCCTTCATCAGATGAACTATCCTCAGACAGCCTGATACAAACTCCCACGGCGCGCAGGGAGCTGAACATTCGTTCTCCTCGAGGTAGGGGAAATCTGTTTTTTGCTAAGGCTCCAAATTACGTATTGAGTTTTAACCAATAAAGGAAATTATAATGCATTATGAGAATTACTGTGCTTTTCTTAGGTTGTGAACGGCGTCCTCAAAAGCATTTATCCCACTCTGAGAGTGGATCCAGGGATACAGAACGTTCAAAGCCATCTCGGGCTGGAAACATCCCATCCTTGGTGCCTAGACCACCAGAGACCAGCCTAGTAAAACTGGTAGGGAAGATATACTCCCTCAAGTGCAGGTGAGTTGAAGCCACAAATCAGTTTGAGTGGTTCATCATGACCTCATCCAATTCTCATGCTCTTTCCTTCCACTTTCTACACCACTGTGTTATATTAAAGTGATCCTATTATGCTGTTTCTAAAATTATACAGAAGTCTCTTAAAATAGGTTTACATGCATCCAAAGTCAAAAAACATGTTCATTTTCTCAATATACGCTCACCTTAAGGATTATTAGGAACACCATACTAATACTGTGTTTGACCCCCTTTCGTATTGATTCAACAAGGTGCTGAAAGCATTCTTTAGAAATGTTGGCCCATATTGATAGGAGCATCTTGCAGTTGATGGAGATTTGTGGGATGCACATCCAGGGCACGAAGCTCCCGTTCGACCACATCCCAAAGATGCTCTATTGGGTTGAGATCTGGTGACTGTGGGGCCATTTTAGTACAGTGAACTCATTGTCATGTTCAAGAAACCAATCTGAAATGATTCGAGCTTTGTGACATGGTGCATTATCCTGCTGGAAGCAGCATCAGAGGATGGGTACATGGTGGTCATGAAGGGATGGACATGGTCAGAAACAATGCTCAGGTAGGCCGTGGCATTTAAACGATGCCCAATTGGCACTAAGGGACCTAAAGTGTGCCAAGAAAACATCCCCACACCATTACACCACCACCACCAGCCTGCACAGTGGTAACAAGGCATGACGGATTCATGTTCTCATTCTGTTTACGCCAAATTCTGACTCTACCATCTGAATGTCTCAACAGAAATCGAGACTCATCAGACCAGGCAATATTTTTCCAGTCTTCAATTGTCCAATTTTGGTGAGCTCGTGCAAATTGTAGCCTCTTTTTCCTATTTGTAGTGGAGATGAGTGGTACCCGGTGGGGTTGTCTGCTGTTGTAGCCCATCCGCCTCAAGGTTGAATGTGTTGTGGCTTCACAAATGCTTTGCTGCATACCTCGGTTGGAACGAGTGGTTATTTCAGTCAAAGTTGCTCTTCTATCAGCTTGAATCAGTCGGCCCATTCTCCTTTGACCTCTAGCATCAACAAGGGATTTTCTCTCACAGGACTGCCACATACTGGATGTTTTTCCCTTTTCACACTATTCTTTGTAAACCCTAGAAATGATTGTGTGAAAATCCCAGTTACTGAGCAGATTGTGAACTACTCCGGGCCGTCTGGCACCAACAACCATGCCACTCAAAATTGCTTAAATCCCCTTTCTTTCCCATTCTGACATTCAGTTTGGAGTTCAGGAGATTGTCTTGACCAGGACCAACCCCTAAATGCATTGAAGCAACTGCCATGTGATTGGTTGATTTAGAAAATTGCATTGACAAATTGAACAGGTGTTCCTAATTATCCTTTAGGTGAGTGTACGTTGAAGCATTGTCATATCTTTTTCCGCAATTATTGAAACTTTAAAAAGTAATCTTTTAAGAAGTTTACAGTAGTGCTGGTACTTATTGCACAGTATGTCCTCCACAATAGTTCTCCTTGTAATTAAATGTTGATTTTAGTAAAATGCCAATAAATGCGCTATTAGAACAATAAGTTCTCCTCTATAAATTGTGATGTAGGTTCTGTGAGGAGGTTTTCCAAGGGCCGCTGTCCATACAGGTGGATTGGGTCATGCACCTACAGCAGCACATCCTGAAGCTTAAGAAGGATTCAGACTCGACCTCATCACCTCAGCCTCCTCTCAGTCATACTGAAGCGCCACTGCTTATCGGCCCTCAGGCTGTCTAGAGGCTCTTGATTTTCATTCACTACACTGTCTCTTTATTACAAATCTTGTTACCTGGACGTGAACTGTGACTTTTAGATGATTGTTTTTGCAGGACACTACTGAAAAAGATTACAACCACGCCGTTTCTTACATTTCCAGTGTTTCCGGGTGGGATGTTATTGTACTTTTTATTGCATTTCACTGTTTTTATTGTATTTTGATAATGCTACCACATTTGAGCTGTTTTCTTGATTAACCAGATTTCAAACCAGTTTTATACTGTAAAGTTTCCAGTAGGTCTTAATCCATTACATTTTTTTGGTCATTGAAAGGAAGTTATTGTTCTTACCTTTTAATATAGAATACAGCTTCTCACGTGTGAACAATCAGATTTTCCTGTGCCAAGAAATGTAATAAAAGGAATTTTTGCAAAATTTTATTTGTGTTCAAATTCAGCTCCTCCCAAACAGAAAAAAACAATGTGTCTTTGTTAAAATGTTTTTACTAATGCATTTTTGATTAACTGTTTTTTTTAATGATCTAGCGCTCTAATTTGTCTACAGTGTGATTCTATTACATGTACTTGTGTATTTGTGTTTATAAAGCTCTGTGCCAGTGTCTGGTTGGAGTAAAGAATGTTTTATAATTAACTGCAGCTATCAGATACCTTTTCAGAATGTATGTGGGAATTGCACATTTCAATATACATTATTTCACTTGAAAATTTAAGAAAAAAAAAACTGTTAATGACAATCTGTAGTCCTTGCAAAATAATTTGGTAAATACAGTATTGAAGCTTTTTGTACCTGTGTTTAAATAATAAACAATTAATACAGATGTACTTTGAATTGATTTACAGCTTTGTGGGTCATTTGTATGCAGTACATTTTTATGTTCTCATCCTAAGTAATACCGTTTTACTGTGTCTGAGACATACGGTAAGTGATATTCCTCGAGCTACCCTTCCTTTTCCCTTTTCCATGGGTGTTTTTCACTCACGAGGTCTGCTAATGCTTTATTCCTATGTAAATGAAACCCTCCTGTTACAAGAGTATCCTCTGCTTCCTGCAGTTAGGAGGTTGTGGAAACCAGCAGTGCTGAGGGATTTTAATTACAGGACCAATGCCTTTATGAAGGGTCTTTTCACAGAGGAAAAGAGGAAAGTGAAATCGAGCACTGGGCTCTTCTCTTAGGACAAACTGAATTATTATATGCTGTACGCATTGCCGGCAGCAATGTCACCCTGTAGGCCAAGACTGGTTGCCCACTGAAGCTAAGCAGGGCTGAGGCTGGTTATCCCCCTGGATAGAAAACCCCTGGGAATGAATAGTTTGCTGCTGGAAGAGGTGTTAGTGAGGCCAGCAGGGGGCGCTCACCCTATGGTCTGTGTGGGTCCTAAAGCCCCAGTATAGTGACGTGGAAACTGTACTGCGAGACCATAGGCGGAGTTTCACTTTTGTGCTTGGGGGGGCACCAGACCACGAGCTCAGTTTTTTTTATATCATATATATATATATATATATATATATATCATTCATTTTACATATAAAATACATTTACAATGAACAATGACTTTATACCAGTGCTTCTCAATTATTTTCTGTCACGCCCCCCTAGGAAGAGGTAAACATTTCTCGGCAAAAAGAAAGTATTCTCGGTCTTTTTTTTTTTGGCTCAGTGCCAGATATTGCGTGAAAACACGTGTGAATTTAGTGGTTGATCACGTGACACATGAACACCGGCGTGATCGTAGGTCACGTCAAAGGATGAGGGGATGATTATCTGAACTTCTGCTCTTGTTCAGTGCAAGAAAACCTACTCCCTGGCAAAAAAAAAGCATGTACCTCAGGGTAACGTGCGCACCACTATTTGAGAACCACTGCTTTATACAAAGAATAGCGAATAGAACAGACTCTTTGTAGTTGCTGTTTTGTTTTGCATCGGCAGTGAAAGGGTTAACACGGGGAGTTCAGAAGTGCGGCAAAAAGTGTGTTAGACGGGTGCGCTTGTTACAGTGTGTTGTTCTTCGTTCCGATTAAAGTTAATAAACAGAGCCTCCCTTGACCTGTCATAGAACTACTTCAGACATTACAATATCTTACCTAATGCAGAAGAAGCCGCCTCTTTTTCCGAGATGCGTAGATGTCCACTGTCTTCTCTTCTATTAGATTTGACACTTTTAGTAGTGGATTTATTGAAAAAACGACGAATGTCCATTTTGTTTATTCAACGCGTAAAACAGAACGAGAAGAGCGTCCACTCACGTACCGCGATACTTTGAGATTCGCAAATCGCGGGAGAATGTAATAAATCTACAGTAATAAAAAATTAATTAGCCATATCTTACTCATTCTATACACAGAACTAATAAGATAAAACAAATAAAACGAGAAAATATGAATTCTGTAATAACAAAAAAAACATATTCAAAGCACAAGGCAGGCATTAATTGGCTCTGGTCCAGCCCCCCCCAAACTCCGCCTATGTGCGAGACGTTAAACCGAGGTCCTGACTCTCTGTGGTCATTAAAAATCCCAGAATGTCCTTTGTAAAAAGTAGGGGTTTAACCCCAACATCCTGGCAAAATTTTGTCCATCATGGCTTCCTAATCATCCCCATACCCTGATTGGCTTCATCACTTTGTCTCCTCTCCCGGTTGAGGTGATTCCCTCTTCCATGTATAGCGCTTTGAGTGTCTATGATAAAGCACTATTTAAATGTCATTATTTACCGTGGAATCCACTTATCTCGAGCTCAGTTAACACGGCAACCCTGTTATGTTGACGTTTTTGAAGTGGAACCGCCAAACTCCCAATTTTTCCTAGCATTTTCTTATGGGTTATGTCGATTCTTTTATGTCGCTGAACCCTGATATCTCGAGCACAAAAGAGGGAGAAAGTCACCACTTAACATCAGTTATCTCGATCCCCGAAAACACTCTCCTCCCCGTGCGCACACGCTCTCGCCAGAACAGTGCGCACAGAAATACATACGCCGTCTTAAAGGTATATTCCCAACATAAACAAAGTAGCTGTTACAATATCTGCTGTTAGTTGGTGCACACATGCCTTTTGTTGTTAGCAAACATATACAGTGCATGCACATTTTTATAGCATGCCGATCGCTTCATCAAACAAATCGCCATGTTGGCTTTTGGTTATCTTGACAGACTTTTGCATAGTGTGGAATGCGTAGCCTATATATACACTGCTCAAAAAACGAGAGAACACTTAAATCATACATTGGATCTCAATGAATGAAATACTCACTTTTACAATCTTTATTTATACATAAGGAGGAGAGGAGATACTCCTCCACTTACTGTCTCTGCCAACTCCGTCTCTTTCAGCTTTTTCTTTGGGTCTGCTGTTCTGTGACAGTTGTGCAGTGTTGGATGTCCATGAAGACGAAGGGAATACATCAAAAGTATCTACTTAATTACAAAAACTCAGTAAGCATGTACACTACAACATTACATGGATTTTGTGTTGACGACAACGGACCAAGACTGAGGGAAAACACAAGGATTATAAACACGGGATGATGAGGGAACAAGACACAGCTGACAAGACTAACAAAGTGACAGGTTTCAGCAATTTTCTTGTTGAAGAATTTCTTATTAATATTATAATCATTTTTATCATTAGGCTTATTATTATTATTATTATTATTAGAAATAACAATTATTAGCATCCAGGTAGACTACATATCGTTTTATTAATATAACCGATGCAAAAATAACAATCAGAATGGTAAAACACAAACAGACAAACATACAATCATACTGTAATATGTATAATCTCTGTAATATAACTAATAATCTCTGACAGCTAGTCTAAGATTATTTAGACTTTAGATTATTTCCTGTAGCTCAAACAGTAGACAGTGGTGCTTGCAACACCAAGGTCGTGGGTTCGATCCCCAGGGAAAGCAAGAACTCGTGTACTTTAGAATGTCAATGTGTGCCTTTAATGCAATGAAAGCGTCTGCCAAATGCATAAATGTAAATGTAAATTTATGGAGAGTAAAGAAACCTGTTGTAATTTAAGCAAAATAACATTTAAATTATCATTCTGATATCATTTTAGCTTGAACATATCATTTATGTAATACTTTTTCATTTTGCAACTTATAAAACAATAAAATATGTTAAAATTATTTTAAAACTAGTGTTGGAAATAGCCCATTTAAAATGTATTATTGAATTTGAAATAACATTTTGCTCTAAACATTGCACATTTGATATGTAAAATACAGAAATAAATTTCCATTTTGCATATTGCAGTTTTGTTTTGCATATTACGTTTTAAATTGAATATTTCTACACAGATGCTTTCATATTCTAAAATGACAAAATCAAGACTTCTATAAAGTGCCTTATGTGCCTCTAAGTTATGTTAAATCTTAATTTACAATCTGCAATTTGATTAAAATGCTCATAGGTTTAAAATTAAACATTTGAAATCTTCAGAATCTTCTTTTTCTTCTCTAGTCAAAAGTCAGAACTCTGGATAAATGTATTTCGGCAGCACTTTCAGGGGGGGGGGGGGTTGTCCTTTTTAAAGTCCATTATCATTGCAATGCAAAGTGCATGAGACCCTGTCAGAGCTGAGCCAAACATCCAGTCCAGGAGGCCAGAGAAAAGCTGTGAGATGACAATATTGAGTTACAGTAGAGCATCCAAGTCTTCTTCTCAATTGAAACGAGGCCTGTAATCTTTGATAGATGATTTATATACTTCAAGGTTTGGCAGCTGAGAACAGTTTATTTCATGACTTGTGGCTTTGCAATCAGAGCTCTCAGAGGAGCCTTTCTCAGTGCAGTTAAACGTATGCTAGAGGAATAAAAATAATCCCCATCTAAGAATAATTTAAACCCTTATTAAATGGAAATGCTTTGAATGTTAATCATCCTATATTTCATTCTGCTTTTTGGCTTGATAAAGGAATACACTGAAATGATAATGACAAGAAATTAACATATTAAGTTAACTACAATAAGAAAACAAAACAAAACAGACAAAACTGTATTTCAGTGTCTTATGATGTATTTTCCCAAATGAAAATATGGTCCAGCATTAGGAACAACATGTTTTTTGGCCATGCTGCTCTCTTTGCGTCTTTGGTTTCCTGTACTGATGACACATTGATTCTGCATTGGGAGAGGACTCATATGACACGGCTGACCCGACTACATCTATCTGAAGCAACATACAGATCATCTCAAACTACAGGATCTTTGAATGTCTTGATGAATGGCATAGCTCTGCTTAAAATGATTTATGTAAAGTACATCTTGTTTTATCACTGATGGTTTATGAATACTGTGAACATATTCAGTTGTTCTTCTCTCATTGTATCTGAAGACATCCTGTTCCTCAAGGATATTTTGAGCCTAGTGTGAGCATGTTTATTAAGAGGGTTTTTCACTGCAGGTTCAAGATTTGCATCTTGAAATCAGCTTCAGAAATTAATTTTATTATTTTTTATAAGGCTATAGTGATATACAAACTTCAGATTTATCATTTCAATCAAATAAACATATTATGTGGTTGTTATATATAGAAATGTTGCCACTTTTGAAGGCATTCCAGTTAATTGTGAACATTTCTCGTTATGCAGATCACTAGGGTGAAGTACAAAAATAATAAGGCACAGTATATGTAAGATGATAGTTGATAACACATCCCATGAGAAGACAGGATGAGTGGAAGAAAAGGAGAAATTAGGGGTGGAAGGAAGCGGAGGAAGTTAGATAACAGTGTTAATGTTGGGCTGTAGGGAAATCCACTGATTTGTTATGAAACCTTATTTACTAGACGACACTGTAAACATGTTATGTGCTATTTACTGAAAGAAATATGTTTTTTAGACTTGATTTCTGTAAGGGAATCTGCCTGAATAAATCAGGTAAAATCTACTAAATTATTTAGTCTACAATAGAATGAGCTCAATATTTTTAGTGAAATTAGCTTTTTTATTTTAAGATGACTTTTTATTTTTGACTTTGAATTATATATTGTACAATTAAAAGATTGTAAGCTGCTAGTATAGCACAAGTAGAAAAAAACAGTTCCAAACCAATATGCAAAGCATGCTGGGAAATAACAATTGGTGTCTCTAGATGAAACCGCATAATTGAGATAATTTTCTTCAGATAAATAGGTAGCCTTCTTTCCTTATCTTTCCTCCATAAGCAGGTCCTCAATTCAAGCCTCAAAACTGCTTAGGTTACCATGATTTTTTTTTTGAAAATGAATTTCTTGGCATTTTTTAAAAAGTGAAATGTACTTATTTTCTACACAACACTGAACCACAATTTTATTAATAAAATATGCACCCCGTTTTTAATGATCACCTTTTTTATGTATGTATGTATGTATGTATGTTGGTATTTTCTGTTCTCTCTCTTTTTTTTCCGCACAGGCCGGCCATGCACCATAAAAAACATTTTCATTAAATAAAATAAACGTTAACTGAAATAAAAATAAAATAATATAAACACAAAAACTAATTTTATTTCAGTTGTATATCAATGATATTAAAATAACACTGATCTAGTCACTGCAAAGGATCTGTACATTTATTAAAAGACTAAGTGTAACACAGGTCAAGGGTCAGTGAGAACACTGGGAACCGGCAACATTATTTTATTGACCAAAATAAACAAACAACCAAACAAATATAAAGTGGGTAACTCTTCACGAACGAGTGCCACATATATACATAAAATGCAACATAAAAGTCCCAGGCCTGGTCCTCTCTTGTCCTTCACTGCCGTCACCCCTCTTTTAATCCTTCCGGAGATCCTCCGTGGGACTCAAGGCACAAGTGACGTTCATTATCATTCGTTCCCACGGCTCTCGGTCCTTCCTTGCTTGCAACGCTTAAGCTGTATATATTAATTAGACCAACTCAAAATGATCTTAACGTGAAAAAGACACTGCAGTCTGCACTTCCAGTGAATTTCAATTGTTCGGATGCAGGGGAATAATGTTTATTCAGTGTGACATATGAGTTACTAAGGGTAATCAATATATTCAGGCAAGACCCCGAATAGGGCAAGAATCTGCAAAACCTCAAGAGAACTTTCGGGAGCCAAAGTATTCAGGTTAGCTAAATATTGATGCAGGAGAAAATTTGAACTAAACAAAGACAGTAAACATCAGTGTGTGAAATAAAACATTTCAAGTGAGTTATTTTTACCAGTGAGTGCACATCATCTGAAACATACATGAAACACTTTTTTTATTACTTTAATCTTTTTTTTACTCTTTAAACTTTTTTTTTTGATTGATTGATTGATAAAACTGCAACAAAAGCCATTTCATAGCTGTGTGAAACCTTAGTTTATATATATATATAAACTCTATATAAATCTCTCTCTCTCTCTCTATATATATATATATATATATATATATATAGAGAGAGAGAGAGAGAGAGAGAGAGAGAGAAATAATGTGAGGGGGAAAAAGTAACAAAAAATGATCTTGAAAAAAAGTTGTTTTGAATCTGTCCTGTTCTATTTACCGCCACACTTTCATGAAAGATGATCTGAGTTTCAAAAACGTTCTGTCACAGGGTTTAAATGAAAAGAATGTTTCAGCACATAATTCATGTGAGCACACGTAACAATATGAGGCTGCATAGTAATAATAATATCCTGGACAGCGAGTGCTTTGTTTGAATACATTTCCAGATGATTCCGTGTTTAAAGTTTGTCCTCTCTGATGGTCCAGCCACCGCATTGACTTACAGATGAGCTATTTTTAAAGCAGACAGATTCAATGACAAATCCAGGCAGAGGCTCTCAAAAATTCATGAGAGAGAAAGAGAGAGTCTGATTACTAGTAGTAGCTAAACAGTTCAAGTTAAAATCTATCATGTACCATCTGCGCATCTTCACCAGTCCAATCATCTAGTCAGAGACTTCATTTCCCAGCATCCCTCCTGTCCCTCACCTGTGTTTATACAACAATGATGTGCTAAAAATGAAAAAAAATCCCTTTGCGTTTTTAATTTACCGACAACAACATTATCAAAATGATCCCCATTCACCGAGACCCACTATTATGTCAGTCCAGATGTTTATTACCAAACACGTATTTATCTTTATCTCTCCCCAGTGTGTGAATCATTCATTGGCTGGTTCTTAAGTCTGTATTTACTTTCCATTGCACATCCATTTCAGGGGATTTATGTATTTGTAAATTGCAGGTGCATCTTGATTGGTCTTTTGGGTGTATTTCACAGCAATAAAAAACATCAAATACCTTCTTGTTTTAGTTGTGATGAACAGATGGAATCGTGAATCTCTAGACACCGTTGAAAGACAATAACAATCCAGAAACGAGGGTCTGGAGACTTTTATTGTGTTTCTCACATTGCCTAACCTTTCTCTTTCTCCAGTTGTTTTTGTTCTCACTGACTGATTCTCAGACTTCTCTTTCTGCAAATTCTGAAACTCATTCAAATGTGTTTAAAGCAATGGCCAGTAAAAGAAGGTTAGCCTCCTGCAGATGTTAAAAGTGGGTTGTCCTGGTCTGCAACAGTGTTTAGGCGGATGGTACGTGTCAGAAGAATGGCCGAACCCAGGGTTTCCCAGCAGAACGTTGCCCAGAGCATCACAATCCCTTCAGCGGCTGGTCATCATCACTTCTTCTGGTGAACGGTGAACATGTACAGGACTGATCAGAGCAGGTGACTTTCTTCCGCTGATCCAAGGTCCAGTTGTAGGCGCTTTCAATGGTGGACATGGGTCGTCATAGGCTACGCAGCTCCATATGCAGCAGAGTGTGATGCACTGTGTGTTCTGACACATTACTCTCATTACCATAACTAAAATTTGGTGTGACTTGTGCCAAAGCAGATCTTCTGTTGGCTCAGACCAGATGGGAAAGCCTTTGTTTCCCTCGTGCATTGATGAGCCTTGGGCATCCGACACCTTGTTGCTGTTTTTGTGGTTTGTCGCTCCTCTGACCTCTGTTGGTAAATTCTGACCACCGCTGACCAGGAACATCCCAGAAGTCTTGCCATTTCAAAATAATAATCTGACCTATTCGCCTTGCCACAATCGCTCAGATCTTTATTCCTACCGATTTCTCATGCGTTTAACACGTTGATTATGAGATCTAACATGTAATTTACCTGGACCTTAATGTGTGGTAATGATCAACAATATTTCTTTTTCTGGTTATAATGTTTTTGCTCATCAGTTTGTGACAATGTTATTGTCACAGTCTTGTCTCGTCGTGTCACGAATTGATAAGAGTAAGGATTTATTATAATAAAAAGGAACATAAATCAGAACTTACAAAAGAAATACCCACGAGGGGGAAAACATAACTTAACTTGAACAAACTGAAAACTAGACATAACAAAGGGAGCTCAAGAGGAACAGGGCGAACCAGGAACACATCTAACAAATGACAACGACACGACACAGGACAGCAAACACCAGGATTAAATAGGGAACACATGAGGGAAGGTAACAAGCTGAGAACAGCTGATAACATTCAAGGGAAACAAGGTAACAAGATGGGCGGGGTTACAATCACAACAAAGGGGCATTGTCAGAGCTCTGTTAAGCAACACACTAGAAACTCAACACGTCGCATCTGTCACATCCGGGTTCCTTTATGTATCTTCCAGGTCCTGTATGCTCCCGTCTGTGTCTATTCACTGCCCAAGTCTCGTCAGCTGTTCATAATCCCGTGTAAGTCAATATATACACCTCCTGTGTTCCCATGTCTTTGTCTCTTGTTGACGTTTTTACGTTGCTAATGTGATGTTCCTCGTATTGTGTGGATACCGTCTCTGTGTCTCCGAGTTTTTGCACTATTATGTGCCTTTTATGTTCTTATTCCAAGTGGTTTTGTTTTCGTTTTGAATAAAGAGAGTTTCCGTTTAGAACCGGTTTCTCCTTGTCCTTTCTCCGCATCGCACACACATCCTTGCATGACAGTTATATTGTATTAAATGTTTTATTTATTGTATTGTATTCATTTATTTGTAATTTATTTATTTTTATTTTTTTTAATTAATAAATGAATTAATTAATTGTAATTAATTAATTTTTAATAGCTATGAACATCCATGTTAAATAGACTTTTTATAAATTTATTTATAAGATGAAACATGTATTATGAAAAATATATATGAACAGCCAGATATTTGATGATTAAAACAAGCTACTTTTCATACTAAATTAGGGTTTCTAATCATGTAATATCTCAAAAATACAAACATTATTCTTAGTCCTCGTTTATCAGCCATTTGCAAGTTTTCCTGCACATTTATTGTACTTCTCAATCCTTGAGGAGACAAATACCATTTGTGTTTTAAAGAGAACAGATTGACCGTAACCGCAAACCCAACCAAGAACGCCAGTGTGTGCTTATTCTATGAAGATCTAAATGAGTTATGAGGCAATCTTTCACCATTTCACTTTTTATACAACATCCCACATTGGAGATGTACTGTATGTCCATCCATGATTAATAGCTCTGGACATGCTTTTCATTTCTCAGGAGTCTTCAAAGAGCAAAGAGCCTCCGGAAAGATCAAATCCATTGAGAAATACATTGTGTGTGCCAGAAACATTAACTAATAGTTTTTTGGTCAAAACATCAACCTTTTCCAGATGCAAAAGTGTGTAATCTCTCCGATTTTATTGGCACATGCATATGTTTTATCTGTTCTCAATATATTATCTATTGAATTCTGAAGCTGAAATGTGTTCATTTTTTATGTTAAAATATTTTCTCTTATACAACAGAATCCATACCAGAGATTTGGCCACTTGTCATTCACAAAGCTCTTCAAATGTTCCAACTCATGTGTTTTTGTTATTTTATATGTATGTGTATATATGTGTATGTGTAAATGTGTAGAAACAATATAAATATAAACAATATTTGTGCACTAGTTGTGCAAAACACAAAAACACAAACAAACAGAGGACTTGATGATAAACACACACCTTGTGTGCAAACCTTGGGAGAACTCGGAAGAGGAACATCCACACAAAACGGCGACAGGAATACATCCACAAAACGTTAACCACGGACAAAGACACAGGAATAGCCAAAGGGCTAAATACACTAGGAAATGATGATCACCTGGGGGACACTAATGAACTCAGTGACAAGACAGGTGCAGGGAGGGGACGAGAGGAAACAATGAAGACAAACAACACACCAACTGACAGTGACAACGAAGACTCGAAGGAAGTGCACAAATAACACGACAAACATGACAAACGGTAACAATGGGTATATGTGTATTTGTATATGTATATATACAGGGAGGGAATAAGGGAAAAACATCCAGTATGCAGCAGTCCTTAGGGCGAAAATGCCTTGTTGATGCTAGAGGTCAGAGGAGAATGAGCCGACTGATTCAAGCTGAGAGAAGAGCAACTTTGACTGAAATAACCATTTGTTACAACCGATGTATGCAGCAAAGCATTTTTGAAGTCACAACACGCACAACGTTGAGGCGGATGGGCTACAACAGCAGAAGACAAATAGGAAAAAGAGGCTACAATTTGCACGAGCTCACCAAAATTGGACAGTTGAAGACTGGAAAAATATTGCCTGGTCTGATGAGTCTCGATTTCTGTTGAGACATTCAGATGGTAGAGTCAGAATTTGGCGTAAACAGAATGAGAACATGGATCCGTCATGCCTTGTTAACACTGTGCAGGCTGGTGGTGGTGGTGTAATGGTGTGGGGGATGTTTTCTTGGCACACTTTAGGCCCCTTAGTGCCGATTGTTTAAATGCCACGGCCTACCTGAGCATTGTTTCTGACCATGTCCATCCCTTCATGACCACCATGCACCCATCCTCTGATGCTACTTCCAGCAGGATAATGCACCATGTCACAAAGCTCAAATCATTTCAAATTGGTTTCTTGAACATGACAATGAGTTCACTGTACTAAAATGGCCCCACAGTCATCAGATCTCAACCCATTAGAGCATCTTTGGCATGTGGTGGAACGGGAGCTTCATGTCCTGGATGTGCATCCCACAAATCTCCATCAACTGCAAGATGCTCCTATCAATATGGGCCAACATTTGTAAAGAATGCTTTCAGCACCTTGTTGAATCAATGCCACGTAGAATTAAGGCAGTTCTGAAGGCAAAAGGGGGTCAAACACAGTATTAGTATGTTGTTCCTAATAATCCTTTAGGTGAGTGTAAATGTTACCATTGGATTAGTTTCTTTCTATTTATGGATAACTGTCTGCATTGTGGTCATTCTGTTTCCCCATGTGCTCCTTTGTTTCTACTGTAGGGTTACGATTACATTAGTCCTATTCAGGTGTGTTTGGTGTGTATTTAAGCCGTGTTTAGTCCTGACTAGTTGTCTGTTGATGTTGCATGTACTACACTTGCTTGCAATTTTGATCCACAATAAAGAACACTTCACCTAGATCCTGCCTTGCCTCGCATTGACTTCAACTGAGAGGGTTGTACATTACATATACATACAGTGGGTACGGAAAGTATTCAGACCCCCTTACATTTTTCACTATTTGTTATAATACAGCCATTTGCTAAAATCATTTAAGTTCAATTTTTCCTCATTAATGTACACACAGCACCCCATATTGACAGAAAAACACAGAATTGTTGACATTTTTCCAGATTTATTCAAAAAGAAAAACTGAAATATCATATACTTCACATGATTATCGTACTCTGTCTTTGCAGAATATGAACCCCCATTCTTATAATTATTAATTTTATAACCTTTCTTTATTTTAAATTTGTTGTCCCGAACCTTTCATTTCATTTCAGATATGAATCCATGAGAATGTTACAGTTAAGAGGTTGTGTGGGATGCAGAGTGTATTAAAATTTCATTTTACATTGATTCCTTTTTCAGAAACGAAGGTTTTGTGAGCAGTTCTCACAAAATATTTCAATCTTCTGGATTGAGTCTTCTTGTCATTTTCAGGTCCAGACTGTTGAGAGTGCAGTTCAAAGGAAAACGTACGTGTTAAACTTGGCAGAATGAGATATAGAGGAATTAAGCGGCAGCTGCTTTTATGGATATGTAATATGGACCCTGCTTTTGAAAAAGAAGATTAAAGCAGGAATTCATTGTCAAGCAGGAAGAAAAACAACCCAAGCCATGGCAGCAGCCTGTGGACACTATACCTCACAGCTTGAATTCTCACATAGAAAGTCAATTAAAGGTTTATTATTGCATAAGCAGTAAAAGACTGAGGCTTCGCTAAACAAATACAGCTCTTGAAAACACTAGAAGAGAATCATTAAAAGGAATAATTAGGGTTCAGAGCAAGTTCAAGAATAAATTATTTTATACTAATCTATCCTTGTCTTTAAAAAAACATTTACAATGGAACTGAATGAGGCCAATCAGTAAAAAAACTCTGGATTTATGCTTTTTGTATGAGAAAATCACTTCATAACATTTTCTGTGTGAATTTATAGCCATTTTTATAACTTAAACATGACAGTGTAAATAGGAGGACATTAACTATTTTTATATATTTTATATTGATATAATATATATTATTATTGACTATTTTCAATTTTTTTCTTACAGTGTATATGCATTAAATAAGTGATATATATTGTAATTTTAATATATAAGTGTATATGTATAAAATTTGGCCACATGCACTTCCATTGCCTCACCTCATCCTTTTTTTTTCTTTTTATTTTGAGGAGGAGGAGGAGGAGTTTCCTTCAAAATCTTTCTTTTAGCTGTGTTTTAGATAATGGATTACATGCAGTTAGACTTTTCATGTGTGTCTAAAGTTCATCATGGAAAATACATATCCATTCCCATATCCTGAGAGCTGACTATGGTAACACAATAGATCTTCTAATGGCTATTAAGGGAGAATATTTCCCAAATTACTAAAATCAGTTAATTCAGAGTCTGGATTGTTTACAGCTGTAATTTGATATGCCAGCCTCAACCGCTGTGGACAAACAATGATCAAATAAGCAGGAAATCTTCTAAATATGTATTCCTCATTTAACAATTAAAAAATGGAGTGAAATTCAGCATCTTAACTTCAGTGGGTCATTAAATCATAGCATTTTTGTGTAATGCGATTAAAGTTAATTTGAGAATAAACAATAACGTAGACCCTCTGCTTTAGAAAGGGGTCAGAACAATTATAGTTATGTTTATTTATGTGATACCACAGGGGGCTGAGATTTGAAATTCCTTTCCAAGGAATGACCATTGATAAACACACGTCCACAAACATGTTTTCTGCTCTCAGACAGCTGGAAAGGTCTCATATTTGATCTGTGTTTCAGGCATTTTCAGACGTGGATATTTTATTGCACTTTGAAAACATTGCAATCAAAGCATGAATTTCACAAATTACATTTAAAAACAAGCTGTTTCATCAAGATGGTTGAGGTTACATCATCATGAGGTTACATCATCACATGTGAGCCATTCATTCATTCATTCAAACAACTGATTCGGTCAGGAATGAAACAACCCGGTATCGTGAGAAAGCGTAACTATTTACAAGACGGCAATTTCATATGAGTCCGTACAAGGGGATTTGTGCGAAAACAGGATTGTTTTTAAAAGGAAAAAAAACCTAAGGATAAAGGTCCACCTGATCATCAGTGTGGTGGATCATACAAATGTTTGAAAATTGGACAAATTATAAAATGCAACATGTTGCTGTCTGTTAAGGCCTTGTGGGGAATTATTTTCATTGACAGAGCAAATTCAGACAAAATAAATGGCAATATTGTGCCTAAAATGTAAGTTACATTAACTTCTTAATTGCTGAAATGTGTTTAAAAGTAAAACAACACAAACTATTCAACCCTAAATGACCCTAACACACTCATGATCGTGTGATATTCTTTAGTAAAGCTGAAGTTTTTTCATAAGAAGGTTATTTAGTATCACGTTTAAGCTGGTTCCAGGTTTTTTTTTTTTTGACAGTACTTAACTTTAAAAGCCAACATTTTTTGGAATTATCTGTTGTTACAAGCCAAATAATTGTTCCTTTTCCTTGCTTTCAATATACATGCAGTGGCTTTTTATCCACCAGGGGAAATCCAATATTTAGCCATGATCATAACCACCAGCACAGGAAGTGGTTTTCTCTGAAATCAGAGGTCAAGAGTTTGACCACGTATGCTATAAAACAGGCTAGTTCTGTGGCCTTGCAAGGCTGTTGTCTTTTGCATAGTAGGTACAGATTTTGTGTGTGTGTGCATGTATGTGTGCGTGTGTGAGTGTGAGTGCGTGCGTGTGTGTGCGTGTGTGTGTGTGGTGCTCACTGGCATAAAAAATGACTTGACAAAATGACAAAGCATTTATAAACCATCATTAATTAATTACACAGCTTTAGAGAGAGTCCATTTGTGTCAAGCCTATATGCCAACCCAAGTTCATTTTATGAAGTATACTTAAGTAAAGTTCAAGTATACTTCATGTAGTAAATATAGTAATATCAGTGTACTAGTAAACTTGTAAGTGTACCATTTCAGTGTTACTAAATTGGCCCACATTGTAGTGCACAAAAGCATACATTTAAGTGTACTATAAGCGTAACAGTGGTAAACTTTAAGTGCACTACCAGTTCACAGCAACGTTTCTGTTTTGTACTACAAGTCATTCTAGTAGTTTACTATTTTAATACTTAATTTTTGTGTACAAGTTTTTAGTTTATGAAATTACACTTGGAAGCATACTCTCAGTAACATTATAATAAAATATATTGAAAAAATACACTTACATACTGCTAAAATATACCTGTAAGTTTTCTTTAAGTGAACATCACATCATACTTACAGTTTACTATTCATGTATTATTTTTGCACTTTAAGCACTACCATGTTCCTATTTGGGTATTAATTCTTCATACTTGAAATATACCTTTTAGTGTTTCCATTTTAAAAACATTTTAGTCTAGCTTCATGCATCCTTCTTATCAATACTTGAATTTGGGTAAGCTTCTTTCTTTTCTTTTTATTAAAGCAACATTTTAATCCAAAAGCTAGAGAAAAACACATTTTTGTCAAAGACTACATTTCCATACACACATAATCCATCAACACCCCTAAACCTTCACACTCGTTTCTTCTTCATGTGTTTGATATTTCATTCGGTAACATTTGGCAGTTTTGATTTAAATGCCGTTTAATGGTTGATGATCACGTTTTTGCATTTGCAAAATCTTCTATCACTTGTTTTTGCTTCTTCTTCACCTGTTTTGATCAGGAGATTCTGTACTATTTCAGGAGATGAGTAAAAGCGTCATAAAACAGTGAAAACATGGACAGACAGATAATTCAGTCAGTGACGGGAAAGAGTAAAGTAGATTTGTAGTAAATTCCTATGTGCACTACCAGTAGTCTAGAATACACACACACACACACACACACACACACACACACACACACACACACACACACACACACACACACACACACACACACACACAAAAATAAATCACATAGTTGGAATTAGGAACATATCTGTTTTCTTTAAAAATGTTTATAAGACTGTGGAAAAAGTACTTAATAGACAACTCAATCAAAAGATTAAACACAGCTATATGCCAAGTATATACTTAGAATACTTAATTATACTTTTAAGTAGATCTTGATCAAAAGACATTTACATGCATAGTCAAAATGTACTTAGAGCTTTCTGTCAGTATAAGTTTAAGTATATTTCTGAGAAGTACATTAACAGTAGACTGAAAGTATACTTTCTCATTTTCAGTTTAAAAGAAGCATACTAATAGCACACTTGAATAAACGTCTTTTTCGTAAGTGTATACAGTGTCCATTCTATAATCAAAGCAGAAACACTCTTGGATCGTGCTCATTTGTTTGATTCATGCTGACTCTGTGGATGTTCCCCAGTATATTCATTTTCTTACACATTTCCCCCAATGCAGTTATGCTCCTCTTGCCACCCACTAACCATTCGTTCAAATTTCAGCCCATGACAGTCTTACAAATTACAGCAAAACTAATGGACTGGGAGTTATTATTGCCAGTGTGTAATGGACTGAGAGTTATTATCGCCAGTTATTTATCTCATACTGTAAAAACATTTTACTCTTACACCATCATCGTTGCTCAGCTAACATTTTATCACTACAATTAATCACTTTTTTCCACGTTTAGAAAATATTCAGTTCATAAGACAGTAGTAAGTGTGCTTTTCCATAATAATACTGTATACTTTTTTAATCAAATAGGTTTCTTGTAAGAGCCATTTTGAAGTACTCACAAGCAGATAAAACACATGAACATGTTGTGAGAAACGTTAATTGACTGATTTGAATCTATATATGAATCTATTGGCAAGCTGTTTAGCTAATAATTTAATTATGACGAGATCCATATCTATTATTTGGTTTAGGTACCCTAGGAATTTTCAGTCTATCTTACACTGCTTTGTTCACTGTGTTTTCTGTAAGCAAATGTTTAAAAGTGGGCTGAAAGCCTAATTTGATTTTAATGGATTTGCTATTGATAAGATAAAGTCTTGGGTTGTCTCATATGGCCTTAAGCAAGACCTTCAAATCCAGGTTTCTGTCCTAATGACCCCCAGAGCCCTGAGGCTGATGAATACGTGAGATACAGAGGAAACCATGCAGACCAAAATGTCATTTTGACTTCTGACATCTTATTTTATGAACAAACATATATGAAATTCATTTCCAGAGCCTAATGTTCAGATGAGTGCTGGATAAAAAATTAAAAAACGTATATGAATGGTCAGCTTTTCAGTCACTCCTTGTTATACACTTTTACTTCAAACAGATTTTCGCACAACTACTGAATAGGATAACTGTTATTCTTTCCATTTCATAATATAAATCTCGTACTTATTATCTGTCTCCATTTGTTTCTCTGTCTGTAATCTCTAACCAACAGTTTATCCTGACAGCTGCTGTATATTGGAAGAAAATACTCTGTTCTGTTCTGAACAAGATGTTCTTCTAGTGGCTTCTGGTGAAGAAAGACCTTTCTCTTTTTAATCACATGTAGACAGAGGCTTTTTAGATCTTAATAAGCACCAAAATCTGCATTACTGTTATTATCGTGTGCCCATACTTGTAAGATTCGTGACAACTTTTAAACAAACCAACAAAAGCAATAATCTTGTTCTAATCCTGATGAAAAGTTAAATGGATTTTGTTTCTAAGAAACATTTATAAAAGCTATTTAGATGTTGTCACACTTTAGAAGGTAATAATGAAAAGGTTCCAACACAAATGTATTTAATAAAGCAATAAACTCAGATAATTCACACCATGCCCACATACACACAATAACTGACAATGAGCTGAGGAAACACAGGAACTTATGTGATAATGAACTTAAATACAAACAGATGTGTTGATTAAATTAATATCCATGGAAACAAACAAGTGGAGGGAAACGTGGACAAAGACTGCAGGAAATGATGGTGAGTCTGTGAGACTAAACAGACAGTTTAACTAAAACCTAATCCTGGCTTAATCTATGTTGTCTGTGAAACCATGCCTATATGTTTAATAATGCTTTGACACTTAACAGTTTACATCTTTTAGCTTTGGGATTAAAGTTGGCATGAAATCAAAGTTGTGATAGTTTTGTATGTACAAAACATTTGTCCATTAGAAATTGATTGGATCCTTGGATTCCAACTCCTGCGATGACTTCAGATGATTCAAACTCTTAATCAACATGCTAATACTAAATTGTCTTGTAATCATTATGTTCAAAATTTCTAATTATTTATTCAATGAGCTCATTGTTTCTGCTTTAAATGTAGAAGTTGTTAGCTAGCAGTGTGATTTGTACATGTCCATGTACCGGTACATTCTGAAATGCATAACTTGGACAGTCACCTCTGAAAACAGATAACTGTAAATTATAATGTGGACATACACTCACCTAAAGGATTATTAGGAACACCATACTAATACTGTGTTTGTCCCCCTTTCACCATCAGAACTGCCTTAATTCTACGTGGCTTTTATTCAACAAGGTGCTGAAAGCATTCTTTAGAAATGTTGCCCCATATTGATAGGAGCATCTTGCAGTTGATGGAGATTTGTGGGATGCACAAGCTCCCATTCCACCACATCCTAAAGATGCTCTATCGGGTTGAGATCTGGTGACTGTGGGGTCATTTTAGTACAGTGAACTCATTGTCATGTTCAAGAAACCAATTTGAAATGATTCGAGCTTTGTGACATGGTGGATTATCTTGCTGTAAGCAGCATCAGAGGATGGGTACATGGTGGTCATGAAGGGATGGACATGGTCAGAAACAATGCTCAGGTAGGCCGTGGCATTTAAATGATGCCCAATTGGCACTAAGGGGCCTAAAGTGTGCCAAGAAAACATCCCCCACCCCATTACACCACCACCACCAGCCTGCACAGTAGTAACAAGGCATGATGGATCCATGTTCTCATTCTGTTTACAGCAAATTCTGACTCTACCATCTGAATGTCTCAACAGAAATCGAGACTCATCAGACCAGGCAACATTTTTCCAGTCTTCAAATTTCCAATTTTGGTGAGCTCGTGCAAATTGTAGCCTCTTTTTCCTATTTGTCTTCTACTGTTGTAGCCCATCCGCCTCAACGTTGTGCGTGTTGTGGCTTCACAAATGCTTTGCTGCATACCTTGGTTGTAATGAATGGTTCTTTCTGTCAAAGTTGCTCTTCTATCAACTTGAATCAGTCGGCTCATTCTCCTCTGACCTCTAGCATCAACAAGGCATTTTCGCCCACAGGACTGTAAATACTGGATGATGGATGTTTTTCCCTTTTCACACCATTCTTTGTAAACCCTAGAAATGGTTGTGCGTGAAAATCCCAGTAACTGAGCAGATTGTGAACTACTCCGGGCCGTCTGGCACCAACAACCATGCCACTCAAAATTGCTTAAATCCCCTTTCTTTCCCATTCTGACATTCAGTTTAGAGTTCAGGAGATTGTGTTGACCAGGACCAACCCCTAAATGCATTGAAGCAACTGCCATGTGATTAGTTGAATAGATAATTGCATTAATGAGAAATTGAACAGGTGTTCCTATTAATCCTTTAGGTGAGTGTACATTTTCTGTAAAGCTGCTTTGAAATGATATGTATCAAAAGCGCTATGCAAATAAATGTGAAATCTCATTAGTCGCAGAGTTATTAACAGAAGTTATTATTTGTTGCATAGTTATTCTTTCTTCATGACTTTGGAGTTATTTTTACTATGACATGCACAATGGTGCATTTGAATTGAAATGACTTTAAATTGAATTTACTTCTATTTATATAATACAATGTACATTATTTTTCAGATAATCATTTAAAGTTGCCCATATGCACATTCTAAGGTTCCTAATTTTGATTTGCAAATGGGTTTACATGCATCAAAGTAAAAAAACAAAAATGTAAATTTTCTCATAATATAAATTGCACGTCACCTCATTTCTCAAAGACGGTTCATGTAAAGAGTCAGTATCAACATAACTCTGCTCTGATTGGTCACAAACCAACAAAACGGCCATAACTATAGCTCCATCCCAATTTGTTTCTATAAATCCTAAATAGTATTTGATATTAGAATTAGTGCGTCCCATATTGTTATACAGTAATACCTTGAGATACGAGCATAATCCATTCTAGGATAGAGCTCGTAACCCGAATTGCTCGTATCTCAAATAATTTTTCCTAATTAGAAATAACAGGGGGAAAAATTATCCGTTCCTGCCCTCTAAAAAAACTCCCTTATTAGTGCTAATAACGATGGAAAAAAATGTTTTCAATTAATATAGAGACATACACACACAAAAAAATTATAGTATATAACAGGGGTCGGCAACCCTCGGCTCCGGAGCCGCATGCGGCTCTTTCACCACTGTGCAGCGGCTCTTTCATCCCCTTTACGTAACTTATAGCAGCGCTCCCGCTGTCCGCGATCGGTCCGCTATCACTCCGCCCACGTATGAAATGAGTATCGCACCGCACGCGCGATCTGTGGGATAGAAAAATGTGCTGGAAGGCTTGATCGTATCTCGGAATGCCCTTGGTCCTGTCTTTCTGTGTCTTTGTCACTTCCATGTCACTGAGGTCATGGGGTCACTTCCTGTTGTCACTCCCTGTTTATCGTGATATCACCTGTCTTGTTTTAATTATCTCGTCAATGTCTCCAGGTGTGTCCCATGTCTCTGTCTATTTATACCCTCTCGAGTGCTCTGGTCTTTGTCAGTTGTTAACGTTGACATTGTTCTGTGTTTCTGCTGTTGTAAGTCTTGTGTGTGTGGATGCAATCTTCCTAGTTTCTCCTAGTTTCCTCCAAGTGTTTCTAGTTTCCGTGTTTTGCACTAAAGTGCCGTTTTCTGTTTATATTTAAAGTGGTTTTGTTTTTCGAGTTTAAATAAAGTGAGTTTTTGTTTGGAACTTGTTGCTCCTCGTGCTCCTTGCTCCGCATCGCACACGTTCCTTCTCTCCGAAGTGTTACATGTATGTCGGGATGCTCGTATCTCAAGGTATTACTGTATGTTGAAGTGAGTTTCCTAACGATACCCGGATGGTCTACTTTTTATGAATCTGAAGTGCAGATTCGTGTACAGTCTTAATACTGTCCACAACCCACTGCAAGTTGGATGACGTAGTATATCCCCAAAGCTTGCCTACTCTTCTGATACGCACTCAAAAGTATGTACTTTTCTTCACAAAAAGACTACATACATTTAGGACGTAGCATAAGTAGGTGAACTGGGACTCAGTATATGTCTGAATTTCAGTTCCAAGGGCTAGTATTTGATACACAGTGATATGAACAGTAACAATGGAGGTTTTATCGTTAAAGGGGATTCGCAGCACTGAAAACAGAATCTTCTTGTTACATCAGTGTAACACAGTTCATAGTTTTAGGGAAGAAGGAGGCGGGAACCTGTGAACATTTAACAACATTTAATTTGGAAGTTTAATTTTGCCGCCCACACAAAAACATGCACACAACATAAATCCAGGCCTGGTCCTCTCTCTGTCAGGGTTCTGCCACATTCGGTCTAGTCATTTCTTGGTTTTATGCCGGAGCTCTGACACTACCGTAATGTCTCGAGTTTGGTGTGTGTCGCGCTTGTCTGTGTAGCATCTTGTGTGCAGGTTATGGTGTCCAATCCCGAGACTGGTCTTGTCTAGTTTTGGTTTGTGTCGGGATTCGGACATTTATGACCTGTGTGTTCGTCCTTGTTGTGAGCGCACAAGAACCGTTGTTTTCATGTTCTCGTGCGCTTTACGTTATGTAGCTCTCAAGCTCTCGATTCTTTGTGCAGTGTTGTGAACACGCGGTTCGTGTTTTCATCGGCCGGGTGCTTTCATGTTGTGTTTTCGTGTCACGCACAGTTTGGTTTTCACCAGCTGCGTGCTGTTTTCATCTAATGTGAACATGTGGCGATGCGTGTCCGCATTGGCTGCGTGTTCATTTCTTATCATTGTGTTCTCCTCTCTCCTTGTCATTAGTTTGATTTATCCCAGCTGTTTTCCCTCATTACCTTCCCCATGTGCTCCCTATTTATTCCCTCTGTGTTTGTTGTCCTGTGTCGCGTCGTTGTCGTACCTGTCCTGTTTTGCTGCCTGTCAGTTCCTGGTCTCCCAGTTAAGTCTAGTCTGTTTAGTTCATTAGTTAGTTAGTCAGTCTTGTTTTTTTCCCCCAAGGGGTTGTTTTGGTTTGTATTTTGTTTTTTGTTTTCAGCCCTTCCAGCTGCAATATTGAGTCCTCGCTCTTCCCTTCACCCCCAACCTTGACACTCTCGTCCTTCACTGGTGTTGCTCCTCCGTGAGATCCTAGGGACGTGAGAGAACGTCGCAAGGACGTCGTTGATGAGCGTCATCTGTGCGCCGAATCAAACTCTTCCAGACCTCTGATACAACTTCAGTGTTTAAGGGTGGGTCAAAGTAGATGTTGTTCGCGGGCAGCCAATTAAGACCATGGACTGGCATTATGCAAATGTATTATGTCACTACATAGGTGTGTGAGAGGAAGTAAGACTTAAATCGCTGACTGAACTGTTTCAGCAGTTCAGAATCAATTCTTTCTTTCTTAACTTTAATCTTTAAAACTTTGCAGACATTTGACATTCACAAACCGCTTTATTACACACTGCATGACCATTTTATTTTATTTTTGGACAACTGGAAATGGACAACTGGAAATCAAGATCAGCCTTTTTGTAATAGTCCATGGGAACCTGTGGTTTCTCTCATACTTCTTGACCCCTCCACACAATATCACATTGGCATTCTGTTTGGTGGGCCAGGCGATGGAGGGGGGGAACATTTTCAAAACCTTGACATTTTTATGTGAATGTGGTGAACCACATTCGATTTGTGAAAGATTCATGGCTGGGTGGAATTTTGGGCTGCAGATCAAATGGTTGGTTTTGCATGTCTCTCGCTTTCAAACCAAAGATTCAGTCTGTGGCCATACAGAGGATAAAGGTTAACAGCAGGAATTATTTCTAGAAAACTTCCTGAC
Organism: Rhodeus uyekii; assembly: GCA_037043235.1. Taxonomy (NCBI): domain Eukaryota; kingdom Metazoa; phylum Chordata; class Actinopteri; order Cypriniformes; family Acheilognathidae; genus Rhodeus; species Rhodeus uyekii. Next base: position 2,480,618 of record JAWRVZ010000032.1, on the reverse strand, counting down.
CTATTTACACAATATTATTTTATGGGATTCAGGCACTGGTTTAGAGAAAACTATATGACTTTCAAGTAATTCAGCTATATAGAGCAATTATATATATTCCTTTTGCATTTCTAAGGAGCGAGACATTTCCGAAATGCAACTTTGCAGTTTCAAAAAACTCAAATCCGTGTACATACATGTGCCATGAGTGAACAGTAAATTTTAAAATGATTGTAAGACTCCAAAAATTCATCTGGCACATTTAGAGAAAAGAGAGAGAAGGGAGAAGACATTTAATGTGCGCTCATCTGTAAACGCTTTTCTAATTGGTTAAGGAAATAGCTTTAGTTGTTTTCCTTACTGTGAATGCCACAGAGACAAATCAGTGGAAGACTCTGCCCTTTTAGAAATCATATTACCGAGACCCTTGATCGCTTTATTTAAATGAAGGAACAAAAACAGATGTATAACGGTAAACCTGTCTGTGTCTGCAGTAGTTCAACCCACAGCTCATTCCTTGTGTCTTGTTTCAGCTCCAATGGGATCTGATCCAAAATTCCTTGATCTAGAGCAAACAAATGAGCAATCAGCAAAAACCCAAACGCAGAATATAGCAAAACAAAATGAGCATATTATTACAATGCAGACTACATGAAACCAACTTCCTGCTGATCAACTGAGACCACATTCCAATCCACAGAGATCCACTCCTGGATCAGCGTGTTCATGTGCATGCCAGGATAAATACCTGTTTTTACTTCTCGTGCCAGAGAGAAAAAATATGCATCTGGGTTGATTTGTAATGTCTGGCAAGTAGTGAACAATGTTCCACCTCGGAAAATTGGGAGCCACTGTCTTTTCCTGACTTGTGCCCTTTGAGTACTCTGGGGATCTAAACCAAACCTGCTCTCGGTCCAGTCTCAAAGTTTTACTAAATATTTTCCTTTCAGGCTGCAATTTTGTTATGTTTATTAAAGAAATTATCTTACCATTTTGGCCTACACTCTCATTCCCACAGTCTAACTTTATTAGAGTCAAACTGTATTTAAGATTATTCTGGCATATTACACGTAAAGTGCTTTGAGTGCCAAGAAAAGCGCTATATAAATGTAATAAATTATTTATTATTATTATTATTGTTGTTGTTGTTGTTGATAATCCTCAGCAAATTAAATGTATTAAAAATAAAACATTTTTATCTAAAACTATAAACACAGTACTACATGTAATACTCCAAATTAATTAATAATAATTCACATTAAAAGAATATCTCACCCAAAAATGAAAGTTCTGTCAAAATGTACTTTAATTGTTTTGAATAGAGCCGTTTAATGGCATGCTGTATTCCAAAAATAAAGGAATTCATACAGGTTTAGAATGACATGAGGGTGAGTAAACTCTTCCTATATATTTTTATTGTCTTTAAATTCTGTCAATAGTGTTGAACATCAATTTATCAATTTAAGACCACACTGGTACACTCTTAGCGAGCTTATAAAACTCATCTTTGAGCACAAGCATGAGATCCAACAATGATGGACTCTTTGGTGGCCTTTTCAAACCATACTCAATTTTTGGGTTCAGTTATCCGCAGTTTGACATGGGAAGAGCAGAAGCAGCATGTGTTTTCTTTAAAGAAATAAATAAAGCTTTGGTTGCTGTCAGAGCTTTCAGACTTGGTCTTGGAAACTGAAAACAAACAGAATCCAAATTTCTACATTCACAAGATTATTAAGTGAATGGGAGAATAGTGCTGTATACTAAATGGAAAATCTCGTCAGGTACCTCGACTCCTGGATGACATTTGTGAAAACCACAAATGACGCTCTTCATTTGTTCATTTTAACTTTCCAGTGTAAATAGTCTAATAGCAAGTTTCTCGCAAGCAAAACCCCTGTCTGATAGCATTTAATTAGAAAGACTTGGGTGGTTCAGAACTTCAACTTGAGCTTATTGACATTGCTGATATGTGATTTTATGTTTGTGATATGTGTCATATTTTATGTTTTATGAATCAATCAATTTAAAAAAAATGTTTTGGGTCATATTTATTTAAAGAAAAGCACCAACCACCGAAAATAAAAAATAATAACCTCCCAAATCACTTAAAAAGTCTTTCAAATTTGCATCAATTCAATGGACGGGGGCTAGTTGTCACACTCATGATTACATCCTTATACCTTAAAGACTACAAACACTATTTCCACTATTGTTAAATTAAATCATATTGCTTTAATCTATTAAAGCACTTCAACGCATATTAAAGTCTAACACTTGAGAAGAAATCTGCCGCTTCTGTCTGTGGTCAACATCATGTTTTCTCTTGCCTTCTTTAATATCACCATGTAAAAAATGTTGCTGTTAGTCAAAATCCAACCACAAGTGTGAAGCCACTCTAGTTTGCCAGGCTGGAAAAAAGAGACACCTGTCTTCGATCTGCAAAAATCTGTTTTAGTGGAACATTTGAAATGTTCAAGGTCAGACCTAAGAGAGAAAAACGAAATCACAAATGCTGAATGCAGGTAGGCTATCTATATTCACTATTATTAATAGGCTAATCATATTTGGGTTATTATTTCATGCATAAATGACTATCATAATAAGCCAACCTCTGAAGTTAGTGTTAGCTTGTCATGCATATGATGAGTTTTATCTTCTCTTTAAGCCATATTCTTCCAAATATAATAACAACACTATCATCTTTCTCTCAAACACATGCACCTCTCAAGCGGTAAGAGTGATTCACACTCACCTAAGTGCAGTGAGCTTTATCGGGGAGGGGTTATATAGTCACCCGCATGTTTCTATCAGAAACACACTGTACTGGAACGGCTGATCCGAGCGCGCGCGTATGCCAGTGGAACGTGCCGCGCGCATCTACCAATCTATCACGAGCCTGCTCGCGTCATTTAAAACTACATCTTATCCTCTTATGGGGAACTATTTTTTAAACCAGGTGAAACTACTGTCTTACCCTTTTTCGTGGTTTCTGCTACTGAAGTAAAGATGAGCAGGCGCTCGCATGGAATATATGGATATGAAGATGCACCCTTTTTCTTCTCCATCGGTTTATTATTCATCTTTTTTTTTTAACATTAGTTTTTACTTTTTTAATATTTAGTTAAAAGTAGCATTCACTTTATAAGTTAAATAAAATGGAATATTTTTCTTGTTTGCAAAATATAATTCAAAATTAGTTTTTAACTTTACGGTCGCAGACCATCTTCGTATTTTCTGGCTTTTTAACCCCAATGGATGTTCGTTAATGACGGTAAGCAGTTGCATTGGTCTTCCTTGAGTTGTACATAGATGCTGTGTCATAGGAACCAAAGGGAACTTTGTTGCAACATGCAACTTATTTTAATCTTTTCTGGGTTTTGAATGCATCCATGCAACTATCTAAATATGACTCACTATTAAATGACTCACTGTTGCATTCTTGAGGTGTTGATTCCAGAACGAAAGAATAACACTGAGAGGTCAAATGCAGGCGAATGAACCTTGAGGAATGTTTTTAAACGATCTGTGGCTGCAGGAGCTCTGTCAGTGCATGCCTGTTTCTCTCAGCTGTCAGCATTTGGTGTGGCCTTGAATAGGTCTCCCCCAATTTACCTCAAATTCTTCAAAAAAAAAACTTTATTTTTAGATGACAAGATGAAAGTATGGCATATTGACTTTTGGGTGGGGCGACCCATTAAATTTATGGTGGGGGAGATGGCAGCTATGGTTTACAGAAATGTACTGTAGCAATATAAAAAAAAATACAGGATGGCATAATGGTGTATATATAGGATTGTCATCAAATGATGAAGTGAAAATAAATCTTCCAATCTACTTAAACCATCCAAATCAGGTTTTTACCCCAAAATGTTGTTTTACCCTAAAATACTGAAAACCACCATAAGAATAATATTTAGAAAGCCACATGATAAATCAGAGTTCATCATAAGTGGTCCGTTTATGAAACAGAACATGTATAACCTAAAACATGTTTTAGCCCTCTGATAACAAAAATATGAGGAAATAAACATAATCATGTTTTGTGCCACGCAGGGACTTCTGGGTTCTTTTACTGTTTTTATCATATGGTTTTGATTTACAAAAACATACATTTGACAGCGTTTTACAGTAAAATTATTAATAAGATATTTTACAGCCTTTTACAGTTTTTCTCCATTAATGATTATGTAACTTACAGCTTAACAGTTAACAGGTTTCCTATAGTATTTTAGTCCTTTTCTGTAAAAATGTCAAACCTTTTTGTACTGTTGCTGCATTATATTATGTTTAATATTTACTGTATGTGGATGATTATAAACTGAAACAATGAAACAATTTTCGAATTGATTGGACAAAATATTTTACTCAAAACTGGATAAAATAGAAAATGTCAGTGTTTATTTCAAATATGAAAACACTCCCATGCTACACAATAAATTCATGTGACTATCACACTAATAAAAGGTTTGAAATGTTTATCTGGGAATAATGCTCACTGTTGTCTTTAGTATTTAAAAAAAACAGTGAGCAGCATACAGTGTTTAAATATTCAGTAGTAAGGTAGAAAGAGAGAAATTTTACATTTTAACCATATATATTTGCTAAAAGTGAACTGGTTTATCAGCATAAGCTATTTTCTGGGAATGTGCTGCTATAGGTAAATAACTTGAAGAATGGCAAAGTGCAGTAAATGGTTAAACTATTTGCACTACAAAATAATATTTTTATGATTACTATAATAAATTGTAATAATAGGAAAACAAACAACAGTTTGCAATATCAAGCAGATTGTTTTTGTACAGCTAAAATAACAGGACGTTGATGATGCCGGAAGATTTGAATATTCATGTTACCAATGGCAACACCCACTCTTAAAAATTAGATGAATCCCCAATAAGTTATGAAAACGTCATTTCTGAATGTTCTCAAAATGTCTTTTTTTTCTTTTTTTTTACTGAAAATATTTGGTTATACGAATGTTATACGAATGTTATGGTTATAAGAGAAAATTCAATTTTATTATTTTCTAAACATTATGGCTTAGGTTACTTTTGAATGTTCTCCTAACATTTCAAAAATGTTAAACGATCATCTAACTAAAACTATAAATAATGTTTTTGTGCTGATGTTTTGAGAATTTTACTTAAGGCCATTTAACTTTGAATGAACATTCTAATAATATCACTGGAACAGGAATTGTTCAAAACTTTGAGAGAACCTTGCCAGAACGTTTTGAGAATGTTCCCTACTTACTGGGTATATGGCCTCAAAGTTAGCAGACTACATTCTCATTTACATTTTTATGGTCTTTCAAGTTTTCAAATGTTCTGAGACATATCTCTCCACTCTTCCAACAGCGCTACATGAAGATGGGAGCCCCGCAGCTAAACACTCCACTGAGTTAGCCATGCATCACGGCAATTCAACAGGCGCTGTGCCACTCAACCCATTTTCCAATCACAGTCGATGGGAAGGACAGGCGACCTCTCCATCACTTGCCAATCCCGAGAATGCAACCTCGGATAGACCGATCCTGAGCGGCCCCAAAGCTGCCATGCTGTCGATGACCCTGGGGATCCTGTCTAACATTGTAGCATTACTCATCCTGGCAAACGCATATGCCCGTCTACGTCGCCGATCCAAAGCCTTTCTCCTGTTCGCCGGCTCTCTGGTTGCCACAGACTTTTTAGGACATGTCATACCTGGTTCAATAGTCATGAGAATGTATCTTTCTGGAGGCGTACCTGCTGAAGAATACAACAGGGCGGACCCATTATGCCAGTTTCTCGGAGGCAGCATGGTGTTTTTCGGACTCTGTCCGCTCTTTCTTGGTTGTGCCATGGCAGCTGAGAGGTGTTTGGGTGTGACAAAGCCACTTCTCCATGCTTCACTGGTTACCATTACAAGGACTAAACTCTCTCTTTCTGTTATATGGTTAGCAGCTCTTTGCGTTGCTCTCCTGCCCTGCCTTCAGCTGGGTTCATACACCTACCAGTACCCTGGAACCTGGTGTTTCATTAAAGTACTGGAGGATACAGAGAAGGCAGACGTGGCTTTTGTTTTGTTGTTCTCAGGACTGGGGTTGACATCCCTTGCTGTCTCTTTGGTCTGTAACACCATAAGTGGACTGACTCTGGTGTTAGCTCGGATACGAAAGAAACCCTGTAACCGTCGATCAACTAAATCTCATGATATTGAGATGGTGGTGCAACTTGTGGGCATAATGGTCACATCTTGTATCTGCTGGAGCCCTCTTCTGGTAAGTATGAGCAATGGAGATAATTCAACTGCACAAAGCACGCTTTAAGGCAGGGGTTCTTCACTCTGGCCCTCAGGGTCCACTTTTGCTGCAGAGTTTAGCTCCAACCTAGTCCAAACTCATGTCCTGTGACTTTCTAATAATCCTGATAACCTTATTTAGCTTGTGTTTGATCAGGATTGGAGATAAACTCTAGAGGAAAGTAGATATTTACGAACTCTTGCTTTAAGGTCAAATTTAATTAGAAATAGAATTTAGAAATGAAAAGTTTGAGCAGATGCATGGAAGCTCATGCACGGAAGCTCAAGAGTATTAAAAACTAAATAAAAAGGCACCTGCAATTTTATATCCTATAATTATATTTCACACTGTGACTATATCATGCTATACACTAAATATAGCTAAATATATGGTATACTAAACCCTAAAAAGTTTAAGAGTAATGATGTCTAACAAAACTTCTATTAAGTTCAACCATGTGGAATTCACATAGTTCTTGCTATTGCAAATGTGACTTTATATCTCCCAATGTAACTTTATTTCTTATTTTAAAGTTTATCTTATGATTATTTTTTTAGTTTGTTTCTCTGAAGCGGAATCAGGCTTTCAGATGCTTGGTCACATGTACAACAGCAAGACATTTTTATGAAGCATATTCAAAACACAAGGCACAGATTAAACATTTCTAATCGATCATCATTCAATTTAAAAGCCAGAAAAGCATTAATGAAGACATGCAACAAATGGGTTGTTTCTGCTCCAGTATCTGTTCCAAAAAAAAAAAAGTTTTATCCCAAAGGACAAACTATATGCTATTGCTAACTCTTGTACATCCCTGCTCCTGGAGGGCCACTGTTCTGCAGAGTTCAGCTCCAAACCCAATTAAACACACCTTAACCAGCTAATCAGGGTCTTTACTAGGCATACTAGAAACTTCCATGCAGGATTATTAAAGTTCCCCAATTAAAGGTTGTCCCCTATTTATAAGTTCCTAATTTTGTTCTCCTTCAACAGGTTTAAATGCATCAAAGGTCCAAAAAACAAAACACAACTTTCATTTTCACATAATATACATTGCACATCACCAGATTTTTCAATGATTCTCAAACAACTCGTCAGATGATTCAGTCTCTCTAAATCCCTCCTTTCCACAAGCTACTCTTCTCTGATTGGTCAGATGGCCCATTCTTTTGTGATTGGTCTAACAGCACCAAACTAAACCCTCCATTACAGCGACTGAACACACAGTAAAGACAGCAACGATGTCGTTAAATTTACCATATCAATCCAAGCGTAAGTCCGATGATGCAAATGTTTATTCTAGTGACATAGAACTGCCACAAAACGAGAGATGGCATTAAGTTACATCCTAATATTTTGTAATATCATAATCTTTGTGGTGTTTTTTCTTTGATTCTTAACTCTAGATTGTTGGCCTGATTACAGTGAAACAGTCGTATGAGGGCTCTATTGGAGATAACATGGCCACCTATAAGACCCTGATGATAATGGGGGTGCGAATAGCTTCCTGGAACCAGATACTGGACCCATGGGTCTACATTCTTCTCCGCCGTTCAATCCTCCAGAAGATTTACATCATCACCAAACGTCAAACAGACTTCAAGGAAAGCACTTTCCGCTGCTGGGAGATTCATTCCTTCCACAGCTCAGAGAAGAATCCTGTCAGTAGAGTCTGAGTGTACCATTGAGGATCTCAGTGGTTCCCCTTTTATTTCAGCATCTGTTGTACGCATGTTAAGAATGTGTTTATGCAAATTTGCACAAAGATAAATAAAGCATGAGATGAACATTCCTTTTACTCCCTATAGAACACTAATAATAAGGATTTGGCTGGAAACATTCATGCCAGTGTAACAGAGAACAGTTTTATTTACTGTCTTGGGCCTTCATTTAGTAATCAAAGCAGTTTTGTAATTCAGCCAGTTTTGTAGCTTAAAGTCTGGGACAGTAAAATGACAAACAACAGGTTTAATTTGTCTCCATTTGTTCCCCATGACAATAGCCATGGGCATCAAACCCAACATGACAGTGACAAGTGGCACAAAAAAATACATGAAAGTATATGTTTTACTGATATGCTCTCCTAAAGTTAACCCATCGTAGATTTTATATAGCATCATCATCAATAATATATTAACTGTGAGGTAAACTCATATTTCTGAGACTGAGTTTGCCTTATGTTTATCTTGCATATATGTTACAGGTCAAACATTTTATTGTGAATAATTGTTGTTTATATTATTGTGTAATTTATTTCTTGTGTTATTCCTCCAATTTTCTGGAGGCTTGATGTTATTTTACATTGAAAAACATTATACTAAAACAAAAAGATGTCTGTGTCCATTCCATTTCTGTTACTAACTATGAAACAAGTTTTAATCCATTTATTTTACTAGGTTAGATTCAACTTTATTGTCATTACACAAGTACAGGTACAAGGCAACGAAATGCAGTACTTGTGCAATACTTCACAACTAATTTGCCGCATGAAGCGTACAAAGCCAATCGGCAGACTCAAACTTAATAAAAACAAATTAATTTAGAATATTCACAATAATTTAGAAAATTCATCATAATAATATCTGTACTACTGTAAGTGATCACTGATTAAGCATCTCTTTTAATAAACTAGTTAATCACCAAGGATTAAACATTGAGAGAATGTTAGTCAAAAAGTTGTCACAAAACCTGACATTAGATTGTTTAACATAGGCTTTTCAGCAAACGTCTTCAACTATTGCACGGTTTAACTTTATCCTAATCCCAGCTAGACTAAAATTCACGTTTGAGCTGTCTTCACTGAAAGCAACTTGCCATGCCATATCTTAAAATGTTTTCCCCAATTCCAAGGTATGTTATAAACTACTTAAAAGCGCTAATTGAACTACTGTCTTCTCATGGCTTAGTCTAAGCCCTATCTGTGAAACCAGGTTTATATGGTTGGAATCATACAGGTGAAGTTGAGAAGAAAAAAATGAAAATGCCTCAAAAAGCACTGGCTAATAGTAATAGCTAATATAGTTATACCTGCAGAATATATGTATTACAAAAAAAGGCTTTAAAACAAGCTGGCTTTATTGCAGCCGTATCATAATACAAATAGTATCAACTATGAACGTAGTTCCACATATAGGAGGTATGGCGTGTGGAGAAATCTGACTGCGCATGCGCCGCGGGGTCAGAGCGTGGCCCGGAAGTTGAGCATTTTCGCTTCCATTGAATAAACCGAGCGAATGGTGAGTACAACAAATGTGTTTATATTTGTAGAGAAACACACGGACACAAAATAGTAGAGTCTACGTGATCTAGACGTCTACGAGTTGTTAGTAACACTAGCAGCCGCGCAGGTAAATATGAATGGTTGTTTCGTGTCATTCGTTTAATAACCAAATTACCCGTTCGCGCGCGTGCTCGTGCTCGATCACGAATGTTGTGGGAAGACGCGATAAATGCATTTCAACGCATACTGTAGTTATGCATAATCATTTTTAGTGTTATGAAGTTTTAGTTTTAAACATAAATCGCCAAAGAGCGTTAAACCTATTTTTAAGCATGTATGCGCACTGGCTTATTAACGTGCGCGTGTTGTTGTGTGTTTGTCTGTGTCGCTTGTGAATCTGGTTTGAAGGATATGGCTCAAATGGGACATTTTCCGAGGCGGAGGGAAGGACCTCTCCCAGCTCTACCGCCAGCTGGCTGGGATGAGCACCAGGCCTATGAGGAGCTGCTGTACTGGGATAATCTCATGCAGGAGGGATACCGCCTCCACCCGCAGGACTACGACCGGTAACACACCTCATCTACTCTCACTATTACACATACTTCAAACATGCATGTTCTACACACATCTCCTGTGTCCTTGGGAAAACCTGTAAGAAGTCAAGTCACCTTTATTTATACAGCTCTTTTTACAATAGAGATTGTTTTAAAGCAGCTTTACAGTGGTCACAGGTAAACAATAAAAACTAAGTTTGTTTTGGCTGTACAGCAGCTCTAAAAGAGCAGGTGAATCAATAAAATTGAAGAATATTAAGTGTTAAGAGTCTCCAACTAAGCAAGCCAAAGGTGACCAGCGCTCACAAATATCTGGAAAGATCTAAAGATGGGAACCGTCTCTAATTCCAGCACTTTTGAGTCTCATCGTGACATGGAACTGATGAGCTGATTGATTGAAAGCATGTATGTGAAGATGCAATGAAACTAAATTGTTATTGCAGGTATGAAGAGTTGCGTTATTGGTATGACTGTTTGTGTTATGAAGAAGACCTCAGGCAGTACAATGAATACATCGTTGAGTACAGGAAGTGGGAAGAGGAGAATATGCACTCAGGGGAGGTATGTCATGTCAATGTATATTAAATATATTTATTAGATTGCCTCTTAAAGACATTTGTTCCCATCATTGTTTAAAATGATGAGAAACGTATGATTAAATGAAGTGTCCAGTGATTTTGAGCTTTCCTGTAGCTCAAACAGTAATGTGTGACACTTGCAACGCCAAGGTCATGGGTTCGATTCCAAGGGAAAGCAAAAACTGGGGCATATTCTTCGTACGTCGCTAACTACATCCAAGATCAGATGACACATCCGGGATGAGATAATCGCACTAACTTTGATCTGGATGATTCGGTTCTTTGAACGCAGCTGTTGTTGATGATTAGTATAGCTGGATTGAGTTATCTGAGATCGTTGCGTGTTCATGTGCTGGTTTAAAAGGGGATATGTATCGATAGAAGAAACATTGATCAGCGACATTTTGATTGGTCAGCGAGCATGACAAAAGAGTGCGCACAGTATTTCTCGGCGGCGCATCGCTGAATTTCAGTGTTTATTTAAAACACAAGGCAACACTTTAAAGCTGCAAAAGCCAGGAGAGAGGGCTGGCAAAAAGTTGCCGACAAATTAAATTTGTGAGTAGCCTAGTGATCGTGTGTAATTATATTGTCTTATATTAATTGTTTTTCATAATCTTTTATATAACAGAGCCACGGCAGGAACTTGGGAACAAGTAAAATACAAAAATATTCTACAAAGTGGTATCTTTACCACTTGCGCTGTTCTGAAAAAAAAAGTTAATTAATGAAGTAGAATTGCAAGAACTAATAAAGCAAAAAGTCAGACTTGAGATTGAATTTCTGCAATAGCGAAAAAGCTCTCTTTAACAATTTGTGGTCTAAACTGGCTTGGAAAAACCCCAAAGACTGCTTGAGTGCTGGTGAACTTCGCGAATGGCACGACAGACAGCACTTTTCACAATGTTCTCTGTATTTCCAACAGTGTAAATGAACGTGCCGCTCGCAAAGTAGCGAAATGCAATACACACAGTTTGAGCTGTAGTTAACGCCCGACTACGACTAATTGTATCTAAATTAACTAGATACATTATACCCTCACGTGAAAAACTATCGTTTACACACACACACACACGTATGTATGTATATTAGTATTTCACCTTCAGCAACAGGTTTCTCTCGTAAAAACGGACAGGACATGCTACGACAAACTTCTCATATCCCCTCCGCTCATAAAGCCGTGATCTAATCCCGCTAACATGAAGTAAGCTGCTCCAGAGCAGGTTCAATTCAACGGACCTGTTACTATGACAACAAGTCCCGGATGAGCGTTGAAGAACCGAACAATCTAAAGGCCCAGTCACACAGCGAAAACGCATGAATTACGCACAGATTTTCGTTTCTGCGCGGCGTGTGCGTCATATGCGTAATTCGTCGGTGGAACGAACGAGGACCATCAGTGATCGTAAGTGGATATGCGTCGAAGGTGGTTTGTGCGTGATTTTGAGTTTTGAACGGTTAATTTTTCCGACGCACACATGTGCATCGATGTGCGTTATTCATGAGTCGGCGTGCGTAGTTTATGCGTGACATGCGCAGGACAAACGTCGGCCGTCAGTGCTTATGTGTTGGAACTGGTTCGAAAGCGCGCACGTCCACTGACGCCCCACCTTCATATCACTCATGAACCGCGCACCGTGGTGCACGCATCACGTTCAAAGTTTTCCACTGACAATGTGGATTCTGGAAGTGCTTGTTCGTGGAACGTTCGCGAAGCGTACGGGTTTGGACGCGCTCCGTCAGTGATTCATGCATCGGGCGTGCGCCGAATGTTCATGGAATACTTTGGTCAATTTCTCGACGCACAAGCACGCACAAACCCAATCTATGCGTGATTTGTGAGTGATTCGTGCGCGATCGGCTGTGTGACTGGGCCTTAAGATCATGAAATCGTCAACAGTCTAATCCAGCTAAGCGAGGTACGAAGAATATGCCCCTGATTAAAATGTCATTGTGTTTCTTGAATGCAATGTATGTCGCTTTGGATAAAAGCGTCTAGTAAAATGTCATGTATTCAACACTTGTGTTATTCAGCAGCTTCCGCCAATGAGGCCACCGCCGCAACGCACGTTTGTGAACGAGGATCGCTATATAAAGGCCAAGCACACAACTGTGTACCCATCAGCAGAGCAGCTGGATGCAGTGCAGACCATGGTGTCTCATATGGAGTGTGCCCTGAAGTCCGTCTCTGAGTGGTTAAATGAAAAAGAGAGCAGTGCCGCTGATACTGAAAGGTATGGGTGTTGGGCATAGAAGTCATCTACCCTATAGACTTAAGTCACTGCATTTCATTGTTTAAAAGGTGTAGTTCGTCCAGAAATTAAATTCTTTAATTTACTTGCCCTACTCCGAATAGGTGTTACTTTCTTTCTTCAGATTAAAAAATCGTCTATATAATGCCGTCCAATCTGTTTTGCTCGTTGATAATGCATACATCCCCAGCTGATTAGTCAATATCTGAAGACAATAGGTGTAAGAAAATTGAATTCTACGTACTTCTGCATAAGCTTTACGACGCACTTAAGTCATCCATCCCAGCGTCTCACAGCACTTTTCCCTCATTCAATGGCATTATATTGACTCTTGAGTTGGTTTATTTTCCTAAATCTTTATTTGTTGGATTTCTAAAGTAATAGTCATATACTTTGGGGATGACATGAGGGTGAGAGGGTTTTCACTTTGGGGTGAGCGATTTCAAGTTTAGATTCATGCTTGCGGTCCATGCTGTTTTCCCAGCAGTGATTCTCCTCAAAGTAAACTGCGTGGTGTTTTGAGAGTGGGCCTGGTGGCTAAAGGGCTCCTGCTGAAAGATGACTTGGAGTTAGAGTTGGTGCTTCTCTCCAGGGATATGCCCACCAGTTCTCTGCTCAGGCTGATCTCTGGAAAACTCACAGAATTCATAAAGGTTTTTCTCACCTTTTATTATTCATTGCTATTGTTATATAAGCATGTGTAACGACTGTCTGCCAATAGCTGTGTTTTTGTTTCAGTAGAGCCATTAAGAGGGAAAAAATGGCATCTTTCAACAGAATATATTCAAATGTAGGAAAAAGATCAAAAGGGCTAACAACACTACACTTGTATTGATATTAGAAAGCGTTATAAAATGTTTTCAATAAACATGCAAGGGGCAAGGTCTACACTACCATTCAAAAGTTTGTCAAGAAGAGTTACCGTATTTTCCCGCATGTAACCTGCAGACGCAGATAATCTGTACCCTCATATAGCCCCCGGGGTTTGTGTAAAAAATGGTTGGTATAACCCGCACCCTTATATAACCCGCACCCATAGATTGAGGTTTTTTGTGTCGAAGTTCACATTTCGAATGTTGCTCGCATGACGTCAATTATCCATAGCTGTTCAGGCTCGGTACACAGTGCTTGTGCGCGAAATTCAAACAATAAGAAAACAAACACAAGTCAGAATCAGAAAAACAAGAAAAAGCAGTGTCTCGCATGATTGACCGGTCAGACAGCCTATCCAGCACCAGCCTTCAGAGTGATAGTGCAAGCGCAAGAGACAAGAACCCTCGCAAGAAAGAAAATACCGCAAAAAAAAAAACTTACGTCCTTAGGGACGTAACAAATATATTGAAATATTATTGTGTAAAAAATTGATATAGCACCCTTATATAACCTGCACCCCCCCCTGCAGGGTTTGTAAAATCTGGTATAACCCGCGGGTTATATGCGGGAAAATACGGTGATGCTTTTGTTTGGCAAAGACTTATTTTAACCAAAAGCTAAATGATTGTGACTGGTGTAGTGGTAGCTGACAATTCAGCTTTGCTATCACAAAATAAGTTACATTTTAAAATAAACTTAAATTAATTTTAAAATAAACTTAAATTAATTTAAATATATTGCTGCTTTTACTGTATCATAAATGCAGCCTTGGTGGGCATAAGAGACTTTCAAAGTCTACCAACTACAAACTTTTGAAGGCTGTATGCATAGAACTGTTCTGATTTCATGCGAGACGGGTTGTTAACAGACAATATTTATGAAAAAGTACATTGACATGCACTTTCTCCTCTCACTTTCCTCAATGAAAGGATGTTACGGAGGAGCAATACGTCATCACTCCATCTATCCAAGAAGCTGCTATTATTGTTACTAGCACGAACGAGCCCATGCTGAAACTGAGCGTCCATCTGACCTCGCCTGTGGTCAGGGAGCAGGTTGAAAAAGAGGCATCTGGAGGTATGATCTCACCCTTTCGTTTTTGGACCAAAAAGATCTTCAGTACCAACAGAAGATTGAAAATAAAGGTCCTGCTGCACTAAATGGTTGGATGCTGGACAAGTGGTGGATTCCTTCTGTGCTGAATACTGGACGCTTTCTGCATTTTAAGTGTTGTCTTCGTTATTGTTCAGCATTTTACTGTTGAACATTGAAACTTCCGAACGTCACCTCTAAAGCGTTACGAAGGGTTTGCATTGCAGCAAAAATTAGTCAGTAGGCTCATGGATTAAGATGTGCTTGCTGATTTACTTATTTTCATATTCTACATTTGGTAAGAGTTTGTTTTTAGACCATATTAGATAATTACAGCCATCTTCATTTTATGTAACAACCGCTTTTGTCCTTAAGAATAATCTCTTTGTCTAGAACAGGTTTCACGTGTATTTTGCTGCAGTATTTACCCTGTTCACAACTGAATTCATTTAAATCAAAGTATTGCTTTTGTTGCCTGTGGTTGCAATTGACTTTCTCAACCAAGCCTTCTAGTTTGTCAATTTTAGGGGCGCTGGACTTTTGACCAACTGGAAACTCTCTGTCTCGGAAGGGGGGCGCAGTTGACCTACTGAAGAAGAGGGTGAAATGTCTATAGAAGTAGAGAATTACAAAGATTGTCATCGACCTGTGTTCAAACTGACAGGGATGCATACTAGGCTTTGTGTTAGATGACTTCCTGAACAGTTCCCCCTCTTCCTCTTGCCTGTGGGCATGGGGACACTGCGTCTACCCCCTGGCCAGATGACAGAACCCCCCTTGGTCAAACTGTACCTTGTCTTCTTACTCCATTCGTCACTAGAACCGTGCGCGGAAAGCTCTCCGCAGGACGCTCTGGACAGGCAGAAATGCCTGGCTTCTCTGGCGTCTCTCCGCCAGGCCAAGTGGTTCCAGGTTTGCATCCCGTCTTTATTTGTCTAAAAGTCGACTTGTAACTTAATCTGACCTTTGACCTGGGGAAAATACATATTTGCACATTGAGCTTCTCTGAGAAATGCTTTTAAAGGCTCCATAAATGCTTTAAACTGAATTGCGTGTAACCTGTTTCCGTTGATTTATCAGATGTATCTTACCCAGGTTACAACTTGTAGGTTCTTGGTCAGAAATTATAATTTGGCCAGATTGATCTGCTTAATACAAAACGTCCTCTAAAACGTGTGTAGAAGTTCTATCAAGATCCATGATGATGTGTTAACGGGTTTGCTCTTTGTTGGCTTGACAGGCTAAAGTGTCCACGGTTGAGTCGTGTGTCATCGTGATTCGAATCTTGCGGGATTTGTGTTCCCGTGTTTCAACGTGGGCCCCGCTCAAAGGCTGGGTGAGTCCATCTCAAACAACAAAAAAGAGATCTTTGCAGTTAGATGTTGAGTGTTTTTGTAAAGAAATACACTGGTCACATTTCTGTCATTTATTTGCCTGCAGCTTGTTGAGCTGCTGTGTCAGAAGGCCATTTCAACCAGCGAGAGGCTGCTGGGACCCGGAGAGGCGTTCCGGAGAGTTCTGGAGTGTCTTGCATCAGGGATACTAATGGAGGGTAAAGAATAAAAACCCAGCAGTGTTTGTGAGCGTCTTAAGCATTTTGTTTCTGTTTTTTTGAGACCTAAGCACGACTCTTCTCTACAGATGGTCCAGGGATTTCTGATCCCTGTGAACGAGACAGCACTGATGCTAGTGCCCATCTTACAATTCAACAGCGAGAAGATATTACACAGAGTGCCCAGGTGACATGCTATTCTACACTATTGCTTCACTTTATTTTATGGTCTACTAGTCTATAAACTTTACAAATGAAACCTATAGACAGTGGAACCGGTTATGTCGACGGTCTCTGGGTTTGCAAAAAAAGCGTTGTGATAACCGAGGATCAAGATAAACAAAAGCCAATATGGCGATTTATTTGAAGTGATCGGCATGCTATAAAAATGTACATACACTGTATATGTTTGCTAACAACAAAAGGCATATGTGCACCAACTAACAGCAGAGATTGTAACGGCTACTTTGTTTATGTTGGGAATATACCTTTAAGACGGCGTATGTAGTTCTGCGCACGGGGAGAAGAGTGTTTTTGAAAAAACACCTTTGATTCTCGATACAAACCTTTAATTATATTCTCCAACATTGCAAACACAATTTCGCTCACAGCAAAAACACAGTCACAACACACAAACACATTCGTTCTGAAAGTATTGTACACGCGGTTACTACTGTTTCTTTACAAAGTCTAAAATGCTTTGTTGCTTTTTGGCTTTAACGGTCTGCTTGAAAACAAATGCTTCTATCGGTAATGACGTCTTTGTCGATGTTTGGGAATTTCTGGACAGTGAAGGCGAACTCCTGCGCCTCCTCTTCCACGATAGCATCTGTAAGACTTGATTTTTGCGCGAGTTCTTCTGCGGCTGTACGGCACTGCGCCGCAAGAATGAGTGAAGCGTCATTGGAGTGAGCGACTGTACAGACCGTAATACACGTACAACGCAAAGTACTATTTGTGCTATCATTAGTCACGGGGATCGAGATGATTGATGTTAAGTGACAACTTTGTCCCTCTTTTGTGCTCGAAATATGTTCGGTGACATAACCGATAAGAAAATGCTAAGAAATATAGGGAGTTTGGCGGTTCCACTTCAAAAACGTTGACATAATCGGGTTGGTGACTTAAATGAGGTTGAGATAAATGGATTCCACTGTAGTGTTGTTTTTTTTATATTGTGGAACACTAAATTCTATGTAGTAGCCGTGTCTCAAATTTATTTAGTTTATTCGCTGAAAATCTTCACATCTGCTGCAGCTCCCAATTTTTTTCAAAATATTTAGAACAATTCAGTTCAACCTAACTTGACATGTCATTTTTAAAAGCTTCTAAAGTTGCATAAGATTAATAAAGATGCTACATTTACCAGATTGGAGAACTCATTTGATTCATTCACATGTAATTTGTTGCTTTCCTCCCACCCCTAGTTTGCCTTAAGGCTGTCAGCTTTTGGGCAACTTTACAAAGTTCTTGGAATGGACCGGCTCAATTCAAAAGCCTCTAGAATGCTCAGCGACCAAAACAGAGGTACCGAAACAACTTGTTCTGGTGTCCCAAACAGACAGTTCAAAAACAAATTCTTGTTTTCCTTTCTTAGAATTAAATGTGCTTTCGTTTACTTCTGTACCTGTAAAGCTTATTCATGTAAATGACCCCTATTAAGATTGCTTATACAGGCAGGCATTGTTTACATTGTCATTTTTTAGTTTTGGCCAAGTTACTCAACATCTCATAGACATTGAAACGGAAAGTTAGTTGGCGAATGATGCAATTTATTTAAAGAACTGAAACAAAGGTGTGTCAATGTTTAAGGTTCACTGGATAGATATCCTTGCATTTTGCATGTTGATATGTCTGGTATGCTCTTGTTTCATTACCATATGCATTTAATATTTGCTTCCATTAAATTGCAGTGGCTGAATTCCCAGCGAAGAGACCAAGGGAAGTTTATGATGCTGGGGATCTTGAAATAAAATCTAAATTTCCAAGAAAAGGTACCTCAATTTCACTGTCTTTCCCAGCGTCGCCGTCCATTAGCTTGCTTTAATATTAATAGTTGAATAGTAGAAAATGATAGGATGTCTCATCTTTAAGTGAAATACAGCCTATGTACTGTGATCTCACTTGGCAGAAAAAAGCGAACCAGCAAATGCCCTAATGAAGTTGAACCAGCTCCGGCCTGGGACCCTCTACAGATTGGCATCACAGACTGGGCCTGAACATGAACCTCAATTCACAATGGCTGTAGAGGTGGATGGGATAACGTATGAGGCTACAGGCCCTTCCAAACGCAGCGCCAAGCTTCATGTTGCCCAGAAAGTAAGTGTGCGGATGGTCACGTTTATGGCTACAGACAGGGTGCTGAATGAAGCTTTGTGCTCTAGATGAGTATTTTCCAAGATTGTTGTCTTTAATATACAAGTGTGAATCATAAACCTTGTGTACATTTCAGTTGTTGTCTATGGTATGTTCACAACACACAGGTGCTGCAGGCATTGGGTGTGCCCTTGCCGTCTGAAACCAAACCTGCCGATGAAAACAAGAGCCAGTCTGTTGCCACACCTGCAGCCAGTGGTTCTGATGAAACCACTCCTTCAGGGTCCGATGACGGCACTGAGGTTAGCGTTCAAAGACTCCTCCTTTCATGCGTTTATACACTGGGAGTTTGGTTTGGCATGATTGGTTGCACTTCATCTTGCAGGGTGGACCTATCCTCACCAAACATGGCAAGAATCCGGTCATGGAGCTCAACGAGAAGCGGCGAAGTCTGAAATATGAACTTGTCTCTGTCAAGGGGCGCTTCAATGACAAGACCTTCACCATTGAGGTTAGACATGTTGACTAAAGCTTGTAATGATGGGTGGTGCCTATTGGGGAAGCAGTACATGGTGACCTGATGTAGCAAAAGCAGTCTGTGCTAGCTTTGGAGTGTATTATACACTTTGCTGTCCGTAAGTGTTTTTTGAAAGAAAAAGAAAATGCCTTTCAGTAAGGAAACATTAAATTGAGCAAAAGATTTCCATTTCAAATAAATGCTGTACTTTTGAATGTTCTCTCTGTATATTTATCTATGCAATATGAAGTATCACAACTGTTTTCAACATTCGTAAGAATTTTCTTGAGCATCAAATCAGCATATCAATTTTAAGAGTCATGTGGAGTAACGATGCTGGAAATTCAGCTTTGTCATCACTGGAACAAATTACACTTTAAAATGTGGAAAGGGAGGGATTTTGTTTTTCATATAAACCAGACAATTTTGTAATATTGAATGTTAAATTTGGTCTTTTTACATGCCCTGTATGCCTATGATGGGGGTGAATAGAGGCTTCAAGAGTCAAGTTCTAAATCTCAGATGCTGTTTATGCAACCCAAAATCACAAAACCATGTCCAAGAAAAAAATTCAGACAGTAAAATGACACTTTAGTGATAAATATATTGTGGACTTTTTTTATGCTCCCAAACAAAACGGCAAGCAACTTATGTACTTTCAGTTATCAGCAGCAGAAAATAAATAAACACTGTAAAGAAATCATCCAAACAAATATTAGCGGCGGTAGCTCGACACGAGTCACTCGTCATTTGTCCAGTAATTCGTTATTAAAACGGCGCTTTTTTCCCTTTTCTCTAGGAACCCACTCAGTCAAAGACAACATGAGCAACTCAACAGTATATGTTATGTGAATAAATTGTTTCAATAATGTCCATGTTTCAAGCGTCTTTTTTTAAAATCCTATATTCTTAAAGGCACACTGAAGTTGTGCTTAGCTGGAATTTTTCTTTGATGTGACGGAAATACACAGATGATGAATGACAGATGCCTTATATTTCCTGCCAAACTCGACAGCTCTGTTTATAAATCACTTATTACAGTGATTCTGTAATGCAAGAACACTGCTTTCCATTTTTATTCACCATATGAAGCTGGAGATGCGTTGTAAGTGATTATGAGGCATGCCATACATTTGTTGGTATGCAGGCACTTTAATTTAAAATACTAATATAAAATATCACATTTGCAATCACTTGTGGAAAACAAAGTGCACTGCAACTACAACACTTCTATCCGCTCTATATCTTGATATTCCTGTCATTCAAGCGCCAGTTCAGGTTGTAACCAAATATACAATATATTATTTACAAAAAACCAATAGCTTATGTTGCTCTCAATCCCGTTTCACATGGTGAACTCCTTGAATAAGCATGAGGACATTGGCGTTCAGATTATATCTTATGTGTCTTTCTCCCCCCCCACCTTCAGGTGGAGGTTGATGGGCAGAAATTCCAAGGCTCTGGGTCGAATAAGAAGTTGGCCAAAGCCAACGCAGCGCTTGCGGCTTTAGAGCAACTCTTTCCAGAAGGTTCTCCTGCAGACCCACTCAAGAAAAAGAGATTCCCTCCTATGGTAAAGGCAACACGACTTCTTTTAGCCTCTTGTCTAATATTGTTTTTTTTTTTTAACTACAGTCCAGAATGTTTTCTTTTTCTTTAGGGTTATGGTATGGCTGGAATGTCTTACAATGCAGGAAATCGAGGTAGAGGAAGAGCCAGAGGTCGAGGCAGAGGATTCAACGCTGGCAATTTTGCAGGTACACTAACATAATTAAATCAGTAGAGCATTGGTGTTTACAACACCAAGGTCATGGGTTCAATCAATGTGGACTCGATGTGTTCTTTGGATAAAAAAAAAAGCTTCTGCCAAATGCGTAAATGCTTGGTCCCTACAAGATCCCTGAAGATACTCTGACCTAGTTGCTTTGCTGTAATTTGACTCGGATCTTAATTCCTGCCTGATTCATGTTGATTACATGAACCGATTGTTTGCTTCCTATAAGCTCTAGCGACCTTAATATGTGGCCTTGTTAGGAGATGATCAGCGATATTTGCTTGCCTGTGACTGGTCGTAATGTTTTGGTTCATCAGTGATCATAGGCATATTGCACATTACTGTTCCTCTAATGTGGATGTCTGCTTAACTTGTCGTCTCAATCTCTCCAGGCTCCACCACTACTGCTGGACTGACCCCAGCCATGTCTGTTGATAACTCCATCACACCTATGACTCCCCAGGAGGACCCGTCTGCAACCGCTGCAGTCGGCGTGCCCGCCTACCAGGCTGTCCCTCCACCAGTGACCGGCTATTATAATCAGTACTCCCAATCCTATTCCCAATTCAAAAAACCCCTCAATCAGGGTCAGGTCCAGAATCCAAATCCAAACCAGAGCAAAACAAATCAACAAGCTCCTCTTGTTGGCCCAGACTACGGCTATGGATATCAAGGGGCTGGCATGGGTATGGGAGCACCTCCTGATTTCAATTATGCAGGTAAGTTTGTGCTGACATGCTGTGTAGTGATTTGTGTAAGCCAGAACTACCTGAAACTCTGTTTTCTTAATAGCATACAGTGGACCACCTGGTACAGCAACATTCGGGCCACCTGGAACAACAAACCAGAGCTATAGCTTCACCCAGAGCGCCTACCCTAATCTGGGTGGCTACAGCAGTGGAGCCAGTGCCACAGACTACACGTACAGATAAACATGCCATGTTTTGTCTCCCAGCTTGAGGATTTACAGATGCGTGTTCCGACATCTGAAAAAGTCATTTCTGTCATTCTCGAATTCTATATCCTCATCCTGAGTTAAAACATCGACTCTCTAGACCTTTTGAGGTTTTATACTGTTTGTTACTCTTGCCATTTGAACTCCACCTTGGTTACTGAATTAGCATGGTTTTGATTCACCACTAGTTTCAGGAAGTAATGCATCAGGATTTTGGACGCTCTGTCTGTGCCTGAATGCTTGGTGTGACTCAAATGGGAATTAAGTCTAACATAATTCTGTTTTTCCCCAAAGGTATATTTATAGTCATCCTGTTTTTTTTTTTGTTTTTTTTTTCGTCTCTAAAACTCTAAAGCAGCTTTTTTTTTTCCTGACTGAATGTGGACGATAGAATGAACAGACTTTATTACTTCCCTGAAACCACTCAAGCGGTTCCTTGTTTGGAGTTTTAAGAGGTTTGATTTGCGTTACTCGGTTTAATCTTTGTTTAATCTTTGTATCGTCTTTTACGTATGTAGCTATTCACTGTTAAATAGGCAACTGCAGGAAGTTTTGTGTTTTCTGAGGTGGATGTTGTTTGTCAAATATTTGACCTGTGCAGAAATAAACCTTTTTTTCTATTTTTAATTGCTTGCTTGATTTAATTTGACAGAAATTTTGAAACATGTTCGTAATACTTAGTCTTTTATAGTTTTTGGCGAGAATAAACGACCCTCTTTGATATTTGTGTCTGTGCTGTGAAATATTTAGTGATTAAGTAAACATAAGAACAACTTTTGTTGTTCGTAATATTTCAGGGTGAACACTTGCTAGACTGAAGCAACTTGAGTGTACTTGAATATCCATACATAGATTTATTTTTTAAATTGTGTTTAAATGTGATCCATAAAACTTTTAAGAACTGGCTCCTTAATTTTACTTTTCGGCTAGATAAATATCAAAAACTTCAGCAAATTGCATGTTTTTGCTCAATTTGGGCCTCAAGAACGAGTTCCATATTTTCCTGTACACTAGCAGCCTTAAAAGCCTGATTTATAATCAACCAAAAACATATGCAAACTTATTTTTTTGTCTAAAAGGTCAATGAACTCTCCCATTGTTCACATGGTTAATTATTGAAGTATCTCAAAATATACAGACCAAAAAGTATGTGGATACCAGCGCTCCCCCAAGTCAACAGATATTAAGAGATAACCTATTCCGGTCATTTCTATGAGGACATTTATTAATGGTACGGCAAAGAATAACTTTCTAGAGAATACTGTGCTTTCGACTTTGGAGAGGGTTTTTCTATTCCAGCATAACAATGATCCTGTGCACAAAACAAAATCCATATGATTGGTTTGCAGTAAGTTGACTGACCTGAACATTTCTGGGATGAATGGGAGCGCTGACTGCGTCACCAAACCTCTGTGTCTGATGCTCTACATTTTGTGATATGATCCAGCCTCAAAAGCTGGGAACTGTGTGTGTAAGCAATTTGATATGACTTTAACAGGTCTGTGGTTATTTTCAGACATGGAACACAACAACAAAAATACAGAAGTAATACCAAGGTGGAAACTTAGTCCAGGAGAGTTTGAAACAAATGCACTTGTCACATGAGTCTATGGTCATTGAATCAGCAGGAACATGTTTAAGTCACGTGCATACAAACACACACATCCCCATATGAGCGCTGATATATAGTGGATGAGAGAAAACAGCATCCAGTGGAGGGATCACTCACACAAGGATACTTCAAGGACTAAACCACACATTGTGAGTCTTCTTTAACTATCCTGGGTAATCATAATCTCACAGTTTATAGCCTCAAGGTTTTAATAACAGTCTGTTTCTCAGTTATAGTGAAATCAGGTGACTTTTAGGAAACAGTTCCCCTTTTTCTGTTTGCATTATACCATTTATAAACTAAAACAAAAACTAGTTTTTGATCATATCTGTTAAACTAGCATTTAACAGATATGATCAAATTAGTAGTAGTGTGGTGCACTCTTAAAAAGGCTGGTATTTTGCCATCTGTAGTTCCATTGAGATCCTTTAACATCTGTGGAAGGTTCTCTGGTTTAACATCCAGTGAAAGAAAGAAAGAAATGGTTGTTTTAAGAATTGTTGTCTTTACTGAAAGGTTCTTTGTGGAACTCAAAATGGTTCTTCCATGGCAATGCTGTGAAAACCCCTTTTGGGCACCTTTACGAGTGTTTCTTCGATCTCATTGGTCAAGCTGATCAGTGGGGTAAAAGAAAACTGCTGTGATTGAAAACAGGGTGTGGTTTATTAATGAATGTTATGAAGTGTAGAGAGAGAACTGGCAAAAAGCATAAGCTGCTGGTATAGATGGTTTTGCCCCACTTGGGTTTGCTTCATTGTAGTTTCAATTAGTTTGAGTTAGAATTGGATAGTCAACTGTTAAATGTGATTGTTTCTGTCTTTCTGCACAGATGGCGTCACCACTAATGCTGGTGTTTTTAACCGCTCTCCCTGGGGTCCTGTGCTACAACTCCTCATTCATTGATCTGGAAGCTAAAGGAAGTGAGTTGATGCTGATTTGTGTGTGTTAAATGCTGAAAAAACGTTTTGTCTTAAGCCTGTGCATTAAAGCGATAGTTCAGCCAAAAATGACAATTTGGTTACTTACCCCTGTAGTATTCCTTACTGTGTTATGATTCTGATGGCCTACACAGAATAACGTGTATCTCAGAACTTTATATTTATTATTGTCAGACACTACACCACAACCCCTATGTTCCAAACCTGTATGAGTTTTATTCTTCTGTTGAACATAAAAAAGTTTTAGCTTTCCTGTAGCTCAACCAGTAGAGCATTGGTGTTTACAACGCCAAGGTCATGGGTTTGATCCCAGGGAAAGCAAGAGCCGATTCAATGTGTTCCTTGAATGCAATGTAAGTTGCTTTGGATAGAAACGTCTGCCAAATACATAAATGTAAAATAAAACATGACATCTTGAAGCTTGTTGGTAGCCAGACAGTTGATGCTTACAATAGAATTACTATGGAAGTCAATGGTTATCGTTAGCCGTTTGATTACTGAACATTCTTCAAAATATCATCATTTGCAAATTCAAACCGGTTTGAACCAAAGGGTTAATACGTGATGACAGAATTTTCCATTTTGGGTGAACTATCCCTTTAAAGGTTATGGATATTTGTAATCTCTTTAATGCTTGCATCCCTGTCCGTTTATTGCTTCAATCAGGTAACAAGTCATCCATCAGGTTCCTGATTTTGGGGGACTGGGGTGGACTGCCATATCCTCCCTACATTACCCCTATAGAAAAGGCTACTGCCCACATGATGGCCAAAACCGCTACCCAGATGGGTGCAGACTTCATTTTAGCGCTTGGTGACAACTTCTACTACAAGGGTGTCCGTGACGTCAATGACCCTAGATTCCAGGTTTGGCTTTTCTTTTTTTTTTGAGGCACCTTATTTTAATGAGTTTGAAGCTTCTTGTGGTCCATATCTACAGTTCTGTTAAACGCTTATTTCTCACAAGTGGTTAAATATTTGTGTGACCATTTCTAGTTGTGTGCTGGGAGTAGAAAGTGCAAACCAGTCCTTTCCACCTAATGTCGGCCATGGTCCCATTATGCTCTTTATAGGTCACATTTGAAGACGTCTACACTCAAGATTCTCTTAATATTCCATGGTATGTCATTGCTGGCAATCATGACCATGCAGGAAACGTCCTTGCTCAAATTGAGTACAGCCAAAAGTCAAAGAGATGGTACGTGAGCCAACATATCTAGGCCTCTGTCTAATTGAGTTTGGTTTCCTGGCTCCTAAGCCAATTTGCAATGTGATTCCACTGTTAATGCAGGTGTGCTTAGTTTGTTCCCTTGGCAGGCGCTCTGTTGTCCAAAGGACAAGGCTGCTCTAACATCCGTTCTGTCTCTCAGGAACTTTCCATACTACTATTATGAGGTGAACTATCGTATTCCTCGTACGGACAGCATTTTGACCATCATCATGTTGGACACGGTGTTGCTGTGTGGCAACTCCGATGACTTCCTTGACCAGCAGCCCCGAGGTCCTCGAAGTGAAGTTGAGGCCAATAAACAACTGCTGTGGCTTCAGGAACGCTTGGCGAAGTCGAAGGCTGACTATCTCCTGGTGGCTGGCCACTATCCAGTGTGGTCCATATCGGAGCACGGGCCAACCGACTGTCTGCTGAAGAACGTGAGACCACTGCTTAAGAAGTACAAGGCCACTGCTTACCTGTGTGGCCATGATCACAATCTACAAGTAGGTACTTGAAGCCTTTTGTTTGAGTGTAGTTTGATTCAAGACTTTGACTTGTTTTGCTTCTTTTCTATTACAGTACATCAAGGAGTCTAGTATCGGTTACGTGGTTAGTGGAGCTGGTGGCTTCATGGATCCTGATGTGCGTCACCGTAATCGGGTTCCTCGAGGATACCTCAAGTTCTTCAATGGTGACGCTGGTACCTTGGGTGGCTTTGCTCATGTGGAGGTCAACAAGAAACAGATGACTGTTACTTTCCTCCAGGCTAGAGGAACCTCTCTTTACAGGGCAGTTCTTGAAAAGCGTGATGTCAGAGGTTGACTTGGTTTAAATTCATATGTGCTTTTAATGTGACTTGGATATTGAGCCAGGTCTTTTATTTAGCATTATTCTATAAATTCGAGAAATCCTCAAGATTGTAAGTGCACCACTGAATCAAGTATTTATAGATTACTTTTAAAGGGTCGAACTAATAAGCACATCTTTATTTTACGAATCTGTACATGTTTTAAAGTGTGGTCCTTTAAGTCTGCTTCTCTGATTGATTTGACTGCCATGGATCTCTTTTTGTAAAGTCAATGTAAATCTACATCCCACTTACACTTTATTTTTTATCTTGCTCAATAAAAATTGCACTAATAAGAGACCAAATACAAATTGTTTTCACGTAATGTAGTGTTTTATTAATATAAATTTAAACTGATGTAGTAGTATAAACGTCAAGTTGGCGTTTTTACGCATTTTAACATCCGCTTCAAAATAACTAAAGGAGTAGCAATTTAAATCCATATATGTGAACTAGTGTTCAGTCCACTAATTTTTTTAGCAATCATCAAGCTTGCACACACTGGTCACAGACATGAAGATATCCCTCCAATTTCTCTAAGCTGATTGCTCACTTAAAAACAAAAAACACCACAATCCTGATGTTCCCAGACCATTTCAAGCTTGATTTTGACAACTGGTGATCTCTAATTCGCCAAATTGTTTACTTTTTAATGAGTTTCAATTCCCATTAACAGCATCATTATCTTCCATCAGGCCGATTCAGGAGTGCATCATGCACACACAAAAACTGGTGGAATTTAGCACATGAGCCAATCATATTCAACCATAACTGATCATATCCAATCACAGCATTGCCTCCTCTCACATGACCTTTCACCATTCATTCTCAATTACCCACCACATGCATTAATTAGGAGGTCTTTTTAAGTCAGTGGGACCAGATGGAGCACCAGCGGGTGTCATGGTTGGATCAAATGATTGTTTTAAATGTTAGCGTCTCATTTTGTAATATTTGCCTGGTTTTATTCTTGATATACTTTCTCATATAATATTACAAGATATATACAGGCTGAGGGTGCTTAAAAAGAATGTTGTGAATGCAAGCTTCATGATTTAATCCGATGAATCCCAGCCATCTCATAATATCCTTGGCAATCAGGATGCAGGCCCTAATCCTTTCTGCACATGCTGTGTCTTTGTCCTCAATGCAATCTGGTCTAATCTAAATTATTCCCTAAAACCTGATTTAACAGTTAGCAAATCCACAGAGTCCCTTATCGTTTTTTTTTACTGTAGCTTGCACCATTATGTAACACCTTGAAATGGGTTTGAAAGCAAGACATCTTGAATGTGTAAGATATGCTACTTTTGCTCCTACAATCTATATCCAGGCCATTTATACACAATCTTGTGAAGCTAAACATTCATAATGCCTTTATTGGCCTGCTTCCTGAGCAGTTCAAAATGATTTATAGCTTTTTGTGCTTCGTTGCACTAGACCGCCATTAATAACCTCTAGAAGGATCAGAACTCTGTGGAGGGTTTGCAGTTTTATGTGGCTCTTTAGTATTAGTGTAATGCTAAGCCTTCTCTACCCACCTGCAGGGTGATTTCCTGCCTGTGACATTAAAGCGTGAACTACTACCGGTATCTAATAGGTTTAATTGTCCTATTTACAGCACTTAGCCTATCATATTGCTTTATAATTATCCCGAAAGTCCACTTATAATGTAACGTTTGTAATCTTTCACTATAAAGAAAAGGTTTTGCATTTGTTTCAATCCTTGATACACTTTGTTTTGATTGATTAACAAAAGGAAAGTAAAATAGAATTATATTTGGAATCAGATATATGAGCACTTTATGCTCACTGTATGCTTGATAAATGCGGTTTGACAAAAATAACAGTCGGTGACATTGATCTAAACAGTTGAACAGGTGGTCACCAGTAATTAAATGTCATTTAAGTCCAAAGTACAGAGTGTTTATACAGAGATCGTTCAATAATATGTATAAAATAACTTGAATGCTACAAGAAAGGAATCATGAAATAGACAACATTGTAAAAATCCAATACTATTTATAAATATAACGAAAATATGAGAGGGTGTGATTTGGTTTGACGCTCAGGTTTAACTCGCAGGGTAAAAAAGGGAGTGTAATCTGATAACATCCTTACTAAACACTTTAACTCTTGCTTTTGACCAGCTAGCCAGTTAAGCTGATCCTCTAATGGTGAAATGCTTAGCATTACATTCAGAACATTAAACGTGACTGAAATAGGACCGGCACACATGAAAAAGATTGTGTGATGTAAACATACACATACAACATACATACACATGAATGTTTTGCTATACCCGTCAATGGATGAAACAATTAAAATAAAAGACATTACACAGTACTGTGCAAACGTCTTAGGCACGTTAGTGTTTTCACAGACACACAAATGGTTTTAAGCCAGTTAATTATATCATTTTTGGAGGCGTGTCAGTGGGAAATATCAGTTTACATATGATTTACAGTTTACAAACATTCTTTTTTCCATTAATTGTGATAATCCAGTGAGATCTGACACTGCCAGTATGGTCTGATCTCACCCATCATCAAGTCCATCTGTGATTACATGAATAAACATAAAAAGCTGAAACAGACTAAATCCAGAAGAACTGTGGCAACGTCTGTGTCCAAGATGCTTGAAGAAACCTATCTGAAAAACTATGTGCAAGTGTCCCTGGATATAAGCCGTTTTAAACGAAAAGGGTGGTCATACCAAATATTTATTTGATTTAGTTAATAGAAGTTAATTGGTCAAATCTATTTATGGCATTATTTTTGAAAGGCATCCTCATTTAACAGTGTCTAAAAGTTTTCACAGTACAGTAGCTTTGCAGGCAGGTTTCTTCAAGCGTCTTGGAGATATTCCCAGGATTCTTCTGGATTTAATCTGTCTCAGTTTTTTCATGTGATCCCAGATGGACTCGATGGAGAGATCAGATCTGCGTGTGAAGCACCGGATGTCGTCAGATTCCTTATGCATACAAAATTCTTACATATGTATTACAATTGATGGCAAAATTAATGTTTGGAAATGTAAACTGATATTTCCAACTAACACGCCAGCAAAAGATATAAATAACTGGCATAAAATAATTTTGGGGGGTGAAAATACTAACATGCCTACAGTACTATATGCATATGAAAAGCATGACGAATCATTTTCACACATGAATTGGCACCTCTAAGTCCAGATCGTAAATTCAGTGAAAGTCTTTGTGTTGTGCTGGAGGAGACTTTACAGAGTGCTGGACTCTTGTATTGCCAAAAAAAGATGGAAACAACCACAACATGGTCAAGATCTTCTATTGGCAATGCAAGAGTCCAGCACTCTGTAAAGTCTCCTCCAGCACATCCCAAACACTGAGCCTGATGAATCTCGACATTGTCATCCTGGATGATGGCCATGATGTGCCTTCCTACATGTTTTTTAAGACATAAAAAGAAACACGCTCCATCAATTAGGGTTAAAATAACTGTTTCCAAATATATAGCATGCTAGAAATATAGGAATCACAGCAATAATGATCCAGTCATTGACTCTTAAGTATTTGCCAATTTAAATCCAAACGACTTTATTTTTTATTTTGGCCAAGCAGTGTACGTAAAATAAATGTAATAAGTATTTTTACCTCACAAACGTTACATTTTCATCATTTCGTTAAAATCCCCATTTCTGCTAGCTTTAGGTGCTTTGCAAGTGTTCGTTTTGGAGCCTGAACACACTCCTACAATATACAGGCTACAATGGAGAAAAAAGTTTTTGATTAATATACCTTGAAAATAACATGTTGGATCCCAAATCCAATCCAGTTTCACTGGCCACAGTTTTAGTATGACTTTTTTCCAAATACTTGTGTTCAAATCCATAAACTGCAAAATGCTGGTTATCCTGCGTTGAACTGAATGATCCAACAATCCAAGCAAAATACAACTGAGGACATATTTTGGCTTCAGGATGAAGGCTGCTCCTGAATTGGCACAATCCTACAGACGTGATCGTGCAGACTCTCGCCCTGTCCTTATATTACCGGGCAAACACGTCCAGGTAATGCGGCTTGGACTGACATGGCTCTCCGCTTAATGAGGTCGTTTAGGGTCAACAGCACTTATATTAAGGACAGGTCACTCATCCTCACATGCTCCACAGGACGAGGCCCAGCTTTTGCAGTCAAATTGAAAAGCATAGGGTATTGTGGTGAATACCGACAACGGCCACATTGAGCGCAGAACAAAAAACAAAACAAAGCTTTTCCATTGATTTGATCTGTTTAAAGAGAGGGATTTAAGTTTATTTCGATTGTCCACTTTAGACATTCTACTATAAGCAACTTTGCAATTACCGTATTTTCCCGCATATAACCCGCGGGTTATACCAGATTATACCACAGGGGGTGCGGGTTATATAAGGGTGCAAGTTATGCCGGCGTTTTGTTTTTTTTCGCGAACCCGCGGGCTATATTGGGGTACGTATTATCTGCGTCTGCGGGTTATATGCGGGAAAATGCGGTACATGTCAGCTAACTAGAGTATTAGTAGACTGTTAAGTGTTATGGTTCAGTTTAGTAGAATAAGTTGACATGTACTCACAAAGTTACTTATAGTCAGTAGAATGTCTGTTGGCGTCACAATAAAGAGTTAGCAGACATTAAACAGACAATATAGCGATTGCTAGTTCACATGTAGTTGCAAAAATGACTCAAGCTGATTATTGAAAGAAAGTGTGACCTTCAACCAAAAATGAAAATCTTTTGTTTTATGGAAAAAGGTTGTTCTAAAATTCGTGTTTGTCAGTTATCTATTATTTTACGACTGAAGCAGTCTTGGACTGCAGTCGAGTGTGAGCCATTGTTCTGTAGTTCAAACTTTATCAGCCCCATCTCTCCTTTCATGGAATAATGCGTGAGAGAAACCGGAGCTGTGTCCTGTAATTTTGGGTGTAGGAAAGACATAGGCCTCTTGCGGGGTTTTGGTGGGGCTCTTGTTTTCTCCTGGATGAGATTGGGGCGCGGGGCTGTTGAGCACACTGAAAGAGACAGGAGAGGGGAAGAAGTGAGGAATAAATGGGATGGTAGGCAGAAGAGGGCTGGCCTGGGGGCTGTGGTCAAGAGAGAGGGGGATGACCACATCGTCCTGATCCCAAACGTGGAAGGCGTTGGGGTGGGAGTGTGTGAGAACTGACGGCATGTGCGGGGAACCTTCAACACCTGCCTCACTGCTGTCCTTCAAGATCTCCTCGTCTGGACCCAAAGCCCATTCTGAAACCACACAGAAAATACAAATAAATTGTGATTTAAATTCACATTACTGTAAAGTGTCAATGAGGTTTTTTCCTCATTACAGTAATACAGAATGTTTTAAACTACAGTGAAAAAATATTGTATAAATGTTCTGCGTTATGTAAAAATGACAAATTACATTTCTTTCATATTTTCTTTTGACCTGATGACAATGAGAACTGTGGCTGCCCAAGTACAATAATACC
This sequence comes from Rhodeus uyekii, assembly GCA_037043235.1. Classification (NCBI taxonomy): domain Eukaryota; kingdom Metazoa; phylum Chordata; class Actinopteri; order Cypriniformes; family Acheilognathidae; genus Rhodeus; species Rhodeus uyekii. The sequence goes on along the minus strand of JAWRVZ010000032.1, from coordinate 2,448,583 downwards.
TTGAGATACGAGCGTCCCGACATACGAGTATACCGAGACACGAGCAAGCCTTCGAGCAATATTTTGCTTTGAGATACAAGTACATTTTTGAGATCCGAGCAGCTTACAGACGCCGACGCAAGGTGTTCGAACACTTGGAGCAGCTCAAGCCTCAATTATGGGGTAATTGCATATGATCTCCACTGGTGGGCCATCTTGATTTTACAGCGGGAGGTTACCGGGGGCGACGAGTGATTCAGGAGTATTAAGCTGAGAGCAGCACGAGTTTTGTGTGTTAAGTAATAATAAATATGAGGCTATCCAAATCACTACATGGGAAGAAACACTACACTTCTGTATAGTGTTTGCGTTATCTACGTTATCCCTCCCTCCTCCTTCTCACATGCCGCCATTAGCCGCTACTGTGTCGTCTGTCTCAAAGGTAAGAACTCATAATTAAAACCACATTTTATTTTATATTACAGGAATCCTTATATACTATAATTTTTGTGTGTGTGTATATCTCTATGGCAATTAAAAACATGTTTTTTCCATTGTTATTAGCACTAATAAGGGAATTTTTTAGAGGGTCGGAACGGATTCATCTTTTTTCTATTATTTCTTATGGGACAAAATTATCTAAGATATGAGCAATTCGAGATACGAGCTCCATCCTGGAACGGATTATGCTCTTATCTCACTGTATTATGAAAATAAAATGGTCCTACATTAATCTTTAGTTTCCTTTAGCAATATACAATTTCTTAGCTATAAACTGCATTATCTATCTATCTATCTAATGTGATTCTTTTTATATATGACCAGACAAAGTTCTAATTGAAGATGTTATTTCACACTGATCTGAGGTCTGGATTTCATGAGTGTAACCTTATACATTATATAATACATGATTGCCAACTAAACAGTCATTATATTTTAGACAGTATGTTTAAACAGAAGTAGGAACTTACATAAAAATCACTTTTTTTTTAAATCCCCTTTTTATGCATACGCTCCTCGGATGAGATGAATATAAGCACGCCTGGACTATACCACAGTCAATACCACACTTAAAATAATTTCTTTAATTCTATTTTACAATAACTAAAATCAAATGGCATCTGCCAGCAAACGATACAAAGCACTTTGAAAGAACAACTTGTTATTTGCCATAACAGTGTTCTAAATATACTTTAACTAAATGTTGACCCATATTTATAGCAGGCTGCAATTTGTATAATCTTTTGGAATGAATCAATGTATATAAAAAAAAGATAATAATTCAATATTTATAAATATTTTTCTATACTGTTACTATTGGACAACCACAAGGTCAAGCACTTTTAATTTTTTAAGATTTACCTAAGATGTCATAAGCAAGGTCTTTAATTAAATGCCCCACAATGGCGTAAGCGACAGCGACCACCACCACCGCGGCCATCATCAGGTAGAGCAGAGCTCTGGGGAGCTGGATGAGGTCCCTGGCTGGAGGCTTGTAGTCCTTATACAGCGGAGTCTCATAGATTGCGTATTGCGACGCGTTCAATCTGCTCATAATCACAGGGTTCATTATCCAACACAAATATAGATATTCCACTATCCAGAATGTGTCTTGCTTGTCCTCCGGGAAACGTTGTATCTATAGTTTAGATGTATCTGTCGGTGAGCAGACTCGGCGCATAATTTCATTTGAAGATGTTCAATTAGTTTGAAGTTAACATAAAACAAAATGGTTTTTAAAACAATAAAACAAAGCACACGATATTAAAACCAGCTATGGTTTCCTAAGCATTGCTCTCCTGACCGGACGGGCAGATGGACTGTGGGGTTTGGAGATCTCACACCATCGACGGGTCATGATCTTTTCTCAGGACAGCGAGTCGATTGGTGGATTTGACGCGTCATCCCTTAAATCCCATCAGGGCTCGCGCACGGGGCGATCAGGGTCAGGCAGGGACCTGAGGAACTCAATCTCACACTCTTTTTTACTTACTGTCCTGAAAATCTGGTCTATATTTTTATTGTAATTTTATTGTAATGATCTGGTAACCTAATATAGAACAATTTGCTTATTAAAATAAATGTTTGAGGGAATTAAGCTTTTTTATTTAATCTTTTTTTTTTTGACATTGATATATGAGTATGACATATTGTTTTGTTTTCTAATGAGCCTGACTTAGAATTATTAGTACAGTAATACCTTGAGCGTCTTGACAAAAAATTTAATTAAAAGCCGCTTACAGACACCAACGCAAAATGTTTGAGCACTTGAACAACACTCAATAAATGCATAGAATCACTGTGTATTCACTTTATTCAATAAATACAACAAAATTAACAAGAATTAAGACCAAATAATCATGGCAAGCATGATGTCTGGCATCTTTGACTAAAGCTGCTATGAATTAGCTCTTATCCTAAAGTTCTTATGATTATCATTGTTGTCCACGGTCCAATGAATAATGCGGAGAATTGACTTTCAACAATTTTATGACAAGAACAAACCGTTTCATAAAGCAACCGTATTTATAACATGACATATTAACGCATGTCAAACCAGTATCCCCGAGAAGATACATTTCCCTTTGTGCATGTAATCACAGAAAGAGCAGATGTGAGTTTGGACCCATTTACTAAGCAAACGTTGAGCACATATAGACACCTTTATGGATGGATATTGATAAACCTCCCCTTATTGCAGAGACAGATGCAAAAGTCCATTACACTCGTGTTAAGAGAGAAATATGGGTTTAATTTCCAACAGTAAAAGACTGGAGTCCAGTGATGGCTCTGCCCAAGATCAAAGCATGGATGTCATGAGTGCCTGTGAAAAGGAGAATATTGTGTTATTAAAATGACCTCTCACAGTTGTTCTTTATCTTTGCATTAAGTCTATTCTGACCTCTGCTGGCCAAATGTACAGGTTTCATTTAAAGAGCCCCTATTATGCTTTCCATAAAGTGTGTAATTTAGGTGTTTGTGAATGTAAAAGGTTTGCAAAGAACAGATTCTGAACTGTATTAAAACGAGTTGTCAGTAATTCCAGTCTTAGTTCCTGCTCATACCCATGTAGGTTTGTAACAAATTTGCAAGTCTTTATTGGCTGCCAGCGAATAACATCTACATCGACCGGCCCTCAAACGCTATAGCTTGAATTGATGTGGTAAAACAGACGGCATCGTTGCGGTTCGCATTAAGTGCTGAGGAAGCTTCAGTGCCTATATGCAGATGTAATGGCATTTCTTTCTGACGCACACTGTAAGCAGTAAACCAATCACAACAGACTTGGCTATCTGACCAATCAGAGCAGAGCAGAGCAGGCACTCAGAAAGGAGGGGTTTAGAGGGATTCAGATCATTGATTGAACTTTTCAGACATTGGTAGTAAAGAGGCGATGCTGTAATGTATATCATGAGAAACTAAAGGGCCAGTCACACAGCCGATCACGCACGAATCACTCACAAATCACGCACAGATTAGGTTTGTGTGTGCTTGTGCGTCGAGAAATTTACCAAAATATTCCACGAACATTCGACGCACGCCCGACGCATGAATCACTGACGGAGCGCGTCCAAACACGCACGCTTCCACGTACAAGCACTTTCAGAATCCACATTGTCAGTGGAATGAACGTGATACGTGCACGGTTCATGCGTGATATGAAGGTGGGGCGTCAGTGGACGGTTTCGAACCAGTTCTGACGCATAAGCACTGACGGCCGACGTATGTCGTGCGCATAGTCACGCATACTCGACACATAAACTACGCACAATTGTGCGTCGGAAAAATTTTGAACCGTTCAAAAGTCAAAATCAAGAACAAACCGCCTTCGACACCCATCCACTTACAATCACTGACGGTCCACGTTCGTTCCACCGACAAATTCCGCATACGACGCACGCTCCACGCAGAAACGAAAATCTGTGCGTAATTCGTGCATGATTCATGCGTTTTCGCTGTGTGACTGGACCTTAAAGTGTTCTTTGACCTTTTGGATTTAGAAGACATCCAAAGCAAAATAAGGAACCTTTGAAATCGTATAATAGGGGCACTTTAATATTCAACCTCTCCTTGCACCTTCGTATGTGTTGACAGCCTCCAGGTTCATGACGTGGCGTATGATATGGTATTCGTCTGCTATGCCGTTTCCTCCCAACATGTCTCTGGCCTGCCTGGCGATGTCCAGGGCTTTACCGCATGAGTTACGTTTCAGCATGGAGATCATATCTGGCGAGTACCTGTTTGAGAAATGTGTGAGAGGATTCAGTGAGCTAAATGTTTCTTTTGGAATGAAACGGGTACTCTGACAAGTCTCTGCACTCCTTGAAATGTTTTACAAAAAGCATTTATCAAGACTGATGAAGAAGACTCACTTCTTTTGGTCAATGAGTCTTCACGATTTTAAACTGATAATAATAATAATATTAGAATGATTTGTGAAGGATCATGTGACACTGAAGACTGGAGGAATCATGCTGAAAATACAGCTTTGCATCTCAGGAATAAATTCCACTTTAAATTTTATTAAAATAGAAAACAGTTATTTTAAATTGTAATAATATTACAACAACTCCATTGCACTATTCATATTTAGAATATTATGACTGTAAATGTTAATTAATTAACCTTATGCTAAACTGCTCACCTGTCCAAGGTGTACTGGCGGGCAGCATGGAAACAAAATTCTGCGGCACCCAGAGCGCCCCATGCAATGCCATAACGGGCATTATTCAGGCACCCAAAGGGACCCTACAGAAATCAACATATACAACCACAAGCAGTGTTAAAATGTGTAAAAAGAGGAATATATATATATGTATATAATGCTAATTTAAATATATACATTTTATTTTTAAATACAGTAATACCTTGGTTTACGAGCGACTTGGTATATGAGCAAATCGGTGTACGAGCGTGGAGGGTCGAATCGGTGCACGAGCATTGTATGTGTACAAGCACATTTTTCCCTCACCCACACGCATTTTTGTGTGGAAAAGTCCTAACGCTCAGCATCGTCGCACGCATTTTTACAGGAAATATCCTAAACACAGCCTCTCATAAAACAGTCACGCGGTTCTCTAAGCAGTAACTGTTACGGTTCACGCATTCATTGTCTCCTAGTTCTGCTTGAGTGTGTATGTGTGTGTGTGGTCACTGAACACCTGATTCTCATATCATCTGCCTATCTCCCCGCTTTCGTTCGCGGCTCCCGTGAGTTCGTTCGTTCGGTCGCGGCTCCCGTGAGTTCGTTCGTTCGGTCGCGGCTCCCGTGAGTTCGTTTGTTCGGTCGCGGCTCCCGTGAGTTCGTTCGCTCGGTCGCGGCTCCCGTGAGTTCGTTCGTTCGGTCGCGGCTCCCGTGAGTTCGTTCGTTCGGTCGCGGCTCCCATGTTCCACGACTTTCACTCTGGATTATCACTTTGTTTGTTATCTGCACTATTATAATAAATTCACTCATTTGCACTTGAATCCTTGCTTTCCCCGCTCCCCCTCCTCCCTCCTCTCATCGTCTCCACTGCTGAAACCTGAAGTGCATTACAGTAAATTTTCAAGTATTTTTAGAGTTTGTCAATTATTAATTAGTATTTATATGAGATCTTAATGGTTATAATTTTAACTGCAATTAATAGGGTAAAACCAAAAAAATATTTAAAATGGGCATTTGTGGTCGTGTGGAACGAATTAATTGATTTTTAGTGCATTCTTATGGGGAAATTTGTTTTGGTGTATGAGCATTTTGGTTTACGAGCTCGCTCTTGGAACGAATTAAACTCGTAAACCGAGGTATTTCTGTATATCAAATGTAAACTTATGTTTACACTCAGTGCCAGATTTACTAGCAGCTTGCATCAGCGCAAACCCTCTTTTGGTGTTAAAAAACTGCTGTCAGGATTTACTTAAAGTAATTTAAAAGGCAGCTGACCTTCTTCCATATATATATATATATATATATATTTTTTTTTTTTTTTTTTTTTTTTCCCTAATTCCCTAAGACGCATAATTAATTGTAGGAGAGAATTTAAATGAATCACGCAAGGTGATTTGCAAAGGTTTGCGCTAGTCAATTTACTGGTATTTGTGGCATTATTTACAGTCCCAAAAAAGCACGTCTTAAACTAGCTGCTGGTTTAATTTGGAAATCATTATGGAAATGATCCGGCTGTGTCTGTGTTCTTAAATATGTGCATCGTTAATTGATCACAAGCACAACTTTCCACTTCCATCTATGCTTTTTTGGAATTACGCTCACACTAATTTTACACAATTTTACACTTAATAACTATAAAATAATAACTAAAGGCAAAACCAATTTAAAGAATAGACTTTATTTGTGAACTGAACTTTTATTTAATAGTCAAATTATTTTCATTAGTTATCAAGCTCGGTAAACTGGTCACAGGGTCACAGACCTCCAACGCTTTAGGGCAGAGGTGCCCAAACTAGGTGGCCCGTGGCCACCTTTGATTTGGCCCACCGAACCGTCCGAGGAGAGAGAGAGGTACCTTCGACACAGATTGTCATTTCTAATTTGACATAACAATTTTGTTTGTTTTATAGTTGAACTACAACAGAGTAAACTGAAATTAAATGTAAATTTATTAAATTTATTGTAAATGCGCAATTCAAGGCGCAGCACTGCATGCTTTGCGACACATGAAGTCAATAAACGTCAACAAATTAAACGCAATAATGGAGAAATCAAGGCAGTGGCACACAGACAAGAGATATTTTTTTTAAAAGCTGGGGAAGATGAGTTTTTATTCACAGAAGTCAAATTAAAGGCAATATGTCTAGTTTGCAAACAGTCTGTTGCTGTTTTAAAAGAGTATAATATCCGTCGTCATTATGAAACAAAACATTGTGCAGCTTTCTCAAAGTACAGCGGCGAGACGCGAAACAGCAGGCTCACGAGCTGCTTGCTGGACTTCGATCTGAGCAGAGCGCTGCAAAGTCCTTCATCATCAGTGATACTGTCTCTGTTTGGCAGTACAGTGAATCCCTCGTTTATTGCGGTTAATGTGGACCGGAACTATCGCGATAGGTGAAAAAAAGGCTAATTAGGATCAGCCAATCAGCTCACGGGATCCACTCGTGCTCTCATTGGTCGAGCTCGCGCTGGAAACCAATCACGTGTCTTGTCTGAGTGCTGTGGGCATGTTCAAAGCCTCTGAGATAGTTTCTCTCTTTGCCTGGCATCCTGGGAAACCGTTTCTCTCGCGTCACGAGGAAACAACGCTGCTTTCAGCAATACGGCTGTACATGGGGGTATTTTTTAACTTTTATTTTTTTATGAATATTTTTGAATAATCCGCGATGCGCTGTATTACTGGGGATTACTGTATCTACCTCTGCGAGCAGACTTTCAGTCTGATGAACTTGAACAAGAGTAAACTAAGAAGCCAAATAACTGACTCTCAACTAGATAATATCTTGTCTTTGTCTGTTAAGTCAGCTACAGACCAATCTTCTGAAAAATAAGGACCAGGTTCATATCTCTCATTAGGTCACTGACATTGCAACCATATGGTTTTATTATTGATTGTGTATTTGGCACTGAACTGTATTACACATTGAACACTTGGGGATTGTTGCCCATTTAAATTGTTCATTAAAATGCAAAGCTTAAAAAAATAAAACTGCATTAGTGAATCAGATTATTGTTGTTTTATATTTATTTTAAATATTATGAAATAAATAAACCCATAGCAACTTTAATGTAATACAATTTGATTTATGATGCAAAATTTACTTTTGGCCCGCGGCTCTCAATCAAGTTTGATTTTTGGCCCTTCATAGGAAAAAGTTTGGGCACCCCTGCTTTAGGGAGTCTGTTAAAAGTCAATGGGCTCAAGAGAGGCAAGAAAGATGCAGACCTGCTGGTGTCACTGTTGGACAGTGTTACTATAGAAAAACAAGTGATTTTAAATGTCAAATATTGAGGAAACGCCCCCGTTCAGTGGTCCTGTCTCTATCTTTGTGGTTGCTAGGGAATATGCTGTCTTAAAACTCAGGGTTGAGTATGAAGACAGCATATCAGTATGCATAGTATGCATCCACTATCTCACATACACATACTCACAGCGAGGCCAGACACATGGGGCAGCAGGTTTTCCTCTGGCAGTTCAACCTCGTCCATTAGGATCATCCCAGTGGCTGAAGCCCTGAGGGAGAACTTGCCCTCTATCTTAGGTGTGCTTAATCCCTTCATTCCTCTCTCCAGGATAAACCCTCTCACCCGGCCATCCTCACATTTTGCCCAGACCACACAGATATCAGCGTACGGGGAGTTAGTGATCCTGCTCAGAGAGAGAGAGAGAGAGAGAGAGAGAGAGAGAGAGAGTTGGTGGGCTTATTACCATTTATCTGTGCTGTATGTTTAAGATTTATGTGTTGCGATGTGGATTTAGTAAAGTTTTGAATCGAGTTCTCTGGATGGATGAGTTTGATGTGTAGTTCAATTGCTTTTTTATACCTCTACCAAATGTCAGAGGTAACTTACAAGACATTTGCTCGGAAGAATAAAAAGAAAAATAGCGATTTGAACAAGAACCAAAAAAGATAAAATAACAAACAAAAAAAATAATCGCAGAAGGTTATGCTGCTTTGGTTGCATCCGAAATCGTATAGTACTTCCCTACTATATAGTATGCGAAAAACAGTATGTGACAAAAGTAGTATGTCTGAATTCACAGTACAAAAGTACCCGGATGACCAATGAAGGGAGATAATCAAAATTCCTTGTCTCCAAATATTCTTATCTCCTTCTTCTGATGATTTAATGAGCGATTTATAATCAAGTAATTGATTTATAATTTAAGTTTTAGTATGACTAATGTACACTTTAGTCTATTGCCTATGTAACCAATTATAGGTTACAGCCTTTACTTTGCCTTTCTGTTTGTTTCCAAAGAATAATGAAGAATGTTGTCTAACCAGATAGAGCATGTTATCAGAATGTTTTGAGAAGTCTTTCTGTTGATAACTTCAGCCTTGGAGCTGTGCGTGTGTGTGTGTGTGTGTGTGTGTGTGTGCAGATCAGAATGGTTGAGACTGGCACCGTAATGGCTTGTTTTTTTCAACAATCTGATGCCTAGAAACATAGTTCTGCAACCTGGAAGGTCGATTAGTGCCTAAACCAGAGGCCAACCATGTGATTGATCAAGATATGCTTCTGACTGTCTGCTCTTGTGTGGAAAATTACTAGTTTTGTTTACCTTTCTTTCTTAACCAGAAGAATAGTTTCAGAAACTGTTTCTCAGAGCTGTCCGACATGAATCCACTGTTTAAATACACATACTTTTAAATACACGTTTAAATACACATACTTGTGTCAAAATGGCCATGTCTTTACAAGGAAACGCAACAGTGTGACAGAAGAATAAATGTATATTTAATCTACAAAGTAAACAACGCAGTGTTTTTTTTTTACATTTGATTACTTTATACATTTTATGTAGTATTTGTTATTTCTAGTGCTTGAAGTTTTTCATGTAATAGGTCTATTTTATTGATGTATTTGTAGTTAGTTTTCTTTGTTCTTTCTTTAACTTGTTTTTTTAGGCTAGTATTGTTTTTTTAAATGATATTGAAAATGGTGATAAGAAATATTCAATTTCAAAAATATTAATACCATAAAAACTTTCTTTACAGCAAAAATAACAATCGTGATATATATTGTTATAAAATTGAAAAAATGAAATAAAATTTTGGTCCTATCGCCACCAGCTCAATCCAGTGTGTCATGCATGTATTAGCAGTAGAAAGTTAATTTCCATTTCATGCTTATTTTAGTTAACCCAATTTTTTTAAATTTCGTTTTAATTTGAGATAATAACACATTGAATAATAGCTCCTCAGACTAGATTGCCAAACGAAGGCATTCAGAGCTCTAGTTTATATTTGAAAGTCACATTGCAGTACTTTGGTGTCTTTAGATAAAAGTATCTGCGAAATGATTAAATGTAACAGCAAATTGAATATCTGCTCCGACAGAAACATCTCTGATATCAAGCCAGATTCATACCATACACAGACTTATTACGTACACAGATGGTCAGCAGATTTCAGTGTCCTCCTAAACCAGCACGGAACAAACACCCAGTAGAGGGTGAAGTTACAAAATCTAAATCTGGACGTAGGTACACAGCCCTCTTGCATAATAAACCGTCCGATGAACTGACCTTCATACAACATGGTGACTCATTGCTCAACAGTTGGCGACTCTATCAATCAGGTTTACAAAGCTAATGTTGTATTATAGCCTGGTATCATTTAAAAGCATAAAATTCATTGTGTAAATATCGTTTTTAAATTGGACACTGCGGAAATAAAACATTTTAGCAAGCTCAATTATCGTGATATTACCTCCGATCCAAATGTCCAAGACAAGACTCCAGACTAAACTGAATAAAGCAAACTGTTTGGTGGCATTTACCATGTTTTTGCCCCGCTGATAGTATAAGTCCTGCTGGAGGGGTTGTATCTGGCTTTAGTCTCCATGCCACTAGGGTCACTCCCATGGTTTGGTTCTGTAAGTCCAAAACAGCCCAGCAACTCTCCACTAGCTGGGAGAAGAATGAAAGGCACAGAACAGTGCATTACTACATAAATCACATTTTTAATACAATTGTAATAGACACTTTTACAAGGGACGACTAATGCAGTGTTTTTAAACCACTGTGCCGCGGTACACTAGTGTGCCGTGAGAGATCGTCAGGTGTGCCGAATAATTGAATAATTGAAATTAATCAATTTTAACTAATTGGTCTAAAAAAATGTTTTCATTTTTTTTTTTTTACTAATTAATAATAAAATACTTTTTGTGTGTGTGTTTATTTGATTCCCATTCAAGACACTTTGATAAGAATGACTGTATATTGTTAATATAGGCTACAGAGTTTCATTTTTTAACATTTTCAGTTGGTGGTGTGCCTTGTGAATTTTTTTTTCTTTTTCTTCAATGAAAAATGTACCTTGGCTCAAAAAGGTTGAAAAACTCTGAACTAATACATTTGGGGACATTTTGATTTGATTTGATTTTGATGCAATCAATGTAAACCACTGAAAAATTTAGATTACTTAAAAAAATACTTAACGATGTTTTAGGAGTCCACTAGTCACTGAGAAGTATAAATGACTGATTAAAATGACTGATATTACTGGTTTTCCCAGGAACTTTGAAGAATGTGAATCATTTTATAGCGGATCAATGCATCGTTGACTAACCTAGTTTCGGCAGGTATTTCTGTTTCTGTGCTTCTGTTCCATACGCGTTGATAGGATGCATGACCAGTGAAGACTGGACACTCATAACTGAACGGTACCCACTGTCCACTCGCTCCACCTCTCTGGCGATCAGACCGTACGCCACGTAACTAGTGCCCGCACAGCCATAGCCTTCAACACAAAAACATCAGACAATGTACATTTGACACGAGCTCTAAAGTTAATTAAGACTGTGGTTGGAATTTAATTCCACTTTCATGAGGATTTCAACACTATTTTACCTTGAATCGTAGGCCCAAGGACGCCAAGCTCTCCCATCTCATTTACAATCTCCCGATGGAAATCTGAAGAGTCACAGCCACAGATTTGAATTTTATACATTTTAAAATTAAATTAAACAAACAAATAAATGTTCCTGTTGTAAGAATTAAAGGGATAACTGAAGTAACGAAAATGTCATTATTTATTTATACTCAAGCCTTTCCAAACTTTCGTTCACCTTCGAAACACAACTTGAAGAGCTTTTTACTTAAATATTTGTGATATTTTTCGATATGGTTCGAAATGTTCATAAAAAGACCATATGAACGATCCCTTTATTTTACATTCTCCTATTTATTTTAATATCTATAAAATAAGATTTAGTTATTTAATATCTACAAATAAAGTTTATTTTACATTCTCTTTATGAAAATTGAAGTATTGTAATAATATTGAATACTGTAATTGAAGTATTAGAATTAGTGGTGTATAAACTTTTGATGAAAAACAATTTATAAATATACATTTACAATACTGATTAACATTTACATTTCTGCATTTGTCAGACGTTTTTATCCAAAGCAACTTACATTGTATTCAAGTTACACATCGACAATCTAATCAGTTCTTGCTTTCCCTGCGACTCGAACCCATGACCTTGGCGTTGCAAGCGCCACGCTCTACTGTTTAAGCTACAGGAATTTTTATTTTTGGGTGAATTATCCCTTTATTTATCCACAAAGGTTGACAAGCTCTTCCACTTACGTTCATTCCTGTTGGCCATGAGGATGCGGGGCATGAGCTTCTCCTGGCAGTATGTGCGGAAACTGTCTCGGATCATGATCTCCTCCTCTGTGAGCTGCCCCTCCAGATCCAGAGCATCTCGCCAGTTAAACTGCACTTTAGCTATACATCCAAAAGCTTTTTATTGTTATTTTTATAGCTCAAATACAGAACATCATGTCAAATTAGAAAACATGAAACAAATATACTTACGTTGTTTTGATGGTTTTCTCACTTGCTCCTCTGCCTCTGAAAAATAAGATCATTTGAGATATGGGTTGATCAAGACATGTACATCAAGACATGTACATTTTCCAACTTAACCTCATTTGATCAATGTGTGAGCCTAAGGAATGTAAAATAAGCTTGGTTTATAGAGATTTTTTTGTTTGTTTTTAAATGTATTGATGCTCATGCAATGCATTTACACAAATGCTAACCGTATGCTGCAGGTGATGAAGTGCCCTGGGCCCTCGACACACAGATCCCAGAGCATCGATGTGAGTTGACCAGCAGCCGTGATAAAGCTGTTCTTAATGCCATGATATATTCAGACCTGAAAAGGTAACAATAATTGTTACTAATAGTGTTATAGCAACATTATAGCAGTGTTTACATACGTTTATTTCACTTTAATGTTTAATATCTCAAGTGGTAAACATCTAAATGTTGGTTTTACACACCATAAATTCTTTCTCCCCCAATTATTTACACAAAACACTAAATACATGTTTTAGCTTGTGTTATTATTTCATAAATATTGTAAAATGCAAGCATACCTGACAATCGCAACTTTTATATGTAATTATTCTAGGCAAGATCGTAAGGGGTTACAGTATCAGTTATTATTTCCCCTTTAGAAAGTATGTTTTGCTCTATTTCATAAGTGTCTAGTCCACGCATGGTTACACAACGACAATTCAGATTAGACACATGTACAGATATCTTCTTTACAGCTTCTGTTTCAGATTTACATCTTTTAATCGTAAACAGTTGTCGTTTCCATTCGTCAAGCAGTCTATCTGAAAAATAACATTTAAAAACCCCTACCTTCACCGCCTTCGATCAGATGGGTTAGCTGTCTTCTGCACAGTATTTATATTCAACTATTGGAGGAACGTGTCACATGCTCAAACTGGAAGCACGCATCCGCCATCTTTTGTGTGGGTGTGTTTCGTAATGCCGTTGACTCTGCGTTATGTTACACAACGCCTTTGACTGCATTCGCCCCACAATAACGTCAATATTTATTTTTCACTACATTTATTGATTACGTAATAACGTGATAACACTACATAATTACGTACATCACTAATTATATGAGCAAAATAAGGGAAAAAAAACGAATAATGATATTTTACATTTAAATTTTAAGCTAAGTTAGTTTGATCATGCCACACTCAAAATGGCCGTTGACAACGTCTGAAATCCTGTGGCCTGTCAAAGGCGTTTTCGGGCAACTCGCGCTCTGATTGGATGATTCGAAGGGGCGTCTGCGCGGAGAGGAATTTTTAAAGTGCATTGCACTGTCGATTTGTTGGAAATATTTATTAATATTTTCAAAATTACACATAGGCATATATATTTTTTAAAAAACGAATCTATATGAGTCTGATGCTTAAAGAAGTACTGCAATTTGGTTACTCCAAATTTAACTTACTCCATCTGATTTTTTTATACTGTTTGTTGTTGTTGCTGCTTTTGAGACACTTCAATGTATTTTAAGTTTTGTGCAATTTTGCAATTTTTAGCAATTTTGTGGGTCTCATTTATTTCTATAAAGATTTATATACAATACAAATTGTGTCAAAGCAGCGTCACAGTCCACAATTAGTAATACAGTAATTGTTTAGCACAAATTTAGCTTAAAACAATAATTTTACACCTGCTTAATTCTTTTGCCATGCACGCCTTTTTGACTCTGCTGCTTACTCATCCTCTAATTCGATTATTACTAAGGGGTACGCCATTGAAAGGAAGAATATACTGTATATATAAATTATTCCCCTTCCTATTTTCTTATTTGTTGCATGTCTGTCACACTCAAATGTTTCAGATCATCAAACTAATTCAAATATTTAGATAACACAAGCAAACACAAAATTCAGTTTTAAAAAAAGTTTGTTATTATTAAGGTAAAACAAAATCCAAACCTACATGGCCCTGTGTGAAAAAGTGGTGAACACTTTTTCACACCACTGTACATATATTTTCCTGATCAATTCATGTAAGTCTGTTTTATTGAATTATATGTAGTATGTTATCATTTTTTATAACAAAGATGTATTTTTTAATTGCAAGACTAGCAACCCTTCAACACCCCCCATAAACGACTTTGAGAATTGGCTAAAACAAAATTTAAAACTCACAATTACAACTTCACTAATTATTTATCATCTTTATTTTTGTAGCTATACAATTTTAACTCCTTCTTTAATAAACAGCCTCAGGGTATGTGGGTGGCTTGTAGGTATTACACAACTTTTGTCACCTGGTGTGAAACATGATTCTGTTGCTTACATTATTCATGACAATCAGAGAGTATCCGATTTGGTAAGTACTATTAAAACGTTCATTTAATTAGAATTTCTAGGAACAGTCCTGGTTTTCCGTGGAACTGCATGAATTTGCAGTTTTTCTTGCCCTGAAAGGTACAATGTTGCATTAATAATAATAATTCTTGCCCTGAAATGTACAATGTTGCATTAATAATAATAATATGCATATAAATAATTTATGCATATAAAACATTAAATTACAAGCAAGAAATAAACAACTACAAAAAAAAAGAAAAAAAAGAAACTCAGAATTGAAGAGATTTGTACTCAGAATAAGTTCATGTTTTTAAAAGCTACCAACGGATAGGCTGAGTATCATATGATCAATTTGTCTGTTGCTGTAGTATTTTGCAGTTCTTTTTCTTTTCTTTTTTTATTGAACATAACATTGAACAAAACAGACAGGCAGCCATTATAAAAATAATTACAACCAAAGACTGAGATTACATTAAACTGTCACATCACAATATGCAGAAACACAACAACAACAACAACAAAAGGGGGGGGGGGGCACCATGTTTCCTTTCCTTATTAGATTCTAAAATCAAAATCTTCCAATAAGCCTTATAAATGCATAGCTTTGGGATCTTTTCATCATTCTCAATGCCTCCAAATACAAAATAAATTCCTCATTAAAAACCACTAATCGAGGAGTAATTAAAAACAAAATCTACATTTGTAAATTTGAAATTTCAACAAAATTATTTGCAACATAAGATTCTCTTTTGTCTTTAATTAAAAAACCACATTGAACAGTGACAATATCAGATTTATAGACATTCGTGTTGCATACAGCTAAATAATTCCAGAATGCATTAACTAAACTGTACTGAAAGAACAAGTGCTCCATCGTTTCAATTTCTATTTTGCATATTTGACGTATATTTGAATCCCCAACATTAAACCTTATTCCTAAAAAACTATTTTGCCGGATATACAGTATATGATTCATAATCTTAAAGTGCTCTTCTTTACATTTAGGGTTAATAGGAAATGGAATATAATTGGTCTTAATTACACACACTTGTTTCTTTTCGTAATGACGAAATATTCTTTTTACAGGTCCTGGGTAAAAGTGTGATTTCTGCGTCGGGGTTTTTCAGTGAAGGAGCGTTTGTGTTTCATTGGCTGACGCGGCTGTCTGTCACGATTTCCTGCGCTCTCATTGGTGGATTCAGCTCGTCATGAGGCGAGCACTGTGAGAATGCGCTGCGGTCCGCCGTACACTTCCACTGTAGAGCAGCGGAATCACTGATGGACAATTCCTCACGAGATTAAGCAACCACCGACACACTTCCCTTTTAAGACTTAAGTGACTGACACAAGTGTGCCTCGTATATATGCAATGGAACCGGAGGAGAAAACCCCAGAGTCCAAATACGGTAAGATGTTTTCATTTTTTAGGGTTCCTCCTGCGGAAAGTGGTAGGGATGGTCCTCTGATGGAAACAATGACTAATACTTGGGGCGTGGGTCTCAGGCATTTTGATGAAGAACACTAGTAATGCACACTTGATGGTCGACTTAGATCATGAAGCACTGCATTAATCCAGTGTGTGAGAGAGGATGCAATTGTTACGGATGTGAGCAGGAAAACAAAAGGCGTGTGTTGAAACACATGGTCTAGTAACTGCCTTAATCATATGGTTGTTTATGCGCCCTAAGTCAATGGAAATAGAATTGCATCCCTCATTGCCTTACTACCACACACACACATTATACAGATTCATTTCACGAATGTTGCCTATTGATTTTAGGAAACCTAAAGTATGTTTTTAAAGCATTTTCAGTGGTGGGCTCGCTTTAAAATATACCATATGAAAATATATCAATGTTTGTAATAACGGGAGAGAGAGAGAGAGTGTGTGTGTGTAGAGAGAGAGAGAGAGAAGGAGAGTGTGTGTGTGTAGAGAGAGAGAGAGAGAAGGAGAGTGTGTGTGTAGAGAGAGAGAGAGAGAGAGAGAGAGAGAGAGAGTGTGTGTGTGTGTTTGTCAACTTAAAGCAACATTTATTTATTAAGAAAAAGCATATATTCTATTCTAAAACAGTTTTGTTTTTTGTTTTTGTTTGTTGTTTTATTATTATGTTATAATATTCTGTGATTATCAGTAGTAAGACCATAGTAACCACATGTAAAACCCTGGTTGGCTTTCCATTGCCATGGTAACTAAATTCGTTTTTTTATAAAATCAGACTTTTTTTCTTTATTGAAACAACAGGTTGTATTCGGTATAAAAAGGTAGGAGGTTAAACACATATCAGATGCTATTATTTTATTATTATTAGTTATTTTGATTCAGTATATATATTTTTATTTATTTGCATTTGTCATTTTCCTTTTTTATTTAAATACTGGTATATAGCTTTTATATCAGTTTCAGTTTTGGTACAATCAAGCTAAATGAAAATTAGAAATGCTTCTTATTTTAATGTCATTTTATTTCAGTTCACGTTTTTTTTCCCCCAAGTAAAAATTTTCTTATGGTTTTAGTGAACTATAATAGCCTAACTAGTGATGCACCGATACTAAATTTCTCTGTGTTTATTCAGAATTATATCTGTTGATACGATACTGATTTTCTTAAAGGAAGAATAATCTCTCCCAAATAATGCCAAATAATGCAGGAATCCTTTCTTTGGTACGTACTATAATATTAGAGGTTAAAATGAACATTATATTCAACTGGTAATTATATTCAGATATAATAATTACACAAAAAAAAACTGAAATGTTTGTATGCAACTTGGTTACGCATAAGGTAATTTTCATAAACCCTTATCTTAATGACATATTTATTCAAGCATACATATATATTGAACAGTAAATAAGCTTATCTCTACTGGAAAAGTGCTATATAAATGTAACTGTAACTAAAGAACTGTGAACTTTGGATAACTTTCCTGACGTAAATGCAACATTTAGTGACACATTGTTCACAAGCTGCTTTATTGGGATTTTTCCGGAGTTGAAACGCTGATTACGAGATTGCATGAGACATGGTTCTTTTCTTTTTTCAAACATTAGAAGCTGTCTCTTTCAACATACCTTCTGATGTCTTAATCCTGATAACTTGGATTAAAGTGGCATTGCCATTTGAACTGAGGCCTACAAGTGTTCTGTCACGTCACATTTAAGAGTGTGACACTATGTGAAATTGTGAAACACTAAAACTTAAAAGTTTACTTGCCCTAAATTCACCACAAATTCATTTCTCCCCCCCAAACACAGTAGTAGAGAGAAAAGGAACTCAGGTGAAAGAAAGAAGGTCATGTCCAAGGTCAGACTCAAACCCAGGTCTCCCATAAGCACCAAAGTTCTAGATGTCAAAGCTAAGAAAAGTGACTTCTAGTGAGTAAAATAACAAATTACTGCCCTACTTTTTGTTCTGATTTCTGAAGGACTTGCTCATTCCTACCAACCGATATAATGTGTAATATCTGGGACAGTTGTGAGCTTTAGTGTGTGTGCTGTTCAACTCTAGATGATTCTTGCTTTCTGACGCTGAAGGTGTGGATTTTAGTATCATGGGTCAGAAAATGAGCCCGATTCAGTGGGTTTTAAACTGTAGTCTGATTCGTAACTTATGGCTTAAGGAAATGAAGGATAATAATACTCCTTGATTACTACATCTTCTTCGAGAGTCACTGAAAATGAAGAAAGCCTGTTGAAGCAAGTCAACATGCCCAAACTAGATTTAGATTCAGACTTCCTAAAATAAAGGTTCTTCATTGTCATCTAAGGTTCCATACGGAACCTTTAAAATCCTTTTCATTGTCTAAAAGGTTCTTTATAGTGGAAAAACAGGTATTTCGATTTTAAATGGTTCTTCACAGTAAGAAAAAAGAGGTTCTTTTAAGAATTTTTAAAGTTCTTCTTTTGAGAACAAGTTGTAACGTGGTTTTCAGGAGACTCCCTTACTCAAATGACTTGTTGTCATCTTCTTCTGGTTTGCATTCCAGTCTTCTAACCACATGAACACCACAGATCTGTATTTTAAACCTCTGACTAAGACTACGGGAAGTGCCTGCTGATGATGCCTTGTCTGTAACTTTTATGAGGCTTGTTCAAGAATGACAATGATGCATTTCTCTCCAGTTGCCTAGCAATCTTACAGCATTGAAGCGATGCCCTTATAACTACAAAGGCATCTCAAATATCCATGCCCCTTATTGTGTTTGGAGATCACGTGACTTAGCGGGTGGAAAAGGTCAGTTTGAAACAGGGGCTAAAGTGTGTGATTAGAATCAAGCTGTAGGTTGCCATCTGACCATATGTCTGATCTGATCAAGCTTGAAAATAATGCACAATCTGTGGAAGAGACAGAACAAATTGATAACGAAGAGACATGCCTTTCCACGTAAACAACAGCTGTGCACTACAGATTGCCTTTATGAAAATAGCTCCCTCTTTTTGGCGCTTAAAAAGTCAATCTGATCGTCTGACTTGTAATTTCCCCCCAGATACCCTGAGGCTGTTGATCAGTGCTTTTAACTGCACAGCTGTTACTGATCTAACATGCATGGAAAGGTTTATATGGTGAAAAGTTGTGCATTGTGCCCAACATCTGGTGTTTCTGTACTTTACTATAGCTCAAACAGTAGAGCGTGGCACTTGCAATGCCAAGGTCATGGGTTCAATTCCCAGGGAAAGCAAGAACTGTCACGGATCAAGTAGGGAGGACTCAGAATGTGAAGGGTGTGAAGGGATATTTATTATAATAAAAAATAAAACAAAACACAAACAAAAACTACCCCGAGGGGGAAAACCATAACTCAACATAAACTAGACTTACAAAGCTTAGACAAACAGAACCGGACGGGACTTGGCATCGGGAGAACACAAAGACAGGGAACAACCAGGAAACAGGTATGACAACGACGTGACAGGACAGCAAACACACAGGGATTAAATAGGGAACACGTGAGGAAGGTAAGGAGCAGAAAATATCTGAGAACAATCAAGGGAAACAAGGGAACAAGATGGGCAGGGCTACACAAAAACAAGAGACGAACACGAGGAAATGCGGACACGCATCGGTGCGTGTTCAGATGAACTTGACAAGTTAAGTTTGTAAACACACCAACTGCGCACAACAAGACACACAGACAAGAGAGCACACGACAAAAGCCCCGTGCTCTCACATAGACACGACAAGGAGCAGTGTCAGATGTAGGGGAATTACAGGTAAGACCCGAGGACCAGATATGTTGAATGAAGACCAGGAGTATTGGAGAATAACGTTGTTACAGCAATTATACTCTAACAGAGGGTAGTAACCACGTCAATGAGGACAGTTAAATGATTCTGATTGGCTAAGAGAGAAAGATAAACAAAACTAGTAATTTTCCACACAAGAGCAGACGGTCTGAAGCATTTCTTCGTTGATCACATGGTTGACGGGTTAGTGACCTTCCACGTGGCTTGTCGAGAACAACAAGTCATTCCGTCTCCTTATGGTGCCAGTTAATCACCTCACCAATACAGACCATATTAACGCACACACAGACAGACACACAGCTTCTCCAAGGCTGAACTCGGCTCAGGCTCCAACTATCAACAGAGAGACTCTAAAAACATTCTGATAACATGTTCTATCTGGTGAGAAGTGCCTTACTCTATGGAAAAATACAGAAAAGCAAAGAAAGGCTTTAAGTAATAATTGGTTACATAGGTGATAGAAGTGTACAAATAAGGAAAAGAAAAGAATATATATATATATACAAAATAAGAAATATATACAAGCGGCAATGGATTTTCGAATCGTCCCCACACAGAGCTCTGTCAACCAGACACTAGAAAGCCAGTCTGAAGTGACAGAACCCTGACAAGAGCTCATTAGAATGTCAATGTGTACCTTGAATACAATGTAAGTCGCTTTGGATAAAAACATCTGCCAAATACATAAATGTAAATGTACTGATCAGCCACTTGGTAACCTGGATTTTCTTACTGAACACATACACATTCATGTTAACAGCAATTGTCGAAAAGACATTGAAATAAACAAACAATTGACCCTTAATGCCACCATCAATCTTCTGTGCGTCACAGTCGGCCAGAAATAACCTCGATTGTAGAACTTGAATTCAGTTTGAATGAATTGAAGGAAATGCATTCATATTTAAGAAGAGCAATAAAATAACGCCATTTTACCATTTACTAAAAAAGCTTCACAATTTTCTCTCTAACTGAAGTTTGATATGTAAATATGTCACACATTTAAGGTCAAGGAAGTGCATTTCGTGCATGGAACTGTCAAGATGTATTACTGAGAATTCAAGACACGATAGTTTCCTGTTTCAAGAGGTCGGAAGTGTTGTGCAGACGCTCTGACGATAGCAAACATTAAGACTTAAAAAAGACTAAAAAGGGAATCTGATGGGAAAGGGTGCACATTATGGAAAACAAGGTTTGTTATTTACATTTTACTATCAGAAATAATTGAGAAAATGTGCTTAGTATGCTTACTTTCATATGCAGATTTGGTGTGAATTTTATGATGTTTCTAAATCGCTGAACAAACATAGCATTAGCAACTGATCAGTCTCTATATTTCTACTAGTGATTCATTTGGTTTAAAGAGAACTGCTTAAAAGTGCTGTGTTTCATTTTTTGACTATACTAAAGCATAAAAAGTCATATGTTTCCTGAGATCTAGTAAACAAGCTAAGTTCAAACACTTGTTTCTGTGAAAAACAATGCTATAGCCGGTTTTACTTTGAAATGTGCATTCCGGGACAGAATTACCCAAATTTACCCGATTTTATTTCAACACCCCTGGTTGCCATTTGATGGAAAACAGTGTATGGCAGCCATCAAACGAACTGCGTCAGAGATCGCTGATTCTTCTGAGACTGTCCTCGAAGAAGCCTGGAGAGCGAATGATATACTGGATTAAATCCAATATGTAGTGGGTGTGTGAATTTTTTTCCCAAAGCAGTTCAGCGTCAATTCAAAAGATTTCAGTACTGATGTCAGTCAGTGTGCTGATTGTCTAAACAATGCCACAGCAAATACTAATCCCTAAACCTACCCTACACCCTAACCTGAACTTGATTTGTGAAATAGGATTTAATCCATTACGCCATCGTGACAAAGGTTGCAACGAGGACATCTTAATTCTACCTGACCTAAAAGCCTCGGCATCTTTTTAAAAAGATCTACGACCAGAGTAAACGTATACATTATCTGATCAACTCACAGTGCAACGTTTTTAGCATTCTGTTGACAACTGTGCTTGTTCCTGTGGCATGTCCTCAATCTACAAACCCACGCGAGCATCAAGTCTGAGGAGGAGGTGGGGGAAACCACTTTCTCCAATATTTTGAATTTTACTCACAGCACCCATTCAATCAGTAGCTGTCAATATTACATACTGCACCTTTAACTTTGAATAGGGGTAATAATGCACAAATAGGTTTCTTAAAGCAGTATGTGGCAGATTGAGAGATATGGGACAGCGTGATTGTAGCTGTTTGGAAAGCTCGGGTCACTAGGGAGCTGTTTGTGGATAGCTAAGTGCTTCTGGTTCAATGGTGATTGCTCTAAATGGATGGCACCTTGACAAAATAAACTGTCAATAGTGCACATACACACGCACACACATACATACATACACATAAAATAAATGCTTATTACAAGCCAAGGCCAGCATTGGTTGCTAGTGTAGTGTAGCCTCATGGGGCTTAAGGGCGGCAGCAAAAGTGTACCAATAATAAAGAGACTGTGATGGGATCAGGAAATTACCACAAGCCATGCCTCGATTTTGTTTTTCCTGAATCGCATCAGAGCGCTGCCCACGAGACTATCAGCTTCGGCATAAGAAATGTTTCTCGAGCAGCAAATCAGCATATTAGAATAATCTCTGAAGGATCATGTGACACTGAAGACTGGAGGAATGATTCTTTAAAAAAATGTTTTTTTAGACGTACCCACCCTAAACATTTAAATTATAGATATTCTGTTTACAATAATTTAAAAAGCACCAGCATTATTTATTTTAGTTTTTTTGTCATTAGTTTTTGTTTTCTGTTTTTCCCTTATTGATATCTGTTCAATAAAGTAATATTAATACATTTTCAAGCATTCAAACACTTTAAGTACATTTAAATCAAATACTTGATTTAAATACTTAAATGATAAATAGAAATGTTTGAAGCAGTGAAACTATGTGCATAACATTTACTTTAGCTACTACAGCATGCACTTCTTGCCCAACTTGCATCCCTAAATAGACTGTAGCTTTGCCAAATTCACACTTGGATGAGTTTAGTCAAAGTGAGGCATTGTGACTGAACACATCACATACACATGCCAAATATTCAGACCGTTTAAACCACAATAACAATAAACCAAAACATCATCTAAATATGCCTGATCATTTTGAATTCTTGCTAATGCTCTTCTTATGTAGGATAGAGGAAGTGTCAGAGTGATGTGACAGATGTAAATAGAGTGGAGTTCGGTTATGTCGACGGCCTCGGAAATTTGCAAAAAAGCATAGAGATAACCTATATAACATCTATTACCGATTTTCAGAATCAGAATCAGAATCAGAAAGAGCTTTATTGCCAAGTGTGCTTGCACACACAAGGAATTTGTCTTGGTGTTGAAGCTTCCAGTGCACATATACAACACAACATGAGTTTACATAGCAAATAACAATAACAATACATAACATACACAGTACATGTGGTCACATGCTGGGATTTTTTGTATGGAGTGGGAGAGGGAATAGGTAAGGACAGAACATCCGTCTGCATTGTTTTTCTTTCCCTGCGCTCTGCCCAGCATTTAATCTCTTATTAATTCAACTGTTCAAGAGTGAAATAGCCTGTGGAAAGAAACTGTTCCTGTGCCGAGATGTTCTAGTGGCCAGTGATCGGAGTCGCCGTCCTGACGGTAACAGTTCAAACAGGGTGTTTCCAGGGTGAGCAAAGTCTGTGATGATTTTACCTGCTCTCTTTTTCACTCTGGAAGAGTACAGGTCCTGGAGGGCTGGCAGGGAAGCACCAATAATCCTCTCTGCAGTCCGGATTGTGCGATGTAGTCTCCCAATGTCAGATTTGGTAGCTGAACCAAACCAGACAGTGATGGAGGTGCACAAAACAGACTCAATGACGGCCGAGTAGAACTGTATCAGCAGCTCCTTTGGGAGGTTGAGCTTCCTCAGCTGACGAAGGAAGTACAGCCTCTGCTGGGCCTTTTTTACAATGGAGTCAATGTGATTGTTCCACTTCAGGTCCTGAGAGATGGTGGTGCCCAGGAACCTGAATGACTCCACTGCTGCCACTGTGCTGTTCATGATGGTGAGTGGAAGTAGAGCAGGACTGTTCCTCCTGAAGTCCACTATCATCTCCACCGTTTTGAGCGTGTTGAGCTCAAGGTTGTTATAACTGCACCAGACAGCCAGTTGTTCAACCTCCAGTCTGTAAGCAGACTCGTCACCGTTTCGGATGAGGCCGATGACGGTGGTGTCGTCTGCAAATTTCAGGAGTTTCACAGAAGGGTCTTTAGAAGTGCAGTCATTGGTGTACAGGGAGAAGAGCAGTGGGGAGAGAACACACCCCTGGGGGGCGCCAATGCTGGTAGTGAGAGACCTGGATGTGAGTTTCCCCAGTCTCACTCGCTGTTGCCGGTCTGTCAGGAAGCTGGTGATCCACTGACAGATTGAGGATGGCAAGGAGAGCTGGGTCAGTTTAGCTGTAAGAAGATCAGGCATGATGGTGTTGAAGGCCGAGCTGAAGTCCACAAATAAGATCCTTGCATAAGTCCCAGGTCTGTCGAGATGTTGCAGGATATAATGCAGTCCCATGTTGACTGCATCATCCACATATAACCCGCAGACGCAGATAATCCGCACACTCATATAGCCTGCGGGTTTTGTGTAAAAAATCGTTGGCATAACCCGCACCCATAGATTGATGAACTTTTTTGTGTAAGTTCACATTTCGAATTTCAAATGTTGCTGGCATGACGTCAATTATCCATAACTGGTACACAGTGCTTGTGCTCGAAATTCACACAATAAGAAAACAAACATAAATCAGAAGAAAAAGAAAAAGCAGTCTCTCAAGCTGCGCTGTACAGCACGTCCCTTTAAGAAGCGTGTCGGATGAGATGAGAAGAGAACTGTGAGTAGAGTAGTAAGAGTACTTTTAAAGTACTGTGTTTGATAACAACAAAAGGCATATGTAAAACCACCACAATAAAAAACACCTTCGTTTCTTGATACAAACTTTAACTATATTCTCCAACAATGCAAACACAAAGATTGCTCACAAAATCACAAAAAACCTTCGGGATGCTACAGCATGTTATCCCTCAGACGAGATCAACGACAGGGAGTGAACCATGAGCGGACCGCGATCCACGTGCAAGGCAAACTCAACGCATGCGCAGTGAACTAGGTACGCAAATTAGTCACGAGATAACCATGTGAAGTGGAGCATTTGTCCCTCTTTTGTGCTCGAGATATTAGATTTCGGCGACATTAAAGAATCGACATAACTGACAAGAAAATGCTTAGACAAATAGGGAGTTTGGCGGTTCCACTTCAAAAACGTCGACATAATAGGATTGGCGAGTTAACTGTGAGTGGAGATAAGTGAACTCCACTGTACATTGAAATGTTCCAGTTACAAAGTTGCAGATTAAAGAGACTGAATAGTAGTAATAGTAATAGTGAGCGGGGCTAATAGTGGGCGGGGCTTCCTGAATAGTTGTCCATTTGGCTGTGACACCTGTAAGTGAAGGAAGGCAGAAAGAGAAATAAATGGTCACACTAGGCCTGGGATAGCGACAGTTGTCGCTTATCGCCCATAGTATTATTATTTTTCCTACTATGAAATTCAATGGCTACCACCAGAAGTTTAGTTACCAACATTCTTCAAAATATCAACAGAAGAAAGAAACTGGAACAGCATCATTTTTGGGTTGAACTCTCCCTTTTATAAAAACATCGAACAGAACTGCAATCAGGGTTTAGAGTTTGTCCAGTGATCACTAACTATTAAATATGACTTTTCCCTCAATAAACTCTTAATTACTGGTAATTAATAGTTACTAAGGTAGTTAAGTTGAAGTATTGGGGAGGATTAAGGGATGTAAAATATGCTCATGCAGAACAAGCAGTAATATCTGCTTTATTAGTGCTAATACACAGCCAATTTCCTAGTGATATGCATGATAATAAACTAATAAACTAGTTAATACTGAGAATTGGACCCAAAACTAAAGGGTAATTTTAAAATAGTTTTTGCACAATCCAATTTATCCAATTTATCTGTTTTTATTCTTTATGTAAAACACCTTTTTTTACCTTAAAACTTTTTAGTTTAAGTTTCACAGTGATCTGAAGAAGACTTTTATCATAAAAGTCCAATCTAAGATTAAAAAAATAGCATCCAAACAGAACAGAAATGTAACATTAAGTACCTTTCATTAGAAAAAATTTATTGTATTATTAAAAAAAGACTATAACATGGTTTATGGTGAAAACCAAACTGCGCACGACACAAACACAACATGAAAGCACGCGGCTGAAGTGCTCGCAACACTGCACACAGACCCGAGAGAACAGAGCTTGAGCCCTCGCCCACTCACAAAACATAGAGCGCACGAGAACGAGGAAACCCTCGACTCGCACGCTCATGACAAGGACGAACACACGGGTCATGAATGTCAGAATCCCGACACAAACCGAAACCAGACAAGACCAGCCTCGGGATCGAACATCATAACCCGCACACAAGACATTACACAGTGTCAGGAATAAAACACAAAACCGGATTCAAGTGCAAATGATGAGGATTTATTACAGGAGTGATGAATACGGAAGTCACAATGTCCAGAGAAAGCAGGCGGCGCAGGGACTCAATGGGCTGATGAGTGAAGACGCTGTGTTGTGATAATCCCAGGGTGCAGGTGGTGGTGAGTGAAACAAGGAACACTGGAAATCCGGAGCATGAAGACACTCTGACACGCTGACACCAAAACACAGACACAGGAACACTGGAGAGACTGACGTGGCAACACATGGAAGGCAACGACTCGACAACAAACAGTTGGTGAGACAGGAACTAAGTAGGCAGATGAGATATGGATCAGGTGTGGGAGATAACGATGGTGGAGGTGATCAGTGACCACGCCTCCCACACTCACCTCGCATACACACACAGGCAGTAATTGGGAGACAATGAATTCATGAACCGTGACAGTACCCCCCCCCTTAGGAGCGTCTCTCGACGCTCCCAGGAGAACTCACCTGTCGATTGAAGTCATCGATGAGAGAGTGATCCAGTATGTCTCTAGCAGGCACCCAACTTCTCTCCTCTGGGCCGTACCCCTCCCAGTCCACCAAGTACTGGAATCCTCGTCCCCTCCTTCTTGAATCCAGAATACGATTTACCGAATAGGTAGGTTCCCCATCTACGAGACGCGGCGGTGGGGGAACCGGGGTGGGCGGATTAATTTGAGAAAAAATAACAGGCTTAATTTTGGAGACATGAAAGGCGGCATGAATCCTCCCGTACGCGGGAGGCAATTTGAGGCGGACTGTCACCGGGCTAATGATCTTGGTGACAGGGAACGGGCCAATGAATTTAGGAGCAAGTTTGTTACACACGGAGCGGAGAGGAATATCTTTGGAAGAAAGCCACACTTTTTGACCTACGACGTAGACGGGAGGCTTCGACCGGTGGCGATCGGCCTGGGCCTTGGTGCGCGCTCCCACTTGTAGTAGAGTCTCACGGGCTCCACTCCAAGTGCGATGACACCTCTGGATGAATGCGTGAGCGGAGGGGACCGCGACTTCAGATTCCAGACTAGGAAAGATAGGTGGCTGGTACCCTAGACTACATTCAAAAGGCGAAAGGCCCGTGGATGACACTGGTAACGAGTTATGTGCGTACTCAACCCACGGGAGTTGCTGGCTCCAGGAAGCAGGATTCTGTGACACTGTACACCGCAAACATCTCTCAAGGTCTTGGTTGGCTCGTTCGGTTTGGCCATTACTCTGGGGATGGAAACCCGAAGACAGACTCACGCTCGCACCCAGTAATCTACAAAATTCTTTCCAAAATTTGGATATAAATTGGGGACCTCTGTCAGAGACCACGTCCGTCGGGAGGCCATGAATGCGAAAGACGTGTTCAATGACAGACGCCGCTGTCTCCTTAGCTGATGGTAATTTGGGTAAGGGTATGAAATGCGCGGCCTTCGAGAACCTGTCCACTACGGTCAAAACAACCGTGTTCCCCTGGGAGGGCGGGAGGGCGGTGACAAAATCTAGCGCAATGTGGGACCAGGGTCTCGAAGGCACCGACAGCGGCTGAAGCAACCCATCTGGTGAACGATTGGAAGTCTTACCCTGGGCGCAAACAGAACAAGCCAACACAAAATCTCGGATGTCCCGGGCCATCTTAGGCCACCAGAATCGTTGTTTGACTAAAAAACTAGTACGACTGATTCCTGGATGACAGGCTATTTTGGAACAGTGGCCCCATTGGATGACCTCGGATCTGACTTCCTCCGGCACAAATAATCGACCCGGTGGGCCCCCGGGCGGAGGCGTTACCCCTTCTAAGGCCGATTTGACCTTCGCTTCGACCTCCCATACAAGTGTGGAAACAATGAGTCTCTCAGGAAAAATACACTCGGGAGTAGACGGGCGGTCGGATCGATCAAAAATGCGCGATAAAGCATCGGGTTTGATGTTTTTGGAACCCGGGCGGTACGATAGTAAAAAGTCAAAACGTCCGAAAAAAAGGGCCCACCGAGCCTGCCTGGAGTTGAGTCTTTTGGCTGTTCTGATGTACTCTAAATTCTTGTGATCAGTCCAAACTAGAAAAGGCACCCCTGACCCCTCTAACCAGTGACGCCACTCCTCCAATGCTAGCTTGACTGCCAACAACTCTCGGTTACCAATATCATAATTACGTTCCGCTGGGGACAGACGATGGGAAAAAAATGCGCAAGGGTGCATCTTATCGTCCGAGGGAGAACGCTGAGAAAGAACCGCACCTACCCCCACCTCTGACGCGTCGACCTCCACCACGAACTGACGTGTGGGATCAGGGGCAATCAGAATGGGAGCCGAAACGAAGCGGCTCTTAAGTTTGGAAAACGCCGCTTCGGCGGCGTTGCACCACCTGAACGTAGTTCTGGGGGAGGTCAAGGCTGTCAGAGGAGCGGCTAGTTGGCTGAAGTTGCGAATGAAACGTCGATAGAAGTTGGCGAACCCCAGGAATCTCAACAGGGCCTTGCGAGAGTCCGGGGTTGGCCACTCTACCACAGCCTTAACCTTGTCGGGATCCATGCACACTCCCTCCGACGAGATGATATACCCTAGGAAAGGAACAGACTGTGCATGAAAAACGCATTTCTCCGCCTTGACAAAAAGCCCATTCTGTAGTAACCGTTGGAGCACTCGCCGGACGTGTTGGACATGTTCCTGGAGAGACGAGGAAAATATCAGTATGTCATCCAGGTAAACATACGTGAAGTGGTCTATCATGTCTCCCAACACGTCATTGACGAGTGCTTGGAAGACAGCTGGGGAGTTGGACAGCCCAAAGGGCATGACCAAGTATTCAAAGTGGCCCCTGGGGGTATTAAATGCTGTCTTCCACTCATCCCCCTCTCTTATGCGGACCAAATGATAAGCATTCCTTAAATCCAATTTCGTGAAGATAGATGCTCCCTGCAACCTCTCGAAGGCTGAAGACATCAACGGTAGAGGATAGGTATTCTTTACTGTGATGTTGTTCAACCCTCGGTAGTCAATACAAGGTCGCAGAGACCCATCCTTCTTCCCCACAAAAAAGAATCCCGCCCCCGCTGGAGAAGAAGAGGGGCGGATGAACCCGGTAGCCAAAGAATCAGAAATATATTTCTCCATGGCCTCCCTTTCAGGAATGGAAAGCGAGTATAACTTGCCCTTAGGCGGAGACATACCTGGCAAAATATCTATTGCACAGTCGTAGGGACGGTGCGGAGGAAGAGAAGCAGCCCGAGACTTACTGAACACTTCCTTCAGGTCGAGGTACTCCGGGGGCACGTTAGACAAATTCATTGGCTCCTCCTGCAACACAGAACTAGACACAGACGAACGTGCAGACACAAGACAAGAGGCATGACACTGATCACTCCAATTCAAGATGTTATTGTGTCCCCAGTCAACCCTGGGGTTGTGCTTGGTTAACCAGGGATGACCGAGGACGATGGGAACCGAGGGAGAGTCCGTGATAAAAAAGTCAATGATTTCTCTGTGGTTACCTGCAGTGGTGAGGGTGAGGGGAATGGTTTTGAGTGAAATGTCCGGTAGGCATTGTCCACCCAAAGCGTTGACTGCGATGGGATGGGTGAGATGTTCAGTGGTGATCTTGAGTTGGAGTGCCAGTGAATAATCCATAAAATTGCCCTCAGCCCCAGAATCCAGAAGTGCATGACAAGGATGTGAAGCGTTGGCCCATTGAAGTCTTACCGGGAGGAGAGTCGATGATGAAGATCGGTTTACCGTGACTGCGCCCGTCAGTAGTCCCCTCCTTACTGGCGGACGCGGGTTCTTCACCGGACAACGAAGAATGAAATGTCCTTCTCCAGCGCAGTAAATGCAGAGTCCCAAGGCTCTGCGACGCTCTCTCTCCTCCCGGGAAAGCCGAGCTCGACCGACCTGCATGGGTTTGTGATCGAAGTTGGGGCTGACCGCGCCAGGATGTTGGGTGGGAAACGTCAAAGGAGACCCTGGACCTACAGATGGAGTGGGCTGAAACTGGCTGCGCTCCAACCGGGCGTCCACCCGAAGGGCCAGTTCAATGAGGCCATTGAGTCGAGGGGGTAGGTCCAGGGTATAAATCTCACGTTGGATGCGGTCAGCCAACCCATGCAGGAACCTGTCCCACTGCGCCTCCTCGTTCCACTGGCAATCGGCCGCGAGCGTCCGGAACTCGATGGAGTACTCCGAGACCGACCGGTCTCCCTGTTTAAGGTCGGATAGTCTCCGAGCTGCCTCGCGGCCGACTGCTGACCGATCAAATACTCTCTTCATCTCCTCCGAGAAGGTCTGGAACGAGGAGCAGCAAGGGTCTTGGTTTTCCCACACCGCCGTTCCCCATTTTGCTGCACGTCCCGAGAGCAGCGTTATGACGAGAGCTACCCTGGCCTGTTCAGTAGCGTAGGTTTGGGGTTGTAATGAAAAAAATACAGAGCACTTCGTGATGAAGGCTCTGCAGAAGTCCGGTTCACCAGCGTAACATTCTGGGGGTGGTATGTGAGGTTCCGTCTGCCCTGCGGGATGGCTGATGGTGGGGGGAACAGGCGGTGGGGCTGGCGCAGCGGGAACAGGCAGCTGATGGAGTCTACTGGTGAGCTCGGACACCTGCGCCGCTAGTGTTTGAATGGCGCGCCCAGTGGTCAGCATCAGTTCTTCCTGTCGGTCTAGGCGCGCCACGTTGCTTGAAATGAAATCCTGCCAAACGGGGGAATTTGCTGAATCCATGTTAATGGTCGAGTCGTTCTGTCAGGAATAAAACACAAAACCGGATTCAAGTGCAAATGATGAGGATTTATTACAGGAGTGATGAATACGGAAGTCACAATGTCCAGAGAAAGCAGGCGGCGCAGGGACTCAATGGGCTGATGAGTGAAGACGCTGTGTTGTGATAATCCCAGGGTGCAGGTGGTGGTGAGTGAAACAAGGAACACTGGAAATCCGGAGCATGAAGACACTCTGACACGCTGACACCAGAACACAGACACAGGAACACTGGAGAGACTGACGTGGCAACACATGGAAGGCAACGACTCGACAACAAACAGTTGGTGAGACAGGAACTAAGTAGGCAGATGAGATATGGATCAGGTGTGGGAGATAACGATGGTGGAGGTGATCAGTGACCACGCCTCCCACACTCACCTCGCATACACACACAGGCAGTAATTGGGAGACAATGAATTCATGAACCGTGACACACAGACAGCGTGCGCGCGGCTCGAATCCTCGAAGTCGTGCTCACACACATCAAATACGAGACATTACAGTAGTGTCAGAGCTCTGCCACAAAACCAAGAAATAACTAGACCGAATGTGGGAGAACCCTGACACGTGTATTATAACTAATAAAGTCAGTTTGTTTCTTGAACAAATGACATTTCTTTTGGGAATAAATACACAGTTTCAATGTCTTCACAGGTGAGCCGAGGAAATTTGACCCCACATTTAAAGGCCCAATTTATAACAGGTGAGACAACCTTTATAAGCCAAACTTAAGCTAATATGTAGAAATCATTTTTAATTTGTATTTTTTTATTTATTTATGTAATCTCATACACTTCATGGCAAGATTTGTGTTGTGTCTGCTTTTCTTGGTGAACAGGGGCTGCACGGACATCATCTGTTGCATACTGTTCATCTTGGCCTTGCTGGGCTACTTTGCAGTTGGCATTCTGGGTAAGATTCAGATGATTTATTTACACATTTTGATTCACAATGTCTAGATAAACGGAAAGCATTAAACCTTGTCCAATTCTGAGTGGTTTATTTGTCATTCCACACTGATATTGTTGAATCTTTTGTTATAGCATGGTCTCAAGGCGACCCTCGGAAGGTGATTTACCCCACAGACAGTAAGGGGCAGTTTTGTGGGCAGGTCGGCACCCCACTTGAGTGAGTAAAGTCTCTTTGAAAATGTTTCAGAAAATACTTTTAGTGCAATTCTGAGGCTCTTAAGGCCATGAACAACGATAACAATATTAACTATGCATACACTTGGATATGCCTCTAAATTAATTCTAAAGCTGCCATGTAAAGTTGCTACTTAGATGTTTCAAATAGTAAGTCATATTTGAGGTTGATGGATGATCATTTGGATTTCCTGCCCAACACTTATTACTACCAGAATCTGCCGTTAGCAATCTGTCCCTCACAGACTGCGTTACTGCGACTACCGTATTTTCCTACATTTAACCCACAGACGCAGATTATCCGCACTCTCATATAGCCCGCGAGTTTTAGGGATTTGTGTAAAAAATCGTTGGCATAACCCGCACCAATAGATTTATGAAGATTTATCAAGTTCACATTTCGAATTTCGAATGTTGCTTGCATGACATCAATTATCCATAACTGTTCAGGCTCGGTACACAGTGCTTGTGCGCAAAATTCACACAATAAGGAAACAAACACGAGTCAGAATCAGAACAGAAAAAGCAGTCTCTCCCGCTGTGCAGCAGCACGTCCCTTAAGAAGCGATTCTACAGGTGTTGATTATCGGATGAGATGAGAAGAGCCCGCCCTCATATGCAGCACAGCCAATCACGTCTTCATGCATGATTGACAGGTCAGACAGCCTATCAGCGCCAGTCAGGGTTCTGCCACATTCGGTCTAGTCATTTCTTGGTTTTGTGGCAGAGCTCTGACACTACCGTAATGTCGCGAGTTGTGTGTGCGTGCGCACTGGCTGCGTGTTTATGTCTCGTCAATGTGTAACCCTCCCACCTCGTTTCCCTGCTTATCTTGGATTTGCTTCAGCTGGTTCCCTATCAATTACCGTTCCTCCTGTGTGCTTATATTCTCCCAGGGTCTGCTGTCTTGTGCTGTCTCATCATCATTCCATGGCTGTTCATCCTGTGTTTTAGTCCAGTGTCCAGTCATGCTCAAGCCCAGTCCTAGTCCTAGTCATGCTCTAGTCTTGTTCCAGTCCTAGTTCATGTTCAAGTTTTTCTAGTCTAGTTTTTCCCCCCTCGGGGTGGTTTTTGTTCAGTGACAGTACAAGCGCCAGAGACAACAACCCTCGCAAGAAAGAAAAATAGAAAGAAAATACCACAAAAAAACGCTTGCGTCCTTAGGGATGTAACAAATATATTGAAATATTATTACGTGTAAAAAATACGCACAACCCCCCCCCCCCCCCACCGGGGTTTGTAAAATCTGGTATTACCTGGGGGTTTTATGCGGGAAAATACAGTAAACAACTATATATCTTGTTCAACTCAGCCTCTTCTAGTCGACTAACGTTTAGTTGACTATTAGGGGGCATCCCTAGATTGTGATTGGCTGTCGACATTTTTTGTTACTTGTTGTGAAATTGATTCAACGATATCATTATATTTGTGGTGTGGACTTTGCCATTTTTTATATTTAGAATGATTTCTATAGAACTATTTCTTTATTATTGTCATTATAGTTATTGTCTTTGGTGTGAACAGACCTTTACAAAAATGTATGTCAGATGTGAACGTTTATTGTTCTTGTCTTAATCTGTCTGAATAATCAGGAACAAGCCTCTGCTGTTCTACTTCAACATCCTGAAGTGTGCCAGTCCTCTGGTCCTGCTGGAGTTTCAGTGTCCTACCACTCAGGTTTGACACTGTTTCAATCAAATTCCTTTTGCTGTACCATATGTGTCTGCTTTGTATCTAGTATTTGTCACACAGCATGTCACATTGCTTTTGTTCATTTGACAGATCTGTGTGGAAAGATGTCCTGATAAATTCACGACTTTAGTGAAGGCTTTGCAAAATAAAGATGACAGTGATTACTACAAGCAATTCTGCAAGGATGGAGTGGACATGAACAAGGTAAGTTCTGTACAGGAAGGAACAATTGTTTTGGCTTGAATTATTATGTCATGGAAAATATGATTAGGATAGATAACACTTTGTTCATTAGGTTAGCCACTCTAAAATGAGTCATTTGTACTCTGGTTGAGGTAAATGCATGTATGAGATACGAGTGTCTCGACAGATACGAGCAAGTCTTTGAGTACATTTTTGATGAGTAATTTTTTTTGGTAAAGATTTGAGATCCGAGCAGCTTAGAGACGCAGACGCTAGGTGTCACGCTTCTCCTGTGGTGTATTTTATATACATTATATTTATATATATATATATATATATATATATATATATATACAGTAATACATCGGTTTACGAGTTTAATCCACTCCAAGAGCTCGTAAACCAAAATGCTCTTACACCAAAACACATTTCCCTATAAGAATGCACTAAAAATCAATCTATTTGTTCCACACGACCATAAATGCCCATTTTAAATATTTTTTTCGTTTTACCCTATTAATTGCAGTTAAAATTATAACCATTATGATCTCATAAAAATGCTAACTAATAATTGACAATTAAACTAAAAATACTTGACAATTTACTGTAATGCACTTCAGCTTTGAGCAGCGAGAGGAGGGAGTAGGGGGGAAGGGGGAAAGCAAGGATTCAAGTGCAAATGAGTGAATTTATTATAATAGTGCAGAAAACAAACAAAGTGATAATCCAGAGTGAAGTTCATGGAACATGGGAAACAGGAGACGGGGAGCCGTGAACGAACGAACGCATTTGAGCCGCGAACGAACGAATGCACGAGAGCCGCGAACAAACAAACGAACGCACAGGAGCCGCGAACAAACAAACGAACGCACGGGAGCCGCAAACAAAAGCGGGGAGATAGGCAGATGATATGGGAATCAGGTGTGTCAGTGCTCAGTGACCACACACACACATACACACACACACACACAGGCAGAACTAGGAGACTATGAATTCATGAACCGTGACAGTTACTGCTTAGAGGTACTGTACATGTATATTTTATTACGTGAACAAAAGCGATCATAATTAATTAATGTTAACAACACAAGGTAAAACCGCTGTAAATCACTTATAAAAGTATGCACTGTGGTGAATGATGCACCCAAACCAAACGAAGCTGAGAGAATTAATGAGTTAAGGGCTGATAAAGGGGTTGGAACCGTGTGACTGTTATGAGAGGCTGTGTTTAGGATATTTCCTGTAAAAATATGCGCAAGGATGCTGAGCGTTAGGACTTGTCCACACAAAAATGCGTGTGGGTCAGGGAATTTTTTTTCTCGTACACCGATTTGATCCTCCACCCTCGTACACCGATTTGCTCGTATACCAAGTTGCTCGTAAACCGAGGTATTACTGTATATATACACACTCTGGATCTGAGTTTTTATTGTGGGGGCAATACATACCATTTCAATTGATTATTGAAAGATGTAAAAATGTACGTTCCTCTAAAGCCTGATGTATTTGATACTCACATTTAAACCAGATTAATAAAAAATAAAAAATTATGAACGGATAATCATGTTAATAAATTACCACAAGTTCTTTGGGGAACCCAAAATGCCATCTTGCTTCTATGACATCACCCTCTATTTTTTAGAGTGTAATAAAAATCTCCTTCTCTTTTCTAGAAAGCACCTGAAATCCTGAAGGATGGCTTGTGCCCTTCAATTCTCATGCCTAGCAAGAACTGTAAGCCTTTTCAAAAGCTTTCAAAGCATGTTTGTTAAATCACATCAGTTAGTTAAACTACTCTGATTTAAGTTATGTTGTCTTCACTTTAACAACTGATCTAAATTGCCTTAAAATGATTACCTTCGCTCTGTTTCAGTCACACGGAGATGCTTACCTGCTCTAGAGACCTTGAAAGGTGGGATAGTTGTGGTTGGCAACAAAACTACGTTCATGGATGGGGGAGATAATATAAATGCAACAGATCTCCTTGAAGCCTCAAAGTTAGTGATATTATGTATTTGCATGTGTTGTTAAGCATTTGTTAATTGTAATTATTATAATGTGAATCTTGATTATAGTTATCATACATGTTTATTTTTGGCAGGAAATCTAACGTAGTGGTTGAGGCCCGGGCGGTAGCCATGAGGATCTTTGAGGATTATACTCAGTCCTGGCACTGGATACTTCTGTAAGTTCATTTTATTGCATAAATTATTTAATCCACCGGCCAGTGTTGGGTTATGGCAGTCAGATTTAGTATTGGTGAACCCATTGGTGATTCCTAGATGAGTTACAGTAGCATTGATCAAATCATTATTCGCTCCTTTGCAGTGGCTTGGTGATCGCCATGCTGGTCAGTCTGATCTTTATTCTCCTCTTGCGTTGCCTGGCTGGAGTCATGATCTGGGTTATGATCGTCTTGGTCGTCATTGTTATTGGATACGGTAAGGGCTGTTGTGTTGTCTTGTCTGCTGCTCTCAAATAGCATCACGTGTCTCATCCATGTTTATCCTATAGTTACCAAACACTTGTGCTGTGTTTAACCGTAACACAAAATCAGTAGAAAATGGAGCCTGTTTTGAGGACGATTACGATTTTTTTGCAATGTGACGTTTAGCACAATTTTCTCGTAAATTCCTGTTATTGTAATGCTAGGCCTCAACAGTTCATTTTTTCCAATCTCATGATCATATTTGATAACGTTTATTGTAGCAAAGTCATATTTTACTGTATTACATAATTGCTTTTTTCCCTCTCCTGGCTCTCTGCAGGTGTTTTCCATTGTTACATGGAGTATGCAAGTCTGAAAGGACAGGCTGGTTCTGACGTCACTATCAAGGATCTGGGTCTACAGACGGACTTCTCCGTTTACTTACAGATTCGACAGACCTGGCTTGGCTTCAGTGAGTTTTTACGTCAATATGTCAGTAATGTGCAAAACAAAAATACACTACCATGAAAACATTAAGGTTATGGTTTACCATGTAAACGTTAACGTTAATAGCTGTTTTGTATTTTAAAATGTAATTTATTCCTGTGATCACAGCTGAATTTTTAGCATCATTACTCCAGTGTCACATGATATTTACTTTTATTACTTTTTTGCTTTCCCTGGGAGTCAAACCCACGACCTTGGCGTCGTAAACACCAATGCTCTACTGATTTAGCTACAGGAAATATATGTTTGTTAAATAAATGCAATTAAAAATGAGCCATAATATATACCTGGTGTCTTTGTCATATTTAATTTTCATGACATTCTGCTGTGTGCTTTGTCACCACACAGTGATTATCCTGTGTATTGTGGAAGTGGTCATCATCCTCCTCCTCATCTTCCTCAGGAAGAGGATCCTCATTGCTATTGCTCTCATCAAAGAGGCCAGCAAGTCAGTCTACCTTCTTACTCTAGAACAAACTGTGTTTTCAGATGTGCTGCTGGCGTTGTTTAAGGCTCATGTTCCATATTATTTCGTTCTTTGGGTACTTTAATAGCTTAATACTTAACAGCAGCCTTTTCCTCAGTGTGATGGATTAACTGTGGCTTAAAATCATGAAATAATAATAAGGTTAACTAGGAGTGTTAGACAGGAAGTTCTAATAATCTCATCTATTTTTCAGGGCCATCGGTCATGTGATGTCATCATTGTTCTACCCGCTCCTGACATTTGCCCTTCTATCTTTGGTCATCGCATACTGGGCCATCACCGCCGTGTATCCTAAAGAAAACAATGCAATGACACATCAGAACAAATGATGGAGGCATTACTAATTTCACTCTTTTTTAAACACCTTTATTAGCCCCAAAAACCCTTTTGTAATAAACGTTGGGAAAAAGTGAATATTAGAAAGTAGTGTCCACACAAACATGATTTCCTTAACTGTTATCTAGGTTTTTGTCTACTTCCAATGAGGCGGTATACAAGGTTTTCAATACAACCGAATGTGCATATTCCAGAGACACCTGCAAACCTGAGGTTAGTGCATTATTATGAAAATGTTTCCATTTCTCTACATAAAAGCATTAATGTTGGCTATTTACGTTATTGTCAATCAATGCCTCTTTGTCATTGCTATAAATTAAGCATAATAGTATATGATTTGGGGGAAAATCATATACTTTGCCTAAAAATTATTAAATATTAAATATTAAGCAGCACAACCGTTTTCAGCATTGATAACAATGAGAAATGTTTCTTGAGCTCCAAATAAGCATATTAGAATGATTTCTGAAGAATCATGTGACACTAAAGACTGGAGTAATGATGCTGAAAATGCAGTTTTACCACCACAGGAATAAATTACATTTTAAAATATATTCAAATGGCAACCGGCTCTCTTCAATTGTAATAATATTTCACATTATTACTGTTTTTACTGTGTATTTCTTATTTGTTTTAGCCTATTTTGCAGAGCAATACTTGATAAAATGCATACATTTAATAAAGTTGCATTGATTTTATTCCTCCACAGACTTTCAACACCTCAAATATCACCTCAGAATGTCCTGATGCCGAGTGTCTGTTTGCGTTTTATGGAGGAGAGTCGTTATACCACAAGTACCTGATTTTGTTCCAGTTCTATAATTTATTCCTCTTCTTCTGGTGTGTCAACTTTGTGACAGCATTGGGCCAGGTCACACTGGCAGGGGCCTTTGCCTCCTATTACTGGGCATTCAAAAAGCCAGACGACATCCCAGCTTTCCCTGTCTTTAACTCTTTGGGACGAGCCCTCAGGTAGAGGAATAGTTTCCAGTTGATTTTCACAAATTTAGCAAAAATCCTTCTTGTAGTACATTGAATTTTTGTATGCTCTATATTGCTCACTTATTCTCCAGGTATCACACTGGTTCTCTGGCATTTGGTTCCCTCATTCTTGCCATCGTTCAGATCATCAGGGTCTTATTGGAGTATCTGGATCAGAAGTTGAAAGGTCTGACTGCTTCAGTGTTTTCTGTACAGTGTTTCATTATTCTGTTTCAGAGGATGTGCCTTCAGAAACTGTTCAGAACCCTTCACTTTATCACAATGTTTGCATTATGAGCAATAATTTTTTTTCCAACAATTCAAGAAATAGTCCAAAAATATTGAATACTTGCATTATCATAGTTTACTTGCCCTCATGTTGACCGCAACTGATATTAACCAAGGTTTTCTTCCTTTGTACACAAAGGAGATGTTTTAAAGATTAAAGGGAAAAAAATCTATTAGACAGCATTTCAAATGAGTTGTGATAACTATGAAGGAGCTAATGAGGTTTGGCATTATTGATGTTAAACCTGGCATTGTCAGGTTTCAGGTAGCAAGGACTCAGTTTGCAAGTGGAAGGGTTTTTATTTAACAAAATAAAATAGAAACAAAACTGGACCGACTTGACAAGACTAGGCTCGGCTGAACAAGACATGAAATATCCACACATGACGCGACACAGAACAGCAAATACGAAGGGATTAAAGAGACACAGGAGAAAGGATAATTGAGCGGGAACAGCTGGGAGAAGTCAAAGTATAACAGGGGAACAAGACGGACGGGGTTACACAATTACAAGACACAAACACTCAGTCAATGTTAACGCGCATCAGGTATATATTATATATTATGCACAGGCATAATGATTCTTGATGCAACATATTTTAATATAATTTGATATTTTCTCTAAACCACGTTGTTATTGTTTTTTTGTGCTTGGTGTTTGCTGGTCAATAGAGAATTCAACATATAGACTTAAATAAACTGGCAGGGGAATTGTGGAACAGGGATTAAAACACTAAACTATTAAGCAATGTTAGTGCAAGACAAGACATTGAAGAGAACAAAGGGTTTAAATACACAAGGAGAGGTAATGAGTGTCAGGCGTTAGGGAGGGATGAAGGCGTGAAGACGAAGATAAAGGATACATTAATCTTTATTTTAAGGAGACAAAGATACAGAGACTCACTCTACGTAGTATTGACGAGAATGGACACAGACTGAGAGAAACACGGAATAAATACACAAGAGATGATTGGGCAGTGACTAACGATGTCGGGGTGATTCTGATGACACAGGGAGAGCATATGGGGAACTATGAAGTAAACAATACAGTAACGAAGACAGAGATGACAAAACCATGACAATGAGGTAACTAAATGAACAACAGGTGAATATAATCAATAACTAAGGAACCAAACTGGCACAGGAAACTAGATCCAGGGCACACATGCAAACGGGAACTGGGAAAACAGAACCAAAACACAATGAAACTAAACCAAAACAGAGCATACACGTTACACCGGTCAATTTACAATAAAGCAACATGAAAATCTAATTTTGTGTTTTATGTAAAGAAAGGTTTAGACATTAGAGCAAATAAAGGTTGACGCAC
The DNA here is from genome assembly GCA_037043235.1 of Rhodeus uyekii. NCBI lineage: Eukaryota > Metazoa > Chordata > Actinopteri > Cypriniformes > Acheilognathidae > Rhodeus > Rhodeus uyekii. The sequence continues at coordinate 2,407,865 of JAWRVZ010000032.1, read as the reverse complement.
TTTCATTTTTAGAAACATGCTCCCTACGTCTTTGTTTAAATGTGTTTTGAACTTGGCAAATATAATATGGGTATTGACAGACAAAAAAAGTCTGAAATACATCTGTATCAAAGTGTGGGATGTGATTATAATTCTACTGAATACTTTATCCATTGTATTCTTTCTGTTAAATGCATTTGAGTCTTGTTTGTGTTATTTATTACCTTTAGGTGCTCAGAATAAGTGTGCAAAATTCCTGCTCAGCTGCCTAAAGTGCTGCTTCTGGTGTCTGGAGAAGTTCATCAAGTTCCTGAACAGAAACGCCTATATCATGGTACACTTTAATTTCTCTGTTTTGGGCATTGTTTCTGGCTAGGAGGCGTCTGTAGCGCATGTTTAGTGTTGCTGAAACCAGAGCACAGTTATATTGAGGCGTATTGTCTTTTCAGGTGGCAATATATGGTAAAAATTTCTGTACATCTGCCAAGGATGCATTTTTCCTCCTGATGAGGAACATTGTCCGGTGAGTGTCATTTAACTCCAAATCATTTAGTCAGTGTTTTGTGTGAATAAGCATGAAACAATTGAATCTCTTTTCTTGACTTGTTTTCCAGTGTGGTAGTTCTTGACAAAGTGACGGACTTCCTCTTATTTTTGGGAAAACTCCTTATCGTTGGTATTGTGGGTGAGTGATTTCTGACTACTGACTTCTCTTAATCCATTTCACCAACATGACGGCATGCATTTCTTCTCTTCTCAGGAATTTGTTCCTTCTTCTTTTTCACGGGCAAGTTTAAGGTAGCGGAGGACATTGCTCCATCCCTTAATTATTACTGGGTGCCTATTTTGGTAAGTTGAAAGCAATACCAGATTGTCCGTTTGCTATACCAAAATTTCCAGACTGTTTTAATTACATCTCCCTTCGTTTACAGACTGTGGTGTTTGGCGCGTATCTGATTGCTCATGGCTTTTTTAGCGTTTATGCCATGTGTGTGGACACACTCTTCCTGTGTTTCTGTAAGTGTGAAGAAGTTTTATTTATTTCACAAGGTAATAGGTAATGAACGGATCTTAACACACTCTCAATGTTTTTGGCTGCGTAACACAAGAAGAGTTCAGATAAATAGCAGCTGTTGTGTTAGACTTTTATTGGGTGTTGAGCAATAAGTTATCAGCGTCTTCTTTCCTTTCTTTTAACTGTTGTTCTTTCCTACAATGCAATGCACAATGCAAATACCAGCACCAGATTCCGATTCATTTTCTCTATAATCATTTAAAAAAGGTATAAAATAAGAGTTCTAAGCCTTGAACTAAACCAACCAGCTCTGAGATGAATCACAATATTACAGACTTAAATATCTGTCACAATCGTCCAATCAATTCCCAATGGACAAATGAACTCCTGTCATACGTGTGTTCTTGTTCGAGAAGCCGCTTCACTCAGATATACACCAAAATAGGAAATGTATTTATGAGGGAATGAACAATTGAAAAAGTTGCAAGTGATTCAGAAAATGCAGTATACAGTTTTTTGAAAATGTAGAAGGACCCAATGTTATCATCCACAATGCTTTAAAGGAGTGGGAAAGCACGTCTCAGCATTTTTGTGGTGATTCCTTTTTCACAAAATTGGCTAGTAAACCAAAAATCACATTTATGGCTTCTACGGAAGCACATATCAATGCTTCACTACCTCAGAACTCATGGTTTGTTTATCTTTATGGAGAAAATGACTGGGATTTTTATTTCTGGCAGCCACTATTGACATATCTGCATATCACAAATGCTTACAGAGGCTTTTGGCTTACTTTATGTCTAACCAGTTCCTTTCTTTCTCTCTGTTTTTCTCTCATCCACATGATTTTGTCCAATCATGTGTCCTTGTGCTCCTTTCTGCTACATGCACTCTTGAAACACTAACATTTAAAAATACCGCTATCGCATACAAACACAAACTCAAGGCGAAGACCTGGAGAGAAACGATGGTTCTTCAGACAAGCCGTTTTTCATGTCCCCTGAGCTGCACCACATTTTGTCTATTGAAAAAAGTGCAGAAGAGACGGACCATGCCGAGATACCTGTCGTACAGGTGCAAGCCGAAGAGGAAGTCCCGCTGCAGGAGAATGGAGAGGTGCAGCTCAAACAGCAAGAGGTTCTAAAGCAGGAGCAAGAAGAAGAGACGCCACTAAATCAAGAGACGCACATTGAAGAGCCACCCCAAGAAACACAACCTCCAGAGGCACCCGTAGCTGCTGAGGAGAAACCCGAAGAGCAGGTTACAACACAAGAGCCTGAACAGCCACAAGTGACCCTACAGCAAAATGGACCCCAAGAGGTGGACGCTGAGGACAAGGAGGAGCAGGCGGCGCAACCTCAAGCAGAACCACCACATGCCGAAAACCTACAAGAACAAGAACCAGAGGAACCAAAGCCTCAAGAAAACGGACCTCAAGAGAGCGATACCCTGCTCACCCCTCAGGAGTAGTTGAGCAAGGAGGCTCATTGAAGGTTGAGTTTCAGAGAAGCCTACTGATTTGGGAACTAGTGCACTTTGGTGGCTTTAGGAAGCCATTAGTATATATATAAAGGAAAGTACCTCCTTCATTTGAGTCATAATGTTTACTCAGTCAATCAATTTTGAGAACTGTCTCTTAATTAATAATCACTGGTCATAACGGATGGCATGACACAAATAGGACAGAAACAGTCTTTTACTCCAAGTATGGGCTGATTGAACGGATGACAATTGGTTACGTGGACCTAAACCCTATTAGATATGCCTACATAGCACTTGTAGAATGTGACTGTGTTCGTGTTTTATGTAGAACGTTTTAATGTGAGGACATGTAAAAGTGTAATGTAGGTGCTCGACCTGTGCCTAATTATTGTTACTTATCAATGTCTTAATCATTTTGAAGAATGCAAAAAGATTTCGCAGTATCTCTATGTTTACAGCAACAACAACAAAAAAATCCTATCTGTTTACATTGATACCAGCCAAGACCAAACAATGTCATTTTGTAAGAATTTGTGGAAAGGTAGATGACAAAGGTGTTAATTTTACACCTAATATGGTCATTTTATGGTGCCGATGAACAAAATACGATAAAAATGGCACCGAAAGTCAACTTAAAAGGGAAAAAATTGCATTGCCCTTATATTTCGGTCTGCTCTGACTGGTTATTGTATCGACAGATTGCAACCTTTTCAATGCCTGATATTTGTCGCTGTTTGCCGCTCTATTGCCTCTTTTTCTACCTCTGTGCTTCACTTTTCTCAATCTTTGCATGTTGTTAATGTGATCTCCCAGTGCTTTAATAAACTGAACTCTCTCTTTGCCTCAAGCCTTTTTTTCAAGGTTCTTCTATTGTTGGCATTTATACAGAAAAGCAAATGTTTCATGTTAAGATCATGCTATTGCTTGTCTCAACCTAAATTGTTCCAACAGTGGAGGATCTTGAACGCAATGACGGCACATTGGACAGACCATACTTCATGCCAGAGTCACTGCTGTCCATCCTCAAGAAGTCCAATCAGGGGGTGAAAACGGTGGACTAGGAAAAGACCAAAAGATTGATATAACAGACAGAAAAATAGAGAGGCCTGTCATAATTGCACTGATTTCGTAGCTCAGCTCAGGCACCAGTAAATGATGCCAGCCCAAAAGTGTTAGAAATATATTTGTTTTGTTTGTGCTAATTACAGATTATTGTGTATTTTCTGTTGTCATTTGTATATATTATGCTTTATTAGACTAGGAACAACTATATTTTTTCAGTCTCATATGAATATCTAATAACGTGTTACGTAATAACTTCAAATGCATTCTTATGATGACAGTGTTTACGTTTAAAATTTTGATATTTCGTCACAATAATAACCATTGTTTATAGTTATCTGACAACTTTTAATACTTTTTTAATATAATGGAAGCCACTCGTTTTATCGTATTAAAAAGGTTTCTGCAGTATATTTCCATGCGTCCATGTGACGTGGCCATTTTTATGTTTCTATTGTTTGTCTAGAAGTGTAAATAATTCTGTGATGTGATATGGAGGAGAAACTAATAAATATGAATTAGGTCATGCACGTAATGTCATTTTTATTCGAGCGTAAAGGCGCGTGACTTCATTAATATTCATGAACCAACGTCCAATCACAATGTGGTTCAGTTGCCAGGCAACGAGTTTCAGACGCAAACGAGACTTTTGGCACGGCGGCAAAGGAGACAGAAATCCAAATATAAACCTCAAAATAATAAATATTCATAAAGATGCCTGTCTCAGGGGGCATCAAGCACCATATCCATGAACAAATTTTGGAGCTCCAACGAAAAATTCAACTTCTGGGTAAGTTTTTTTTTCTTTTCATTTTAAATGTCGACAATTTAGCTGAAACTTAACGTAATTCCTGCTTAAATATTCAGTGATATTGCGCAGTTGGTGGAGTAATACGTATTTCCATTGGTTTATTATTATTATTATTATTATTATTATTATTAATGACAATGTTGTGTTATAATGTCATTGAATAGCAGTTATTCAGTGGCAGTTTAATGCCTTTTACATGGATATTAAATTGAATAAAGAGCTGAATGTGTTTTGTCTGTCCACTAGAGGGAGACAGAAGCGCGTATTTCGAAAGCTCTCAGTCTGCCATCAAGAAGAACAGAGAAATCATCTTTCAGCTGAGACAAGAAAATAAAAACCTGCACAAGAAACTTGCTGAGGTCAGACACACTCATATCTGATCCAAACACACACACACATAAATATATATATATATATTTATATAAGCATATTGATTGCATGTATTGGTCATGGTGTCTAGGGAGATGAGCAAGTCATCAAAGATGTTTTTCAAGGCTGTGGTGTTGAGAAAGCATCCTTCAGGAACATGCCTGTGAAGGTGGGTTTAAATTAACCTTTATTTCAGCTATTTACTATAAGTGGAAAGTAAAAACCCTTTTGATACTTGTCATGTCCTCAGGCTGATCTGCCATGGTCCTTCCTGGTTTCTGTTGTGTGTTTATTGGGGCACATGGACTTGAATTGACAGTTCACCATGTGCTCTGCTGTCTGGCCCTGTCCCCCTTGTTACCCCATTCATTACCTTGTTTGGTCTCTTATTTAAACCCGTTTCATGTGCTGTTTTGTGTGAGATCGTCGTTTGTGCTCTGTGAAAACCTTGTGCCAGCCTCTCTTATCTCTTGTCTCTGCTATTCTACGCTTCTTGCCGCCCAGGGTTTGCCTGCTGCCCTCTTCATTCTGGCCTCTTTGTTGACATGCTTTGTGAGAACACTTTCCTGGAGGAATTTCTTTTTGATTTATCCTTCTGCCTCCCATTCTGACAATGCTAGCCGCTCAAATGGCCCGTGGTTGCAGAATCACTTGCACATGATTTGTGGTTGATAGAAATGTTTGTTGTGCAGTCCGCTCGGACGGTGCTGGAGAAGGAGGTGTGTGATAAAATGAAGAAGCTGAATGCTACGAAACACACCACTCAGACGCAGAAGCAGCGTTTAGAGGACCTGAAGCTCCAGTACCAGCGCGAGAAGCCACAGAGCAGAAGCCCTCAGCCTGACAACCAGAAACGAGAAGAGGAGGAAAAGGTACAACATATCTTCTTTCTTTTTTTTCTGGGCATTTTGGATGGTGAAAACTGGGGAATCTTACAATTTAAGAATGGTCCAGGTTATTATTATTTACGCCCAATATCAAAAGTGCCTTTAGAAAATTAAGCTTTCCTACACTGTCAAATTATTATTTTTTGACCCAATTTCTCCTTATTGTCCTTAAAAATGATCTTATCCAAAACTATGCCCAAAGTGTTTTATTATTTTTATTATTATACAGTGTCTTTTTTACATTGCATTCACAAGAATAAGATTTCTTTCTATGCCAATAAGTTCTTCCTATGTGAATTCTCTTCTTTTTCTCTCAACCCTTACATCTTCCTTTATGTGGTATGCCGAGTGTTTACACCCTGTATTGATGAGCACAGTTAAATGCTACTTCAAGGAAGAAAATGAATGAACGTTTGTGCTCGTTGTATAGAAACTGCGCATTCTGGAAAACCGATTGGAGAAAACGCAGCTGAAATTTCATGAAGCAGAGCACATAATGCGAGGATACCTCAAACTGAAGGAGCACCTACAGGTATGTGAGAAAGTACTGGATTCATTTACCGGCTGACACGGCACAATAAACACACACAGATTTGTGTTATAAAGCGTGATACCTCATATATGCAACGGGGGGAAAATAAAGCAATCTTACAATAGGAAGAAATCTTTCTTGAGCACCATATCATAAAATTAGAATAATTTTTAACACTGAAGACTGGAGTAATGATGCTGAAAATAATAAGTTATCAAGGGTCAAACCTGTAAGTGTAACGATCGGTTGATCCAAACGCGTGTCTTTATTTAAAACACAGAATAGACGAGCAGGTAAGGTCAAAACAGGAATTTAAGGAACAGGCAAGGTCGGGGTCAAGATACAGGCAAACAAATCAGAACAGACAAGAACATAGACAGGACTATGCTAACCGCTCAGAATTGTGCACTATGGCTAAACAAGACTTCGCACCGAAGTGTGTGTGTGTGAACGTTATAGTCTGTGATATGGAGTTCAGCTGGGACAGTAATCAGTCCGCTGAATGGCATCATGGGAAATGTAGTTTGTGTGTCAGTATACGTGTGAGAGCGCCCTCTGGAGCCAGACAGGGGAGTAACAGAGTTCATGATTGTAACAGTAAGACTTTCATTCTTTGGAACGCAAATGAAGATCTTTTAAATGAAATCTGAGAGCTTTCATTAGGTACTAAAGACATCATGACTGTATCATCCATAGATAGTCACTAGTGCTTTGTTTTATACAACATAATTTGACACTCTATTTACAAAATATCAATCTACAACGACTCCAGAGCAGATGTTGCATAAAAATGCTGGAGATAAAGTTGTAAATTGTTTTTGTTGTTATGTAAACCAGATGGATTACATTCATGATGTCTTTACTACTTTTCTGGGGCTCGAAAGTGGTAGTTGCGTAAGCTGTAAGTGGAGGGACAGAAATCTCTCAGATTTCATTAAAAAGATCTTCATTTCTGTTCTAAAAATGAACAAAAGCCTTACAGGTTTGGAACAGCATGAGGGTGAGCATTTTGGTTGACTATCCCTTTGAGATTACAACTCTGAGCGGCCACAAACCTTTGAACAGCATGGTAAATAAACATTTAGGATGATTTATGATATGTATTTTGTTTTTTCAGGAAGACAGCCTTACATTTCAGCCACAGCTGGACAGGATGGAGGCAGAGATCCACCAACAGACACAAGTGCTCAAAGAACTGCAGGTCATGAACAGCGACGCACACTTGTCAAAGGAGGCTGCCAAGGTAAAGACAAAGCATTTGATGAATTATTGAAAACTGTAATGAGATAATAAAGCAAGCATATGTGTGAGTGTGCCAAGTTAAAGGTAGGGTGTGTGTGTGTGTCCAGGCTGAGCTGCAGCTTCAGGAGGAGCATGTGTACAGAGAGCGCAGGGAGCGAGAGAAAATCCTCTCACGCTACAAGAAGCAGGCGGAGGAGAGGATGGCTCAGGCAGAGAGGATGAAGAGAAGAGTGAGCACCATTCATCACACATCAATGCAATATTTTAATAAGCATAAAAATATGAGCCATTATAATAGCACTTCTCATGTGAAGTGACAGGAGACTGGACTCAATTGGTTTTAAACTTTTAAAGAAGTTATTAATAAGTATATACACTTCCAGTCAAAAGCTTGAGAAATGATGGCTTTGTCATGTTTTTGAAAGAAGTCTCTTATTCTCAAAAGTTTGGGATGCATAAAAAAAGAAATGAATACTTAAAAAAAAAAGGATGCATTAAATTGATTAAAAGGACCATGAAGAGTTTCCACAAAAATATTAATAGTTTAAACTGATTTTAAGCAATAATAATTGATCATATCTGAGCACCAATCAAGCATAAAGAATTATTTCTGAAGGACCATGTGACACTGGAGGAATAATGCTGAAAATGATGCTAATCAATTACATTTTAAAATGCATTCAAATAGAAATCTATTCAATTCTAATAATATTTCACACTGTTACTGATTTTACTATATTTTTGATCAAATAAATGCAGCCTTGACGAGGATGAGAGGCATCTTTCAACAACATTTGAAGTATTCTGAACTTTTGAGTAGTAGTGTCTCTTTCTCGACATTGATTTTGACAGTTTAGTTTCACTAAGACAAAACGAAGTATCTTAGAATGATTTTGCCGAGTTTCTTCCGTCTGTCCCGTCAGCCCCAGTGGGCAGCCATGCACCCCGATGAGCTGAGCAGTGAGGCCCAGCGCAGTGCCAACGTAGTAGGAGAAGAACTGGAAGCTATCTCTACTTTTGAGGAAGCTTTCCAGCACATCAAAGAGGCCACTGGAGTCACAGACTCACGGGTGAGGACCGATTATAGATCACTCCTTTTCTTGTGTTAAGCAAGGTTTATTCATGACTTCTCTTCTAATAGGAAATAGTAGACAGGTTTATCTCTCAGGGAGAAACTCAGGAACATTTGGAGAAGATGAAAGCCGAAAATGAGAGGATGCTGCTTCAACTGAAGGAAGAGAGGAATACACTGCAGACTCAGCTTCAGGATATGATATACTCTCGAGAAAGCGAACACTCAAGGTGAGAGGCTGATTGATCTCTTGACCTGCTTTGTTATTGTGACTTATTGTGATTGTAATTATTCTCTTCTCTTCCGTGGATTTGATTGTTTAGTGACCAACAGATGCTGCAGGATTGTGAGCGTCGCCTCCAGGAAGAACAGCAGCGCCGTGACGCAGTTAAAGATCGTCTGGACAGACTCGCACATACACTAAGCGCTGTCAAAGCAGGAGTGCAGCAGCTCAGTGACAAACTACAGCACATACCTCTGGTACTAATGAACCCCCGGTTTCACAGGCCAGGCTTAAACCTAGTCCTCAGACTAAAATGAACGTTGGAGCTGTTTTAACTGAAAGCAACTTGCACTGCCATATCTTAAAACATGTCAGTGCCATTGTTTGGTCTCGAGAAACACACCAGAAATGTTTTTTTTCTTAGCCATGTTTACAAAAAGCTACGTAAATGTTCTAATTGAACAAAGGCCTAATCCTGGCTTAATCTAAACCCGGTCTGTGAAACATACTTGGCATTTCATGAAACCGGTTAATAATAGGAATGTTTTTGCCACTAGAAGGTTTTGAGGAAGTTTATTGAGATGCATTTATTATGTTAATCAAGGTTGTAATTTAGTTGACATTTACCACCATCTCTCTGACCTTTAAATCAAACAGACTCTTTTTTTTTGTCGCAGTACATTTTAAGCATGTCTATGCACACTACTTGCATATCAAATGAGCATTAATACAGTTTTTAGTTACAGTATGTTTCATAGTACATCATACTGGTATGTATCAAAATACAGCAAAACAGTAATATTGTGAAATATTTTTACAAATTAAAATAATTGTTTTCTATTGAATATATTTTAAAATGTAATTCCTGTGATGGTAAAGCTGAATTTTCAGCATGATTACTCCAGTCTTCAGCGTCACATGATCCTTCGCAAATCATTCTAATATGATGATTTCCAACTATAATCAATGTTGATAATAGTTGGAAACCATGTTTTTCAGGATTATTTGACGAATATAAAAAAGAACAGCATTTATTTTAAATTGAAATCTTTTGCAACATTAGAAATATCATTCACGTTTGATCATTTTAATGTGTCCTTGCTAAATAAAATAATTTAATTTTAAAAACTGACCTTAAACTTTTGAACGACGGTGTATTAAAGTGTTGTTTGAGTAGAAACTGCATGAGGAATAAGGAAAAATGTTGATTAAGGAAACATTTTTATATTCAATTTATTTAACTGAGAAGAGAATTTCTCTTGGCAAATGAAGGACTCGTCACCACAGCTGCCTCCGGACTCAGAAGAACACGCGCTGAAGCTGATGTCTGAGGCTGAGCAGAAACTGATGCTGCTTAAGGAGGAACTGCAGGGTAAAGATCTGGCAACCATCCTGAAGGAGATGGAGGAAGAAGAGGTGAGGAACAGTGATTAGTCAAGATGGTGATCCTCGTTGAAGATGTGTAACTCGTTTCTTTAACCGTTTTGTTTACTTTAGGTATAAGTGTCATATTTGATATTTTATAAGTTATAAAACAACGCTTATTGATGTGTTTACTGCTGTTTTGTTCTTGCTCCTTGCAGTTCCATGCCAGGATAGCAGGGAAACTACCCCAGTACAACACACGCATTCACTTGCATGAGGCCCAGAAACAGGACTATTTTGATGGTGAGACAAATTTACATTTATGCATTTGGCAGACGCTTTTATCCAAAGCGACTTGCATTGCATTCAAGATACACATTGACGTTCTAATCAGTTATTGCTTTCCCTGGGAAACGAACCCATGACCTTGTCGTTGTAAATGCCACTCTCTAATGATTGAACTACAAGAAAGCTAGCTAGCTCTAGCTCATATCAGGTTGGTCCTGGTCAACACAATCTCCTGAACTCCAAACTGAATGTCAGAATGGGAAAGAAAGGAGATTTAAGCAATTTTGAGCGTGGCATGGTTGTTGGTGCCAGACGGGCCGGTCTGAGTATTTCACAACCTGCTCAGTTACTGGGATTATCATGCACAACCATTTCTAGGGTTTACAAAGAATGGTGTGAAAAGGGAAAAACATCCAGTATGCGGCAGCCCTGTGGGCGAAAATGCCTTGTTGATGCTAGAGGTCAGAGGAGAATGGGCCGACTGATTCAAGTTGAAGAGCAACTTTGACTGAAATGACCACTCGTTACAACCGTATACAAAGGTTTGCAGCAAAGCATTTGTGAAGCCACAACACGCTCAACCTTGAGGCGGATGGGCTACAACAGCAGAAAACCCCACCGGGTACCACTCATCTCCACTACAAATAGGAAAAAGAGGCTACAATTTGCACGAGCTCACCAAAATTGGACAGTTGAGGACTGGAAAAATGTTGCCTGGTCTGATGAGTCTCGATTTCTGTTGAGACATTCAGATGGTAGAGTCAGAATTTGGCATAAACAGAATAAGAACATGGATCCATCATGCCTTGTTACCACTGTGCAGGCTGGTGGTGGTGGTGGAATGGTGTTCTTTTTTTATGCATCCCAAACTTTTGAGAACAAGAGACCTCTTTCAAAAACATGACAAAGCCATCATTTTTCAAGCTTTTGACTGGAAGTGTATATACTTCTAAATAACTGGATGAACTATTTTATTTAAAAGTTTAAAACCAATTGAGTCCAGTCTCCTGTCGCTTCACATGAAAAGTGCTATTATAATGCCCAATATTTTTATGCTTATTAAAATATTGCATTGTTTCTGACCATGTCCATCCCTTCATGACCACCATGTACCCATCCTCTGATGCTACTTCCAGCCGGATAATGCACCATGTCACAAAGCTCGAATCATTTCAAATTGGTTTCTTGAACATGACAATGAGTTCACTGTACTAAAATGACCCCACAGTCACCAGATCTCAACCCAATAGAGCATCTTTGGCATGTGGTGGAACGGGAGCTTCGTGTCCTGTATGTGCATCCCACAAATCTCCATCAACTGCAAGATGCTCCTATCAATATGGGCCAACATTTCTAAAGAATGCTTTCAGCACCTTGTTAATTCAATGCCAAATAGAATTAAGGCAGTTCTGAAGGCGAAAGGGGGTCAAACACAGTTTTAGTATGGTGTTCCTAATAATCCTTTAGGTGAGTATAAATGTTAATGATATCAACCATTTTTATTTGTTTTTTTTACCTTATTGGAATCGAAATTAAGAATTGATAAGGTGGCGCTCACCTTACACACCTGCATGTCTTTTCTGTCAACAGATGAGGACGACAGCGGCGACGATGAGGGCGATATCATCACCTGTGTCACCCTGAAGCACCAGTCGCAGTCAATCATTGACGCAAATACCAAGAAGAAGACTCGCATTAAAAAGAGGAAGGGCAAACTCTGATCTGATCCCGACAACGGAGAGTTCATGAACAGCTGATAGTTTAAACATGATCAGCTGTAGCTTTGTCTAGAAGCCTTATCGCACCTCTGTATGTCTGCATATTCATGCTCTAGAAAATAAATCAATTATTCACTTAATGCAGTTTAATTTTAATAAATGTATAATAGCTGCTTGAGTTGTTTGTGCAGGATTGCCTGCATGAAAGATGACTCATGACTCTTACGTGACACCTGCTGATCTCAGTTTTCACATGATACGTGTGACAGCTGTGTTGAAGATACTATCTCAGCACAGAATTTGAAAAATGTCCTGTGCATCCGATGATTGTTGCAAGAATTGAACACTGTCAGGGATTATAATGTTACAAAAGAAGGCTGTTTTTTTTTTACTTTCTATTTCTGAAAAACATGCATCACTGTCTTCTAGATGAAAAATAAGCAGCAGAACTGTTCAACATTCAGAATAACAAGAAATACTTCTTCAAATGAATGATTTGTGTAGGATCATGTGACAGTGAAGACTGGAGTAATGATGCTGAAATTTAGCTTTACCATCACAGTTATAAATTACATTTAAAAATATATTCAAATAGAAAACAAGTTATTTTCAATACAGTGATATTTGACAATATTATTAATATTATTAATATTGTTTCAATTGGCATTTTCGATCAAATAAATGCAGCGTTGTTGAGCATAAGTTTCTTTCATACAATATTACTCAAAAGTTTGGGGTCGGTAATATTGTTAAATGTTTTTGAAACCGTGTAAAATTAAACTAAAGTGGACATTAACTAAGCTTAAAAAAATCTAAACCTGCAGGAAAATCAAGAACTTGGTTTTAGCTCTTCAGAAAATACTTTTGTTTAATTTGACAACAACATTGCACTTATTGTTAATGCTCAAATCTCGGATGTCTTCATAACAGAGATACAGGGATTCTTTGTTGACATAATATTGTTTTTAAGAACAAATTCCTTTTGAGAATTGTTTCATAACGAAACACGATCACAGACATTTTTAAGGTAATACAGTGAATCAATGATATTCCTTCAACATTTTAAGCAGAATTACCTTTCCATGTACAGGTTTCCTGTCATTATTATTCTAAAGTCCTTTCCTGACCTTGTTATATAACGCTGGAGGCACTGAAGCAGATAACAATGTGACCGGCTGAGCTGTACACTCAGGTATAAGAGGGTATGTGCATTTCATTAGGCTTCACTGAAGCATGCTCTTAAAAGATAATAAAGCTATAATCCAAGGTTCTTTCTGTCTGTGTCATGGTTTTATCAACCTCATTGTGTTTCTAGTTTGGCTAATTATCACCATTAATGAATCTTTATTCGCAATTGTAAATTAGAGCTTAACACCACCGATGAAATCCCTGCTGAGAAAACAGGTTTATTTCTGATTTAACTGCAGCGTTTCAATTAGTTTTCTTTTCTACCTCCCGGTTATGTAAACAATATAAAATATGAAACATGAAACAGCCTTGTTATTGTAATTTAGTAATTTGTAGTTGTTAGATATTCTGCATATATTTTGATGATATTTGTGCACGAGCCTCACATTAGCATAAGTCTCCAGAGAAATAAGTCTGTGTCATTGATTTAATCAAAGCCTTTTCCTGTTGAATGGCACTTTCCAAAAAAAATAAAAATACGGGACACTTTGGTTTGGTGGTCTAGGACTTAATGCAATGTGACATGAGATACATAGTTATCTAACGTGAAACTAGCAAGTAGCCAGCTTTTTTACTGTATAAATGTTACTATTAATTTAATATTCATTCATTTAATGTTCATTGCTAGAAAATTTCAAAAATCACACAAATCAGCGTTTATAATAAATAGCTCATGTAATATTCTACTGAGGTTATTAACATTTTCAGAATATTATAGTGATAGATGCAGATGTATGCATTGATTATGTTTTTTTCTCTCTGTATGCTGACACACACACACACACATAAATATCCAAAACTACTTTGATATTAGAGTCATTCCAACAAAGATTTACATGAAACATAACACTCATGAACAGTTTTGGTAGTAATGCATTATAAGTAACTTGAGTTACGTAATCAGATTACTTTTTCCAAGTAACTAGTAAAGTAACGCATTACTTTTAAATATACAACAAAATATCTGAGTTACTTTGTTTTCCCATTTATCGACTGACTGCTCTCCTGTCCACATGTTTAGAGAAATCAGAGTGATTGTGTGTGAACATGATGATTATTGTAGTTTTTGACTAAATGTGAGCATTTACTAATCTCACTTGCACAAAAACAGATTCAGTGTTTTTTTTAAATGAATCAAATTAGCCAAATGTAAAACCAGAACATTACCCAAACCTCCAATAATGAAATACAACAAATATTTTTATGCATTTAACCCCAATATACTGGTTGCTGACCTGTTTGCTTATGATGATTCATAAGGCAAGGATTACTTGATTTTTGTTTTGTTTTTATTGGTGAAGTGTTATTATTTAAGCCTCATTATTTAAATTTTGGTGTGAAAATGCTTTATATTTGCCCAAAAATAGAAATAACTTTTTTGTTATTAAAAACAATCAAAGCACATCCCAGATAAGAGAAAAGGTAACGCAAAAGTAACGTAACGCGTTACTCTCTATTTTTCTTTTTTCCAAAAAGTCACTTTTTAAAGCAATAACGCAAACTTGTAATACATTACTTTTAAAAGTAAGTTTCCCAACATTGTTCATGATTACTCATATATAAGTAGTTCAGTAGGCCATATAAACACATCACTTTGTAACAGTCTGAATCATACAACCTCATAAGCACTTATGACATTTTCTCAGCTATTCCAATGCTGTTTTGAAACGATATGCATTGTGAAAACCGCTGCAAATAAATGTGAATCGAACTGAACTTTGCAGTCTGGCAACCTCGAGGGCTTCAGGTACACGCGCGACCGCACGGTTTTACTCCTCGTGAGAGGTTTTACTCTTTATCTATATAATAAGCTTTATTGTTTCCACCCGAAATGCACAAGCAACAATGAGTTTGGCTCATAGGATACGCGATTGTGTTCACGAATTTAAAAGAGGAAGTGGTATGGCTTGTAAATCGAAAAAAGCAGACCTTGTTTTTGTTTACACGGTGAAATCGGCAGGTATTTGAGTTTAAACGCTGATTAATGTCAATTTTCGGGAATTTTTATTTAATTTTTTATGTCAACCATAATTGAGTGTCTTCACGTATTAATACAAACCCCCAAATTTGTGTTTTGATATTAGTCGAACACATTTTGTCACACTTTTTCTTTTGGTGTTATCACTCATCTTATACTTCTCCCTTTTTTTTGGTCTCATTTGCCTTGCAGAATTTATTTATCATTTTATATCTTCACATTGTGCACTTGTTAGTTGATATACTTGTATATAGAGTACACTCAAGAACACTGAACTGTACTGTTTGGCTACTGCTAATTAATGTGCATGTTCAACAAAAGATGTCATAAAAAGAAGTTGTGTCAATGAAAAGGATGCACTGAGTGGAACAAACCAAACTGACAGCCTCATTAGTCTGTGCAGACAATTAGATTATTGTGTGGATGTGTTCATGTTGGTCAGCATGAGAGAATCAGAGGGTTACTAGAGTTTAGATGACCTCTGAGTGTATAGTCACTTGTGCAGTGGAAATCAGGCAGTGTTCAGGTCATGAGGAGTCTTCCTGGAAGGTCACGGCATCCCATATCCTGCTTTTAGCAGAGTACCAACATGGATTATTAGGAGCTGAACGGACGTTGGATAAGGAGCATCTTCCACAGTGAGTAGCTCATTCAGCGTTTCATGGGAATACACTTTTAAATGACCATTTATTCCATGATTGTACCTCATGTTTGATTTGTATTTTATTGGTTTAAATTAAAATGCTAATGTATTTTAATATGAATACAATATTAAGTCATTGACATGTTATATTAATATTGTTATATGACTATATTATATGAATAATCATAATGTAATACATTTTTAGATTGTTTTACAATTTTGTAACAATTATATAGTGAGTTTATGTACATAAAATGCCAAAAAAATGTAATAAAACTATTAGATGTTTTAAAAGATTCTTATGGACTTTTTCCAATTAGAGTCTCTGAAATGAAGACAACGTGTATCTATTATATTTACAGGTCATTTTACTGAATTAACAGGAAATTGAAAACTTAAAAAACCAAAGAAATGTAAAGGGGAATAAAATGTAAATGTGTTTTTTATTGTATTGGTAGTTAGCTAGCTTATCAAAGTTCAGCAAACAGAAGCTCCATACAGCTGTTTCTGAATGTATGTTGAAGCCGGATAATATGCCAGACGTGTATCTGCAGCTCTTGGAGGAAGTTAGCGTGTGATACGGGTGGAGGATGAGGTCGTCTCTGGTGGTGTCTGGGGGAGAGAAGGGTCTGCGGGCACGACTGGGACGAATGAAGCATCTGCTGTGCCAGACTGGGCATCATGTGGATGTGCAGATGGACGAGGAGCCTGGCGTTTGGCTCAGAAGCTTCCATCTGCTGGACCTTGAGGAACACAGTGAGGTCAGTGCTGATGCTGATCCATTGACGGTTGCATTTGCGTTTATTCGTTTAGTACATGCTTTTATCCCAAACTGGTTTTCGAATGGGGGACGCACAAGTGATTCATCCTGTATAAAGAGCCAAAGATGGCTAGAATGAACAACCACAAAGCAGTAAATTGTATATCCATCCCTTTCAACCTTTAATATTTGTCAGTATGAAAAATTGTCACCTTCGCTTTTGTTAAATGTTTAAAAAAAAAAGTTTTTAAAACAAAAAAGTTCATAAAATGTTACAAAATATTTATATTTATAAATATATGCTGTTTTTTTATTCTGAAAATCTTTACTTTTACTTTATGCTGATATCCATTAAAGAAACTTGGGGCGGAAAATGCATCAGGGTTTCCATACAAATATTAAGCAACATTGATAATAATCAGAAATGTTTCTTGATCATGTGACACTGAAGCCTGGAGGAATGATGTTGAAAACGCAGCTTTGATCATAGGAGTAAATTACATTTTAAGCTATATTAAAACAGAAAGAATTTATTTAAATTTGTAATAATATTTCACAATTTATAACTTTTATTTGAATTAAATAAATGCTGCCCTGGTGACCAGAAGAGACTTACCAATGCCAAACTTTTAAACGTTAGAAAAGCCACGATTAGATTTTTAGCACATGCTGTTCTAACAAAGTGTCTTTTGATACAGTTCATTTGAAAATACCAGAAGTTGACAATCCATCAAGATGCTAACTAAAAGTTACTAAGAATGTCAGTAATGAAAAGAATTTTAGCATTGCTGAAATGCGAGATTTTGTGTGTGTTAGCGATTCAACCTGGTGTTCAAACTTTTTTTGCACCATGGAATTGGATGGTAAATCGAAATATTTCAATTTACTTTTTAATTTAAAATGAAGTAATGATCTGTTTGTTGGACTGTGTGAACGCACATGCATCAGCATGTGACCTTTTGGTAATGAGTGGCATTGTTAGGGGATATGCAGAAATATTTTTAGCATGATGATTATGTTTTGTCAGTAAGAGTTCAGTATCGTGTGCGTCACCCATTGTTGCGTTGTCGTGTCTGAGAATGGGGTGGGCTTCACGGAGGCCACTGCACATTCACAGATCTACGACAGAGAGAACAGAATAACATGAATGAACTCACTGTACCCAGAAACCAACAATATGCGCATTGAGATATTGTGTGTATGGGGTTTGTAAAAGAACGTCTCATAAAATATTCACCATTCATCTAAGGATCTAGACAGCGGCGTCTGAGTCATTTCTTCTTTTCCTGGATAAAATGGGCTGCAGTAGTATTTCCCCGTTGATCCGCACAACTTTAGGATTTGAAATTGAATTTAAAATTCGACATTATAAACAATGATATATTGTGATGTAAAATGAATTACAGGATTACATGAATCTGCATGGAGGTCATTAATTAAAAAAGCCGTGGCATAATGTGTCATACCTTTTGTACAAATAATCATATTTCTTTTACTCCCATTGATTGGAGTAAATTTCCTGAAGCTCAAACAATAGAGCGTCGCGCTTGCAACGACAAGGTCATGGGTTCGATTCCCAGGGAAAGCAAGAACTGATTAGAATTGTAGGAAATTCCAGTTCCTGGTCTTCAGTACAGAAGACCAGGAGTCAGAAATGCAGTCAATAGAAGAACGTTTAGTTTGCAGTTTCATCAGAAGAAACTAGTTTCAAGTCTCACAAGGAGTTCGTAGGCCGCCCCACATACAATAACATTGTTACAGCAATTATACTCTAACAGATGCTGCTAACTACGTCAATGATGACGGTTAAATGATTCTGATTGTCTAAGAAAGATAAACAAAACTAGTAATTTTCCACACAAGAGCAGACGGTCTGAAGCATATCTTCGTTGATCACATGTTTGACGGGTTAGTGACCTTCCACGTGGCTTGTCGAGAACAACAAGTCATTCCGTCTCTTGATGGTGCAGTTAATCACCTCACCAATACAGACCATATTAACACACACACAGATACACAGCTTCTCCAAAGCTGAACTCTGCTCAGGCTCCAACTATCAACAGAGAGACTCTCAAAACAGTCTGTTTACCGTACATGTTCTTTCTGGTGAGAAGTGCAGGAAATATTCATCCTTACTCTATGGAAAAATACAGAAAAGTATAGAAAGGCTTTAACTAATACAAATTCCTAACTTGATTATAAATCACTCATTATAAAGCATTCAAATAAGAAAAAGAAAAGAATATATGAACAAATAAGACAAATAAAAGAATATATGTACAAATAAGAAAAAGGAAAGAATATATATATAAAAAATAAGAAAAAGAAAAAAATATAAATACAAGTGATTTCCGAATCATCCCCACAGTATTGGATAAAAGTGTCTGCCAAAGTGCATAAATGTAAACGTTAAGCCAGAGGTTTTCAAAGTCTGAGACAGTGGGCCTCCCTTTTGACACAACTCACCCAATGCCGCCTCCCCTCCAAAAAAAAACATGACGCGAGGTGGGGGGGGGGGGGGGGGGGGGGGGGGGGGGGGCGATGCGCGATGGTTGACATGGACGTGATGCGCGATCGTTGACGGGGGCGGGGGGTTAAACGAAGCGCTTGCAGCCGCGACAGAATGACATCACAGGGAAATGTAAAATGAAGATTTAATACAGGTTCAGCGAGTTATTATTAGACTATCATTTTTTTTACAACTCTCCGCGCCTCCCCTGGCATGCTCTGGCGCCCCCCAGGGGAGGCGCGCCCCACACTTTGAAAACCCCTGCGTTAAGCTGATCATATTATTGGTAGATAAAAGGATTTTCACTTGATCTCAGAATTTCTGGACGCTCTTTAAATTACAAATAAGCAAGTATACGTTTGAATCGTGTAATATACATTAGATTGTACTACTTTTGTTTTGCTACATGTACAGTTTAATTCCCCAGAATCTGTCTTGTTGTGCCTGAATTCTCATGCTAAAATCTCTCAGAAATAGACATTGATATTCATAGACATTCATAGACATATGTGGCCACGCCTATAATTTAGCAATGCAAAGTAGCTTGGTAAACTCCCACCTGCGATTGGACATGCAACCTCATTAATATTCATAGCGCAGGCCTTCGACGTAATATGATTCGCTGGTCATTACGTAGCCTAATCAATATTAAAAAGGAACGCTCCTTACGTCACAGTAGACGCGATTGTTGACGTAGAGACCAACCCACGGCACTTTAAAGCGCTCGACAGGTGCGCTCGTGCTGTTCACACGGCTAAACCTAAAACACACACATTCATTTTCTTGCGTCACAGACTTCTGTTAAAACATATAGCCATTTTATAATTGATGGAAATAAAGTTAGTACAGTAGCTAGGTATGAAATCCACAGCAAGTGACTTTGTCTCTGTAGTTTTTGATTAAACCGGACTACAGAAAGTTAATATCTCAGTGGACATGACGCTCATGGACACGAGCTGACTCAGGAATAAAGTTTCCGAAGTGTTTTGCTGCACTCATGGAAAGTGGGAACGCTTTAGCTCAGAACACGGGGAAATGGGAGTTCACAATGGTAAGACACTTGTTTGAGGTGAGCAGTTTTTTTCGAGGACATGAAGTGTGTTGAATGTGACTGGAGAGAGATGAGTCTCTTGCGCGCGCGCGCTCGCGGCGTGTTTTTCTCTTCACTTAAATGCTTTAGAAAATGCAGTATTTCCAGTTCGTTCTTTCCGGACATCCTGCTACTAATCTCCTGTCACTGACCAATCTCAGTGGTTTAGCATTTAGACCCGATATTGGCTTTATTGGCCCGAGTCTTGCATGTAATGAGTGCTCAGAGAGTTTCATCTATTACACACACACACACACACACACACACACACACACACACACACACACACACACACACACACACACACACACACACACACACACACACACACACACACACACACACACACACACACACACACACCTACCTGTAGATTGGACATCTGTACAGTGTCCTGTCGTTTCAGCTTTCCCTCTCCGATTATTCCCTGTGTTTTGGGCTTTGGCTTGGAAAGCTCTCTGTTTTGCTTGACTGGAGTTTCTGGGAAGAATGCACTTGTGATTTTTTTTCTTTTGTGAAATAGGCTGTCCTTGGGTTACTTGGAAGCACAACGCTTTCCAAATGTGTGGTTTGCATATTATGTATATTATGTGATGTTCATAGAGCTACTGTCACAGAGCAATGATTCATGAGATGTAGAACAAAACGCTCAACAGAAGTGAAAATGTACATCAGAATTATTTAGGAGAATATTGTTCAACTTGACAGCTTACATATTTTTCGTATCACACATACATTAAGTACAGCAGATTTTTTTTCTAATGTTGCTAGATACTCAGACCCACTTAAATGAGGGAAATTATCTAAAAATTTTTTTGATAATTATTTAATTACCGTACTTAAACTAGATAAAAAATAAAATATCCAATATGCCCCCTTATTGAACTAATGTTTTTTTTATTTTATTTTTATGATCCACCTCTGTTTGTCATGTCGTAGTGGAAGTGTTTCTTTGGCAAATACAAAATAATTTTTCTTTGTTCATATACATTACCGTTCAAAAGTTTGGGATCAGTAATTTTGTAAGTTGCAAAAGCTGCATTTAAAAAAAAAAACAGTAAAAATTGTAATTTGGTGAAATATTATTAATTTAAATAACTGTTTTCTATTTTAATATACCATACTTTTAAAATGTTCTTTATTTTTAACCATAATTACTTTTAATCTTCAGTGTTACATTCTAATATTCTGATTGGTTTATGCTCAACATTTCTTATTGTTATTATTAATGTTAAAAACAGCCGTACTGCTTAATATTTTTCTGGTTCAGTTCAAAAGAACAGCATTTTTAAATAAATCTAATAAAAATATAAATGTCTTTACTGACCTCAAACTTCTGAATGGTGGTGTATTATTTTGTTTGCAATTATATTGTACAAAGTATTGAGTTATAGGTGATTTTATATTGAAGTTCATTGATGAATGAAAAATAAAATCAAAGAACATTCTAGTACAAATAGATTTTAATGTGGAAATAATTATTTTTTTCCCTTCTTTTTTTAAACTAATGGCATGTAAATCGTGGGCCATCCCAGTGACCGATGACACCATTATGCTAATATGTTCTCAGGTCAGTTGATATAATCTCGTGTAATGCTGGTCACACCTGAATCAGTCAACAACCAGCCCAACAATAGCCCTGTTGCTCTGAAAGAGAAAACACTGGATTTTACTCCAGTGTGTCACACAGTCTGTCTTTGTTTAAACCCCAGACTTTTTTTTTTTCGCCCACAGCTGTTAATCATTCCGGGATGCTATTTGCTATGCAAATAATCATGGTTTCATTTTACCACCAAGGAGGATTTTTAGTGTCGCTAGTTATGATTTTGCACAATGATTTCTCCTCTTTTCCTTAAAAAAGAAAAATGGCAGATGTTCTTATGTGGGCATTATTGAACAGTAGTGTTATTGTTAATATTTTTCAAAAAATATTTGGTGTATTTGCTTAATTTAAACACTGTATTTTATGATATGAATGATTTTGTTGAGAAAGCATCTGCTGAGAACATGGCATGGTATTGTATTCTCAAGCCAGTGAAGATAAAGTATGTTCACTCCTCCTGACTTGTCATTTGAATAACAATTTGCCTGCATTTTCCAAAGAACTCCTGTTTTGTGTATTTCTTCAATACACAAACTTTTTTTTCCCCCAGTTGGAGATCTACATTTCAGTGTGTATCACTGTGGAAACCGAGTCCACCAGTTCTGCCATTTTTTTCTTCAAAGATTTCTTCAGAAAACAATCTTTGTCTTTGTTTAATAGCACTGCAATGTGTGCATGTTTTTACATTAGTCATGTAGTCATGTAATCATGTTTGTCCAGGACCCAGTGCAGGAGTGGGGAGAGGAGGTGGAAGATGGGGCCGTCTATGGGGTCACTCTTCATCGAGAACCCATCCAACCCCAACCTGATGCCGCTGAGAGCGACTCTGCCTTTGGCTTCATGCAGTACCACACACTGAAGGTCCGCAGGCTCAAAGCAGCCACTCTGGAGCGTCTTGTCAAAGAATTGGTGAACCCGGAGTCCCCTGACCCAGATTACATGCAAATCTTCCTCTCCACCTACAGAGCCTTTACCTGCACAAATACTCTTATAGAACTCCTGTTTCAAAGGTGAGCTTGAATGCTCACTTAAATAATTTAATTGTGTTCAGAGACATTAAGCTCACATTGACCCCATCGTTCAAAATGTTATCTTCAGTAAGATTTATATATATTTTATGTATATGTAAATCATCTCTCACTCTCAGGGCCCGCCCACACGGAGACGCGCATCACTGTATCCGCATACATTTTTTATCGTATTGGCGTTTCGTCCACACGGATCCGGCGTTTTGGGAGACTGAATCTGCTCTCTTTTGATACGGGGTCCTAAAGTGGATAGATCTGAATCCGACACCCTTGCGGTTTCGTGTGGACGGCCAATCCGTATATTTTTTGTGAACAGATGATGTCATCACATCACGTGTCGGCTGAGTCACACGTAACAGCAACAGTGTTGCCAGATTAGACTGAAGATTTCCAGCCCAACTACAGCTTAAAACCCGCCCATTTAAAAAAAAATACCAGCCCAAAGTGCGTACTCTTATAAATATTGAAAAACGTTTAGCGATTTTATGCCTCAAAAACCATCCCAAATTTTATCAACCAGCCCAATGCATTTTTCCCCGGTCGTACGTGACAAAAAGGTAAATAGCAATCTGGCAACACTGAACAGCAACAATGCGCATGCTCAAAGTCTTCTTCTCTGTGTATAGTGTATTATCTGTGGCAGAATTACAGCGCCCCATACTGGTCTGGCATATATACACCGTTTTCAGTCGGTTTTAGTGGTTTCGTGTGGACGCTGATATTTCTTGCGCCGACACCATGTTTATGATCGGATAGGGAATGCACCGGCATCGTGTGGACGTGGCCTCACACTCTCTCACTCTCTCACTCTCTCACTCTCTCACTCTCTCACTCTCTCACTCTCTCACTCTCTCACTCTCTCTCACTCTCTCACACTCTCTCACACTCTCTCTCTCACACTCTCTCACACTCTCTCACACTCTCTCACACACTCTTGAGAGTGAACGCAACATTTCTCACCCAACCGTTTTATGGGCAAATGCAAAGTTTTTTGGGTAAAGCAAGTTTTCTGTTAGAGAATTTAACTTATGATTCCCAAAAATTTAACTTATGATTCCATTTAAATCCCAGTAAGCATTATACTCATTATATATTTGCTTGGTTTTGTCTAAAACACTTTTTAGACTCCATTAAAACATCCTGAACCTGCCAGCTTCCACAGCTATCCCTCATGTATTTAAATATATTTGCACCGCATACGTAAATCTCTGTGACCGTGAACAATCAAATGAAGGGGGAAGCCTAAATATCTAAGTGTTTCCTGTGAGACACATAATGATTGTGGTGGCATGACAGTCACACCATACATAACAGTGATGCAGTAGAATGGAGGAGAACGCCTCATATCGTAGAACCGGTTTCACTCGACTAGTCAGAGGCGTCAGAGGCTCTTTTGTTGAACCTTAAGAGTTCTTCTTGTTCTGTTGAAGCATAAATAAAGACAATAGGCCTTGAAGGAGCACTTGTGACACGTTTGTCGTAAAAACATGAACAGAAATTGTTGCAGTGATCATAATCCTAAAGCTTCTTTGAAGGGTTTTATGAATATTTTGAATATAAACTTTAGACTTATTGATTTGTCTCTGTAGAGAGGACGTGGTCACCAATCTGGACAACAGCGTCTGTGTCAGGAGGTAAGGTGAATCTTCAGAAACTTCCTGATAGAATATTCTCATAGGTCAAATTGTTATATTCTGTGGTTAAATATGTAAGGTATGGGTGTCCAATCCTGCTCATGGAGGGCCACTGTCCTGAGGCCTTCAGCTTCAACTTACCCAAACCAGCTAATCAAGCTCTACTCTGCAAATTAGAAATTTCCAGGCAGGTGTGTTCAGGCAAGTTGAAGCTCAACTGCAGGACAGTGGCTCTCCAGGACTGAGTTTGGAAACCTTGAAGGCAAGGCGTAATGTACTTTCAGCTGATTGTAATAAACCTCAACACTCTGATCTTAATGACTGACATCAGAATGCTGCGACTGACCAATCAGAATCAAGCATTTCAGAGAGCCATGTAAAAATTGAGCAATAAGGTATGAGAGAGTTAGAGTAGCACATTTTTATATTGAAAGGACTGAAACATTTTATGGCACAAGTGACAAATGCTTTGTCTAGCACTAGCAGCGTCACGCATTGAAAAACCCCTTAACTGTTAAAAGGACAAGATTTTAATACGAACATAGGACTGACCTGAAGGCAAATCCAAAATCTAAATGCAGGTTCACTCGATATTTCTCTCTCACAATACTCTTCATAATACACTAAGCTTCAGTGAACAATATTAATGACCTCAAACATATTTGTACGTTGTCAAGAGTGGTTGCTAAGGGTGTCGTGATACACAGCTGGGTGAAGCGGTAAAGCGCAGCTATAAACCAGTAAGAATAAAGGAATGGAACTAACCATTTTATAAGGACTTTCAAACTAAAATTGGTTTCCTAATGCAACCATGATTCTTGCATTAAAGTTTTGATACTGGTTTTTCATATTGGCTATTCATCCTAATTCCAAGAAGCTTCAATAATTAGTCTGAAACAATAAGGTTCTAACAAAGTGTGTGTGTGTGTGCAGTTTTCTGCCCACTCTGATCCGGCTGTGGTTGGATGAATATCACGAGGACCTTCGGGACTCTCCAGATCACCAGGCCCTCCATCTGCTCTGTGTTCATCTGCGTCATCGCCTTTGTTTCAGACGTTTGGTTCATCAAGTTGATGCTCTTCTCAGAAAATTTCAGACTGAAGGCAAGCCTTGAAACGCTTATAGCTTTTGTGCACATACTCCCAAAAAAACATGCTAAATGACTTCTTCTGAATAAACAGACAAGCACATGGGCACATCAGCAGAAGCCAGTGCTACTGGCATAGAGAGTCCAGCAACTAAAGACATTGAAGAAACGGAGGATGTACTAGCCTTCCCCGCACAAGACATCGCTGAGCAGCTCACTCTGTTAGATGCTGTAGGTGTCACGTTTTGCATACTAAGGCTTGTTTTTATTTTTGGCCTTTTTTATTCATCCGTTTCTATTTCTTACTCAGGAACTCTTTGTCAAAGTGGTTCCGTTTCACTGTCTTGGCTGCATTTGGTCTCAAAGGGACAAGAAGGAGAACCAGAATCTAGCGCCCACGGTCCGTGCCACTATTGCCCAGTTTAATACCATCACTAACTGCGTTATCAGCTCTCTGCTGTGCCCTTCTGCCACCACCCCTCCCGGCTCCCCATCCTGCGCTCGCAGCAGCCCTACACACAGGGCAAAGGTTATTGAGAAGTGGATCTCTGTGGCACAGGTGTGTGTATAAGGCTCGAAATACATTATTCATAGTCTTCATTGTTTACAAATGGAGGGCAAAGCATGCATAGAGCTGCGGAACAGGTCTGTCAATTTTACTTCTGATTCAAGCCACAAATAGTTTTGTTTTTATTCTTTTGATCTAAATATATGAACAAAATGCACTGATCCATATACAACACCTGCTGAAGTATTTCAATCACCATAAACAGTGGGATGTTCTAAAACACTTAGTGTTTAAACACTTTATTGACGATGCATTATATGCATATTATATTATATCGTATATTATATTATATACAGATGAGCCCAGAATGCGCTGAATGATTAATTGTATTTTTTATAGTGGTTTTCTATGTACAAATTCTTAACGAGAAACTGTGTTTTATGTTTATATTCTAGATTCATCTGCTTGCCTGTAAATAGTTTGCATGATTTATAAGGTTTATATTTAATCTGGTGTTTTAATCACACTGTCACTACATTACACACCTGGTAATAAATAACTGGCTGTCGTGTTAAAACAACGAAAAAGCACATATGTGAACGCAAATATAAGTTATCGCATTCTGAAATGTGTCGGCACAAATCATGATGCAAAAAGTTGCACTTCTGCAGTTCTCAGCTCTGCCACAAGGAGTACTATTAGGAGGATAAGGCAGTTCAGACATTTAAAGATAAATGTTTGTGTATTTGATCCAGTGTGAATTTGTAAAGTTATTATTTCTTATCTTTATTATTTTAAGCTGATTTGTTCTTTTTATTATTATTTGTGTTACAGGAGTGCTATCAGTTGAGAAACTTCTCCTCTCTAAGAGCCATCCTATCTGCTCTTCAGTCTAATGCTGTCTACCGGCTAAAGAAAACCTGGGCAGCAGTCAGCAGGTAGTGCTTTCTGATCCTAAAACAAACAGCCGTTAAAACTGTAGCGAAACGTTAAGCACACAGTTTGTGTAATAAATGTAAAGCCCTAAAATGTGTAATTTCAGGGAGAATATGGCTGCCTTTGATCAGCTGTGCGACACCTTTCCCGATGAGAACGGTGTGCTGATCAATCGAGAGATCCTTGTAGAGGTAAGTTTCACCAGTTTGCCTGTTTTAAATCTGTTGACTACCCTAATAAGTCCATTAAACAATTTGGGGTCAGTTCGAATTTTTTTTTAAATGTCTCTTAAGACATTTATTTTAGCAATAATACTGTAAAAACAGTAAATAACATTGGAAATATTTATTAGTATCTGCTTTCTGTTTTAATATATTTTTGAATGTAATTAATTCCTGTGATCAAAGCTGAATTTTCAGCATCATTACTCTAATAATAATAGTAATAATAATAACAACAATAATAATAATCTACTACTAATAGAAAGTAAAAAAATAGCATTTATTTGAAATTAAATCTTTTGTGAAATTATAAATGTTTACTGTCAATATTTATTATTTTACTGCATGAAGAAAAATATTAATTTCTTTCTAAAAACATTGGCCTGCAATGTGCAAGCAGCTGCCTCTAATGATTTAACATTGTGTAAGAACTAATAGCACTGTTGAATCTCTAATAAGATTCTGACGAGTTCTCATCCCATGGCTGCTTTTATGGCTTTTTTTACTGTCTTTATAGATGCTCCCTGGCAACATTCAATATTTTACACGTGCTTTTTCACTCTAGTTAGCATACAAACAGTAAATCAGTAGGGGCTGGATGACTATGAGGTTAAAAAATGCAGAATCATACTGTTGGCAAAGAAACTACTATGGAGGCAAAATATCTCTGTTGTTATACATTGAACACTAATTGTTGTTCTCCTATGATGGCTCGGAGTAGTCAATCCCACTCCTCTGTAACCTCAGTCTCAGTCTGTAATTGTACTTAATCTTGAACTGTGGCATCTCTTCGGACATGGGAGATTGGCTTTAAATGTCCTCACTTATGTAAGTGTTTCTCCAGGCAAGTTGTTTCAGTGCATCTTGTGCTCGATTTGATCTAAATCACAGTTTCATTTCTGCATGCCAAATGTCCTCATATATATCTGTTTATGATTGATTTAGGAAGGAAACCAGTCAGCAGATGTAGACACGGAGTCTGCACCAAATTCTCCCAGTACTACGTCTAAGCACATGGTAAGATTCACTAGAGTCACTTTCATGAGGCCCTGCTGAATATTATGCATTTGGCTTATTTAAGGTCACTGGCACAACTTGCTTTTAAAATATTATTAAGCAGTTGTTTCTGGGAAACAACTTTCCTGTTTGGGATTTATGCGCGCACACCTGCTAATTTGACTAAATATGAATGTGTCTAAATATGAATCTGCCTAAACACCCAAAAGGGTATTACCATAATGTCAGCCGACACAGCATGATGAGTCAGCTTTATCAGTAAAGATTCGTCAACAGTGTGTTCCTCTTACTAAGATATTTATACTTGCCATATTTCAGTTTTAGCTTTTAGGAAAATATGCGTGTGCTTAAAAGAGGAAATATTAAGTCTGTTTAATCATGTCTAAATATAATATACATTACCATTCAAAAGTGTCGGGTCAGTAAGATTTTAAGGAATTAATACTTTTATTTTGCAAGAATGCGTTGAATTGACGAAAAGTGACTGTAAAAACTTTTACATTGTTTAAAAAAATTCTTTCAAATAAACTTTTATCACTGTATGACCACAAAATTGTTGATCACAACAACTTTTTTGAACATTGATGATAATAAGAAATTATTATTGAGCACCAAATCAGTATATTAGGAGATGGAAAATAGTTACAGTATTACCTTGAGATATGAGCATAATCCGTTCCAGGACAGAGCTCGTAACTCAAATTGCTTTTATCTCAAATCATTTTTTTCCATAAGAAATAACTGAAAAAATTGTATTTCTTCCTGTGTAGTGTATTGGATAGACTACATGCACAATAATGTGCCTATGTGCCTATGAACACGCATAACTCGTGCTTCTTTCAGCTTAATACTCATGAATCACTCGTCGCCCACGGTAACCACCG
Source organism: Rhodeus uyekii (assembly GCA_037043235.1). NCBI lineage: Eukaryota > Metazoa > Chordata > Actinopteri > Cypriniformes > Acheilognathidae > Rhodeus > Rhodeus uyekii. The sequence goes on along the minus strand of JAWRVZ010000032.1, from coordinate 2,378,734 downwards.
CTGTAAAACCAAGGAGGCCCTCTAGTGGAGATTATATGCAATTACCCCATAAATGTATATAACATACACCACAGGAAGACTTGCGGGAGATGTGTATGGAAGTCGTAGAACAGTGAACTAGTGAGGCGGTGAGGGCTGCTCCATCTGCTTGAACACCTAGCTCTAAGCGTGCTCGTATCTCAAAGCAAAAAATTACTTGTATGTCGGGATGCTCGTATCTCAAGGTATTACTGCATTTAAAATTATAATATTATTTCACAATATTACTGTTTATATTGTGTTTTTGAAAAAATAAATGCAGGCTTCCTGAGCATGAGAGACTGTTTTCAAAAATATTTAAAAATCTTACCGAGCCCTTTTGATCTTTCGTATTTTTGCTTGACAACTTTGTTGTTCTGACAGAACCCGTCCAATGGTGAGGTGCCGTACCTGGGCACTTATCTGACAGTTCTCACCATGTTGGACACGGCACTAAGTGATAATGTACAGGTGAGAATTGTTTTCTGACCTCAATTTATGTCATTAACATAGTGTTTTCGATTACAGTTCCCATACAAAGATAATCTCTCTTCTTTGTGCTCACAGGGAGGTCTCATCAACTTTGAGAAGCGTAGAAAAGTAAGTACAATTATTTTAAATATTGTTTTTGTGAAAAGAAGCTCCCTAGGTTTTGGTTCAGAGCTACTGTGTCAAGAATGTTAATGTGTGGCTTTTTCTCTTCCGTTCTTTTGTGTATTCAGGAATTTGAGATTCTGTCTGAGATCAGGCAGCTGCAGGCATCTTGTGCTCAGTACACTCTACAATCACATCCTCGTATCATTTCCTGGATCAACAGCAGCATGCCCCTTTCTGACCAGAAGAGGTGAGACTAGTGCCCATTCTGATGATCTTTCTCATTGTGATCATTTCCTTGCTAAGAATATTGGTTGAGTTTAAGGGTGGGCTCACACTTGACATGTTTGTTTAGATTCAAATAAACCCTGGTGTGATTTCTCTATTAGTACAGTTGAATAAGTGTGTACGCGCTACCATCCAAACCCTGTTACACACCAAAAAAGCGGACTGAGACTGCTGAAAAGATGTAGACGAACCAAAAACATACCTGTTGTTTTTCTCACCACAGTCGCAGTTCGTTACAGACATCAGAACCGTATTTGCTCGGCAGAACTTTGTTTGTGTGTTCGACGGTGTGTTTTGACTCCTTTACACGTTTTCTAAGCTGGTCAAAATAGCATCATATGGAGGCTGTGCACTGTATGAGCGCATTTTGCCCAGTGCACAGCATTGTTTTGGATGTTCTGTAAGCTCTATCTCAAAATATATACCCCTTAAAGCAGGGGTATTGAATTAAAATTCTAAGAGGTCCAGTTAGAAAAAAAAATCAGCAACCAAAGGTCCGCAACATCACAATGATTAACTTGTGTTATCATTCAGTGCCACAGCCTAGAAGTTGTATGAAAATATGTAAGTAGCCTAGTCAAGAGACGACAAATAAAATGAAAGTACAAATTGAATAATATTTTAACAATATTTATTGTCATTTTATATACTGAGCTGTAGGGAAATAATAAGTACTCTAATAATAAATGATCAATTTAAATAAAATAAAGGCTGCATTTAAAAATAAATTAAAAATAAATAAAACACAACAGAGAGCTTTTGAAAAATGTGCATCTCAAAATAAAGTGCTTAATTTTAGAAAAAGGAAATAAAAAGTATAGCTTGAGTTTCCCTTTTACTTTTTAGTTAACTTCCTTTCACATCTTAAGTTTAAACACATTTTAAAATAAACAATCTCAACACGTTAACAATTGAACAGCTTTAACACCTCCTTTTCTTTTTCTTTCCCATATCCCACTTCCACACTTTCTCTTGCTTATGTTTGCCCAAAATCCAAGCAACTTTAAGGGAACATTCGTTAGCACGTTGTTGGGCAGTGAATGAATGTGTTAGGATTCTGCTGGATCGATCATATTGGGCTTTTAGATCGTTTATTTTCTGTGCCCTCAGTGCGGATTTAAGTGGGTATGTTTGATCAAAGGATTTGTGCTTTGTCTCATAGTGGCGTTTCACATTGCCGCTTTTAATAATCGCGACAGTCTCTGAACATATGAGACATACCGGTTTTGAACTGCCCGTGGGAAGAATGAACATGTAAGAATCCGTCCATTCTTGATTAAAAGCTCTGTTTTCGCTGTCCACTTTTCTCTTTTTAGAGCACGCCATGTGAAACGTTGTCTCTCATTCGTCTCGTCTCTCCCTGTGTGTGTGTGTGTGTGTGTGTGTGTGTGTGTGTGTCTCTCTCTCTCGCTGTCTGACTCGAGTAGTATCACATGACATGATTTACAACGCATGCTATTGGTCTGTGAGTTTCCTGGGCCCCGCTAAACCAGTACCATAGATGCTAGAAAAGCTGCGCGGGTTAAAATAGAAACGCTCCGACAAAAGTCAATAATTTATGGGTTATTGGTCCGGGTCCGGACAGAACGGCGGCTGGGTCCGGATCCGGACCGCGGTCCGCCTATTAGTGACCTCTGCCTTAAAGGGTAAACCAATCAGGTTGTGAACGTATCCCTGTGGCTTTAGGTTTTCTAGCTTTAGGTTGGGTGTTAAATATGGCATGGTGAATGCTGAGCGGACCAGGACTAAATCGAATCAAACCGAACTACAAGTGTGAACACACCCTAAAAATAAAAGACTTGTGGTTTCGGGTGCTTCAGAAGATTGTAATTTCAGCTTCTCAGATATTTAGATACCAACTGTCAGACTTTCTTTTTCATCAGTTATGAGTTGTCTAGAGATCTGGAGCCACCAGTTGACCCCTGTCCAGGCTCCCCCCCCCACTGGAGTCACTGGCTCATCAGCAGGAAACTGACCTCGTGAGTGTTGTTATTTGCCGTTTCAAAGCAGATGTTTCCATTTTATGGGCTCAAGACCCCATTGTACTCACTGCAAAGTTTCTTCTTTTTCACTTGGGGGTAAAAGGTTGTTTAAATATGATATACTGTTTGAGTTTGATATAATATAAGCAAACATCACCTGAGTGGAGAGGCTGAGAGCGACGTTTAGATTAATATATAAATATGGGCTGCTCTCAATAACAAAAACAATAAACGCACAAAAAATGTAAATGGTGAGAACTGCAATTAAGAAAGCATCTTCAATTCTCCACTCCATTCAAACATGTCATATTTATTTGTATGCATTTATTTTTTGTTTTCGCATTAAGTATATAAGGGCCTTTAGACTCCGACTCAGAAAGTAATGTGTGTGTCCCTCTTCAGATTTCTGTCTGGCAGTGAGAATTTTTCAAAGAAAACACATGCTGATCAGATCAGTGTATCATCCGCTGGATCCAGTGGCTCAGAGATGGAAGACCTCAGCAGCCCCAACCTCTCAACCCAAGTATGGGTAACAACTGCAGACATTTTCAAGTTGCTACAATGCTTTCTTGTCTTAATATCAGCTTGGGTTATCAATAGATTAAAAGTTTAATCAAAGTATTTGTTGAATTAATCAGTAGCACATAATAGCATATGTTTGCTGAGAAGTTTCATTATTGTAGTTTGTACATTGATTCATGGCAGAAACGAGCTTCCGTACAAAACAGAACTACTAAAACTAAACTTTGAAAGAAAAGTATAAATATAAAAAGGGCCATTATTTACAATTGATAGATGTGTATATGCTGTGAGCGGATATATATATATATACACACACTACAATATAGTATTTGTTTATACTAGGGCCTTTTTTTGTTTTTGTTGTTAGTAAAATCCATTCAGGTTTTTGTCACTGATTTGTTTCGCCCCAACTTTGCAGCCATAAAGTAATTAATGTTTGCATCATCAAAGAGCTTTAGTGAAGTTGACAGAAAACGGTGTACAGTGGTACCTCGAGATACAAAATTAATCCGTTCCGAGGCGGCCTTCGTATAATTAGTTTTTCGTATCTTGGAACACATTTTACATGTAAAATGGCTAATCCGTTCCAAGCCCTCCAAAAACAATTTATTAAATTTCATAATAAAGCTAAATTGACCTATAAACAATGAAATAACGTAAAATGTCGAAGCTTACCTTTCGAGTGAGGCTATCTCCGAAAGTGGCGGCAGAGGAGGAGGACAAACGGCAGATAAAGTAAAGTTTCGGGTGCGGAGTGGCTGAGCTAAAGCACGCCAGCACGTACGTATAGAAGATGCATGATGGGAGGGATGCTGTCCAATTAGAGAGAAGGATCTCATGGCTTGGCTAGCATCAGGAACCAATGGGAGAGCAGGAGGATGGTGGCGAGTCTACTATAACTAAGATGGCGGCGTGCGGCGCGAGTTTCAAAATTGTTATGGGGCGAATCTCTGACTTTCAGAAACCTTTCGTATCTTGAAAACTTTTCATATGTAGAGCAGTAAAATTTTTCGTCTTTGCCTTCGTAACTTGGATTTTTCGTAAGTTAAGCCTTTCGTATCTTGAGGTATTAGATAACAACACCGCCAACCTGTGACGTTTTGCATAATTTACTCAAATGTTTATCACTTGCAATCTGTGTTGCTAAACACCCAGATAAAAAGTCAGATACATCTGATCGATTAAGCTTTCTGATGCACTTGTGCCACTTAAAGGGAAATTCTGTCATTAATTACTTACCCTCACGTCTTTCTAAACCTGTAAGACTTTCATTTATCTTCAGAACACAAATGAAGATCTTTTTGATGAAATCCATGAGCTTTTTGAGTCAAATTTAGATGAACTATTCCTTTAAAGAGATGTTTCACCCAAAAATAAAAACGATCCCATAATTTACTCTACCTCAAGCCATCCTAGGTGTATATCATTCTTCTTTCAGTCGAACACAATCGACTGAAAGAGTTAAATTAAATAATATCCTGACTCTTGAATAGTGTCTTGAATTTTTTTTATATAAAATATAATCACTGGCTTCCAGCAATGGGCGTATGCGCGACCACGCATATAATGACCCGACATATAATGTAAGATGTAGGTGTAGCTTAAGCTCAGATGAGAATTGATGAACATAGAAAGCGCAGAGGATAGAACAAAACAAAACACTAGTCTTGAATTGGAAGTCTAAAATGAATTTTAAAGGGTTTTATTTTAAGGGATGAGGAGCTTGATTACATGGTTTTCACGTGAGGTGTCTATTCTCGCCTGAGCTAAAGCTACACACTCGTCATGCGTAGTTCATCAGGACAGAGGCTAACCTTCCTCCAGAACTCCACTCTCTCCTGAACGCGAGCACAGCTGCTACCCGGAGCGAGTGATTAAATATAAATAAAGTTTTAAATATGGATATTTTATTTACAAAACCCACCGATTCACTTCAGAAGCCATTTATTAACCCACTGGAGTCATATGGATTGGTTTTATAATGGGTGCATAGGCGGACTTACCATTTGCCAAGTGTAGGCAATTGCCTAGGGCCCCCGAACATACAAGGGCCCCAATAAGCAGCCCCTTCCAAAGAACTATAGCACTTGTTAACATTTAAAAAAAATCGCGACAGAGTGATTGCACCTCCCCCGTTGTCTGAGCGGTACGATCGCTCCGCACCCACTCAGTGTTGCCAGATTGGGCGGGTTCCAGCCCAATTGGGCTCCTTTTGGTCACGTCCGACCGGAAAAAAATTCATTGCACCCCCCCCCCCCCAAACAGTCAACAATCTTGGTCTTGGGCGGGTACTTTCTTAAATGGGCGGGTTTTATGCTGAAGTTGGGCTGGAAATCGTCAGTCCAATCTGGCAACACTGTACCCGCTCCATTGACAGTACGATCGCTTATGACGTCTCCTAGCGACTTTTCTTTGAAAATAGTTGGCAACACTGCATTTTTGTGGAGGGGAGGGGGGCCCCTTTTCAAAGTTTTCCTAGGGCCCCGTATTTGCTCAGTCCGCCACTGAATGGGTGGATGTGCTTTTTACACTATTTCATGCCATTACAAAGCTGGGAAGAGCCAGGAAATTAGAAGGTGGTCATATACAACTAGGATGGCTTGAGGGTGAACGAATTGTGGGAGGATCATCATTTTGGGATGAACTATCTGAAAACCTGTGCTGTGGGTAAGTAGTTCTTCTCTATTCCTTCATTCACAGTCACCGTCTGTATCCTGTCAGGACATCTCTGTAGACAACACCATCTCTCTGACTCCACCCACCACCTCTCAAAGATTCCTGCCGGCAGATCCGTCTGACAACCCCTCCCCTCCTTCATCTGCAACATCTTCATCATCTTTGTCATCCACTCCTTCTCTCCAACTGCAACCTGCCCTTCATCCAATGTACAACAAGCAAGTGTCCGATACTTGTATTATCAGAGTCAGCGTAGAATTCGACAACAATGGAAACCTTTATAAAAGTATTTTGGTAAGTTGACTTTAACAATTTATAGCTCATGGTCCTAGATTTCTGCTGTGCTTTTTTTTCTTCTTTTTTATTTTGCAGTTCCTTATTGCAGTTAGTAGGCAATATGTCTGTTAATGGGCTTTTAACTAAAGTCTTGAAACTCTTTATCTTTAGATAACCAGTCAGGACAAGACGGCTCAGGTGATACAGAGAGCTCTGGAGAAACACAACTTGGAGGAGATGAATTGCCATGATTTTAGTCTAACACAAGTGCTTTCTAATGACAAAGGTTAGTTTCTTGATTCTATGCATGACTCAAAACTCATTTCAAGCAGTGTTATTTAGTGTTTATTTATAACACCCCAAAATGAAAATTCTGTCGTTAATTACTCACTCATGTTGTTCCAAACCCGTAAGACTGGGAGATCGTTTTAATGAAATCTGAGAGCTTTCTGTCCAAGTATATTCTTGTGTATTACTGACAGCTATGCGAGTCACGTGTTGAGGCTTCAAAAGGTTCAGAAAGTGATCGTAAAACTAATCCATATGAATCTGAATTTCCTAAAGAGATGTGATCGCTTTATATGATTTACAGATTTCATTTAGGCTTTTATTCATATATAAACATTCATCAACTCAAACATCAGTTGTGGTAAACTGAAGCTCAAGCATGTTCCTTGTTGTGCAAAAACCAATGAGGTTCATTCTCTTGTTATGCAACACATCTGAGCTTCCAAAAGAGGTTTGTTCTCGCGTATCATGCAGGTTTAGTTGAGCTTCTGTTTATGTTTGCTGATCCATGTTTATATATGAATAAAAGCCTAAATTCAGTCTGTTTATCATATTAAGTTATTGAGTCTCTTCAGAAAATTTTGATTAAACCACTCGATTCATATGGATTCGATTTTTGATTCGAATTGTTTTTTTGTTTTGTTTTTTTTACTGTCAATGGAGGAACAGAACTAAATAAATATATTTAGTTTTATTTAGCACATAATAAATCAATGTGTTTATATTGTTTTTTTTATATTAGAGTTGCTGATCCCAGACAAAGCCAACGTCTTCTATGCCATGTGCACCACTGCCAACTATGACTTTGTGCTTCGTCAGCTTTACAAAAATGTCAGCAGAGTGCCTGGCTCATCGTGGAGTCCTGGAGCCGTACCGAAAGGACGCAAGTAATATGAAGGACCCACAACATGGTGGTATAATACATGAAAATGTGAACAGTAAAGGGAGACTATATAACCACTTGCACTGCTGGGGTGACTTTCCATAGAACAATGTTTTGTTGGCAAACAAAGAGCAGATGTGGAGAAGCTGGTGACTACTGGATGTCGAAGCACAGATAGATTTATTAACAGACTGCTGGATGCAGAATTGATCTCTGAAGCACTCTGGAGGTTCGGATTGTAACATCTCACTCAGTAATGAGTCACTGACTGTAGCTTTCTACTGCTCCTAAAACAGTTCTAACCAGTTAAAACTGAAGGAAGAAAGGATAAGAGGATCCGACCCAGGGAAGTTGCAATAAATAGCAACATCTACTGCCAGTTTATTCAAAGATTTTGCTTTGAAATGGGAGGTCACACAGGTGGAGGAGCACATTTGTTTTTAAAAATGACCTACAAATACAAGTTTTTATCTCAGTGATATTCAGTAGTACGATAAAACTGAATAGAAAGTTACATAATATTTTTCTAAGTGACAATTTTGAGATAATATATTTAACCGTTTTAATAAAGATCACATTATTTTAATTGCAATATTTAAATGCATTTCAGTTTTAAAGTATTTAATGTAACTTTTATATGTGCACATTAATCTCTTTTTGTTTCCTTTTCTGCTCTTGCTTTTAAATTTTTTTTAGCTGTTTAAGTGCAATAATCTCAAACTCATAAGCTTTTTCTATTCTAAACCTTTATTTAAGACTTGTAATGATGAAAAATGCTTATCGATTTGTGGCGTTTGTGCCTGATGAAGAAGGCTCGCATTTTATCACTTTTTAGAAGTTTTTTGTTGTTGTTAGTTGTTTTTCTAGTCATGTCAAATGAAGTTACTCGTCCATATTGGATATCCTGTGACTTTCTGAGCAAATGCACTTCGGAGAACTAAAGAGCACTAGGTGCACTAGATGAATCTCATTGACTTTGAATGTTTTTTGTGAAAGTTAAAGTAAGTCGGTTTTTGAAGTCTGTGAAAAGTAAGTGCTTATGTGGAATAGTTTGCTGCTAAATAGTGGTGCAGCTGTTGTGTTTCTTGGAAACTATAAGAAGTGTTTTTTGCCAAATGGAAGGGGGCCTGAATCAGCATTAAAACTACACATTTGCTGTTTGCACAGAAAGCCACAATTCCTGACTGAAATGTGTGTCTGTCTTTGTCTGTGTAATTAAAAAAAATCAATTGGCACTAATTGTTGTGTTTTACATTCTTTGATTTAAAGTAATAAATTCATTTTTGATTGTTAGAAAACAAAAACAGAAAAACTTTTCTAATGTATAGTAATTGGTCATCCTATAAGTTCCAGTCAATATCTTTTATGTCCTGTTTATTAGTAGTATTTCTATTTGAAATGACATGACAATAAATAATAATATAGTATTTATTTTTTTCAATGTCATTTCAAATAGTAATGAGGTCCTATAGCTGTATATACATATATAAAATATGATTTATATATAGCTATAAGGCCTCATTTCTATATGAAATGACATTACAACAAATACATCATAATAAAAAATATATGAACCTGAACCAGTGGCAAAATGTAATGATTAAAAATGTTTGTATATATATATATATATATATATACACACACATATTTTTTAACCATTAAATTATATATAAATCTTATTAAAAAATGATTAAATTAATAATTGTAATTTCATGTTTATTCAAAGAATTCATATTTAACTTAAATTTCACATTTGAGCAGTGTAAAGAGAGAAATATGAATTCTTTGAATACAAACACTTGAAATTACTACTGGAAATATAGTACAATTATTCATCGAATTATAAAGAAATATAAACATGTCATGACTGACAAAATTTAATGGTTCTTTTAAGCTGTATTTAAATGAACACAGACGGAAATGGGACTGCAGTGATTTATTTAATTTATAAGTAATATTTTAGTGATATTGATATTTTGTTTGCACGGAAAATTTGGAACAAGCACAGAACCTTAATTGTATTTAAAGATACTTTTATGTGTACATTTGTAAATAAAAATGTAAGATAAGATTTTGTGTCATTAACAATAAAGGTAATGTGAGCGCGCGGTGGCGCTGCTGTCTTCCGGTCGCGCGGCTGTGAGGCGCGGATTGTGCACTTGCTCAGGTGGGTTCAATCACCTCTCCCATGTCTAATATTAACTGTTTTTTAAACTAAACTCCATTTTAGTGAATATTTGTTGTCGTCGTTATCATTCGGTCGCACAGTCGTTGTATTTAGTAGTTGTCACCGCGACACGCTCAAACCGGATAGACCAGTTTCACTTGTTTTTCATTTACAGCGATTTAATTGTTTGATTTTTAATTTGCATATTTGCATTCAGTCTGACTGCACACAGTTCCCTCTGATGTCCAGCAGAGGGCAGCAGCGGGTCAGTCGTTGAGTGAGTCCGCTAATGTATTCCTGTTTACTGCAGTCTGGCATCATCTGTGTGCCACTCGCTTTTAGGCTCCTGAAAACCAATATATATGTGTTTCCTCAAGACTACTTTCTAAAACGACTTAAATGATTTAGCTCTTCTAAAAGGGAATAAAATAAACCTCCTGCTTACATTTTACGATGATCAGTGTCAGGTCTTGAAAAATCAGATGAAAATGGTGTAGCAAACAAAAATATGTCATCATTTACTCATTTTTGAACTATTTCATACCTGTATTGCTTATTTCTTGCATGGCTGATGAAAAAAAGCAGATTATACCAGCCTAAGCTGGTTTTGGTGGTTTTCAGATGGACTCCCATCTTGACCATCTAAAGAAAAAAGAGCCGTGACCGGCTGGAAGAACAATGAAGACCAGCTTAAGCTGATAGAGAGAAACCTTCAATACAGCTCTTTTTCATACAATGATGTGTTTAGTCATCAGAGAAAGTTAAAAATCTGAGATGATGGAAAGGCACCGTAAGTACTCCATATGACAAGTACACTTTTTTTACATTCAAGCATTTAGCAGACGCTTTTATCCAAAGCCACTTACATTGAATTCAAGGAAAACATTGACATTCTGTTCAGTTCTTCCTTTCCCTGGGAATCAAACCCATGACCTTGGTGTTGCAAGTGCCACACTCTACTGTTTGAGCTACAGGAAATCCTACACTATATTCCAAGACTTCTGAAATCATAACATCCAGATAATTTCATATTTATAAACATAACTGGAGTGAGTAACAGTGGTTGACGGACTAGTCATCCAGTCTTCCAGCAACCAAGGTTGTTGAAAAATGTGTCTACATCTTGTTTCTTTTTCTTACTTATTAAGTTTGATATACAGTGGAGTTCACTTATCTCGACTCACGGTTAACTCGCCAACCCTGTTATGTCGACGTTTTTGAAGTGGAACCGCCAAACTCCCTTTTTTTCCTAGCATTTTCTTATCGGTTATGTCGATTCTTTAATGTTGTCGAACCCTGATATCTCGAGCATAAAAGAGGGACAAAGTCGCCTGTGACTAATGATAGTACCAAGTTCACTGTTCACTGAGTTCGCGTTGCACGTGCATCACGATCGTGTACAATATTTCTCAGAACTGTGTCCGAGCGAAATGTGTTTATGTGTGTTGTGACTGTGTTTATGCTGTGAGCGAAATTGTGTTTGCAATGTTGGAGAATATAATTAAAGGTTTGTATCGAGAATCGAAGGTGGTTTTTATCGTATACTGGTAAATCTTGCAATGGCTGTCAGAGTGGTTGACGACTGCCCAGATGGTGAGGTTTATAGATGGGTTTCACACTCTTCTCAAACATGTAAAGAGCGTAAGTACAAACCAGGAAAAAGAAAACACTCTGACAAACATCACAAATAAAAGAAGGAAAACAGAAACAGTAGATTATGCTATATAAGTCAGCGTTAGAGAGGCAATCTCTCTCCTCAGTCAAAAACACTCGCCTCTCTGCGCGCACAGAACTACATACACCGTCTTAAAGTTATATTCCCAACATAAAACATAAAGTAGCAATCTCAAAACAAAAAGAGGTACAATCGCTGCTGTTAGTTGGTGCACATATGCCTTTTGTTGTTAGCAAACATATACAGTGTATGTGCATTTTTATAGCATGCCGATCGCTTCATCAAACAAATCGCCATATTGGCTTTTGGTTATCTCGATCCTTGGTTATCACAACGCTGAGGTCGTCGACATAACCGGGTTCCACTGTATTTCTTATGTTTAGCTGATTTAATCGATGTGCTGATTGATTTTTCACTTAGGAAACTTGTTTAGTTTAGGATTTGTTTTCAGTGATCATGTCAGTTTAGAAAGACAGACAGCTGTTTAGGATTGCGTGTGTGTGTTTTACTCCTGAATTAAGCAATGCTTAAAGATAAATGCTAATGTATTTGAATGAGATCTTTTGAGCTGGAACAGTTGAATCATAATAGAATTTTCATGTGTGGCTTTCTTTCTTTCTTTCTTTCTTTCTTTCTTTCTTTCTTTCTTTCTTTCTTTCTTTCTTTCTTTCTTTCTTTCTTTTCCTTAAGAAACCCAACCATACATATCTGATGCACATGATGCCTCCTCCACACACACACTTTGCTTCTTCACGTGATCTTTCTCTCCTCCTGCTTGACGCAGTAACCTAAACATGCTCCAGGAACATGCTCCATCACCGCCCGTGTCCTGATGCTGATGATTAACCTACTTAAATTATCCCATCTCTCCGGTGTCTCGCCTGGACATGATACAGCAACTAATTGGAAACATGCTGCTTAACTAATTCTAAGAACTGTTCTATTTTAATTCAATGCCAGAAGACGTATCAAACGAGCTGCAAATGGAAAATAAAAGACATCTCACGACGTGCAAAGGACGACGCATGAGATGCTTTTAAGAAAGTTGCATGGTCTGCATTATGACTCACACATGATGACATCAGTATAAAAATAAACACCACAATGTTGAAAAAAGCAGTCGGCACACGGTCAAGTGCGGTTACTTTACAGTCCCAGCCGCTTTAAAAGCCTCATTTGTTTAAGCGAGCGTGGAATTGTGTGTTGACTTCTGTTACCTTTAGTTTTACACTCCCCGACTCGTCCTCACACAGAGCGCCGGGCCTCATGTGAGCCCTCGGTCACATGTTTGCACCTCGAGCAACCTGGGGATTCGAGCAAAAAGACCAGGACGGTTCAGGCTGTGGGCGGGAAGCTCTGGAGATGATGAGAAGATGTGGGCATGGGTGAAAGAGAGCCGTTGTAAACAGACTTCTTTTGTTGTCCCTGTGGTTCAGAGAGCTTCCTCCCAACAGCTGCTGGCCACCCCAGGCCCTGGCTTGTGTTTAGTGGGTTTGTTTGGCTGTAGATATGAAGCTCTTTTACCCATTCTCTGAGTCACTCGTGAGACAGCACAGTCACACATAAAGGTCTGAGTCTGAGTAGCTTCGAGGGAACATGCAGATGAGAAATGGATAGATTTACAAAAAATATAAATAGATGTATTTAGATAAATATAGTTAAGGTATATACTAACGTTTTTATATATATATATATATATATATATATATATATATATATATATATATATATATAACTAGCTGTAAATGTGGAAGTCATGAAATGTGAATGTTTAGATATTTTGCATTATGTTTACTTGTTGCTGTTCAGTATATGTAGCCAAACGTTTGGATGGTTGACAAATTTATGAAAACTCACTCCCACTTTGGGATATAAAGATCATTACAACTTAGACTATAATTATAATATAATCTTTCTTAAAATAGAGAATTTATACCTTACAATTCTGACTTTTTCTCACAATTCAGACCTTGTTTTACAGATTTTTTTTGTTAATTTCGTAATTTCAAGAAAGAGTAAAAATTGTAATGTGTCAACTCACAATTCTAAGACAAAAATGCAAATTTGTGAGGAATTAGTCAGAATTACATTTCTTATTCAGTGGCAGAAATATGCTTCAGTACAAATTACAGATTTTGTTAAGTTAAGATTTATGTAGTTAAAATTAAGAAAGAAATGTCTATAGATGTTGGGGATGCAACGATATTAAAATTCTTCTTAATACAATAAGCCGAATAATAATTTTATTGTATTATTATTTTATGCTATGACTGATTCATATTAAAATGTTATACTATTTTAATAAAAGAAAAAGAAAACACTTAAAAGCTGAAATCAGTCGTTTTTTTAAATACTACAAGTGTATTGAAGCATCACAACTATTTATATTACATTTAGTTAACTTATTAAAGTTTTCATTTAAGCTAGTTGATGCTAGTTAAAGGTCATCTAAAACCTAAAATTTGTAAATGAGCATGCAAATATAAATATCCAATACTGGCCAATAAAATCTTCACAGGTAACCAATAAGATAAGTCTAATGAGGAAAGAATATATACATTAAAAAATACTTTTAATGCTGTGAATGGTTGGTGTATTGTAAATGTTTTTGCAATATTTGCAAATCTACTTTTATGTTTTAGAAGTCTCAGTTAATATCATGGTTAACAACTGCATGTCAACTCATTTGGAGACATTTATCTTGAATAGTTTTCAGTCATACAGTCATATTTCGAGTTTGCTTATATAATTTCATTCTTGAAGAATACAATGATTTGCTTAATTTCTCATTAATTCTGTGTTTCCAGACTGAAAGTGCAATATATGCCACAACCTCTGCTCTAAGAGGAAGCTTACATATGTTGAATGTTTCTACAAATCAGCTTCATGTCTTGAAGATTAGACGGTGTTTCAGTTAGCATGTGCATGTCTGTAGCAAGTATGTAGGTCAAGACTGAGCTGTACTAGTGTTGTGTGGGGCCGTACAAGAGCGTCTGACAGGTTGTTGGCTACAGGTAACTGGACAGAAGGAGGAGACAGATGCTTATCTAACGGATAATCGGGTTAATGTGCTCGTGACACTACTAAACTTTAGCTAAAATGTGGCTAATGCTATCTTGTTCCAAGGGCAAAAGTGACCCGATAGGGTCTAAAATAGGGGTTTGAATACGGGGAAGTAGAGGGGCCTGCGTTCCAGTTATAGCCCCTGATACTCTTTAAAATGCAGACCGAAGGTGCCCACACTGATGTACCTCAGTGTGTCGTTTAAATTTGTTACTACAGCAGGAAGTCGACAGCGCCATGATTTTAGACTGATTAGTGCTTTAAAAGATAGCAATATATTTGTGTAGCCTGCTACATAACTACAATAAAAAAAAGTTAAGTACCAGCTCTGTTCAAGGAAAAAACTCCTGTACGGTCTAAATAATATATACAGTAATACCTCGGTTTACGAGTGACTTTGTATACGAGCAAATTGGTGTACGAGCATTGTATCGGAGTGTGAGAATTTTTCCCTCGCCCACGCGCATTTTTTGTGGAAAAGTCCTAACGCTCAGCATCTTCGCGCGCATTTTTACTGGAAATATCCTAACGACAGCCTCTCACAAAGCCCATCACCCCTTCACTCGTTCATTCTCTCAGCGTTGCTCGGTTTGGTTCATCATTCACCACAGTGATACTTTTATAAGTGATTTACAGCGGTTTTACCTTGTGTTGTTAACATTAGTTGTGATCGCTATTGTTCACGTAGTGAAATATATACGCACAGTACAGCATATAAACAATGACCTCAAGATCAGTAAGAAAGAAGGGATGAAATTCTCCCTGTAAGCAGTAAAACCCTCCTTCACGCCAGCAGAGACGCGACTCAAAGATAAAGTGAGCGTTACAGTAAATTGTCATGTTACATACAATTTTTTGAGTTTAATTGTCAATTATTAATTAGTATTTATATGAGATCTTAAAGGTAATTACCCTATTAACAGCAATTAATAGGGTAAAACAAAAACAAAATGGTCATGTGGACGAATCGAGTGATTTTTATTGCATTCTTATGGGGAAAATTGTTTTGGTGTATGAGAATTTTGAGTTATGAGCTCGCTCTTGGAACGAATTAAACTCGTAAACCGAGGTATTACTGCATATGGATTTAGACATGGGCAACTGGCCAGGGTGGCATTTCACTGGATGGGGGGTGTGGGCGTACGGGGAAGAAAAAGAACGGAATGCGATTGGGTTTTTACGTCAATGATATCATGTCACTTTGTGGGTCAATTGACCTAGTCAGGACTTGGAGTGTGTACCAGAGAATATAATCTAATGTTGGATAATCATTTTGAGATTATCTAACAGTGTTATTAAAATATTAGTTTTTTTTTAAAGAACTTTAAAGTGGATGACTTGGATGATGGCAAGGTTCATCTAAATGTAATAACAGGGGACATGAACATGAAGAAATAAAAATATCATTTTGGAGCTCATTTAGAATAACTGTTGTCTATTTGTGAGGAAAAGGCTTCATATTTAATCCCATGCAATAATTGTGATCACAGAGCAATGAGTCAAGAGGATAGTGGTCTGGACTTCATAAAGCTCAAGTGCTCTATTAATATGAAGTGTCCTTGTGAGTGGAATATTGGTGCAGAAACTGTGAGCGCACAATACTTCACATATTCTGGATGTATTGATTTATGATTGTTGAATAATGCCTTTTTAATGAAGTGCTTTCATTAGAGCAGTTGGAACATATTTTGTTGCCTTTCACATTTAAACAATCATATGCGAAGTAACGCAATCTGCCTACAAACCTTATGGTCCGCGGCCTCGCACTGAAGGCAGCTGTTCCATCCACACGTTTTACCCAGAACATATGTCAGTCATGTTCTCACATACGCAGATGTGTGCATGCAAAACAACCCCCCCCCCCTCTCTCTCTCTCTCTCTTTCTCCATACCCCTTCTTTCCTTCACACGGAGTGTGGCAATACCCTGAGCGCTCGCATTGCGTAACTCTAAACTGACTCATTGCTCTAGTGGCCTAATTCATCCTTCACTTTTATTGGATGAGCAGAAATCTAGTCCTCATACACTTCTGCCCCACTTTCTTTGAATTTTTTAAATGTGTAACCTCAATCTCACACTTTGTTTACAGTTCCAACCTCTTTCCTGTCATTATTTCAGGGCTGAAGCATTGTTTATCATTTCTTTTATGGCTGTAAAATTGTAATTCCCTGTTCATATAATGGAATGATGTGACGTTGGTGTGCATGACATAATAGAGAGCTGTTATTGAGGCTGGAGCTTTTATTGGTGCTGATTATGTATTCGCTCAAATGGCATAAGAGGGCACTTATGCATTTGCAGTTTGTCGAGTTTGGGTGCGTGCATTTACAACCTTTTACACTTAATCTCAGAAAGGCATGGTTAAACATACCAATACGTTTTTGTATAGAATGCTTAAAACAACCCTTTTCTAATAAGAATCCCTCTTCTTTTTAATTAATAGGACCTCTATTCATTATAATAATTAATTAGCTAAAAGCGTAAATGGGTGAAAAAAATGTCAAAGACATTTAATGTCAAAAATTCATTTAAATTCATATTGAAATTCACATTTTAAAGATTTAAATGTAGACATTTGCCCCTGGTTTCACAAACAAGGCTTAAACTAATCCCAAACTAAAATGCATATTTGTGCTGTTTTAATTGAAAGCAACTGGCACTGTCTTATCTTAAAACAGGGGTGCACACACTTTTTTGGCTTGTGAGCTACCGGTACATATAAAATGACTAAGTCAAAATGATCTACCTACTATAAAAAGACAAAAGATATATGTATTTATTTATGAATAAACTTAGAATTCTATATATGCACAATATATGTTGTTGTAGCTTGCATAACTACGTGAACCCATATTGCACAATACAACTTTTTGCCATTATATATCAATAATTAATTTTTTTTATTTTTTAGTCTGAGACAAAGTTGATATTGAGACGGAACCGTGATTAACACTTAAGTGTACACATTTCATCTGAGTGGATAACAAAATCTCAAAGTGAGCGACATCTGCAAACAAATATTTTTATTTATAATAAACCACTTTTTGGAGCCATTTTGGCCATTTAAATCAAAAGTAATCTGATCGGATTTCAGCAAGAATATTGGATCAAATCTTAAAAATGGGTTGTTCAGAAGAAAAAAATGACGCTGAAATCGGATTAGATTTCAGAATTCAATCTTTGATCTGGATCAAATCGTCAGTTTGTGTTGTTGAAAACTTTAGTAAGATTGGGAAACCTTTGATTATTAAACCCCTAGTTAAGTTGGCTGAGAAGCAGCCAACTTACTGAAATGCTAATAAACTTCTTATTATTTTTCTGAGACTAAAATTTCTATACACATCTCCTCCTACAGCTTTAGTGCTACAGACCCCAAAATCAGAACAGGCCTGTGGCCTGTTCTGACTCGAGTTGCTATATCTTTTCTAAGGGATCGGGGGTACGGTGTCCGCCCCAGGGGCGAAAAAGCAGCCGAAAAATCCCATTGACTTAACATTGCGACGAACTTTGACGATTAATAACTCTGAGTGAGGAATTTGTAAAAAGATGAAACTCGCCACATTTGAAGAGGGTGACAGCCTCTGTAAGAACATACCACACAATGGGGTGAAAGTTGTACCCCTGGGGTGCTAGAGCTGCCCAAATTTGCCCCATAGAGATGAATGGGGAAGGCCGTCCCATGAAACAGCATCTACTATGGCAAATTGCATAGGGATTCTGAATTGAACATAGGTCTGCATCACAGCGTCACAGAGACAAGGGGGAGGGCTCGTTTTACTCAGGCGACCAATGAGTGTCTCAGGATCACAGTGAAGCTATTAAGCCACGCCCTAGCAACCATTTAGAGCACCTTAGCAACCGATCCCATAGACTTCCATTCAAATAGATCGACTTCTATCTCTGGATAGAAAAGTCTTAGAAATTTGAGGGTGGGCTCGTTTGACTCGGGGCAGCAAACTGCCAATCACCGATGTCTTCAACACTTCCTAGCCACGCCCTAGCAACCATTATTGAGCACCTTAGCAACCAAATGCAAAGCGAGATATCTTCAGTTCTGAATGTCGTAGAGGCGTAGTGGTTGGTTTATGTCGTTCATACTCACAAGGAGCCTTTGGAGTAACATCACTGTAGCAGTGAAGCCACTCCTTAGCAACCAAACAGAGAACCCTAGCAACCATTTAGCCAGACCTAAATCTCTGCTTCTGAGTGTCGTAGAGACATGGGGGTTGGCTCTATTGACTCATGCTAGCAAACAGGACTTCCAACATGCTACATATGCTAGCAGTGAATAGCTACATGCTAATAGTGGTTAGCTAAGTGTTAAATTGTGCTAGGAATGCCATAGTAACTACCCAGAAGACCTCACAACTACCTAGTAACATCATAGCAACGACCCCGGATACCCTAGCAACTGCCTAGCAACCACCCAAAATACCCTAGCAACTGCCTAGCAACATCCTAGGAACCACCCAGGATACCCTAGCAACACCCTAGCAACCACCCAAAATACCCTAGCAACCAACCTGAATACCCTAGACACAGCCTAGCAACCACCCAGGATACCCTAGCAACCACCTAGCAACACCCTAGCAACCACCCAGGATACCCTATCAACCGCCTAGCAACCACCCCGGTTACCCTAGCAACCACCTAGCAACACCCTAGCAACCACCCCGGTTACCCTAGCAACCGCCTAGAAACACCCTAGCAAGCACTCCGGTTACCCTAGCAACCACCTAGCAACACCCTAGCAACCACTCTGGTTACCCTAGCAACCGCTTAGCAACACCCTAGCAACCGCCTAGCAACACCCTAGCAAGCACTCTGGTTACCCTGGCAACCACCTAGCAACACCCTAGCAACCACCCCGGATACCCTAGAAACTGCCTAGCAACACCCTAGCAACCTGTTAATTCTTTTTTCGTAACATACTTCGTAGATAATGTTAAATTGTGCTACCAACATGCAAAATTAAAGGTTCCGGTGCGACGTTCTCAGCCAACTTCTAAAGTTTGTCTCAACGAACTTTATCCTCTCTAGTTTTAGTATTAAAACTTTAAAACTGGTCAAAAAATACAATTTTTTTTGTATCATATGATATGATATGTACACAAACATTTATAATCTTATTTTGCTCTTGATTATTTGAACTGTTAAAGTAATAAATTGGAAGTAGACCGCTATTATCAAGCCTTTAAGTACAGTAAAGTACAAAAAAAGATTTTGGCAAAATAAAGTAATACATTTCATTTAAGATATTTATCATCACTGTATTGGCACAATCATCAGAGATAAACCAGTCGAAAGACGTCTCTAGTAATTGCATCCCTTATACAGTATTTGTTTGTGGTCACATGAGGGATACAGAAAGCCTAAAGAAATGTTTGCATTCCTCAAAGAAACTTTGCATTTACTGTTAAAACTTTTGAGTTCTTTGCAAATGAATGCAGTTTCTTGTTTGTTGTTTTGTTTCCTGTTGTTCTTTCCATAGCTAGTGAAATGTAACTCTAGTAATACAAATTTGGTGCCTGTGAGATTGGGTTTTGATATCCCAGTAATGTTTAACAAAACATAAAATGTCTAAACCATTTTATATAAAAAATTATAGCCATCAAAACAAAAAAACTAAACAAATTTTTTCCTTGAAATGTGTACATGAAAAAATGAAAAATGGCTTGCTCTTTAAAGAACAATGTAGGTTTCCTTGGCTATTTGTATGTGATGGATATTCCAGAATCAATTGTGGAATGGCTCATTTTTATTTTTATGGAGGCCCTCATTTGATCAAAATTCCTCCATCAGAACAGAATGTTATGCTCTTAATTTCAAGGCAAACTGTAAACCTTTCAGCCTCTTTAACTCACTGTTGCATGTAATCTGGAACTGAACACAGTGGGTGATGTATCACTATGTGTGGAACGTTTCTCAGTAGGGTATCCGTCAATATCATTTCACTCTTTGTTTGGGAAGATCTGGGTTTGATTAAAGTAACTGATTACAAAAAGGAGGATAATGACTGGAATTTGGCATGTAAATTGGTGATTGTGCCACAGGTGCAGCGGAGGAGGGAGATTGATAAAGAGTCGAGAGAGGGAGAACAATCACCCAAAGGGATAAAAAGACAAAAAGAGGAAGATGAACTAAATTGTTACAATTTCTGAGGAAAATGTGAGTGGTGCTCACAAGACGCTGCCATGCCGTCGTCAGTGAGTGTTACTATGCCATTGCTATGGTGTTCAGAACACTTTTAGCATGTTGCTATGTGATTCTGGGTTGTTTATAGTTTATGTTGGTTAAAAATATTAAAAGAGTAATATGAGGTATCTTGGGTGCACAGTATATTTTGTTATCAACTGAACTTTCAGATGTAATCCCTCTTCGCGGTTCAAGTTTTGTGGTCTCAAAATATTGAGACAAAATATTTTGTGGTCTCAGTTTCAAAAATATTAATCGAAAAATTAAAATTAAAAAATACCGCCGCCGTATTGCGGAAAGCAGCGTTGTTTCATCATGATGCAAGAGAAACGGTTTCCCAGACAAAGAGAGAAACTCTCTCAGAGGCTTTGTACACACCCACGTCACTCAGACAAGACACGTGATTGGTTCCCAGCGCGAGATCGACCAATGAGAGCACGGGTGGAGTGGGAGCCTCTTCGCCTCTCTCCGGTGCAAATGTTGACGATCCAGCTGCGATATCTGACGATGAGGCGCTTCCTGAACTGATTTAAAGACCTCATTATACCAGTGCAGTAACACCATCATCATCATCATCACATTCATCAAACCGCACAGTTCTGTCATCGTCATCATTACTGGAGTCTCAAGATACTACTGTCATTGATGAGTGTAGAGCACCATAATACGTATCGTACGAGAGAGAGAGAGAGAGAGAGTAAATGTATAATATTAAGGTTTTATAATTAAATGGATTTAATAAAAATATATTTTAAGTATAAATATACATATTTTAAACATTCTGGTACCCACACACACATATACGAAAATTCCTAGGGGGGCAATTCTACTTTGCGAATTTTCACCTATCGCGGGGTGTTCCGGTCCACATTAACCGCGATAAACGAGGGATCACTGTATTTCACTTTGGCCGATATATATCGAATAATACATTTTGTCAGCTTTCCCATCATTTAAAGGTAATTTCATAACACTATTACAGTTCTATTAAAAAAAGATTTAATGTTTTTGTCTCAAATGCTCAAGACTGCATTTATTTGATCAAAAATACAGTAATAATAAGTAATATTGTGAAATATTATTACAATTTAAAATTTATGCTTTCTGTTTTAATATATTTTAAAATGTACTTTATTCCTGTGTGTCAGCGAAGGTTGCAGATGTGCAATGCGGAGGCAAGAGGAGACGAGGGACTGAAACAGGCTTTATTCACAAAACGGCACACTTTCTTTGCAAAAATGCAAAGACATAGGAACTTGGAACAAGGGAACACAGGAGGGTATTAATACACAAGGAAGATGGGGAACAGCTGACGAGACTAAGGTAAGTGATTAGACACGGACAGGTGCGGGAAGGACCTGGAAGATACATAGAAGGGACCCGGATGTGAACAACGGGACAAGACTATGACACTGTGATTGGTAAAGCTGTATTTTCAGCATCATCACTCCAGTCTTCAGTGTCACATGACCCTTCACAAATCAATCTGATATGATGATTTGATGCACACACATATATGTATTATTTTTTTTAAGTAGACAAAGTAGTAAAACAATAGTCGAAATAGTATAGAGTGGCAATAATTTGTCTCAGCAAAAGAAAAAGGGCATAAAGGCAGAGAATGGGCAAATAAGGGAGAACAAAATTCAGCGGGTCATACGGTTTAGGACTGAGGGAATGGGGTGTGGGCAGGGCTGGCTGACCTACATTCTGCTGGCCTTTCAATGATCTGCCTGGGTGAATCACGCTGCCTCTTTTAACCAGCACTTATTATACCTCATTAACACATCTTGTGATACCGTTATTAATGATATACACCCACTCATAAGCATGCATATCATCATATGCTACAACACTGTTCCACATGACACACATACACGCTCAGACAGTTCTTCCCTTGTTTGCGCTCTCTATTTTTTTGACCTACATCTTAGGCAGCTCAGTTACGTAACCAGAGTTATGTTGTGCTCTGGAATCCCAGCGCTCCTGCAGATGTTCGGAGACAAAACATCTTCTCTTCCCACTCCATTCCTCTCTCTGTGCCTCCTTTCCTCCTGGTTTTTCCTGTCCACATTTTACTTTTCCTTCCTTTCTGTGCTTTCCTTTTCTGTTCTCGTTTTCCTACTTGTCCTGCCGTTGCTCTTTCTTTCCTTTATACATGCAGTGAGCTCAGAAAGTCTGAGAGCACATGGAAAATCTGGGTTTCAAGATCTAATTTGAACCTTTAAGAAAACAAAACATTTCTGGATTTTCTTTAAGCAAGGAGTCAAAATTGAAGCCCTACAATGAATAACAACTGTCTTATATTTTGCATTATTTCTAGGTCACTAGAATCAAATGTGTGACTGTGTGACCTTAAGGTCAGATTTTCTTTGCTTTTCTCACATAACATGGATCATCGGGTTTTGCACAAAACTATCGGCCCAGTTGTTCAAAAGTAAATCTGATTGGATCAAATCCAAATGGATAGTTCAACAAAAAAAAAAGAAAAAAAAAAGAGAAAGAAATCAAATTAGATCTCAAAATTCAATCTTTGTTTTGATCTATTTCAAATCATCAGTTTATGGTGCTCAAAATGGTTTGGTAAGATTGGGAAACCTTTGATCCAAAATAGGATTATACTGATCCCAGCAGAAGGGAACAAGAATTTAATAAAACTTTAAAACTGGTCAAAAGATTCAGCATTTGTATCATGTAATATGTACACTTAAAAATATATATATATTTGCTCTTGATTAGTTTAACTGTTAAAGTAATAAATTTAACAATAAATTAGAAGTAGACAGGCTACCTATTAAGCAAGTAAAAAGTGATGTTGACACAATAAAATAATCCCCAAACAGCTGTAGATATTAAACAAAAATATTATTTTTCATTGAAAGTGTGGTTTAATCTCTTTTAGTCTCGAAAAGTTTGTAAAGTCTCTTGGTGAAAGCTAAACATTTTTTACATCAGCATGTCCCTTTTGAGGCTCCGTAGAGCACTCTTTATCCACATTTGGTAATCTGAATCATTTGGTGTGTATCTGGATCAGAGTGATCCAATCCGATTTTGCTTTGAAAAACCGGCACAAAAGTAAAATGGATTCCCAGATCCTGGATAGCAAAACGTGAGATTTCAAAATCCAGATCATTCTGATCCAGAATAAACTTTTTGAACAACTTGCACTGGAGTTCATGCGGCTAAACCAAATATTAAGACAGCCTGAGTTTTTTTATTAATCTAGGGTTGCACAATATGGGCAAGAAAAGTTTACCACAATAAAAAAAACAAAAAAATATCAGTCAATGGCTGTAATCATCACGATCATTGCCAAATGATTGGCATTTGCTGTAGCAATGCAGTGCGCTTTCAGAAACCCTCCTCCTTCCCCAGCTCCACCTGTATAGATTCATGTCCGCTGTATTGTACAGCAGCAGCGTGTTTTACTTGCTCACAGGAGTTGTAGTAGCTGCTGTGCAATAACAACAGATCTATTCCGCGATTTGCATTTACTTTTCATTGATTTCTTATTGCCTCCAGTAAATTTTGAGCAATTGAACATTAATGATAATTTCTTCTAACATTGCTTGAAATATTATCCGAATAGGTTGTTTTCTTTAGATAGTGTGTATGTGTGAATAATCAAAGGACTAGACATCATGCACTGCTACAAAGCATTAAATAATGTTGATCATTTCAACCACACTACAGCAGTATAATGTGTTTATTTTGTTGTTGTTTAATATTGAACATGAATAGTGTTGGGACTCTCAGATGTGTGTAGTGTTCAGTTATTAATGAGATCACAATGCAGCTTTCTGCTTACTCCCCTTTAAGCTCTCTGCAGGCTGAATGACGTGTCCGCACCTCCACCCTCTCTCTCTCTCTCTCTCTCTCCTCCCCAACCCTCACTCTCTGAATTCCCCTTCTCTCATCCCTCTCCTCCCCTTTACACTGACCTACTTTTCCACTGACCTGCTTTCGTAAGGTTGCGCATACTCCGTACAAATAAAAAAGAAACAGGGAAAAAGGGGGAAAGAGGAGAAAAAGAGTGGAAAAAAGAACAGTGAAGAGAACAAAGCACTGCAGCTCTTGCTAGAAGTCACCTTGCTTTTGTTCTTGCGTTGGCTCTGGCTACCCTAGCAACCGGTAGTGCGGCACAACCGGTGCTTGTTTACGCATGTGACGTCATCAACAACACATTCTTTTTTCTTTTATACTTAGACCCCTTTTACAGAATGTATTGTCAACAGATCATGTCTGTTTTGCATTATGTCTCTGTTGTTGTAGTTGAATAATGGTAGAAGTTTCAGATGAAGGTTGTACGGCAGGTTGTGTAAGTACCATGCGTGCGTATTACTTAATGCCAGACAGGGTAAGTGATATAACAAACTGGCAGACTACCAGGAGCGGTAAATTAATGAATAAATAACAGGGAATCGTTAACGCTTTAAAAAATGAGTATCGAAAAAGACCAAGTGGAGAAAGACGAAACGTCATTTCTTTAGGCAGTGGGTGGAAAAGCTTGGATTTTGACCTGTACTTCAAGCAATTATTTTTATAATGTCAATTGATATCAGAACAGTTACATAACTTGTTTTCTGCTGTAGTCTGTTTTTTTGTCTTCTTTAAATTAGTGCTTGCACTTTGGGTATATTTTCAGTGTGACTGGCTACATCATGTTCTTTTCCAATTATCTCACATTCTTTCAAATTTTGTGTAATTTGCACTTGACTTCTTTTTTTGACACTGGTAATTTAATCCATCAATGTATGTTTGGAGGAGAGAAAATGAAAGCACTTGTAGGTGTACTTATATTTGGTTGAAGCTCCTCGGGTGTGTGTCTTTGGGCTGTGACATAAGTGCTGTGACTTCGCCAGTGTTACATCACATTGTATGACTCTTTCCCCCCGGAGGAGTACAAAGTGTCCCTATGCGTTTGCAAAGCTCTCATTTCAATTAGTTTAACGAGCTAGAAGGGGAGAGGAAAAGTTGGTATGCATTTGCTCTGGTTTTAAATCTTGTGGAAGTGGGATTGTTCATGGAAACACTTTATTATGGGTGCATTAAGGCTTTCGGATTAGTACAAACAACATTAGGCAACTTAAATTCAACATACAACATGTTTTATTTTTCTTTCCACTCCTTTAGTGTCATTCTGTGCACCTTGACAGGTACGCACACCTCTTTTAACAAACACTTTTTTTTCTTTTTCTTAAAACTTCAGTAAATACCACACAATACACCAGGGTACAGAGGTGAAATAGATGAACAGGACATGAAAATACATACTGTATCACATTGAGGTGAACAGACAACAGACACAAGAAATATCAACCCAAAAAGAATAATAGCATTGGAATATAAAATAAAAAATACAATATTAATAATTATTATAGAATGCCAAAATAAACTTGATACAAACTTAAAATACTCAAAAGAGAATTTGTCTGTACACTTTTTACACAATGGCCAGTGCCAGGCACCTGTTTGGGAACAATAAACACAGATTGTATAAAATCAGATGAAAAAAATTCAGTGCAGAAGCAGCTTTCAGCTGTGGTAAATTCTACAGACAACTAGTAGGACTGGATTTGTGTCTAGGTAACACTTAAGTTGTGTGCTGCAGCATTTTACTGTGTGTTAACTTTTATATGCAACATTTAATGGGTATGATGATGCAATGGGCTACACGCACCAAAGGAGAAACTCTTCAGTTCTGAGTAACCTCAACCGTTTCTTCTCATGAGGTAGCATGTGAGGCGTCTCTGAAACCTGACCACAGAGGACACGACCATCTTGAGATGGTAATGATATATTTTACACTTTGTACAGTCCGCATATTAACTCGTAAGAGGCCAGCTTGACATTTCTGAAAGGGCTTTTATTTTATTAAAGGCTCTAATTTGGCTAAATGTCAGGTAGATTGCAAATTCTTTTCTTTTCTTAAAAAAAAAAAAGAACTGGTCACAGTGACCTTTCTAGAGGGTCAATCCATCAGGCTCCTTTACATTGATACAGTATAGCAATGTACTGGACAAAAGGTGATTTTCACTGGTTAGCGTTGACCTATGAATGACTGAAACACTATGAAAACAACATTCTGGTATCTCTCAAACGATACGGTGACATAAATATGATGACAATTATGAGAAAATATAATGGAAGCATCAGTCATGAACATTAGGAATAGACTATACAGGGATTCAAACAGTATGAAGTAGACAGTGTTCGTAGTCTTTCTCCCACTTTTCGACTCTTAAAGACTGACATGTTGTCATTATTCATAAAATATACTGAAATATGATATGTTTAGTCATGTCACAGTATTATAATAATCCAAGTGCTTCAATAATGCTAAAGTCCGAAGGCAGAGGAGGAGAGAGACAGGCATAAATTGAGATTTTTCTTCTGAAATCAGTAGGGAGAAAAGAGACTTTAAGTGTCTTTAACTCCATGAGTTGTGGCAAAAAACGTCTTGGGTTCAGGAACTAAGCTACGAAACATGGCAGAGATATGCAAATATTCAAAGATGGACTTAAAGGTTGCTATACAGGTTTGTTTTGAAAGAGGGAAAAAATCATTAGAAAGAGCTCAATTTCCTCTTTGTAACTTTTTAAAGTCTTAGTTAAGTGCTTATGAAAGAGAGTGTGAGAACAGAGCTGCGTTAAAAGTCACAGAATCGCTCCTGATAAGAAAACAGACCTCGTACACAAGTTACTTTCTTGTTGTTGTTATGTATAAGCAATAGACTTCCATGCAATTAATTGGTACCATTTTCTTTTTTTCTTTCGATACGATGGAAAAGATGACATTTATCAAGTCCTGTCTGAAGTCTATTAAAGGATATGATGTGCCAGTTTCAGTCACGTTTCTTGTTTCTGCTACCTCGTCCTCCTAAGCTCCTCTTCCCGCTTTCCTTCCATCCCTCTTCCTTGTCTCTGAGTGGAAACTGCTGTGTGCAAAGTTCATCTGCTGTCGCACTCTCCCCTTCCTTGCTTCCAGTGCTGCTGCCTTGCTGCTGGTTAACCTGTGCTAGCGCCAGGTACGGGTGCTGAGGCAGAGCGGAATCGGGTGACGTAGCAGCTGTTGAAGCCAGGACGTCTTGGGAGCCACCATTGGATAGTGCTCTATACTTAAGCCTTAGCTTGTGTGGCAGAGCAGTGCCTTTCATGTCCCCTTGGTTGTCTCCATACTGGTAAGAATCACTGATGACCATGGTGGGTGAAGATGCTGACTGGTGGATGGCGTGAAATCCACCTGTATCAGAGGAAGAGGATGAGGGAGATTCATCATCAGTGGAGGCTTCTTTATCTGAGCTGCGTGGGTCTCCGTCACTAGAGGAGGTGTCCTTGCCTGAGGAGGAGTGCTCTTGGTAGAAGTCGTTTGCTCTTGGGCAACCTTCATACGTTAGCTCTGGTGGCTCCTCGTTCAGACTGCCGAGGTAGGGATTGGACCGCTGGCATACAAGGGCTTTTCCAGCCTCAGTGAGCAAATCTGGAGCAAAACAATTTGGGCTGCTGTCTTGATCCTGATTTCTGCATTGTCCTTGAATACTCAGGTCTTGGTGCTGTATAACAAACCGCCTGCTCTCTTCAGCATCTGCCTTGCCGTTAGGGAATTCATAGCTTGGTGAATCCAAAGATCTCCTGGCCAGCTGCTGTGCCACCTCCGAAAGAGTCTCTAAACCATCAGGTCTTATATGTAGACTGCACCCTGTTTGAGTAAAATGGGTGATTTGCCCATTCTGCTGTGTTTGGGATGCCACCTGCTGTTCCATGTCCTCAATCCTTTGGCTCTCAACAGGGTAGGAGTTGCTTCCAGAACGAAAGAGGATGACACTTCTTTGTGGCGTGGCAGATGGAGGGGCTGGGTTGTTGACGGCTTCTTGCTCCATTTCTTGAGGCTGGTGAGTCTCCAGTCGTCCGAGACTTTGATGGCCATTGAACATGCCGTTAAGAACACTTGCCTCAAGCCTGTTAATGTCCATTCCAGAGCTCTCGTGTTTGATGTCAAAGTTTATAGGTTCAGGACTGTCCCGTGAAGATCCATCAGACATGTCTGAGAGTGATCCACGAGGGGAGTACTTGTGGCGCTCACTCCTGGTCGGCTGCTCAGCCTCTGAGGAATCAGAGTTCATCATGACCTGAGAAGCACTAGAGTATCCACTGCTTGAGTAATATGGATTTCCGGAAGTTCCTCCTGTACCATTAGCTCCATTAGTCGCTGCCTCGTTACTGTTGCTGATCTGCTGGGTCTTTTCCATGTAAGAGGCAGAGCTTATGAGTCCAAATCTCAATTTCAATTGCAGGAGCTCTGTCTTCAGCCGCACGTTTTCCTCATTCAGTGCTATTACCCTGTTCTCCAGCACCATATCGTTGAGCCGGCGTTTCTCCCTTGACCGCTTTGCAGCCTCATTATTCTTGCGTCGTTTTTCCCAGTAGGATGCATCTTTTTTCTCATCCGAGATGAACTCCCGCTTCCGTCGACAGGTGGCGTTGGGTTTTGGTTTTATTAGTCGGCCTTGACGAGGAGGGCTCGCGATTTGAGGTGATGGTAAACTCTCACTGTAGTTTGAGAACGTTTCTAATGTGTCCAAGCTGGCACTGTTGTTATGGGTAGGAAGATTTAAGCTTTCCATTGTGGTCCTATTGAGGCCAGTTTGTATAACTGACACTTAGTGGACATTGAAAATTAATATTTTAATATTGAAGAGGTTTTGTTTCTGATTCAACTCTTCAAAAACACACTTAATTGCCAGTGGGTACAATGACATATGACGTTCTGGGTTTTTTCTCCTCCTCTATCCCGTCTTCAAACCTTTCAAGTGTCCAGACTGGTCAAAAAGATTAGAAAAAGATGAAAGGCAACAAAAACAACCGTCATTGGATAAGTGTGTTCCAAGTTTGTTTTTTGTCCCAGAAAAGTGATGGTCTTCTTTTGCTTTTTAAGCTTGCTTTCAGTTCTCTCAGATTGTAGTCAATGTAAATTTGTTGACTTGGGAAAGCTTGTAGGTGGTATAGGCTGGGATTTCTGCTGGAGAATCAACTTTTTCAAGTTGATCGAAAGATGTTGATCCGTCTCAGCTCAGTGTCTCTGTTGAACAGATCTGTAAAGACAAACAGGAAGTGTTTAGTGAAATGTGTCTGCAAAAATGAACAAAAACTACATCATAGAGTTAAAGGTAACAAGAAGTTAGATTCCGAGTGTATGAAAGAGCGTTTTACTTTATTGCATTGGTGGCATAACCTCGCTTTTTTCTTTTTTTACTTTGTTGTAGTTGTGTGTATGCACTATAGAAGTAATTTCAATCCCTTGAATTACAACATGTGTTTAACTTTAATATGAGGGTTTTGTGAAGAGCTTTTCCTTTCAATCCATCCAAAAGTTTCAGCTTTGATGATAAATACCATGGACGAATGTCAAATGATGCATTAGCAAAATGTATTCACATGTAGTAATTCGGAAACAACCCAGTGTTCCATTTCCAATCTTGGCAGCAACTGAAATGTTCTGCTTTTCCTGTCCTATGAGCTCTAGAGAAATGTAGGTCAGTAGAGTAGTGTAGCACAGCGAGTAGGAGATCATGGCATGCTGCAGTAGGACACTTATTGTGTAAGATACTGCACTGTCATATCAGAGACACCTGACTGACTGCCAGGACTGCAGGGAACTAAAGGTGTGGATTATCCGGAATAACCCTCATTCCCTTGCGTCATTTATTTGTGTTCCAAACATCATTTATTGACAGTGTAACTAAGAGCATTTCGTTTATTAAAAACTAGTACATAATGTACGCAACTATCTTTTTAAATTACTTCTTCTTGTGCTATTTTTAAGATTTGCCCATTATCCAGCCATAAAGATAGTCTTTTTGTTACTGTGCTAAAACTTTTAGGACTTTGTCCTTGATATGTTAGCTCCTCCGATTTTGCAGCGCGTCGTGAGAATCTGAGTTCATGTTACATAACCACACACAGCTATTGCACCATCGCTAAAACACAACCTCAACACCCGGCACTCTTAGTTCTACGATAAAAAGAGGAAGAGGAACAAAAAAGTACAATACAAACAGCCCTTTGTTCTCAAAAGCAAACAGAACTTTGCCTATGCCTGTTTTGTTTAAGCCTGATTGAATTGTCCCTTATCTTCAACCACACAAGTGAGTTGTACTTTTATTTTTAAATTTGTGGGTAACTTTGTTCATTGTGGTTAGGCTCACAGCACTGCGGGGACAAAGCATTCAGAAAACATGAAAGTTTAAAGTATGCTCCATGCATGACTATTTTTCCATAGGAACGTAAATGAGAGCACAGGGAGGGTGGTGGACGTTGCGCGTGTGTGTCCTACTGACCTAGAAACCGGCTGCTCCGTAAACACGGTGCGTGCGCGCACCGGGTCCAACGCTATGCCGTAAAATAGGTCAGTGGGGCGGCAACGGTGTGTGCGTCCGCGGCTGTGTGTCTGTGAGAGTGCGTCAGAGCAAGTGGGGAGGAATTATAGTGCCTACCAAAAATAGTGTGCTTGGGTGAGGGAGGAGCTAAGGATTCCAAATGGGGGATGAGAGAGGAATTTACCAGCACTGCGGAGGTACGAAAAAAAGAGCAAATACGTCATCATCAGAATATTAGATTAAAACCGGCCGTGATTCACAACAGTGATGCGCTAATACGTGTCCAACGCACTAGCGTTTTCCTGAAATGCATTGAGAAAGAGAGGAAGTTCTTAAAATTAGGGATTCTGCTCTTACGATACAGTCCAGCTTTTGTAATATCACTCATCAGGCGTGAATCAGAGCACGCAGTATTGTGCAGGTTGTGGCTCGATGCCAGAGAGTTATCACAGTTGAGGACCATTTCAGGACATGCTGAGCACAGACACACAAGTTACTGTAAATATAGTGTCTGTAAACCTTTATTTTATGGTAGGTAAGTGGCTTAAGTGATCAAATAAAAGGGATGGAGACATAACCAGAGCCTAACGATATTTTGGCCACATGCACATTAGGTTCCCTCAGCTTGTTTACTTTTCCTCTTCCAAGAACTAAGAGTCTAAGGTTGAGGAAAAAGGACTTGAGGTCCAATTAAACACACGGTTATGCACCGTCCCACATGGATAGTGTTTACAGCTGGAAGCCTCCCTGCATGTGTTCGCCCAGTCACATGCAAGCAGAACTGTTACGCCTCTAGTCTTCCTTCCAACCCGAAGGCCAAGTAGGCCAGTATGACTGTTTTGGCTAGACTCTTAATTACAAGGGTTAATGCTGGAATCACAATAGCTGTCTTTGAAAGTCAAGTTCTAGGATAGGATGCTGTGATATTTTGTGGAGGAATGAACTCGCCACCTGTGTGCACATCTTTCAAACGTTCTTCTTTGGTTTTCAGACTGACGCTCCTTATTGTTAGAAGTTTGGGAGCAAAGTGAGGCAGTTTCAGATTCCAGGCATTGCTGAATTGGGAGTGGTGGAATTTTTAAGTGGCATAGTGTACTTAGTTTGGGAGTAGGTCATTTTTTTTATAAGTCAAGTATGCAATAAGGATTGCATCACAATTTTGTCCCCACACTACAGTGCTTGTTACTAAACCTGCCCCCTCTCTCTCTCTCTCTCTCTCCCTTTCCCAACCAAAAGTTTTACGTGGCTTCTCATTGCACAATAACCCACGAGATACGCACTTGCATTAAGAGAATATATTCACAACGGTGACGCGATTTTTGAGGGTCTTTCTCTGCTCGCCTCTGAACATCGTGCAACCCAACAGACCCTTATTATCTTACAACCACACGCTTCGTAAGAATCGCTGACTTGCATCTGACTGAGTGAAACGCACGAGAATGGAGGCACCGCAATGCACAGACACGAACTGACCCACAGCCACTCATGCTTTGGGATTTCGTAATGATCACCTCCTCCTCCCCCACGCCACGACCGTCTCGCCTTGACATTGAATGTGAATATGCAATGCAAATTGCGAGATAATCTGTTGCTACCTCACAGCACACAATAGGTGAACATAAACAATAAAGAAACCAGCACCGAAACCCAGTGAAATCCTCCGCCATGCAGACCCGACTCGGTTTCCATGTGAACAATAACATGCCCCGACCACGTTGCAAGCCAAGCGCCTAGCCTACAACTGTTCAGCCTAATATAACCTCCTAAAAACACAATACACACCGCACAAATCATGAAATATTATATGATGAACGGAGTGCAGATGAACTCACCTATGTGAAATGGCGCATTCGTTTATTAAACGGAAGAATCCTCTTTTTATTCTTCAGTAAATCGCTCGTCCGCGCCTCTTTATGTCTTTTCTCGTCCGGATTGTGCTCTTTCTTCCTTTTACAACTTCAGTCTGGGCTGAAAATGTCCCGCGTGGGTCGTGATCCACTCACCGGCTTTGTGTCGATTAATGTGACTCCCTGAATGTGCTGCTATTCGCCGTCTATCTCTCCCTCCCTCTTCGTCCTTGTGTTATGTCGGAGGCTTTGCTCCAATTTTCCTCTCTTACACACACACACACACACTCTCTCTCTCTCTCCTCTTGTCGTCCTCGAATGTGTGTTAGTAGGTCAGCGGTTGCATAACACGGAGCTTTGGGTGCCGAGTCACGTTTTTGTTCATCATGACGATACACAAGCCTGCGCTCCTGCCGAAATGACCGAAGAGACCGGAGACAGAGTTGGTCAAAAAAGCTGTTCTCCGGGTCCTTGTAACGACATTCACCTCTCTCTCTCTCTTTCCCTCTCTTTCCCTCTATTTCTCTCTCTTTCTCAGTCTCTCTCTCTCTCTCTCTCTCTCTCTCTCTCTTAAAGACGGAGGTTACGAGACTGATAATGTTGCGTAAATATTCACAGTTGCATAAAAGACACTTTGACTCAAAGAAAAGTCATTTGATTACATAATGACATCTATCTATCTATCTATCTATCTATCTATCTATCTATCTATCTATCTATCTATCTATCTATCTATCTATCTATCTATCTATCTATCTATCTATCTATCTATCTATCTATCTATCTATCTAATCACTAGCCTTGTGCTCAAGGTCATGACCCTACAAGGGCATTATTGGAAATATATATATAACATATAATAAAATAATGGGTCCATTTCTCACTATTAACTAGTTGCTTATTAGCATGCACTATGTTTTTAATATTACTTTGATATTGGCTGTTTATTATGTATGTATAGTATGTATAAAGTATGTATAAAGCACACATTAATGCCTTTTTCTACATGACCACATAACTATAACTCTAACTATTATTGAGAAGATTACACACACCAAATTATAATCCGTAATGAGCCCAACATAAACACATTTTTTAACCTGCTAAGTACATTAAGTGTTATTAAGTTTTAGTTCTGCATTTGGTTTTCAGTTGCCCAAAAATGTAATTTATTGCCGGCAGGACATGTTTAAGAAGGGATGTCTTGTACATAACCTGACTCTTTCAAAACCTGATACTGGCCACGGATACAGTCTCAGAACATGAAGGCAAGTTCGAGTTACATTCTTAACATTCTATTCTTGTATGCTTTTACAGACATATGCTTATGTGTGTGTGTGTGTCTGTGTAATTGTTTTCCCCAAGTCACATATTACACAACATGAATGAGTAAGTTCTTCCTGTTTTACTCTTAAGTTCCCTGACCTGAACAATGATTCAGGCAACAGTAAAGTTCTCAGAAGATGCTAATTATACATAACCAAACGTTTAATGTCATCTCTCAGAGAACAAGTGTACAGGGTATTCCAACCGTTTACTCGGTTTGAATCATTAAATACCAAAGGGATAGTTCACCCTCATGTTGTTCCAGACCTGTATGAATGTCTTTATTCGGTATTTTAAAGAATGTCATTAACCAAACAGTTGACTTGCATAATATTTTTTTGTGTTCAGAATTTTTATATATTTATTTTTCAGTTTTGGGTGAACCATCCCTTTAAGTTATCGCCTCAAACATGTCTTAGTAAATGCATTTGACTTGAAAAGGTGTATGTAAAACCTTAAGAACGTTATGATCCAAATCAACTCAACTATATGTGTATTATCAGCAGTAGCACTAATATTTTAAAGCCATCTGCAACAATCTTTATAACATGTGACCTCTTGCTCCGTCTTAAACCCGCTAGAGCATCCCAGTGAAGTGCTAGGATCAAGAGGGTCGCGCCAGTTTTAGGCCCTCGCCGCCAGCCCACAAGCTCCCCCCTTCATCTGTTGCGGTGCTGACGGACACTACGCAGATTGGGGGTGTTGGCCTTGAACTTGGCTCTCCCTCCCCCTCTGCGTTCTCCCCCATTCACTCACAGCTGCGTCTGCTACAGTTCCCTAGGCAACCGTTATGCTGCCTGCCTAGCAACTGGTTCCCCCCCACCCTTCCCTCCTTGCAGATAGAGAGGGGTTGATGAGGGGTGCTGGGAGAGACAAAGAACCCAATGTGTGTTTATCTAATGTAGATCATGGAGCAGGAAGCAGCGTAGGCATCTTCTGTGCGGAGCTGTATTGTCTACTTGCCGGTCCACTAGTAGATCTGAGATCCAAAGGGAGAAGATGTTAGTATTTATGAGTGGGGGTAATATTATGAAATCCTGCCTCATTCATAAAAGCAGATTGCCTAATAAAAATGACACCTTAGTTTTTTCAAATCAAGACCATCTTTACATTGTAGATGTGCATATTGTTTATTGGCATGATTGTAGTTGAAGTACATTTTAAAAACACATTTTATTGCATCATAGTTAGCCAACCAATAAATATGTAAACAAAGCTTGGCAGTGCCCCCACATGGTAACACTTGAAACAGAGACATGTTAAGTGTTTTAAATGTTGTTAATGATAATTTATACATGATGATTATTATTATTACTGTGCCTGTTAAAAACAGGGTTCATGTTTTTACAGGTAACTTAGCTGTTACTAGTCTTGTACTCAAGGTCATGACCCTACAAGGTGTTTATTGGAACATAAATGTAACGCTAATATTTCTACACATTTCAGTTTTTAATAATCAGGGGTTTACTGTGTGAAATCATGTATAGGATTGACTTTTAAAGATAGTTCCCTTCTGACCTAACAAATGATAATTGACACAACATCAAGTATTTTTAGTAAAATGTTATGTTATCTACTAAATCAGACATATACTATCATTAATAATGATAATTTTATTATAATAATGAATTATTAGCTAATTTATTAAAATGATAATGTAACAAGGCAGTTAGGCAAGAAAACGGGTAGAGATGGGGATCCATGTGCAGCTCGGTTTATTAATAATAATAATAATAATAATAATAATCCAAAAAGAGAACAAACACAGAGAAGCCAGAGCGAACAAACAAATGCAGAATGGGACTGAGAGCCAAACATGGAAAACACAAGGGTATAAATACACAATGGGTGATTGACTAGCAAGACGCACCTGGGAACAATCAGGAACTAATTAATAAGAAAAACTACAAAGGATTACAAAACAGAAAATTACATAAAAGTCCACACACATGACAGGAATCATGACAGAACATCTGGAGGATATGTGTTAGTGTGTAAATATAGGCCTGTTTTCACAGATAGAGCTTAGGTTAAGCCAGGACTAGGCCTAGGACCAGGTTAAATTAGGATATTTAAACGTGCCTTTGAAATTGTGCATCTTGAGACAAAACAATGGTACTGTGGAATACGGTTATGTCGACGGCCTCGGGGGTTGCAAAAAAGCATCGAGTTAACCGAGGATCGAGATAACCAACAGCCAATATGGCGATTTATTTGATGAGCGATCGGCATGCTATAAAAATGTACATACACTGTATATGTTTGCTAACAACAAAAGGCATATGTGCACCAACTAACAGCAGAGATTTACCAGTATACAATAAAAACCACCTTCGATTCTCGATACAAACCTTTAATTATATTCTCCAACATTGCAAATGCAATGATCGCTCACAGCGTAAAGTCATAACACACATAAACACATTCGCTCATAACAGTCATTTCGCTCGGACACAGTTCTGAAAGTATTGAACACGCGGTTAATATGGTTTCTTTACAAACTCTAAAATGCTTTGTTGCTTTTTGCCTCTAACGGTCTGCTTGAAAACAAAAGCTTCTATCGGTAACAACGTCTTTGTCGATGTCAATGTAATCTGGGAATTCCTGGACAGTGATGTTAACTCCTGCGCCTCCTCTTCCAAGATAGCATCTGTAAGGCTTGATTTTTCTTCTGCGGCTGCGCGGCACTGTGAGTAAAGCGTCACTGGAGTGAGCGACCATATGGACCGCGATCCACGTGCAACGCAAACTCAGCGCATGTGCAGTGAACTAGGTATGATCATTAGTCACGAGATAACCATGTGAAGTGGCGAATTTGTCCCTCTTTTGTGCTCGAGATATTAGGGCGACATAAAAGAATTGACACAACCCATAAGAAAATGCTTAGACAAATAGGGAGTTTGGTGGTTCCACTTCAAAAACGTCGCCATAACAGGATTGGAGAGTTAACTGAGGTCGAGATAAGTGAACTCCACTGTAATAACATTTTTTAACATATGTCAGTGCAAGTTGCTTTCAGCTAAAAAAGCTCCAACTTACATTTTAGTCTCTGACTAGATTTAAGCCTGGCCTGTGAACCCAGACAATAGTATATTATAGCAGGATAAGTTACTATTTATACCGGGGTGCATATTAGCGGTTTCAAACTTTTTTAATTTGACTCTTTGACCCCTTATCCCCCTGTACACAAGGTTGCTTTACACATTAAATTAGTAAGTTTATTCATACATAAGCAGATAAACCAAGCAAACATCTTCCGAAAGCCAGTACAGAATACAGAGCATAATTTAGTTGGATGAGCCTGTAAAGCTTTTGCTTCGATCTTTTGCTCTGCTGCTAGCTTGTTTCTTTTTGCATTGCTTTGCATGTTTAAGGTTGAGTAAAAATGCATCCGTGAATCAATAACTTTGTCTCCCACTGCTTTAAATAGCAACAGAAGTGCTGATGTTGACATTGAACATGGAGCTGCGATATGTAGCTTGGAGACAGTGGAACTGTGGGAATCTCTAGAGGAAATACATTTTTGTTTCTTTCTGCTCTACTACTCACTCCTTGGTACAAGAACACGGTGACTGTGATTTCACCAAGTACAGCACATGCTCCTGGATCAAAATGTGTTGATGCTGGAACAACAGTCCAATCCCATCAGATTTGAGGGACATTATGTCAAGTATATGTCAAATTTAGGCTTACAACCAGGGTTAGGTGCTTCTACATCAGTGTCGTTTCCCTTTGGAATGGTTTAGACTAAATTTTCAGACAGGAATTTTGTTCCAGGATCAATAAAATATGTTGATACAGGAACATGTCTTGTCCGACAAAACCACAGTGACCTTAAGAACACCATTCCCTGTTTAACCGAATGTTTCTTTTGGCTCTGTATGTTGAAGTCACACCTTACTATAGGAATCAATGACTTTCACTGTCACATCTTTAAATAGCCGTTTAGATGCTGACGCTGCTATTGAAGTTGTTGCTGTAATCAGCCTCTTAGTCTTCAGCACGGTGGGAGCCAAATAGACCGTTGACCTGTAAAAGAGTATATGAGGTTCATGTGCTTTGGTTACCCAAGTTAAATTAATAACAAAAATTATATTTTATTGTACAGTTCTCTGCAGGATGCTTTTATAATTATAATTTTAAAATAAGCATCACAAATATAGTTTCTGACCCCTTTTCACATTGCGTTTCTCCCTCATGTGCTCTATAACAAAGGTTACTGCACTCATCGCTGAGGAAAGAGGCGACTCAAACTATTATGAAGGCTGTAATATTGTGAAATACTATTACAAATTAAAATAAGGGTTTTCTATTTGAAGATATTTGAAAATGTCATTTATTCCTGTGATTTAAAGCTGTTGTTTCAGTCTTAAGCATCACACAATCCTTCAGAAATCATTCTAATGTGATAATTTGCTGCTCAAGAAAGAACATTTCTCATGATTATTAATATTGAAAATGGTTGTGCTGCTTAACATTTTTGTGGAAAACGTCATGTGTTTTTTCTCAGGATTCTTCGATGAATAGAAAGTTCAAAAGAACAGACAAAAATTTAAATTAATCAAATTAACCAAAACTAAATCCTGTTGTGGATGTGGAGGCTTTTTATTATTATTATTTTTGATCTTAGATCTTTTAATAACAGACCCGTGGTTGAAATCTACCCTTCTTTCTGAGTAAAAAAAGCACTGAAAACATTAATGAAAACATTACAGGCGCTGAATAGGAAAGGTTTACTGAAAAGGATTTGATTTTATTGCATTGTGCAGGTTAAATGTTAAACAACAATATACAGGAGAAAACAGGAGAGCTTTTGTTGTTACAGTATTTCTCATTTAGTCGAGCATGTAATGAACATTACTGGTGGTGCTGACAGGCATATGAAAATTTCACAAGAATGAAAAATCGTTCCGATTGCCAGCTGTTCCAGTGAACATCCAGCTGGCTTATATTTGTCTGTAACAGTTAGAAAAAGGAGCTTATTTCTATGAATAGGTCAGAAGTCAGGTGTTACAGATTCAATCTCAGTTCACTGCTGCTTTTGAGAGAACCGTTTTCTTCAGTCATCCAACAGCACTGTGACTTTCAGTATATTTGCCAGTTAAAGAGTTGTTCTGATTTGATGCCACTGTGTCTGTCTGTGGCCTCTGTCTGAAACTGTACAACCGAGGAGAGATTTTCCACCTCAGCACCCTCAAATGCCGTCTTGAAACGCAGTTTGTGAGCAAGACCTTTCATGTTGTTCTCTTGCCATCCTGACCCTAACGAATTTGTATCCACTTCTGCAATACACATATTACACTGTTCATTGCCTCTATAAGGCTGTCAAATATATTCATCTACAGCATCATCTGAGAGCTCTGGGCTCCCAATGCTTGATCCTCCAGGGATGAAGAACCCATAGTTTTCCTGCAGAATTGACAACAGGTGTTCATGTGTAGGTTGTGGGTTAGTGTTGAGGGAGTGACAGGGTATTGCTGGAATTTTTTGGTTATATGAACCATATGAGCCAATCTGTGCTGGTGTATCTGTAATCAGACCAAATCTGAACTTGAGTGCCAGTTGCTCAGATTTCAGGCATGCATTGTCCTCAAGAAGAGCCAGAACTTTGTTCTCAAGCACCATGTCACTGATGCGACGTCTCTCACGCGAAGGCTTGGCAGCTTCATTGTTTTTTTTTGCGCTTGTCCCATTCATTCGTCTTTTATCTCGGCAGGGGTAGACTCACGTTTGCGACGCAGTGCGATACTGCCAACAGTCTCTGAACTTTCTTGCCGTCTTAAACCTCTGGGATGGGGAGGAAAAGAGTGGGATGGCATGCTGTTGGACACTGCAGAACCATCCCTATTGACTGGATCAGTTACTCCTGTAGGGTACACCCGTCTCTGTTCTGCCAGCGTGACACTGTGAGTCTGGAGCTTAATGAATGTGTGAAATCTCTAGACACTCACAGGTCTTGTAATGTTGGTGTTCAAAAAACTCTCGTCCTGAAGACCTCTATCGCACCCTAGTGGTTGAGTATAGAAATACAATTCAGGTGTTTCTGTAGCCTGGCATATTACATAACTGTGTAGCAATATGGAAAAATAAATGTATATTGTAATATCTTTCGTAAATGCATAGCTTAAAAAAACATGGTAATTTATTATACAGATTTTAATTTCTAATTAACCACAGTTTTTGAAGGTTGTGTCTTAAATATTAGTTTTAATTTTGAAACTTAAAAAAAGGAATTACAGTGTTTTATTAGAAAAATCGTATTTAAAAATTTTATTTATAGGCTTCAACGGCATGAGTGACTAGAAAATCTTGATAGCATCACTCCAAAATATTAATACTTTAAACATTTTCAAAGAAATATAAAGTATAACGCAAAATATAAAGTATAAAAATAAAAAAATCACACACGGTTTTCTTGAAAATGCACTCATTAACGATTTGAATGTTTGAGGCTTTTAGTGATTAGCTGATTCAAAGTCTGAGGCTTTTTACAAAGTGTATTACGAACAAATACTCTGCACTGTTTATCATCGTTTACAGCTGTAATATAGCAAAAATACAGCAAAAATATCTCCCATTCAAGAGTGTTTTCATTACAGTATTGAATTATTTGCTGTTGTAGCTTGTAAATGCACTTTATAGGTAGGCCAAGTATTGCTTTTGTCATTATTTTGATATATAATATTTGTAACACAATATTATTTTGTTTGTTGTACTGGTGACATACTTGGTAGTAACAGAAACAACTGGTCTCTTAATGAAACTAAACTAGATTAAATGAGTGTTCCAGGTGTAATATAAGTTATATCAACAGCATTTGTGGTAGGCTATATTTATTATTACAGCAAAAATGAATTTTAACTCATTTTCTTTTAAAAAGCAAAACTTTAGTTTACACTTTCAGTGAATGGGACCAATTTTGGAGGAATTAAAATATAAAGCTTGTACTGTAAAATCTTCTATCAAAACGTTTGTTGAAACATATTTATGCTGTAAAGTTGTTCTTATACACACACACTCACATTTTTTAATCTGAATGAACCTAGAAAATTACTTCAACTAAAAGCTTGTTTTCTGGAAAAACTCTAACCTTTTAATCACCTTTTAATGTCAGAATCTGGTTTTAACATGAATCTGCACAATAGCCATGCTGAATGGAGAAAGATGAGTTTAAGAGGAGGGATTTAGTTGATGTGTAATCCTGCAGATCTCTTGACTGAGCATGCTGTACATTTTTATTTTTTTTTGGAATACACTATTACCAATTGAGCATTAAATGCAGTATTCTATTTTATGAATTAAATATTACAAAATGTAACAGGACATCCCTGATCTGTCTTGAAAAAGAATTGTTTACCTCAGACCGCCAGAGATAAACAACATAAAGGCCCTTTGTAAAGCAGCTCTTCATTGATTTACCACTGTGATAAAGCATGAAACTCAAGTATTCCTGTCATTCTCAACCATTAATCTCTTTCTTACCTTAAAGGACCTTCGCCCTTAACTAGTAGAATGTGCGCAAAGCTTAACCACATTTTTGCAGAAATGATTTACAAATCCAGAGTTTTCGTTTATTCCAAAAGAGTTTTTGCTTTTTTGTAAGCAATTACTATG
This sequence comes from Rhodeus uyekii, assembly GCA_037043235.1. NCBI lineage: Eukaryota > Metazoa > Chordata > Actinopteri > Cypriniformes > Acheilognathidae > Rhodeus > Rhodeus uyekii. The sequence continues at coordinate 2,336,946 of JAWRVZ010000032.1, read as the reverse complement.
ACTTTCATTAGTCTTTCATTTGTCTTAGTAGTAATTTCAGTTCAGCAGAACAGTAGTAATTTTAAAATTGGACATTCAGATATCAGAATATCTAGAAATGCTCGAAAAAGAGAAATTATGCATAACATATCCTAAAGAGTAGCTGTTTTTTTTGTTTTTCCTTTTACAATTTTCAACTTTCTTTAGTGTAAAAAGGTCTGCATAGTTAAAAAAAAGCTCCAAAGAGAGTTATGCGCACTGTTTCTGATTCCCCGAAATGGCTTGATAGTAATCTTGAGATTTCTTCTGGGAATATAACAATATTCACAATATTGTTAATTTAAATAATTCCTAGCCATGGCAAATAAAGGGCACAGGCCTTATGGTAAGAGGTGTGACATTTCCGAAACACGCTCGAAGCAGCTGCTCCTAATTCCAGACTGTCATTTTAGAGCTTCAGCCACTGATAGCAGAATAATGCAGTTATGAGAGAGAAAGAAAGAGACTGCCCCGAGAAATTAACGGGGCTTCAGCCAAAATTACACCTGCACATTTAAACTATGTAGTAATGAAAACAAAAGTTGAATGAAAAGTGTTCATGTGCATCATACTTTATACATTTGCGGACTATAACCAATCACACGGGAGTATGTTGAGCTTATGAATGCAATGGCCAATCAAAAGTCTGAATTCTGCACTCTCACAAATACTCTCATCATAAACTCATAAACGGTGTAGGAGCCATATGTACCATCCTATTTAATTTTATTTTTTGTGGTTATTTAAATATCAGTTTGGTTTAATATTGTTTGTCTCTGAGTGTGTGCCCTCTATAGGTGGGAGGGGAAAAAGAGGATAAAAGGAAAGGACACCCCCGACAGGAAGGGGGCGCTGGTACAAGAGCATACAGTCTTTTGACCATGCACATGGAAGCCAACACATGCTTAAGTTGTTTGTTTGCTTTATGTTATTTTCATCTTTGTTTTTGACTTAATAAATTTCAGTTATGCTTTGAAACCTCAATGGACTTCCCTGGTACCTTGCAAGCGTCAGAAACTTGCATCTACACCTCTCACAGTGGACGGAAATAGGGATTGAACATAGGACAGTTCAAAACTTGTTTTTTACCACTACAAACAGATTTAGTGATTGTGCTCTTGAGAGCGTCAAAACGAATATAAATAGGTTTTTCTATCTACAGCGTATTTTATTTGCAGTGTGAGTGTGCGAGAGTGTCTGTAAAGACCTGTAATCTGTAAAGACCTTTTGAAATAGCTACAATCGTTTGGCGACGTGAACTGTAATGCAGAGAAGACCTGCCTGGAACTACTTTTCTCTGAAAATAATGACGCCTTAGAACCAATCAGATTCAAGCCTCCCCTGTAGTATAACATCTTTTAATTAATCAGTTTGAGATCGAATTAATGCCAGATTCGTTTGCTATAAATGGACATGGCATCTGAGGATTAATTCTTATTTTTTCTCAATTATTTTGCTTTATTTCCAGATTTAATCATATAGGCTCGTTCTCATGTACTTGAGCACGTATGCACATTTTCTTCAATATATCTTCAGTATAGCTTGCACTGAATGTCAGCTGCTAATGTTGCTCAGTATAAGAATTTATTAAGTCCATATGTCTTACAAACAAGAGATTATGCTTCTTACCACAGCTGCAGTTGAAGTTCTGGGAAAACAACGGCTCGCTTAGGGAAATGCATCCCAGAGTATTACTGACAGACAGGGAAGAGAAGTGCTCTTGTGTTTCTGCAAACATTCAAATATGAAAACTTACACTGTAGACTCCAAAAACACAATTCAAGACTTTGTGAAAGGGCATAATATGGCTTCTTTAATAACTTATGAAGACCAGTTAGCCAGTTTTATGTTGTAAGAGTGGTTTTCTTCCTGCAGTTATGCAGTGTAAGGACAAACACATGACCTGCTGTGGTCTGTGACGTCTCTGTAAATACATTAAGGCTGTTGCTTGAGTCACTGAGCCTCCACACACACACACACACACACACACACACACACACACACACACACACACACAGAGCCCGTGGACCGATATCACAGGGTGAGTTGAGGACAGAGTGATGTCAACGCATTCTCATCACCCTCTCTCTCTGTGCAGTTTTCCGTTTGTTCTTCATACTGTGTAAGTAAACGCCGCTCTGGACAATATGCACTAATGCATTTGAGTAACCATGGAGAATAAAGGTAACTAATGGCTCATCTTGAATGTCAAAGTACAACTCTCTTGTATCAGTTGCTCAGTTTACTTTGACAGAATATTAACAAATATTTCACTACTTCAACTACTTTTTTGTATTAAACCTTAACTGGCTGTTTTATGAAAATGCATGATCTGCAAAATAATGGTTTGTAAATAAGGAGGAGATTTTACAATGATCTATTTTTTTCTCATTTTTGAAATGTAAATTGTTCTTGTATTCTTCCAATGATTCAAGTCACCCATGGACATGACAAATTTCCCCTTACATTCCTTTGTCGTGGTAATGCTGTATTACAAATGTTGGCTCTGGACATGCAACCAGTAACCAGTTTATTGTCAACAGATCTGTTTGATACCAGAGAAAGTTTAAATAATGTGGGGTGGGAATTACGTGGAGTAAATAAATTATGACAAAATGTGTTGTAGGACTTTCCACTAAATTCACCATGAACTCTAAATTGACAATTTTTATTTATTTATGGTATATAACAGTATTTATTATAAAGGATTTGTCTGTATAAAAAAAGATAAATAATGTGCAATCAAAATAACTTATGCTGCCTCTTGCAACAACGTCTCTTCTCTGATGATGTTTACTGGTGTGAGGGCGGGACAACCTGTCACTCACATGAGATCCACCAATAGCAAACCACAACCACGTCCAATCAATTCCTGATGTTGCTCTTTCAAAGACTGTGTTGTGACCCTGTACCTCCTGCCTTCCTGTCCTTCACTATTGATTGCTGATCCTTGTTTAACAACGTCATTTTGTTCACAATGGCAGAGTAATGTTGCTCAGAACCATATTCCTCATATCAAAATTTTGCATGTATCTCAGAGCTGGAGACTGAAGATGTTTTATTCTATCTCTACTAATACAAAGTGATATCAGCGGTTAACAACAGTGTTGGGGAAAATGACTCATGTTCACACTGCCCCACCAGACACAACAAACGCCGATTGATCATGTTCTAGATACCTGAAAAAACTAGCTTTACTTGTTACGCTAGTGTTTCCCCCAACACTGGTTAACAATTCCATTGGAACAATATGAGAACATACAGTAGAAATACAGTAATACCTCGCTTTATGAGTTTAATTTGTTCCAAGTGCGGCTCGTAACTCAAAATTCTCCTACACCAAAACAATTTTCCCCATAAGAATGCAATAAAAATCACTCGATTCGTTCCACATTACCATAAATGCCCATTTTATATATTATTTTGGTTTTACCATATTAATTAGTTAAAATTATAACCATTAAGATCTCATATAAATACTAATTAATAATTGAAAATTAAACTCTAAAAATACTTGACAATTTACTGTAACGCGCACTTTAGCTTTGAGTAGCGTCGCTGCTGGCGTGAAGAGGACGAGAGGAGGGTTTTACTGCTTACAGGGAGAATCACTTATAAAAGTATCACTGTGGTGAATGATGCAACTAAACCGAGCGACGCTGAGAGAATGAACGAGGCTTTGTGAGAGGGGCTTTGTGAGAGGCTGTCATTAGGATATTTCCAGTAAAAACGTGCGCGTAGATGCTGAGCGTTAGGACTTTTCCACAAAAAAATGCGCGTGGGTGAGGGAAAAATTGTCTCTCACTCCGATTCAATTCTCGTACACCGATTTGCTCGTGTACAAAGTCACTCGTAAACCGAGGTATTACAATTGAGAATGTCCTGAGATGTCTTGAAAATTATGTTGTATCAGATTCAAATCACTTCTCGGGATAAATTCCAATTTGTCAGTGTAGTTTATTAAAACTGTAGACATATTTTCATTGACAAACAAACGGTGATTAAAAATGAACACACACACACCATACAAGTTTAACAATGTAAACCAACTACAGCCTTAAATTGGCTACCAGATCTTGTAAACCTTGTTTACCTGTGTTTATGGTGTGTATGGTTTGTGGTAACTGTGGGTCTACTTACATGCGTATATACTCTATGATTCACATTTATCCAGTACACTTTAGTTGGAAATGAGACTTACAGAAAGGAAATAATTGCCGTTGCTTTATTATTGAATAAGATCACATAAATAGATCATGCTTCACAAAAACAACATTATTATAAAAAGCTAAATATGGTATTTTCTTATATAAATAGCGACATTAATATTTCACATGAAGACTTTTTTGACTTTTGGTAACATTCAAAATGCCACAGAACTTCAACACAATAAGGACTATAGAAAATAAATAGGAAATTAGAAGTAAATATAATATAAAATAATACAATGCTCACAGCTGCACACAGCAACAGCAACACACACACACACACACACACACACACACATATATGTATACATCATTTTCTATAAAAACCACGCTTAAAGCTACATACATTTATGTACATGAAGTTATTCCAATTGATATTAGTCAGGAATTTCCTTTATGGAGCATTACAGCAATGCAATGCCTGTTAACAATTTTAGTTTTTAAAAATGTTTTCCTTTTTTTCACTTTTAACAGGAATCGTTTTTTGATAGGTGGATTTCAATTCATTCTTTACCGTTTCCGAATTCATACAGTTTAGCTAAAGGGTCCAGATTGGAAATAAGTGATGTTTTTTATTGTAAGTAATTACAAATTTGGAGTTCTGCGTTTCGGTGTGAAAAATCACCAACTCATCTCCTTTATCACACATTGTACAGTATGTACATGTCAGTTGTGTTGAGTTATAGTGCTAATATACTTTTATACTTGTATAAACAATTGCCAGCTGAACACAGGTCCTCTGAAATGCCCTCATGGACTAACCTCTGTGTGTGTATGCATTTGTATTTTTCTGTTATGTTTGTTTGTCCTCACACATGTCTCTTCATGTGTAATGCCAGGTGGTCGGACCGGCTGAAGGCTCTGTGGCAGAGCATACACTCATACGGCTTCTGTCCTGTGTGTTTTCGAAAGTGTCTGGTCAACTCGTCAGAACGGGCGAACTTCCACCCGCAACCATCCCATGTGCAGTGGTACGGTTTTTCACCTGAGGACATAAAAGAACGTAAAGAAATTCAAAATTTTCAGCGTTTTCTGTGTAATAATTCGCAGAGACTGGAGTCTACATAGTGGTTTGTAGTGGTATAATTTACTTCAGAAAACTCAGCCCTGAAAGTCTGTAATTGAATGCTTTACAGGTCAAATGGTCTAAAAGCTTTATAAAAACTATAGGCTTTAAGCGTGTTTGAATGGAAGCAAACGAAGAGCCAAATCTCTTGCAGTGTTATTATTGTTGAACTAAAACTAAAGTACTAAAACTGAAATATACTTCAATTTATATATATTATAATATATATTATACTGCTAAATAGAACCAACTTACACCTTTATACCATATTAACATATAAATTATACTAAAATAATATCGATCTCATGTGGCCTGGGTGGTTCTGAGGTGCAGTGAAGCCGTACTCTGGAAATCCTAAGCTATTTTCTAGAGATTTGTAGTTAAAAACATGCCATTTTTTAATGTTAAGACCTTAAACATGGACACAATGGTGCATGTGCTTTTGTTGTTGACAGTGTGTTTTCACATTACCTGTGTGTGTACGGAGGTGTGCTTTGAGATGAGAGCTCTTGGTGTAAGTCTTATGGCAGCCTGGGTATTCACAGCTGTGTACCGTGGTTTTCCTCTTCACCACCCCTCTCCGAACGCGCTTCCCCTCCAGACCTGCAGGTGGCACTGTGGAGTCAGGCACCATGGTCTGTGTGGACAGATAGTGGTTGATTGGCTGCTTGTGGACGTAGTTCACTTGTTGTTGGTAGAGTCTGGGCTGCGAGTAGGTTTGGATGAAGTTATAGTGATGGTGCGGAGGGAAGACCAGTGCGTCCATTGCGACTCCAGGCGCTTGGACAAATTTGGAGTCTGGGAAGGGTATCAGAGGTGCAGGCTGAGGGTAGTGTCCAAAATTCCAGGACTTCATCTTCCCCATGCTTCTGCTCTCATTTTCTCTGTCCATGTCATTAGCAACAGGGAAACTACTAAACTGATGGGGGTTTTCTGGTTGTAAGAACGATTTCCCCATTGGCTGCTGCTGCTCCAAATATCCTCCGCTGAAGATGTTGGGCAGTGAGGAGCTTAAAGTTGCTTCATGAGGAAGCAGCTCAGCCAGTGAACTTGTAACAGACACTTGTCTTGTCTGGTCCCTCGGTCCACTCAGCTCCTGGACTTGGTAAAGATCAGGGTTGTGAACCTGGTCCTGCAGGGGTGGCCTTTGGGGAGTGTAGTTTTGAGAGTTGGACCGTTCAGGTGACGCACTGCCCCAGTCAGACAGCAGGAACTCCATATCCAAGCATGCCTCAGTATCATCATGGTCTTCATCTGTTCGAAACTCTGAAGGTTTGTAGTTGCCGTTGATTTGGTGTAGATCCTTGTCGTCTTGATCAAACTTCCAAGCCTTTAGAGTCATTAAATATTTTAAAATCGCTATTTATTGTTGAATCTTTTTTTAATTGTGCAGTCAAATAAAATAAAAACTGCTACAGCTCATAAAAATATCTCTTTGGGGATGCATTTAAGATGCGAGTGGGTTTCTAGTCGCTTTTTATTACACTCATGCTTAGTATAAAATAAGGTCAAAGTCACTGTTTCAAAATGATAAATTACAGTTTACAAATTACAGTAATTACCTTAAAAAAGCATCCAAGTTTAAGATAAAATGTGATATTAAAATGACTGAAACAAACATACCTTCATGTTTTCTGATGCGCTGCAGAAGTTTGAAAATGAAGGCAATACTGCTTGAGTCACAGCCATCCGTTTGCTGCCCTTTCAGCATTTATTAGATGCAAAAATAATGTTGTCTTTTATATTTGCCCAAAAATATTTGGTAGGAAGGGCAGGAACCAAGAACTTAGTGTTAAATTCAAAAGATATTTACAAAAATAAAGTTCACAGTGGCATTAATACAAGCGACTTTTTCCCCTTCTTTCTTTCCCCCTCTCTTTTTCCCTCTATCAGTGATAAACTTACGTTTAAGACCCTTGACGGTTGTGATTGTGGGTGGAGTTTGAAACCTAGAATTTTGAAAGTGCATTGCAACTCGACAAGTTAAACTCAACCAACTCAACCAATGTGGCTGACAAACTAAATAAAATACCGTATTATTTATTTTATCACCTATTTAGTTCTGCACAACCATTTGTATGATACGTTCATCCAAAAATATCCCTGCTAGGGCCTTTTAAAATAAAATGAAATATTAAGAATATACGCAGTTGTTACAGACAGTAATTTAGTTACCTACTGTCAACATTAAGGGAAATATACAGTGTCTACAATTACACTGAGAACTCTAAATTCATGTGCTACATCTCGCCTGAAAGACATGCATAAGCTCAGTTCAGTGTTTGTGCGAGTGTGCGATTCTCAGAAGGCCGGTGTTCAGTAGGTGATTATATTCTGGAGAGCAGTTATCAGTGTGCTTGGGCTGATGAGAGGCCTGCTGTCCTGTGTGAGATAATAGAGCTCTGGGTCCCTCTGATGCATCTTTTGCCACAGATAACAGCACGTGCAACATATTTACAACGTCAAACCTCGTTGCTGTGTTGCCTTTGTTGAAAGTAACTGAATTGACTCACTTGAATGCTTCATACTTCATTTCGTTATACTGTACTTGTACATGTGTAATGACAAATAAACTTGAATCTGAATCTGAATGGGAACACATCATTTTCCTATGCAGTTTTGGAACAAATACGCAATCAAACAGGGTGAGGTCGCTCAAATAAGAGGCTAAATAAGCATAAGCAGATCTGTGTGTCACTGAGGTCTTGGAATCCAACTCTGTTGGTCTGTTGAAGATGATCTTGCGTCTTGAGACTGCGAGGTGAACTGGAGGATAGCCTGTGTGAAAGAAGCAAAAATATCCTTAAAGGGATAGTTCACCCCAAAATTAGATTCTGACATTATTTTCTAACCCTCACGTCGAGATTTTGGACTAAAGCGCTATGTATAACTAAATATAATTTTGGATTAATTCATATGGATTAGTTTCACAATCTCTTTTAGCTGAGACAAAAAAGTCTCAGATTTCATTAAAAGATCTTCATTTGTGTTCTGATGATGAGTATTTGACATCATTTTTAATTTTTGGGTGAACTGTCCCTTTAAGTTACCATCTATCTGGTTGCAGGCTGGTGTTTAGCCTAATCCCTTACTTCAAAAACACATGTTCATATGTTGCATTTCATTAAATTGGTTTAGAGAATTCCCCAATTGAGGGAAATGCCCATCTTTCCATTTCTGTTATTTCATTGTTTTTCATAACTTTACTGTTATTCTAAAATGAGAAATATAAAAATAATAAAGAATACGTGGACGTGTTCAAACCTTTCTCTGGAATTTTATCTACAGCTGGGAAATATTTGAGAAGTTCTTCAGCCGCATTTTCCTAACGTAATTTCCCTAAAAGTAGTTTCAGAATGTTGCGTATAATATATTTTTACATTTAGTAGCTTTATGATCAACACATGCTCAGCTTTCGGTTTTTCATTTTGTGCATTTAACCTCAGACTTATTTTTAGATTAGATGGGTTAGGTGTCGTGTGTTGGGTGATTAGATCATTACCTTACTATTGTGGCAAACACATTTACATTTATATGGTTGGTTACACAGGCTCAAACCATCTCATAAAAGTCATTTATGAGATGGTTTAAGGATTGTTTACAAGGAATACAATGTGCAAAACAAGACATAGAAATGGCAATAGTTGTTTTTCCTGTCCGTGTGACACTGACAAAACAATCAAATGACCACAGTTCCTCCCAGCTGCTGTAAACCTGATATTACATTTAAGAAAAACAGTTTCTGCATTTACTATCCTAACCACATGTTCAGGGCTGAGAGGAACATGTATAAAACCATTTTGGTCGACTCAAATGGATATTGGGAAGCGTGTGTCCTCCTCAGTGTCTGTATGGCTTATGGTTCTGCTTATTTCTGCATACACACTTTAATGGACAAATTTAAGGTTGTTTAGATGGAGGGGACACATATATAGATGAATGAATTCTGCACATGAAGTTCCTGTCATTGTCATATGAAGTATAAGCTCTCAAGGGCAACACGTGGGAGTGTCTTTCTGCCTTTCTTCTTTGCTATGATGGAAGGATGTGGTTTTCTTACACATGAAACATGTTCGTTGGTGCTTTTAATGTGTGGATGAGGAAGTTTGCGCAAGTCAGTGGGAAGGGAGGTTCAGCGAGTGGTGATTGCATGTCTCTCACCACCTCAAGTCATAAAGACAATTGGTCATAAAATATATACACAGATTTTTGAAGCTCCAATAGCTGTGAAGAATCTGGAATATTTGGAGTTCAGCACTGGAACAATGTCATTCTGTGGATATTTCATCACAGCTTTGATCATCCTCAACCAGCACTTCAGTGGTAAGTGTGTTCACATTTCATATTTATGTTTCAATATGATCACAACATATATATTTAACTATAATCTAAATCACATAGCAAATCACACAATGTTCTTTGAGTGCAAAAATATGATCTAAATAGGTATTTTTGGGTTTAAACATTTGTATTTCAGACATAAATATGATGGCATTTCATCATGATGGCATCATAATGGCATTTCATTATGATGGCATTTGGATATGATGGTATTTTATGTTTTATTGTTGTTATATTTAGACTAGCCTGAATTTCCATGTTGGCCCAGGTTGGCTAATCTAGCTGATTGACTACTTGACCAAACATGACTATAAGTACTTGAGTTGTGATAATATGTAACTAATATATTGTCTATGATCTTTCAGCTGCTGAAATCTCTACCCCGCCGGCTCCTACCCTGACCCAGACAGCCATCAGAGGCTCGTCTGTGGAGTTGATTTGTGAGGCTCCACAGGGTTATGGTGGACTTGTGTTTAAACTTTATAAAGTACGTGACCTGATAGACACCGTATCACGTTCAACCAAACAACAAAGGGCTCGGTTTATGCTTAGGGGAAAAGATACAGAGAAAGAGAATCTCTATTGCTGTCAGTATGAAAACAGTATGTTCAGTTTATACATGCAACCAGATCCAAAAGGTGAGTATTTATATTATATTAGGGCCTGGTATCACAAACCCAGGATTAAGCCTTTGTTCAATCAGGACATTGAAGTATATAAGACTCACTGTATCTGTTTATAAATTACTTACTGGTAAAAAAGTCTTTACTATCATTAATGGTGTGCATCTTGAGACAAAACAATAGTTGCTTTCAGTTAAAAGAGCTCAAACATGCATTTTTGTCTAGGACTTTCTAGCTTTGTCTGTGAAACCAGGAGTATATTGCATTACATTACACTTTATTTCGATAGTCCACTTTAGACAGTCTACTAACTATAACTGTAACTTTGTCAATTACATGTCACCTAACTCTCAGAGTATTAGGTTAGGGTTTGGGTTAGTAGAATCAGTTGACATGTACTAGCAAAAATACTTCAGAAGAATGTTGGGTAGCATCAAAATAAAAAGTTAGCAGATATTAAGCAGATAGTCCACTAATGCTAGTTGATGTAGTTGCAATGTTACTTATAGTTAGTACAGTACAAGTATGTCGAAAGGGGGCAATCAAAATAGTGTTACCTATTGTATTTGATGTCTTTGTGTTAGTGATCATGCATGAATCTCGGCTGATGCACAGGTTTATTGTGGTGAATGTGAGAGGAGCAAAAGCATAAAAGAAGGAGGCTGTAACAGGCAAACATTTAACACTTTAGTAATAAATTAAAACTACAACAAAATAAGAGTAAACACACACAACACAACATAAAATCCAGGCCTGTTCCTCTCTCATCGCTCCACCTTTTATGCTTCTGCTCTTCTGTGAGATCATTCACACCACTGCACAGCCTACTCGCCACATTTATTATTGGTAGTTGTAGCTGCGTGTTGTAGCAGAACATATTTTGAGGTCACAGAGGTGTGACGGTTAAAGAAACTGCTCTGTCTAGTTGAGTTGAAACCCTCTGTTGGTAACCACCAAACCAAGCTACTCCACCCAGCACTGCTTTACATCCTTAGCGTTGCATTTCAATCTGTGTGTCAGTATTTCTTTCTCTTATCTTTAGTTTTGCACACATATATTGTAAAACTCTACGTGCTCTTGACTTTCTTTGTTCTTCTAGCCATAGTTTCTCTCAGTCCCCCTCCATCCCCTCACTTGGTGGTCGAGCCCTCTAGTGGACATGTAACACCTGGTGAGACACTCTCATTCCACTGTCAGGCTCCACCTGACCATCAGAAACAGCAACCAGAGGCTTTCCTTCTGCTCCAGAAAGCCAAGGGAACCCCAGGCTCCATGGTCGCCCCTGCCAAACTAGTGTCTCAGTCCCCGAAAGCTCACTTCAGTGTGAAGACAATGGGACGGGAGGACAGTGGGGAGTACACCTGCCTCTATCAACTCAAATTACCAAAGACCGGACAAGTAAACTCCACAGCCAGTCAGCCGGTGCACATTACTGTCATAGGTGAGGAGAAAACTGTCATTTGCTATTCTGATTGCATCCAGTGTCCATATTGTCATGTTTTTAAAATGATCTTGAACTTTACAGACCAAAAACTAACAATTAAGGCAAGTGTCCCTATTGATTCAATAGTGATGAGCTGCCCATTGAGGCTATTTTAAGGTGTATAACTTAATTATATCCTTTAAAAAAGAAAGCAGAACGCAATCTCAAAATGCGCTACAGCAAGCTCAACTCTCAGTCATGGCATTACACCCCTTTTCATAGCATCAAATAACTAAAAACAAAAACAAATAATGTACTTAAACATATGTCAGCGTGATAGGAATTACCTTAAATTACTTAATTGGCTTGCATCCCATTCGATTACAGGGAGAGGGATTATGACTTATGCTGATCAAAACAGTTTGCCTTCACTTTTCAGGACCCGTGCACTTGGTTCAAACGCTTCTAAATTAGTATTAATAAAACAGTGGGAGTAAAATAACTGAATGACCTGCGGTCCTGCTGATTTCGTAATATATTACAATATCATGACTATGACAACATGACGGGCTGTATCACGTCTGCATTGTATTCATTTTCACACACATGCATACTTATAAAATGTGCTTAAAGTTCCATATTGAATGCAGTACAAACTCCTACAGTGTGTGAATTCAGATTGGATATAAATATACATATTTTGTTCAACATTGAGAAGTATTGATTAAAATGGTTATCTTAAAATTAAGAAATGTATTATATTTTTTCAATATTTGTGTGTGATATGTATTTTTACAATTCGTGCCATTACCTCGGCAACATGCCAATGTTACGCGGCCAGCTAATAAGAGCTGTGCGAGTAAACCACACTCTAGAAACTGATGTCAGAGACTGCAGACTCCCATGCTAGAAATGCCATTTCAAATCCCCCTCATCACGGTGTGAGTAGAACTAAAGGGGTTACGTTGGTGCCGTGACCCGGATGGAAGTGAGGTGTTGGTGGGTAAGTGTAATGGAGGGACCTTAGTGACAGATTATAGAGGTTGTGGTCTTTAGCGTCCTTTTTTAGCAGCCAAAAATTTCACAACTGCTTCGCCACGTTGACCAACAGAAAGGGTTGAAAGCAACTTCAGTGTGAGAATCGCTACTCTATCGACAATAGATAACAGACCTTTTTTGGTCCATGAAATGCTACTAAAATTTCTTTAATGATTCACTTTATGAAGTTCTGTGGTTGTTAAGAACTTGTGCCTGTGTAGACAGTAAGTAGAAAGGCATCTCACTAGCTTTTGGAGCAGAGCTTTATAACTAACCTAAGTGTTCAACTTTGGCGTGTTACTCATCTTGCTTCTCATGTACCGGTGTTTGTGCTTTTTTTTCCTGTCACAGAGCTCCCAGTCCCCACTCTGCTGTTATCCCAACATGAGGGGGAAGTTCTGGAGTGTGTGGGGTCACCCTCATATCTGCAAGGCTTCTTCTCTTTATTTCGTGTGGGTGTCCTGTCACCTGAGGCGACCCATCAGGCTTCCCTGACCCAACACAGTGCTAGATTTCCCTTGCCCACTCATTACGAACATGGTTCACAGTACCAGTGTCAGTACAGCGTGCCACTGGGCAGCTCCCGGGTGTACTCTAAAATGAGCTCACCTCTAACCCTCCCATGCATTGCAGGTGTGTACTGAATATCATAAATCTTATAATGTCATATAAATGAGACACTAAAATTTGGTTTATTGCATAATTTTTCAGGAGATGGCACATGCACACAGGTTTCTACAGGTAAGAACTGAGTCTTGCTATGGATTTGCTATCGATTTGCTATCGATTTTTTTAATGCAGGAAATCTAACATGCCCAAGTCAGGGTATCTCAAAACATTCTCTCCTTTTGTTTTCATACACGTCTATGAAAAGGCAGCACAGACCTGGCTCTTATTGTTGGCTCAATATCTGCGGGTGTTCTGTTCCTCATGGCGGCGTCACTCATGGGCTTTGCCATGCACAGACATAGTGAGTCTTGTTTTAGTTGCTCATACCTTTATATATTTACATATATTTACTTTGGTTAAGTCTGGTCTCTCATGAACTCGTGGTGATTATCTTCTCAATCCATTTAATTAAAAACTGGAACAAAACAAAGTGAAAACACCCCTTGTTTGTTGTTCCATTCATGCGTGTAATCCTCATTAATATATATTGCATTTTAATCATTATCCTTTTATTTGCAGTCAGAAACACGTCAGAAAGAAGGAGACAAAGGTGAGACAATACTGAAGAACGTGCCTGATATTTAATTCAAATTGCATTTACATTTATTCATTTGGCAGGCATTTTTATCTCTAGCGACATGGAGTTCATTTAAAGTATGCATTTGATGTCTTCTTTGAGTCTAGTGTTATGCTCAGCATTGATAATACAAAATATTTCTTGTGCAGCATATTAGAAGGATTTCTGAAGGATCATGTTACAGTGAGGAATGGACTAATGATGCCAAAATTATATTTAAAAAGAAAACAAACATCTATTTTATAGTGCAATTATGTACTGTTAAATAAATGCAATCTTACACAAATCTTTCACAACCCAAACTTTTGAATAGCAGTGTTAATTTCTATAAAGGTTTTAAATACTTGAGTAGAAAATGATATTATTATTATATTATTGTGATAGTACACTTCTAATACGAGTACAGTACGAGTACGAGTACAGTCGCCACTTCGCGCTTCAAGTTTCACAGCATCAGTGCATCGCAGATTTTTCATAAATATTTATCGTAAAATAAAAACTCAAAAATACCGCCATGTCGGCAGCCGTATTGCGGAAAGCAGCGTTGTTTTATCGTGATGCGTGAGAGAAACGGTTTCCCAGGATGCCAGACAAAGAGAGAAACTCTCTCAGAGGCTTTGTACACACCCACGGCACTCAAACAAGACACGTGATTGGTTCCCGCCGCGAGATCGACCAATGAGAGCACTAGTGGATGTATCCGTGCACTGATTGGCTGATCCTACTTCGCGTATTTTCACCTATCACGGGGTTCCTGTCCACATTAACCGCAATAAACGAGGGATTACTTTAATATGAATGCTATAAAAAACAATAACATAATATTGTTTTTTAAATTCCATAGAGAACAAGCAAAATTCTGGCAGCATGTTCACTCCAGAGATCATATTGCTGGTAAGTCATTGTGACAAGCTCTTCAAAGCAAGTAAAAACCATTTACTACTGCACATAAACATCTCCCATTATTACATCATAAGGACCATACATATCTGCTTTTGCCTTCAAGTTTATTGATTTTCTCTCACTCTCATCAGATCTCACTTTACAGCGTGTTGACATAGGATCTGAGGTAATGATGCATCATTTCAATCCTTCTCTTGTGATTCGCTTTTCAAAGGCCCACTACAGTAGTATCTCGTATCTTGCTCCAGTACTAAGGTTACCAGTTTGCTGATTTGTTTAGACAGGAAGGAGAGTGGAAGTATAAGATCTCTTTACACCATGCTGTGTTTTCCAACATCCTGTTGCATTACATCCGCTGGTAGAAACACTGACTTATCACATCTCTTTTAACACACAGGGCATTGGAGGAACTCTTAGAGGAAGACCCTCAGAGTCAGAGGCTATCTATGACTGTCCCATGACAACTTTTAAGAACACTTCATTTTATTGAGTAAATATCTGTCTGTCTGTCGGATGCTGGATTTTGTTTGACATGTTCTGTATATAGTGTTTATTTAAAGCTGAAACATTTTGTATTTTTAAATAATGTCAGATTAAATAATTGTCTACTGTAGTTCTGTCGTTTGCAGCATTTTTCACAGAGAGATGAATGATTCTGTCAGCAGGGGGCTCTGAACATCCAGATACTGAGCAAGTGTTGGTCACCAAATCGTTGCAAATCATTTTTAATCCCCACAATCGCTGAAAAGTGTAAGCTTTCATTTGTGTTTCTTTTCACTGCTGATGCTTGCTAAAAATGTCTTACTGTTGTCATTTAGTTCAAGAACTTTTAATTTCCTCTGTGCTTACCACGAAACCTAAAAAGGGAACCATTTATTTCACAGTCATGCCAGAATTACATTACCTGTAATGAAATTAAACATCAGTTATATGATAGTTTAAGACCTTCATGTACAGTATGTCTTCACATAGTCTATCCGTACTGAAACTCTTCAACCATTTACAGCTCTTTTACATTCTGAGTTGATCTTGCTGTCATATGGTTGACTGAAGTTCTCTGAAGCACCTTAACCCTGTATTTACACAGAAACACTTTAGACATTTACCAGTTACCAGACTACTATAAACAAATAGCAATTTTATGTTGTGGCAGAAACTAGCCTTACGTCACTAATCATAGTTCTGGTTTCTTAAGAATACTTTGGTCTTCTTGCTAGTCAGTTGGACGAGGCTCATTGAAGGCTGAAAGCTTTTCTCCAGTGGTATGAAATGAGCATTCCCATGCAGCCTGCGTTAAATTGTGCTGAGAAAGAGTGAATGAATAATTCACAGGCAACTAGAGGGTCAGTAAAGCATGCTGTGCGTGTGGGTTGTGATCTCACTCATGACTAATCTCAGACGTTTTCTTTGTACCTTTCCTACAATGCCGTCATCGCCATGGCGACGCATTTGAATGCGTGTTCGGTCATGACAGTCGTGTATTCATACATCACAGCACGGGATGAGGAGGTTAGAATGGACTGTGATGTCATTAAACAGGCAAAGGGATTTTACATGGACGCTGAATGGAATGCTAGAACATCGCCCTCTTTAATTGTTATACTGAAAATCAAAGACATAGAAACGGCGAAAGCACTACATCCTGGTCTTTGTGCCTATTGTGAAGTCAGTGACCTTTTCTGACTCCAAAAGCCAAAGCTCGTTATTACCGATGAGTCACATTCAGCAATTCCAGTTCTGG
The DNA here is from genome assembly GCA_037043235.1 of Rhodeus uyekii. Classification (NCBI taxonomy): domain Eukaryota; kingdom Metazoa; phylum Chordata; class Actinopteri; order Cypriniformes; family Acheilognathidae; genus Rhodeus; species Rhodeus uyekii. The sequence continues at coordinate 2,320,339 of JAWRVZ010000032.1, read as the reverse complement.
AAAATTATTCAACAACATATGGTATTCATAACCAAAAAATATGATCAACACATTGTTTTTTTATTCATTTTGTTTTAGTAATCTTTATATACACATCAATAAAGCCATTTCCCAGTTAATTTAACTTTTCTAGTGAGTAGTGCAATATCTATGCAATAATCTTATAATCCTGTCTGTTACACTGTTTTGTTACTATGAGATGACCAGCTATGTTTATCTTGATCATAAATACAGTAATACCCCGGTTTATGAGTTTAATTCGTTCCAAGAGCTTGTAACTCAAAATTCTCCTACACCAAAACAATTTTCCCCATAAGAATGCAATAAAAATCACTCAATTCGTTCCACACGACCATCAATGCCCATTTTAAATATTTTTTTGGTTTTACCCTATTACAGTTAAAATTATAACCATTGAGATCTCATATAAATAATAATTAATAATTGACAATTAAACTCTAAAAATACTTTATCTTTGAGTAGCGTCGCTGCTGGCATGAAGGAGACGAGAGGAGGGTTTTACTGCTTACAGGGAGAATTTCACCCCTTCTTTCTTACTCATCTTGAGGTCATTGTCTATATGCTGTACTGTACGTATATATTTCACTACGTGAACAATAGCGATCACAATTAATGTTAACAACACGAGGTAAAACCGCTGTAAATCACTTATAAAAGTATCACTGTGGTGAATGATGAACCAAACTGAGCGACGCTGAGAGAATGAACGAGTGAAGGGGTGATGGACTTTGTGAGAGGCTGTCGTTATGATATTTCCAGTAAAAATGCGCGCGAAGATGCTGAGCGTTAGACTTTTCCACAAAAAATTGCGCGTGGGCGAAGGAAACATTTTCTCGTACTCCGATACAATGCTCGTACACCGATTTGCTCGTATACAAAGTCACTCATAAACTGAGGTATTACTGTAACTGTATAACTGTAAAGCAGAGATTTACATGGAAAAGGACATAATTATTACACTGAAATCATTTGAGCCCATGTGACACCAATCAACGCTGCCCAATAATCATAAAATAATCATACCATTAACACCATCCGTTATTGAAATGTTGTGTTGTAGAAGGTTATTTTGGATATCCAACTCGTTGTGTCTTTTTTGAGGCAAGTGATTCTATTTATTCCCCCATAATGGCAACGTGGTACTGCTTTCCGATCAGAGAATTTTCTGGGGAAACTGATCATTTGTTCATAAGCTTTATTTTTAATGCAGGCGCACTCGGTTGTCCGGGCTGTAGTTGGCGCTTCAGTCTCAGTTGTTGTCTTCCACGTGGCCGTTCACCCTCCCCGACTCCCAGCGTTCAAGTAACGGATTTCGCTGCCTTGGGATCTTTAGTGGTTTCTGTATTCATCAGAACATTAATTAGAACATTAGTGAGTGCATTTGAAATTGAACACCTTTCAGCCACATGCAAAACACAATTTCACCAAGAGCAACATGTTCCTGGATCAACATTCCAATCAACCAATCAGATTTGAGGGACAAGTTTGTAGTTTATGTCAAGTTTAGACTTCAAACCAGAGTAGGTCAGTGTTATTCACCATCGTTTCCCTCCGATTTTAAAGGATAACTAGGTGGGTTAGGTTTAGAGGTAGGGATATGGTTACATTTCTGGACAGGAATGTTGTTCTAGGATCAAAAAAATATGTTGACCCGGGATTGCATCTAAAGCCACAAAAAAATAAGGACATGCAGCACACATAGCATATGAAAATGTGTCACAGCGGGTCAAAGGTGACAGTTTGCTACTGGTTCTCATGTGTCACATAAGCACGCCAAATATGAATATGTGCATGTAGAAGAAACTAGATTTGAGGTAGATTTGGGAAGTGAATACATTTCACTGAATAAAAGTTTAAAATTTGTATCTGTTCTACACAACTTGTAAGGGTTGTTTTGTTATTTGGCAATTTTTTTGGAGCTTGACAGCTGACTTTTCAGTTGGGGGTGAATGAATCCTTTTTATATTATTAAAAAGAGGGATAAAAACAGGAGCAGCATGTGCGCACTTATCAAGGTGGACTCTTTCTTCAAGCAAATGAGAGCTGAGAAGAGGTGAAGTGATAAAAAGCCTCTATTTTCAGATAAAGGCAATGTTCACTTGGCAGCACCTGTCAGTTTTGATTGTGTTTCTGTTACGTTATACTTTCCTGGCTGAGGAGAGTGATTCAAAGGCAATAATGACAGTCAAGACCTGATCTTGATTCTTAAGACTTCAGCTTGAACTCTGCTCTCGCTGGAATCATTATCTAAAGGACGATAAGCCATTTTTTTCCCAGCAGCGTCACATTTAAGTGCCTGTGGTTGTGTTTGCGCAGGGAGGGTTACTGAAACTTTGATACTCTCTGATTACCTATTGAAAGGTTGACAAGGGTTGGTATCTGTTTATTGTTTAAATAACTCTCCCAATTCATGACCTGCCAAAATCAGAATTTGAACTCAGACTGTTGTGTTACCAGTCCAAATCTTTAGCCACAACGTTACCAACACCAGTCATAATAAAAGAGCAACGAACACAAATAATGGCACTTTTAAAAGTAAAAAAAAAAAGTCCTCTACCTCTGATGACAGTTGTCTTTGTTCTTCATCAGCTTGGGGTGGTGGCCATATTAGGTCCAGTTTTCCGGTGGATTGTCGCACTATAGAGAAAGCAAGAGAAATGATTATTTCAGTGAATGTACAATAAGCCATTACTGAACTGAAGCTTCATGAAATTATCCACACATATGATCACTGGATGAAAAGACAAAGTACACTAGCAGTGAAAAAATTGACTGAACTATATTGCAAATGTAGAATATTAGTAACAAATTGAAAAATGGGAATTATGCAGAGGCCATAAAACTTAAATGTTAAACAAATCATGTTGTATTTAAGATGCTTCATAATAAAAATGACATACAATACTTGTCTTTGAAAGTATAAAGTTATGACGTCTGTAACTGTTTACACAAATGCACCACATTTACCACAGTTTCTGCAAAATTACCATAGTTACCATACTAAAGTTATTGCTATAACATTTGAGTTGAGTAAAATTGTTATTAGCCACCATCAGCAGAGAAAGTGAATAAAATATGAAATGGCAAGAGATTAGAAGGAGGTCCCACATTAATTATGACTTTAAAGTAGAAAAAATATATGTAGTTTGCAACTATTTTGGCTGACATCATGTCATCATGCAAAATTGTTCTAGTAGAAATGTAAAGAAATCTTGCTACTTACTGGAAAAGTAATTTCACTTCCCCTTAGTACTAAATTCATTGTAATTGAATTGTCATAATGTCACTGATTGTCAGCATAAATGCATCATTTGCAATAGTAGGCATTTCAGCAGACTTATAGAGCAGTAAAATATCAACTCAAGTCACAATCATAGTTCCTGTATTAAACATAAAAAAACAAACAATACTACATCTCACCTACACCTCAGGTACCATTCCAGATCCCAGGACTCTTAACCATACTTTACTCATTTCAGCACATTTGACTAACATAGACATTTCAATCTGGTTTATGTTAATATTAGTGACATAATCCCACATTAGCATTTTGGCTATTTGTTTGTTGGCTGCCATGGTGAAGCACAAACTACCTGCTTCCAGTCAAATTATAAAATGTCGATGTAACTGAAGTTTCTACACCACACCAGCAATGCCAATGCCATGGGTTCATTTCCTAAGCAATGCACAAATTGATAAAATGTATATCTTGAATTGCTCTGGATATAGTTGTCTGTGTGTACCTAAAACAGTAGAGCATAGTGCTATCAGTTCAAAGATCAGGGCTTCGATTCACATCAAATGCATGAACCGAAAAAATTTATATTTTGAATGCTACATCATTAGTTTTGAATGACAAATGTATAAACGTGAGTGTATGTTCTACAAATTAGTTTTATAGGATGTTACATAGGTCATGTCTTCTTTACATAGATTATCTATGTGCTACAGTAGCTCAAAGAAGTACCATTGTAGAGTTAGCAGTGCAGACTTCATAGCTTTAATTCTCAGGAATACATGAACTATTAAAATGTATGTATAATGCCACGTTTCTTTGGATGTTAAATGAATAGATGTAAATGCATCCTGAAAGCACCAATCGGTTTGCTCTCTAAACCCAATTTTCACATACTGAAACTCACCTGATGTAGTGGCAGTGAACATCTCTGTTTGACGGCCTGTTGGAGTCAAATTTGTCATTGGAGGTGGAGAACTAAGAATCTCTTTGTTAGACGATCCCGTTCCCTCTTTCACTCCACTTTGTGTCCTCAAATCTATTCTTGCCCTCCTTTCATCTTCTGGATCCATGGGTGCTCCTCCATAAAGACTGTTTCTCTGTCTCTGTAGTTCTCTTTCCCTTTCCTTTGCTTCCTGAATGTCCAGCTCCACCTGAGGCTGCAGAGTCATAGAGGAGCGGAGCTTGAAGAAAGGGTTCTCCTTTACTATACTTGAGTCTTCATCTTCCGTCACGTCCAAATTTGCTCTTTGTCTTGGCCCTGCAGAAGAAGCCCTCACACCCACTGGATTCATCGCTTTTGTGGATCCTCCATCTGTCCACGAGGTTGTCTTATAACCCCCGTTTGGTCCTCCCACGGTTGTAGGAATAGAGTTGGCCTCTATTATGATTACCTGGCCCGTGATTCCCTCGGTTAGACCAGGTCCTCGAGCAGCAGGCGGGTTGCCATTGGCGCCTCCATACTGGGCCATGGCTGGTGGAGTGGGAGAACTTTGTGAGAAATGCACTAGGCGTTGTCTAACAGCAGAATTAACCTCCTGTATTCCTGCAGCAGACTCTACGTAAGTGGAGTTTGAGGCAGATCTTCTGCTAAAGGCTGCCCCTAATTCCTTCTGCTCTTGGAATGACTCAAAGAGCAGCTTTTTGTCTTGAAGCTGTACCTCTGAACCCTTGTCATAGAAGCCAGGTAGTCTTCCCAGTTCAACCAGAACCTTCTCCCTCTCAGTCTCTGCGCTGATTTCCTTCTGCATCTTCTTTCCAGCAAACTCACGGTCCTTGCTGAGGCTTGGGTTGGGTCTTATCTGGAAGTCCTGGGATAGAACAGGTCTCCTCAATGGAATTTCCACAAGCTCGTTAGTCCTGTCAGTCGTGTCGCTCATTCCCCGAGAACGCCGTAGACTCTGCTCTCTCTTTATTGCCAAACGGATCTCCTTCTCAATGGGAGTTTCGTTAGGTGGAGATTCAAAGGGCTGAGGAGCATCCCTGTTAACAAGGCCCTCTGAGACATCTGTTGTGCTGTTGGGGGAGAAATCTGCTGATACGCCACTATCGCTCTGGCTGTCATCAAAATGATCCACCTGCATTCTGTTAACTTTCCTTTCTCCCAGATGAGACTTTGTGTTTGACTTGGACTCTGCTTTCTGTCCGTTGTTTTCCCGTTCCTGTCTTTGATCTTTAACCTCCCCCAGCTGCTTTCCTCCAGTCCCACCTGTTTCTGTGAAACGCACTGTTTGCTTTCGCTCTTCACCTGTTATACTACCCCTTCTCTCCTCCCTTTCACTGTCCCTCCTCCCGTGTGACATTATCAATGGCTCTTTTACTTCCATAGAGATACAGGCAGAGTTGTCTTGCACTGGATTGGCTGGCTCGGTTTCTAGGGGCGGAGCAAAGCTACACACCTGTTGGATCAACTCATTCTCACTCACACGACTTGGGCTGTTTACCGCAAGCTCCACCTGCTGGACATTTTCTGCATTAACCCCAGCTCTCGTTATGGATACACTTTGGATGCTTGATGAAGGTTCAGTCTCTGCAAGATGACTTTTTGAAGAGATTTTGTAAGACGTCAGGTTTGGTGGTTCATCACAACGACTGTCCCGTCTCACCCACTGCTCTCTGGTGGTGGGGAAGTCCAAAGATTTGCAGTCTATGTTTAGATCTTCACTGTTTTCTGATAAGAAAACAATTGAGTCTGAGTCACCATGTGGCTCACGCTCATGTCCCTCTTCTTCTTTGGTCATCTTTTGCATTCGTGATTTGTCTGTCTGTGTCATGCTAACAGGTTCTTCACCCTCAGTGTCTTGCACAGATGTCTGAACATCTTCACTGGTTTTAGTGTCCTTCACCTCACCATGAATCTCAGTGGCTTGACTCTCATTCCTCTCTGGTTGGATATCTTCCTCCAATACTGGCACGGGTGGCCACGTTTTACCCTGGTCACCATCCAGGGCATTTTCAACTGTACTGCTCAAGTCTTCCCTTGTTGGCTCAATGGCTCCATCTGCTGCTGAGGAGGTGGGATGATCATGAGGTTGAGGATGGAAACTGCTGTCAGGTGTTTCTGCTTTTTCTAACCCACTTCTAGCTTCTATGTCGTCCTCATTCGTGTCTTGGAGGTCGGTGGCTGTGTCTTTCTTTTTCATCATATGATCTTCTATTATTGCCATCTCCATATCTTCAGTTAAGTGGGCTATTTCTGCTACTTCTATTTCTTCACTGCTGCATTCATCCTGGGATTCAGATTCCTGAGGGCAAGTCACAGAGTCTGGTTCCATTTTTCACTAGATCTGTATGAAATAAATGGCAAAATACAATCACAGTATGACAAACCAGAAACTGACTTCTTTATTTGATTCTATTGGTAATCAACAAACTTGTTTTTTCTTCCCAGGCTTTCCTTACTGCATTTCTCACCCTGTTTTTATTGCATAAAGGCGAGACCCCCGAAGACTTTTCTTTTATTTGGGCAGCACTTGTAGTGTTTTTTCTGAATTAGTAAACTATAATCATCTTACGTTTCAATCCCAGTGGCGCAGGAGAGTTTTCACTTGCTTTTGTGTTTTTGCTTCACAAATCTTTGACCTCTATGTCAGTCTTAATCAAATTCATTAGGTCATTTATTCTTTAACGCCCATGCCTCAAAGTCAGATTAGTGTCCTTTCCTATTAAGTTCACCTTGATGTAGGTCACCCGAAACAATCACTTGTAATATTAATTTTAAGTTTTCTATTGATTTCTTTGTACCAGTCTGAAGACTAAGCATCTCTTTTGTAACCATTGTCTTCTTTTGCTATAGTGTCATTGTCCTGCACATCGATCCATACAGTCATTTCCATATTAGCACATGCGATTGAGAATGATTAACACAATTATTAAAGTTGGAAAAACATTAAACACTGCGCACTGCAGGGTCGAAGGTAGAACATTTTCACCTTCACAGTCAGTGGAATTCCTCTCTATTTTTTAGAAAGTCAAAATTTAACCAGGTCTTCTGAGAATCATATTTACTTCAAGTAAGTGGGGTAATAATGTTTTGTTGATAGGTTACTCAAAATTTTGAATTTTCTGTAAAGCTGCTATAAAACTATATGTATTGCGAAAAGCGCTATACATATAGTTTTATATGACCTGAATTGATACGAGTATATTGATATGAGTATATCTATAATATAATATTTGGACTCTGTATTGCATTGTCCACTGGAAACAAACACAAGGACTTAAAGGTGTGTCATAGCATAATGCTAATTACATAAGCAGCAGATTAATACCATTTAATCAGATTATACTGTGGACACGAGTAACAAAACAACATGGAAATTCTGATTCAGGAATAATACAACAACAATGGTGAGGTTTTCTCATTATCCCTATGAATTTAAACACACAAAGTACTTAGTTATGACTGAATGTCAATATTAAATAATATATAAACAAAACATGGAAACGTACATGTATTTTTAGCTGTACTAAAACTACTGACAACTACAGCATGAATGCCTTAAATGTGGATAAGTATGCTAGATAATTCTAGATAAAACTAGTAATATGAATGTTTATTTAATTAATCCCAAACTGAAACTTAAATTGAAATTCCTACATATTGTCATGTAACACATAAAGTATACAACTCCATTAAATGGGCATATGGTTTACACGAGACAATCTTACACATAAAAACAAAAGATGAAAAAGTAAAACAGGCCTACCAGCGGGTGAGATGGACTGAAAGATGAAAGACAGAGGTCAGCTGAAAGACAAAAAACTACAATGAGCTTTGTAAAATCTGCCCCTCACCTTCTTCTCTTTCTTTCCCTGGTTTCCTCTTTCCTTCGCTCTTTAACTCTCTCTCTTTCTCTGAACCTCCACCCCCTGCTTAGTAATCAAGGTTAAAATCTGTGCCGTTCTTTTCGCTCGTACTTCCACAGCGCACTAAAGCTGCCGAGTAAACCACGGGCCTTGCATCACTAATCCAAGCTCTCAAAGCTCTCACGAGTTTGATCAGTGAAAGCGAGGGATCTCTTCCTATTCTCCATCTAACCTTTAGGTTCATCCATAATACTGCAAGATCTGAATGTAGCTGTAATACTTCATAAAGAGGTTTAGTTTGTTTGCACTTGTCATTTTATTCATTTTTACGTATACAAATACATTTTAATTCAATCTGCATGAATTAACATTAATGTGTTATGCAAGGCCATTCATTAAAAATTGAAAATAGTATATTTAAGCATAAACTACCATTTTAATTAAACCATTAATAAATGCTTGTTCATTGTTAATGATACTGAACACATTAACTAATGTTGATGAATTGAAAACTTAAAGTTAAATATAAATATGCAAAAGGTTTGAGCTATTGAATATTTAAAGACTGCGACAGAACATACATAATTCTTTTTCATGTTTCATGATGAAAAAATTATTGTCATTGTTTTATAAAGGCATTACTATTTGATTCTCTTTAATACACGACTTACAAAAGAATGCAGTTTATTTTTACGTTGACAGTAGCTGTATCATCATTATATGCCTCCTCAAGTATTTGTTTTGTATGATAAAAAAAAAACAGCATTTGATAAAATTTCATAATTTTATTTATTCTTGTGAAATGTAAACTTTCTATACAAAATCTTCACCGCTTCTTATTCAGCTCTTTATACATACAGGCACTGAGAATTTGTGTCAAACTTTCTATGCTGAAAAAAAGAAAAAGACGTTCCTGAATCCAACTGAAAGCTTTGAATAATATCGATAACATATTATGAAACCGCCGTCATGCACAATTTAAACAACTGTTCGAAAAAAAAGTTGGAGTATTAACCTTAAAAAGATTGCTAAAGCGATTTATGGCATATACTATATACTGTTCAGAAATGCTAGTTCACAGGCTCATGTTAAAGAGAGTTCACTCAACAAAAAAAGTTAATTCTGTCATCATTTATTCACACTCATGCTGTTCTAAACCTGTATGCTTTTTTTTCTTCTTCAGCAAGACAAAATTTTTTATTTTTTGTCATAAAAAGTTATTGTGGAACCCATTGCATATCACTGTACAGACAAAACAGATTCTTGCGGAAGAGTTTTGGAACAACATGAAATGATTTTCAGTGCAGGTTTTTTTTATTTTTGGATGAACTATCCCTTTAAGGTTTAAAAACACTTCTATTGAAGTGTTGAAGACATTGCAACAATAAAAGCAGTCAAATTAAAACTCAGTTCACAAGATGTTACAGTATGTCTAAAAATCACAAGTAACCATTCTGTCTCTTTGTTATGACTCATAATCAAGGCACATGAATGGTTTATAGAGTATGCAACAACTATTGAAAGTAGAGAAGTATTAATTACCGCTGTGGGTCGATTCCCACGGCACCGATTAAAACTAAATATTTTTATGTGGTAGTGTTAAAACTGTCAAGACCTATGTGGGTCGGCAGCCAAAGCTCTAGAGTCGGCAGACATAAAAACAGGATCATAATCGCTAATCAGACACCAGAGGCTGGGAATGCAACCAATGGTGACGCATTAACAACAACAAGCCTATTCCAGTCCTTTCACACAAGGCAATGCGTTTTACAAAGCTTCTTTTTACACAGATAGGAATCATGGGCATCCAATATGGAGAGAGCAATGCTAGTCTTTATGTTTTCGGCTCAGGTTTAAAGGTATTCTTCAGAATATAACAATTTGACGCCGCAAGGGAACAGCTGAAGATCCAAAAAATATATAAATGTCTTGAAATACAAACTTTATATTCAGAGTAACAGGCAAGATGAAAAAGAAAGAAAAAGAAAAAGTCAAAGGTCAACAGAGCCGCCGTTCACATGATCGAACAACACTGGCAGGTTTTTTGCTTCGGTGCTGCTGCCTCCTCTGCTCGATTTGGGGCGCTGGTGTCCAGCTGGGCCGCCGCTTTGGAGATCAGCAGAGGTTCTTGCTCGGTGCGCTGCTTCTCGGTTTGCGTGGTGGTGTTGGACTCCTCCAGAGGAACCTCCTGAAACTGGCTGAGCGAGATGCGTGAGGCGGGCATGGCCTCTTCATCTTTCGGGGCCTGTGATTCTCTCGCGTTTACTTCGACTTTTGGTCGGATAGTTGGAGAAGGTTCTGTTGTGGAGTACATTGGAACCTGGGAAGCCTCTATAGGGCTATCTACTGTCACATTCTGTGGTTGTGTGTCAGTGGAGTCTGGGAGATGTTGCTCCATTTGCTCTTCATCCGCAACTATTTCCTCAGCAAGCGTGTCTTCACTCACTTCGGCCTGCTTCGGCTCAGCAGAAGCTTCCGGATCATCCGGCGTCTCTTCTTCAGCACCCGTTGCTTCTGTGCTTCCTGATGTGTCTTCATTTTTAGCATCCACTGAAGGTTCTTCAGCCATGCCGTCATCTTCCTCTGGGATTTCCTCCCCTTCGTCTGTAATGATGACTCTTTCAGCTCGGATAATTGCTACACCCTCATCATCGTCCTCATCAACTCCCTGTCCAGGCTCCGCCTCTTTGAAGCCAAGGAAGGTCATAGTTATTCCACCAGCACCTGTTCCTTCAGCAGGGTGGCTGGTGAAGCCGTTAGCAGAAACAGGTTCATCCCGTTCTGGAGAATCGTGTGATGCATCTTCCCCATTTCCGTTAACAACAGCTGAAGTTTCTGTCTTCGCATCAGTGAGAGGTTCTGCTTCCTTCACGTTGTGATTCTCAGCATGCACAGGATTATCTGGAACAACAAAAACAAACAATCCGCTTTGACATTTATAGGTTAACAGTACTGAAATTGTCAATGGCAATGGTTTGATTCTATAATTGATAGCATATTAAAGGCTTTTTTATAAATATGAAACTAAAGAGAGACAGAAACCCTGATATTAAGATGTGTTTTGGTCGATTTGGATCACAAATGGACGACACCAAATCCAGGTGTAAACTTTTTTTTTTTTAAGCACTTTTGTTTGAAGATGAAAAACATACCAAGCACCATTCCTGATTTCTAACACTCATTCACAGATGTGATCTTGCGGCTGTCGTTGTCTTCGGCGTGTTCATTTGTAAATTAAACAAGCTTATTTTGTCCATTAGATTGAAAAATATGAAAAAGTGCATTAATTTACCCACCCACCCATACACCCTCCCCTTGAAGAAATCAGGACAGAAGTTGTTGAAAGTGGACAAAAGAGACGAATTAAAACACCAGAGGTAAACAGGAATGTTTCCCTTGTCTACTTTTGATCTGGTCGACTAAAACGCATCTTAATACCAGGTGCATTATTAATTTAGGGCGTCGCTAGGTGGTTGCTAGGGTGTTTTACTGGTCATGCCATTTCAGGTCTCGGCAGGAAAAAAAAGGCAAGTTCGAAAAAAAGAAGTATACAGCCCAACTCAAAAAGCAGCATGATGATCTCAGCACACACGACTGGGAAAACGCCAGTCTTAACAGGTGACAAGAAGAACAGTATATAATACATAAGAAGAGAGAATTGTTTTTTTTTCTACCTTTCTTTTCCTCTTTTCCGTTCTCCATGATGGGTCCATTAGGAGCCGTCTCAGCAACTGCTGTTTGATTGGAAACATTTATGATTGATAGTTCAATATCATGCTTTTTTAAAGTGTTTTCATTACTACATTTTTATATTAAATCTAAATGATTTGATGCAATAATTAAGCCTAAAGATTGGTAACAATTTACTATAAGGTTCAATTCCATAACACAAATATAAATATTATCTTAAATATACACTACTGTTCAAAGGTTTGAGGTTGGTAAGATCGTTTTAATGTAGTAAAGAAGCATTTATTTGATCAAATATACAGTAAAATTATTAAATATTTTTACAATTTAAAATCCACTTTAATATATTTTAAAATGTAATTTATTGCTACATTTTCAGCATGATTACTCCAGTCTTCAGTATCACATGATCCTTCAAAAACCATTCTGATATGATGATTTGAAACATTTCTTAACATTTATTTGTGAAACAAACAATACAAGAGTCTATACTGTCACTTTTGATCAATTAAAAAAAAGAAAAAATCTTTCTCACCCCAAATCTTTAAACTCTAGTAGACATAATATAATATGCAATAACAAAAATAAATATATTATAATTCAATCATTGTTAAATCATTTGTTCCCCTACTATGTATTCAAAATATATTAATATTTGCCAATTTACTGTAGATTTTATTCAAGTATATTTTACTGAAGTGTTATTCATCATTAGTTGATGATCCTTAAAGCATCGGCCAATATTATGAAATTAAACATTAGATTCTAACCAATTTAATGAACTAGGAATTAATTTAATACAGTGTTTTGTCAAGGATTTGACTCCTTTGTGTAAGCAGTAATCAGTCAGGTGCTCTGCAACCGCAACAGATCCACAGATGGTCAGCCGTGCAGAGCGCGGACAGATGGCACACACACTCACCTGTTCCCACAGGCTCCACCAGAGTCTCTCCCTATTGGACGAACAAGAAAGAAAAGGTCAACGGTCATCCTCAGAGAGGACACATCACACTCTTCAGCCGTTTAAACCATCTCATTCCACTGGTTAATATTTTATTCAAGGCCATGGAACATTTATGGGAGGAACAGCTCGAGACTAGAAAAGTTTCCTATCGAAGTTCATTAGCATGCACACCAATAACCCAGAGACTGCAGCACTCCGGATACAATATGATTTGCAGAAACACCATAAACCATTTATTATAGGTACACTCAGCATTGTTCCTCATTAAAAAGGTTTGCACGCAAAGACTTTATTTCAAATGCTAATAAAAGCAGTTGTATAATACATGCCCTCATGTTCAAATCACAACCCTCTTGTTATAAGACACTTTTACTCATGGAATAAAGGAATCATGAATCCTTCAAAACATTCATTATAATATGAAATCATCTGAAAATGACCCAAGACTAGCTACCAAAGTTACAGATTTGAGTGCTTTTATTGCATTATTATATTCTCACCCTTCCACTATTATATTAAATATCAGCAGTCTGATCTAATTCAAGTGAAGCTTTCCTCATTCACTGGCTCATAACTGCTCATTCTTTTTCACTCACTCTGATTAGATATTTAAGGGAGACATTTAATCTTTCATCAAGATTAGAAAAAATATGTTTGTGTTGCCAAACACATTAACAGACAGACACATCAACTTCAGTTGCCACAAGGTGGAGTCACGCCAACACTGTATTGTTCATATTCAGCATTCAAAGCAGACAGCATTTACTCAATGCAAAATTTTAATAAAAAATAAATAAAAGATAACATTGATACGGCATGACTTTTCTCTCTTTTTTCACATTATTATGAGCAGTATTTCAACTTTAACTCTTATTTGAAGTCTCTGAGATTTAAAACTTAATTTTTGCACACACTGTAGCAGTTCATAGCAACAACTTTATTTTAATTGTCCACTTTAGACATTCTGTTAACTACAGTGGGTACGGAAATGATTCAGATCCCTTTACATTTTTCACTCTTTGTTATATTGCAGCCATTCGCTAAAATTAAGTTCATTTTTTCTCTCAATGTACACACAGCACCCCATATTGACAGAAAAACACAGAATTGTTGCAGATTTATTAAAAAAGAAAAACTGAAATATCACATGGTCCTAAATATTCAGAGCCTTTGCTGTGACACTTTAGCTCAGGTGCTGTCCATTTCTTCTGATCATCCTTGAGATGGTTCTACACCTTCATTTGAGTCCAGATGTGTTTGATTATACTGATTGGACTTGATTAGGAAAGCCACACACCTGTCTATATAAGACCTTACAGCTCACAGTGCATGTCTGACCTCATGATTCTCATTTGCTCTAAGGAACTGCCTGTAGAGCTCAGAGACAGAATTGTGGCAAGGCACAGTCCTGGCCAAGGTTACAAAAACATTTCTGCTGCAATTAAGGTTCCTAAGAGCACAGTGGCCTCCATAATCCTTAAATGGAAGACATTTGGCCAAACTGAGCTATCGGGGGAGAAGAGCCTTGGTGAGAGAGGTAAAGAAGAACCCAAAGATCACTGTGTTTGAGCTCCAGAGATGCAGTCGGGAGATGGGAGAAAGTTGTAGAAAGTCAACCATCACTGCAGTCCTCCACCAGTCGGGGCTTTATGGCAGAGTGGCCCGACTGAAGCCTCTCCTCAGTGCAAGACACAGGAAAGCCTGCATGGAGTTTGCTAAAAAAACACCTGAAGGACTCTAAGATGGTGAGAAATAAAATTCTCTGGTCTGATGAGACCAAGATAGAACTTTTTGGCCTTAATTCTAAGCAGTATATGTGGAGAAAACCAGGCACTGCTCATCACCTGTCCAATACAGTCCCAACAGTGAAGCATGGTGGTGCAGCATCACCTGTGGGGTGTTTTTCAGCTGCAGGACGACTGGTTGCAGTCGAGGGAAAGATGAATGCGGCCAAGTACAGGGATATCTTGGACGAAAACCTTCTCCGAAGTGCTCAGGACCTCAGACTGGGCCGAAGGTTTACCTTCCAGCAAGACAATGACCCAAAGCACACAGCTAAAATAACAGTGGCTTCACAACAACTCCGTTACTGTTCTTGAATGGCCCAGCCAGAGCCCTGACTTAAACCCAATTGAGCATCTCTGGAGAGACCTAAAAATGGCTGTCCACCAACGTTTACCATCCAACCTGACAGAACTGGAGAGGATCAGCAAGGAGGAATGGCAGAGGATCCCCAAATACAGGTATGAAAAAATTTAATAAATCTGCAAAAATGTCAACAATTTTGTGTTTTTCTGTCAATATGGGGTGCTATGTGTACATTGAGGAAAAAAAAAGAACAAATGATTTTAGCAAATGGCTGCAATATAACAGAGTGAAATATTTAAGGGGGTCTGAATACTTTCGTACCCACTGTATAAGTAACTTTGCAACTACATGTCAACTTACTCTCAGAGTAATAGCAGACTGTTAGGTTAGGGGTTTGTGTTAGTAGAATAAGTTGACATGTATTTGTAAAGTTACTTATAGTCAGTAGAGTGTCTGTTAGGAAGCATCAAAATAAAGAGTTAGCAGATATTAAGTTGACAGTTCACTAATACTCTAATAACTGCTAGTTGACATGTAGTTGCAATGTTACTTATAGTTAGTAGAATGTCAAAATAGTGTAACCCAGTTTACTTTTGTCAATTGTAAATGTACCCAAAAAGTTGAATTGTGAAATATACTTTTGTTATTTTTACACTTTAGTGACTGGACCCTAAACAAATTCAGTAAAGTTAATCTCAAGAGAACATGAGGGTTAACAGCTTTTGCCTTTGATTCCTTTTGAGGACTCAGCTTTATTCTAATTCAATTCTATGATAAAATCTATAATCTTGCAGCAGCGCAACACAGATTCAACAGCCTTGCAGTGTGTTTTTAAAGTCAAAATAATGTGTTTACTTACGGTTCAGCTGACCTCCATACAAGGCTGTTTGTTGTGATGGTAACAAGTGTAAAATAAAAAAGACAGCAATGACTTGCTGCTACTTATAAGCAGCTCGTAATGATTTGAGAGAGCCGTGTATCATACAGTAAACTGTGAACATGAAGCGTATTGATGTACATGTTTAAGCATTAAGGATTTGAAGAACTGTCTTTTGTTAACTTACAAACCTTCTTATCTTACACCAGAATTCAAAAGTTCGGAGTCAGTAAGATTTTTTTTCTATTATGTTTTTGAAAGTCTCTTCTCACCAAGGCTGTATGTATTTGATAAAAAATGAAGTAAAGAAACTGAATAAATACTGAATTATTACAGTATGAAATATCTATCTGAATATATTTTAGAATGTAATTTATTCTTGCGATCGTAAAGCTGTATTTTCAGTCTTTAGTGTCACACAACCTTTCAGAAATCATTCTGATATGATGACTTGCTGCTCAAGAAACATTTCTTATCATTATCAATGTCAAACACAAAAAAAGTTATTTCCCACAAAAAATGTTCTATGACCCTCTGATGAATAGTTCAAAAATAATTCAAAAGAAAATATTTAAAATATAACTTTTATAACATTATGTCTTTACTATTTTACATTTCTGCATTTTGCAGATGCTTTTATTCAAATCGACTTCCATTGCATTAAAGAAACACATTGACATTCTAATCACTTCTTGCTTTCCCTGCAAACCCATGACCTTGGTGTTGCAAGCGCCATGCTCTACCGTTTGAGCTGCAGGAAAGCTATGGATGCATTTTTTTTAAAGAACAAAAAAAGAAATATCTTACTGACCCCAAGCATTTAGACAGTAGTGTAAATACTTCCAAAATTGAGTTAGAAGTCACTGCAGAGCAAACATGTGACAGTAACAGATGCGTGTTCAGCGTGATCATGCTGTCAGACATGGTGTCTCACCTTATGGTGTGTCTGAGCATCTGTGGATCCGTCTTCTATGAGTTCCTTCAGTTTGAATTCCTCCTCTGCCAATCGCTCAGACGTCGCCTGTAGTCTACAGCACAAACACACATGCCATTTTAAATGGTGGGAATCTACTCTTGGCTTGTGCTGTTCTTTAAGTGAGACATTACGGCCATTACTTCCTCACAGACACCTTTTGAATATGCACATGGGAAATAAGAATTTCCCTATTAGAAGCCGTTTTTTTTTCTGGAAAGAATAAGGCAATGTTGGTGAATTACTAACGAACATTTAACATGCATGCATTTGGCAGACGTTTTTATCCAAACCGGCTTACATTGCATATAAGAAACACATTGACATTGTAATCAGATCTTGCTTTCCCTGGGAATCGAACCCATGACCTTGGCGTTGCAAGCACCACACTCTACTGTTTGAACTACAGGAAAGCTTGTTACAACTTTACACTAAAAGTAGTAACAATACCAACTTAACTACATTTTCCAGTATCATTCCCGCAAATAAAATCATCCAGTATCATCCTTGACAAAATGCTTTGATTTTCTACTCTGTCAAATTGGTTAATTTAGACATTTAAATGCATTTTACCCTTTTTTTGGAAGCAATAGACAAAATTCTATTACAATAACTTTACAAAATAGTATAAAATTGAGTTAAATGCTATGTTTGGTTATAAATATTATGATGATTTCTTGGTGGCATTTATAGGCGGAGGCTGAACCACTCCATGGTAAGACTAAGAAGATGCGCTTTGCTTACACATCCCATAATAAACGTTCCCAAACATTTATTTGATATTAAAGCCCTCCCTTTATGACTACTAAAAAAAATGACCTCACAAAGTTTTGTTATAATCAATGAAGCTGACGGAAAGATGAATCCCTTAGTTATAGAAGTGTTTGTGAATGTGCAGAACCGCTCACCGCTCAAAATGCCAGAGTGTTTGTTTGGTGCTACTGCCAATTTAAACACCTCTGATTGGCTATTGCGTATAAAAAGGGAAAACAAGAGATATGTTTGTGATTGGCTGCTGTAAACGGAATCCTTTGACGTTCTTTAATGCGCAAGCACAGCACTGGATCGTTCTTGATGCAGGATTCATCAGCGCACATAATTCTAAAGCAATGATTCGAATCAAAATCTAATAACTTGTTCTTCCTCTGAAATGACTTTCTAAACTTCCACGTAGCCATGTTTAAGAAAACTCATTCAGTCTGGCTACAATCCGGCCAACTTCAAGATCCAATCGATTCTCGTGCAACTCTCCCGATTCACTCGTAAATATCTTATGGACGTAAAACAAGCAATGGTTTCAATGTAGTTTTTAGTAGTAGCTTTCAGTGTAGCTAATACGCAGTCATAATTGAATGGACCGAATACAATTTCATTGGAGCTTCCCCAACAGGCTCTCAAAATATACAGTGGGTTTTTCAGGATTTACTATCAGACAAACAGGTGAGTGAACCTGCAGTCACGTGGACTCATTTACTCACTCGCAATTCTCTCTGGAAACCGCAGCATGCTTTATAGCGATATAAAACTGCATTGTAACAAATACACGCATTAAACAAATCATTCCTCATTGGACGAGAAGCCTCAGACGGCTGTTTACACACCATGAAAGTGTATTCTCTATAGACCTGTGAGCAGCTTATTACTGCCAAACTTTGCTCTGACTAATTAAAGCCCTGCTTCAACACAGAAGAACATCTCAGCGGCCAGCTTATTACAGTAATCACCATCTCCTTCAGTCAAGCAAATAAATGCTGATGTGCAAAGGAGGAACATCAAACACTCCTTTCACACACATAAAAATAGAAAGATATTTTGGGGGATAAAAACCCATCACCTGCTTGTGCTCTAGTACTTTGGCAGGAATAATTAGTGGTGTCTGCAAAGGGAATCATTCTCATCACACTATGCGTGATAAGAGATTTCAACAAACCCCTAAGTATTAAAGTATTAAACTTCAGTGTTTAACTCATCTCATACGTTATTCATGACAAAGTTCCATTGAACCATCAAAATATGAGGAAACTATTTTATTTTTATTACTGAAGGAAGAACAAAACACTACACTTGGTTAAGGTATTTATCTCTCAAAATTATTAGAAAAAAAAATAGGGCAAACAACAGCTGCAGGTTTTATTTTACTATGCAAAAAAACAAAGCTCACAGGAAAAAAAGCATACATTGACTAAAACATAATCGGTTACCTTGAGAAATCTTATACCTTGAGATACGAGCATAATCCGTTCCAGGACGGAGCTCGTAACTCAAATCGCTCGTATCTCAAATAATTTTTCCCATAAGAAATAATTTTCAAATCATTTTTTTCCCATAATAATAAAAAAATTTATCCGTTCCAACCCTCAAAAAAAAATAATAATAATAATTCTCCCTTATTAGAGCTAATAACAATGGAATTTTTTTTAATTGCTATATAAACATACGCACACAAAAAATTATAGTATATTATAATATATTATTATTATACTATTATATATTATAGTAAATAAGGATAGACTCAGAATCTCATACTATTCAACACGCATAACTTGTGCTGCTCCCAGCTTAATACTCATGAATCACTCATCGCCCCCGGAAACCTCCCGCTGTAAAACTAAGGTGGTCCTCTAGAGGAGATCATATGCAGTTACACCATAAATGAGGCGCTTGAGCTGCTCCAAGTGCAGGAACACCTAGAATCGGTTTCTGTAAGATGCTCGTATCTCAAATATTTACTCATATCTCAAAGCAAAAATTAGCTCGAAGGCTTGCTCGTATCTCTGAATACTCGAGTATGTCGGGTATTACTCTAGTAATATCTAGAACAGGGGTGCACACACTTTTTTTGGCTTGTGAGCTACTTATAAAATGACCAAGTCAAAATGATCTACCTACTATAAAAATACAAAAGTCTGCATTAATTACCTCCTATAAACGGCAGAACTATGTGCTAAACGCAATTCAAGTGTTCTGGTAACCATCCACAACCTCAGGGTTAAATAAAATCAAACAATTAAAAGTCATACTTGTTAATGTTTGTCTCAATCTCCTGAGCCTTATGGCCCCAGAGGGGTGATCGGGGTCCCGTACTGTCAGGAGATGTGGGAGGTCCTTCCATCAGCCACTGGTCTCTGAGGGACTTCCTCTGTGAAAGAAACAGGGAAAAGGATGTAATTAATGCAGACTATACATAATTCAATTGATTTCTTATCAACAGTTCACACTAACAGCCCAACAAAGCCTTTGAAGTTTCTGGAGCTTCAGTGTCTATTCACAAAAATGGATGAATATAATCAGGATTCAAAGGTTATGCTTAAAGAAATAGTTCACACAAAAATGAAAAATTCTGCAATCATTTACTTTCTGAAGAATCCCAGTAATCAAACAGTTGATGGGTCCCACTGACTTCCATAGTAAAGTAATACCTCGGTTTACGAGCGACTTAGTATACGAGCAAATCTGTGTACGAGCATTGAGGGTCAAATCGGTGTACGAGCATTGTATCGGTGTGTGAGAATTTTTTCCTCACCCACGCGCATTTTTGTGTGGAAAAGTCCTAACGCTCAGCATAGTTGCGCGCATTTTTACTGGAAATATCCTAAACACAGCCTCTCATAAAATAGTCATGCAGTTCCAAGCCCTTTATCACCGCTTAACTCATTCATTCTCTCAGCGTCGCTCAGTTTGGTTGCATCATTCACCACAGTGATACTTTTATAAGTGATTTACAGCGGTTTTACCTCGTGTTGTTAATATTCATTGTGATCGCTATCGTTCACGTTGTGAAATATATACGTGTTTCATTAATTCATTGTCTCCTAGTTCTGCCTGTGTGTGTGTGTGTGTGTGTGTGTGAGTGGGGGCGTGGTCACTGATCACTGACACACCTGATTCTCATCTCATCTGCCTATGTAGTTCACTTCTCTCCACTCCTGCGGTGCTCGCTCGTGTGCGTTTACGTTCCATATTCCACGACCTTCACTCTGGATTATCACTTTGTTAGTTTTCTGCACTATTATGATAAATTCACTCATTTGCACTTGAATCAGTGTTTTGTGTTTTCCCCCTCCCTCCTCTGTCTCTAGTCTCCTTCACGCCAGCAAAAGCTGAAGTGCGTTACAGTAAATTGTCAAAATTTTTTAGAGTTTGTCAATTATTAATTAGTATTTATATGAGATCTTAATGGTTATAATGGGGGATTTATGAAATAAATAATTTATTTAATGTTAAATGGGCATTTATGGTCTTGTGGAATGAATTTTTAGTGCATTCTTATGGGGGAAATTGTTTTGGTGTAAGAGCATTTTGGGTTACGAGCTCGCTCTTGGAACGAATTGAACTCGTAAACCGAAGTATTACTGTATTTGTTTCTATAGGCCTATGAAAGTCAATCAACTGTTTGGTTACGCATATTCTTCAAAATATCTTCCGTGTTCAGCAGAAGAAATAAATTCATACAAGTTTGGAACAACTTGAGGGTGAGTAAATGATAACTGAATTTTCATTTTTGGCTGAACTATCCCTTTAAGATCACAAAAGTGAAGCATTCCAATACCGTATTTAAAATGGAAGTAACTAAATATTTACTTCTTGTTTATTCAGCTGTTCTTGTTAAACAACTCTGTCAATATCATCTATAGTGTATTCCTAAAAGTTGAGGAAAACAAACGTTTAGTTCATGTATGCATTACAAATTTACATTCTCTCTGGAGGAAATTTGTGTATACAAATCTTTGTCTAATAATATCTCTAGAATAACAATAGCAACAGTATATTTCCATTACCTACTTCAATGCGAATTTTGGGATATTGCATAAAAAATGCTGGATGGAAATACCAAGATATACATAAATTATGTATGTGCTCAATTGAGATGGATACTTATTTTATCTTAATAAAAAGACACGTGCCTAAACTACGATAGTTTATCAAATAAATTCCTCGATGAGCAACAAAAAAAAGTCCTGTGCCTTTGCCTCCGATTGCACAGCATTTCAAACGTTGGTTTGATCGTTCTGAAATGCCTGAGCCACTCTGTCATCAAAATGGTCGGGTATAATGAGCTCCCAGAACTCTCTCGCACAACTGCATTCACAAACACCAGGCATCCCGACACAAGACAACACATACAGCGTTTATTGAGTTTCGTCTGCACGCTCTGAGGCGCAAGTAAATTATGATGCATGAAGAAAGAGAAACAGTGGCTTCCCAGAGTGACAATTTCATTCTCTTGAACACATGGGACTTTATTCGCCAACATTTTATGCGATATTTTGCAGAAGTGAAATTCACAACTTTGGATGAAAACATAGCTAATGTCCTCCTCCTAATTGTACTGGTCACTGACCAACAATAGCAGGACGTATATAACGGTTTGTTACAGTTTGTGTCTTTGATTGCACTCTGGAAGTGTCCTAACTACTTTTTTCCCGTGGTACACGCGGTCAAGTGCAGAAAAAAGATAAGTTCTTTGATATGTTCCACCTCAACTTCCTGTTTCAGCAGAAGACAATACAACAAAGAAATGATAAAGTGTTCGTCTACCCATTTAATTGGGTCTTTAAAGCACTAAAGATTTGTAGAAAGCTGAAAAGTTAAAGTGCACTTGGAATGAATAATTGCGCAAAACATTCTTTATACGATTTAGTAACTATCAAAAGGTTAACATATAAAAAGATTACATTTCCTGCTGAGTGTAATGTTCTTTCACTCCTCTGCTCATTTCACCTTCAACCGCAAAACAAGTAACGACTCGTTTCTTAAAGTTATCAGAACCATTAAGACATCTAGAGTGCATTTTGTCTAGTCTTTTAGTAATAAAAACATCTTTATGCAGATCAATGGGGAATTCCACAACATGCACAGAACAGCGCGGTCACCAGATGCCACACAGGAAGTGATGTCACCACAGGAACTGAAAACATAAGAGGACTAAACTAATATGACAAGTGGCTGGCTTGTCAAAATTATGACAAGTCAAAACGAAGAAAAAAAGTAAATTATGAAAGCCTTAATGACAAAAAAAAACATTTAATCTCATTTTGACTACCTATTTACCGGATAATATAAACTTTTTTTAATCTAATTCTGGTTTACCTGAGGATGTTTGTTTTTTGTGGAAAAACGCTTCATAAGTGTCAGACATGAGGAGGAGAATAAGGAGTAAATAAAGCTGTCATTTTGTCAAATTATGACAAAATATTATTTATATATTATGTATGTTGATGAATTCGATTTGAAATGTGGTGGAAACTATTAATGTGACAAAAATGTACTGCTGCTGTGATGCATTACATACACTGTTGAATATTATTAATGGAAGAACTAGCAGTGTGTAAAGTTCACTTTAGGAGACTTTCTTTCTACAGTACAAGGAAATAAGGGCCCATAGTTGAAGAAACACCCATGAATGTACACACACACACACACACACATAATGTAGAATAAATTTGTCTTGGAACCAACTAATAACACAAAGGAATAGGAAGAGGGAACGCCAATCTGGAAATATTATTGAAACAATGGGGAGAGAGAGAGAGCGAGTGTACACACACATTACAGGTCGTGCAGGCGAGTGTGAGTGTATGTGTGTGTGTGTGTGAGGTCACACCTTTAGCTGTTGAAGTCTCAGTCGTTCATCCTCCATCTCTCTCTTGGCTCGCTCCTGTTCTTCCTGTATACGCCGTTTCTCCTGAAAGTAGAAATTATAACAGACATGATGTACGGTTTAAACACCATTTTAGGATGTTAACACAAGTTAACACATTTCTTCCCGTACGCAGCTTCCCGCTAGTTGCATACACTTCCATTTTGATTAAATGGTTCATAAACAGTTTTTGATGAAATCTGGATATCAGGACATAGACAAGCATACATAAGTTTGGGTTTTAAAATGTTTTTTTTAATTAGTATCATTTATAAAGTTACAAAACATTTCAGTAGCACTTTACTTAAAACGCATGTATAATGCATTATAACGGCATTCATAATGTGCATTAAAATTAAAATGCATTACAATATTTGCAGATTATTTGTTACATCTGAAATCGGTTGATCGCCTTGTGTTTTAATGCACTGTACTTTGTACAAGTGTAACAATGAATAGTTAAGCATTATGTATTATAACTGTGATTATTACAATTATTCACGAGACCAAACAACGCATTATCAAGGTGCATTACAAGGAATAACTATTGCTTTAAAATAGTTTTAAAATGCATTAAAAATAAAGGCTTTAAGTAAAGTATTGCCAAGATTTCCAATTCTAAAAAATGCTGTTCTTGATAATAAATCCTCCAACGATTATTGCAGCAAATCATCATATTATATCATCCAGTATTCCTTTACCATCACAGAAATAAATGACAATAATTTCTAATATATTAAAATACAAAACAGTTATTTAAAACTTAAGTTAAAATTAAAATTTAAAAAAACTTTTAAATGGTAGTGAATAAACGTTACATATTATTTGCAGTGTTGGGGAAACTTACTTTGGAAAATAATGCATTACAATATTGCATTACTCCCTTAAAAAGAAACTAACTGCGTTACGTAGTTACTTTTTATGAAAAATAATGTTGCATTACTTTAGGTTACTTTTTCTCTTATCTGGGCTGGGCTTATTTGTTTCATTGTTTCTTAATAATAAAAAAGTTCTATTTTTGGGGCAAATGTAAAGCACTTTCACACCAATATTTAAATAAGGCTGAAGTAAACGCAAAGTGACGCGTGTACAGTGGAGCTCAAACAAACCTTTCAGCCCCTGCCATTCTGGATTGCAGAAGAAGAAAGTTTAACACTTACTTAACCAATAATAAAAAAAAAGAAATCTAAAGTCATGTTTACTTATGAATTAACGGAATCCTTGAAGGTCGGCAGCGAAAACGTTGATCAATAAAGTGAGATTAAATGCATGCAAATATTTTTTTATTTAACATTTATTTAATGGAGGTTTGTGCAATATTCTGATTTTGTATTTCAATGATTTTATTCATTTTGAGGAATACTGAATCTGTTTTTGTGCGAGTGAGATTATTAAATGCTCACATTTAGTCTAGAACTACAATAACCATCATGTTCACACACAACGACTCCCAATTTTTCTCAACATGAGGACAGGAGACGCATCAGTCAATACAATACTTTTTTGTAAATGTAAAATGCGTGACTACTAGATACTTGAAAAAAGTAATCTGATTACGTAACAAGTTACTTGCAATGCGTTACCCACAACACTATTTGTCAGCCATGAATCAGAAGGCATGTCATAACTTCAGCAAAACACTGTTACTGTAATATGCAAAAAAAAAAAATTTGTAAATACAAACACTTGGCATATAAGTGAGTGTGTTTGTACAAGAGTATCATCTCTATTTCTATTTGTCATCCCACTGCGGACACTTCTAGTTCTCTACTACTTCTCTATATTTTAAATGTTGAATTTTAGACATAATCAACCACTGAGCCAGTGTCATCATGACTTGAAATGAATACTAAACGCATTCAGAGGACATGAATATTTTGTATGTCAGCGAGCAGGTGAAGAGGTTCTTGGGTACGGCGTCATTGCTGTTGTCTGGTGTAGTTTTACCTGGTCTGGACAGAGTCCATCACACTTAATAATTCAGGGCCGTGAACACAACTAACACCAGTTTCCATGCCTGTGTGTGTGTGTGTTGTGAGAGACATGCAGTATAACAGTCTATTGGTTATCATGCATGTTTCTATTAAAATGTATAGCTAAGTTTTTGGCATCCGCTGAAACTTCACAGGTACTGCGATAAGCATTGTCCAACAGCAGCAGATGCTAATATGATGGATTTGTCTATATGTTTCCGCACGGCACTATTTGCCAGGCTTAAGTGGTGCTGTCGTGGTAAATGAATCCACTCACGCTGTTAGCAGTTTGGCTTGTCATATAATGACATATGAAATGCAAGCATGGCTTCTGAGACGTACCGCTATAGCCTGGAGTCGCTGCTGGTATTTCTCCGCTTCATGTTCCATGCTGGACCTGGAATATAAGAGAGATTGCATTATTTAAAGTTGCAATTTTCATTTATACTATCCAGATGATTAGACTTTGCATGGGTCATTTAAAAAAACATTCAAATATTCAAATTGTAATACTATTTTTTTTATCACAACATTACTGCTTTTTACTATATTTTAATTACATAAATGCAGCCTGGGTGAGTTTTTCTTTCAGAAACATTTTAGTTGGTTGTTCATCAATTTTTTATTTTATTTTACTAGTTCAGAGAACATTTAAGTATCGTTCGTATAAAGCAAATGGTATCATTGCAAAATGATCAAATGGAACGTTCATATAACCAAGATAAAACATTTTTAAAACGTTAAAAACCTGGATGTCTTGAACTTTAGAGCATTAAGAAATTTCATTCATTTGAATGAAGCATTAATTTTCATAAACAACTAACAGAAGAGAGCACTGAGAACAGAAGCTGTTCCCGTCAGGTCACTTCTGTGTACGTGAACACACACGGGTCGAGTCGTTTGATCCTTGTTGATGTTCGTACCTGGAACACTCGACAGGGGAGAGTCCGTTTCATGGGGAGGGAAAAAATATGGGCGTGTATAATAAATATATGGAAGTGCCAAGGCTAAGCAGAATAAACCCACCTTTGTTTGAGTTTATGCCAATGAATACAACCAGACCAGTAAATACAGGAAGATTAAACAAAACGCTTCTTTCTGACTATAGCTTGTTGCTGAGCTTGTTTTGACACAGGTTCTGCAGACCTCCGGGTTTCTATGGCAGGAAATCACAGGACTTTTAAACTATGTCAAATGAGGCCCTGACTGTGACAAAGAACCTTCCGGTGTCTCTCGTGTGCATTGAGGGAGAAGAGAGATATGCTTTTACCAAGAATGAAAGTGTTTACTCGTCTTCTTTCCCAAGGCTAATGGGTAACTTCCAAACGGCCGCGAGGGGAACAGGCTGTCTCATCAGACTTCTGGAGACAAACTTTGCCGAGAATAGCACCGAGGAATAAACAAAAACGAGCCTTTGATGATTCACACTCTTCAGGTCTCAACAGAAAGTTCCATGCTAATTAAAATGTGGAGCTTTGCGTATCCGTCAGGCACAAATAAAGAGAAGAGGAAAGGGGGGAATTAAAAGGCAAAAAGAGAATAAAAACCACAACAGAAAAGGCGAGAGAAAGAACGCGCTCGTTCGCACCCTTCATTATCGGGTTCGTCCACCTAGGCGGTTGCTATGGAAACATGCCGCCATCTACAAAGGTACAACGACACCAACACCTGCTTAATTACAACTCTGACCTGGAAACTCATCCGGAGAGCTACATTATATTATGATTACACAATATGACACACATTTATTATCTTATAAGGCTGTGGCTCACATATGTGCCTCAAAAGCATTTGCATTTTTATTGTATTTTCCAGACGAATGATCAATATCCTTGAATTGAAAGCAAATTTACCGCCTTAGACTTAATTTGACAAAATATCTCACCATACTGCTATTCTATTTTAAACATTGTACATATACACACACGTATGTGTATATATATATATATATAAATAAATAAAAATAAAATATACATCCAGGGCACGAAGCTCCCGTTCCACCACATCCCAAAGATGCTCTATTGGCCATTTTAGTACATCGAAATCATTGTCATGTTCAAGAAATCAATTTGAAATGATTCGAGCTTTGTGACATGGTGCTTTATCCTGCTGGAAGCAGCATCAGAGGATGGTACATTGTGGTCATGAAGGGATGGACATGGTCAGAAACAATGCTCAGGTAGGCCGTGGCATTTAAACGATGCCCAATTGTGACTAAGGGGCCTAAAGTGTGCCAAGAAAACATCCCCACACCATTACACCACCACCACCAGCCTGCACAATGGTAACAAGGCATGATGGATCCATGTTCTCATTCGGTTTACACCAAATTCTGACTCTACCATCCGAATGTCTCAACAGAAATCGAGACTCATCAGACCAGGCAACATTTTTCCAGTCTTCAACGGTCCAATTTTGGTGATCTTGTGCAAATTGTAGCCTCTTTTTCCTATTTGTAGTGGAAGTGGAGATGTGGTACCCAGTTGGGTCTTTTGCTGTTGTAGCCCATCCGCCTCAAGGTTGAGCGTGTTGTGGCTTCACAAATGCTTTGCTGCAAACCTTTGTATACGGTTGTAACGAGTGGTCATTTCAGTCAAAGTTGCTCTTCTATGAGGTTGAATCAGTCGGCTCATTCTCCTCTGACCTCTAGCATCAACAAGGCATTTTCGCCCACAGGACTGCCACATACTGGATGTTTTTCCCTTTTCAAACCACACTTTGTAAACCCTAGAAATGGTTGTGTGTGAAAATCCCAGTAACTGAGCAGATTGTGAAATACTCAGACCGGCCCGTCTGGCACCAATAACCATGCCACGCTCAAAATTGCTTAAATCACATTTTTTCCCCCCATTCTGACATTTAGTTTGGAGTTCAGGATATTGTCTTGACCAGGACCAACCCCTAAATGCATTGAAGCAACTGCCATGTGATTGGTTGATTAGATATATTGCATTAATGACAAATTGAACAGGTGTTCCTAATAATCCTTTAGGTGAATGTATATACACACATACACACATATATGATAGATACTAATTCTGACAGCACAATAAGGCAACATTAGACATCCTGGACACAAACAGCGAACTAAACATCAAGAAAACTACAAATGTGTACAAAATATGGCACAGGAAACAGGAGAAGAATGCAACCTAAAAGTCCACAAAAAAGGTACACAAAACCGGGACCATGTAATAACAAGAGAATCCACATTTTCTTTTTATTTGGCAGATGTCTTCACTTTGTTAACCAGTTTAAACTTAAGAAAATTGCCAGTGCAATAAAAGACCAATTATATTCAAGACACAGTCTATGAAAACATCTTGTTTAAAAGATTTTTAGATTTTAGAAAGAAAGATTTAAGTTAAAAAAAGACTATTTTCCAGTGTGTGGGTGTGCAAAAACTCCTAACTAGCAAGTGCTGACTTCAGTCTTGAAATGAAGCCATGCTGCAGAGCACTAAATACAGCAATGAGCAGAGATGACATAGTTGTAGGTCAAATATGTGTGGTGGGGCGGTCGGACAGAGTGTATGTTTACCCTGTTGGAGAGCAGACCTGACTGACATACCCCACTGGAAACCGTGAGAGATGAATGGAGCCTCAGGGGGAAGGAGTTCATGGGAACTGAGATGAAACACTCTCTTACCTTCAGATGTACGCACACGCACACACACAAACACCCCCTTCCACTATTCACAACGCTCAACCGTTACATGTAGCAGAAAATATAATAATGACTCTCTCATTATTTAGCTTTACTATTGTAATCTACACTACCTATCGTCTGCATTTTGCACATTCATGCAAAACCGCAGTAAACCTCAAGGAACCAAAGTGAGTCAGCACAGACTGTATTTTCTCAAAAAACTTTGTTCCCCATGTCAGCTGCACATTTTCAAAAGAGGGAACTGAAAAATTAACAAACATTTTATATACAGTAGTACCTCGGTTTACGAGTGACTTGGTATACGAGCAAATCGGTGTACGAGCATGGACAGTCAAATCGGTGTACGAGCATTGTATCGGTGTACGAGAAAAATATTCCCTCACCCACATGCATTTTTGTGTGGAAAAGATCCCTTTATCACCCCTTAACTCGTTCATTCTCTCAGTGTCTCTCAGTATGGGTGCATCATTCACCACAGTGCATTATTTTATAAGTTTTTGTGAATATGATTACATGTGAATATGATGAAACTTTATTAATGGCGCATGTGTTACCAACCACACATTGCATACTAATGAGGCTCACGCATGTTCTCAGTACAGCACCCAATGACGTTCTTAAAGGGCCATACACTTTTAGAGAACAGCATACTATAACACAGTTATAACGCTGTACAGATCATATACATAAGTGATTTACAGCGGTTTTACCTCGTGTTGTTGTACAAATGTTGAAGGAACTAATTAATCTGATGTGTTCAATAAGTGTTAAGTTAATGGTCTTGTCACTTTAAGAGGGCGGGGTTTCAGGAGTGCTAGAGAGAGAGTTGAGTTGTGAGAGGGCTTGCAAGCAGAGATATAGTTTTGATTCTTCTGTTATGTCCGATAGTTCTCAATAAAATCTCTGAATGAGAAGGAACCTGTCTGGTTATTAAAAGAAGCAACGCTACAATGTAGTGAAATATATAAGCAGTAACCCCGCCCCCCCCCCCTCCCCCTCCCCCCCTCCCCTCTCCCCTCTCCTCTCGTCTCCATCATACCAGCAGTGAAGAGGTAAAGTGCGTGTTACAGTAAATTGTTAATAATTGACAGTTAAACTCTAAAAATACTCAATTAGTATTTATATGAGATCTTAATGGTTATAGTTTTAAATGTAATTAGGTTAAAACCAAAAAAATATTTAAAATGGGCATTTATGGTCGTGTGGAACGAATCAAGTGATTTTTAGTGCATTCTTATGGGGACAATTGTTTTGGTGTACGAGCATTTTGTGTTACGAGCTCGCTCCTGGAACGAATTAAACTTGTAAACCGAGGTATTACTGTATATATATATAGCCTCGCCACCACAATCACCCAGATCCTATATGACAGCCAAGGCATACAGTTGCTAAAACGTGGAGAGTCAAGCTGGTTACTTGTTAGTCAAAACAGCCCACCCACAAGTCTCTCTGATAGTCTGCTCCATCTATGAATCAGATCTATGGAGTCTAAACAAGTAAGGCACAATCAACAGTATTTGTGAAAGCTGATTACTAAAAATGTATATAATTTAATAACTCCTTCCTCTTTTCCATGAAAAAGGGAAAAAGAAAATCTGTGATAGTGAAAAACTTAGAGTTCATGGGGTCAGTCCATAAACATGAAAATCCTCACTGTATCAAAAGTATAAAGACAGACAATGTACATCTAAATTTACAACTTCACTACCATAACGATGTAAAGCCACGAACCCTAAAATGACTGTAAAACTTATTTAAACAGCTTTAACACTGATAAAATACAGGCATTTTTAAAGAGTTGTTGTAATAAAATGTTAGACTTCTGCTTTTTAAATGACCTCCACTCAAATTTGTCACACCATAACCTTGATTTGTTTGGGTAACTATTATAGTCTAGATTAGACATTCTTTAGACATTGCAACTACATGTCAACTAGCAGTTATTAGAGTATTAGTGGACTGTCAACTTAATATCTGCTAACTCTTTATTGTGATGCTTCCTAACAGACATTCTACTGACTATAAGTAACTTTACAAATACATGTCAACTTATTCTACTAACACAAACCCCTTATTCTATGAACCCAATCCCTATCAGTTTAACTAATATCCTAACGAGAGTTAGTTAACAAGCAGTTACAAATGAATGAGAGTTAGTTGACATTTTGCAAAATTAATTGTCTAAAGTGGAATATCGAAAGTGAAAACGAAGGAAGGAGTAGTAAAAAGTTTGTGGTAATCAAAATATCAAAATAATAACTCACCATCGCTGAGCAGCAAATGACATAAATGTGACAATCCAAACATCGAATAGAAAGCCGCCACGTGGAAGCCACCCCAAAGCTTCTGTGCCTGCAGTGTGACACACTTCCCCAGTCCGACTTGCATGCTCTCTGCTTTCATACTCCATTTTAACAAAGGTTAACTTCATTTTAGCCCCATATGACTAAGCAGACGTTCTCCACAGCTGTGCTATGGCCCTGCGCTTGGCTGAATGAGTTGCCAGATTCACATTCGTCTGATTCAGCGTGCTTTAAGTGTCACTCACTGGACATTTCACGATGAAAAAAGGCGTTTCGAAATGTGCAAGAAGCAACACAATATCATGTTACAGAAGTGTCGCCACAGGCATATTTTCTTTACATATTTCTGGACAGCCATAACAGTGCTAGTGCCAACTAGCATGTTGAAAAGATGCCTGACAGGCGTTCTGACAGCTGAACTAAAGCTCACAAACCTGAGAAATCTGTCAACAGGGCACCTGGAGCAGGGCATGCAGCCCTCCACAGGGAGAGGAAACACATCTGTGCTCAACTAGCCTTGAATGTCCATGGCTGAAACGGCAACAGGAAGCTGCATTGATGCGATTGCTGAGTGTTTGTAGTCTTGACCTGACTGAGTGTTCATTTCCCACATTTGTGTATGCAGAGAATTTCAAACAGAGCGTTAGCTACTGGCAGCTTAATATCAGCAGTGTACTGTAATAAACACTTTCAAACAATAACAACATTTTCACATATCTCTATAGCAACTGAAACGTTAAATCCTGCTGTTATTGACTGTGCTTCTAAACTGCTGAGGACTTCATGCGGTTTCAGATGACTAGGTTTTACAATGTCTCTCTTCCAAAACCAGTGCTTTGATGTCAACTATATACAGTAATAGCTCTTAACTCGAATTGCTTGTATCTAGAATCATGTTTTCCCATAAGAAATAATAGAAAACAAATTAATCCGTTCCAGATCCATAACAACGGAAGAAAACATGGTATAGACACACACACACAATTATAGTACATGTATACAGTATAGGGATTCGTGTGATATCAAATAAAATGTGGTTTTAATGATACGTTTTTACCGACAGAAGATAGACAGTAGCGGCAGGTGCGGAGGAGGGAGGGAGGGAAGGGGGTTGGTACGTCGACACTTGATTCCGTTTCGTACCTTACACGAACACTACGTAACTTACATAAACTTAAATTAACATAACTGAACTTAGCTTACGTATTTTTTGTAACTTTTCTATTTTATATTATCTTTTTGTTTGTTTTCTTCCTTTTTCTTCCCTTTTTTCGCCTGACTACCCTCACTTTCACTTGGCGCAGACCTTTTAACTAAATACCTATCGAGGGAGATTTGTTTCTGTCTCCCTTTAAAAATAGTAAGGTACGTGTCGTCAAAAAGCGCCGAAGCACGAGCAGTACACAAATTATCATGAGTGTTTCTTTTCAATGCTGAGCTCTTGCAACACCTGCGTATCGTCTGTGTCTCGATCAGCTTCTCAGTCCACAGTTCCTCCTGATCACTCACGCGGGCACCGCGCCCATATTTATCCACAATTTCCTGCTTCATTTCCATGGTCATCATGCGTTTCTTCTTCTCACTACCATCCTTACCACTCACTTTCTCACAGCTCGTCGCTGTTATGAAGAATAAGGAACAAAATAGAGAGAAAATCAGCTACTCGCGGGCAGCGCGTACAGAAGTCAGTGAACACTGAAGTGAAAGTGCGTCGGCATCGGCATCAGTATCTCGAAAATTTACTCTCATCTAGAAGCAAAAATCTGCCCGAAGGCTTGCTCGTATCTTGGAATACTTGTATGTAGAGACGCTCGTATCTCGAGGTATTACTGTACACACACGTAGCTTCTAAAGACTTCATGTATTGGCTCTAACGTTTCTTTAGGCAGAAAAGCTATTCATTTACAAACTTACTTTGCAACTGCACCTTCTTGTAAAGTATGCGTCTAGTAACAATGACTCATAATTTGAGGGCACTTGAGGGCTTGTTTGCGATCTGTCTTTCAGTGTGACGTGCTAATGCTACATCATGGCTTGTCTGTAACAGACATCTAGTTTTTCCCCTCCGTGCTCTACATTAGCTTGTCATCAGTATGTATCTGTTGTTGAAAGTATTTTCCCTGTGCGTCAACCCAGCACCCCACATTTAGATACAGGCTAAGTGACTTGATGTTCGATAACGCAGGCATTTTTGTCAGATTTGTCTTGGAGTGAAGAACGCGTCAAATCTTTTCAGTTAAACAGAGACACAGTACAATAAAAATGTTTCTTATTTTACTGCATAATCCACATCATCTAGTTTGAATACCCATGGTTGCTTTGTGCACTAGAAAAAGCAAAGCTCTTTGTGGAGGCTATTTCTTTCAATACAATGCCTTGTGACCTAAATGAGGCAGAGATTATACAGTATATACAATAGTGACGATGTGGTTTGCGTGTACAAATGTCCTGTGATTATGTAAATGCGAAGCCTGTTATAACAAAGACATAACTGTGGTTGATATATTGAATGCCTTTTCAGTGCTGTGGTTTTCAGAATTTTTGCTGCTAGCCTGGGAATGCATTGCATTTACAATGAAAGAAAACAAGACAAAGCAGCATGAAGTTTTGTGTGTTATAGGGGTGGGCGATATGACCACAATCTTATTTGTGTATAGTAGATTTAAATCGCTTTGCATGATAAACTGAATTTAAGATTTTATACACTGATCAGTGAACAAACAGGAAACTGAAGCAAACCTGCTTAATACACAAGAATAAACTTCTTGCTGAAGCTCAAACGTGAAGCGCAACAAGAATGAACCTCATTGGTTCTCGCTGAAGCGCAAACGTGCAGCGTAACACTAGAATGAACCTCATTGGTTCTCGCTGAAGCGCAAACGTGCAGCGTAACACTAGAATGAACCTCATTGGTTCTCGCTGAAGCGCAAACGTGCAGCGTAACACTAGAATGAACCTCATTGGTTCTCGCTGAAGCTCAAACGTGCTGCGTAACACTAGAATGAACCTCATTGGCTCTCGCTGAAGCTCAAACGTGCAGCGTAACACTAGAATGAACCTCATTGGCTCTCGCTGAAGCTCAAACGTGTTGCATAACATGAGAATAAACCTCACTGGTTCTTGCAGAAGCTCAAGCATGTTGCGAAACGCGAGAATGTCAAGCAAACAAGCTTTCGTTTAGCACAGCTGATGTTTAAGTTGATGAATGTTTATATGTGAGCAGAAGCCTAATTTCAGGATTCCTTTTCAGGAAATTCTGAACTAAAGCGCTCAATTCATTTGAAAGGGTGAACTAACCCTTTAGGTCAATATAATAGTACACTATTATAAATTAGACCTAAGCCTTGGAATAAACGAATGGTTCATAGGGATTACTTTCATCTCTTTTTGGTGAACCGAACAAAAATGTCTTCGGCTGTGTTTCAAAGAATAAATAAAAGACTGTTGGTTTGGAAACGACTGAGGGTGATGACAACTGATGACAGAAATACATTTTTTGCAGCGAGTGAACCCTTTAAGGTCTAATACAGTGCAGGTCTTTTTTGAATAAACATTTTTTAAAGCATATTACATCCTTAAACATGACACATTAAATTATACCAGCTCTCCAATTTTAAATGTGCTTGCAGTTGTTTATCAGCCTCAAATCTGAGGAAGTTTTAACTTTCTTTGCATTTCCTCTATCAGCATGGCCCTGTTCATATTTCTGACTTCACTAGTTCTCTGGAGGCAGCTCTTCTACGAGCATTGATTCACTGCGGCTG
Source organism: Rhodeus uyekii (assembly GCA_037043235.1). Lineage (NCBI taxonomy): Eukaryota > Metazoa > Chordata > Actinopteri > Cypriniformes > Acheilognathidae > Rhodeus > Rhodeus uyekii. Next base: position 2,285,333 of record JAWRVZ010000032.1, on the reverse strand, counting down.
TTTTCCGCAGTCCGGCCCCATTTTGATTCTCCTTAGGCCAGAGACACCAAAATAGTGTTCATGGAATTTGACCATACAATTGCAGAACACTGCCTGCATGTGTCGGAGTGTGTGTGTGTGTGTGTGTGTGCGCGCTCACTGGGGGGGTATGAGAGGAATTTGAAACGTTTACTGTGGCGGTTGTAAAAGTGTTGCCAGGTCTCTGTGAGTGACACTGTAAACAGGCAGTATATGAAAACACAGGATTCCAACAAAGTTTGTGTGTGAATCCAAACAGAATATGCATGCGCGAACATGTGCAAAGGTGACAGTGTTATGTCACAAATACCCCAACTAGTGTTAGACACCCCTGCAGGCAGATTCCATTTGATGATATCACAAGGTATGATGACACCTTGTAACAACAGAAAATGGAAACAGTGTGAAATTCTCTCACAGGAGCCGTTTGCACTGGGGACTAAGGATATGCGAGACTTGTCAACTGAACTGCTGCTTCTAGTCGACTTTGGAAACACTAGTTAACCAATCAAAAGCAAGCATTCAACAACGCCCATAGTATAACTTTAATGTCTAGTTGCTGCATATCAAGCTTGTGATCAGGCACTTTTCATACCCAAGAATCGCAATCAAACACACAAGCAGTAGTAGAGAACGACAATACTAATTGATGAATTTTATTTATATCAGTATGTACTTACTGATCCTACATTGCTTTTCATTTGCAATTCAGTTGATTGGTTTTACTAAATAAACTAAGTGATAAGTCTAATATACAATAATCATAATGCAAGGCAAGTATGTCACATTTAATAAGTAAAATGCATATATTTTCAGTAGCATTCAGTAAGGAATTTGACTAGGGATGCACAATGTATCAGCAGATATACGTTCATGTTTATCAGCCTAACAAAAAAATATGGCCAATATATTAAAGCTGATAAATCATTATTTTGATTAATACTTCAGATGCGTGATGGTTTTGAATTGCTTGAAATATTTGAATTAACAAAAACAAAAATACAGTGAAAGTGCAACATACAACACATGTCTGTCCAAAAAATTGGTTATCGGCTTTCAAATATAAAAAATGATGAGTTATTTTCATATTAGTGCATCCCAAGATTTGATCAAGTCCCGCCTTAAAAATAAAAGATCAAACCGTCAATTCGTAATTTCATCATTGTTTTTTGCTCCGTTTTTTTGTCATAATTTAAGCACTTAGAAACCAAAAAAATTGAGATAATTGTTGACTTTTCACTTGTGATTTCAAATATGAAATTTAATTGTGTTTAGAATCAGGTGTGTTAGATGAGAGAGACATACAAAATGTGCAGTGCTAGTGCTAGACTTGTATAGTTACAACATTTTTGTTTAAACGATGAAATTAGTCGTGACGCACATCCATATTGTGGACTGTCCTCGGTGCAACATACAATTGCAATTTCAGCCTGTGCCCATCGATAAATAGTACACGCTACAGTAGTTTCCGTCACAAGCACACTTCTTTTCATCTGACCCTCTGGGCTGCAACTTCAGTCCAACCACTGGTGTAATAACATTTCTTAAACCTCTCCGGGGAGGACTAGGGGGTTGCCAGCCGACAAACAGCTGACTGTGTCGGCCTCCCTGGGCGTCTCTTTCTTGCTTGGGATGTTATTGAGCTGCTAGAAATGGATCAATGGCCTCTCTGTCAGGTGCTCCTCTGTGCTAAACGTTAGTTGACTGCTACAATAGAGTCTCTGTTCAGACAGGAACAAGCATCTACAGCTCTCCGTCTGTAATATCCTCTGCACAGTTCCAGACCCAGGTGAGACACGACAGAACTCATGATGATGATATCGAACATTAATAGAAACTCAAAAACACAGTTTACAAACACTGAAGTTCAGACACCTCTGCTAACTCTAAAAACGAAGGAGGAAGGCGAGTGTGTCTATGTAACGCCTGCAGGACAAGCCCCATGACCGTGATCTAATGAGCTGCACTGAGAACCTGACATTATCGTCAGACCAGCTCTTGTTTCTGACTTTTTGTGTGTTTGTGTGTTAGTCTGATGGGACACCCTCGCACCTCCCACTGACCGTTCACTGACCGTCTGAAGCATATTGCACAAAAATACCAAAAGCTTTCTCAAAATGTCAACCTCTGTTTAACTGGCTTTACACAATTCCCAGGAGTCATGGTGAACAGGTTTTGGGATAAAGTTTGGTTTAACAAGGTATGTCAGTGCAAAAAAATGACTTATTTTTTAGTCTTTTTATTACTTGGATAATTAATAGAAAGTATTATTATTAAGAGTTCATCATAAGTAATGCAGTTAACTAATACAGTGGAGTTCACTTATCTCGACCTCAGTTAACTCGCCAAGCCTGTTATGTCGACGTTTTTGAAGTGGAACAACCAAACTCCCTATTTGTCTCAGCAGTTATGTTGACTTATGTCTCCGAATCCTGATATCTCGAGTACACAAAGAGGGACAAATTCGTCACTTCACATGGTTATCTTGTGACTAATGATCGTACCTAGTTACTGCAGAAACGCTGAGTTTGCGTTGCACGTGGATCGCGGTCCATATGGTCGCTCACTCCAGTGACGCTTCACTCACAGTGCCGCGCAGCCGCAGAAGAACTCGTGCAAGTGGCGCAAAAATCAAGCCTTACAGATGCTATCTTGGAAGAAGAGGCGCAGGATTCAGCATCATTGTCCAGGAATTCCCAGATTACATTGACATCGACAAAGATCATTTGTCGTTACTGATCATTTATTTTCAAGCAGACCGTTGAAAGCAAAAAGCAACCATAGTAACCGCGTGTTCAATACTTTCAGAACTGTGTCAGAGCGAAATGACTGTGTTATGAGCGAATGTGTTTATGTGTTGTGACTGTGTTTAAGCTGTGAGCGATCATTGTGTTTGCAATGTTGGAGAATATAATTAAAGGTTTGTATCGAGAATCGAAGGTGTTTTTTATTGTATACTGGTAAATCTCTGCTGTTCGTTGGTGCGCATATGCCTTTTGTTGTTAGCAAACATATACAGTGTATGTACATTTTTATAGCATGCAGATCACTTCAAATAAATTGCCATATTGGTGTTGGTTATCTCGATCATCGGTTATCTCGATGCTTTTTTGCAACCCCCGAGACAGTCGACACAACCATATTCCACTGTATTAATAAATGAAAGGAAAAAAAACTTGTTTTCTTGGGGGGGAAAACAACCATTTTAAAATCTATATTAAATTCTGACATGATTTTCTCACATCGTTCCCAACCTGTATGTCTGTTCTTCTCCTGAAAACAAAATATGATTGTTTTTATCCATTTGGTGGAAACCAATGGGGTCCAAAACAACACTTGACCCCTTTGACTTATACTTTAATGACAAACAACACACTTATTTTCTGCAGAAGACACAAAAAATACAGTTTTGGAACGACATGAAGGTAAGCAAATGTCCGATTTTTCATTTGGAGAAGAAAATACTAAGAACAGAATTTTCTGGAGTGGTGTCTTGTCGTTTCCCTTACAATTGCTCCCATAAAACTGAAATGTCATTTAAAACAACAACAACAACAACAACAACAGTGGTTGGTTTTTACCCCTTTGTTCAAGTTCCAAGACAGACAACCAAAAAGTTTGCATATAAACTGGGTTCTTGCACAAGCACTGTCAATAAGTCATATAGCGTGCTAATCATCAAGCTGAGATTCTCAACAGTCTGTAGTCTGTAGATTGCTGCAAGTACTGCCATCCATCAGCTTAACAGGAGATCCGGAGAGATTTTAACTTGAGATTTAACACTGCATGAGTTTATTTCATGGTGGATTCCAGGTGTCAGCTGGAATATTTCAAATATCGTGCGGCTTGCACAAGGACGGCTGAGCAAGTTTCGCTTAATCAATTTAGGATGTTTGCTGAAGAGTGCAGGAAATGCTCAAATGCAGAAAAAGAAAAGGAAATTAATGCACATTAGGAAAGGTCAGTCCTCATCAAAATGCATAAGATGACAGTTCAGCTAATTATAAACTGGAAAAGCCATCAAATCCTCCGATTCATAAGAGGATTTCATATTTAAACAGCGCAACCAAATGAGCTTTAGCGCTGCTGTAAGTTGTCAAATCTCTGGCAGGTTCAACAAAATGTCACCCTCTGGGCTGTCTATAATCTTCTGAAGCCAGAACGTCCCTCCAAATCCACTATCAATTATCATCGAAGATTATTTTTAGAGACTTTTCATTTTTCTTTATCAAGCCAAGCCACTAAGCTCTGTTTGAACAGCTTGCGAGAAACGCAGCCATGTGCGAGAAAAGGCCGCGGACGGAGATGCATCTTCTGAGTCATGACGAGATAACCACAAAACCACTGCAGGCACAGCGTGCAACGTGCATGTGCATGTTAGTGCCATGCTGTTACCAAGACAGAACAGATGTCAGGTGCCCTAAATTAATGATAAAGGGCTTTATTAGGTTTCCCTGTTGTTCATGTTTACTGAATGGGGGTTATGCGGAACAAACTTCCATATCTGTAAAACGAGTTGCATCGCTTCTAGTTCAGGTCTTTTGTACATGCTTCATTAAAAATAAAGCTGTTTTAATCAAGATGCCTTCAAATGAGCGAGCAAAACCGATGTGAATCTGCATTTTCTTCTTCACATTTAGATATTTAAGTCACACAGCAACAATAAAAAGAGCTACCTAGATTAGCGGATTACCTCAACAGATATCGCTGCTGGAAACATTTTCCTCTTACAAGCGGATGCAGTGAGATCGGTTTTCCTATTTGTTCATGTGACTTTCGGCATAAAGCCTATTGTCAAGTTTCTGAAGTCATGCTGCACAGGCATGACTCAAATGTTTGAAGCTTGCGACTTCGAGGGGCGGAAAACAGGGTTTTGTGCTTTTTATTTCTGTCTTTCTAGGACTCTCTCTCACACACACACACACACACACACACACACACACACACACACAACAGAGGAAGGGAAGAGCCCTTATCAAGGACAGGAATGTGAGTGTTATGTGTTCCCCTTTTCCTCACTCTCTATGTACTGGTGGAATGCCTAGATTCTGTTTGCTTTTTGGTCTGTTTAATTCAATCTTCTGTCTCCAAATAAATTAAAAAAACACCTTCGAGCTATGTTTCTACCAAGGGGATTTTCAGTCAAATGTTTCTCATGTTCTTTTTTAATGATGTAATTACACTGGGGATTTGAACAGTCTGTGGACATTTCAGCCTAATAAGTTAGTAGAACTAAAAAAAAAAAAAAACTGAAATTGGCGGAACTTTACATATTGAGATTGTACTACAAAAATGTTAATTGCAATTTCACTAAAAATATAAATAGTGTATTAACAAGTCTTTAGCAGTCATTTACTAGCTCATACACTAACAATTAGCTAGCACGCTAACACGTGCTAATGCAATTAGCAAAGCAAATATTTTCATACACTTGCATGTATACAATTGAAGAATATGCATCTCCTTATATTAATTCTGTGCAAAAACACACAAAATAACTCTTAATTTCAACATTAATACAGTTTGATGCAAAGCTTGCTGGCAACTAAGAAATCTGCTGCAATTCATTGTTTAAGTTCAGCCCAATATAAATAATGTTGTGTCCATGTAACTTTATGCATTTAAGTACAACTAATTTAAATTCACTGTTTGTTTTTCCAGTGTAAACAGTGCATAGGAAGTGTATTTGACAGCAAACATTGTTCATATTATTCACTAAGTACAAGCAATCCAGTTTAACCAGACATTATATAAATTTGCATAGTGTAGTCAGTACTATTCCAGTGCCAATAAAGTCACAGTTTTTATATTCATGCAAATTAGGCTTATAATAGCTTGCACATTACACCAAAAGGCATAAATACAAATAAAAAAATTATTTTTTGGCAAAGAGTCAGTTCAGGTTGCTGGATTGCAGTGGTGAAGTGAAGTTAAGGACACGTCCCATGCAAATCCTTTCTGTAATTAATCACGATTGATAAATCTAACATGATTGTAATCATGATAGACAGTATAAAGACAGTATCCTATACTTTAAATATTTGTTTAAAATGGCATCTTTTTATGAAAGAAGGCCATGTAACCCATTAACCCATGTAATCTTGTAAACATTGCTTTAAGATTTTCAGGTAGGTCTGACAGATAGAATATAAAAATAAATTGAATATAGTTATAAAACACATAACAGTCTTCACTGTATAAATTAAATATAGATCAATCCTTCTTAAAGCTACAAACGTTATTCATTTACATTTATACATTAGGCAGACACTTTTATCCAAAGTAACATTGAATTCAAGGACATTCTAATCAATTCTTGCTTTCCCTGGGAGTTGAACCCATGACCTTGGCGTTGCAAACATCACTCTCTACTGTTTGAGCTACAGGAGAGCTATTCAGTCAAGAGCAGTGAGTGATTCTTTTGTTCTTTGATTAATATTAATAACGGACATCACAGCAGCAGGTTTAACAGGCTGCTGTCACGTTAAGACCTGCCGCACATGAAGCGGAACTGACGCACATCCTATTTTGAAGGCTTATTTAACTGTGCTTGTGAGGATACTCAACAAAACAAATATTTTGGCATAATTTTGTGCATTTTTGTCCATTCCGGACCTGAACATGGTTTTTGCGGACGAGTGTGTGTGTGTGAGAGTGTCACACAGACAGGAGACCGAATCGAACTGCATTCTCTTTTGGGTCTTATCACGCTTGAATGGTTTAAAAGCATTTGCTTGAATAAGAACCTCATCATATAATTTAACGCTAGCCAAAGAATGATTAAATATTATGTATGACAGCACTAATAAACATGTTCCAGATGTTTCCTAAAATAGGCACAAGAATCACTTGTCGACTTACAGAAATGCTCTCTTGTTAAAAAAGGCAATAAACTGCAGGCATGCTCACAATGCAAGAAAAAAATGATCTTAACTTGTGTTCCAAAGATAAAGTCTTACAGGTTTTCATTTTTGCATGAACTATCTTCTTTTAGCACTACCATGAGCATGTCACTCAAGTCAAATGCATCATGACTTGTACCGTATATGAACAGAACATTATACAGTATATTAAGTGAGTAAAATCTTTAACTTTACCAACCAAATTGAAAGGAAAAAGCAGGTAAAAAACAAAAATGTGCCCAGATGGTGAGCACCTGTTCTGACGGGCCCTGACAGCACCCTTGGGCTTTAGGCATTAAAAAGCACGTCACCTCTAGATGAAAACACCTGACATTCCACTTCTGCTGCACATCACCTACATTCACAAGAACAAACAGCTCTGAGAGCATTTAAAAATGAAGCTTGTATTTATTTATTCATCATCGTTACCATTGCATATTCAGCATCACTGTTGTGCCTGTGCTCATTCTGTTTATTGCTGATACATGGGCTTAGAAAACACCAGCGGTTTAACTTCAACTTCTGTTTCACAGAAACTTTCATGGGCATTTTCTTCTACTAACCCACCCAGTAATATTGCAAAATTATAGTCTTGGCCTCAGACAGCATGTCCGCAGACAACGTGTCCACATACCAAAAGTTCCAATCTGATTGGCTGGCAGCTACACGATTTCAGTACGTCAAGGTGCAGAAGATTTTATCTATTGATACACAGATATTTAAATTAATGTAATGAACAAATGTCCAATATCAAATTTGATACTATTTTCTCAAAAAGCACAAATCTCAACGTGACGCACCTGAAGAAAACACAATGAATATCTACCTGAAGACAGGTTACTAATACTGGCATTCATCGGAGCTTCTTTTAAGCTCCAGTGTCAATTATTCATTTTGACTTTAATGAACACGGACTCGGTAAGCCCCGGTCAATGATTAAACATCTCTTTCCCCAATGGGAACTCAAAGCACACTTTCCCACCTGAACTTTCATAATGAATCATTTCAGGATATTTCACCACATATTCTCGAGGTGAGCAAGACAAAGTGACATGTAACGGCATGTTGCTGTTGTTGTCTGGGATTAGTGATTTTCTTAAAGAGGTTTAAGGAAGAATGTGAGACTAGCCTAATCCTGCCTAAACCAAACACACTGATTGCCATCAGCACCAGGAACCGGAGAGCATGCAGTACTTCAACCAGGTCATGATCCTCATTGTTGACCTTCACATACTCGTGTCCACTTATAGATCCTTATATGTCCTTGTTTCATTTATACAGCTGAAACTGTCTATGAGCTGTGCCCTGCTTTCCTGCAGTTACAAATACCGTGAAAATGTGCACATACTATGAGCAAACTCAACTACACACACGACATACTGCACTAATAGTCCATTAGTAATAATCATGTAGTCCATTAGATGAATATGTGGGATATTTCTGGGGTAATTATGCAACACTTTCAATGAGCCCATATGCCGAATTGAATGCACATATTTGTCTGCTCTGTCAGTCCAATCAAATGCAGTAATGAGTTGGTGATCATGGGAAATTACAACTGAAGATGGAAATACCCTTCTTCCATTTATGAGTGTTTAAAGTCAACATGAAATCAAAATTGATTCAATTCCCCTGCCTTACACTTAATTCATCAATGCATGTTATTCCGTTTGTACTCTTTCAATGAATTAATGTCACCACAGGCTGTTAGTTAATGTTAACCGATAGCCATTTAGGATGGGTGGGTAGTAGCTAAGGCAGCCTTTCTAAACAGCAACGGTTATGACAATAATCAGGTCTTGCTCAGGTTTGGTATGAACGGTGAATGTAATGTAAGTGCAACACGTTCCTGGATCATCATCTTTGTTTCTCCTAGAACAACACTCCAAACAACCAATCAGATTGGAGTTTAGGCCTTTAATCAGGGTTAGGTGCTTCTACATCAGTGTTATTAATAATTTCTCTCTGATTTATAGGGTGGAGTTAGGTTTTCAAAAGTCAGCTTTATTGTCAATTCTGCAATATATACAGTGCATACATATAGAGAATTGAAATTCCGTTACTCTCAGACCCAAGGCGAATACAGTTAACAACAACAATAATTTAACAGTAACAGTAACAACAACAACAACAACAGAAGATGAAGATAAAATACAATAAAATTAAACTAGATGGATAAAGTGAGTTATGGAGGTAAAGTGGCGATGGCAAATAGTGCAACAATAGTAAATAGTAATAGTGCAAATTACAAATTAAGGCAGTGCAAATGTAATAGGAGAGAAATGCAAGGACAACATAATGAGGTGGATGAATAAGAGAATAACTGATGGTGGGTAGGGGGTGGGGGGGGGGGGATTCAGAGATCAGGTCCTTGGTGCAGAAGAGGGGAGAGGTGGCAGAGTCGGGAGAGAGTTCAATGCCCTGACAGCTTGGGGTATGAAGCTGTCCTTCAGTCTGCTGGTCCGTGCCTGGAGACTGCGTAGTCTCCTCCCTGATGGCAGCAGACTGAAGAGGCTGTGGGATGGGTGGGTGGGGTCCCTAGCAATAGCAAGGGCTTTTCGGGAGAGGCGGGTGTTATAGATGTCCTGGAGGGGTGGGAGAGAGACACCAACGATCTTCTCAGCTGCTCTTTTGGGGTATTAGTCAGGACTACCGTATATTCCCCCACATAACCCACGGGTTATACCAGATTTTACAAACCCCGCAGGGGGTGCGGGTTATGTCACATTTTTTACACGCGATAATATTTCTATATTATTGCTCTTCTCATCTCATCCGATGATCAACACCTGTAGAATCGCTTCTTAAGGGATGTGCTGCTGCACAGCGAGAGAGACTGATTTTTCTTTTGATTCTGACTTGTGTTTGTTTTCTTATTGTTTGAATTTCACGCACAAGCACTGTGTACCGAGCCTGAACAGTTATGGATAATTGACGTCATGCGAGCAACATTCGAAATTCGAAATGTGAACATATACAAAAAAAGTTCATCAATCTATGGGTGCGGGTTATGCCAACGATATTTTGCACAAAAGCCCAAACCCCGCGGGCTATATGAGGGTGCGGATTATCTGCATCTGCGGGTTATGTGCAGGAACATATGATAAATATTTGGAAAAGAATATGTTGATCAAGAAACAAGGATATGTTGATCTTCCTTGAAAAAAAATCACAGTGACCAGTATGAAAACCCATTTTTTTTTATCTAATCAATTCTTGACAGATAAAATCTGTTTCTGACCTCCCCCGACTCACAGAATGCCCAATGTTTCACTCAGAGAAACAGAAAAGGCTTAATTATATTTTTACCTCAAACAGATGAACTTTTCCAGAAAAAACTAAAATCAGACCAGATCTGCCCTTTAGCATCCAGAAGCACTGAGTCATTATTTTGTCTCAGTGGATTATAGTGTCTAATGTTTAACACGCATGTGCTTCTGCCCTTGAGTTAGCAATGACAACTTAAAATCAGTTAGAAATCACAGATCTGAAAGCGGTCAAAACAAAGTGACGCACAAAATATGATTACACAATGTTGAGACAACTCATTTTAGCATTTTTTACTTTGCTTTTCCTAAACAAAGATAAAGTTGTCAAACTATCTGGGTGATCTCATGAACTACTTGGCTCATATTTCAACCCAAAATGTAAAGGGAAATGGACCAGTATTTTTTTTTTTGTGTGCTAAATATACTATTGTATAACATTTTAGTACGTATGCACGTTATTTTTTAGGTTCTACTCATGAAGCAATTAAGTTTTGAAAGACAAAAAATGCAATAAATGAATAGCCCATTTGATGTTGTCAGAAACTAAATGCTTTTGCATGATGCGACTTAAACTAACATTTAAGTCCAAGGTGATCTGCCAGCGCAATATCAAATGCAACCTCAAACAATATCATTAAATCGTCAAAATGATCATAATTGTATTGCATTACAGTAATGAGAATGAGACATTTCTGCATTTCTCTGAAGTTCTCTATTATCATGCGCCATCAAACTACAAAAGTTAGCTTTAGTTATCTTTGACTGAAAGCACTGGCTAATTATACCTAATAGCTCAACCCAATTTACAGGGCAACTGACATCAAACTACACCGCGTGTAAAGTCTTAACAACATATTGCTCTCATGAACTTGTGTGTGTGAAATGCGAGACAATATCTCATAGGGATATCCTGCAAACCTTTGTAGCATGTCAACAAAATAATCGGGATAAAGATGTGGTAGAAAGGTCAGAAAACAGATTCCACATTTGAGTCAATAAAGCAGCTGAAGCAGATAATTAGTGGGAAATGAGTAGACACAAGAGAAAAGAGAGTTTCCTGGCATGAAATTCACAATGATTTGGTATATTGAACCAATTAGCAAACAATATCGATATCAGTGGTCAAAACGCATTCAAACAAGGTACACCAAAAGTTCATTTAAAGCATTTCACAGCAGTAAATTTGAGCGTTTTAAGCACGTCTTTAACAGCACCCGCTGAATATAAATCATAACACACTGCTGTTCATAAATAATTACAAGCATCCCTATCTGCCCTTCATGCAAGCAGAGGAAATTAATCAGGTAGCTTTCTAACAGCAAGCCTGCTTTCAAAATATTCATAGTTTTCATTACTAATTCCCAGCTCCATACGGCACAGATGACAGAAGAGCTGTGACCTCATATCCTTCACGCACTGCAGGGTATCTGAGCATCTGCTGGGTTTAAAGCCTCTTCATGGAGCTTATTTATAGAATATTTTTACGTCAAATTATAGTTTAACACAAAGTGACATTTCATCTATCTTTGATAAATCAATTTGGAGGTCACTTTACGATTGAGCATTTAGATGGTATAATCAAAACCTGGTCTAAAGGCCACCAACAGACAACTAGCAATGCAGACACTCCTCAGATTACAATACAAAACATTTCAGACATTCAGACACCAACCAAAGCCAACAGACAAGTGTTTGTTGCTGTTGGCCATTGTTGTTGCAGTGTGAATTGGCCTTAAAAGTGTCTCGGTTCTCATAAGTAGTCTGTTATTGGTTTTCAATGGCTGATTCTCACACCAATATCCAGGGCTATAACCACCAAAGAATATTGAATAAGTGGCTAGCAATAGCAAGCTAGCTTTGAAAGCATGAGATCCCACCCTCTCTTCAGACATAAACAACTTAAAGATCACTGACCTGTACCATCTGACTGCAGATTAATTTCAGTGTTGATAATGTTGCCAATGACATGCATAAATTCGAGTCACGAACTGTATAACATCAGAGGTTTCCATCTCTTCCAAATTACAGTAGTTATGGTGCAAACGCAGCATGAGCTCGTTTCGGGTCAGGGTGAACTGTAAAAGGTAACTACTGTTATGGTTGTGGTGCTCATGACTGATATCCGTCTAAAGGGCCAGTCACAAAGCGAAAACACACGAATCACGCACAGATTTTCGTTTCTGCGCGGAGCGTGCATCTTATGCATAATTCGTCGGTGGAACGAACGTGGACCGTCAGTGATTTTAAGTGGATGTGCGTCGAAGGCGGTTTGTGCGTGATTTTGAGTTTTGAACGGTTCAAAAAATTTGACACACAACTGTGCGTCGGTGTGCGTTATTCATGCGTCGAGTATGTATGACTATGCGCGGGACACGTATCGGCCGTCAGTGCTTATGTGTCGGAACTGGTTCGAAACCGCGCACGTCCACTGACGCCCCACCTTCATATCATGCATGAACCGCGCACATATCATGTTCATTCCACTGACAATGTGGATTCTGAAAGTGCTTGTACGTGGAACGTTCGCGAAGCGTGCGTGTTTGGATGCGCTCCGTCAGTGATTCATGAGTCGGGCGTGCGTCGAATGTTTGTGGAATATTTTGGTCAATTTCTCGACGCACAAGCACACACAAACCCAATCTGTGAGTGATTCGTGCGTGATCGGCTGTGTGACTGGCCCTTAACTCTGTGTAGCATTAGCGTGTTTGGCATGAGAATACATATGTTGTTGGACACCGAAAGCAATGATGGGACTGTACCAAGGTAAGAAGTTCTGGCAAGAAGGCGAGAACTGGCAAACACTTAAATTTAATTCCAAATACAGTGGAATCCGGTTAATTCGACGGCCTCAGGGGTTGCAAAAAAGATAACCGAGGATCGAGATCGCCAAATTGGCTGTTGGTTATCTATTTAATGAAGCGATCGGCATGTTATAAAAATGTACATACACTGTATATGTTTGCTAACAACAAAAGGCATATGTGCACCAACTAACAGCAGAGATTTACCAGTATACAATAAAAAACACCTTCGATTCTCAATACAAACCTTTAATTATATTCTCCAACATTGCAAACACAATTTCACTCACAGTAAACAGTCATAACATATTCGTGAGGTCATCACGCTGTACTAGATTGCACACTTTCTCGCGTTCTGCCTGTCTAATGTGCTTTCAACAAATTCGGCTTCGTCCCGTCTTTTAATAACCGGGTTCTTCAATCCGCAGCGGCGCTGATCAGAGCGCGCACCAGAACAGAAGCAGGTGTGTTTATGTGTGTGTTTATCTAAGCCTCATACTCATTGGTCAGTAACCGCTTGTTACTGACCAATGTCAAAATATTTGAGAAAACCAATAAAATCAGAGAAGGCGGGCTTTATGTGCACACAGAAGCAGATGAGGCTTTGGGATGGGGGTGGGACCCACGGACCCTCTTTTGTGCAAGAGATATTAGGGTTCAGCGACATTAAAGAATCGACATTACCGAAAAGAAAATGCTAAGACAAATAGGTGTTCCACTTCAAAAACGTTGACATAATAGGATTGGCGAGTTAACCGTGAGTCGAGATAAGTGAACTCCCTGTCGTCACTGCGCCTTTTATGCCTCCACTCGTTGGTGAGATGCGATGCCGGTGCTCTCACGGCCCTGCCCTGCTTGTGATATTTTGTCTATATAATATATTTTATATATAGAAATATCAATACATTTAGAGCACTGAAGTTAGTGATTGCTATCATTATGTGAAGAGACTTTCAATCAGCATAAGTTTCTGGAACAAATTACTACCCTGCCTTTAAACTTTTATATTCGGTTGCAGCATTGAAAATTTCTATGATATAACGCTTATAATGCAACTAAAAATAGAGTCTTGAGATTTTAAATGAATGACATTTACAGGGGGGGAAAAAACCTTAAGAAATATTTCATATGCACACAAAAGTTTCTTGTGCACATTAATATATTTTCTTCAAAGGTCACTTTAGAAGCTCCATATATTACACATTTAGTCAAATTAACCATTGGCAAAGCTATCAACTATTTGTCTACATCTGTTAACGCTTATCTCAAGTGCCCAAATATTGGCTAATTCATTGGTCTGACCAACATACCAGTCTATCACTAATTTAAATCAAGGAAGCTACAGAAGAAGAGAGAGATACGTTTGTTGTAAAACACTTAGTATCCAGAAAAAACCCTTATAAAGATTTACTCTCTTATAAAGCTAACACGGCACAGAACAGATCCTCTCTGAGGACCACGGAGCCCACCAGGAAAAATAGACAGAGGCGCTTGGTAAACTTCAGATTTATTACCTGCAGGCTGTTGAGATACGCGTGTTAGCTTCCTAAGGCCCGGCAGCTTCTCTTATATGAAATAATAATAAACTCTGAGTGACAGTAATTCCAGTGGAGATGTGATACCACTGCCTATTTTCAACCTGAAATTAAGATGGGATCCAGACAATTTGATTTCTAACGGCTTTACTTCACCCTTCACCTACACTGTGAATCCATTATAAAGACCAGAAACACACTGAAATAAATGGTTTCACATGAGACGAACATGACATCAATGTAATGACAAAGAGACTGTTCCCCCTAAAACAGATAATTTGGCTATTTTTGATCATCCATGTTTGTATTAACATTAAAAGAGATTGTTCACCCGAAAAGGCAAAAAGCCCAATAAAAGGATCATAGAAATGGTCCATATGACTGTATATGTTTTTCCTTTTGTGTTCCAGGAATAATTTGAAAGTGAGTAAATGATGACAAAGCTTTCATTTTTGGGGTAACGAGTTATTCAACATCTTTTGCATGTATGTTCAAGCAAAGAAAATCAGCAATGTGATGTCGTTCCATTGTCCTCCTGTGGTTTTCCACAGTGGTTCCCCATCAAAAGCAAACACGTCTCCAACAGCTAGCCAATTCCTTAACCAGCAGGACACTGTGAAACGGTCCGAGCACACACTGAGAGATGAGCACTGAGACAGCAGCTAGGGATGATGGGGAATATTCTGTGTCAAATTACACACCGAGCAAAAGCGTCTTTGGCCTCAGGCAGTTGCACAAAGAGGTTCTCTGGAAGGCTGCATGTAAACAACAATTTAGCATTGAAAACGAAATACGTCTAATAGACATCAACATAAAGCTCAAAGTAGATCTGTTTGCACCATCCCATGTGGAAAAATAGAAATAAAAGCTTTTAAACTCTTAGACAGGTTGCCTCCAGAGTTTTCTGTCTCAGCTCTGATTATGCTGACGGTGTACCTTAAGGCTGAATTCTCAGACTGATTGTAACCCTCTCTCATCGCTCTTAAATTATCCTGGCAAACACAGGTCTAACGCCTACAGAACAGGCCAGAGAGGAACCTAAAGAACTCAACATCTACCCTTTAATCTTGTTTTGTTATGATTTGAACATAATTTAATGACTTACATCAATTTAGTTCTTCATCAAACATGTAGAACTACTGACTTTTTTTACTGTAGCTTCTAACAAACATTTTTAAAGAGAAAAAGGATAGTTCACCCAAACATTCTTTCATTAATTACTCATTTTCATGTCCTACCAAACCTGTAGAGATTTCGGTCCTTCCCTACAGACAGACACACAACTGTAAGCTATACGACATACATTTTATTCACATTTAAATATTCATCAACTCTCACATCAATTGTGGTGAGCGGAAGCTCAAGCATGTTCACTTGATGTGTGACAACCAATGAGGTTCATTCTCATGTTTCTCATCTAGCTTTTCTGTAGCTCACTCAGTAGAGCATTGGTGTTTACAACGATCCCAGGGAACTGATTCAATGAGTTCCTTGAATGCAATGTAAGTCGCTTTGGATAAAAGCGTCTGCTAAATGCATAAATGTTAAACGTTGCGCTGCACGTTTGAGCTTGAGCAATTGGACAGAAATCTCTCCAAATACATAAAAAAATAACTTAATTTGTGTTCTGAAGATGAACAAAGGCCTTACGAGTTCACTCATGTGAGGTGAGTAATTACAACATTTTCATTTTTGGGTGAACTACCGGTAACCCTTCAAAGAAAATTTCAAGTAATTCTAAATCCAATAATCATACCAAGTAATTTCTGAGCCATTAGCAACACCCAACAGAATTGCTAAAACACTGACTATTTTCAAACAGATTTCCCAAACACTCCCCCAATTTGTCATTGGTCAAAAAAACAGTTAGTCCCGCCCCAAACTCGCTATTGGTTGAGTCATTGTTGCAATGTCAGGCAGCTCAGCAAGCTCGAAAAAGTAAAGTTTTCATAACGCCACAGAAACACAGTTGTCTCTGTATCTTAGGGGATTTAAATGTTTTAACATGGAAAATATTTAGTTTTTAAAATCACGAGAGAGCAGCAGTTTATCACTGCGTCAAAGTGTGTGTGTGTGTCCTGCTTAAAATCCAAAAGCTAGTAATGCTTCAAGCGTCACAGGTCATTTTTCTTTGTGTAATTGAGTATTTGACGGCACGGTGACTCAAAGCATTGAGGAATTTCCCTTCGGCAAACTGAACATCCATCATTTAGGGGCAAAGGTCGTCACAGAGAATCTTCTCCATGGCCAAGTGTGACCATTCCTTCTCTATACCACTCAATTGTTTCTTGCTGAATGCTTTTATTTTCATTTTCCAAATCACTGTACTTCTCACTCTGGTGGACCTGAACTGCACTTTAAAAAGTTCTTCCCTTCATGGGTGTAAAAGCCCCAGATGCAATTTGTTTAAATCACTTGAACAGGTTGCAACTGCAATGACAAGGAGGGTTTCCAGCTTTGCTACCATTTTTTTCCCAGGCCTTTTGTGTTTTCTTATTTTGTCAGTTCCAGATTTTTGTCAGTTCTTGCACAGACAAGCAGGCAATTTAAGAAGCGAGGAAAGCTTCAGGTGGATTCTCTTTTTCTGTCCAATCATTCAGTTCAGTGAATTTTAAGAGCACCATTTTGCTGTTCATACTGTGACACATGCACTTAAAATGCCCAAATGCTGCATGCGCATGCTTTTAAAAATGACTGCAGCATGAAATTGGGTTGGCAACTAATCCTGCAAAGTATCAGACATATTCTTACCTAAAATACTGAATATGTAAACTCGGTACTTATTTAGCGGTTATAATAGTTTTGTTCTGCTACGGATTACACAGGCAGAACAAATCCAACAACTAACATTTACGTACTGATCCTTGCATCAAATGACAACTGATAGTCTGTGAAAACTAAACTGATGTTTTTAGTTCTGTTACCCTGTAGGATGATGGGATTAACAGCCCAGGGTGTTGCAAACTCCCACTTTAAACATGAAGACACCCTGCTTGGCACGTCAAGTTATGTAAAGCCATGTGAGATTAACTTTACACAAAGTACGATATCTGTGCATTGGATATTTAAAACCCTTAAAATAAACAAAATAGCCATTTCAAAATGTTCAATGACAGCAGTGTCTAAAAAGTGTTCCATTTTCAACCCTTTTGTGGTTTTACTATAATCAAGAATAACTGTAGAGACTGTGGCATTGTGGCAAAACTGCTCAGCTTTTAAGGTTACTTGACACTGTCAATCCAAGTTTCATACTGCAAATGTGAAATTACAACAATTTAGGACTAAGCGCAATTTTAATTTTTAAAGATCACATTTGTACGTTTGAGTTAGTGACACGAGGCCTGTTTCACTATTCAAAAAGACATGATTTGAATAAACATTTTCTGTGATTAATTTTTGCATTGCAGGTCATTTTTGCTATTTTTTTGTGGGGTTTAATGTAAAAAAAATGTCTATGTGGTGCAACTGGTCAGAGTGAAAAAGGTGTTTTGACGTGACAAAAAAAAAGCACAGAGATGAACCCATTAGACCCCCATAAGCTTAGATCCAGACAAAAATCATTTCTATAAAATATGTTCCAAAAACATAGGCTATAACCAACATTTACTTCATCTCAGCCATCCTTATTTGTCAATTTACGAATGAATGATAATTCTTGGAGATGAATAAGCAGGCCAGATCATAAACCGCGAGCGATAAACAGATGTGCTTTTCATCATTCGCCTAAAAGCTGTACGTGCACGCGCGAAGAAAATGCCCGTAAGATCAATAAAGCCGCTACCTGTTGACTAACGTGAACCAAACCAAGTTACCAACACTTCTCAATCGCTTTAAAACAACCTTACCTGATGTAGGCTACTGGCCCGTGCGTCCTTTTGAGTAGGTAACGAAGTGTTTCTACCAACAAAACTGAAAGAGGAACTAATATAGTTCAAATGAAGATGAGTTTGCAGCGCGGGCGAAGATCGTAATCCGCAAACTTTACCGCGTCTTCAACTGGAAGAACAAAACACCTGAGGAGCTTCGACAAGAACAAAGGCAGGGTTTTATGGCTATAATGAAACGCTTAAACCCGGTTGTTTCGAAACCGCTGCCAAACGACATAAAAAAGCGTCGTTATGACATAAAATACAAGAAATGAGTTTATAACATCCACTGAAAACTTTGTGCCTCTCCCACCTCGACGCACGTCAAATGAAGGGGAGTGAGAGGTCTCTGGTTACCTGACTCGAGAGTTCCTGTTTGTGAGGCCAACCCACTCCTGGCACACGGTTTCGTTTTTTTTTCTCAATAAAAACGCCAAGGCTTCTTTATATTTGTTTTGGGGGGGATTTGAGACTAGTTAAAAATTAACTGCTCATGTGGTCTGCAGTTAAGCAACAACTGACCCATTTTATCATCTACAGAGAGTGGAGAGGCTTCTGATGTCTACTGTAAAATGTTATTTGAAATCAACCTGTTAGACAAGAGACTTGTCATGATCTGTTACACATAGACAAGAATCCTATAGCCTGGAACCATGGTGAAAAACTGCATTTTCTTATTATTTTTTATTACAATTGGATATAAATATTTCAGGGGGATCATTATAGTAACATTTCAACCATACAAAGATATTGACTTTATGAATTTCTGTTCGGTTTAAGTGACAGCTTGAAGTTAAGATTCTTAAAACCTGTTGTTTAGTGTCATTCAACACATTGTAAGTATTTTCCGAAGATCATGTTGTGCTTCACTTGAAAACTTGAAAGTTTACATTTATTCATTTAGCAGACGCTTTTATCCAAAGCTATTTACAATTTGAGGAATACAGAAAACGATTAATCCTGGAGATAAAGTTGTTTACTATTAATCCAAAAGTAAACAGAGTGCTTACTGTATAAAGCATTACATGTAGTATAAGCTAGGAGAATAGAGGGACTAAAAGTAGATTTATATATATATATATGTGTGTGTGTGTGTGTGTGTGTGTGTGTGTGTGTGGTTGAGGTGGTATGTGCGTGTATGTTATGTTAGGTGCTCATGGAAGGGATGTGTTTTCAGAAGTTGTGTTGCTTGCTCCGTTAGGAACGGCCTGATCCCCCTGATGTTGTGAAGTGCAAACCTGCGTGATTGAGCCGTCTTTGCGACGTGATCTTTGAAAGGCAGCTGGTTCTCAAAGATCACTCCAAGGTTTCTGGCATTGATGGGGTTGAGGATCGTTGAGGAGCCGATCTGGATGGTAAAGTCGTGCTGTAGAGTCGGATTGGGAGGAAAGATGAGAAACTCCGTCTTTGCCAGGTTGCGCTGCAGATGATGCTCTTTCATCCATGCCGAGATGGTCTTTAGACAGCTAATTCACAAAAACAATACATTTCTGTCATCATTTACTCACCCTCATGTTGTTCCAAACCCCTAAAACCTTCTTTCTTCTTCAGAACACAAATTAAGATATTTTTGAGGAAATCTGAGAGTAGTAAAAGGTAGTGAAGACAGTTAAAATAGTCCATGTGACTATTGGGGTTCAAACTTGCGATGACTTTTTGTGCGCAAAAATAAAGAATGACTTTATTCAACAATTTCTTCTCCTCTGTTGGCCGTCTCCTGCGTCAGCAGCACACACATGAATAAAACTGTTAATTTTGTTTCCTTTCTGGGCCTTGAAAGTGGTAAGCTCTTGGCTCTTGAAAGCTCTTGGATTTCATCAAAAACATCTTAATTTGTGTTTAGAAGATGAATGAAGGTCTTATGAGTTTGGAATCACATGAGGATGAGTAATTAATGACAGACTTTTGGGGTTTTGGAGGGAATTACCGTTTGTAGGAATATTTCTTAAATATCTAATTAATTTTACAATTATTTACATTTCTTCTAATGCTTTGTTAATTTTATTTCCATTTACGTAGGATTGAGAATCCCAGAATTTGACTGTGGTTTCATTACACTGTGTTTATTATTCTTGTCTTGTCTGTTCCAATGTCTTTTTTTCTTTCTTTTTTTTGTTCCATTTTTTAAAATATATATATTATCCTTGCCTATCAAAAAAAATCCACTGCCAGTTTCATAAAATTGACTTGGCCACTGTCCACATAACATAAATCAGGGTGTGCAAGTTCAGGGCGACCTACTTTGAAACTCTACAGCAATGCTCTGGAGGATCTCTATTGAGAGTACTGCTAGATATGGTGAAACCTGTGATGTAGGAGTAAGAATTGTGCCAGTTCCACTGCAAGGCCAGATTTTCACCCTCCTATCATCGATTCAGTTCGCCTTCTGTTCTCACTGTTTATCATCTGATAAAGGTTGAATGGAAGGAGGGAAATGCCAGGTCAAAAATTTAAAGTTGCATGAGAAATAAAAGTGGCTACTTTCAAAACTACAGGCCTAAGAGGACTAAACACTTGTAGAACATGAAGCACTTTTACATTGATTACTTAGTTATCTAGATTCTGACTAGCTCTTTTCCAAAACCTTGTGAACTAATTTGCATCAACTTTACGCTTTTTCAAATTCAAGTTGTATAAACAGGGGTACCTTTTGGCCTCCTTTCATGTTTAGTTTTCTTAAAACTTTATCTTCTGTTGTTTTTATTAGCATTTTCCATTTTTTCCTTAAACAGCCCAACTTTATGTTGCCACCTAATTAACCCACCAATTAGTGCAGTAAATTCCAGGGACACGTGTAAAGGAATTCAGGTGCGCAATTGTGCATGGATCTAGAAAGTATGGGCTGCCTAAGCACAGTGCGAGTGAACAAGTGCGATTTTACATTATATGTTCTATGTGCAAATCGTAGCTGCACACAAACTGTGGA
Organism: Rhodeus uyekii; assembly: GCA_037043235.1. Classification (NCBI taxonomy): domain Eukaryota; kingdom Metazoa; phylum Chordata; class Actinopteri; order Cypriniformes; family Acheilognathidae; genus Rhodeus; species Rhodeus uyekii. The sequence continues at coordinate 2,264,016 of JAWRVZ010000032.1, read as the reverse complement.
AGCATACTGACGCCTTAAGGGAACATATTAACAAACCTCATAAGTGGCTGATTTGGGACGCTCTACATAGGCAGCACAGCACACAAATAGTGCTCCACACAGGGGTTCAATTTGCAACTGATTTCAGTTTTAAAGAGATGGGCCGCGTCCAAAAATGCATACTCTCTTGAGTAGATCCTATTTTGAACGAGTGATTACTTCATGGAAGCTAAAAATTTATGTTCTATATAGTGTGAGTGTGTGTCATGTGAATGTAATCTGGACATACTACATTCGTCACGTTGACCTTATCATGTGGCCTACCAGCATCAGTTGTGTCACATCGCTGCCATTCACAGATCCTCTCCCGTGGGCTCATGGGATAGAAAAGTGTCTATCGTATGCACACTTCAGAATCTCGGCAGAAGAAGTAGGTCATCCGTGTACTTTTTGCCTACTCTTTTATGACTACTGTGAATTCGGACATACTTCTTTTGTCACATGCTGTTTTTCGCCGACTAGTATGCTTAGCCAGATTTATTAATACTTGAAATACAATAATTTGTTCATTGACATTGCTGCAATGCATTAAAGGATTGCCTTCTCTATGAAGGACATAATGTTGTTGCCTTACAAGTGGGCCGAATCAAGATATTTGCAAGGAATAGTCCTCATAATGCTCCAAACCTGTATCACTTGTTTTCTTTTGTGTATCACATGACAAGTGATTTCTTTTTAAAATACCATAGCTACATATACTTGCAACCAAATAATCTGTTTGTAATCAGATTGATGTCTCAATCAGATTGAAAGTCCTTCATATAAATGCAACAATCCTGAAAAATTGGTTTTGATGGACAAGAACTGTTGAATTCTGCTTGTGTTCTGCAGAAGAGAGGAAGTCATGAATGTTTGGAACATGAATAGTAAATAAATGATGAAGGGTTTTAAGATTTAAATTTTTGGTTAGGAAGCAGCTCACACACTAGGTTTTACACCGAGCACATCATTTATTTAAGTAACTTATAGTACCAGCTTTTATGTATTTCTCTTTTACATTTTGTTAGTACATTAATGCAGTGTTTTTCAACCGCGGAGAGATTGTCAGGTGTGCCGTGGAAAATGATTCAATTTTACCTAATTGGTCTCAAAAAACATTTTTCTTTGTGTTTATTTGATTCGCATTCAAGACACTTTGATGAGAATGACTATATATTGTTAATACAGGCTACAGAGTTTTATTTTTTTAACATTTTTGGTTGGTGGTGTGCCTTGTGATTTTTTTTTAATGGAAAAAATGTACATTGCCTCAAAAAAGATTGAAAAATTAATGCTGTTTTAAAATCATACTACATTACGTAAGATTAAAAGTGTGTAAAGCACATTATTTACTGTTAAGTTCCTTGCTCAAGCACGTCAGTGTTGCTAAGGCTTCACAGGTCATGTCTGTCTGTGGTTGTTCTGACCAGGCCAAAGCTGACCTTTGACCTATTATCAGCACACATGTTTATCATGTCTTGTATGGTACCAAAACAAAATCAATCAGAGAAATCATGCAAACTAGTTCTGGTTTTTAAATAAATAACAATTTACAGTCTTTTTGACGAAAAAAATATATAAATGTGTGTGTGTGTAAGAGAGAATTATGAACAAGCCATTTGTACATGTTGTTTCCCACCAGCTCAATAAATGGAGGCTTGTTTTTGCCACAAAATAGTTAGTTGTGTCTTTTTATGTCACAATTTGGACTTTATAACTTGCAATTCTGAGAGCAGAATGGCACAACGAGCGCAGTGGGGCTTCATAAGGTCTGTAATATACCATGGGTTTGAGTTTGGGGCGAGTCTATAAGTTTGTCCAAACAATGGCAGATAGAGTACCGTCTAGGAAACCTCTTTGAAAACAGTGGTTTCTAATTCCCTTTAGTGCTTCTGTTTCTAATTCAAACTTTAGTCAATGTATGCAATGCAACAGACCAAATGTTTTATCTTTATATAGTTGAGATAAGTCTGTAGGCAGTCTTGTTATTTGGATTTGATAATAATTCTGATAAAAATGAATTTGCTTTACAGATTCTGTTTGTTTAGCTTGGTTGCTGCTGACCCGAAACATTGCAATTTTCGCACTGATCGTCCAAGGGATCCATCGATGTTAAAGCGTGTAAGGAAACGTCTCTCTCGTGAGGCATGGTGCCCGAGTTTCCATGGGAACTGCAAGTCTACCTCCCGCCCTACATGTAGACCTTGTGATATTTTTTAACAATGTCATGCAGCAGTACTAGCTCGCTAAAAGCAGTGGGTTGATCATAGTCTCCTCCTTCTCTCTGTCCTTTATTATTCGCATAGATTTATTCATGGCTTTTCAGTTTTTTCTTTTTTGTTTTATCCAGCTACTTAATACTCCCACAGAATATGCAAACACACTGAATATAACAAACGATGTGTATTTATATCAAAGACCCTATCCTCCTACAGGTTCTTTAGACAGTGAGGCTCTAAATATCTGTAAATATTGATAATGATCTGTTTGTCTGATGCTTTATAAGTCACAAAGATTTGCTTGATTAGTGTGTTAATGACTTTTTTAGAGCATATTCAGTACATTTATTTTCTTTAGGTTACATGAAATTTTTCTGCCTTTACTCCAAAAGCAATTTCAAAATCGTTTTTTGTTTTGTTTTTTCGTTTTACTTGAAAAGTACAGGCGCAAAACTTCCTCTCCCATCAGTTTATTTGCTTTTTCATCTGTAATTCTCTCTCATTCAATAATAGGCTGGTAATGAATTAGCTTGATCTCTGCTCTTGAATGCTGGAGCATCAGTCCAGTTTATTTACGTTACATCTCTTAATGTAAAGAGGGGTGGCGCTGATGCCACTGGCGATGTGTGTGTGTCGAGAGAGAGAAACAGTGAGAGGAGGAGAGAAAAGAGAGAGAGAAGTGTGGCAGTATGCCTCTGGTGAAGAGACAGCCGTTTGCACACAGAGAGCTGAGTTAGGAAGGTGCTGCTGTTTCATTCACACACTTCTAAAACCACTTGTGTTCACGTCCAGCCGGAATGGCTGTAATATAGCACCTTTATTTTCATCACTGCTTTTGCCATTAGAGGTAAGCTATCTCTCTCTCTCTCTTTCTCACTCTCGCTGATGTGTTGATAATGGTGAATGTGGGCAGGCATTTGGATGGCTCAATAAGCCGGCTGTAATGGATGCAATGCTTTTGAATGCAAAAGCAACAGAGGCGGTACTAGATCAAGGCTGTTGCAGGGATAAACTGTGTTCAGGCTCTGACCCACATTGGGGAGTCATAACGCAGTGGCACTGTGTGCGCAGAGAGACTTTGTCGTTTTTTCTGAACAAAAATTAAAGTGATGTACAGGTAAAAGTTTTGCACGCAAACTCACTGCACAATGGAGTGCAATGATGTGCTCTTTTGTGGATTTTAATAGTGTGCCGTGTGTGTTTACAAGGTAAAGTACAGAGTTAAATGTTTTTTTCACAGGTACATTTGTGTTTTAAGGTAGTTATTACATTGCAGACTGAATACTTGCACTGTTTTGTCAAGACCTGCAGTTTGCAATAATGAATACTGCCCATTAGTACTGCATCAGCTCTCTCTCTCTCTCTCTCTGTGTGTGTGTGTGTGTGTGTGTGTGTGTGTGTGTGTGTGTGTGTGTGTGTGTGTGTGTGTGTGTGTGTGTGTGTGTGTGTGTGTGTGTGTGTGTGTGTGTGTGTGTGTGTGTGTGTGTGTGTGTGTGTGTGTGTGTGTGTGTGTGTGTGTGTGTGTGTGTGTGTGTGTGTGTGTGTGTGTGTGTGTGTGTGTGTGTGTGTGTGTGTGTGTGTGTGTGTGTGTGTGTGTGTAAACCCGAAGCCATAATATAATCAGTATGTAATCAAAATGCTTCATCCACCAAATTTGAGTGCCAGCCTCAGATGACATGCCACGGTCCGCCCACGGTCTGTTCACTGACCGTCTGATCCCAATTGCACTCAAGACTGAATGGAGCAAATTCTGATGAAATTATATTGAATAGTAAAAACGTTCACATTCTCTTATTAATTTGTTAGCATGCTTTTGTACATCATTAGTGCACCATAGTTGGGTCAGAGGTAGAAGTAGAACTTTTTGCATATTGCCCTGGTTCAATTCCAATGCTGAAATAAGTGAATTATCCTCTTTAGATACATCAAGTTAAATTGCAACTCTGTGCCAATATGTATAATGGTAGCAGGATCTCATTTGGTTTTAATTTAGCTTGACCTTAAAGCAGCTAAACTTTGAACTGCTGCTAGTTTGATCTTATTATGCTCTATTAGGGATAACTTACTTGATAAGAAATACAGTAAAAACGAATATTTTGAAATATTATTACAATGAATGTAGTAATTTGTTAATGCGATGCAAAGATGTCACGCGATCTATCAGAAATCATTCTAATATGATGATTTACTGCTAAAGAAACATTTCTTAATATAATCAAGTAAGATTTGTAACTTTTATCACGTGAAGATGAAAATCTGCGATGTCATTTCTAGTCTGGCACATTTTAGATCATGTTATAACAGGATAATACGTTCACGCATTTATTGATTGATTGATTGATTGATTTTTCTTTTCTTTTCTTTTGAGGAAAAAAATCATCAATGGAAATGTCAATGTTTTCAAGGTTAGTGGCATTATTAAAAACTCATTATGAAGTAAATTACATATCCAATAGTAAAATGATGCTACTGACATGAGATCTGAGTTTGACTGTGAAATCTGTAATCTGTACGTAAATAGTTCAGCCCAGTATGAAAATTCTGTCATTAATTACTCAATTACTGTCATTAATTAATCCTAATGCCGTTCCAAACCCATAAGACCTTCCTTTGTTGTCGGAACGCAAATGAAGAACTACCACTATAACGCTTCAAAAAAAAATCATAAAGAGATTGTAAAACTAAACGGTTTAGTTCAAATGTTCTAAAGAGATATGATTGCTTTATATGGTGAACAGATTAAATGTAGGCATTTATTCACATATAAACATTCATAAAGATATGGTAAATGTAAGCTCAAGCATCTTCTCTTGACGTGAAGAGAAACAATAAAGTTAATTCTCGTGTGTTATGCTGCACGTTTGAGCTTCAGCAAGAATCAGTGAGAGACCAATGACATCTCTTCAGAAATTTTGGATCAAACTGCCCAATTTATTCTATATGGATTCATTTTATGATCTCTTTATAAACTTTTTAAAGCGTCAAAGTGGTAGTTATAGACTTTTAACGGAGGGACAGAAATTTCATTTCATTAAAAATATCTTCAGTTGTGCTCCGAAGATGACAAGGGTCTTATGGGTTTGGAATGATATGAGGGTGAGTAAATAATAACAGAATTTGAATTTTTGGATGAACTAAACAGAAATTTCTGTTTCCAATGTCTGCACACATTCCTGCTAATATTGATTGTGTTCCCTGTAAAACTGCATGTGGTCCAAACACTTATGTGTCAATTAAATAGTTATTATAATGAAATGATTTTTAAACCCACCCCTTTATGGCACATGAGAACACAACAAATGGTAGTAGGTCAATTTCCAAACAGTCGAGTGGCCTTGTGGGTGGTTCTTGGCTAGAATAAGCTACAATCAGTGCCGACTAGATTTAACGCCGAGTCAAAAGCCATTCCCAAGACAGTGGATTCAGTCAAACTAATTAAATTACAGTGTGTGGATGTATCTTGGCCACCATGTAGAGCAGTCTGCTGTCAGCTGGTACTGTGAGTGTGTGACACAGAGACCCACATGCCCCCTGTTCTGTGTGTACACAAAGAGCATGAAACATCTGATTACTGTCATAACATCACTCTGTTACCAGATCATACTGGATGAACACGGGGCATTTTGATCTTTGAGTCTTCTGTGTTCTGATGTTTCTGTTTGAGATGCAACAGAGCTGAAAGATAGCAACAAATCACTTGCCACGAATCTGATAAGCATTTAGTAGTTTAGACATTATGTAGACATTCGTGGTTACGGCATTTGATTAACAAATAGTGCGCTGTACTGTCCCACTGTCCCTGTGTTAAATAGTTATGCTACCATGTTTAACACTGTTCATACTTTACCCCAGGATAGTAATTTATCCCCGGGAAGTCAGGTTTTAGAGGTTTACTGTGTTTATGATGTCAAAAACGTCTTGTTGGTTATGCTAACCATGGCTAACATACCAGATATGCATGGGTTGTCTCAAATTTAAAAAGAAAGAAAAGAAGAAGACAAAAACATAAACAACGTATGAAACAGGTGAATCAAAGAGCTGAATCCCTCTAAACCCCTCCTTTCTCAGAGTAAACAGGTAAACAGAAACTTCTGTTGCCACTTTTTGATATTTTATCTGCTTTCCTCAGTTGATAAATATCTAAATAGTGTGTGAAAGTTTTTGTGGCTGTACCAAGTGCATGAATATTTAAAGGGGCAATTTTGTACTCTTTAGTTGCAGAATGTTTCCTAAACTTGTTAAACGATTTCGATTAACTTCCACCTCATGTTTTCTAAGCAATACGCTGTTCTCCAAAGACATGCAAACGTTTCACCTGCTGATGGATCGCGTAAAAACCCCGTTGTGGGAGCAAATAGGGCTTTTCTTTGTTGGCAAAGATGTACTGTATTCTGACAAATAGATCACTCCCATTTCATAATATTATAGTAGAAGTTTTATCAGTGCACTAGTTTTAGAATTTTGCTCTTAAAAGCGTGAAATTGACTTTATTTAAATGTATCTGCTGCCTTTCAGGACAGTCAGCAGTGAAGGGTTTGGGATGGCATTCATAGCTTGAAAAAATGGTTAATGTTTTAAAATGATTGTTCAAAGTCAAGTCTTAAACCCAATTAGTGCTTCAGAAGTCTCTTGCCTTTTTGTCCTGTCCTGTCCTGTCTTGTTTCTCTTTGTGGTTCTTCCTGTCCCTTGTGCTCTCCTTGTTTCTAATGTACTCCTTTGCAGTGACCTGAATTTGTCTTTCCCTCTCTCTGTTTCTAAGAGTGAATGTTTTAAAGAGCTCAGAGGATAGATGTGCAGTAGACTTCCCTTTGAAGATGGATTTTTTAAGAACATACACCTATGCTCATTTTTCCTGTGCTGTGTGTTTGTTTTAAACATAGCGGCCCACTTTTGAGTGTGGTGTGAGGGTTTATGATGCATGTCAGTGGTGTGTCAGTGTATTGTTAATTGCAAGAGCGGTGTACACTAACACTCATAAAAACTGAGGGTTTTGACGTTCACTTTCAAGAGTTTCAACAGTATAAAGTCATTACACCTACTCAACCAAATCAAGCTTTTAGGAATAAAGGATTATACAGATGCTGCTGGTCCTGGGGATAAAAACTATAATGAGTTAGTGCCGCTGTCACTTCAGCAGCTCGACAGCACAAAGCTTCAAACAGAATTTTAGACATGAGAACATGGCAGAAGGGTTTGAAATTGATGTTTGGTTTAGCCCAGTTATGATTAACCCAGCAAAAACAGATGTTCCTCTATTATTACAGTGTTAATTATTAGGATTTTTACTGTACATTTTCTATGGTAACAATATGCTAATTAGTTAACGCTACAATTCTTTACTCAATTCGGCGAAATACTAGATATAATAGATCTAATGAGGCATATATGCTTTTATATGGCATATATGCTCATAATATGCTTTTAAATATACAGTTTTTCAAAGTGAAAAAATATGTGTTGTGAAGTCATCTTCTCTGTGTGAATTTAATTTATATAACTGCTATCAGTTATGTACATTAGGAACAAGAATGTGAACGTGTCAGACTGGACAAGGCAAGATACATGAACTCATGACACAAGAACCGACAAAGTATAGACAATGACGCGACACAGGACAGCAGACATGAGGAGATTAAATACACACAGGAGGGAGAGTAAATGATCGGGAACCAGCTGAGAGAAATCAAACTAATGACAATGAAACAAGACGGGCGGGGTAACAGACAAGACATGAACACGCAGCCAATGCGGATACGCATCGCTGCATGTTCACATTACACAAAGATGCTGTGGGGAGCTGGTGACAACCAAACTGCGTGTGACAAGAAAACACAACATGAAAGCACGCGGCCAATGAAAACACGAACCACGTGCTAAACTGTCAGGGTTCTGCCACATTCGGTCTAGTAGTCATTTCTTGGTTTTGTGGCAGAGCTCTGACACTACCGTTATGTCTCGTGTTTGGTGTGTGTGCGCACGGCGTCGAGGATTCGAGCCGCGCGCGCGCTTGTCTGTGACGTCTTTCGTACGAGTTATGATGTCCGGTCCCGATACTTGGGTCTGTTTCGGTTTTGGATCGGGATTCGGGCATTCATAACTCGTGTGTCTTCGTCCTTGTTGTGAGCTCGTGAGAACTCGTTCTTGCGAGCTCTACGTTATGTGAGTGGGCGCGGTTTCAAGCCTTGCGCGAGCCGCGCCTCCTCTCGTCCGTGTGTTTATGTTTGGCACGCGGTTCGCATTCCATCGGCCGTGTGCTTGTGTTTTGTCACGCGCAGTTTTGGTTTGTCACCAGCTGCGCGTCGTCTTTGTTTAATTGGCTTCATGTTCACGTCTTGTTTGTTACCCCGCCCGTCTTGTTTCATTGTCATTAGTTTGATTTTATTCCAGCTGTGTTTCTCCATTAATTGCCTTCCTCCTGTCTACTTAATCTCCCCGTGTTTGCCGTCCTGTGCCGCTTCGTTGTCATATGTTGGTGTTACCTTGTCCCTCCTAGTCGTGTTTCCAGTCGAGTCGTGGTTAGTCATGTTTTTTCCCCCACTTGGGGAGGTTTATGTTTGAGTTTTTGTTTCTGTTCATTAAAGCCCTGTTTTCCCCTGCAATTGAGTCCTCGCTCTCTCCCAAAACCTGACACTAAACATAACACACAGACGAGAGAGAGCACGGCTTGCGCAAATATTGAAACCGCGCCCACTCAGATGACATAGAGCGCGCAAGAACGAGTAAACACCTGTTCTCGCTCGCTCACAACAAGGACGAACACACGAGTCATGAATGCCTGAATCCTGACACAAAACCGAAACTGAACCAGACCAAAGTATAGGGACCGGACATCATAACTCGCACAAAAGACGTCACACAGACAACAGCACACGACTCAAACACTTGAAGCCGCGCGCACGCACACAACTCAAGACATTACGGTAGTGTCAGAGCTCTGCTCAAAACCAAGAAATTACTAGACCGAATGTGGCAGAACCCTGACAGCAATCGCTCGCAAAGTTGCAAAAATCAAAGTGCACAATAAGTGAAATGACTTCCTGAAACGAGTCAGTAATTCCTGTCTTACTTCCTGCACAAACTTACGTCGGTTTGTAGCAAATTTGCATATGGTATTCAGTGCAAACAATGTCTTCTTTGACCCGCTCTCAAACACAAGTTATACAGTAGCTGAGGCATTTACATTTTACATTTACATTTATGCATTTGGCAGATGCTTTTCTCCAAAGCAACTTACATTGCATTCAAGAAACACATTGTTATTCTAATCAGTTCTTGCTTCCTTTCCCTGGGAATCCAACCCATGACCTTGCCGTTGCAGTCTACTGTTTGAGCTACAGGAAAGCTGAAATTCTGGTTTGTGTTGTCAACATGTCGATAAGACACTTTTCTGCTCTGTGAAAGCCAATCCACTTTGCATGATGGGGATTCAGGCCCAAATTGACATGGTAAAACTGACCATCCTCACTCTTTGCATCAAGTGCCGAGTAAGCTTCGGAGCCTATATTGAGAAATGGTAATGGCTGTTTTGTTTTAGAAACGCTCTTTAAACGGTAGACCAATCACAAGAGACTTGGCTATCTGACCAATCAGAGCAGAGCAGGCTCTCAGAAATAAGGGGGTTAAGTCATGTCAAGTCAAGTCATGTCACCTTTATTTATATAGCACTTTTTACAATGTAAAGCTGCTTTACAGTGGTCACAGTAAAACAATAAAACTAAGTTTGTTTTGGCTGAACAGCAGCTCTAAAAGAGCAGGCGAATCAATAAAAAATAAGAGGGATTCAGATCTTTGGTTTAACTGTTCCCTACATTGTGAGTAAAGAGGCAATGCTGTAATGTATATTAGTAAGTGTTCTTTGACCTTGGATGCATATATTATCAAATCTATCAATCTATTGTAGGAGACATCTAAAGCAAAATTTAGGAACCTTTAAAATAGCAAAACAGGGGTTTAAAAACCTAATTGTATCATTATTCTGTGATAGTTTTGTGTGAGGAAATGGACAAAATCAGTTTTTTGCTGATAATCCTATCTTGCTATGCCTCAGTTGCACTAAATTTGGCAACATTGATGCCAAGACATTAGCTTTTATCTATTAATTTAGCAAGCTCTTTTATCCAAAGTGACTTGAACATTGCAAGTTCTGCAAAACAAAGTTCTAAGATTCAAAAACCTGTTATGAAAAGATCTGTTTGGGCAAAAGATCTGTGGGAATAAATTGTTAGCGAGAAAGCCTTCTGTCCTTTCCTTATTTTATTATTTTTGGTAGTAAATGTAGACTATGTTTTTAAATTAAGCTTAATTAACTTCAAGTTTACTGCAAAAATAAAAAGCATAAATATCTTGTTCCTTTTATTAATTTGGTAGAGTTACAGATCTCTGTTATCGCATCCTAATTGATGCAGTAAAATCACTTGTTCTTTTTCAACTAAAGCCTCAGCATTTTTAGATGATGAATCTTAATGGCTCTGTGTTGATGTTGACAGCTACAAGATGTGTTGTGTTTGCTGCTGGGCCTGAGGAACACAACGCTAAAGACAGAAGCTAAACCTCATGATTTATTCATCTGTCTTTATTCATCTCTCTCTCCCCCCTCATTATGTAACCAACAGTGGAGAAAACATAAAAGTGATCTTGATCATTATAGAGTCTCAGAAAAGAGCTTATTGTTGGTCTCTTTAATACTAATGCATTTCTTTGCTTGGGGCAACATGTCTGTGAGTGTTTGTTTATGACCTATGCATCAAACGAGAGAATTCTCTGCTCTCTCAAATGGTGGACTAAGATTATAATCTCAAATATCAGCTCCACATTCTGTAACTCATCTTCTGTTCGCCGCAGTAGGATTTCAGTTCTCATTTGAGTGCCTGCTGCAAATGAAATGAGCAGTTGCTGTGCTGATAATGTTCTTGATGCTACACTGCTAGACAGGATTTCAATTTGAAGATACAGAGGAAAATTGTCAGCGCATAATAGTTTTATGGATAAGCTCATGCCATGGTGCCATTGCTCATGGAATATCTGCAATAACATGTTGTACTAAAAAAAAACATGCATCTGGATGCCCTGTAATCTTCAGTATTTAGGTAATGCATTATCACCGTACAATAATCTGATTACCTTTTCCCTTATCTTTAATTATTTCATGCCCTAATTTCACATATTTCTCAGAAGATAATGTTAAACAATTTAAAATATGTTTGCAGCTGTTAGCTTTTCTGCTAAAGTTTAAAAAGTGCATGCCCCTCATCAGCTGACAGTGCACTTTTATATACTGTAGATTTATCCCAGTTTTGCAAACTGTTTGAAATCATAAAGTACATAACTTTGTCATGCTATGACCGAGGGCTCTATATTTAATCTTGACACCCATCAAAATGAAATATGAGGTGTGAGAAACACTGTTTGCTTTAAGTTAACTTTTTTTTCCTTGTCATATTAGTATATTGGCTAGTTTGATCACAGTTATATTAGTATATTATTTTCAGGTTTGGATGAAGTGAGGTGTGAGGACTCAATTACAGAGAAGTGGCTTTTTATTAATGAGAAATAAAACTAAATGCAAACAAAACAACCCCGAGGGGAAAAACATAACACAACTTAACTAGTCTGACTTGACTTGACACGACTTGACATCAACAATCGACAACGAAGCAGCACAGGACAGCAAACACAGGGAGAATAAATAGAGAACACCCAAGGCTGGTAATGAGGGAGGACAGGCGTGGCAAATCAAAGCAATAACAAGGAAACAATGACAGGACAAAACACGACATGAACGTGCAGCCAGTGTGAACTCATAAGCCGTGTGTCCACACAAAACAAGACGACATGAAAGCACGCAGCCAATGAAAACACAAGTTGTGCGCAAAATATGAACCACGTGGTACACATGCGGACAAGAGAGTGCGCGGCACGAGCGAACTCGAGACCACACGCGCTCACAGCACACGAGAAAGCGCACAAGCGAACACTCATCTTGTGCACTCACAACTGAAGACACACAGAACATGAATGTCCGAATCCCGACACGAAACCAAACAAAACGGAAGTGCCGGAATCCGAACACCACGCACACAAAGCACGTCACAGACAGGAAAGCGCGTGACTCAAGCACACTCAAAGCCGCGCGCTCACATAAAGACACAAAAGTGCAGTAGTGTGAGGACTCTGTCACAAAACACGAGTAGACCAGACCGAAGTGACAGAACCCTGACATATATTGCATAACCAATATAAAAGTCAGGATAACCCTGAACAAAGAAGTTGAGGTAAAGAGATAAAGAGAGAATGTATTTTTGGTTTCCTGGTGGCACAGCAAGAAAAAGCCTAATGTATGAATTGGACAACAACAGTTATGCTCAATCTCGTCCCCCCCCCCAACCCTGAACTCATAAAAATTGTGTTCATTTGTGAAAATGGATGACAAAACGGCTAAGAATTATAAACTTTTGTTAGACAAAATTGTATTGGGTATTTTTTGAGGGAACCAGGTGATGCTAACTTTCGGGTTGGCATCAACCCACACACATGGCTGTATAGAGATAATAATATACATGAATTACATCTAAATGTTGTCATCATACACAATCGAAGTGAATGAGATATATGATCTCACTGAAGTTGTCATTTTCTGCCTGTGTATGTTCCAGGTGTCTGACTGATATCCTGAAGACAGGAGAGATGGACGGAAGGATTGTGGGGAGGGGTGGAGTTAAGAGGAGCAAATATATAGTGCCATGCTTCTTGTTAGTAGAGGTGAGTTGCACCCTGGATTGGAGGTTGTTCGCATCTCAGTTCACTCGTCCATATGCTTCCATATTCACTGTGTGATTGTCATGAATGGTGTTCTCTGCCCTCTAGTGGAACTACAGGGAATTTAGTTTTTAGATTTGAAAGTCTTCAAAGGGTTTAAGTCCACTCTCTTGAGTCCAGCATCTCATTTGAGATTTTATCTGGTCTTTGTAGCTTATGAAATATCATAATAACTCTCCAAGTTCACTATGGGAATACTCATCCCTGTGATTAATTTGAAGAATAGGCCTAGGTCACCCAAATTTGACAATTCTGTCTTTATTTTACTTTGACTTTTGTTAGAATTATCCTTTTGTATTCCATGGAAACAGTTAATAAAATAAAGATTAGAAGGATGTCTGGACATGCAAGTGAGTAAATAATTGGGGTGAACTATTTCTTTAGTTTGTGTTGCAGAGGGTGCCAACAGCTGGAAAAAGTGGAAAAAGACAGTAAATACAGAAAAAAATTGAAAAATCTCTTTATTTTTGTGTTTTGTTTTTTTCGTTTCAAACACTCCAACTGAGACGTGCACTGCCATTTTCAATAATCTGTGAAGTGGAAATACATTAAACTCCCAGAAACTATGCTCCCCTGACTGGCAGCTTTAATAAATACTTCCAGGAGCAAACACATTACAGTTTCACCTGACTGCAACGCATGAGTCACTAGACATTACCATAAACCCCACAGTCAACCTTTATACTGTTGTTCTGCCAGAACTCCATGACCTTCTTTATTCATCTGATGTTCTCTTCCCACATCCCTTTATTCCAGAGTCCTCGCTGGCTCCTTGGTCTCAGCGGCATATACCCTCAAAAGTGCTCTTAATTAATCCCGCTAATGAGCAGAGTTAGCGTACACAACTCCTGATTGCTTCAATTGCCTTAGGCCCAGTGCGGAGGCAAAGAGTGCTGCCAAAAACATTTGCATCAGTCTTGCATTGAAATTTGATGGGATGAAGTTTGTGTCTGCAAATAGATTTCAAAGGCTTTCCAACGTAAGTTAAAACCTGCCAGCCAAATGTATACATTAATGTAGACAAAATACACATCTGGGCCAAAATATTATGATCAGTGGTTCTCTTCAGGAGACTAGATTTTACTTTTTGATATGAAATGACATCAAATAAGACATTTCAGAAAAACAAGTTGCAGATTTTTTGGTCAATGCAAGAAAAGTTAGTGGCATCCATTGTTGTTTTGGACATTCTTCAAAATATCTCTGTTACACAGAAGAAAGTAAGTCATAAGCGTTGTAGGGGGATTTACAGTTAAAGATGCGAGGACGCCAGGAATGAAGACAAGGAGTCAGAACAGTCAACTGAAGAACATTTTAGTGAAGAATAGCTTGCAGTTTCATCAGCAGAAGGAGTTCGTAGGCCGCCCCACTTACAATCACATTGTTACAGCAATTATACTCTAACAGAAGCTACTAACTACGTCATTACTGAAGGTTAAATTATTCTGATTGGTTTAGAAAGAAAAGTAAACAAAACTAGTAATTTTCCACACAAAAGCAGATAGTCAATCACATGCCGATCACATGGTTGACAACAAGGCCTCTGGTTTAGGCACTAAGTTGATCATCTCAACCATTCTGATCTGCACACACACAGAGATATATAGCTTCTCCAAGGCTAAAGTTGGCTCAGGCTCCAACTATCAACAGAAAGACTTCTCAAAACATTCTGATAACATGCTCTATCTGCTGAGAAGTGCAGACAATATTTATCTTCATTCTCTAGTGTTTGAATATAGAAAAGCAAAAAAGTAAACGCTTTAACTAATAATTGGTTACATAGGTAATAGACTGAAGTGTACATACATTTGAAGAAGTCATTAGAAGAAAAATAAAAATAAAAATAAATGTATATAGAAGAGACCAGGGATTTTGACCATCCCCCTTCAGCGTATTCAGAATTACAAAACTTTCATTTTGGAGTGAACTATCGCTTTAATATTAGCATGAATGACATCATGAACTTCATATGCCCAACAATATGCAAAACCATGAACATATCAAAGACTGAGTGAGACACAAACATTTATTCTTGCCTCAAGTTAACCTGAAACAATTTTTGTGTTTTTAATCTTTCATTCTATAGAACAGTTCATGGTTTTCAGGACACACCTGTGATCCACTTTTGTTCACAATCCACCATTTGAGAACATCTGCCCTGAAAGAACATGCTTTAAAGAACCAATTATTGCTATTTCGATGAGTATAATCCTCCTGAATGACTGTTGAATATTTCAAAATGCATTTATAATATTTATAATATTTATACTTTTATAAGAGTAAATAGCAAACTAACTTTCTGCTTTTAGTATTTCTGCAGAATTTAGTGTGATGCTTTTGTTTGCACCCTGCTGCAAACGTTTGGAGATGCTCCACCCTACCTTTAAGTTGATAACTAGACACCACCATTTGACAACAGTGTAGCATACTAATGTTAAGAAACAGTGGGGATATAGAGTGTTTACTGCACAGTATTTAGTAAGTAGTTATAAACTGCATTCACGCCATGTTGTAATTACTGTAATTCTGAGATTTGGACTTGTAAAAATCGTTCACATTCTTGTAGAGCTCGTAATTACATCTTGTGAGATGGGAATGTTCAGAGAACAGATGCAGTTCATGCTTATACCACCTGACCTTCTTTTAGGCATTGATAGTGCTGCAATAGAAATGCATAATTCCCAGTCTGAGAATGTGAACAGCTCTGAATAGAACATCACATGTTGTCATCTCAAGACTACGGTAATTACGCATGGCTTGAACGCCAGCATAAGCTATCCTTCCAAACTGAGCCTCCTCAGTGTCTCCAGCACACTTTCATGTAGCAATGTAGCGCTCTCTGCTGGAATCCAGTCCTCTCTAGTGGCCAATAACCCTTTGTTTTACATTTGCATCTCATTTCAGTCGCTCATCTCCGTTGCTTTTGGTAAAATTCTCTCTGGCATTTTTCTTTTCTCTTTCCTTGATGCAGTTCTCAGCACTGTGAACATATGTTATCTGCATGTTAAAAGCTTGAGGATCTCTCAGCAATGACAAGGCTTTTTCAATGAAATCTTGGTGTGGCTTGAAGAACTTTTATCCAGGAAGTCCAAGCTGGTCCAGCTCTGTTCATGTCTGCAAATTGAAAGATACTAGATACAGAACTGATTTCTTCTAATTAAACTGGATTATTAGTTAATGTTTTGAAAGTTTAATTAAGTCTCCATAGCAACCAACACTAATGTCATTCAATATGTATAAAAGGCCCCTCATATAGACCTTAAACAAGCTGCTCTGTGTTGAGTGCAAGGCAGAATGCTTTATATTCTAATGCAGGAAACTTAATAATCTACTAATTATTGTTTGGTCTCAAACTATTTTCTGTGGAGAAAAATAAGAAAACAATGAAAACTAATATAGTACAATACAGTAATACCTTGAGACATACGAGTATTTTGAGATCCGAGCAAGCCTTCGAGCAATTTTTTGCTTTGAAATACGAGTGACGAGTGATTCAGGAGTATTAAGCTGACAGCAGCACGAGTTATGTGTGCTCAATAATAATAAATATGAGGTTCTGAGGCTATCCAATACACAACATGGGAAGAAACACTACACATCCATATTGTGTTTGCGTTAGCTACGTAATTTATGCAATCAACGTAAATCCTCCTCCTCCTGCACATTAGCCGCTACTGTATCGTCTGTTTCAAAGGTAAGAACTTATAATTAGAACCACACTTTATTTTATATCACATGAATCCTTATATACTATAATTTTCTGTGTGTGTGTGTGTGTGTGTGTGTGTGTGTGTGTGTGTGTGTATGTCTCTATAGCAATGGAAAAAAACTTTTTTTCCACTGTTATTAGCACTAATAAGGGAGTTTTTTAGAGGGCCAGAACGGATAATTTTTTTTCCTGTTATATGTAATAGGAAAAAATAATTTGAGGATTTGCTGGAATTATTTGCATAATTTGCTGGAATTATGCTCATATCTCAAGGCATTACTGTATTAGGTTGACTGTATTTTAAGAAGCTCACTGTATAAATATGTGACTGTCAGTCAGAAATGATTACTTATAATGCTGTTGCAATGTAAGCATCATAACTATTATAATAAAATATATTAATATGGCACTTTATATGCAACACTAGCAAGTCTTTGGCCTGGAAAATTTTGGAAACCTGTAATTTTAATACCATTGATGTATTACTATAGTTGATGTTTTGAATTGTATATATATATATACAGTAATACCTCGGTTTACGAGCGACTTTGTGTACGAGCAAATCGGTGTACGAGCATGGAGGGTCGAATCGGTGTACGAGCATTGTATCGGTGTACGAGAAAAAATTTCCCTTACCCATGCGCATTTTTGTGTGGAAAAAGTCCTAACGCTCAGCATCCTTGTGCGCATTTTTACATGAAATATCCTAATGACAGCCTCTCATAACACAGTCAGGAGGTTCCAACCCCTTTACTCATTCATTGGCTGCATCATTCACCACAGTGATACTTTTATAAGTGATTTACAGAAGTTTTTACCTCATATTCTAAACATTAATTAATTGTGATCGCTATTGTTCACTTAGTGAAATATACATGTACAGTACCTCTAAGCAGTAACTGTCACGGTTCATGAATTCAGTGTCTCCTAGTTCTGCCTGAGTGTGTGTGTGTATGTGGTCACTGAACACCTGATTCTCATATCATCTGCCTATCTCCCCACTTTCGTTCACGGCTCCCGCGAATTCGTTCTCTCGCTTACAGTACATTACAGTAAATTGTCAAGTATTTTTAGAGTTTAATTGTCAATTATTAATTAGTATTTATATGAGATCTTAATGGTTATAATTTTAACTGCAATTAATAGGGTAAAACCCAAAAAATATTTAAAATGGGCATTTGTGGTCATGTGGAACAAATTAATTGCTTTTTAGTGCATTCTTATGGGGAAATTTGTTTTGGTGTACATGTCAGGGTTCAAAGACAGAGGATCCATTTGCAGTGTCAGAAAGCTGTTTATTGAATCAATGTAGAATGGGCACAAGGTGCAGGTGAAACAGGGAGTCCAAGAGAAGCAGTCCAAGCTCTGAGCGTAAACCTCGGACAGCAACAGTCCACAGCAGAGAGAGATGGCACCAGGGCGAGAGAAGATGGAGAACACTGGGCGGAGAAGGCAGATGAGGCAGGCGGGGGAACAGGGACCAGCAGGCGGATGAACTGGAAGGCTGGGGGACAGGGAAAACCCAAAAGGGAAAAAACAAAAACAAAAGCAAGGCTGAACTGGGGCAAAAAGGTAGGAGAGGAAAAAACTAAAAATGAACAAAACCACTAAACTAGATAAGAACCAAATCTAAAGGCTAGAAAGGAGAACTTGGTCAAAGAAACAAAAGAAAGAAAAACTAGACTAGGCTAGACTAAGCAACGAGGAGCCGACTAAACAGAAACGAGCCGAGAAAAACAGGCAGAAGCTAGACGTGACTTTTCAGGAGAAAAAACACACAATCTGGCACGGAACACAAAACACGGAGGGAATATATGGGGAAGCTAATGAGTGAAACACCTGAAGAGAATGAACTAACAGATAATGAGCTAATAGATGAACAAGGGGGGGCGGGGTGACAACTGACAGGCGAACGCATGACAACACAACAAGGCGCACGTGCCGAAGCGCGTGGCGAACGGACATATGACGTCACAGACAAACAAACACGGAGCGCCATGCGCTCCCGACGAACAATGCACAAACACAAGACAGATCAAACCGGCGTCCTGACAGTACCCCCCCTTCCAGGGGCATCCCCAGATGCCCCATGGGTGAGAAGAGCCTGCTGTTGATGGAAGTCCTCGATCAGCGAGCGGTCCAGAATATCCCGGGATGGTACCCAACATCTCTCCTCCGGGCCGTACCCTTCCCAGTCCACAAGGTACTGATATCCCCTACCACGCCTCCTGGAGTCAAGTAATCTCCTGACAGTATACACAGGGGTCCCATCAATCAGACGGGGGGGTGGGGGGGATGGGGCAGACACAGTGGGGTTCAAAGGGGAAGAAAAAACAGGTTTAATTCGAGACACATGGAAGACAGGGTGCACACGACCAAGAGCAGGCGGGAGCCTGAGCCGCACCGCCGCCGGACTCAGGACTTTAGAGATGCGGTATGGCCCTATGAACCTAGGTGCTAATTTGCGTGCCGGCACCTTAAGAGGCAGGTCCTTAGTACATAACCATACTCTCTGCCCACAGACATACTTGGGTGCCGGAGTCCGACGACGGTCTGCTGCCACTTTGGCACGCTCCCCTGCCCGAAGCAGGGCCGCTCTGGCTCTTTTCCAGGTCCTCCTACAGCGCTGGACAAAGGCCTGGGCAGAGGGAACAGCGGCATCAGATTCCTGCGAAGAAAACAGAGGAGGCTGGTAACCAAGAGAACACTGAAAGGGGGACATACCAGTAGAGGCTACAGGGAGTGTGTTGTGTGCATATTCTGCCCAGGTGAGCTGCTGGCTCCAGGAGGCGGGGTTGTGTGATGCCAGACAGCGAAGCATACGCTCCAAATCCTGGTTGGCCCGCTCGGACTGCCCGTTGGTCTGCGGATGGAATCCTGAAGTCAGACTGGCAGTAGCCCCAATCAGACGACAGAACTCCCTCCAAAAGTGGGAAATGAACTGGGGCCCCCTGTCAGACACCACGTCCATAGGAAGACCATGAATCCTGAAGACGTGATTGACTGCCACCAGAGCAGTTTCCTTAGCAGTGGGCAATTTGGAAAGGGGAATAAAGTGCGCCGCCTTAGAAAAACGGTCAACCACCGTTAAGACCACGGTGTTACCATTGGAGGGGGGAAGGCCAGTAACAAAATCAAGGGAGATGTGGGACCAGGGGCGAGAGGGAACGGGCAATGAATGCAGCAGACCAGCGGGAGGCTTGTTAGAAGACTTATTCTGGGCGCAAACCGAGCAGGCCGCCACGAACTGTCTGGCATCTTGGTCCATATTGGGCCACCAAAAACGTTGACGGGCAGAAGCCAATGTTCTCCGCACACCTGGATGGCAAACTAGCCTAGATGAGTGACTCCACTCCAGAACCGCAGCACGCAAAGGCTCAGGAACAAACAACAGACCCTCAGGGCACCCAGCAGGAACCGCCACCCCCCGCAGTGCCTCCCTGACCCGTCCCTCGACCCCCCACGATACGGCAGCCACCACGACTTCTGCAGGCAGAATAGTGTCGGGTGACGACCCATCCCTAGGGCAGTCAAAGAGACGAGAAAGGGCATCAGGCTTGATGTTTTTGGATCCAGGCCGGTACGAGAGGGTGAAACGGAACCGACCGAAAAACAGCGCCCATCTGGCCTGCCGAGAGTTCAACCTCTTCGCTGAACGGATATATTCGAGATTTTTGTGATCCGTCCAGACCAAGAAGGGTTCAGCTGCACCTTCCAGCCAGTGGCGCCACTCACCCAGGGCTAATCTCACCGTGAGCAGCTCCCGGTTACCGACATCATAGTTCTGTTCAGCTGGGCTCAGGCGGTGCGAGAAGAACGCACAGGGATGTACTCTACCATCGAGAGCGGATCGCTGGGAGAGGACTGCTCCAACCCCCACTTCAGACGCATCTACCTCCACTATAAACTGCAGATCAGGGTCAGGAACAGACAAGACAGGAGCAGACGTGAAACATTTCTTAAGTTTCTGGAAAAAAATTAGAATATCGTCCAGGTACACAAAGACAAATCTATTGATCATGTCTCTCAGAACATCGTTAACCAGGGCCTGGAAGACAGCTGGGGCATTAGTAAGCCCGAAGGGCATCACCCTATATTCAAAGTGCCCAGAGGGTGTATTGAACGCTGTCTTCCACTCATCACCCTCCCTGATCCGAACCAGATGGTAGGCATTGCGGAGATCCAACTTCGTGAAGATCCGCGCGCCCTGCAACAGCTCATGAGCAGTTGACATCAGCGGCAGGGGGTACCGGTTCTTTACAGTGATGTCATTCAACCCACGATAATCGATGCAGGGGCGGAGAGAACCATCTTTCTTCTCCACGAAGAAGAACCCAGCGCCTGCAGGAGAAGAGGAGGGTCGGATGAGGCCGGCCGCCAAAGATTCATGGATGTACTTATCCATAGCCTCCCTTTCAGGCCCAGAAAGGGAGAACAGGCGGCCCTTAGGCGGAGAGGTGCCTGGGAGGAGGTCAATGGCACAGTCGTACAGCCGATGCGGGGGGAGAGATGTTGCCCGGGACTTGCTGAAAACACGTCGCAGACCAAGGTATTCCACAGGAACGCCGGCTAGATCCGCCACCTCCTCCTGTAACACAGAAGAAACAGAGCCAGAAGACGAAGCAGCACCCAAACAAAACTTGTGACAAAAAGGACTCCATGCCAAAACAGAATTCTCCGCCCAACTCACATGTGGATTGTGTTTTACCAGCCAGGGATGCCCTAATACAATGGCGGTGCTGGGGGACTTCAGGAGGTAGAATACAATCTCCTCCTTGTGGTTACCAGAAGTGACTAGGCTAACAGGGACCGTTACATGAGTGATTTGGGCTAAGACGGAGCCGTTGAGTCCTCTAGCTGAGATGGGATTTTGGAGAGGGGAAGTAGGGATTTTCCAACGGGCCACCAGATCAGCATCAATGAAGTCCCCCTCCGCCCCAGAGTCAATGAGAACAGAACAACGTCTAGAGTAAGGACCCCAGGAAACCCTGGCGGGAAGAAGTGTACGGTTGCAGGGGAAACAGGACAGGGGAGTAACGCTCACCAGTACTTCCCCGACTACTGGCGAGCTCTGGCTTTTAACGGGCACTGTGCGGCAAAATGCCCTGGCTTGCCACAGTAGAGACAGAGTCCTTGAGCTATGCGGCGTTGTCTTTCCTCTGCAGCAAGACGCATCCGCCCCACCTGCATAGGTTCTGGCTCAGGAAGCGGCTCAGGGCCACAGCTTGATACCACTGAGGGTGGCTGAGTATTTCTCACAGGCACACGCATAGCGCGTCTCTGGCGACGCATCTCCAGACGAGTCTCTACTCTGAGGGCTAAGTCCACCAGGCCGTCGAAAGATGAGGGCAAATCATGAATGGCAATCTCATCCTGGAGGTCGTCGCTAAGACCCTCCCGGAACCGGTCCCAGCAGGCCTCCTCATTCCAGCCTGTTAAGGCAGCAAGCGTGCGGAAGCGGATAGAGTAGTCGGTCACGGACTGGGCGCCCTGTCTCAACCTGGCGAGTTGGCTAGCGGCTTCCTTCCCCGCCAACGACCGGTCAAAAACCTTTAACATCTCCTTCTCAAACTGCTCGAAGGAGGCACAGAATGGTGACCTGGCTGCCCACACGGTGGTTCCCCACTCCCGAGCTTTGCCAGTGAGCAAAGTGATGACGAACGCCACCTTGGTGGCCTCAGAAGCATAGGTGGTGGGTTGTAAGGCAAAGATGATGGAACACTGAGTCAGAAATGATCGGCAGGACAAAGGGTCACCATCGTAGGGGGTTGGCGTGGGCACACGGGGTTCAGAAATTGAACGGGGGTGACTGGGCGCCGGAGGAGAGGCGGAAGCAGCTGCTATGATGGAATCCTGGCCTGTTCGCAAGTCACGAAGCTGAGCAGTGATCTCCGCCATCTGGCTGGCCATCACCTCAACATCACGGGTGGTGGTCGTAATCTGAGAGGCGTGTTGTCCCAGCAAAATTCCCTGCTGGGCGAGAGCGTTTCGTACAGCATCGGACTCTGCTGAATCCATAACTGGCCAGATTGTACTGTCAGGGTTCAAAGACAGAGGATCCATTTGCAGTGTCAGAAAGCTGTTTATTGAATCAATGTAGAATGGGCACAAGGTGCAGGTGAAACAGGGAGTCCAAGAGAAGCAGTCCAAGCTCTGAGCGTAAACCTCGGACAGCAACAGTCCACAGCAGAGAGAGATGGCACCAGGGCGAGAGAAGATGGAGAACACTGGGCGGAGAAGGCAGATGAGGCAGGCGGGGGAACAGGGACCAGCAGGCGGATGAACTGGAAGGCTGGGGGACAGGGAAAACCCAAAAGGGAAAAAACAAAAACAAAAGCAAGGCTGAACTGGGGCAAAAAGGTAGGAGAGGAAAAAACTAAAAATGAACAAAACCACTAAACTAGATAAGAACCAAATCTAAAGGCTAGAAAGGAGAACTTGGTCAAAGAAACAAAAGAAAGAAAAACTAGACTAGGCTAGGCTAGACTAAGCAACAAGGAGCCGACTAAACAGAAACGAGCCGAGAAAAACAGGCAGAAGCTAGACGTGACTTTTCAGGAGAAAAAACACACAATCTGGCACGGAACACAAAACACGGAGGGAATATATGGGGAAGCTAATGAGTGAAACACCTGAAGAGAATGAACTAACAGATAATGAGCTAATAGATGAACAAGGGGGGGCGGGGTGACAACTGACAGGCGAACGCATGACAACACAACAAGGCGCACGTGCCGAAGCGCGTGGCGAACGGACATATGACGTCACAGACAAACAAACACGGAGCGCCATGCGCTCCCGACGAACAATGCACAAACACAAGACAGATCAAACCGGCGTCCTGACAGTACAAGCATTTTGGTTTACGAGCTCGCTCTTGGAACAAATTAAACTCGTAAACTGAGATATTACTGTATATTATTGTTTTTATACGTTTTTCCATATAGCCTGACATCATCTAACGTGGCAGCAGATACTGATTGAGGATAACACGTTTTTCTCTGGCAAGCTGCTTCTGACAGAAGAGTCAAGAGTCAGACTCACTCATCTTTCAAAATAAATGTCTACCATCAGATAAGCATTTCTATTGTTATTTCTTTGACTAGAAACTCCGATAATTCTTGTGACCCAGCGATTGAGAAACACTGATCTAAATCACAAATCTTCCCTTTGGGAATTGAACCTGCAACCTTTGCGTTATTAGCCCATCTCCTCAACTCATGAGCCACAAGCATTCTCGTAATCTGTTAGGCATGTTTTGTAAGGGATCGGTTTTTGAAGTCCCCACTTATGTCCCCAGAGGAGAAAACTCATTTATCTGTTGATGCTCAGCGAGTGTGTTGCTAGAGATTAGATAAGACCGGAGATAAGAGACTAATTCTGAACTTCCACAGAGCAGCAGAGGTGGGCGGAAAACATGGAAGTGTTTGCCAAGAGGAAAGATTATTACTTTGATCACAATTTGTCTTAGTTCTTTGCAGGCCAGTGCCCGATTGGCCAATCACAAAAGCGAGCTGAAAGCGAATTAGATAAAGAATGCAATCTGTTACTTGGCAAATGTAATGGTTAATATGTAACTTAAAGAGAAGTAAGTGCTCTGATGAAACAGAGTGTTAATAGAAGAAAATAGAACAGGCAAAATCTGTGACATCAAGGAATATCCTTGCCTGGATAATTAATTTGCCTTGCTGAAGGGAAACAAGATCTGGTAGAATCTGGTAGAATATATTTTTCTGAAATATTCTGATATTTCTTTTCACTTGCTCATCTATTTTTTTAAACCTTCACTAATGTGTTATCTTGCTTAAAGAAATACATCAGCAGTCGTTGAATTTGTTTCACTGAATAATTGTAAAATTTTCAATTTAGCATTCATTTTGTAACTTGCTGAAACAAACAACAATAAATTACTACCGAAGTGTTGTGTTCAAAGTTGTTTTCTTCTGAGATGTACAGACCCCGTTTGTTATTCATCTCAGATCAGTTATTTTAACAGTGTGTGGGCATCACTGAACATCCTACATGAGCTTCAGTTTGCCAGTTTTATGATCTCACACCTTCAGCAGTTCTGCCACTATATAGTGTTAATTTACAGAAAAACAGGTTATGGGCAACAAGTTGCAAAAAGGTAAAACCCGGATGTAATGTAGCCTAGACTACATTCATAAAACTGTCATTTCGGCACTGAAAATAGACGTACAATAAACTGTAAGATTATATAGAGTTTAGCTATTGTAAAAAGCACAGGAATAATGCATACAGTACTAAAGAAAAGATGTGCTAACCTCTCAGCGAGTGGCTCTTTGGGTTTCTAGAATAGAAGAACAAGATTAATTGGAATGATCCACTTCTGGCCAAAGTTTTCTGTTTGTCCTTCTATAAATAAAACACTTAATCTAGCACATAACTTTGCCTGCTTGCCATCTGTTTCGCATGTGGCACTAAAGCACTATTTTTTAATACAGTCTCTCTGAATCTGACAAATTTCTTGCAAGTACAAATGAGTGTTGTGTGTGTGTGTGTGTGTGTGTGTGTGTGTGTGTGTGTGTGTGTGTGTGTGTGTGTGTGTGTGTGTGTGTGTGTGTGTGTGTGTGTGTGTGTGTGTGTGTGTGTGTGTGTGTGTGTGTGTGTGTGTGTGTGTGTGTGAGTGAGAGAGATTCAACCAATTTTAATGTAGCCCATAAGACAAAATCATGTTTAATTTTTGTCAGGTAACTTTTCCCTGCTTTAGACCTGGATAATAATAATAAAATAAAATAAAAAGCCTCTTAGATTGTTAAATAGGATGAAGATATCAGTGACTTTCTGATCAAATCTTTGAAATAAATTTTCTGAACTGCCTTTGAAATGTACGTATGTGAACAGCAGAGGGCACAATTATACCACTGGTCTGGGTGGGAAACTCCCTGGCAAATTTCTTATTAAATGGTAGTATTGCTGTGAAGTTTTCATAAATTCTCTCAGGATGCAAGATTTATTTTACTGTCATTTGTCACTGAGGCTTCTTTACTTTTAAATGGCTCACAATTAGTGAGTTAGAAAATGGATTTGAAATCACCCTGTTCAAAAACAAACAAACAATACTTAATCTCTCGTGGTCTTACGTGGTTTAAGGCCTGGGAAAGCTGAAGCCGGTTGAGTTCTAGTCAGTCAGCTGGTCCCATTTAACATTAACACAACCGGCTTGGCCAGGCTGGGAGACCGATTGACCACCCTAGACTAGTTGAAGCTGGGGGGTTTCCTTTCTTTTCAACAGGGCAATTCCTGTTCCCTGAGTGTAAGAAATAACGTTAATAGCTAAAGTTAGCCAAAGACATTTTCTTTCTCTCTGTCACAGTCTTGTCTGCTTCCTCCATGGTTTTGACAGAGTGGCAGAGTTGGTGTGACAGCTGAGTTTTCATTTGCTGGCACAGCAGTTAAAAATTCAGAAAGAGTGAAAAACTGACTTGGTAATGCACTCGCTCTGAGAAACGAGGCCAGAAAAGTGGACCACTCTTTACAAGTCCCATGTGTAATCAAACATATCTGTGACATTTCTCAACAAATAAATTGAGCTTTGTATTTGTGGCATTCCCAGCACTTGCCCAAGATACAGTACGTCAAAACTACTGTCTTGTTTCTTGGTTACATTTGTAATGATTTTATCTGAAAGTTTTTGGTTCATTTGTCTTTGGGTCCATGTGAATCTGTGAATTATCTTTCTTCTTCAACATTGCTAAACAAGGGCACAGTCACGGTTCTGTCTCTGTTTCCAATGTTATTAATGTTCTAGTGGACAGAACCGTGGCACTGCTCTCTCTCCCATGTGTTTGTGTCTCGTTAGTGCCTGCCCCGCCTCCTTGTTTCCCATAATCATTCCCAGCTGTTTCTCATCACTTCCTTCCCTCATGTGCCCTATTTAATCCTGGTGTGTTTGCTGTTCTGTGTGGTGTCGTCGTCTTCCATGCATGTCGCTCCTGTTTCCCGATATTCTGGTTTGTTTATGTTTCTTGAGTGTTTTGTTATTATGTTTAAGTTACCATTTTCCCCATCGTGGGCATTTCTTTTGTGTGTTTATGTTTGTTCATTTACTTATTGTTATTAAATCTACCTTTCCCTGCACCTGAGTCCTCCCCTCATTGATCCGTGACAGGCACCTGCCTTCTGCTCTCAATTAGCAGGTCTGTTATGAGATAATGAACTTAATTCTGTCACTCCTGTCAGCTCTTTGTGCACCACATCTGTTTTCCACACTTGATTCACCTTGATAAAGAACCTCAAGGTAGCCCACACTGACTACATTATATAACAAGCATTCACATAATAGTTAAATGTGCAGGCTCTTTAATATCGGGGTTTGTTGTTAAATGAAATGCAAACTCAAGTCTGATTTCATTGCGTTTACCCCGTATGATCAGATGTGGCAGTGGAATTCCTAGTGATAGTTTTGAGATTTAAAACAATTATAGTACACATGTGACATTATATAACACAATACAATGCTCAACGGTGTTTGAGATTGGTAAAATATATATATATATATATATATATATATATTTTATGTCCCTTGTGCTTATGCAAGACCATTTATTTGATAAATACTGTACTATTTTAAAATATAAGTACACCTTAAAATAACTGTTTTCCCATTTTCAAATGCCATTTATTCCTGTAATGTTAAAGCTGAATTTTAAGTATCATTACTCCAGTCTTCAATGTCACTTTAACAAGGATCCATGTGCAATTTATTAAAACAAAGCAAGTTCAGAGTACAAACATGCGTGGGTCAGGATACACGGGCAAACAACAATATCAGAGACAGCAGTTCATAACATAGTCATAACAGGCAGAGGAATCAGGGAAGGCAACATACAGCAATAGAAGAAGTCCAGGCAAACACAAGTGATAGGCAGACTGCAAAGAATCATACTGTAATGCTTTGAGATGCGAGCATAATCTGTTCCAAGGCCAAGCTCGTAACTCAAATTCCTCGTATATAAATCATTTTTTCCAATAAGAAATAACACACAAAAAATTAATCTGGTCCGACCCTCTAAAAACTCCCTTATTAGTGCTAATAACGATTGAAAAAAACATGTTTTTAATTGCTTTAGAGACATACACACACACAAAAAAAAAAATCCTGTGATATAAAGTAAAATGTGGTTTTAATTATGAGTTCTTACCTTCGAGACAGATCATACAGTAGCGGCTTGTGCGGAGGAGGGAGGGATTACGTAGATTGCTCAAATTACATAGATAACGCAAACACTATATGGAAGAGTAGTGTTTCTTCCCGTGTAGTGTATTGGATAGATTACACGGACAATAATGTATGCCTCAGAACCTCATATTTATTATTATTGAACACATAACTCGTGCTGCTCTCAGCTTAATACTGGTGAATAACTTGTCGCCCCCGGTAACCTCCCACTATAAAACCAAATTGGCCCTCTAGTGGAGATCATATGC
Organism: Rhodeus uyekii; assembly: GCA_037043235.1. NCBI lineage: Eukaryota > Metazoa > Chordata > Actinopteri > Cypriniformes > Acheilognathidae > Rhodeus > Rhodeus uyekii. Next base: position 2,235,804 of record JAWRVZ010000032.1, on the reverse strand, counting down.
AGTTACTCCATAAATGTATATAACATACACCACAGGAAGACTCACGGGAGATGTGTATATAATGGTGCGTATATAATGGAATAATGCTGCGTGGGCTACGAGTACTGGACCACCTAGTGACCACCTAGTCTCTCAGCTGCTCGTATCTCAAATATTTACTCGTATTTCATTTTGCGCGAAGGCTTGCTCATATCTCGGTATACTTGTATGTCAGGACGCTCATATCTCAAGGTATTACTGTATAAGGTAATCCACAGCAGATGGAATGTGGCCAGAGCAAACAAGATTTTTTTATAAACCACTATTTCTCTGTTATTTTTGGATTAGGGTTATTATCTTCAAGCAAATTGTCAATTCCGCGTTAAAACTGAATTAGAATGTTTGTGTTTAGAACACTGTAATCAACACCGGATTTGAGGCGTGCTTTAATTTAAAAAGTGTCAGTTGGTAGCCGTAACCTACTTTGGAAAGCATACTTTTGCTTTTGCATTTAAACCCTATAACAAGGTACTGTGTGAATATGGAAGGATGTCAAGCTGGGTGTATATCATTTCCCACCAGGAAAGATTGAAAAAATTATGACTTGTATTGGATTTTATGTTGCCAAAAAATATATTCATTGTTTGTCCTTTCTTCAAAATAAGTTTTAAACAGTAGCCTATTTAGAAGAATGGCAAACAACCTCATGTATTTCATTACAAACAGAAGATACTTAAAGACAGGGTCGTCGCTAGCAAGGAGAAAAGTGTCCCACCTCACCAGATTTCAATGGGGTCCACAGCAACAAGCTGCAACGGGCCTCTAGATACCCTAGCTGTGGCCCTGCTTAGAGACTGCGTTCACAATATCTGTTTTTTGGAATTGACAACCGCATTTACTTACAGCTGTGAGTCTCGAAATGTCATGTTCACACTTACAGTAGCGTCTCAGGTCTGTATGCACATGCAACAGGAGTCAAGCCTGTATTCTTCTTAGACTAACCATAGTGACAGAGACCAACAGGGGTTATTTATAGGGATGACAACCACATTCTATATCTGAACTCACACCCATACATTTTCAAGACTCAAAGTGCATTGTCATCATACATTGCGAGAGAGCCACTGTGCATTGCAAAAACATGTCTCTACAGAGTGTTTCAGGGTTTTCGTGTTTGATATTGTAACATACAGCCATGGAGAAATTAGTTGTGTGTCGTCTGAAGGTTTTATATGCAATCACTGTTCTCCAGCGGAGCTGCTCTCATCAGATTTGTGTTGTATGCGTGACTCAAATGCACAACTCTACAGAACACTTAACTGTAAAAAAAAAAAAAAGAAACAAAGAAACTGTGCTTAATTGGACGTTAATATTACAGTGGAATACAGTTATGTCGACGGTCTCGGGGGTTGTAAAAAAGCGTTGAGATAACTGATGATCGAGATAACCAACAGCCAATATGGCGATTTATTTGATGAAGTGATCGGCATGCTATAAAAATGTACATACACTGTATATGTTTGCTAACAACAAAAGGCATATGCGCACCAACTAACAGCAGAGATTGTACCTCTTTTTGTTTTGAGATTGCTACTTTATGTTTTATGTTGGGAATATACCTTTAAGACGGCGTAGTTCTGTGCGCGCGGGGAGGAGAGTGTTTTTGATCGAGGAGAGAGATTGCCTCTCTAACGCTGACTGTTATATAGCATAATCTACTGTTTCTGTTTTCCTTCTTTTATTTGTGATGTTTGTCAGTGTTTTTTTTTTTCCTAGTTTGTACTTACGCTCTTTACATGTTTGAGAAGAGTGTGAAACCCATCTATAAACCTCACCATCTGGGCAGTCGTCAACCACTCTGATAGCCATTGCAAGATTTACCAGTATACGATAAAAAACCACCTTCGATTCTCGATACAAACCTTTAATCATATTCTCCAACATTGCAAACACAATTTCGCTCACAGCATAAACAGTCACATAAACACATTCGGTCATATAGTCATTTCGCTCGGACACAATTCTGAATAGTATTGCACACGCGGTGGTTAATTGTTTCTTTAAAGTCTGATGCTTTGTTGAGTTTTGCCTTTAATGGCCTGCTTGAAAACAAATGCTTCTAAGCTTCTATCAGTAATGACGTCTTTGTCGATGTGTAATTTCGTAATCACTCTTGAACATCAGCATTCGTCGCATGAAAATGTCATTTATTGAATCGCTGGACTAACTCAAATAAGTTTGAGGACTCTGAAGCAATGAAAACAGCGCGCGCAGCAATACACGAGGCTCTTTGAAAGAAAGAGTAAAGAAAATAATTTCAAAGAAGAAAAATAACCAACGAAACATTGTGCATATTACAAAAGTGCTCGAGGTCACAATTATATAACATGAAATCAATCAATTACACAACATACAGCCCTTATGACATGACATGACAAACTAATGCGTCTTACCATTGTAAAATCACAATCTGACAAAATGACTAGTGGCCAGTGTTGCCAGATTGGACTGACGATTTCCAGCCCAACTAGAGCAAAAAACCCGCCCATTTACAAAAACTCCCACCCAAGACCAAAATTGTTGAGGGGGAGGGTGGAAAGAGAGAGACCTCCACGCGATTGTTGACTGGGGGGGGGGGGGGGGGGGGGGGGGGGGGGGGTGTTTTAATGGAATTTATATGCATTTATATAGAAAATTTCAACATAATAGTATTGGCGAGTTAACCATGAGTCGACATAAGTGAACTCCAGTGAACTTTGGTCAGTGTCATGGTTAAGTTAATCTAACATAATAGTGATGTTTATTAAACAAAGGAAATGAGAACATCTCAGGGAGCAACTGTAACAGCATGTATCCAACATGGCACCCACAAACAATCCCAGACAAAAAACTAACAGAAACTGAAGGCTTCAGTGCAGAGGAGCTGATGAAAGTGATTGATAGCAGGTGTTGATGATTGAAGAGTGTGTGCAGGTGGGAGGCAGGAGGGATCATAGGAAATGTAGTGTATAGGTGACAATGAAACAACAACAATAAAGCAGGGCTTGAAATTGACGACGGCATCGACGGCAAATGCAAAAGAAAAGAAAATCAAAATCAGAAGAAAAAGAAAGAGCAGCCTCTCCCCCTGGAAGCGTGTTGATTGGATGAGAAGAGCACGCTATCATGGCAGCACAGCCAATGACGTCGTCTTGCATGATTGACAGGTCAGACAGCCTATCAGCACCAGCTGTAAGACCCCGGGGGGGGGGGGGGGGGGGGGTTTGTAAAATCTCGTATAACCCGCGGGATATATGCAGGAAAATACGGTACTCCAAAATGACATCATGAACTACGATCTGCACGCGCGTTTTGGTGACTTGTGTCAAGCAGTGTTGCCAGATTGGGCGGGTTCCCGCCCAATTGGGCTCCTTTTGGTCACGTCCGACCGGAAAAAAATGCATTGGGCTGGTCGATAAAAACTGGGCTTGTTTTTGATGACAAACCCGCCCAAATTTCATATATAAATGCATATAAATTCCACTAAAACATCGCGTGTAGGTCTCTCTCTCCACAGTCAACAATCGCGTGTAGGTCCTTACTGACAGGAAGTGACAAGGAAGACACATCAGACACATCAGACACATCGGACTAAGGGTGACACAGACCACATTTAAGATGCTACTATAAGTTGCTGTGTCAACGGGACATTTCGAAGCTCGAGGCTCACACCATTAAGTACTCAATCGCAAATACTGACACTGTGAACGAGACCATAGGCGGAGTTTCACTTTTGTGCTTGGGGGGGGCACCAGACCACGAGCTCAGTTTTTTTTATATCATATTTATATATCATTAATTTTACATATAAAATACATTTACAATGAACAATGACTTTATACCAGTGCTTCTCAATTATTTTCTGTCACGCCCCCCTAGGAAGAGGTAAACATTTCGCGGCAAAAACTTTCGCCTTATTGTTTCCATGGCAACGTGTCATGCTTATCACCTGACATACCGTAGTCATAAAAAGCGCTGTATAATAGATAATTAAAAATAGTCACCAACTTGTTGAAACCGAAAAGAAATCTTATGTGGTTGAAAACACTGAATTGTTGTGATAAATGACAAGCTCAGAGCCCGTCTTTTTTTTTGGCTCAGTGCCAGATATTGCGTGAAAACACGTGTGAATTTAGTGATTGATCACGTGACACATGAACACCGGCGTGATCGTACACGTCAAAGGATGAGGGGATGATTATCTGAACCTCTGCTCTTGTTCAGTGCAAGAAAACCTACTCCCTGGCAAAAAAAAAGCATGTACCCCAGGGTAACGTGCGCCCAACTATTTGAGAACCACTGCTTTATACAAAGAATAGCAAATAGAACAGACTCTTTATAGTTGCTGTTTTGTTTTGCATCGGCAGTGATAGGGTTAACACGGGGAGTTCAGAAGTGCGGCAAAAAGTGTGTTAGACGGGTGCGTTTGTTACAGTGTGTTCTTCGTTCCGATTAAAGTTAATAAACAGAGCCTCCCTTGACCTGTCATAGAACTACTTCAGACATTACAATATCTTACCTAATGCAGAAGAAGCCGCCTCTTTTTCCGAGATGCGTAGATGTCCACTGTCTTCTCTTCTGATAGATTTGACACTTTTAGTAGTGGATTTATTAAAAAAACGACGAATGTCCATTTTGTTTATTCAGCGCGTAAAACAGAACGAGAAGAGCGTCCACTCACGTACCGCGATACTTTGAGATTTGCAAATCGCGGGAGAATGTAATAAAGCTACAGTAATAAAAAATTAATTAGCCGTATCTTACTCATTCTATACACAGAACTAATAAGATAAAACAAATAAAACGAGAAAATATGAATTCTGTAATAACAAAAAAAAAACATATTCAAAGCACAAGGCAGGCATTAATTGGCTCTGGTCTGGGGGGGCAGTGCCCCCCCCAGCCCCCCCCAAACTCCGCCTATGAACGAGACCTTAAAATATTTTTACATTTATGCATGTGGCAGACGCTTTTATCAAAAGCGACTTGCATTGCATTCAAGGAACACATTTAATCATTTCTTTCTTTCCCTGGGATCAAAACCATGATCTTGGCGTTGTAAACACCAATGCTCTACTGAATGAGCTACAGGAAAGCTACCGTATATCAAAAATATGTCATTTTTGTCACAGTCTTGTCTCGTCGCGTCTGTCACATCCGGGTTCCTTTGTGTATCTTCCAGGTCTTACACGCTCCCGTCTCGGTCTAATCACTTCCCAAGTCTCGTCAACTGGTCCTAATCCCGTGTGTGTCCTTAAATGCCCTCCTGTGTTCCTTTGTCTTTGTCGGTTATTGTTACTATTAAGAGGATGTCGTTAGTGTGTGGATGTTTCATTCCGTAGTCTCCGTTTGTATTAAGAGCTCTGAGTTTTGCACCATTGCATGCCGTTTCTGTTCTATTTAAAGTCTCTTGTTTTCCTAATTTTCTGTGAATAAAATTCTAGCAGTATCTCCCGTGGTTCTTTCCGTGTCTCCACATCGCACACTAGCATTTAGTATAACAATTTTCAACCACAGTGTTGTTTTTTGTTTAAAAGTGATTCATTGTAATAATGTCCATTTTTAATGAAATAAATGACACTGTTGAATGATATCCAGTATTCGTTTTGGGTTTGATGTTTATGAAAGGCCATCTCATTGAGCTCTTGGGTTACCTATTACAAAAACTCTGAGGGTTTACAAAGCAGACTAAAGCTGGGTGCAGAACTCTGTTAATAGCTTTTAGATGAGCGAGAGCAGAAAACTTGTTCATGTTTGTGTGAGCTAGAAATAACATGAAAGCAGGCGCAGTGGGGGAGACAGAAGCAGTCAGCAGAAAAGATCATAGTAGAGTACAACCAAAATGAAGCAATAACTAGGCAACGGTTTATACAAGAGCTTCGCTTTATGCAACGGTTTATATTAGAACTGCTTCTCGTGAACTTAACCACTGATGGATAATAGAATTGGGTAATTATCATCTTTGGGCTTTGGAAAAAAACACACTCACCACTCAAGATCTGAGATGCTCCAGAGTATTTGCTTTTAAGATGCTCTTCTTTTAGTGTTTCTTGTACAAATTAACTGTACTTTGTCCAGGGGTCGTAATTGTTGGAGGTGCTATTCATTACTTGGTATCATTTTAAAAGCTGTAAATATCATAAAAAGGCATTGAGGGTCTACCATAGATGGATGCATTACCCCCAATATTATGATTAGTGGTCAACAACTAGGTTTCACAACTGGCTATTATTAATTTAGTGAGGTTTTGGGGTTGAATGTTACAGGGGTTGATGAACAGTGCAATTTAATAAGGGTTTGGCAAGCAAATATATTTTCATCACACCACAGTGTTCACGGTCAATATTCTTGCTTTGTGCCAAGAACAGAATATTTTGCCTAAAAGTGGATCTCTGTGATGTTTCCCACAACATTGAACTATTGAGCTTGAGAAGCTGATATATGTAAATAAAACACTGATAAAGACAGTAAGAGAAACTTAACAGTTTGAAAGTGCAGTCAAAAAAGTATTATTAAATATGATGGCAGACACATTATACTTTATTTGTTAAAGGGGACAGTGTTAAAGCATAACAGGGTTGAACAGAAAGTCTAGCAATAAAGATTAAGTGTTTTCTCAGCATTTTAGAAAATGTCTAATTTCTGTAAAAGCCATTTAATTTGTATTCAACACCAATATATTTTTGATATGTACAGACATGGAGATTGGCTGATGAAAACAATTCTGATAGTAAAATTGTTTTATTTTATTAAGAATATTTTGCCTTAAATTTGTAAATATATCATTGTCATCATTTCTGTGATAGCTAAATGATGAAGCCAGAAGCCAAGGTGACTTATAAAGTGAGCAATATTAAAACCATAACAGAAAGAATAACACAGGAAAGGCAGAACTGTTTAGTTAATAAATCAGCTGCTACAGTATAAGGCTGCTCTGAACTATATAATCTGTCAATATTTCATAGGACAATATGTCATTGCTGATTCACACAGCTGCACCTACACATGCATGCAAATACTTTCCACCAATACACTTATCTCAGGATTTTTTAAAGCATTACAGCCACAAAACACCATGTTTTTATAGTAAGAACTAGTAAATAAGTTTTAGCTCTGTTATCCTAGTTAGTTTATCAAATGTAAACCAACAGTTTAGGCTAAATAAGAAATCCTGTTTCTCATTCTGCCATGATATTCTTAGGTAACACTTTATTTTACATGTTTTACATGTAGTTAGTTACTATAGTAATTACTATAATTTGTGCATAATTACACGCAACTAAGCCTAAACCACACCCTAGCTTCAGTAGTACATGTAGTTAATTATTATTAGTGCGTAAATATATAATTACATTGTAACACGGACACCTTGAAATAAAGTGTTTAGTAGTTTTTTATTTTATTTTGATGTAATGTTTATTGCCAGAAAATAAAAGAGTACAAACTAAAATAAACAAAAACGAATTAACTGATATAATATTCAGCATTTTCTGAAGAGAAGCATGTCATTACCATTTGTTGAAAAGTATAATGAAAAGTTTCAAATGTTATTTTGTACTCTATTCACTTAAAGTGCCATTCCATAATTTTTTTTTTATAAATGTCACGCTATTTATCTTTGCTGCACAGAAATCTGAAGAACTGCATGCTTTACTTCAAGCCATGTACCCATTTCCTCTCCCGCTGTGAGCGCAGATGCACACGCCCCCCCTTTCCTCCTCCTCTCTCTCTCTCTCTCTCTCTCTCTCTCTCTCTCTCTTTCCCATCCCTCCAGTCCTCCTCCCTCACTCTCTCTCTCTCTCTCTCTCTCTCTCTCTCTCTTTCTATAACATTGCCCTCTCTTTTCCTCCTCCCCTATTTTTCTTCTCTCCCTTGATCATTCTCATCTGCTTGGTTTCTTTTCTGTAAAATGCCTCTCTTTATTTGTGTCTTCCATGCATCTTTTTTTATTTCTATAGATAGGCACAGCTGAAGGGATTCTCACAGTATCTTTCCATGCTGCCTTCACTCATTCACGCCACAAAATCTTCTGTCACTTCTCTCACAGGGGAGAATTGTCTTTTTTATTTTCTTCTTTTCATTCCTCCATTCAGCAGAAGATTCCGCCTGCAGCTTGCGTTTTATTCCAGAACCCCACCGTCCACATAGTAGAACGGATTTTCTATTCTAAACTGGAATCATGTTCTATTTCCAGCTGGTGATCATGGCAGGAACGGTTCTCCTGGCATACTACTTTGAGTATACGGACACATTCCCGGTGCACGTTCAAGGATTCTTCTGCTTCGATAAAACCTTCTCCAAGCCGTATCCAGGACCTGAAGATGACAGCAAAGCTCCGCCAGTGCTGGTGTATTCGTTGGTCACCGCCATCCCCACTGTCACCGTAAGAGTTTTACTGCCATTCATTCATAAACTCACACTTCTCTGAGGTGCCACACGTGTGTGTACGTCAGTGTGTCGGCTAGAGCGTGTTTGAATGTCAATGTGTGTCAACGTGCATTGGATATTTCACTGACTTCAACTTATTTGCCTTTTTTTACACTCTGGATATTGAAAATGAGGAAAATTCCTACTAAAGAAATGTTTTAGGGGAAACATGGTATCTTTATAAATATATACAGTAGCTATTCAATGTATGTGTATGGAAGCTATTGAGACAAATGGCTCCATGCATGCTTTTTAATCTAGGAGAAATACTTTTGATATAAATGGGAATTATCACTATTGTGTTGATTAAAGTAAATGATTTACCTAAGAATTAAAATAATAATAAATTCAACTGTATTGAGTGGTGGAACTGGTTAACACTTTAAGTAAGAAGCTGCATTTAATGTTAGTTGTAGTTAATGGTTTGTTTTGGGCACTTGCATGCTGGTTGTAGTTGGAAACCCTCTGCGGTCATACTGGTCAGGCTAGTTTACTGCAACAAAAACAGCTCAACTGGTTTAAGCTTTTTTCAGCATGGTAAAGAAGGAATAAATCCAACATTTTAGTTGGATTCCATGTGATCAGGGCACAAATTTGGTATGTTGACCAACAGAAAGTTGCTTAGTTTGAAAGTGGATCTTGATGCATCGCTATAATTGATACGGGACAGTTGACGACCAAAACGTTGATGACCCCCCCCCCCCCCCCCCCCCCCCACCCTCCACCCCCAAATAAACCTTTTCCTTTTTGTCTTATGTGACTGAACCTTCTCTTTTGCTTACCAAATATACAGTAAAATGGTAATACAGTAATACCTTGAGATAACTCGAATTGCTCGTATCTCAAATCATTTTCCCCATAAGAAATAACAAAAACATTTTTTTCGAAAAAACTCCGTCATTACTGCTAATAACACTGAAAAAAAACATGTTTTTAATTGCTTTAGAGACATACACACACAGAAAAGTATATAAAGATTCCTGTGACATAAAATAAAATGTGGTTTTAATTATGAGTTCTTACCTTCGAGACAAACGATAAAGTTGCGGCATATGCGGAGGAGTTGGAGTGAGGAGGAGGAGGAGGAGGGAGGAATTACGTAGATAACGCAAACACAATACGGAAGTGTAGTATTTCTTCCCATATAGTGTATTGGATAGATTACACGCACAATAATGTGCCTCAGAACCTCATATTTATTATTATTGAACACATAACTCGTGCTGCTCTCAGCTTAATACTCCTGAATCACTCATCGCCCCCGGTAACCTCCATCTTTAAAACCAAGGTGGTCCTCTCGTGGAGATGCAATTACTCCATATAATGCATTTACTCCATAAATGAGGCAGCTTGAGCTGCTCAGAGTGCGCGAACACTAGCGTTGGCGTCTGTCAGCTGCTCATATCTCAAATATTTACTTGTATCTCAAAGCAAAAATTAGCTTAAAGGCTTGCTTGTATCTCTGAATACTCATATATCGGGACCCTCGTATTTCAAGGTATTACTGTATTCTGAAGTATTATTACAATTTATATTAATTGTTTTCTATTTGAATATATTTAAAACAGTAATTTATTCCTGTGAATAGTCCAGTCTAGAAGACTCCAGTCTTCAGTGTCACATGATCCTTCACAAATCATTCTAATATGATGATTTGATGCTCAAGAAATATTTCTAATCATCAGTAGTAAAACGGTTACGCTGCTTTCACAAAATATTTTTTTTGAAAAATCTGATATTTTTTTCGAAAAATCTGATTTTTTTTTCTTTCAGGATTCTTTGATGAACAGGAAAAGAACAACAATTATTTCTTAACAATGTGTTAAAGTTTTCACTCTCACTTTTGATACATGTAACACATCCTTGCTGAATAAAAGTAATTAAGTATTTCTTTTAAACAGATCACACGGACCTCAAACCTTTGGATAGTGATTCTGTGGGCCTGCCTTCTGTGGGTCAGGTCGGGATGTTTATTATTTAGGTCAGACCAAACAAAAGTGACATGAACAAGTTCTGATATCTACAGTGTAGAGCAGTGTAATGAATTAAAGCTAGATGAGGTCAACCCAAGTCGTGATTCAGCTGGCCAGGAAAAAATACAGATTTCCCAGTGGTGTCAAACGATTCATTATCAGAGGAAGAGTGAATTCATGTCTTTCTCTCACCCAACATCACAGAAACAGACGGTGAGATGCCACAGCATCAGAAGGGTTTTTTTCACTTTTGAGTGTTTATACACACACTCCACACACATACACACACGTTCCTCATCTGTGCAAATGAGAACAGGAGGTGAAAAAAACTCTCTTTTCTTCCTCCACACGGAGATGACAGTAATGTGCACAGGGACACCTGAGGCTCCCTCTGCGTGCTGAGAGTCACCTGAGGTTTAATTGTGCAAAGCTGTGTGTTTTTCTTGCCATGTGTGTCTAGCCTGTGTGTGTGTGAAAACAGTTAGAACTTATTTTAGTGGTTATATCTTTTGTACATTTTATTTTATATATTGTTTTTGTCTATTTTATGTGTTGTATTTTTTTTTTATTGTATTTTATTATTTATAGTATGTAATATAATTAAAGGGGGTGGGGAAGAAAAATGTAATGTACAGGTGTCTATGCGAGAATATAGAGGGGTGAATCATGAAATGTTCAGGTCATATTTCACTCATATTGGGATATTTATGTTAGGACATTTTGCATTCGGAATTTCTTTGTCCCCACAAATATGGCAATATCCAAAATCCTTGTCCTTGAGGGGAAATGTTTTGGTCCCCATGAGGAAAAGCGCTTATAAATGTGAGGATACAGAATGAAATTTTGCTAAAATGTAAAGCTGAAGAAAGTTGTAAATGTATGTAATTTATATAGATCAGTGGGTAGGGTTAGGACATAGAGAATACTGTTTGTACGGTAGAAAATAATAATTGTCCCCATAAAACATTAAAGCCCAATGTGTGTGTGTGTGTGTGTGGGGGGGGGGGTGTTTGTGTTTGTATTGTGGGGGAATTGCAGGTAAGTCCCGAGTCAGAAGAGTCAGAAGTGCAGTCAATAGAAGAAATTTGAGTGAAGTTTAGTTTGCAGTTTCATCAGCAAAAGCCAGCTTCGGCTTCAGTTCGTAGGCCGCCCCACTTACAATAACATTGTTACAGCAATTATACTCTAACAGAGGCTACTAACTACGTCAATGATGACGGTTAAATGATTCTGATTGGCTAAGAAAGAAAGATAGTCATTATCTAGAACATTATCAAGAACTAGTCATTTTCCACACAAGAGCAGACAGTCTGAAGCATATCGTCGTTGATCACATGGTTGACGGGTTCGTGACGTAGCTTGTCGAGAGCAACAAGTCATTCCGTCTCCTTATGGTGCCAGTTAATCACCTCACCAGTACAGACCATATTAACACACACACACATACACAGCTTCTCCAGGGCTGAACTCGGCTCAGGCTCCAACTATCAACAGAGAGACTCTCAAAACATTCTGATAACATGTTCTATCTGGTGAGAAGTGCTGACAATATTCATCCTTACTCTATGGAAAAATACAGAAAAGCAAAGAAAGGCTTTAACTAAAAAATGTATATTATTATATAATTTTTTATTATAAATCACTCTTTACAAATCATTCAAATAAGAAAAAGAAAAGCATATATGACCAAATAAGACAAAGAAAAGAATATATGTACAAATAAGAAAAATAAAAGAATATATAAAGCAGCAATGGATTTCCAAATCGTCTCTTTCAGTATGATTCAAGTATTGCCTACATCAGGTATTGCCCCAATCATAAAGAAGGGTATAGGTTTAAGGTTACAGTAAAGAAAACAGTAAAGTTTGTACAAAATAAAAATAATTATGTCAATAAAACGTGGAAACCCAATGTGGATGCGATTGTGTAACCCAATGTATTTGTGTGAGTATGCTATCTTCATGTGTAACTGCCTTTTTCTCTTTGTCTTGAGAATAGTGAGCGTGTGCATCTGCGACCCTGTGCGTGTGTATGCGTGTATGAGTGTGCACGTGTGTGAATATGTGGGTTTTTGGAGTGTGTGTGGGCGGTTAGTGCTTTCTATCTTTTGCTGAGAGTTGAATCTGGAAACGGTGATAGTGAAAAGGGAAAAACTGCCGTCCGTTCTGGCTCCTTAAACAAAGCAGATTTTCCTGCTATAAACACGTGTTTGAACCCCGCTGAAGGGCTTAATTATTGAGACATGCTGCCTCTCCACATCTGAAGATGTCAAGTGGCCTTCTAAGTCACAGCAGTCGTAGACGTTTGTGTTCCCTAATGAGTGAAGTGCCACTGAGGACTGGATTGAGGTCAGTTCCTCTATAGTCCAGCTAGTTTAAAGGGATAGTCCACCTAAAAATTAAAATTCTGTCATCATTTACACATTTATTTTTTTGGAACACAAAATAAGATATTTCAAAGACTGTTGGTTTTGATTTCCATTGACTTTCATTGGATGTACAAAAAATACAATGTATATATATATGCGGTAACGAATTAAACGTTTTGTACTAATATTACCTTTTTTCAGTAGTAAAGTCACGCATTACTTACATCATTTTACACAAAAAAAAATCATATTAGTATTGCGAGTTCCTTTGTTTTCCCATTTATTGACTGAAAGCTCTTCTGTCCCCAGGTTGAGTGAAATCGTGAGTAAGTGCAGAGGCGTTGTGTGCTCTCTGTAAACATGATGGTTATTGTAGATCTCGACTAAATGTGAGCATGCATTTACTCCTCTCACTTACTCAAAAACTGATTCAGTAAGAAAAACTCTTAAATGCAAACAAAGAATATTACATAAACTTACTATAATTAAATTACACAAATATACACCCCTTCAGTTTCACAGACAAGGCTTAAACTAATCCCAGACTAAAATGCACGTTTATTGAACTGAATATCTTAAAATATGTCAGTGTCATTGTTTTGTCTCAAGACACACACCAGTAATGTATTTTCTGTGGTATGTTTATAAAAGCTACTTAAATATCTTAATTGAACAAAGGCTAATCCTGGCTTAATCTAAACCCTGTCTGTGAAACCGGGTCTTTATGTATTTAATCTCACTTTATTATCCAATGTCTTTGGTGATCCAGTTTAATCAAAAATTACTTTAGATAAACTTCATATTTGTGTTTCATTTTTCTCTTGTAAGAGCGTTGAACTTTCTTCTCCTGCATCCTATTCTTCTGCATTCCAGAATGACAACCGAACTGGCATCAGGTTTGTTTGACTTGCGCCCTTTACTGTGCAAATTTTCTTTCAGCCTGAGGCTTATTCATTTCACTTTTGGTGTGATAGGACCTTTACATTTGCCAAAACATAGAAATAGATAAAGAAAGCCCAGAATTACCTTCCATTAAAAGTAACTAAGTACAGTGGTACCTCGAGATACGAAATTAATCCGTTCCGAGGCGGCCTTCGTATAATGAGTTTTTCGTATCTTGGAACACATTTTACATGTAAAATGGCTAATCCGTTCCAAGCCCTCCAAAAACACCCCATTCAATTTCATAATAAAGCTAAATTGACAATGAATAAAAAATGAAATAACGTAAAATGTACGTACGTACGCTTAACTTTACGAAAACACATTTAAAGTTAAGATTTAAAGTTTCGGGTGCGGAGTGGCTGAGCTAAAGCACGCCAGCATGTACGCATAGAAGATGCATGATGGGAGGGATGCTGTCCAATTAGAGAGAAGGATCTCATGGCTTGGCTAGCATCAGGAACCAATGGGAGAGCAGGAGGATGGTGGCGAGTCTACTATAACTAAGATGGCGGCATGCGGCGCGAGTTTCAAAATTGTTATGGGGCGAATCTCGGACTTTCAGAAACCTTTCGTATCTTGAAAACTTTTCGTATGTAGAGCAGTAAAATTTTTCGTCTTTGCTTTCGTAACTTGGATTTTTCGTAAGTTGAGCCTTTCGTACCTTGAGGTACTACTGTACCGCAATTACAGTAATCTCTCGTTTATTGCGGTTAATGTGGACCGGAACCCATCCCGCTATAGGTTAAAATCCACAAAGTAGGATTGGCACACCTAGAAATTTGTATATGTGTGTGTCGCTACCAGAATGTTTAAAATATGTATATTTATACTTTAAATATATTTTAATTAAATCTATTTAATTATAAAACTTTAATATTATACATTTACTCTCTCTCTCATACGATATGTATTATGGTGCTCTACACTCATCAATGACAGTAGTATCTTGAGACTCCAGTAATGATGACGATGACAGACCTGTGCGGTTCATGAATGTGATGATGATGATGATTTTGGTGTTACTGCAAGGGTATAATCAGTTCTTTAAATCAGTTCGGGAAGTCAACATTTGTTTCTGAGAGAGGCGAAGAGGCTCCCACTCCACTTGTGCTCTCATTGGTTGATCTCGCGCCGGGAACCAATCACGTGTCTTGTCTGAGTGCCATGGGCGTGTACAAAGCCTCTGAGAGAGTTTCTCTCTTTGTCTGGCATCCTGAGAAACCGTTTCTCTCACATCACGATGAAGCAACGCTGCTTTCCAGAATACGGCTGCCGATATGGCGGTATTTTTGAATTTTTATATTTCAATGAATATTTTTGAAAAATCTGCGATGCACTGAGGCCGCGAAACTTGAACCACGAAGTGGCGAGGGATTACTGTAGTTGTTTTCTCAGAGAGTAACACAATATTGTAATGCTTTACTTTTAAAAGTAACTTTCCGCCACTGCTATTTATTTATTAGTTCATTGCACACTTAAAGGGTTATCACCCAAAAATGAAAATTCTGTCATTATTACTCACCCTCATGTCAATCCAAACCCTTAAGACCTTTGTTCATCAGAGCACTCGGATTTCATCAAAAAGATCTTCATTTGTGTTCCAAAAGTGAACAAAGCCCTTATGGGTTTGGAATGACATGAGGGGGAGAAAATTGACGACAGCTATCCAATTACTTAGATTCAAATGAATGATTTCTACTTTGTATCAGTACAGTGTATGTTGATAAATAAATAATTTTTATCATTTCTCATATAGTGTTAGTGAACAAACTTGACCCTAATGAGGACATGATGTAAACCTCAGATCATGCGGTCAGTAAACAACCACTTAAAATCATCAAAATATCGTTGAATGGTAAAAAAAAATCGTATTATAGTAAATAAGGACAGTAATATTCCAGTAATGGTGCTTTAATGAACTCTACAAATGCTAACAAATACACCTTGAATTATTCATGCTTTTATCTGAGTTTTTGGCAGTTAAATATGGCAGCTCCAGTACAGTCTGTGTCTTTGATGTGAAGCGAGATCCGGCCCAGCAGAGATTTACAGCATCATCCATGAGAAGCTGCAGCTGGCTGATGTCACAACTCCGTATTCATGATGGATGTTTGGGGACCGTGTGCCCCTATATGCCAGTAATGCGGGTTTGCTATGAGTGTGTTTCTGTGACCTCATTCTGTTTGTCTGAGGGTGCTGATAATGGGCAAAGAGAGAGAGAGAGAGAGAGGAACACTGTGAGCATAGACAGTTGGAGTCATACAAACAGTAAAATTTCCCAGAACTAATCCGTCAATCAAATTCAAGAACAGGAAATTATCGCTGCACAATTGTTAATGTGAGAGAGGATGATGTTCTCACCATACACTGAAGAAAAGGCAGCTCTGGGTATAAAATATGGTAGCAAAAATGTAGATTTTATGAATTTAACTTAAGTCGGGTCAGAGGCCAGAACTAGACTCGCACACGGTCATTCCTGGACGCCAGTGATTATGGTTTATAAAGTTATAAATATGGATATTTTTCTTACAAAAAATCTTCAGAAGGCCTTTAGTAACCCCCTGGAGCCATATGGATTCATTTTTATGATGGATGGATGCACTTTTTTGGGCTTCAAAATCTAAGGAACCATCACTCCCATTGTAAACCTTGGAAGAGCCAGGGTATTTTTTAATATACTCAGATTGTGTTTGTCTGAAAGAAGAAAGTCATACACACCTAGGATGGCTTTAGGGTGAATAACGGATCGGATCATTTAACATTTTCAGTGAATTAACTTTATTTACCTAACTTTATTCATTTTCAGTGAATTAAATTTATAGTAAATGTATACATTTTATTTTGGTGAGTAGATTTCTAGTAGCCTTTTCATGAGTAGAGATAAATACTAATGTACATAATATAATATGACTAATATAATACATAAGTTTTCATATAACATATAACCCTAATATCCATAATTGGGAAGATGTGAAAAAGAATGAAAATGAAAAACTGTCAAAAATGAGATGTTACACAGAGAATTCTGGGAATGCCAATTTACTTTTTTCCCCCACTGTAAATAATAAGATGACTGGTTCTTTTTCACTTACAAGTACTTTACATGAAACAGAATTGTACTGTAAAATTACATGAAATGTCTCATTAGATTTATTACAGTATTTCACCCAATATACTGTAGTAAGGGAACTCATAGTTAACCAGTTAACAGGTTTTTACCTTAGTATTTTTTTCGTTTTACAGTAAAAATGAGGTGGGTCATCATCAATTGTCCAATTGATCTCACTGTTTGAGCAAGACAGAGAAATAGGAATACACATTGATGGAGAATAGGGTGTAAAAAAAAAAAATGGGGGAAGAGAGAGATACTCACACACACAAAAAGATGATATTCTTATTAAGATCCGTGTCATCCGCACTCAGCTCTTGAAAGTGTACAGCAATGCCCAGCGGATGTGTTTAACCTCTCTCTGTGGAGACGATCCACAGCCTAATCTTAGTAAGCCTTAGATTAAGGCATCAGCTTTTGTTTAACACTCCTACTCAGCCTCGGGAACACTGGGAGTTGGCCATGTGAGCATGGAGCGAGAGATGTGCTAGAGAAAAGAGACAAGCGGGACTGTTTGTGGATGGAAATGTGAAAAATGGAGAAAATGATGGCCTTTTTACATGACTCGTGTCAGGACTTCAGTGCACAGCTCAACCAAGGCATCGTACACTGCTGTGACCTTCACATGAAAAGCAGAGCAGATCGCATCACGAAAGAACCATTCTGCAAGGTTGCTAGGTAGCAAGAAAGTAGGAAGTGTGCAGTGTGCAGAAAAACGTTGAAAATATGTACAGTATTTGAGTTTACAATAGAAAAGAGGTACTCATCAAACGAAAATGATTCACTGATTCGGTTCATTCAAAATGAACAAAAAAGGTAAATATTTCTAAAGAGTAAAAGCTAAATTAAAACTATAAATCTACATTAAAATAAGACAAACAAATTTAAACAAATTAATTGTACTTAATTGTGTAGAACTAGAGCCAATTTCCATAATGGTGGATATTAGAGATCAAACAATAAAAATAAACAAAATTAATAGATGCATTACTGTTGAAAAGTTTGGGTTTCGTTAAAATTAATACCTTTCTTCAGGAAATACACATTGCATTGATCAAAAGTGACAGTAAAGACTTTTACATTTTACAAAAAAAAATCATTTCAAATTAACAGTTTTTTTTACATTCTACTCATCAAAGTATCAACAAATTTTTTGGGGTGTTTCCACAAAAGAATATTAACATATTAGCATAATAATAAGAAATTACTTTTCATAACCAAGCATATTAGATTGATTAATAAAGAATTATATTGACATATTATGACAGTATATTACTATTATGATCGTAAACACTGGAGAAATGGTGAAAAAAATTCAGCTCTACCAGCACAGGAAAAGTATTTAAAATTCCATCCTGGGAAACTGTTTTTCTCGCGCATCACGATAATACAGCGCTGCTTTCTGAAATACGGCTGCCGATATGGCGGGATTTTTTAACTTTTATTTTTTGATAAATATTTTTTAAAAATCCCCGATGCACCGAGACCGTGAAACTTCAACCACGAAACTTGAACCGCGAAATTTGAACTGCGAAGTGGCGAGGGATTACTGCATATATATATATATATATATATATATACATACTAAATCTCTGATGCCAAACATCAATGAGAGTGTTTCAGAGTCAAAATTTTTTATTTTGAATGAGTAATGATTGGGTCGTGAAAAGTGGGTGTTACCAGAAAGAAGCAAGGTAGTTGGATGTGAGTGGATGAAAAATAAAAGGGGAGGGGGGGGGGTTGGCATGAGCTAAGAGGGCGCCAGAGCATGCCAGGGGAGGCGCGGAGAGTTGTAAAAAATTATAGTCTAATAATAACTCGCCGAACTTGTAATAAACCTTAATTTTACATTTCCCTGTGATGTAATTCTATCGCGGCTGCAAGCGGCAGTGGTGCTGAAGCTTTGGTGGAGAGTAGTCATGTGTCATTCAACTTTTTTTGGTTGCGGGGGCGGCATTGGGTGGGTTGTGTCAAAAGGGAGGCCCACTGTCTCAGACTTTGAAAACCTCTGTATTATATTAAAGCAACAGTGCCCAGGACTGCCTTTGAATTGACAGATCAGGATATTCACTAATTATAGGGTTTGTTTGTAGTCTTGCTAAGCCAATCAGAGTTGTCATTTTATTGCAGCTGCAAAGTGATTAGTCACTTGGCAATTTTGTCTCAAAACAACCTGATTGCAGATCTGCGCACAAAATTTGGCAGATTTCAAATCGTTCAATTCCAGGTTGTCCTCCGCCAGCTGAGAAACTTCCATTGAGAAGGGAATGCTAACAGATAGCACTCTGTATTTCAGACCTGCGTCACCAAGAAAAGACATTCAGAGGAAGACCGTTATTACATTTTGATGAGCGATTACAAAGACCAACATTTGTTTTTCCTCACTGTAATGTGCACTGATGAATAATCCACAATGGGACTAAAAAGATGCTTTAGGAATATAAATGGGGTCAAATTAGATTTCATGTTGAGTTTAAAGAAGAGAATAAAGAGAGCTGAAGAGAAAGAAGAGCTGGTGGTGGAAGAGAGAGATAGAGGGATCATGCTAACCCAGTTTCCCTATATGGTACTTGGAGAGATGCCTGCAGGAAGACAGAAGGACAAAATCCCAGAAATCAGGAATGACAGAGTGTAAAGCCCACAAAAGAACAACAAGACAAAGGAAATATAAGAAGGCTGTGATAACAGTGGACACACATTTTGCTCAGAAAAGATTAATGCAAACAAACTGGTACTGGTGTCTGAGTTTAGTTTAATAGAAAAACATAAAAAATGTGTCTGACAGCATGTGGAAATGAATGTGATCTGTGATGTGGTGCGGTCTATTTGTGATCTGCATTGGATTAGCAGGAGCGTGAGTGCATCAGCTGTCATCCTGATGCCATGGCAATGCTATGACAACAGAGCATGGTGTATTCGCCTGTTTCCTCAAGCATGTCACCCGGAAAAGATCCTAAGCTGGCTGTCAGTCTCAGGAGGAACTGGAGGGTCTGCTGAGCTAACAGTTTAAGAAGTGCATCATTTCTGAGTAAGCTGATGACAACAGAAATGAAGAACAAACTGGACATTTACTCACTCTTATGTTGTTCCAAACCTGAATGACTTTTTCTTTTTTTTTGTGGAACAGCAACTAAAATATTTTAGCAGAAGGTTATTGTTGCTGCTTTTTGTGTGTGTAAAATAAAACAAATGAAACAAGAGCCGCAGTGTAGGAAAATCCAAGAGAAATGGAGTTATTGCCTCCCAAAAGAAAGAAATGATTCTGAACTGCTTGAAACAAGTCGTCAGTAATTCCAGACTTCCTGCACTAACCCTGATACACTCCCATATACTTCCATATACAGTGGAGTTCACTTATCTCGACTCACGGTTAACTCGCCAATACTATTATGTCGATGTTTTTTAAGTGGAACCGCCAAACTCCCTATTTGTCTAAGTATTTTCTTGTGGGTTATGTCGATTCTTTTACGTCGCCGAATCTTAGTATCTTGAGCACAAAAGAGGGACAAATTCGCTACTTCACATGGTTATCTCGCGACTGAGAGTTCACTTTGCACGTGGATCGCGGCCAGTGTTGACAACTTACCGCCTTTATTGCTATATTTAGCGAGTTTTCAGACAACTTTAGCACAAATTTTCAAAAAAGCGACTAGCGACAAATCTAACGACTTTATCTGGAGTTATTGAAGACTTTTGGAGACTCTCTGAAATGAAACCACATCATTCTTACTCTTCTCAAGGAGCAGCGAGTGCTGCCGCATCCCCATCCCAAAGCGCTCACAGGCGGCCCGGTCCTCGTGCAGCAGCCGCTCCCAGATGCAGGAAGAGCAGGAGATGTTCACTCCTCCACGTGCAAATGAATCATGCATGTGCGGGAAGCCGCCGCTGGCTGATCACACACACACACACACACACACACAAACACATCCCTGCTTCTGTTCTGGCGTGCGCTCTGCTCAGTGCCTCTGCGGATTGAAGAACCCAGTTATTAAAAGACGGGACGAAGCCGAATTTGTTGAGAAAGCACATTAGACAGGCAGAACGCAAGAAAGTGTGCAATCTAGTACAGCGTGATGACCTCACGAATATGTTATGACTGTTTACTGTGAGCGAAATTGTGTTTGCAATGTTGGAGAATATAATTAAAGGTTTGTATCGAGAATCGAAGGTGTTTTTATTGTATTCTGGTAAATCTCTGCTGTTAGTTGGTGCACATATGCCTTTTGTTGTTAGCAAACATATACAGTGTATGTACATTTTTATAGCATGCCGATCGTTTCATCAAACAAATCGCCATAATGACTGTTGGTTATCTCGATAAACAGTTATCTCAATGCTTTTTTGCAACCCCGAGGCCGTCGACATAACCGTATTCCACTGTACTTTCATAGGATTTGAGGAATATGGAAGTACCATGTCATGGAACAACCAATAGTTCCAAACATTTAATAGTTCCAGCATTAAACCCCAGTGTTTCTCAAGCACACACGCAGGTAATTTTAAGACATGACTGCATTTTTTTTTTTTAATTTTAACACATTGGCACCTCTCCAGAATCTAGCCAGTAGTGGTATTTTATGTGTCATGTTATAGTTGAGGTTTATTGTTAGATAATAGATGGTTAGACTATATTTGCAGCAAGACTTCTATAGCTACCATAACCAGATTCTAGTTTAGTGTTTTTGGTGTTTTTCTCCTCTGTAGGAAGTCAAATGAGTTTCTATGAAGACTTTCCATTCAAGGAATAATGTATCTAGTTCCTAGATAAGGGGTAATGTACATCCAGCCGGTTGTTATCACAGAATAAACCTTGACAGGGTGATCAGGAACCTGACACGAATCCCTTTGACTAACTAACTAACTATTGATTGATTGATTGATTGTTTGATTGTTTGATTGATTTGTTTTTGGAACTGGTCACCATGTTCTTGTTCTTGAGCTGCTTTTGAGTTCCACGGAAGAAAGAAAACATGATGGTCAATAAATGTTGACCGAATAGTCATTTCTATTGGTCAAACTATTACTTTTAATATATTACTGTAGTATCTTCTCGCCAGGTTCCTTAGCAAACAAGCAAGATTTGTTTGGTCAACCAGCTTTACCAGCCAAGTCTAACAGTTAGACCAGCACCAGAATAACCATCTTGGAAATTTATGTTGATTTTTAATGTGTTTATGTAACTGGCCTCTGGTCTTTTTAAGTAAGGTGAAGAGTCAGACAAGACAGGATTATGTAAATTTGGCAGACATGCTTTATGACTTAATCAAGCACATCTGTCTTTTTCTTCACATAACCTCAGTAAAAAATTACAAAGCAAATTACAATCTTTTTGGCTCAGGCATCTCATGAAAAATGTAATTGATGTAAGATGCATTTTCTCAATGCTCACCCTCATTTAATTTGACCTTTGTCAAATGCCATAATTAAAGTTGATTTTGTCGTGCACAAATCTTCTGACTGCCTGCTGCATCTTCATTTTGGATTTAGATCCTTTTGCCAGGTTTCTGGGTAAAATAACAGTTGGTGGTTCAACTGCTGCTGATAATCCCATCTGATGTAAAAATGCCGTCCTATTTTTCATCAGTCTTATGACCTTACTTACTTTAGATAATACTGTGCAACACTCGGGTTCCAGAACTTCATTCCACCACTTTAATCATGGAGAAATTGATTTCAGGGCAAAACTACCATGATGTTTTCAGTAGTAGGTGCATCCGCTGTTACAAGTCAGTGCTGTTTGAACTTAATCATAATTAGCGTAAGCAAACTGAATCGCCAAATTCCATGTGAATTCCTCTAATTATAGAACAATCCATTCTCGTAATCAATGTGTTGGATGCACGATAAATGGGCAAGAATAAAGATCAGAGGCTTGTGGGATTCTCCCAGTCAAACAATGGTCTGATGGACAAACCACAAACAAGCGACAGTGTTGGGCACCCAAGGCTCACTGATGCATGTGGACAATGAAGGCAATCTGGTCTGTGCCAACAGAAGATAGACTGTGGCATAAGTCACAGAAAATGTTAATGATGACTATGGGAATAATGTGCCACAACACAGTTCATCGCCGGCAGCAATGTCACCCTGTAGGCCAAGATTGGTTGCCCGCTGAGGCTGGTTATTTCCTGGATGGGAGACTCCTAGGAATGGCTAGGTTGCTGCTGGAAGAGGTGTTAGGAGGCCAGCAGGGGGTGCTCACCCTGCGGTCTGTGTGGGTCCTAATGCCCCAGTATAGTGACGGGGAAACCATAGGCGGAGTTTCACTTTTGTGCTTGGGGGGGCACCTACCAGGGCAGCAGACCACGAGCTCAGATTTTTTTTATATCATATTTATATATCAATGACAAGCTCTGAGCGCGTCTTTTTTTTTTTGGATCAGTGCCAGATATCGTGTGAAAACACGTGTGAATTTAGTGGTTGATCACGTGACGCATATGAACACCGGTGTGATCATGCACGTCAAAGGATGAGAGGATGGTTATCTGAACTTCATATATGCTGCTCTTGTTCAGTGCAAGAAAACCTACTCCCTGGCAAAAAAAGCATGTACCCCAGGGTCACGCGCGCCCCCCCTGGCATCGCCCCACTATTTGAGAACCACTGCTTTATACAAAGAATAGCGCATAGAACAGAGTCTTTATAGTTGCCGTTTTGTTTTGCATTGGCAGTGATAGGGTTAACACGGGGAGTTCAGAAGTGCGGCGAAAAAAGCGAATGTTTTAGACGGGTGCGTTTGTTACAGTGTGTTCTTCTTCGTTCCGATTAAAGTTCATAAACAGAGCCTCCCTTGACCTGTCAGAGAACTACTTCAGACATTACAATATCTTACCTAATGCAGAAGAAGCCGCCTCTTTTTCCGAGATGCGTAGATGTCCACTGTCTTCTCTTCTATTAGATTTGACGCTTTTAGTAGTGGATTTATAAAAAAAAACGACGAATGTCCATTTTGTTTATTCAGCGCGTAAAACAGAACGAGAAGAGCGTCCACTCACGTACCGCGATACTTTGAGATTCGCAAATCGCGGGAGAATGTAATAAAAGTAATAAAAAATTAAATACAGTAATTAAAAATTAATTAGCCGTATCTTACTCATTCTATACACAGAACTAATAAGATAAGACAAATAAAATGAGAAAATATGAATTCTGTAATAACAAAAAAATATTCAAAGCACAAGGCAGGCATTAATTGGCTCTGGTCTGGGGGGGCAGTGCCCCCCCCAGCCCCCCCCCCCCCCCAAACTCCGCCTATGGGGGAAACTGTACTGCAACAAGCACCGTCCTTCAGATGAGACGTTAAACCGAGGTTCTGACTCTCTGTGGTCATTAAAAGAATGTCATTAAAAAAGTGTCCATCATGGCTGCCTAATCATCTCCTTTCTCTGATTGGCTTCATCACTCTGTCTCCTCCCCACCAATAAGCTGGTGTGTGGTGAGCGTTCTGGCGCAAATGGCTGCCAGCCATTTGGATCCATGTGGATGCTGCACTCTAGTGGCGGTTGAGGAGATTCCCCTTCCATGTAAGCGCTTTGAGGTTCTATGAGAAAGCGCTAAATAAATGTAATGGATTATTATTATTATTATTATTATTATTACTCTGTATGGGGCTGTGTAGCCGCGGACCTATCAGAGAGTCTATGATGACCCCTGTCTATCGTTAAAAGTGCTTACGTGAGTGTGAGAACTGGACCTTGGAGTTGTGGAAGAAGGTCGTTTGGTCTCATGAGTCCTGTTTTCTTTTACATCACGTGGACATGTACACCGTTTAGCTGGTGATGTGATGGCATCAGGATGCACTGTGAGACGAGGACAAGCCAGTGGAGGGATTGGGATGCTCCAGGCAATGTTCTGCTGGAAAAACCCTGGGTTCGGACATTCATTTTACACGTGCCATCTATCTAAACACTGTTGGAGACCAGGAACACCCCTTCATGGTCATCCTGATGGAAGTGGCCTCTTTCAGCAGGATAATGCACCACGTCACACTACAAATATTGTTCAGGAATGGTTTGAGGAACATGATGAAGATTTCAAGGTGTTGCCCTGACCTCCAAATTTCCCAACTCTCAATCCAATTGAGCATGTGCTGGACCATGATCCATCTCCACCTCACAACCTACAGGACTTGCCCACAGATCTGCTGCCAACGTTTCTGTGCCTAAAACCATAGGACACCTTCATGGCTCTTGTGGAGCCCTTGCCTCGGCGGATTGGCACGGTTTTGGCAGCTCATGGAGGACCAACAGCATATTAGGCAGGTGGTCACAATGTTTGGGCTCATCAGTAATAGATACTGTCACAGTCATGTCGTGTCTCGTCACTTCCTGTTACCTCCTGTGTGAGCCATTGTGTTTCCGTCTCGTTTGCCACTCCCATTGTTAGTCGTGTCATGTGTTTCCCATTATCCTGTGTATTTAAACCCTCTTGTTCTCCCTTGTCTTAGTCGATTGTTAACGATCCTATGTCGCTGTTCCTGTCGTGTCTCCATGTTACATATTCTCCTAGTTATTCTGAGTTTCCATTGTTTGTGCACAAGTGTGCCGTTTTCTGTTTATATGTAAAGTGTTTTCGTCTTTGTTTAATTGAAGAGTTTTAAGTTGATCCCTGCCTCCCTCGCCCTCGTCATTCATCAACATTATATACAAATTGCCAATGATTATACATCAATAGTTTTATATTATAAAGTTGTTGCTGATTCAATATCAATCTTTGTAGCACTTCATTGGATTGTATTTGTTTTCATGACACCTTTGCCCAAACGTTCTGATCATTCAGCAGTTGACCGACAGTCTGACACCCACTGTATACCTCAGAGGGTTTTCAACATCGCTAAGTGCCTGCATTTTTGGTGCTCTACTTTTCTGCTAGAAGCTTTGTATTTGACAGCATTCCCAGCTACCACAAAACATCTTTGTTCACATACTATATGATTTCCTTAGGAAACAGACAGGCCCGCCACTTGAGCTATACCATCTCTCTTTCCTCTTTTATTTCTCCCTCTTTTGGTGGTTTGATTTC
Organism: Rhodeus uyekii; assembly: GCA_037043235.1. NCBI lineage: Eukaryota > Metazoa > Chordata > Actinopteri > Cypriniformes > Acheilognathidae > Rhodeus > Rhodeus uyekii. The sequence goes on along the minus strand of JAWRVZ010000032.1, from coordinate 2,209,943 downwards.
GCTATCGATCTGTTTCCTACCGTGTTCTTTTGCTTTGAACTCCTTGTCCCCTCCATCTGTCTTTCCCTCAAAGTCTTCAGAGTCAGCAGAGCTGTTTCATCAATTAAACATATAAGCACTTCACTTCAACAACTTCCATTAATCCGCTCTAAAGATCATGTTTTTGTTCCATCTATCTACAGCTATAGAGGACAAGTTAAATCTTATGTCTTAATTTAAACGAAATGACACTGACAGCCCTCTTTGTCTGTTTAGTGAGGATCGAGAGTGATCCTTCCTTGGGGGTTTGCTGCTGGTGCCGAGTACTGAAAACGTCTTGATGGTTTATTAGTTTTGTTCTCATTATCATGTCAACTACAGCAAAATGCAGCGAACCAGAGCAAAATGCTTACTGATAATGCCACTGTAAAACTATTCTACCACTTCTGTTCAAACAATGAATTAAAAGGTTAATTCACACAAACATGAATGTTTTGTTATTTACTCACCCTCATATAATTCCAAACCCGTTTGACTTTCATTTCATCCAAAACACAAAAGGAGACATGATACACATGGAAGTAGCAACATATAACTTCATCTGTATTAGAATATGCTCATCCGATTGAAATGGATTATCGTAAAAGAAAAGCGTGAGGACTTGGTTCTAGCATCGGTTGTTAGACAACGGGCATTGAACTCAAAAGTGGAGGTAGATGAATGCAAGCTTGCAGGGTTTAAGTGGACTAAATTATTGTAGAATTCCTTTATACGTCACCAAAGATGTTCACCAGAAGGTCATTATGACATTTTATTCAAATGAAACGTATGCAAGGATAAATTTTTTCACATAGATACATTTGGTATAGGTCAGGGGTATTGAATTAAAATTCTAAGAGGTCCAGTTAGAAAAAAAAATCAGCAACCAAAGGTCCGCAACATCACAATGACTAACTTGTGTTATCATTCAGTGCCACAGCCTAGAAGTTGTATGAAAATATGTAAGTAGCCTAGTCAAGAGACGACAAATAAAATGAAAGTACAAATTGAATAATATTTGTTTTTAAATGTTTTTTTATGTTTGCCCAAAATCCAAGCAACTTTAAGGGAACATTCGTTAGCACGTTGTTGGGCAGTGAATGAATGTGTTAGGATTCTGCTGGATCGATCATATTGGGCTTTTAGATCGTTTATTTTCTGTGCCCTCAGTGCGGATTTAAGTGGGTATGTTTGATCAAAGGATTTGTGCTTTGTCTCATAGTGGCGTTTCACATTGCCGCTTTTAATAATCGCGACAGTCTCTGAACATATGAGACATACCGGTTTTGAACTGCCCGTGGGAAGAATGAACATGTAAGAATCCGTCCATTCTTGATTAAAAGCTCTGTTTTCGCTGTCCACTTTTCTCTTTTTAGAGCACGCCATGTGAAACGTTGTCTCTCATTCATCTCGTCTCGTCGTCTCTCCCTGTGTGTGTGTGTGTGTGTGTGTGTGTGTCTCTCTCTCTCGCTGTCTGACTCGAGTAGTATCACATGACATGATTTACAACGCATGCTATTGGTCTGTGAGTTTCCTGGGCCCCGCTAAACCAGTACCATAGATGCTAGAAAAGCTACGCGGGTTAAAATAGAAACGCTCCGACAAAAGTCAATAATTTATGGGTTATTGGTCCGGGTCCGGACAGAACGGCGGCTGGGTCCGGATCCGGACCGCGGTCCGCCTATTAGTGACCTCTGGTATAGGTTATCTCGCTAAACGGTTTTCTCAACGCTTTTTTGCAACTCCCGAGGCCGACGACATAACCAAAGTCCACTGTATATAAAAACAATATCCTGGCTCTTCCAAGCTTTTTTATTAGAATGAATAGAGCCTGTAGTTTTGAAGCTCCAAAAAGCACATCCATCCATCATAAAAGTAATCCATACAGCTCCTGGGGGTTAATTAAAGACCTGAGGCGAAGCGATGCATTTTTATATGAATAATATCCATACTTATAACTTCAAACTATAATCACTGGCTTCCAGTAAAAGCCGTACACGAGTCGAGTTGCGTTGGAAGCGTGAACTCTGACCCGACATATGACGTGTTGATGAAAGTTTGGAGTGACGTGTGAGGATGAATAAATAATGATAGAATTATTATTTTTGGGCGAACTAGCGTATTTTAACCCGCAGACGCAGATAATCTTGGGGTTTTGTGTAAAAAATTGTTGGAATAACCCGCACCTTTATATAACCTGCACCCATAGATTTCTGAACTTTTTTGTGTAAGTTCACATTTCTAATGTTGCTTGCATGACCTCAATTCAGGCTCGGTACACAGTGTTTGTGCGTGAATTTCAAACAATAAGAAAACAAACACAAGTCAGAATCAGAACAAAAAGAAAAAGCAGTCTCTCCAGCAGCACGTTCCTTAAGAAGCGATTCTACAGGTGTTGATCATTGGATGAGATGAGAAGAGCCCGCCCTCATGCAGCACAGCCAATCACGTCGTCTTGCATGATTGACAGGTCAGACAGCTTATCAGCGCCAGCTGTCAGAGTGATAGTGCAAGCGCATACAGCAAAAAAAAAAAAAACCTTATGTATATATATTGAAATATTATTACGTGTAAAAAAGAAAAGAAAAAAAAGTGTGATATAAGCCGCACCGCCCCTGCGGGGTTTGTAAAATCTGGTATAACCCGCGGGTTATATGCGGGAAAATACAGTATTTTATTTCACCGAAGGATAACGCAGTTCGTAGTTCGCAGTAATCATAGCAAAACCCTGTGTCCACGAATGTGAACTCTACTCTGCTAAGAGGGCTTTGAGCTCCTTTAATGTTTGACACTGAAGCATTCAGTGAACTTCAAATGTTTTGTCTATCTTTGTGTGTGTGTGTTTTCCCTGAGTTTTGAGACTCTTCAGAGCAGATGTGTTATAACCATGATGTGTGCTAAGGATTTGAAAGCATAATGGCTGCCAGTACCACTGCTGCTTTAGGGCACTCAGATATGTCAAGGATGTTCTAGTAAAATATTAATTCTTTCGTTTTTTCTGTTGCTTTGTCTTCCTCTGTCAGTCTATTTTCACCCTTTTAGTTAAATCTCAACACAAGAGCCCTCAAAACGCCATATTATGCACCACAAAATATCATTCATAGAACATTACTAAACATTTGAAGGTTACTCAGAAATTCAGGCTTTTATGTCTCTGAATAATATCCATTTTCCCTCTGTGTGAGGGTTGGAGTGCTTTTGTGAACTCTTAAAAAGTAAGCACTAAACAGCGGATAAGAGCACAGGCAACAATGCATAATAACCAGCACCGCTTTTACAACACGCTGACCTGGATCTTCATGTCTGTGGAGGTCAAATAGTTAAAACTGTGTCTCAGTCTCAGTGTGATATTTGACACCACATGTCTGGTGTTTGAGATGGCAACCACACCATAAAAAATGTGTGCAATTACTGAAAATTAAATTCATTCTTACAATGACGTGTAAACACTGCATATATGATGAGCATGTTTTTCATTTCTGAATTAAAGCTAATCTAATTTCGCTATTTGTGGTGGTAGCCTAAAGTAAACACATTGTGTATATATATAATGTCTCAGGTGTGCTGGTACATTTAGCATTTATACATTCATGGGATTGGAAATGAGATTTTATCATTCTCATAATTTTTTTGCGTAAATTCTGGGACTGGGACTCGAGCAAGTCTTGACAATGACAAATGCTGCCTTGTACATTTGGCAATCGGTTTAATCGGTTTAAGGAAAATAAATATTGTGGTTCCCCCTAAGCGCTGTTCTCTGTAAGCTATATGCACCTGAGAAATCTCATTCCCGCATCTGTCTCCCGCAGATACTGGTGGGGGAGCTCGCATCCTTCTTCACTAAACCTGAGGCCACACAGGAGAAGACGATTGTTACGGCTGACTGCTGCTATTTCAACCCGCTGCTGAGACGCATCGTCCGCTTCCTTGGTAAGCAATTCTTCAAGTTTTCTTTGCTCACACGTCACATCAAATTTTTCCTGCCATGCTTCTTTTATGGCATTATGGAAATGGTTCCAAAAGCTTAAACTACTGATTAAAAATACAGGGTTGATAAGATTTTTCCCAGCACTTTATTTCAATGGCCAACTTTATACATTCTACTAACTAGAAGTAACTTTGAACTACTAATTTCAACTTATTCTAACCCAAACAGCCTAATACATTTTACTAATACTCTAATGGGAGTTAGTTGACATGTTGCAAAGTTACTTAGTATGATATCTAAAGTGAACCATTTTTTATGTTTTTGAAAAATTTCACCTATACTATTTATTTGAGCAAAAATATAGGAAACATTTATTACAATTTAAAACAACTTTTTTCTTTTTGAATATACTGTAAAATGTAATTTTTTCCTGTGATCAAAGCTGGATTTTTCGCATCATTCCACCAGTCTTCAGTGTCACATGATGCTTCACAAATCTTTCTAACATGATCATGATCATATCTTTTGTTCTGAAGTGCGCTCTGCTCATCGCCGCTGCGGGGACACGGTTGTTAAAAGACGGGACGAAGCCGAATTTGTTGAGAAAACACATTAGGCAGGCAGAACGCAAGAAAGTATGCAGTCTAGTACAGCGTGATGACCTCACGAATATGTTATGACTGTTTACGCTGTGAGCGATCATTGTGTTTGCAATGTTGGAGAATATAATTAAAGCTTTGTATCGAGAATCGAAAGTGTTTTTTATTGTATACTGGTAAATCGCTGCTGTTAGTTGGTGCACATATGCCTTTTGTTGTTAGCAAACATATACAGTGTATGTACATTTTTATAGCATGCTGATCGCTTCATCAAATAAATCGCCATATTGGGTATTCGCTATCTTGCTAAACGGAAATCTCGACGCCTTTTTGCAACCCCTGAGGCCGTCGACAACTCCACTGTATATGTTTTTTTAAACTTTTGAATGGTATTAAATATCAAACTACTCTAAATGGCCAGCATATTAAAATCATCTTATAATTATTAATGGTTGATGAAATGTTTGTTTTTGTATCTTTCCCCCCTCTTCTTGTTTCCAGGTGTGTATTCTTTTGGTCTCTTTACCACCACCATCTTTGCCAACGCAGGGCAAGTAGTGACAGGAAACCAGACACCTCACTTCCTGTCCACATGCCGCCCAAACTACACTGCACTGGGCTGCCATTCACCGCTGCAGTACATCTCAGAGCGACGAGCGTGCACCGGAAACCCGTACCTCATCACCACTGCCCGCAAATCTTTCCCCTCGAAGGACGCAGCACTGAGTATGTACTCAGCTGTCTATACGGTGGTGAGTACAGCCAGGACAAGACATCAAACATGACGCAGCAAATGAAGAAATCACTGTCAACTTCTCCTCTCCTTCAGTGTGCTGATGTTTGAACTAACTGAAGACTTCATCTAGATCCTGTGCCATGATGATTCAGAATATCTGCTCATGACCCAGCACATCTGACCGGTCAGCTTTGTGTGCTGGATTCTGATCCTCAGTTTATCGTTTCTTTAGACATTTTTATGCTTCTGAAAGAAATTCATAATTCTATTCAGAATTCACAAATGTAGCATTTAATTAATCAAAATAAAGTATAGTAAATATAGTATAGTAAATAATAATAATACTTAATGTTTAAATAACTGCTTTATATTTTTATATATTTTAACATATGTGTTTTTGTTTTATTCTCATTTATTTAATTATTGCAATGCTGGCTGTTTACACTATCATTTAAGACATTTTTTAAATAAATACATTTATAATTATATCCCCCAAATGAAGCATTTATCAACATTTTAATCAGTAAATAATTATTAAAGTTTTATATTTTTAGGTAATGTTTATTTACTTATTTATTTTTAGTATCTTTACCATTTATACCCATTTACAATTTAATTCCTTATGACATTTTCATGTTTTTGAATGAAATTCGCATTCTCTTTACCAATTTAGCATTTAAAAAATATACAATACAAAGCAGAGATATTATAAATAATTATTACTGTTTGAAATAACTTTGACTATATTTTTCTATATTTAAAAATGCTTAAAAAATATTTTTTAATGCTCTGAATGCAAAGCCACATTTCCATCAGCCATTAATCCAGCGTACTAAGAAAACTTTGTCTTATATAATCCTCAATAAATTATCATAATGTGTTGATTTGGTTCTCAAGATCTTCCTATTATTAGCACACTTGAGAATGATTATGCAGCTTTAATGAAGTGTGGAGACAACAGTGCAGTGTCTTTTGCACTTGCTGAGCACTTGTATTTCTTGTAAGTCAGTTTCAAGTGAAATTTTGAGTTTAAAAGGACCCAGAAGCAAATAAGTTTCTCTACAAATCTACTAGTCTCATTAGTGTTGTTCTTTTAAGGGATGTTGTCTATTAAATAGACAACTTAATCTAACAAGCACAGAGAAATGTGGACGGCCCATACATCAACGTGAGAAGAACTTCGGAGTCTCTAGTTTGAGAAACCACTAGAAGCTTCATTGAGCAGCACATAATAAACTCCTACAACAGTAAAGCGAACAGTCTGTGATGGTGTTTAGGATGGGTTAGGGCAGGGGTGGGCAAACTACGGCCCGCGGGCCATATCCGGCCCATTGGGCTTTTTAATTCGGCCCGCCGAACTCGCCAAACTTGTATGAAACCTCCTTCATTTTACATTTCCTTGTAATGTCACTCTGTCGCGGCTGCAAGCGGCAGTGGCGTTGAATCTGTGGTGGAGAGCAGGCGTGTGTCGCAAACCCCTCTACACCCCCCTCCCCGTCAACAATCGACCGTGCATGGATAAATCTATGTTTGAGCTGTGAGAAGTGTAACCGCTCCTTCTCGACCCACTCTGGGCAGGATCCGAGATCAGGATCCAAATACTTGCGGGTATTTGACGTGGGAGGCTGGTGGGCTAACAAGGAGGGTAAAGACCACAACGTTAGTTGCTAACGTGCCTTGTGAGAACAGGTGAGTGCGGTTTACTTGCACAGCTTTTAACTGGCCCATATCCATTATAGTCAGCCCCTAAACCTCACTCCCATCCGGGTCACGGCACCAAATGTCTTATTCAACCTGCTGTAAATGGGATTTCGTGGTCTTCAGCATGGGAAGCAGGCGTGTTAACAAGGATTAACAACATATGCTAGTCTCAGTCACAGAGCAGCGCTTGAGAGCAGGGAAGTGGCAGCTCTGTTCGTTAGAGATACACCCCACAACATATGTTGTATGTTACATTGTATTGTATACACCTGAGCGAATTGTCGTGAAATATCTGTTTATGCATACCAATGTGTTTTTTATGTTTCTGCAGATGTATGTAACTCTGGTATGGAAGACAAAAGGCACAAGGCTGACCAAACCCACTCTTTGTCTGACTCTCGTCTCATTGGCTGTTCTGGTGGGCATTGTGCGTGTAGCTGAGTACCGCAACCACTGGTCTGATGTTCTAGCTGGATATCTCACTGGAGGAGCTATCGCTGCTTTTCTGGTGAGAATCTGCCAACCTTGAAGACCTAAACATACTGTACATACACCGCAGCCAGGCTGTTCAAATACTTCTTCGGTTAAAGAATTATATAAAAGCATATGCACTACCATTCAAAAGATTGGGGTCAGTAAGGTATTTTTTTAAAGATGGATGCATTAAATTGATCAAAAGTGATAGTAACATTTAGTATGTTACAAAAGATTTCTATTTTAAACTAGAGGATAAATTTTGTAGGGACAAACTTTAGAAGTTGGCTGAGAACATTGCACCAGAAACTTTAATTTCGCACGTTGGTAGCACAGTTTAACATTAACTATGAAGTTGCTGCCATGAATGATCAGAAATTAACAGGTTGCTAAGGTGTTCTGGGTGGTTGGGTGTTGTAACTAGGGTGTTGTTAGGCAGTGGCTTGGGTATTCGGGGTGGTTGCTAGGGAGTTGCTAGGGTATCTGGGGTGGTTTGCTAGGGTTTTGCTAGGGGATCCGGGGTTTCAACTGTTTTCAACATTGATAATTATAAAAATCAGCAGATCATAATATTAGAATGATTTCTGTAGGATCATGTGATACTGAAGACTAGATTAATTATGCTGAACTAGTTTATTCACAGGAATAAATTACATTTTTAACTATATTAGAAAAAACAGCTATTTTTATTTGCAATCATATTTCACAATATTACTGTTAAATACTCAAACGTTTTAACGGTAGTGTGATCCTTTTTAGCATGCAATAAGACAGTAAGGCATTGTATTTCAGTGTTTGTACTACAACATCAGAGAATATCTGGAATTTGCATGAATAATTTGTTCTTCAACCATCTAAACCCATCAAAAATCTTTCCACTTTGGTTGTACAAGTGTTTGTGAACAATATTAGTTCAAAAAGAAAGTGTCACACCATACTAGTAGGTGAAACAGGTCATTATTCTGAGCACGTACCTGTTTAACCGCTAATACTAGTACTCAGATGTTTAGTAAGTCTTCAGCTAATCCACTGGCTTTAGACCGCATCCTTCATCCTCTTAGTACAATCACAACCATGCCAGGACTGAACACGCTCTGGACATAAAGCCTTAATCCTGCATTGTCTCACAGTAAACGCCTTGCACGTTTTTGTTGTCATTATTAACCTTCCGTCTTGGTTCACCTCTAGGTCACATGCGTGATCAATAACTTCAAGCAGACCCAGCCTTATTTGCCACCCTTACCGCCTCCTGTGCACATTCCCCGACCAGAGCCCTCGCTCAACATGCCCATGGTGGCCATGCCCTGCATAGAGAGTCCACTCGAAAAGTTAAGTGGCCCTCAGGTAAGGGGTGATGGGTGGGTGCATTGGACACCAGGATAGGGAGGGGAAGTGTGGGAAATCTGACTTTAAAAAACACTGGGTTCTTTTTTTCAACCTAAACGCTGGGTTGAGACTGTTGGGTAATGAAGTTGGGTTGATTTGACCCAATTTGGATTAATAATCATTTATAATTAGTAATCCAACAGTGCTGGTTTTGGAATGCGAACATGAACAAACTCATCTCGCAACTTCAAATGATTCAATTTAAACTTAGCTTATTCATGTTTGTAGCACTTATGAGAGGAACATGTGTGAAACATAGAGGAAAACTCCGTTTTGTTCCGTCTCAGTGCATCATTCTAAAAATGCTCACCAATGTCAAAATATTTCAGATGTCCAATCAAATCAAAGGAGGCGGGATTTACTGTCCACAGAAACCGACCAGCGTGGCACTTTTTAGTGCTTGAAGAACGCACTAAAAAGTGAATAAGAATACAGTGACCCCTCGTTTATCGCGGTTAATGTGGACCGGAACCCCTACGATAGGTGAAAATCCACGAAGTAGGATCAGCTAATCAGCTCACGGGATACATCCATTCGTGCTCTCATTGGTCGATCTCGCGCCGGGAACCAATCACGTGCTTGTCTGAGTGTCCGTGGGCGTGTACAAAGCTTCATTGAGTTTCTCTCTTTTTCTGGCATCCTGGGAATTTCTCTCGCGCATCACGATAAATCAACGCTGCTTTCCGCAATACGGTTGCCGATGTGGCAGTATTTTGGAATTTTTATTTTTCGATTAATATTTTTGAAAAATCTGGGATGTACTGAGGCCGCGAAAGTGGCGAGGGATTACTGTAATATAAAGAATAAGAAATAATAGAAAATAAATTAATCCGTTCCTGCCCTCTAAAAAACTCTCTTATTAGTGCTAATAACAATGGAAAAACATGTTTTTAACACACACAAATATGCTAGTATATAAGGATTCCTGCGATATAAATAAAATGTGGTTTTAATTATGAGTTCTTACCTTCGAGACAGACGATACAGTAGCGGCTAATGCCGGCATGTGCGGAGGAGGATAAATAATTTATAATAAATACTGCAACATTCCATAACATAAAACAAGAATTGCCAATTTTAATATTGTGCTGACTTTAAGGTAAACTATTCAATATTTATTAAACAATGTTTATTTCAGAAATATCAACTTCATTTAATTGTACAATCTGTATATAATTTGATTAGCTATTTTTCTGTACTTTTTCTTGCACAACACGTTGTACACATTGTTTTTTATTTTTGTCCTGTTCTAGGTGTTCTTGCTTAATAAATCTTTTGCATGTTTGTTCCTGTACTCAGTCCGCTTGTTAAAATGATTTTAATGTTCAACCCATTTCAACCCAAGATTTTTTAATTATTTTTTTTATTTAAACAAGTTTGAGTTTTATCCTAACAATCCCATTTTTGACCCAGCGCATGGTTGCCAAAATGACCCAAGTTTTTATGAGTGATATCCAGGATGTGGAAATACAGATTGTCAAGGTTGTCTCCCTCTCACACTCTTTCAGAAATGCTTTGTTTTCTGTGCTCAGCAGGTTCCAGGGGTTTTATACACAGGCATCACATGACCATCAGCCATACCTGGCCCCCGCCCCTCCAGATGTCCTCATCCACTCACGTCGCTCCATCTCCAGCGCAGTCTAGACATGCCTTCAGAATACTCTACCTGCGCCCGCCCTAGACCCTCTCTCACAAGATCATACTCCACTCAGGTCTAGAGGCTCCTGTACTCACCTCTACTGCCCCCTACCGGTCGACAGAGACAATGACAGCAATAGCCACACTTCAACCAGGAATATTGTTTTTAATGAGAGCGTTTCACATGTGGTGGAATCCTTTTGGTTTCCGTCTATTGTCTTTTTTTTTAAGGAAAGTGTTCCAACTGATAATCTTCTACCTCTGTAATTATGCAGAGTATTACCATTATTAACGGCAGACACTGACATATGAACATTTTATGTACATCCCAAAAGACTCATCTAACAGCCATACAGAAACTGAAAATCAACTGTGAAATTTAAGATTTAAATTAACATTTACTGACATTTAAGAGTGAAAAGTGGACTGAAAACTATTCTATTTTTGGAAATATAGATTAGGATGTAGCAATCAACTAGTAAACGTATTTGAAAGATATTACATAGATTATTAGCACTATTTTTATGGCTAAGTATTTCGGTTAATTATCCATGGAAAAATAGTATTCAGAAATAGAGTCGAATGAATCAAACCTATAGCTGTACAGAGACAGTTTTCAAAACTATAATATATTTCAGCAGCAGTAAGCTGGGATGTAAAGGAGACAAATATGTACAGGATGTAGCAAATGTTTTTTTTTATCTTACATTGTATAAAATGTGAATGTTTTTCCCTTGGAAATTTCGTGTTAAGTCAATTTAGTGATATAATCCAGAACCAAAAATCCAGAGACTAAGGAATTATACCTCAGGTTTCATCCTAAGGTTAATGGGCTACATTTGCAGACTGTCTCGTCGTAAGATTATATCATTTTTGTAAATAAGTATTTTTCACATCATTTTTTGGCATTTTACATTTACACAAATTGCTATGTTATCATTAAACAACTTTAGTGTGTAGAATTTGCTGATCACATGTTCGTGTGAGACTTATGTGAAACAATCGTTTGTGATTATTTTGTTTTTGAGAGAGATTGTGAAACTGAACAGAGGGAAATATTCTGTTAAGCTTGTTATCAGACATTTTGTCTATAGATGTTAATGGCTATTTTGTAAGCCAGCATTTTTCTACACCGTATGTCCACTGAAGGGAGTATGTAACATGGTGCTTGAATGTGACTGTTCAGGAATAGCTGCCCTTTCATTTTGTAACAACAACAAAAAAACAAAAAAATGAAAGATAAAGGTTTAGTGTGAAGACAGGTCAGATCAAATCTGAAACAGATCAACTGATTGTAAATTAAACGTTGAAATTAAAGGAAATGGCTTGAACTTTTAATTGCAGTTTGTCTCTGGCAGTGCTGGGTAACGACTGATTACATGTAATCCGGATTACGTAATCACATTCCAAAAATTAAGTAACTACACTTTAAAATACTGGATATATTACATGATCACATAATCACCCAACGGCAATAAATTACTCTGAATTGATTGACTCGCTCTAATTTTTCATTTCTTTTTTTTTACATTTTTACTTTTAAAGCCTAATGGTTCTATACAGACCAGCCACTGGTCATGTGACTATCACTGAAAACTGTGATCCACATCATTGAATGGATTTACAGAAATCACTTAACTTTTAAGTTGTTTTTTTTTTATTATTCCCAATAGCATCTACCATCAACTACTGATAAACACAACTCAATTTATTTAATCAATAAACCATGTACAAAGAATATGTCTTTGAAACTTTTTTTGGTCAGTCTAAATTTTTTCAGACTTAATATATTTACTAGTACTCTCTAGATTTAAAGGTAATGAGTTAGTTAAGTTAATTTGCATGCTCACGGTTCCTGAAGTCAAGTGATGGTCACATGCAGTTAAACAATTCAAAGGATAAGTGTTTTATTTTAATTGTTTTTATTTTAAAATGATTTACTTTAACATCTTTGTTATTGAATTAGTCATTAGTTTTTAATTAAACTCACAAACCCCCTGCAGTTCCTTCACGAACCCAAGACTGCATGAGAAACCCTGACATAACACAAAGAATTACACTAAAGTGTGTAATGGATGGATTACTATCTAAAATGTTTTTTCATGTCATTTGAAATTCGTAACAGACTGTACATGATCTACGCAGCACTGTTCACTGGTGGTGCTTGAAAGAAGCGCTGATGAAATGCTTTTATAAATTACAACTCTGCATTTAGACACAGAGTTGTTAAATGCAAGTTACTGAGGCCTCTGGACCCCTCAGATTTAAACAATTTTGTGTGAAAGATTCTGATAAAAGTTGTGTTTGAATATTTACATTTACGCGTTTTGGCAGACGCTTTTATCCAAAGCCACTTACATTCAAGCTTTCAAGCTATACAAAGACATTCTAATCAGTTCTTATTTTCCCTGGGAATCGAACCCATAACCTTGGTGTTGCAAGCGCCACACTCTACTGTTTGAGCAACAGGAAAGGAATATATTTTAAAATGTAATTTATTGCTACAGGAAAGCTGCATTATTTCAGTCACATGATCCTTAAGAAATCATTCTGATTGTAGGGTGACTAGACATCCTAAACGAGAGCAGACCACAAATGTTGGCAACTAAACAGCTGATTGGTCCCAGTTAGTATTTCTTTCTCCATACTATGGAAATCAGCCCATCTAATGTGTGGTCACACATATTTTTCAAAATATCTTTGTGTTTAAAATTAGGTTGGACTATCCCTTTAAAAAAAGTTCTTATTAATTTAAATCTTTTTTCACAGTATGACCCTTTTACTGTGTTTTTGCTCAAATAAATGCAGCCTTAGTGAGGATGAGAAGATCAAGAAACATTTCTTATTGGGTTGATATTTCATAACAGTTTTAATATTTTTGTAGAATCTGTTATCATTTTGAGGACCATATGATGAATTGAAAAGTCAAAAGAACAATTTATTTGACACTACACTACATACTTGATGGTGTGTCTTTTGCTGCTTTAGCCCATCTGCTTCAAGGTTGGACAAACTATATCTGATTATTGGTTATTTGAGTTACTGTTGCCTTTCTACCAGCTCAAACCAGTCTGGCCATTCTCTGACCTCTGACGTCAACAAGGCATTTTCATCCACAGAACTGCCGCTTACTGAACAGTGTCAATTTTTTCAGACCATTCTCTGTAAACCCTAGAGATGGTTGTGTGTAGGGATGAGCAAGTGCAGCATTATCTGTATCTGTTAATCACATGAAATGTCTGTATCTGTATCTGTACTCGGACTGGGCGGGGCCTAACCCGGAAGTGGGTGGGATTTAACCAGGAAGTGGGCGGGTTGTCTTGAAATGGGCGGGGCTTTAACCGGTATGTTATTTTTGATCATACAATTCATATGGGTTGATCAGTAACTGTTATATTTATTGTTGATTAGAAAACTGTTTACATGACAGCATCAGCATTGAGCTTCAGATCAATGGTTTTGATCACAATAACAAACAAACTATATACAGAACAAGTTTTGCAACAATGAATACAACACATGCGGTTGCAATTATGAAGAAAAATGTAATTGTAACAAAGTCTTTGTTCAGGGAGGAAGGAGGCGGGAACCGGCAGACATTTAAAGACTTTTATTTGCAAAATAAAACGTAAATACAAAACAAAAATAATGGCGGCAGTTCCTCACGGACAACTGCCGCCCACACAAAACACAACATAAATCCAGGCCTGGTCCTCTCCCTCTTTCCCTGTCGTTGCTCCTCCTTTTATGTCTCCGCTCCTCCGTGAGACGAGAGACCGATGGCTCGCAGGTGACGCTCATTATCAATCACGCCACCGGGTCTCTCGTGACGCTCTCACGGCCCCTCGACCCCACCCTGCTTGCCACAGTAATGAACAAGAGTTTTCATCTAAACATAACTTTCTCTTTTAACTTGTAATTTTTTTATGATCAGTGTGATTTTTTTTGGTTCTTTTTTATTTATTTTTTAATTTCCACACCAGGTAAGTGTGTGTGTGTGTGTGTGTGTGTAGCTACTTCATTTATAATATAGTTTTTATACCACAACTTACTTTTTTTTGCGTGAAGTCAAAAAACTGGTTAGAGCCAGCAGACGGTTAAAAAAATATTAAAAAATCTCCGATAGGCAGAGACATAGTCGTATTCTACCAAGCACCACGTCTGAACAAATCCCATGTTTACCAGAACTATACTGGTTAATAAGTAAGTACTACAAACAAACCGAAATAAAAAACAAACCTGAAGCTGAAGAAACCCTAAACGTTAACTGAAAAGACCCGCGAACCTGAGTGACTGAGGAAGAGACAGAGAGAGAAAGAGAGCTGTTCTATATGTGAGTGAGTAGAGCGGGACACAGCAAATCTGTATGTGTAGGGGAGGGGTGCTGTGACTAGCCTGTTACAGAACGCAGACACAGTCAGCTACCCAATGAGGATTTTTATTCAGTCTGAGCACAGATATTGACTCGTATTACTTGTATAATACTTGTACTCGGCAAAAGTGCTTTATCCGTACCGGATACTCGTTTCAGCCGAGTGTCCGGCTCAACTCTAGTTGTGTGTGTACATCTCAGTAGATCAACAGTTTCTGAAATGCTCAGCCCATCAAATACTCACCAACAACTATGATAAGTTCCAAATAATTTAAATCACCCTTTTCCCCCCACGTCCATTCTGACGCTCAGTTTAAACTTCAGCAGAATGTCTTGACCATGTTTAGATGCCTAAATGCATTGAGCTGCTGTCACGTGATTGGCTGATTAGATATTTGCTCTAACAAGCAGTTGAAAAGATGTACGTAATAAAGTGGCAGGTGAGTGTCTACATGCAGTACAGTAGCGTCTTATAGCAGGACACTGCAATGTCGTGTCATGTCATCTGATCCCTTTCTCCTTCTGGGAATAAAAAATGACAGGAATCTGCTTCAGGATGAGAACGGCTGAAACAAAAGCATGAGCAGACCAGCCACCTTTTACTCTTCATTATCATCTCAAGTAACACACCCAATGTACGCTTGGTATTCATACTCAGGATAAGATTACAGATGCCACAGTGTGTATGAAGCAGAACACAGCCGAGCAATGTTCAAACATGAGCAGAGTTTAGACGTTTCATTTGCTCTCTGCTTATCTGGTGTGAGGTCATGTAGCAACAAGCCTTCTCCTAAAAATTTATCGTTTTATCTTTCATACCACTGAGTATTTCAGATGAAAAGGAGGAAGAAGGAGGGTAGAGGAGGGGGTGGGATTATGTGTAATCCAAAACCTCTGCTAAACTACAGGTCGTTCTTACAATATGTGCATTGCTCTTGCACCATATAAGGAAGAATAAACCCACCTGAGGCCCTGTAGTCATACGGTGAGTCGTGCGCTCAATCTAAACTAGATTTTCATCTGTGTTGCTCTGGGCATTTATTGCTCAATCTAAACTAGATTTTCATCTGTGTTGCTCTGGGCATTTATTGCTCAATCTAAACTAGATTTTAATCTGTGTTGCTCTGGGCATTTATTTTGTTTCTTTTCATGACATAAAACTTTCTTTCTTAAGATAATTTAGCATAAGATTACTTGGATCAACCTGAGCTTCTCTGTGATCCTTTATGAACTCTGACTTTTTCATTTTTCTGTCAAGAAGGCCTGTTTACTTAGTTGACAGTAACAGCAACACTATTTACAATGATCAATGCACATATCTGACCTCCCTTGATTGACACAGAAAAATGCAATAAACAACAATGAAGATAGTTTACGGGCCAGTTTATCACATAATATAATATTTTATGATATCCTATGAATGACTCATGACAATAGCACTCTAGGTTCATTTCAGTCTCCCTCTCTCTCTCTCTCTCTGCAGTATGACTCTTTATATATACAGAGGAATATCCCTGCAGGGTTGCAGGTACAGACAAAGCTCTGCATTCCTCCACCACTGACACCCTCCACCATCCTTCCTGCATTTAGTCTAATATTCTGTAAACTCCTTCTGAACTATAAAGGATATAATGGTTTTAGTTTAATTATAGAAGTGATTTATGTGTAAAGTTTTATGATGTTTTTATGAACAGGTCTTTTGAACAACTGACACAATACTAACAATAATACAAATTCTAAAACTTATGTTTATATCCAGGATTATTAAATCTAATAGCATAACATCAATGTTTAGCACAATTATGCACGTGCTAAATAAATGACCAATCAATGAAAAGCACATGTCCTGATTGACACTTCCAATAAAACGCTAAATCAAATGGGCGGGACATTGTGGACATTTAATAGCCACGCCCAGACAGCTGATTTAAGAGTGAGAGGGAGTTTGCTGAGAGGAGTGAGAGGAAACTGAGAGCAGAACTCCGATGAGCAAGCAGGAAACGCTCGCAAACCACAGAGATTTTCGGATACGCTTGTCTCAGTGGTGTCTTTCATACAAAAAAAAAAAAAATTTGGGCAAAACGGGTCTTCTCAATAAACGGCGTCTGAGAGAAAGCAGGTGAGTGAACTTTTAACATTGTCACATTCTCACCTGAGCGCGCAGGCGCGCACCTGAACCTGTAATGTACAATCAGTGAGTGCATGCGCGTGCACGATTAATAAAACCCTGTATTTTTATAAATTGTTTATGTAGACTATGTGAAACCTGTTACAACCCTGAATTTCACGAGTTACTTTTAAAAAATAATTTTCTTTACTGCTGTCCGAAATGATGTATGGTAGAATACACCGTTCAGGTGATCTGTCTGCTCAATGCAACGCCCCGTTTTCTTTGAGACCAGTTTCTGCAGCAGACACACACGACCGGAGTTGTTTAGCCCTGAGGACACACATTCACATAACACACGGAACAAAAGCTCTCAACTGTTGTGTAACAACGCTTGTTACATTAACTTCACTGTGAAGTCCCTGCATGTAATGCTCTGTTCGTGAACATTTGTCTCCTGTGTTGTTGTTGACTTTATCTCAGAGCTGTTGGCATTTGAACTATAAGCAAGGATTGACCATAAGCCAAGATCAGTGGGATGAGAGAACGTGGAGGGATAAAAAGAGGGATGGCACTGCAGGTGACCACCGTGACTCAAAACCCATTCTTTAAGAGTGAATCTTATGAAAGTGGTTTCATATTACTCCACTAAAGGAAATTTGCATGCACTCACAAACAAAAGTTTATGCTTGGTAATATCAATTATTAACTTGCCCTTAGGCTTGTTCTGGGAATATTTCACTCCTAAATAAATTAGTTTAAAGCTGTTTTTATTTCCTTTTTAAAGTAACTTTTACCATGTAGCAGTAAAAATACAGATATTGAATGCTTGTTTTTCCAACATTGGTCAACACAACTGGCATGAAATGTCTCATGATGATGTTTTTATTCTGGAGTGACCTACTCAATTCTAATGAACACAATTAACTAGTTTCAGGCAGTTTTCTGTGGTTCTCCTGTTACATGTATTAAATTGAGACCGCAAGCACTAACATGCTGCCTTCTAAGGTCTTGCGTTTAAGTTCTAGAGGAAGTGTGTCCGTGTTAAGCAACTTTTCAATATCAACTATTTCGCTATTTTGTTGCATCACGATGATTGCTCCTTCCTCTTTGCCCATTATTGTTTAACTCTGTTGTCCTTTAAATGTATATTATGCACTCGTAGTTTGTTCCTCTTCCGACTCTTGTAATCGGATGAGAAACCAATGTGGGTCAACCCAACAAAGGTGCGCGTCATGTGCGGACACACGTTCTGTCATCTGCATTTAATCACAGCGACTGTATTTGAGCTGTTAATGAACTTGCAGACAGAGATGACACCCTGCTAATCTCTTTATCCCTTCGTCTCAACGGTACGCTAAAGCTGTGCTGTTGTCATCTATTCTCACTTTCTAGATGCGTCTCTTAGTGCTTCCATCGGTACTGCCACACCTTGTTTGGCATCTTTCCCCACATCTGCTTCCCTGGACAAATTGATTTGGAAGATTCAACAAAGTTTACTGACCGGAAGTACATTAGTTTGAACAAGCAGAGAACTTTAACTCCCAGAAGCCTCTAGTCCCCCATATATACTATGGGCCGAGAACTTTTTTTTTCTTCCCCTCTTCAGCTTTTCACTTTTTAAGCTATAACAAATTTACTACATTTCTATGCTGTTTTTGTGGTTTGCAGCAATCTTTCAATATGCATCAGAGGTTAGGTGAGAAGTTTACAGTAAAATATTCAAAATGTGGAGAAAAAAACATTTGGAATGGCGTTAAAGTCGAGGAAGGGGGGGAAAAAAGAGCTTGATCGCTCTGAACATCTCCAGCTGTTGAAAGATGAATAAAATCTACAACTCATGCATTTCATTTAAAACTTCAACTGGTTGACCGCTGAATGCGTATGGAAAACCTGTAGTTGGAGCAGCTTGTTTACACCACACTGTTCACATTCTCATCACTGTGGCATTGTCAAACTGCATTACTGGTCTATTTGACTAAAATCCTCAGGATGAGCTAAAAATATAACCCCAGAGTTAGATCAGATACTGTACATAAATTATGTACTGTAGACACTCCCCCGAAAATGCAGACATTGAGAGCTTTGAGGCGTGTCTTCCACGCCAGCAGATGTACAGTTGAGGATGACTGCTTTATCTTTAAAAAAAGAGCTCTTAAGATGCTGTTAATTTCTGAACCTGCATGGTGCTCAAATACGTTTAAGTCATATTGGGTTCCTTTTTTGGGCAGAAATGTGTTCATTGGAGTTGTGCAGTCTTCCACAGGGTGTGGCAGATAATGAAATTGTCTGTCCAAACTTGTTTAGGAATTGCTCCTTCAGAGCAGATGTGTCATGTCTTTGCATCAGCATAAAGTAGGCTAATGAATTAACGCACACTAGCTAAATGCAAGCATGACACCATCATGACTTATGGTAATTTTGAAAGTGTTTTACTTCACAAATCTCATCGCTCGGTGCACAATTACACATGCGCAATATCTTCAGAATTCAGAACTTGTCTTAAATTTGTACATAAGTGTTTTTGGAACTCTAGGATTTTTAAATTGGCTGTTAGAATTATTGAGAATCAATTTCTGCATAAATGTTTAGTTTGCACACACCCACTTACGGTTTATGTATTATATCTGTCCAGATTAGTCAGATGTGGCTTCTAACTCAGAGCATTTAGTATTGGATGATCTGAAGTTATAAGTTTAATGGTCTTCTGAAATGACTGTGGGAACTTATGGAGTTTTATAATTGAGTTGTTAAAGAAACTTGCCTTAAAGAATTAATGGGAGGGAAGCAGCAGTCGGAGGCCTTAACAATTGGGGTTGTTTTATTGGACAATATTGAACAGTCTTGTACTGTACAGGTCAATGTTTGACCAAGTCATGTTTGATTACAATTTGGTTTCTTTAAGATTCTCGTCATGCTTTTTTCTTTTTTTTTTTAAATACTTATTCTTTAACAGTCTTTTTACTGTGATATCCTGCAGAACTTAACTTTAATTCAACCATAAATTCTTCTCTCTCATACGTAGACAAAATGTCAGACGCAGAGAAGTTCCTCTATGCCGACCGCAATACTATCAACGACCCTTTGGCGCAGGCAGACTGGTCCTCCAAGAAGCTTGTGTGGGTTCCCTCAGAGAAGCTCGGCTTTGAGGCCGGCTCCATCAAAGAGGAGACTGGAGATGAGTGTCTTGTTGAGCTGGCCGACTCTGGCAAGAAGATCAAGGTGAGCAAGGATGACATCCAGAAGATGAACCCACCGAAGTTCAGCAAGGTGGAGGATATGGCGGAGCTCACCTGCCTGAACGAAGCATCTGTTCTCCACAACCTGAGGGAGAGATACTACTCTGGGCTCATCTACGTAAGTCTGGCTGAAAAGTGTCTGAGAATTATGGAAATTTAGCATGTTCTGAAACCTCAAAGAATTTAGTTTGGTCTTACTTTGAAATAATTCATTCAGAATTTGTGAAGTTAGCTAGCTTTGAAGTAGAAAGCTTTTTTCTAAGTTAAACGACCTGATAGAGTAGAAAATGCACTTTCATTGTTACTCCCCTTAAACCGTGAGAACCTAATACTAAACTATTTGTGGTTACTAATTGGTTTATAAAGAGCGAGTATCTGTCATGACTAGTCAATTGTCTTGAAACTAATGTGCTTTGTGATGAATGGTATATGCAAATCTTTTCTCAGACTTACTCTGGGCTCTTCTGTGTGGTAATAAACCCATATAAGTATCTGCCCATATACACGGAGGAGATTGTAGAGATGTACAAAGGCAAGAAGAGGCATGAGATGCCCCCTCATATCTATGCCATCACAGACACGGCCTACAGGAGTATGATGCAGGGTGAGAACATTAGCCATGTGATGCTAGCCATGGCCATCATTCAGGCCAAAATGGCATTTGTTCATGTGATAAAGCACTGTCAATCTCTTTTTCTTAGATCGTGAGGATCAGTCCATATTGTGCACGTAAGACTGACTTTGCACTTGTGAAATACTAGTATCAAAATAAAGTATTAAGGCTAGCATTGAGTCTTCTAAACTTATTTCCTCAGGGGTGAATCTGGGGCTGGAAAAACTGAAAACACCAAAAAAGTCATTCAGTACCTTGCACATGTAGCATCCTCCTTCAAAACAAAGAAAGATCAAGTGAGTACAAAACATTTAAGGTTGTGGCACAGCGAGTGTTGCATGTGTTCATGACATGCAAGAGTTGTGTATTCCTAATATACAGGTTTGACTCTGACGTGCCACAAAGTGGCTTCAAATATGTTGTGCACTGAGGTGCCATTAACACGCTTGCATGATTCAGTAATTTACAAGTGAATGTTGATTCGTTTGCATAACTGCCAAAAGACATGTGCGGATTGTAATGGCAGAACTGTTCATAAATTAACCACACCCATTTTTATTTGTTTAAATATCAGCTACGGTCATCCCCTTTTATCTGGTCTTTTTCTTTCCTCCACTATCAAACTTGTCTTCCCATCCTTTTCTTTAAGAGATTTAATATTCTTGTCATTTGAACTTGGTAAGATTTTACCAGAAAAGGTTTTAGAAACGAGATTCTTCTTTTACCAAGAAAATGGCCACAGATGCTGGCGTGGCATTAAGTAACATTATACTGGTACTCTGTCATTTGGATAAGGAAGTCTAAATTCTGTTTTCACATTCCTGCATCAGGCCTAGACCTGTTCCTGCTGGATTTCTAATGACTTTGTGAATACCTGCACATTTGTTCATGGTTTATAATACACTAAGCACCTAGTTGTTGAATGTTGCCCGCATACAGTTGACATGTTCTAGATTTGAGTACCTTCATTTGTCCATATTTTGAGACTTTCTCTCTCTGTCATCCTGCAGAGCAGTGTCACCTTGTCACATGTGAGTTATTTGCCTTTGTCCAACCATACCATTCACTTTTCCTGCCGTATACACTCTCCTGGTCACGTGACCATGGTTTTCTACAGCCTTAATTATATGGTGTTATGTTGCGAATTCTAACTGCTTCAGCTAATGCAAATTCTAACACTGGTGTGGACTTTAATTCTTAAGTGTATGCCTTTAAAAATGGCATTATGAATGTATTCCTGTACAAAATGGGCATTTTGTCAGGTAAAGTTCACTTGCAAATCTGTGACCTGGGTCTACTGTATTCATGGTTTTGGACCTTTTCTTTCAAAATGTTGTCTTGGTTTAACTAATGGTCTATCAGTTTTTGCAACTGAGAAATTGTGACTTTTACATGCATTCATCCTCTTATCAACTTTGTTTGCCAGGGTGAGTTGGAAAAACAGTTGCTCCAGGCCAACCCAATTCTGGAAGCCTTTGGCAATGCCAAGACTGTGAAGAACGATAATTCTTCTCGATTTGTAAGTGTGCACAGACAAATCTATCTGACTCCTTTTTAAAAGGTGCCACTAAATTGTCAATCAATGAGATTTTTATTACCAGGGAAAGTTTATCAGGATAAACTTTGACGTCAATGGCTACATCGTTGGAGCCAATATTGAGACCTGTATCCTTTTTGACAACCACTTCTTGGGGAACTGAAATGTGAAATTATTGTCGTGTTCCCTTTTTTTAAGATCTCATGCAGACTGTATTTGACTTGTTCTGTTAATCCCTTAACAAGCATTTTCAGATCTGTTGGAGAAGTCTCGTGCGATCAGGCAGGCCAAAGATGAACGGGCCTTCCATATTTTCTATTACCTTCTGTCAGGAGCAGGAGACAAATTGCGTTGTGAGTTGCATTTAATGCCATGAACCAATTTAAGCTATTAATTTAAAATCATACATAGTGTTATGGTATACTTCAGTAATTTGACACTGAATACCAATGTAACCGTGTAACATGCTCTAGGACTAATCTATGGAAAGTTTATAACGTTTCTCTACTCTACAGCTGAGCTGTGCCTAGAGGACTACAACAAGTACCGTTTCATGTCAAATGGAAATGTAACCATCCCTGGACAACAGGATAAAGAATTGTTTGCTGAAACCTTGGATGCTTTCAGGATTATGGGCATCCCTGAGGAGGAGCAAACAGGTATAGAGAATCAAAAAGCATTCTTCTGTAATCACTCTACAGTGTTTAATTGTCTAAAGGTGACATCTTTCACGAATTCCTAGCCCTAATCAGTGCCATGTAGAACTATTCTAGTATATTGACTGAACCTGAAGTTTCTTGTCAGGTGACATTGAAGGCTGATGCATTTATTGCCTTAAATGTAATGTTTTGTTGTTGTGTACCAGGTCTTTTGAAGGTGGTGTCTGCTGTGCTGCAGCTAGGAAACATGAGTTTTAAGAAGGAACGCAACACAGACCAAGCCTCTATGCCTGACGACACAGGTCTCACTTCATTAACTTGCACTGTAGATTAGTCCCAAATTCACTTAATTACTAGTACTTGCAGCAAATGGCAGATTTTTTAATTTAATATTGTTTATTCAACACTGGAATCAAATGTCTCTTTTGGCTCTAAATGTCATATCCGTTTTTTCATCAGCTGCCCAAAAGGTGTCCCATCTCTTGGGCATGAATGTGACTGATTTCACACGTGCCATTCTCATGCCACGCATCAAAGTAGGACGAGATTATGTTCAGAAGGCTCAGACTCAGGAACAGGCGGAGTTTGCTGTGGAAGCCCTGGCCAAAGCCACGTATGAGAGACTGTTTCGTTGGTTGGTTATGCGCATCAACAAAGCTTTAGACAAGACCAAGCGTCAGGGTGCTTCCTTTATTGGAATCCTGGACATCGCTGGATTTGAGATCTTCGAGGTATGAAAGGGTTGTGACATGTTTGTTCTTTGATAAAAGGTTCTTGACATTTGATCTTGATTTTAATAGGCCACTTATGTGTGTCTCTCTAGCTGAACTCATTTGAGCAGCTTTGCATCAACTACACAAATGAGAAGCTTCAGCAGCTTTTCAACCACACCATGTTCATCCTGGAGCAGGAGGAGTACCAGCGTGAAGGCATCGAATGGAGCTTCATCGACTTTGGCCTTGATCTGCAGCCCTGCATTGAACTCATTGAGAAGCCTGTAGGTTTATTTTCTCTCAAAAATAAATGTCAGATTCAAACTTTCCTGCATGACATTTATTTTCTCTCCCCATCAGACTGGTCCTCCAGGAATCCTGGCTCTGTTGGATGAGGAGTGCTGGTTTCCCAAAGCCACAGACAAATCCTTTGTGGAGAAAGTAGTCCAGGAATTGGGCAACAACCCAAAATTTCAAAAACCCAAGAAGCTCAAAGATGATGCTGACTTCTGTATCATTCACTATGCTGGCAAAGTGAGCACTCATGCCTTAAATACTAGGGTTACTTTTTCACATGTTTGTAAAGTGATACTGTGGATGTCTGAAACGTTTATCATTAAGTCATATTGGGCAATTGACATCTATGGAAACTGCTGAGGTTGGCAACTGCTTTATAACATTGCAATGCCCAAATTCACAGTATGAGAAGCAAATTTATTTACTCTAATATGCTCGAACACTACTTTTCCCCTCACATCCCAATTTAAATCTGAATGGGGTTCAATAGGAAACTGTTGCATTTAAGTGTGTAATGGATGTGTCCTCTACAGGTTGACTACAAGGCAACTGAATGGCTAATGAAAAACATGGACCCTTTGAATGACAATGTGGCAACGCTGCTTAACCAGTCATTGGACAAGTTTGTGTCTGAGCTCTGGAAAGATGGTATGAAACTCTGCAGATTTATCAATAGATTTTTATTTTAAGGGGCATCAATTTGGCAATGACTTCAGCTGTTAATAATTTAAGTTGACGACAATCCACCTGCTTCATTAAGCTTTTGTCTGTCAGGCTTTTAGGTCGTCATAGAAAAAAGTGAGTCTGATTCTGCCAGAGTGTAATGCGCAGGTCATCTGCTACTGTTCATTCTGGACACTAAAAGACTCCACAAATGAGTCATCTTAAAACTCTTGTTGATTTCCTGCATAATGTTTTGTTCATCAGTGGACAGAATTGTGGGATTGGACAAAGTGGCCGGAATGTCTGAATCCCTGCATGGTGCCGTCAAGACCCGTAAGGGAATGTTCCGCACCGTAGGACAACTGTACAAAGAGCAGCTGGCAAATCTGATGACCACCCTCAGAAATACCAACCCTAACTTTGTCCGATGCATAATCCCCAACCATGAGAAGAAGGTGAGGACAAACTCTATGTCCTTTCAATACATCAGGTTGTTCATGTATCATTTGCTGTCTCTAACAGTTAAGTCACTGCTCTTCTCTTTTAGGCTGGTAAACTGGCACACCACCTGGTTCTTGATCAACTAAGATGTAATGGAGTTCTAGAAGGAATTCGAATCTGTAGACAAGGGTTCCCCAACCGTATCGTCTTCCAAGAGTTCAGACAAAGGTATTTTGTCAGTCACAACTGCTTGACTGACTTGCAGCTTTGTATACTATGTAGCAGGGACATCTTGACTTTAGTCTCAGACTTGATTTATCTTGGTCCTTCTGATCTAACTTATTTCCCCTAATATAATTTCAGATATGAGATCCTCACACCAAATGCTATCCCCAAGGGCTTTATGGATGGGAAGCAGGCCTGTGTCCTCATGGTAAGAGTTGATGCTCACCATTCTGTAACTCTTCAGCTTTGACAATTTATGCTTTGTTTAAATGACTTTGTATAACATTAAATTTCTCTTCTCGCAGGTCAAGGCATTGGAACTGGATTCAAACTTGTTCCGTATAGGTCAAAGCAAAGTGTTTTTCAGGGCTGGCGTTCTTGCTCACCTGGAAGAGGAAAGAGATATGAAGATCACTGACGTTATCATCACCTTCCAGGCCTGGTGTAGAGGATATGTTGCAAGAAGGTAAACGAGCTTTAAATATTTAAATTTGTACAGTGTCAGGACACTAGTAGGAGAGTTTTAAAGAAATTCTGTTTGCAACCTTGAAGTTTGTTTTTGATTTGGGAAGCATAAGCACCAATATTAAAATTCTAGCTGATAGCTTCTAAATGAGTCTGTAATGTCTCTAATGATAGATGATTGAAGATGTCTGTGACGTGTTAAACTGATAGCTTGGAGTTTTTTTACATAGAGCCTTTGCAAAGAGGCAGCAACAGCTCACTGCCATGAGGGTGATCCAGAGGAACTGTGCAGCCTATTTGAAACTCAGGAATTGGCATTGGTGGAGACTCTTTACCAAGGTATACAGCCAGATTCATAAACCTATACATTTATTAGAAGTCAATTAGAGATCTAAAAGCGCTGTCAACTTTCTCTTCAGGTGAAGCCTTTGCTGCAGGTGACCAGACAAGAAGAGGAAATGGTTGCTAAAGAGGAAGAGTTGGTCAAGATGAAGGAGAGACAGCAGCAGGCTGAAGACCAGCTGAAAGAGTTTGAGGCCAAACAAAAACAGGTCTTTGGGCTTTTCACTCTCCTCATTCCCCCCCCCCCCCCCCTTCCTATATTTCTTGTCCATAAACTTGTTGTTCCCTGTGACAGATAAATGCAGAGAAGATTGCACTGCAGGAGCAATTGCAGGCTGAGACCGAACTGTGTCAAGAGGCGGAAGAGATGAGAGCACGTCTTGCTACACGCCTGCATGAGCTGGAGGATGTCCTGCATGACATGGAGTCCCGTTTGGAAGAGGAGGAAGAGAGAGTGGCACAGTTTCAGACTGAGAAGAAGAAAATGCAACAGAACATTTCGGTGAGAAACTTTAGAGTTTTTATTTAGGAGGTCAGTCTATTTAGGAGCTTCATACAAAGTAGTTGATTCTTCACTTGTAATTGAACAACCTAAAATCCTTTCTCAGGATCTGGAACAACAACTGGATGAAGAGGAGGCAGCCAGACAGAAGCTGCAGTTGGAGAAAGTCACTATGGATTCAAAGATGAAAAAGATTGAGGAGGACATTATGATTCTTGACGACCAAAACAATAAACTTCTCAAGGTCTGACAATGTTTTCTGCTCTTGCAAAAAAAAAGTGCTTTCAATGAAGTGGAATCAACTTGGTTGATTCTTGTCCTTAACAATTCAATTAATGCCACACAAATGTTGTAGTATTTAAGTACCACTGTAAACACTTTCTCCTGAAGTTTACACATGGGCAAACTATACATGTGAAATTGCTAGAAGTTCTTTTTCGGTTCTCTTTAGTTAAGAACCAGTTCTTAATATACACCCTTAATGTAAAGTCATCTCTTCTACCTCCATGCAGTGACTAAAAATATTTAGTGCTTATCCTGAGTGATGGTTGTATGTGGTTATCTTGCAGGAGAAAAAGCTGCTGGAGGAGAAAGTCTCAGAGTTCACAACTAACCTGGCTGAAGAGGAAGAGAAATCCAAGAGTTTGCAGAAACTCAAGAACAAACATGAGGCCATGATTACTGACTTGGAGGGCAAGTATATTCTTGACTCTAATAAGTGTTGTACACGCTTCTACATCTGAAGTCAGCTCAAGAATACTGATAATTGTGGCAGTTTTCTTTGCACCTCCATGCACCTTAATGGTTCGTCTCTCTGTCACACTCAGATCGTTTAAGGAAGGAAGAGAAGCAGAGGCAAGAGTTGGAGAAGAACAGACGGAAGTTGGAGGGTGACTCTACAGATCTTCATGATCAGATCGCAGAGCTGCAGGCTCAGATTGCAGAGCTACGTGCCCAACTTGCTAAGAAAGAGGAAGAGCTCCAGGCTGCACTAGCAAGGTGAGTGACACTTCAATTTGCTATAATATCATATTGTACCAAAAAACATCTGATTGGTTGCTGCACTATTACTAACCATTTCATCTAACCTACACCATTTTCGCTTAATTATTTTTCTACTCTAACTACATTTTGTGTAACTTTCCTTCTCTCTGTAGGATTGAGGAGGAAGCTGCTCTGAAGAATGCTGCCCAGAAGACCATTCGTGAGCTTGAGGCCCAGATCTCAGAGTTGCAGGAAGATCTTGAGCTAGAGAAAGCTGCTCGTGCTAAAGCTGAGAAAAACCGTAGGGACCTGGGAGAGGAGTTGGAAGCTCTGAAGACTGAACTTGAAGACACCCTGGACTCTACTGCTGCTCAGCAAGAACTCCGGTCAGCCATGGGGAAAGATTATCAAGCTTGACTTAAATTTCAAACAGTTTATTTAATTTTGAAAGTCATACATTTAAAACTCTTTTGTTCAACTTCTGGCTGGTAATTAGTTGAATAAAATGAGGGTAGTATGTCCTAATGGGGAAAATGAAGGCATTAGTGTCCTGTGTCACTTTAAAAATGCTTGTCTTCCTATCTGAAGGGCAAAGAGAGAGTCTGAAGTGACTCAGCTGAAGAAGACTCTTGAGGATGAAGCTCGTTCACATGAACAGATGCTAGGTGAAGTGCGACAAAAACACAACCAGGCCTTTGAGGAGCTCAATGAACAGCTAGAGCAGTCCAAGAAGGTGAGACCATGTGCTGACTTTTAATGGTGCTGCTTTAATTAGTGAATAGGGAAAAATGTGTTAATCAGTCATTTAAAAAGGTTGTGCTATGCATATTGTATATTTTTCATATTTCTTTACCAACTTTTAGTAAGTTGGTCTCTTAGAAATGTAGCTTTACCTTCCCTCCAGTCAAATTTTGTAGGGGTAACTGACTCTCTGTCCTTCAGAATAAAGCATCAGTGGAAAAGGCTAAACAGGCTCTGGAGAGTGAACGCAATGAGCTTCAGATTGAACTTAAATCACTGGCCCAAGGTAAAAATGAGTCTGAACAACGCAGAAAGAAAGCCGAATCGCAGCTTCAAGAGCTGCAAGTCAAACATGGAGAGAGTGAAAGACAGAAACAGGAACTGGCCGATAAAGTGGCTAAAATGCAGGTACTGAGAATAAATGAATGTTACGGCGTTTACTTTGTTTGTTTGTTTTTTATGCACCTAAAGCATTTTAAAGCATACTTGTGATTTCTTTGACAATTTTTAATGTTTAGGTGGAGCTTGATGCTCTTCATGGAACCCTAACCAAGGTGGAGAGCAAATCCCTCAAGGCTGTCAAAGATTGCTCTTCTGTTGAATCCCAACTTAAAGACACACAGGTACAACTTGGTCATATACGCTATTGTACAGCATTCAAAGGCTTATCACTGGAGGTTGCTGAGTGACTTTAGTTCTTGCTTGCCCTAACGTTAATGGTGAGCTAATCACAGGTCACAGAATTTTGTTCCAAATGTCTACTTTGTGGTTAGGGATTGCTTGAAGAGGAGACCAGGCAGAAGCTTGCGCTCTCTACTCGTCTTCGGCAAATGGAGGATGAGCAGAACAACCTGAAAGAGATGCTTGAGGAGGAAGAGGAGAGCAAGAAAAATGTTGAGAAGCAGCTGTACACTGCTCAAGCTCAGGTGTGTGCCTTCAAGTCTGTGGATTATGCTGATCTAAGCAGTTGTTGAACTTCCACTTAGACTTTTAGATTAATGTTGTGTGTTTTTTTTTTTAAGTTGGCCGAGATGAAGAAAAAGGTTGAGCAAGAAGCCCAAAGTCTGGAGAGCCTGGAGGATGGGAAAAAGAAATTGCAGAGAGAGGTAGAAGGCATCATGCAGCAATTGGAGGAGAGGAATGCTGGATATGATAAATTGGAGAAGACAAAGACCCGTCTGCAGCGGGAACTGGATGATGTCTTGGTAGACCAGGGTCATCTGCGTCAGATCGTTCAGGAGCTGGAACGAAAGCAGAAAAAGTTTGACCAGGTATAAAGGAGAACCATATTTGTCTCTAAATGAATAGAAATGCATTTATGAACCCTTTTTGTTGGGAACTTCAAATGCTGCCAATCTGTTTTTTTTTTAACATGATCACCATGTCTTGCAGCCTTTTAAATAATTAAAATGCTTCAATTTGTGCAGATGCTGGCAGAGGAGAAGAATATTTCTCTGAAGTACGCTGAAGAAAGGGATCGTGCTGAGGCAGAAGCCCGTGAGAAGGAAACCAGAACCCTGACTTTGACCCGAGAGCTGGAGGCAATTACTGATTTGAAGAACGAACTGGAGCGAGTCAACAAACAGCTCAAAACTGAGATGGAGGACCTGATGTCATCCAAGGATGATGCTGGCAAGAGTGTATGTAAAACAAGCGTTACATGTCTAGCTTGTGTACGAAGACCTCAGCTCTGGTCCAGAACCTAAGCTGTCAGCCTAGACAATGTAGCTGCTTGAGGATGAGCTTTACTGCAGAGGAAGCAAGTTGAGAATGAAGGGTTCTTTCAATACCATAAACTTGAATTTCAGTTGAATACTCAAATCAGTAGAGTTAAAATTAGTTGGATGCTTTGCTTGTAGACACTAGCATGCTGAAGTTAAGACTTCGTTAGTGAATTAAATCAATTATGAAGTCTTCTGTCCTACATTTAATAAATGTATAATCCCTGAAGGTCTAGCTCATTGTGATGAAGCAGAATGGTATGATAATTTCCTTGTGGTAAGGTTCATTATCATAAGCTTATTAAAGGTTTGACTGGTGGGCAAATAGAACACCCTCATCCGCTGCACTTTAGTAACAATTTGCTAAAAGTGAGGTCATGATTTATTCTTACCACTTATCTTAGTTGTGTGAAATTTGTTCTTTTTAAGGTGCATGAACTTGAGCGGGCCAAGCGAGGAATGGAACAGCAGTTGGAAGAAATGAAGACCCAGCTAGAAGAGTTGGAGGATGAACTGCAGCTCACAGAGGATGCCAAACTGCGCCTGGAGGTCAACATGCAGGCCATGAAGGCTCAGTTTGACCGAGACCTGCAGGCCAGAGATGAGCAGGGTGAGGAGAAACGGAAACAGCTAGTCAAACAGGTATGCGCTTACCAAGTCCAGTGCAGAATAATGTTAATTTGAGATGGGTGTTGGGTAACTGGGAGAATGCACAAATGACTTATTGAATACGTTAGGTGCGCGAAATGGAGATGGAGCTTGAGGATGAGCGGAAACAGCGAGTTCAGGCCATATCTGTGCGCAAGAAGCTTGAGCTGGATCTGTCTGAGTTGGCAGCTCAGATCGATTCTTCTAACAAGGCTCGAGATGAGGCCCTCAAACAGCTCAGGAAACTGCAAGTAAGAAACTACACGTGCCTGTTCTGCATGGGTATCACTTTTGTGTTAAATTACTGGAGGATGTATTCACTTTTTTTTTTCTTCTCCTGATGAATAATTACAATTGGAGCACCTGAATTAGAAACACTAATGCGCTAACTTCATGACTGACATTATCTGTAACGCCCTCTCTTGCTTTGCAGGTCCAGATGAAGGAACAGATGAGAGAGTTTGAGGAACTGCGTCTATCTAGAGACGAAGTTCTTAATCAGTCCAAAGAAAATGAACGCAAGCTCAAGAGCATGGAGGCTGAGATCATTCAGCTACATGAGGTTAGTCTTGTTTCAGGTTGGGTCAGAAATGTACTGCAACTAGAAAGCTATTCTAGGACAAATTTGACTGCAGTTTAGACTGAAAGGATTCTAAAATGGAAGACTTGGGCATGTTAATCTTTCTCTTCAATAAACCCGTGTAGGATTTGGCTTCTGCTGATAGAGCAAAGAGACAAATCCAGCAAGAACGAGATGAGCTACATGATGAGATCAATAGCCAGAACGCCAAGAAGTGAGTTGTCTGATAGGACTATCTGTCAGTTTACGATGCCCTAAGAGAAATCTGTATATTGGCCATTTCTATAGTAAAGTGTGCCTTTTTTTTTCCTTTTCACTATCAGCTCACTGAGCAGTGATGAGAGGAGAAGACTGGATGCACGAATTGCTCAGCTTGAGGAGGAACTTGAGGAAGAACATCTCAATGTGGAGATGGTCAGTGATCGACTGAAAAAAGCAGCACTACAGGTAGAGTACTGTAAGCCTTATGAGATGACCCCTGAAATGGGGGAACACTATGGATTTGAAGACCTTAAACATGATCCTCTGCTGACAATGGCTTTATTTTGTTTGATCCTCAGGCTGAACAGGTTACAGTGGAGTTGACTGCAGAGCGTGGAAATAGCCAGCGTCTGGAGGGTTTGCGCTCTCAGCTGGACCGCCAAAACAAGGACCTAAAGCAGAAGCTTCAAGAGTTGGAAGCAGCTGTAAAAAGCAAGTACAAGTCCACCATTGCTGCACTGGAGGCCAAGATCCCACAGCTGGAAGAGCAGTTGGATATTGAAATGAAGTGAGTAATGGTTTATGTAGGTTATTAGAAGCAACTTTCATAATCCACAGGTACTGCATACTATATGGATATCTTCATGGGCTTAACTTTTCAGTTGTACGGTCTTTGTTAATTGCCTTAATCGGTGATGCTTCATTTACCTTGTGCTAAACTCTTCAGGGAGAGGCAGCAGTCCACTAAACAGGTGCGTCGTGTGGAGAAGAAACTCAAAGAGGTGTTACTGCAGGTTGAGGATGAGAGGCGCGTTTCTGATCAATTCAAAAACGAGGTGGGTTTTTAAGTGACTTTAATGTGTAAAAAGTTAAAGCTTGTTCTTGCATGATGAAATTTGATAAGGCTTTTAGCAATATACCTCATGTAAATGCAGTAAAAAAGTGCATTATATTTAACAAATGCACTCCATGACAAACAGGCATAGAATTTAAATGTATAAAGTTTAAGCTCAAATTTAGTAACCATTCCCACTAAACTGCCTTGCCTGTTTATCACGATTTTAAAATCCACTGTAAACATGTTAATCGCATTTATCGCTCTGTCCAAAGTGCGCATGTCTCTCATACAAGCTCATGAATTGTAACCTTCTGAAGCTTTGTCTTCAATGAATGATAACTTTGTAAACTGGAGTGTTGAGTTCTGCTTCATGTAAACCCCTTACTGCAATTAAGACCTTACTCTTAATCCATTTTATAGATTATTGGTGTACATGTAAATTTGGTGGTTTTCTGACATTAAGGTAACCTTGTATTTTGAGTGCCTTTC
The DNA here is from genome assembly GCA_037043235.1 of Rhodeus uyekii. Classification (NCBI taxonomy): domain Eukaryota; kingdom Metazoa; phylum Chordata; class Actinopteri; order Cypriniformes; family Acheilognathidae; genus Rhodeus; species Rhodeus uyekii. Next base: position 2,177,086 of record JAWRVZ010000032.1, on the reverse strand, counting down.
ATAATAAAGTCTTCCTCTGTCAGGCTGAGAAGCTGAACACTCGTATGAAGCAGTTGAAGAGGCAGCTGGAGGAGACTGAGGAGGAAGCGGCTCGAGCGAATGCCTCTCGCAGGAAGCTCCAGAGAGAACTGGAAGATGCCACAGAATCTGCTAATGTTATGAACCGAGAGGTCAGCACCCTGAAGAACAAACTCAGGTGTGTAGTCGGCTGCATTGTTATGGTCGCGGTATCGTTTCTTTGCAAATTAGGCATAAACATTTCTACTTTTCTATGCCACATGTTTATATAAATCTTGTCTTCACTAGGCGTGGAGATTTCACTGCCAACGTACGCCGTACAGTTGGACGCACTGGTGTAGAAAGCGACGAGGAGAACGATCTGAAGAGTGAGGCGTCAGAGCAAAGTCCTGAGTAAACTTCAGTGTATGAAAGCTGAGCACATTGTGCACCAGATGAGCTGTTATTTTCCAAGCTTGTCTGTCTAAAATGATTTAAGTCAACCGTATCCTTAATGGGGTTTTCACTGCAATTTTCAACATTTTAAAGCAGATTGAGCCAAAAAATTATTCGAGCCATAAGATTAACTTTGCGTCCAAAAATGGAATATATATAGGTCAAAGCAAAATCTTTCCTCTTGTCACTTAACTTTCCAGTGAAACCGAAATGGTTCCTTTGGCCTAATCTGTTTTCTGAGAACTACCTATTGGCTATTTATATTGTACACGGGGAGTATTTATCCATTTACGATGATTAAATGTTTGGAAAGTTTTTATAATTGATCATGAGAAACATTTGTTTTTGTAATGTATAATCCAGGATTGCAGCATGCATTAACCATCAGCCAAAGAGATTCCAGCTGTTTTGTTTGAAAAACACTTAAGCACCAATTAAGCCTTAATTATCTCTTTAACTTCACTAGCACTTTTCCTCCACCTTGGTTTGTAAAATTAAGACATTTGCCTTAATCACAAAGTGTAATGTTTGAGTTCTCACTCCGGACTTGTACAGCACATTAATCCCCCTTTTTTTTCTGCATGTTTTGAAGTTCTCACTTTTTAGGTGGTGGGTGTATAAAAACAAAACTCTCAAATTTGGTGCCTTTTCTAACATGCTGCTTTCCTATAGTATTTTGCCAGCAATGTACTCACCTCCCCTCTTTCTGTATGTTTGTAATGGATGTGATGGGTTTATAAATTGTCAAACTTCCAGTGAAATTGTAGTGGATTAACTGTATTTTGGAACAATTCAAAGATCATTTTCCTCTCACTTTTAATGTCACATGATATAATTGCATCTGAATAAAGCTGTCATTTGTACTTTCAATCTTGTTCTTTCAATTTAATCCCTAATTGTCCAAACACATCAGTATTTAAAGACTAAATCCATTTTTGTAAGTTTCAAATGGTTATTTTAATGAATCGAGTAGTTGAGGTTTAGTGGTTAAAAGGTTAAAACCCTGAAGGGCTCATCCATGACTCTTTAATATAACACGTTCCACTTTTATAGACAAAGCTTAAACTTAATCTCAGCTAAAATGCATTTTAACTGAAAACGATTCCTCTTAAAATGTTGATGTCAGTGTTTTGTCTCCAGATATGCACATTAAGACAAATTAATAGAAGGTAGCCTACTTAGATGTATTAACTGAACTAAGGCCAAATCCTGGCTTAAACTGAGCCCTGTCTGTGAAACTGGGTCTTTAGTTTAAATTGAATAGTGTTTGAAGTTAAACTGGCTTTTGGTGGGTTTCATTTCTTTCTGAAATCATACTTAATCCGTAAAGCCCAATACCAGTAATAAAACCCTGTTGTAAAGCTATCCTAGAAAAAAAACAATTCTACTATTCAATTATTCTATTGTTCAGTTTAACCCAACAAACTGAACTTGTCATTGACTTCCGTTAGTAGGGAGGGGGGGGAAAAAGCTATAAAAGTGTTCCTACCCATATTCTTAAAAACATGTGCGCAGCAGAAATAAATTCAGCACATGTTTGTGATAACGTGAGGGTGAAAAATGACACTTTGATTTTGTGGTGAACTACAGTATAGGCTTGAAGTCACTGTTTAAGCAATTGAAACCCATACCTCAGTGCTCCACTCGGGGGCGTCGAGCGCCGTTAACCGGAGCACGTGTCACACCGGCAACGCTAGAACAATCGAGCTGAAACCGGTTCCTTCCCGTTGTTCTGGTTACAAACGCAAACAACGCAGGAGTTACGCAAACTACGCAAAACTTCCTTGCGCGAGCGTATCTCCAAACTCGCAGTTCTCGGACTCGACTCTCCGCCGGGGAACGCGATATCGACCTGCTGTTTCACATGTAATTTACCAGCCCTGTAACATGATATTAACTGCTTGAAAGGAAATTACGTCGTTGCAAACATCGAAAATGTAAGTTAAAGTTAGTTGATTGTGTTTGAGTGAAAGGAGACTTAGCATTAGTAGCTAACTGACGTCACGTGACGTGTGTTGCGCCACATTATTCCCAATATTTATTGCAAATTTACTATTTTACGAAGAAAACAGCACAGTATGCGTTGGAATATATAATATCAAATTTAATATAATACTTGAAACTCGTTATGCTGCGTTAGAGCGATTAGCATTAGCTTTCACTCCGATCTTATTTACTTGTTTATGTTTTCATTTGACATTTATTTTTATAATGTGCTGCTCATTTCTGCATGTTGGTGTCCGGATTGAGTCATTAAGAGTTGGTTTATGTGATGACAGCTGTGTAGAGTGACAGAAAGAGCGAGAATCATGATGAAGATCAGTCCTCGTTATCTGTTTCTCTTCGGCCCTTAACAGACAGGTAAATATCTGTCTGACAGCCTCTTCTTTAATACACACCACTCTAGTTGGTTTTGTGTGAAATGAACAGTGGTTATGTAATATTAAATTCATTTCTCCCCCATGCAGTCTGGATTCTTAGCTTTGAAGTGTCAGACATCACAACGGCCATAGAAGAGATAAAAAGGAGGGAGTTGAGCTCTTCCTCTGTGCAAGATTCCTCCTCATCCTCTCCGTCTGCAATGGAGATTGCCCTGGTGAGATTGTGGAACTGCTTTGTGCTTTAATGTAGAATTGTTCTGCTGAAGTGAAATGGTGAATATTCAGAAAGCTATGTAATACCTAATACTTCAATGTCATGCTTTTCTAATATAGTCTATATAGAGTTATTGCATTGCATTAACATTGGCTTTCCTGCAGCTCAAACGGCAGAGAGTGCTGCTTGCAACGCCACGGTCATGGGATCGATTCTCAGGGAAAGCAAGAACTAATTAGAATGTCAATGTGTTTCTTAAATGCAATGAAAGTCGCTTTGGATAAAATGTAAATCTGATTGAACGTGTGACTTTCTATTCAGGAGAGAATAGTGGTTGACCGAAAATAGGTTTTATTTAGGGGCCGAGGCAAGGTCAACATACAATGCAATTTGCAATGATACGAAAAGAAACGCACACAAAATTGACATGTAAGCAGAACCTCAAAATGGCCAAATTCCTGTAGCTCAATCAGTAGAGCATTGGTGCTTGCAACACCAAGGTCATGGGTTCGATTCCAGGGAAAGCACAAACTGATTCAATGTGTTCCTTTGGATAAAAGTGTCTGCCACATGCATAAATGTAATGTTAAATGTAAATAATTGGTCTGACACTGACTCATGCATCAGAAAAGTAGAGAAAAGCAATCTGATTTATTTTCTTCTTATTTGTAATTGGAGGTCTGAGAGAGAGTGCGTGTTATGATAACTCTGTTTTCCCAGCACATAACCCATTATGATGTGTAAATGTCATAAAATGGTCTAAAATTTTTGTGCAACTCTGCGTAACCCTTGTTGGAATATTAGGATGCATGCATCCTATGAATGACCCACATTTTATCTGTCACATCCACACACGCTAACGCACATATACATATGCCTTCAGCAACTGTATGACTCACACTGTGGTGAAAGCACTTGATCCGGTGGAGAGGAACACAAACTGGGAGAGTGAAACCACGGTTTTGCTGTAAACGGCAAGCTTGGAAGCTCATGGATTAAGCCGCTGAATCTCCTGCTTGGGGTGGGAGGGGGTTAAAGAGAGATTTCAGGGTATTGTGTTTGAGAGGAGAGAGATGGAGGCTTACTCTGTCATGTGCTGTTAGTGGCAGCAGTAAGAGTGTGATAGAGAGAGATGCAAGAGAAAAAGGATCACCAGCCCAAATCTGCCAGCAGCCTGGGAAAGGTAGGGCAGACTAGTCAGCGTGTGTTTCTCTAGTCAGTGTTTGTGTGTGTTTTGTGTGCATCTTCCCATATCTCATGTCTTGCTGTTTTCACGCTTCTCAATGAACCTCGGCTCTCCGAATAGCCTGTCGGCAGAGTTTGAGTCTTGATGTGCGTATCAGTATGCGTGTGATGAAGCTGACAGTGCCAGTGTGTGATTGTGCATCTGTGTTTGGGTGCCTTTCTCTATGGTCAATCTGTTTTGAAGTGAATTAATGTGTGTTGCGCGGTCATGCACACTTTATTTCATTTGCATACTTGTATATGCAAATTACACTCTGTATTGGCGTCCATGCAGGGCGGCAAATGTAGAATGGATATTCAATGCTTGAGAATATAAGAATATCCTTTTATCTGGGGTGTCGGTGTTGGTCACTGTGTTTTTTTTTGTGTTCTTGCAATAGATGGTGACTTTTGTGTTAAAACAAATGAAGGTAGATTTTGTACCCAAGCCTGTTAAAGGGGGCGTAATAAAAAAAACAAGACCTTTCTTGCTCTTTTGAAATAAAAATATAACAGTGCAAAGCTCCCTCCCTAGCCCACACAATACATGAAAACCATGCTACAAAATGATGTTGTTCATGATCAGGAGTCGTCATGATTATGAGCCATGAGCAAATTAGCATATGCCCGCCCATATGCTAATCAATCCCTATTTACATATGAATGCTTGGTATTCAGGTGCTCATTAAAGAACAGCATAAGTTGTGGAGGTTAGTTACTCATTAGACTTGTTAAGTTTTTAATTTGGTGCAAGAAATATTCACATTATGCGTGCACTAAAAGGAAAATAAAATAAATGGTGCAATAGTGTTGAATATGGCCCCTTTAAAGTGCTTTATGAGTTGTGTTCTGCAGTTTCGTCATATGATCTTTCTATCCATCTCACAGTTATTTGTCTTCTCCTCTGCTGTCACCCCACATTTTAGAACCATCCATTCATACTCTTTTCTAGCTTTAACCTTTGTCTCCTCCTTCAGTCCTTTTTTTCTCAAATTCTGTCTGTCTTGGTTTGTTCTCTCAGGCTCATCCTGCCCTGAAGGCCTTCATGTGCGGCTCTCTCAGTGGCACCTGCTCCACTCTGCTGTTCCAGCCGTTGGATCTGGTGAAGACCAGACTGCAGACCCTGCAGAATAACATGCACCCGGGGTGAGACGCCACTAACCAACAGTGACCCAGCTATCTGTGCCTATAGATATAAGCCTGCATTTAGGCTGCTGTCCTTGTGCCTTGATCTGTGTCTGGTATTAGGTGTCAGTGCTGGGTTTCATGACTTGATTGACAGGTAACAAACACGTCCTCCACAGTAAAAATGCATAATCGTTAGGGATGCTCAGATCAGGATACCCTCGGTACTGCTCAGAAGCCTTGGTATCCTATATATGTATCAAGTTTGGACATGTTCATGTTGACTGCATCCCAGATTTTGTAATATCTCAGCAATCAAAAGTTTGGCATTTCACTCAGATCACTCCAAATAAGTGATCTGAGTGTTGGACGTGGTAACGCCACAAAACAGAAATATTTACATAGAGTAAATAACGTGATCCTTTTTGATGATCTAGCGCTGTTTCAGCTGTGCGTTCCTCTGACGCACGGTAAAATGAGACCTGTCAATCTGAGCGATCGATGCAATCCAAGTTTTTACGCGTATGGCTGTAAAGCAGTGTCTGTTTGGTCTCTACACATCGACCGTTCCCACTGTACCCGAGATCCAGTTTCCTTTCATTGAACGTTCAAATGACGTTGGAAAACACTGTCATGATCGTGATACCAGAAGCGCATTCCAGATACCAGAAGTCCTATCTATAGCTTTAGCCAAGCAGTATGTCATGTGAGTCTGTGAGGATTTTCTCAAGATCTACACATCATGTTATGTGTTGGCTCGTTTGAATCGAGACCCTGTTCTACATGAAGACGATTTACAAGGTTTACTAGTGTTTTGCGAAATGACAAAGCCGAACGTGTCGCAAAAGCCTTGTCTGTGTACGGTACAAACTTGTAGTTTTGAACAAAAGTGATTGAGATGTAGCAACGCACTAAAACTAAAACCAGCACACTTGCACTTTCTTCAGAAAATATGAAAATCTAGTTGGTATGAATTCTAAAGGTTTTACTCCTTATGAAACATTTAATTTTTTACTACTTTTTTATTATTCAATGGCTTTTGGTTTTAGTTAGTAATTTTTGTTGTTGTGGAAACTGGGTTTTTCTTATGAAGATGCGTGTCGAGTGTCATTGTGTCTGTGTTTATGTAACTGCCCTCTCTGTATGCTGTGTGGGAGTGTTGTGCACTATTATTAAACTGTCTGCCTCTCTCAGTTTTACAGGGAATAACATGGTCCCCATGTCAAATTATTTTTCCTCATATGCTCAGCCATGCCATCTAAATACAAAGATTTTTGGCTCCTTCTTTGGCTCCTGTTTTCACCCTTCTTTGTCTCTCTGCCTGTGTCTGCCGTGATGCCTTTTATTTCTGTCTTTGTCTCTCAGTGCTCCTAAAGTGGGAATGATTACAGTCTTTTTCAATGTGATCCGCACAGAGAAGCTGTTTGGGCTGTGGAAGGGGGTTTCACCGGTAAGTCTATAGTGTTGACTGATTTCTCCATTTCCTTTGTTCGGCGCTCACTTTTTGATCTCGTAACAGCACCAGTGCTCTGATCTCAGACATATGTCCTGTTCTTCATATAATCACAACCTTTGTGAGAGTAGAGGGCATATTTAATGTGACAGAAACAAAAAGATCTTCTGTAAGGAATATTATTCAGGATTTCTACGCTTTTTGGAAAAGTATGAATAAATAAAAAAAATTTTAAAGGGTTTGTTTAGCCAAAAGGGAAAATTTAATAGTCATTAATTACTCACCCTCATGTCATTCCAAACCCGTAAGACTTTCGATCATTTTCAGAACACAAATTAGGAAGATGAGAGATGATACTTCAATGAGAGATTTATGTCCTTCCATTGGCTGCTAAGCAAACACTTAGATGCTTTCAGAGATCATAAAACTAATCCACATGAATTGAATGTTTCCCATGAATCCACATTCACATATAAACATCCATCAGCTCATCAGATTAATTGTGGTAAACAGAAGCTCAAGCATGTTTGCTTGATGTGCAAGAACCAATGAGGTTTGTTCTTGTGTTACGCATCACATTTGAGCTTCAGCAAGAACCAATAAGGTTCCTTTAAAGTGGTAGTTGTGTAGCTGTCAATGGAGGGACAGAAAGCTCTCAGATTTCTTTAAAATATCTTCATTTGTGTTCTGAAGATGAACAAAAGTCTTAAAGGTTTGGAACTAAATGAGGGTGAGTAATTAATGACAATCTTTTTGTGTGAACTAGCCCTTTAAGACTATTGCCTCTATTCAGTTTTCAAAAAAAAAAAAAAAAAAGATTAATATTTTTTTTAAATAACCTTATTGTACAAGCAGAGAGTTTTCATGGCAAACGTTTAGCAATCGTTTTATCAGATAATTTCATTAGTTTCCTGAAAATAATTCTATTTGAACCATTTATGTTAAATATGGTCTATAAAATCTACAGATAGGTTTGGAAATTTGTGTCTGTGAAAGTTTGTAGGATCCCTGATTAATACATATATGGATTTGAAGTTTCACTCTCTTGGAAGTTTCACACTTTCTTGGTGCCTGTTTTGTTTTTATGCGTATAGCAATGAATGATTTCTGACTCACTGTTTCTTTCCTTTTCTGTCCTGTAGTCGTTTATGCGCTGTATCCCTGGTGTAGGGATCTACTTCAGCACGTTTTACTCTCTGAAGCAGCATTACTTCCAGGATGGATCTCCGAGCGCAGGAGAGGCGGTGTTGCTCGGGGCAGGGGCTCGTTGCGTGGCAGGCGTGGCCATGCTGCCCATCACAGTCATTAAGACTCGTTTTGAGGTGAGGATTATTATACATTGAACATGCATGTTTTCGGCTGTATCTGTGTGTTTATTCACTGTTGCATGTTTTATTTCAGAGTGGCCGGTACAATTATGTGAGCGTAGCTGGAGCTCTCAAAAGTGTGTGTCAGAACGAAGGTCCTAGGGCTCTTTATTCCGGGCTCACGGCGACTCTGCTCAGAGACGCTCCATTCTCTGGCATCTATGTCATGTTCTACAGCCAGGCCAAAAAGGGTTTACCACAGGGTGAGCTTCTGATCAATTGTGAAAATGTTGTTATCTGAAAATGTGGCATTGTTTAATAATGTCTGCTCTCTCTCTCTCACTCACTCAGAGATCAGCTCGTCATCCTTTGTCCCGCTGGTTAATTTTGGCTGTGGTGTGTTGGCTGGGATTTTGGCCTCTCTGGCCACTCAGCCAGCGGATGTGATCAAAACCCACATGCAAGTCAGCCCAGCATTGTATCGCAAGACCAGCGAGGCTGTACGCCACGTTTATGCTGTAAGCATCATGGGACTGGTGGTGGTTAACGATATATACCGTATTTTCCCGCATATAACCCAAAGACGCAGATAATCCACACCCTCATATAGCCTGCCTTTATATAACCCGCACCCATAGATTTATTAACTTTTTTGTGTAAATTCACGTTTCGAATTTCGAAAGTTGCTCACATGACGTCAATTATCCATAACTGTTCAGGCTCGGTACACAGTGTTTGTGTGCGAAATTCAAACAATACGAAAACAAACGCAAGCCAGAATCAAAACAAAAAGAAAGAGCAGTGTCTCCCGCTGTGCAGCAGCTCGTCCCTTAAGAAGCGATTCTACGGGTGTTGATCATCGGATGAGATGAGAAGAGCCCGCCCTCATGGCAGCACAGCCAATCACGTCTTCTTGCATGATTGACAGGTCAGACAGCCTATCAGCGCCAGCTGTCATAGTGACAGTACAAGCGCCAGAGACAACAACCCTCACAAGAAAGAAAATACCGCAAAAAACCTTACGTCCTTAGGGACGTAACAAATATACTGATATATTATTACGTGTAAAAATTTGTGATATAGCCCGCACCCGCATATAACCCGCACCCCCCTGCAGGATTTGTAAAATTGGGTTTAACCCCAGGGTTATATGCGGGAAAATACGGTATATATCACAATGTAATTTTTTTATTTTATCTAATTTCTGTAATTAAAAATACGAAAAAGAAGCAATTTAAAATCAATAGGGCCAATACAATACAGTCTTTTAGGTACAGTAGGTTTGTTTAACATGTAGTTAGAATAAGTACAGAAATGTTCTAATCAAAAATGAAGAAAAAAAAATATTGTGTAGTCTTCACTGTTCAAATTAACTGTAAATGTATTTTTATTGAAGCTTTAAAAAAAAGTTATTCAGTCAAGAGCATTAAGTTATTTTCTCTTTTGTTTGATTCACATTCATCAGGAATATTAGGCTGCCTTTTGGACCAAATGCACGGATCATTATACTGATACACATTTGGTTTAGACTCCGTTTTCTTTCATTTGAGACATAACCAACTGTGTTTATGTAAATACTCCAGAGGATGGCCGTTTTGACACTTTTCATTCCCAGTCAAATTTTCTTGACTGTCACATTACAGAAATTAAATGTGTTCTGTATGTTTTGGATTTGTTTTTTAGTCACCGGTTTCTCTTCCATTCTTTTCTCTCTGTCATTTTAGAAGCATGGCTTGAGCGGGTTCTTTCGCGGGGCGGTTCCTCGTTCTCTGAGGAGAACCCTGATGGCTGCCATGGCCTGGACTGTGTACGAGCAGCTGATGGCACGCATGGGCCTGAAGTCCTAAAGGCACTGGACGCACTTTTTTTTTTCTTGGTAGACTTTTCAGACACAGGCAAAAGATGGCGTTCTGTAGTCCTTGAAGAGTTGATCAAATGGAAAGCAGCAAGTTTTAGCTGAGATACTGATTATAGAAGGATTGTGTGTATGTGTTTGTGTTTTAAGTGCTGTGAGTCTTTACCCCATGACACGTCTGACAGTGACAACTCTAAATTTCCACATTGTGAGCTTGTCTGCCTTGTTGATGCTTGCGCATTGAGACGGGTCCACACTGAAGAATACCAATGAGAGACAGACTGCTAAATCATGCGCTCACAAGAAATCGTTCCTTTTACGAAAAGAATCCACCTCATGAACCAGTGTAATCGATATACCTCGTGACAGGGTCATAAAAACAGTGCCGTTTTCTCAGAAATACATGACTCTGTGTCTGAGACCATTAATCCTAGTCCTACAAAATCCCCTTTAGTCAAGGACGAGGCAAGCGCATGTCCAAGACATGTTGACACAACACTCCAGCGCTCCGACAATCAGACCGAGTCACTCTAGGGCTGAGAAACCGAACTGACAACACATGACCGTCTCATCAACCTACTCCGTTGCGACTGATAATTGCACGTCTTTATGCGATGATTTGTGCCGATCTACTGATCTCCTGTGTTATGTGACTGGATGGATTTATCAGAGCAGTGCTTCTTTATTTTCATACGCACTCAGTGCTGGGCACAGACAAAGCCATGGTTTGGATTGAATGACTCTTTGTAAGATATAGATCAGGAGAAAATCTTAATATTTATTAAAGAAACAGATGGAACCAAGTGTTATAGTTCCTGAGGAGAAAGTGATGTTTGAAGTGGAAAGGCAAAAAGATCTATTTTTTCTTTACAGTGAGAAATTCTAAGGATTAATTTATTGTATTTGCATACATTCTGTCAGACTATTTTAATTGACGTTTTGTCGTATTGAGGTATTGTGTAATAACTGCTATAAGACTCCGTTGTATCGTCAGTGGTGCGAACAGCCGTTTAATGTTAATTCTCCATGATCCATTGGGTGAATTTTAGGAAATCTGCCAAGAACATATCCAGGTGGTTGTTCACCCTTAACAAAGAGAGAGAACAATAGCATTTTAAAGAACATGAAATCAAATAGGATTTTTGCATTGTGACTTTATTCAATGCAGTTAGAATTTAATGTCATTTTGTTTTAATTTAATAAATATCTCATATTTATATACTTCTTTTTTTTTTACACCATTGTAAGTACTTTGTTGTACTGCCTTTTTAATGTAATTTTTGTTTTTAATTTAAAAGAGTACTTTGTACTGTAAAACCTTAAGGGAAAATGGAGAAAATCTTAAAAGTAAAATGCAGGGTGCATTAAAATAATGAGAATTTAGGGGAAACTGGCATATAAATAATGTCACAATGTAAAAAAAAACTTAATGTGTCTAAATAGATTTCCGTTTCTTTAAGCTAAATCTTATTTCTTTTTTAATTATTATTATAATGTTTTGGGGTAACCATCATCAGGACACATTTTCATGAAATTCACCCATTTCTCATTCTCTCTGGTTTTGGTGATGCTGGCACTTTGTGTTTTTTTTTTTTCGTTCATTCGCTGTACTTTGAGGGTTCATATGCACACTGGTCATTGTTTTGAATAAGTGAGTCTGACCATTTAATTTCTGGAATTTGATGTACATAGTTAAGTCATAGTTATATTTAGTTAGCTGAATTCAATTGTTAACTAATTGTGTTGAATTGTCTTGATTGGCGTCTCCCTTACGAAGCAAGATGATCTACTGCAGAATGCCGTTTAATGCCCATAATATGAAGTTTGTAGACACATGGTGCCAAATGATAGAGGGTTTATGCATTTCGATCACACTGCAAACTACATGCATAGTTTATGAAAGCACTTTAAATTCAGTAAAGTTGGCTCCATTCAAACTGAATCTGGGTGCTGTGTGTGTGTGTTGGTCACATGTTGCTCTGTAAGCCATTGTGCTTTGTGCTGTACTGTGGAGATATTCTTTGGCCTTCACACAATCAGTATTATTTTTATTGTCCGCATAATTGCTGATATTTTTTGTCTGTGTGCGAGATGTTTTCCACATGCGAATGTCTTGTCCATGTTAATATGTGAATAAATTTTGTTTCATAAATGGTGACGAGTTTTTTTTATGTACACTACATTTTCAGCCTTTGTCATTGAGCTTTAAAACACTGAATATGCATTAAAATTCATCAGTTCTCTTTTTGCTTTAATAGACAGTACAGAACAATGGTCTAGGATACTGTTAACGTGGCACAAAGTGGTCTTGCGTCACTGTTATGCTGCTGATGCCACAAAACTGACAGTCTGATAGCCGTCGTTGTCCCCAGATATCAAGCCAGAGAATGATTGGGGTCGGAAACGAGGACACCTGGAGGGACTAAATCACTGCAATGACACACATCAAAAGGAAGCAGTAACTATAACTCAGACACCAGACATCATCAGCTCTTTGAGTTATGAGACACTCATGTCAGCTTTTATTTACAGCTGTGTAAATAATAATGATGTCTAGCAAAAACCAGCAAGATGCTGTTCAAAATGCAGACATTGCATTTTTTTCTTATTTAACTATATATCAAGTTAAAGTAAATGAACGTGAATAATGTTATCAAAATAAAAAGGTTTTAGTAACGAAAATAGTGTTATGGTTTTAGTGTTGTGCTCGAGTCCGCGCACATGTGATCTCCTCCTCCAGTAGGGGGTAGTACGCGCAAATCTCCATCAGGCAGGAGAAAGGCAGAGAGCAAGAAATCTCCATAACATGATTGGTGGACACTCGAGTATATAGTACACGTCATTTCCTGTTCCCGCCCTCTTTTCGCCGTGAGGTGCAGAACTCCATACGGCGTTGTCTCGTGGTGAGCAGAAATATATAATTTTGACGACGTTTAAGCGTGTATGTGGGTCAGACTTTTAAAAATAAAGCTCATAAGTGTTAGTACTCATCAGATGTAACGTTAAACGTGAAGTTTGGGAAACTTCCGTTAAAGTATGAAGGCCTTATCTCGCGAGGACGCGCACACGGCGCTCAAGCGTTAACACTCGAGTGTTTTGATTGATATTAAGTCTGCATAAAATAACTTTAATTTAGTAAGTTTCACACTGCATCAATGAGTTTAGTTCTTATGCTACACCTTACACAACGAGGATGTGTAGCATAACACGTGCTAGTTAGAATGCAATAATTGTGATTATGATGCAAAAATGGTCTTAAATCTGTGTACATGCCGCACACTGTTAGAGCCTGGCACCGATGTGGGTGTTTGGGTGTCGGATGTGTGCTAGAGTGAACCAGCTGGGTTTTCGCTAACACCATGAGGGCTGATGCGCCCTATGACTGGGGTTTGATAGTGACCAGAGCTACATTAACACCTGCTCAAGCTAGAAATGCTCCTCACACTTATTAATCATGCATTAATACATCTCTATATTTCCTCCCAGCTCTCCCACTAAACTCGTTACGCAGGGAAAGTGGTCACGATGTCCGGAGGTCTGGATGTCCTTCAAATGAAGGAGGAGGATGTGCTGAAGTTCCTGGCCGCAGGAACCCATCTGGGAGGAACCAACCTTGACTTCCAGATGGAGCACTACGTCTACAAGAGAAAGAGTGACGGTGAGAGCTGCGAGACAACTTCAATATGCCATGCAGTTGAAATTACTGCTAATGATGGGAGTTTTCTGAGCTCCTAATTGTACCATGTGACCGCTGTACCACATGACCACTGCAGATTAATTTAGGCTTTAATAGAGGTGCATATGTCCCTGTTGAGGGTACGAACCTCTGAATGCAATGTCATGTTATTTTGTGACTGTATGAAATTATGTGTATTTTATGATTTTTTTTTTTTTTGACATGATGTGAAAGCATCAGAAATTACACGATTCCTCATTGATTTCGCACACTGTTAAAGCCTGACACTGATGTCGGTGTTTGGGTGTCGGATGTGTGCTAGAGTGATTCAGCTGGGTTTTCGCTAACACCATGAGGGCTGATGCGCCCTATGACTGGGGTTTGATAGTGACCAGAGCTACATTCATACTTATTAGTAATGTATAACTGTATTTGAATTAGATAAAAATATGAAAATAAATGAAATTGTTTTACTCCTGTAACCAACATCAAAGAACTGTGAATGTTGCCAAGTATGGAAATCCTAACTTAATCAGTTATTATTTCCAAAGGTGCTAGAGTACCTTTGCTTTAACTAATCAGACTCCTGCCCTTCTTCAGGCGTCTACATCATCAACCTTAAGAAGACCTGGGAGAAACTGCTGTTGGCTGCTCGTGCCATCGTTGCCATTGAGAATCCGGCTGATGTCTGCGTGATCTCCTCCAGAAACACTGGACAGGTAACTGGCAAACTCGGTGATTAGCCAATCACTGCATTTGCTTGCACCCTGCGTTTAAGAATAAAGAGCTTTTTAGACCGGCACACTATTAAAACCTTGCACTGTTATCAGTGTTTGGGTGTCGGAAGTGTGCTAGAGTGATTCGGCCGGGGTTTCGCTAACACCATGAGGGCTTTGCCCTATGACTGGGGTTTGATAGTGACCTGAGCCACAATGCACTGTATTCTTTGTGAACACGACTCTTGGTGATTTTAGTGTTGTTAATTGCCCCCACTCTTTCCTGGCAGAGAGCGGTGCTCAAGTTTGCGTCTGCCACCGGCTCGACCACCTTCGCTGGTCGTTTCACTCCTGGAACCTTCACCAATCAGATCCAGGCTGCTTTCAGAGAGCCCCGCCTCCTGATCGTGACGGATCCTCGCGCCGACCACCAGCCGCTGACCGAAGCCTCTTACGTCAACATCCCAACCATTGCCCTCTGCAACACAGACTCTCCTCTGAGATACGTCGACATTGCCATCCCATGCAACAACAAAGTATGAATGTGAAACCTAACTGTTAATCATACAATGATTGAAGCTCAAAAAGCCATCTGTGTCTTAAATGGATATTATAGATCGTATTGTGAACACTACTTTCAGAGTTTGATTCCCAGGCAAAGCAGGATCTGGATACAGTTCACCCTAAAAGCATGTTATAGCTTTGAATGTCGTGTGTTTTAGGGTCCCCACTCGGTGGGTTTGATGTGGTGGATGCTGGCCAGAGAGGTGCTGAGGATGAGGGGCACCATCTCCAGAGAGCACCCGTGGGAGGTCATGCCTGATCTGTACTTCTACAGAGATCCTGAAGAGGTATGATGTGTCCCTTAAATGTTTTACTTGCCAGATAAAAGTGTAAAATTTAGTTGCTATAAAGCAAAAAGTCCTCTAATTGAGGTGTATATTGGGATGGGCCTTTTTCAAAAATGTTGTTAGAATATTTAGGTTCGTACACATCAAAATGTACATAAAATTCAATGAGATGTTTTTGTTTAATCGAGGGGAAGGCGATAAGCGTCCTGCAGGTTACGTGTGAATGTCATAAGATATATTTATCAGTACAAACTTTGAATGACATGTAAGATGGATCAAGAGAAACAAATACTTTAAAGGATGTTTTATAGAGTTGTGTATACTAAATAGTTTAGTTTGTGGTCTGTGAATTATAGGGCAAATTTAGATGCATAATATTCAGAATCCGCTCTAGTGTAGCTTTATAACGCTTTTATTTTTAAAATGTGCTAATTGTGACTTTTTTTATCACCTTCAAGATTGAGAAGGAAGAGCAGGCTGCTGCTGAGAAAGCTGTTGGTAAGGAGGAGTTCCAGGGTGAATGGACCGCGCCGGTGCCCGACTTCAACCAGCCTGAGGTTGCTGACTGGTCTGAAGGTGTTCAGGTGCCATCTGTGCCCATCCAGCAGTTCCCAGCTGGCATTGAAGGTAACCCGTCTTTCATACTGATTTCTAGTTCTCTTAATTAACCGTTTTGTGTGAAAAATGTTTAAGCAGTTATGTGATCTGAACTATAATAACATTTTCTGACAGCAGCTCCTGCTAAAGCTGCACCAGCTGAGGTGTTTGCAGGTGAGAAACCGTTCCTTTTAGATCAAATTGACAGGGTAATCGCATAAACTGCACAATGCGAAAGATTCTTGTATCATCTTGGGTAACTGAATCTGTTTCTCTTCGACAGAGGACTGGAGTGCTCAGCCTGCCACTGAGGATTGGTCCGCTGCCCCCACCGCTCAGGCCGGAGACTGGGGCGGCACCACTGCAGACTGGTCTTAAGAAGCGTTAACCTAGTGTGATGCTTGGAAATCAATAAATTTGATTGTTTAAATTATTGCTTCTAATAATTTGAGTTGATTTCTGAATAAGCAAAAATTTAGTGTTTTGCCAAATCCACTATTTCAGCAATTAGAAAAATCAGACATTACAATTGTAGATGGCAATGATTTATCTTGTGTAAGGGAAGTGAGTCCTAACAGGGTCAAATGTGAGCTAGATCGGCGTTGTATTGACTGACAGTCATTCATTTTCAGTTGTCAGAAATCACTAAATCAGTTGGAATTGGTTTTATACTGAGCAAGCAATAACATCCATATTTTGTTATGGGAAAAAAAGTCTTCCTCCTTGCAAATGAAACTCAAGAGCCCCAGAAGTCGAGACTTTATTGAACAGCCGAAATGACCACCACTGCATCTCAATCGGTCTCTGGACTGGGAGCCGTTCCTATAAATTTCTTGTCTGCTGTTTGCCAATGACCGGAAAACTTTTTGTTGGTTTCACTCCTCCTCTTAACCACAATTAAGTTTCAATCTACCCTTTCCCAGAGGCAAGATTCTTCCGAGAGGTGTTTATTTTACAGCTCTTAATAACAGTTTGATATTGGCGCTCGTCTTTTATAGCCGTTTGATGGAAATCCCCAGACTGTACGATCACTTGCTGCTCGGTGGACAATACTTCTTCCACAATTATTTACTTTATATTGAATATAAATACTCTTGTCACACAACTAATCCAATAATTGTTTCACAATGTTTTGATTGCAAGTGGTAATCAGGTTTAGGCCTCAGTTCAATTAGGATATTTAAATACCTCTTATAAACAATTAAACCCATTACTGGTGTGTATCTTATACAATGGCACTGACACATGTTAATACAAACAGTCTGGGATTAGTTTAAGCCTTGTCTGTGAAGCCAACCAAGCAACAACATCCTCAAACTTTATTTACGTTTTATCTGAACATTTTGTCACTAGCTGTTGTCTGTTTGTGAAACAGATGAGGGCAAATGACAGATTTGACAGCTTTAAAGATCAAAATAGTCTCAGGATCTGGAATGTCTGATTGTAATTTTCCCGTTTTAGGATTAATAACCGGTTTCCTCTGTTGTGTGTATGGATACACTGCTGGTCTTGGGAACCAGTCAAATTTGATTTAAAGGTACAGTAATTTAAATTATCTTTTATAATGAAAACGTTCCACCCCAGATGGGACTCTAACCCACAATCCCTGGCTTAGGAGGCCAGTGCCTTATCCATTAGGCCACTGGGGCCATTACAACGCTATATGTAGCATATTTTCTTTCACATTCATCTCTCAATCAAAGCCCTGAGCGTGAATCATGTTGCTGTGGCGATGAGCGGGTTGCGTAGCAACAGCGTGACGCCGCGCTCCGCTAAACACGGCAGTGGAGATTAGCTAGAGGAAAACGCACTGAAACCCACGAGCACATTTATCCCTGCTCTGCGTTATTATATATCATTTGATTTAACTCAGGAGGAACGAACGGGTGTGTTCTTCAAAAGCGACCGCAAAGCTGCGTATCATCTAGTGTGCGCACATAAACATGGTCGCGTAGCAAGTCTGCTAGCTAGCGGCTATGTGGCTAATCCAGCTCATGTGCAGAAACACTGTTCCTGGTTTCAGAGTCGTTTAAATCAGCTGCAGATTCATTTCATCGGCTTTATGGTGCTCAGAGTGACAGTAAAATGGTGAGTATCAAACAACAGAGACTCTCTGATACTTTGGGGTTGTTATTAAATTCATGCACCAAGCAAGCAATTATGTGTTTTAGTGTAACCATCAATATATTTTCATTAAAGAACATGTACTCATCTTCAATATCACTTCAATATCAGTATTAATTTGTGAATGATATCTTATTCGTGTGTGTGTGTGTATTCCTGGATTTTTTTAATAATATCTAAACTGAATTAAAAAAGGTGTCACAGTGTTTACGAGAAAATTAAGCAGCAAAAATGTTTTCAATATTGATAATGATAAGAAATACAGACATTTAGCAGCAAATCATCATATTAGAATGATTTCTGAAGGATCATGGCTTTTACATTTTAATAACACTCACACAATTATTATATTGTAAGATATATTAAAATATACAAGTTATTTTAAATAATTGTAATAATGTAGTTGTTATTATATATCATATTATATAATTCTGTTATATGCCTGTGTGAGCGTAAGATTTTCCTTTAAAAAAAATTAAAAACATTTGCACTGACCCCAAACTTTTGAACAATAGTGTATATAATAGTGCACATACTATCTATAATAAATGTAATAAATTACTTAGAAAATAGTTTGTGCAAATATGAACTTCAATGCATGTCTAATGTGCAAATATTGTGTAAAATAGCCAATGATTAAACTTGCACAAAAAATGTACATGTGCTTAGGATGAATTAACTAGATTGGCTCAGGCTTTTGTCCTAAACGAGTGGATACATACATGAATGAGTACAAACTGGAGCAGGTATATTTGTCATGTACATACGGTGAAATAATATAATTTAGCTGAACAGCACCAAACTCTTGTTTCTGTTCTGAAGCTCTTGTCACGGATGAAACCAGCGGTGGGCGGTGAGACGTCCTCCAGTTCTAATGAGAAGAAAAAGAAAAACAAAGCAAAAAAGATTCCAAGAGTTGAGGATTATCTAAACCAAAGAGACTACCTGGGAGCTCTGACCCTATTAGAGGTACATAAACAACCACATGAGACCTAAGATTACAGCTCTATGATATTCATATGAACTTTCATACACTTTAAACTCTCTTGTAATATCAGTTCCAGCGTAATGGCGGAGAGTCGTTGGAGCATTCAGACCTTTGGATCGGCTACTGTGCCTTTCATCTGGGGGACCACAAGAGAGCAATGGAGGTTAGTGAAAGAGACTCTGCAGAAACGGTCCAGTCTGTTTATGCTTGATGAATCATCATTATGGCTGATTGTCATTTGAAATGGGTTGTATGCAACATGAAATATTCGTACCTGTTACATTTATTTAGGAGTACAAGGCGCTCACGTTAAGGCCGGAGTGTCCAGAGGATGTTTGGGTTTATCTGGGCTGTTCGCTCTTTTTCCTGGGGCTTTATAAAGAGGCGGAGGAGGCAGCGATTAAAGGTTTGTCTTCTCAACCTTTCAAAAGTTTGGGGATGATAAGATTTGTAAAGGTTTTTGAAAAGAAGCCTTGTAATATCACCAAGACTGCATTTATGTGGTCAGAAAATACAGTAAAATTGAACGTTTTAAGTAGAGATTAAATTTAAAGTAGAATTTATTCTACTGATGGTAAAGCTGAATGTTCCTCCAGTCTTCAGTGTCTCATGTTCCTTCACAAATCATTCTGACATGATGATTTGCTGCTCAAGAAACATTTATTAAATTTTTCATATTTGAAAATGTTTTTGTGGTTAAATATAATCATGGTTGCATTTTTTTTCAGGATTCTTTTATAAATAAAAAGAAAGAACTGCATTTATTAGAAATAGATTTTTACTTTAATTTTGTTTGGCTCATCATCCAATCTTTTTCAGGGCCAAAATCTCAGCTTCAGAATCGCCTGCTCTTTCATTTAGCTCATAAGGTCAGTTTTTCCATAATATTTCATCCCCTACGTGACATTATTACGGTAGTGCATCTGATAATAAGGACATTATCTTGCTTTGTTCGTCTCTCTGAAGTTCAATGATGAAAAGAAGCTGATGGGTTTCCATCAGAACCTGGAGGACGTGACTGAGGATCAACTGAGCTTGGCTTCCATTCATTACATGCGCTCTCATTACCAGGAGGCCATTGACATCTACAAACGCATCTTACTGCAGAACAGGTGCTTCATCATATGAACAAGCGACTCTGAGAAACAATAAAATGCATTTATACAAAAATATAATCATAAAAAACGTTAACATTTGTCTTTATTACATTGAACGTCAACACGTTCTTTGACTCTCTCTCAAACTCTACAGAGACTTTCTCGCCCTGAATGTGTACGTGGCTCTGTGTTACTATAAGCTGGATTATTATGACGTGTCTCAGGAGGTCTTGGCCGTGTATCTGCAGAGTATTCCGGACTCTACTATTGCCCTCAACCTCAAAGCCTGCAACCACTTCAGACTCTACAATGGCAAAGCTGCTGAGGTCAGCTACAGTAACATATATACATTATGGCATTAGGACCTGAGGTAGTGTGTAACAGATGGGTACTCACAGGCAGGGATCCAATAGCATGTCTTTAATAAGAATGGTCGTACAGGCGGATAGTCAGGACAGGCAGAAAACATACATAAACGATAATCCAGGCAAAGGCTGGGGCAGGCAGACAGAATCAGAAACGTAGTACAGGTGGGGAAGTCAAGAGAGAATCAGGAACGGGTAGGCAGTAGAATCGGTAACAGGAAAACAAGACAGGAATCTAAACGCCCAGAATGATCACCACAGCAAATCAAGACTTCGCCATGTCAGTGCGTATGTGTGCGAGTCTTTTATAGTTCATGTAATCGTTCGCAGCTGGTGCGACAATCAGTCCAATGAACGGCATCATGGGAAATGTAGTGTGTGTGTGTGTGTGTCAGTATACGTGTGAGAGCTCCCTCCGGTGGCCAGAGAGGGGAAGCACGGAGCTCGTAATCATAACATAGTGTAGTCAAGGCCAAAGTTATTTTGACGATAATGAACAGAAAGGCAACATTAATTTACGATGCATTTGTATTCGGTAATGGGACAGAGTCAGACATTACTGTTCAAAGGTTTGGTGTCAGTTCAAATGGTTTCTTATGCTCACCAAAGCTGTATTTATGTGATCAAAAGTACAGTAATATTGTGAAATATTATTAAAATTTTCCTGTCATGGTAAAGCTGTATTTTCAGCATCATTACTCCAGTCTTTAGTGTCACATGACCCTTCAGAAATCATTTGAATATGCTGCCGTGAAACATTTAAGCATTTCAAATGTCAAAACAATACCTTTTTTCAGGGTGCGTTGTTGAATAGAAAGTTCAAAAGAACAGCATTGATTTAATTAATTAAAAAATTTAATTTTACCAATTTAATGCATCTTCACTTAATATAAAAAACATTGTACTGAATTTAAAATGTAGCACTTTATTTTATCCATTCGTGATTTGATGTTGTAATGTTATGTGAAAACAATGTTAGACTGGTTTTTGTTAACAAAACCATTCATTAAAGTGCATGCAGTCTTTTAAATTCTCCATTTAACATGTTTCTTCCTCTTGACTCTGCAGACGGAGCTGAAGAACCTTATAGATATCTCCTCCAGCTCGTTTCAGTTTGCTAAAGAGCTCATTCAGCACAATCTGGTGGTGTTTCGTGGGGGTGAGGGGGCCTTGCAGGTTTTGCCTCCTCTGATAGACGTCATATCAGAGGCCAGACTCAACCTGGTCATCTATTATCTCAGACAAGGTATGTTGATCAGGTGTGGCCTTTAGCAGATACAGTGAGACTGGCTTATCAGGTTTGTTATTAACTTTGTCATCTGACTTTTAGATGACATTCAGGAGGCCTACAAACTCATCAAAGACCTTGAGCCCACCACACCCCAGGTATTCAGGTCACACTAATGCTTGTTTCTCGCAGTTCTTTATTTACTGTCAATGACTGGATTAGACGTTATAACTGATTTGAAAGTATTTTATATGCTGTGATTGTTTTGGAAGTACTGGTTTGAATGGACTGAAATATTTGAAACAAATCATATCATATTTTCCAGTATATGCCACTATTTTTCCATAATAATCTTTCTGCTACACATTACATATATTCTCCTCTGTAATGCTCTCTCATGCATAATACAGCAAGTGATTGGATTAAAATGAATAATGTGGAGAAAAGGTCAGAAACTTATGACCTAGATTCAGCCAGTCAGCCAATCACCACTCCAAATTAATAATAATAATTCATTACATTTATATAGCGCTTTTCACGACACTCAAAGTGCTCAGATTAACACATACCTCACATTTGGTTCAGCTATGCTTCTGAAAACCGGAAGAACAAAATGGCTCAGAAAAATGAAAAGATAACCACTTTGCCTAAATATTAAACATAAAGAGTGCTATTGCTGTTTTCATTGATGTTCAACCTGTACAATTCTGTCATCATTTACTCACCCTCATGTCATTCCAAACCCGCAAGAAACACATATTTTCTTTTGAGATTTCTGTTCTTCCATTGACTTCATTTCGCTATACTGTACTTGTACATGTGTAATGAAAAAATAAACTTGAATCTGAATCTGACAGTCTGCGCAAATACCACTTTAATGCATCAAAAAGTTAACAAAGAGACTGGAAAACTAATCCATATGAATTTAGTGGATTAGTCCGAACTTTCTGAAGGGACACAATGAACAGATTGAATTTAGGCTTTTATTAACATATAAACATTGATCAGCGAACATAAACAGAAGCTCAACTGCACTTGCTTGATGTCTGAGAATGAAGCTCATTGGTTCTTGCAGAAGCTCAAATGTGCAGCGTAACACGAGAATGAAGCTCATTGGTTCTTGCACGTCAAGTAAACATGATTAAGCTTCCGTTCACCACAACTAATGTGTGAGTTAATGGGGAAAAAAAGCCTAAATGAAATCATAAAGCAATCATGTCTCATCAGAAAATTCGGACTAAACCGCTTAATCCATATGGATTAGATCTACGATCTCTTTATGAGTTTTTTTTAAGCATCAATGTGGCAGTTGCATAAACTCAGTGGAGGGTCTGAAAGCTCTCAGATTTCATCAAAAAGATCTTTGTGTTTCGAAGATGAACGATTGTCTTAAGAATGTTTGGAAAGAGTACATTGTGGGTCCAGTGATAACATTTTATTCTCTGTGTGATTCCCAGGAATATATTCTGAAGGGGGTGGTGAATGCTGCATTGGGACAAGAAATTGGATCGGTTAGTGAGGTTTTTATATATATATATATATATATATATATATATATATATCAGTTTAGAAGATACAATTATTTCCTCTCAAACTCTCAGCCTAGCCTTTGTGCATGTTTTCCAAATCTACGTTTTCTTATCTCGTTATGTGTTTGTGTATTTTTACAGAGGGACCATTTAAAAATCGCCCAGCAGTTTTTCCAGCTGGTTGGAGGCTCAGCCAGTGAATGCGGTAACATCATTGTTTAGGCTAACAATAACAATATTAGCGCTGGTTCAGCAGCCGGGCCCCTGTGCTGTATGGAGGGGAGTCAGTGACAGAGTCTGTTTTCTTGGCACAAACTATGCCTGAACCTAGACTGAAAATGTGGCTTTCAATTTCATGTTCTAAGCGTACTTTGTGCGTAACATGGTCAAAATAAAATATTATTTTATAAATCACTTGTGCTGGGATGCAAAGCCGCTGTTGTGAAACAATCTGTAAAAGAAAGAAATAAAAAATACCCAATACGGGTAATTTGTGTGATTTACAAAGCATGTTTCTGACACATACACTGCCTTTAATTATGTATTTTCTGTTGTCTTTTATTTTCTATAAGATACAATTCCGGGCAGGCAGTGTATGGCCTCTTGTTTCTTCCTGCTGAAACAGTTCGAAGATGTGCTAATATATCTCAACTCAGTCAAGGTATTTCCCATATCAGTGTGTTTGAATTGAGGATGATGATTTATTGTTTCTGCACTCAAGTATTCATCTGGTTTCCCGGCAGAGTTACTTCTACAACGACGACACGTTCAGCTTTAACTACGCCCAGGCCAAAGCTGCCCTGGGAAACTACAGGGAGGCTGAAGAGGTGCAGAACCGTTCAGTTCACATGATTAAAGGACCAAGTGCAAGCCTGACTGAATCTGAATTTAATGTGAACAGGTGTTCCTGCTCATCCAGAATGAGAAGATCAAGAATGACTACGTTTACCTGAGCTGGTTGGCGCGCTGCTGTAGGTTCCTCTATGTGTTTGAAAAGTTTTGATCTGTGGCCAGTAGATCTGCTTTGCCTGTAAAGGCGATGAATGGATCAGATAGTCTTTGGAAAGTTCTTTTACATGGCAACTCTTTTCGGTTAGTAATTTCTGTAGACACATCAGACCATTCACTCTCTGATGTCATCCTCTCCCTCTGTTGTAGACATCATGAATCAGAAGGCTCGACAGGCCTGGGAGCTTTATCTGAGGCTGGAAACCTCATCTGACCCGTTCAGTCTCCTGCAGCTCATCGCAAATGACTGCTACAAGGTGCGATATAATGAATCTGATTTAGCCACATTCTCATGAATATATTTATTGACATTTGGCAGATGCTTTTATCCAAAGTGACTTACATTGCAATCAAGAAACACATTGACATTCTAATCAGTTCTTGCTTTCCCTGGGAATCATACCCATGACATTGGCGTTGCAAGCAGCATACTATTTTCTTACTTGGTTGCAGGTAGCTGAGGGTAACCGTTTACCATTTCCATTTGTTCAGCTCACTATACTGTTGTTTCTACATCCCTGATTCTGCTTGTTTTCTTAGATTAAGTTTTATAGATAGGTTTTAGTAGATTATTTATATTTATTCTATAATCTTTTTTCAGATGGGGCAGTTCTACTATGCAGCTAAAGCTTTTGATGCTCTAGAGAGACTGGATCAAAACCCTGAGTACTGGGAGGGGAAGCGTGGAGCGTGTGTTGGGATCTTCCAGCTGATACTGGCGGGCCGAGAGCCCAGGTACGAACCAGTGCCATACCTGAGCAAAGACATGTTAAAAGACATTTAATTCTAATACTTTTATTAGGTTTTTTATTTTATGGAATTGTTTATTGAACCTTTAGATTAAAAAAAAGAAGAAGAAAATATATTTACATAACATTTTAATACAGTGGAGTTCGGTTATGTCGACGGCCTCAGGGGTTGCAAAAACACGTCGAGAGAACCGTTTAGCGAGATAACCAACAGTCATTATGGCGATTTGTTTGATGAAGCGATCGGCATGCTATAAAAATGTAGATACACTGTATATGTTTGCTAACAACAAAAGGCATATGTGCACCAACTAACAGCAGAGATTTACCAGTATACAATAAAAAACACCTTCGCTTCTCCATACAAACCTTTAATTATATTCTCCAACATTGCAAATGCAATTTCACTCAAAGCAAAAACAGTCATAACATATTCGTGAGGTCATCACGCTATACTAGATTGCATACTTTCTTGCGTTCTGCCAGTCTAATGTGCTTTCTCAACAAATTCGGCTTCGCCCCGTCTTTTAATAACCTTCAATCCGTTCTTCAATCCGCAGCAGCGCTGCACGTCAGAACATTAGCAAGGTGTGTGTGTGATCAGCCAGCGGCGGCTTCCCGCACATGCGCGATTCATTTGCATGTGGAGGAGTGAACATCTCCTACTCTGCCTGCATCTGGGCGGAGCTGCTGCACGAGGACCGGGCCGCCTGTGAGTGCTTTGGGATGGGGATGCGGCAGCACTCGCTGCTCCTTGAGAAGAGTAAGAACGATATGTGCTTTCATTTCAGAGAGTCTCCAAAAGTCTTCAATAACTCCAGATAAAGTTGTTAGATTTGTCGCTATTTGCTTTTTTGAAAATGTGGTCTGAATACTCGCTAAATATAGCGACAAAGGCGCTAAGTTGGCAAAACTGTCAGCAAGTTCTTCTGCGGCTGCGGGACCACTGGAGATTCACGTGCGATCCACGTGCAACGCGAACTCAGCACATGCGCAGTGAACTAGGTACGGTCTTAGTCATGAGTTAACCATGTGAAGTGGCGAATATGTCCCTAATTTGTGCTCGAGATACTAGGATTCGGCGATGAGAAAATACTTAGACAAATAGGGAGTTTGGCGGTTCCACTTCAAAAATGTCGACATAATAGTTTTGGCGAGTTAACCGTGAGTTGAGATAAGTGAACTCCACTGTATGTGTTTTTGTTAAGTTTCATGTTTGGCATATTAGGCTTTTATTCCTCATATCGTATAGGACAATATAGAGTTCATGCTTGAGGAGGAAGAAAACGCATTTTATTCAGAAAAATATGCAATTTGTTGCAGTTGCTGATATTTATGCGGCCAGAAAATAAGATAAAATTCTGATAGTTTAATCCAAATCAATGAGATTTACTTCATTTTTAGCGCTAGAAAAGACTATGTGCATAACTTTACTTTATAAACATATGTTACTTTATAAAAATCGGTACCAATTTTCATAGCAAACAAACTTTTTTTAGAATTAGACTAAAAGGTCTTTTATTTGATTAAAAAAGCATGAACTACCAATCAGATGACAGAAGGAATTTAGTAGATTGTAGGATCATGTTGATAATTTAGAGGTTTTAGAAGTGTGCATATCAAATATGATATCATAGGGTTAAAATCGACAGCTGTATCTCACCCAAGATTTGCACAATCATTAACTGACTGAGCCTGAGTTTGTCAACTCTGGCTCAATGTTTATATTTTTCTTTTCTTTTTCTATTATGCTTTGTTTGTTTTCAGAGAGACGTTGAAGGAGGTTTTACCAATGCTGAGAAGCACTGGCAACCCACAAGTCGAGTACATCATCCGCATCATGAAGAAATGGGCCAAAGACAACAGAGTGGCTCTCTGATTGCCTTTACAAATGAGCCAACACACGCCAGACATTTATTCTTTTGTAAATGTTATTAAAAATATATTTTTTGTATGGTATCCTGATTTCTTCTTGTTTGTCTGTCAGCAAAATGTGTGATAAGCACAACATTTCAAAAGCATCTTAGAAGGAAAAAACATCTACATCATAACTGCGGCCTCACTATAGCATTTATTTAGTGTTTGTTTACTATATTTTCAGTTGTCACAAAGAGAAAACTATATTTATAATGTATCCTTGTCAGTTAATGTTTTCTTTGAGATGGACAACAATGCAACAAATAAAGTTTATATCTTTTCATATTTGAGGCAACATGATTCTTTTGTCTGGAAACACTAAATGTCTGTTAGTGTTTTCGTTTTATTGGTTTTATAAAATGATATATGTGTGTATATGATCTGTGTGAATAGTTTAGCTTGGACATTATATTTTTATGCTTTTTGAACAAGTAATATCAAAGATGAATGCAATTAAATTTATGTTTCAATCTCAAAAAAGGTGAATTAATATTCTCTTATGGCATCAATAAGTAAATTATATTGGTATAAAGTAATATATACTTTACAGAAACATTAGTTAGCATTAAAAGTGAAAAAATATTTTAAAAGCAGTTATCAAGCTTAGTTTATGCTAATTTCAACATCATCTGATAAACTATCAAAGTCAAATCAATTGAACCTCAGCTAACAAACTAACAACGAACAGTTGTATTTTATTAACTAGTACTAAAAAAGATTAATTTATAAATGCAATGTTTATTGCTAGTATTATTTAATGCGACCGTAACGTAATTTCATTTATTATGTTTAAAAATGTATTTATATTTGAAATGTTCTCTATTAGATTGAAACTATTAGTTAGATTTCAAAGGGAATCCTTTTTGTCAACTGTAACATCTCTAATTGCTCATTAGAGCGTCTGTTGCCTGTAGGCCCGGCTCCGATTGGACGAGCCGCTGCCGTCAGCGTCCTCTGATTGGCCACCGCGACCTCTGCGTCGTGCACGCCGTTTCCGGTGTCCGTGTGCGCGCAGGCTCAGTTCGCTCGTCTCCGCTCTTTTATTTACTCTCTCTCATCTAAGATGGCTGTTCGGAGCTCCTGAGTCCCCAGAGCGAAGCGACCGAGGATGCTTGCGCCTCCAAAATCAACTTTCACCCGGCCATCCCTTCCCGCACGCGCTCCGTAAGGTGTGGAGGGTCTCTAGCATCGGCACAGCCTCCGAGCGCCCTTTCCATCCGGCGTGAAGCTCTTTAAATCAAGTTGTTTGGCGAAGTCAAGCCCCGCCACTGAGTGTGAGTGAGCGAGTGAGTGTCCGAGAGCACTGAACATCCAAATGGCCGAACCGAGAAAAGTGCAGTTTGTCACCCTGTCGGGCCTGGCCGGTGGTCCGGGCGCGGAGGGCAGGAGACGGCGGCTGGAGGAGGACGCGGCCGCCGAGGTGAGCTTTGACAGAGACGGCAGGATGAAGATGATGGGGACCGGGGTGACGACAGCGGGTGACCGCGGGGCTTTGATCGGGAAGAGAGACAGCGAAGAGCCCAAAGGGAAGACAGTGCGCCTCAACCTGTGCCTGTCCGAGCCGAACGAGCAGTGCTCGGCCGAGTTCAACTACAGCGAGCTCATCCAGTCTCAACAGGTACAGCAACTATCCGGGTCACTCCGGGAAAGCGCGTGCACTCTAACCTTTACTGGCTGTTGTAAAGACGCCGCTTGTTTGTTGTCGAGTTTGCTTATGCATTAGCCTGTTAGCCGAGGAGTTCACGAGTAAATAAGTGCTGTCCTCTTCAGTGGAGCTCCGTGGAAATGGCAAGTGTGTGGCATATGTTATGATCGAGTGTGACGTGCGTTCAGTTTTTAGGAAGGGTCTCTGTCCGTTTTGCTTTTAAACTTTGGAGCACTTTGTTGAGCACGTGACCTTTGTGGCCCCCAGGCCCCCAACTGGTGTTAAAGCAGAGCTGAATGGCTGCTTAAGTAACTTCATTCATTTGCTCTTCAAAACCTGGTCTTTGACATATGGCAAGTGTTTTTTTTTTTTTGCTAATTAAAAAAGTTTTGCAAATAAATAAATAAATGTACTTCGCTTTTGAGGGATATAATCAGTGACTTGTGTGTATATTGGTAGAAAAAGCTGCTTTGTTCTGTATGAAGTGGGTCACCACCATATTGACATCACATGACCAGCGATGGCATTTTACATTTCTACTTATAGTATCGATGATGATGCTTCACCGCATGACTGAGGAGTCAACGAATCAAATATAATCTGTTTATTATAAGCATTCATACGCTATAAATGCTTGAGCTCTGTATACTCTGCTTTATTCTGATTGGCTGTCGTTCTTTATTGTTTATTGTCCTGAAAGTGATTCCAACATCATCATTCCTCTGTGTCGTTATCATTATAGCTGTGGTGTGGACTTCCCTTGTTCTCGTAAAAATTGAATGGTTATTAACTTTATAGTTATTTTCCTGGTGGGAATGGGATAGTCCACGGCACAATAAAAAGTGTTTCGTTTACTAAACACAAAAGATATTTTTATAAGTTCATAATCAAACAGTTTTGATTCCCATTTACTTCCGTTTTATGGAAACGGTTTGCTGCTCAAACAGCAGAGTGTGGCGCTTGCAACGCCAAGGTCATGGGTTCGATTCCCAGGGAAAGCAAGAGCTGATTAGAATGTCAATGTGTTTCTTGAATGCAATGCAAGTCGCTTTGGATAAAAGCATCTGCCAAATGTAAAATATATATGTGGATGATACAATGTGAGTTGATGGTAAAGGGCTTATTTAAATTTTTGGTCAACTATTCTTTTTGTATAAATAGATAAATAACATCCGACATCGCAGTGTAATAAAGAGTGATTATTTGACACATGCTGATCCACTAATCTAAACTGGTAAAACTAAATGGCTTAATTTGTCTCACACGTTTTCCCTCCACAGGCCAAGAAGAATCCACCCGTTTCTAAGTCTTCCCTGGACCCGAACGATCCCTTTAATGACGATGAGAGAGAACGTCTGCAGGTCGAGGCACTGGCCAAAAAGTTCGAAAGCAAATACGTAAGTATCGCTCTATGATTTCAAGTTGCATTTTAAAATGTGTGGGCACTCAAATGCCAAGTGTCACGTTGCCGCTACCGCTGACGTCCTTACAGGGTAACGCAGGGAAAAAGAGGCGGAAAGATCGGATGCAGGATTTGATTGACATTGGCTTCGGCTATGATGAGAGTGACCCCTTCATAGACAACTCGGAAGCTGTGAGTGGGCACTTGCCATGGCAACAGACAGACATCACTATGGAGATGATCGATTGGCATTTAACATGCTGTTTACCAACTCTGCCTCATTGCTCTTTGAACTTACCGGGTGTTTTCCATTCATATTCTTGTCAGTGATGGGTAGAGTTATATTAGTGGTAGATTTGAAATCAGTGGTTTTTGGAGTCGTTTTTGCATGTTCTGACATCATAGCGGCCTTCAACTTTGACCTTACCTCAGCCGAGCACAGCGTAACACCTCTGTAAATCACTGTGTCTTCTTCCTGTCAGTATGATGAGCTTGTGCCAGCCTCCCTGACCACCAAGCTCGGCGGATTCTACATTAATACGGGTACTTTGCAGTTCAGAGCTGCCTCTGAATCGGAGGGAGAGGACGGGGGGAAAGATGAAAAATGCAGGGTGAGTTTCCTTAATTTTGTTTTTCTCAAGTGACCTTATGTACAACTCTGATCATGTGGACAGTTGAGACCGATTGTCATTTACATCTGGTTTTATTGTGCATCTCCAGTGTCTTTCCCGCATATAACCCGCACCCTTATATAACCCGCACCTAATAATAGATTGATTAACTTTAAGTTCACATTTGAAATTTCGAATGTTGCTCGCATGACGTCAATTATCTTTAACTGTTCAGGCTCGGTACACAGTGCTTGTGTGTGAAATTCGCACAATAAGAAAACAAACTCAAGTCAGAATCAGAAGAAAAAGCAGTCTCTCCCATCGGATGAGATGAGAAGAGCCCGCCCTCATGGCAGCACAGCCAATCACGTCTTCTTGCATGATTGACAGGTCAGACAGCCTATCAGCGCCAGCTGTCAGATTGACAGTACAAACGCCAGAGACAACAACCCTCGCAAGAAAGAAAATACCGCCAGAAAACCTTAACAAATATATTGAAATATTCCGTGAAAAAATGTGTGATATTGCCCGCACCCTTATATAACCCGCACCCCCCGGGGAGCTTGTAAAATCTGGTATAACTCGCGGGTTATATGTGGGAAAATATGGCAGATGTACTGTTTGCTCCCAAATGCTAATTTTTTGTAAGCAGAATGCTCGCACTGTTGAGATATCAGTGATTCACCTCATGTGAGTCAGGATGGCTTTTCCAAATCAGATCAGATGAAGGAGCAATAACCCTTGGAACAGTTTCGACTACCTTCAAATGGGTTTGAGTGATCGGATCACAAAACAATCTGGACTCCATTTACACCTCTATTTATAATATAAGTCTCGACTGACCACATGTGATCAGATCACCACAGACGAATGTTATAACCCTAACTAAATATGATATAGACCTAATAAAGATACGGTTCCCCCACAAAATGAAAATTCCATAATTTTTCTCACTCTCGTTTTGTTTCAAACCCATAAGACTTCGTTCATCTTTGAAACTCAAATGAATATATTTATATTAATGAAACCTGAGAGCTTGTTAAATCTCCATTGGAAGCCCACATGTATAAAACTAAAGACAATGTAAAAGTAATCCAAATGAAACAAACTTTTTGCAATTCTTCTGGAAAGACACGATTGCTTTAAATTAGGTTTAATATAGGCTTTTCTTCACATGTGTAATTGTTGAGCAGAGCACATGCATAGATCATGTGGTAAACACAGAAACTCAACTGCGCTTGAGGCAATTTCTGACAGAATATACATTTTCGGGTGAACAATTTTTGACACTTTATCCACTCCAGACACAAGTTGCCCTACTTGATAAAAGCAAACAGAACCCATTATAATCAGTGTTGCTGTCTACACTTGGATGCAACGCATTTTTCTGTGTTGACATCGGCAAAAGTCTGTTTTACATAAGACCCAAGTTTTGACGTGTGTCTTGCAATGTGATTGTATGATTGATTTCTGATTGTAGATGAGAGATGGAGAGGAACCCCTGATAAAAAGGAGGAAGAAGAAAGATGGAACCAGTTTAGAGGAGAAAAAACCGAGAAAGCTCAAAGTGGCCAAACAAGGGTGAGGAAAAACATGCTTTTGTAAACCTGGAACTAAATCAAAAAGTAGTTTTATAAAAGAGCTACTTGATCATAAATCTACAGCAATCCCTCATCTATCGGCGAAAACCACAAAATAGCCTAAATATAGAAATAAACGGTATATTTTCTTCATAATTTTTCTTATTCTTTTTATTTTATTTATTTCTTATTCTTTTTAGTTTTTTTATTTTAAATTTAAGCTTTTGTAAGCCCTCCCAACAATTATAAACCCTCCAAACAGTCTTATATAAACCCTTTATATACTCGTAAACAATTTTTAAAAGTAAAAATTACTTTTGCACG
Source organism: Rhodeus uyekii (assembly GCA_037043235.1). NCBI lineage: Eukaryota > Metazoa > Chordata > Actinopteri > Cypriniformes > Acheilognathidae > Rhodeus > Rhodeus uyekii. The sequence goes on along the minus strand of JAWRVZ010000032.1, from coordinate 2,144,667 downwards.
CTTAACGTAAAAGATGAGGTAAAATGTACTGCATTACTCCAGCTCTTCTGAAAGCACCGCTTCATCACGCGCTCCGTAAGGTGCTGCAATATCGTCGTCCGGCATCGTAACTTCCATTTCCACTGCAGGATTACCTGTGTGTTTTGTTTTTTGCGGGTGAGGAACATAGTGATCGGCAGTTGCTGACACTGGTTTTTCTTTTGTGTACGTTTCTTTTGTGTTCTTATACTGCACGGTACCATCGATTGCATTTCAGAACTGCAACGAACGAATCATCTTATCAGTATAAGACGTATCTGCACTCAGAATCCCGCGATATAGATTTACATATAATATTTTTATAAATCCGCGATGTACCGAGGGCATGATGGGTAAACCGCGATATGGCGAGGGCTTACTGTATATTATAACATCTATAAATCAGGTATAATTATAACTGTTTTGATATGCAAGTAAACCATTTGTAGACATTTTTTTCTAAAAAGTTCAACTTTTATTTCCTCAGAGTGTCTGGTCTGAGCCTTCATCGTCCCGAGAAGAAGAAGAGGAAGAAACTGATGAAGGATTCGCTCTGTCTGGCTGCAATGCTCCGCCGTTTCACACGAGAGAAGGAAGAGATGCGGAAGTTGGATTCCAGTGCGTGTCGCTTGGGCCCCGTTCTCCCCAACACCCCCAACTCCAACAACCTCCTGCAGAACTCCCATCTCCACAACAACGCCAACAACAGTGACCTATCGCTGGCCGACCTGACAGCCGACCCCGCCATGATGTCATTGCTTAATTCAGCCAATGAAAGCGAGCTTCAGGATATCATGTGTGACCTGGACTTTAGTTTTTTGGATGCAGGGCCCCAGATGCCCCCATCAGGCAGGGAGAACGGGCAGGTTGGGTTGGGTTCATCAACTGGGCACAAGATTGGAGCAGGGGGACTGAATCGAGGGCAGGCTGGTCTCATCTCTTTTCCACCCCTCCCCAATGGACTTCCAGCCCCCTTGATCAAGCGCATCGAGGACCTACGAGCTGTGAGTCCGGTTTTGGCTATTTTTATGTGCTGCTCTTTTAGTTAAAAGGGGTCATATGAAAAATCGAATTCTTTTGAAATGATATCGAGACAAAAAATGCACAGTACACCCAAAAAATCCATCTGCTGAAAAAACACTGTGTACTTCTCTGTTAGGCGAGTGAAGTTTATTTTTAACAAGATCCCTGATGATTTCAGTCTGATCTTATCAGGTTTAGCAGCACAGCCTGTTTTGTGAATCTCTCACAATAGCATGCAGGGTTTGCAGAGAGCCTGCGATTAGAAGGATGGAGCGGTTCAAACCATATTGGAAACAACTGCAAACCCACAGCCCATGTGTGAGCAATGTAGGGCCGGGTATATAGAAGGCTTAGAAATGATCGAATTTTGCTAGCGGTACAATGACATCTTTAATGCCATCAGAAATTTACAATCCATCCCAACCTGTTTTGTGAGAGCAGCTATATTTATGAAAATAAAGGCAACTGAATCCGTTTTTCTATCATACCTGCACTGCATTACATCTACATTTAAAATGTTGCATTAAATGTTTTCACTGAAGGTAAATGCATAGAGGTGCAGAGAGCTAGTAATCCGCCCACAAATCCACTTCTCATTTTAAAAACACTTCAGGAACTTTGTTCTGCCAGGAATACCGTACCATTTTCCTGTCTAACTTGATGTTTGATATATTTTTGTTTTACTTAGGCATCAAGGCAGTTTGATCAAGAAGGCAGAAAGAAGTTCTTCACTCTGGATATGAATAATATCTTGCTGGAGTAAGTCAAATCTCATTCGGCTGTCTCAAAAGTCTGTTGTTTCTTGTTTCTGATCATTTCCTTCTCATTCAGCATTGAGCTGCAGGTTCAGGAGCAACCGGCAAATGTGCGTTCGGAGGTGTACTCTCACCTGGAGGCCTTTGTGCCCTGTAACAAGGAGGCGCTACTCAAACGACTCAAGAAACTCAGCCTGAACATACAGGTGAAGGACTATGCTATACTTTCCCATACCTAAAGAGGGTACTGAGATTTTACACTAAAACCAGAGTAGCACTTCTCACAAATGATAATGATAGAAGTAGTGTTGGAGTAGCTAAAGGTCACGACACACAAAGCCAACGTAAAATAAATCGCAGCAATGAAAGGTTAATAATTTGTGTCAACTAACACGTGCTCTGCACCTTCGTGTAAGGCAGTGCTTCTCAATTATTTTCTGTCGCGCCCCCCCTAGGAAGAAGTAAACATTTTGCGCGCCCCCCCCCCCCCATTTTGGAACTTTCGCTTTATTGTTTCTATGGCAACGCGTCATGCTTGTCACGTGACAGACCGCAGTCACAAAAAGCGCTGTTTGATAGATGTTTCACATTTATTTAGTTTTTCTTTTTTATTCAAAATAGTCACCAACTTGTTGGCTCTGTTATCAACTACCTGATATTCAGATTCTCAGATATGTGGAAGTGAATGTTTGTCGCTTAACCTTTATAATGATCAAGTTCTCTGAGCGCGTCTTTTTTGGATCAGTGCCAGATAGCGTGTGAAAACACGTGTGAATTTAGCGATTGATCACGTGACACATGAACACCAGTGTGATCGTACACGTCAACGGGTGAAGGGTTTGTTATCTGAACTTCATATCTGCTGCTCTTGTTCAGTTAAGAAAACCTACTCCCTGACAAAAAAAGCATGTTCCCAACGGTCATGCGCGCCCCCCCTGGCATCGCTCCGCGCCCCCCCATTTGAGAACCACTGGTGTAAGGGAATAACTGTCTGTATTAATGATATGTTCATCATTCAACAAGGGAAACTACAAACCATAAATAAAGCAGCGCTTGCTTACTATTTTGAATATCAATCATTCAAATCACTCTTATGTAAATATTTGAACAGCCTTATGTCTGTGCTGTCTTGGCTTTACTAACTTTTGCTTTTATTCTTGTTCACTGTCTCGTTCGCTTAACTCAGTGCTGCTTAGTTTCTGTTACGCCCCCCTAGGAAGAAGTAAACATTCCACGCCCCCCAACTCTCCTATTTCAGAACATTACCCATTATTGTTTCCATGGTGGCACGTCATGCTGGTCACGTGACGCACTGCAGCCACACAAAACGCTGAATGATAGTTATCACAATTATTTAGTTTTCTTTTTTATTCAAAAGATTCACCAACTTGTTGGCTCTGTCTTCAACTACCTGATATTCACATTCTCAAATATGTAGAAGTGAATGAGTTTTGTCAATTAAAAGCCTTTATAATGATCATGTTCGCTGATTTATGAAGCACGATGGGCACCACCATGTTAGTTTGCGCTGCAATTCAGAGAATCTGATCTGTAAATTCAGTCACTTCTCCTGAAATACATGACAGTAAGTGAAATGGGAGAAGAATAGATTGACTTTATAGTTACCAATGCAATGTGTATCTGATCTGAATAAAACACCTCGTCAATTTATAATTGAACAGATTGCCATTTCCTCTTTTATAGACAGTGTGTATTTTTCAAACTATAAATCTATTGTTTTGCCAGTTCTTATGAGTATTTAGATGTTTGAAACCTAAAATAAACCTTAAGTGGTTGAAAACACTGAATTGTTGTGATATATGACAAGCTTTGAGCGCGTCCGTCTCTGGATCAGCGTCAGATATCACGCAAAAACACGTTTGAATTTTGCAGTTGATCACGTGACGCACTGAACGTTCCGATTGCACTGTGTAATTGCGCGCGTCAAAGGATTAAGGGTTTGTTACCTGCACTTCATATCTGCTGCTCTGTGCTCTTGTTCGGTGCAAAAAACCTACTCCCTGGCAACGAGAACGATCTCATTCACTGACGAATGCCGATTCAACCTGCACTGTTGACGTGGTGTCTCACATGGCTTTAAGGGGATAGGTCATCCAAAATTTTTACTTTGCTTTTAATTTACTCTTCCTCAGGCAATCCAAGATGTAATTGTCTTTCAGTTGAAGTAGATGGATGTTTAGCTGATACTTGATGATTCGTATAACACAAGTCACTTCACTTTGGGAGTCAAATAAACCTATAAATGCAAAACAAAGTAAAGTAGTGGTTTTACAAAAGAGTAGTTTAACTTCAAAGTAGCTTGAAGCAGGAGGACATGCTGTAGTTTCAGAGTAACTAATGCATCTTGCTGACGTGACTGTATTATCTTGTTCTGAAGGATGACCGTCTGCGCACGCCGTTGTTAAAGCTCAAACTGGCCGTGTGCAGCGTGATGCCGGAGCAGATCGCCAGATATAACATGGATTGCATGGCAAAAGCTGCGGCTAAGTAAGTCTTCAACTTTCTGCTTTCGTGATTTGCTTGTTTAGATTTGTTGAAGAGAATATGATGTGCAAGTGGATGATGTAGATTTATAGAGAATTTAAATGAGTCGCTGTGTGCGTATAATAGGCAGCAAATAGAAGATGGAGAGAAGAATGGATCCGAGGATGATGATGAAGAGAAACCAGGAAAGAGGGTGATGGGACCAAGGAAGAAATTCATCTGGGATGACAAACTCAGGTATAATGAAGGAGAGCACATTGTTCAAATGCCACTAATCGGCTGAGAGTGGCAGAAATTGAGGGCTGGCCGGTCAACTTCTTGGTTTTCGCAGGACTCTGTTGTGCAACCTGGTGCGTGTGAAGCTGAGCTGTTATGAGCTGGAGCAGTGCTCTCTGTCTGTGGAGGACTATCTGAAAGCCTTCATGGAGAATGAAGTCAAGCCCCTCTGGCCCAAAGGCTGGATGCAGACCAGGTGTGTCTCTAACTGTGTGCTGGCGTTAATAAATACCAGCACAATGCGTTTAAAAAGTTTCTGTCTTTTTCAGGATGCTCTTTAAGGAGAGTCGTGCGGTACACGGTCATCTCACTGGCCTGTGAGTAGATCGACCTTTACATTTACAATGTTTGCAATCACCAAATAGATCCTAGATTGTGGGAAGTAGATTTAAGCTGGGTGATAAAAACAAACGTAAATTATTTGGCTAAAGATTTTTTTTTTATCTCAATGATGTACACAGGGTGTCCGCGGGGTTGTAAAAGGTAGTAAATGAAATCAGCCAAAATTAAGGCCTTTAAAAAGTAGTAAAAAGTAGTAAACGTCTTTTGACGAGGTATTAAATTTTCGAGCCAAATTTTTTTAGATATATTTTCAATTTGTGTTAAGTGCAGGCCTTTCTTTTAATATTCGCGAGGATTTATTTAGATGTTGAAACTAGGACCTGAGCGATATCACGCGAGGTTGTGTTTGTTCGCGCGCACGCGCGCGCGCGCCCAGTGCATTGCGAGCTGAGGTGAGTGAACAGCAGAGTGAACAGATTACACTGCAGCTGAGGCGTTGTGGTGTTTATGTGCGGCGGTAAAGTCACTCTATTCTTCTCCCACTTCAGCGGACACTTACTGTCATGTATTTCGGTAGAAGATTCTCCGATCTGCGACACAAACTATCAGCGAACAAGTTTAATATTTTGAATAAATAAGAGAAACTAAATGCATGCAATACTTTTTTTGTGGTTGCTGTGCGTCACTTGACAAGCATGACGCGTCGCCATGGAAACACACATAAAACAGCAGTTTTGAGACGTCACAAGGAAAGCATGTCGAATAGCGGCGCGGGGCACAAAGTAACACTTTTTGGTTTTGGCCAAATAATGAACAAAGTAATAGGATTAGACAAACCATATTTTTATACAAACAACATGCAAGTCTCTCCTGCACATTTCACCTATCGTTTCTGTGCAGTATCGCCAAAAGCATAAAATGAGTAAAATGTTAGGGGAGCGCGGGGCACAAAGTAACGCGGGGTAAATAGTAACACAGACTTTTTAGATAGTTGCACGGTCTTAAATGTGACGTGCTAACGGGCTTTTCACCACACTGTTTGCACACGTCTTCTGACCATCTTTCGAGAAATTTCAGCGAAATTTGGATGAGAACCACAGGAAAAACTCTTTTGAAAGCATGCAAATATTTTTTGTTATAGTAGTTGTTTTTCGATTTTCAAAGAATGTGTGAAAGTATGTTAGTCCAATCTTATATTGTTATGATTACCATCTTCTTGGCTAAAAGATGGCACCATTTTGAAAGATGTGAAAAACACGCAGTGGCTGCTATCTGGTCCTGAAGTAAACAAGAAAGCGCGGGGTTTGTTGTAACACGGTGTTACAACTAAGCCACATCATATATTTTGCATTGTATTAACCTATTAAAACGTTTTTCATGTCATTACATTGTTCAAAGCATAACAATGTAATAAATAAAAGAAAAAAATATATTCCATTCATAAGTTATGCTTATAATCATTAAGACTCAACTTTTATTAAGAAATAAAAATACGCCAATGAACACCCATTGGATAACATGGTGTTACAACTAACCCTCTGTCTGTTACAACGAGCCCCACTCACGGGGTAAGTTGTCACATTTCACTCCTTGCGCTTTTGGTGATACTGCGCAAAAACGGTAGGTCCGACGAACATCAAACCAGTGCTCATTTGTAGGAGAGGCTTGGGTGTTGTTTGTATAAAAATATGGTTTGTCTAACCCAATTACTTTGTTCCTTATTTGGCTAAAACCAAAAAGTGTTACGTTTGTCCCCGCGCTCCCCTACTTCTTACCCCGTGAGCAGGGCTAGTTGTAACAGACAGAGGGTTATTTGTAACGCATGTTATGCAATGGATGTTCATTCATGTATTTTTATTTCTTACAAAAAGTTGTCTTGATGATCATAAGCATAACTTATGAATGAAATATTATATTTTTATTTTATTTTTTTTACATTTTGTTTATGCTTTGAACATTAAAACTTTTTAATAGGTTAATACAATGCAAAATATCTGATTATTGATATAGGCTATACAATGTTACAACTAACCCCGCGGTGTCGTGTTTACCTCAGGACCGGCTAGCAGTCACTATGTGTTTTTCACATCTTTCAAAATGGTACCATCTTTTAGCCAAGAAGATGGTAATTATTGGACTAACATACTTTCACACACTTTGTAAATCGAAAAACAACTACTACAACAAAAAATATTTACATGCTGCCAAAAGAGTTTTTCCTGTGGTTCTCCTCCAAACTTCGCTGAACTTTCTCGAAAGATGGCCAGAAGACGTGTGCAAACAGTGTGGTGAAAAGCCCGTTAGTACATCATATTTAATCATATCCTTTGCAACTATCTAAAAAGTCTGCGTTACCATTTACCCCGCATTACTTTGTGCCCCGCGCTCCCCTAATACTGACCTTATTTCAGCAAAATTCATTATTATTTTACTTGATTTATAGATTCTGTATTTTAGATGTATTATTGATGCATTTAAATGTATTTTTTGACTGTCTTCTTACTTTTAGTCTAGTCGTCTAATCAGTTACAAAACTTTAGTTTAAATGACTCACAAATCAGTGGCGTTTCGACTAGTCGACTAGTCCGTAGTGTTTAGATCTAGCAACTAAACACCACTCTTTCAATTCCAACGATGGCTTTGGAGAGCTGTTTAGAAATGTTTCCGGACTCCGACATAGCGAAATCCTTCACTTTAGGCAAGAATAAGAACGCTTACATGATCAAATTTGGTATTGCACCATATTTTAAGTAGAAAAACTGGTGGAGACCATAAACCAAGCAGGGCTGTTCATCGTAATGTTCGACAAGAGGCTCAACCAATCCTAAAGAAAAAAAATCCCTCCTTTTTTGGAGGATGGTTATGTCGGTCAAGATAATCGCAGTGACGCTGGTATTAAAAAATATTTTGAAGGTAGTAAAAAGGTAGTAAAAAGGTAGTAAATTCAACTTAAGAAGTTCTGTATAAACCCTGGTACAGTAATCCCTCGCCACTTTGCGGTTCAAGTTTCGCGGCCTCAGTGCATCGCGGATTTTTCAAAAATATTCATCGAAAAATAAAAATTCAAAAATACCGCCATATCAGCAGTCGTATTGCGGAAAGCAGCGTTGCTTCATCGTGATGCAAGAGAAACGGTTTCCCAGGATGCCAGACACAGAGAGAAACTCTCTCAGAGGCTTTGTACACACCCACGGCACTCAGACAAGACGTGATTGGTTCCCGGCGCGAGATCGACCAATGAGAGCACGAGTGGAGTGGGAGCCTCTTCGCCTCTCTCAGAAACAAATGTTGACGATCCAGCGCCAATATCTGACGATGAGGCGCTTCCCGAACTGATTATACCCGTGCAGTAACACCATCATCACATTCATCAAACCGCACAGGTCTGTCATCGTCGTCTTTACTGGAGTCTCAAGATACTACTGTCATTGATGAGTGTAGAGAACCATAAAACATATCATATGAGAGAGAGAGTAAATGTATAATATTAAGGTTTTATAATTAAATAGATTTAAAGTAGAAATATACATATTTTAAACATTCTGGTACCTACACAAACATATGCGGAAATTCCTAGGGGGGGCAAATATTCAACTATCGCGGGGGTTAACCGCGATAAACGAGGGATCACTGTACAGCAAAATAAGTCTGCACATGATGGGGTTGTGCATTAGTAAATATCTCAATTTACCTCTTAAAAAGAGAAAGATTTGTTAAAGTTATATTTCTTGCACCCCGTGTTATAGATAATTAATAATCTAATTTAATTTGGTGGCAGATATCCTGAAATATAAATAGGGTGTGTGAGAGATCTCTCGTGTGTTGACATTTAACCTCGTCTTAGTCCAAAGAGACATCCCTTGAACTTAATTTGGTGCTTTTCTGTGGAAACGTTGGTTGGAACTGTTTTGAAATTAGTGTCACAATACAAACATTATCCTATAGGTCCTTAAAAAGGCTTCATGTGATTATGTGGACAATGTCTCATTTAAGGCCCGTTCACATCAAACCGAATATTCAACATAAAAGATCTGTCCGATATCTGCATGTGAGTTGTCTGCGCAGACCTAAAAATAGTAAAACGGTATTTAAATGTTTTCAAACAGCTGTTCAGAAAGATCGCCTTTGCTATGAGCTGCACAGGATTTATATTCATTATTATTATTATTTTTTTTTATTAGTACGAGTCGTTATGTTCTGCTTTCCGTGCACACGTCGGATTCATCCCTCCCATACCCGCTCTCAGCAATGCATAAGTGTTCCCTCGCCAGAGTTTTACCAGAGGCAGCTCAGGCCATGTGACCAAAAACGCTACTCTTGGTTGGCCAGTTAAAAAAAGAAATAAAAACACCAGTCTGTACAAAAACCAGTTGCATTGGCAGCATGCAGAAATTTATGAACGGATGCATTATCTTCAAATTAAAGTGTTAATCGAACCGAATACTTGTCTTGATGTAGGCGGGCCTTTAAACTAATCCAATAATGTTGAATCGTTTTAATGCCTCATTGTGATTTGGTTTGAATTGTTGTTGTTTTTCAACAGTGGCAAGAAAAGAATCGTTCCAACCCCCAAAGCGACCAAAATGACGGTATTAAATCTGAGCATTATGTTCATATACTCAACCTCAACCGTTTTATATGTCCTCCTGTTGACTATGATGGGATTTCTAAGCGGTGTATTTTCTGTCGTTCTTGCTCCAGGACGTTGGATGGACGCCGAGACCTGCTGGAGGTGTTGGATCCACCTCTGCCTCGCCTGCCTTACCTGCCCCAGTGTGCAGACCGTCCTCGTCTCCCTCTGAACTCATCTGCCTCTCGGATTCACTGGACGAGGATCTGGCGGCAAACTCTCTGGACTCCATTTCCCAAGCTCTTGTTCTCCTCAGTAATGCTGCCAAGGGCCTGACGCCGAACAACGGCGTTCCCGTCGCCTCTTCTCCCGGTGTCCCCGGATCCTCAACTGGAGTCAGCCACTACTCTTCTCCCTTGTCCCATTCCACCCTTCCAGGAAAAATAGAGCCTTCTGGGATCTCTCTGGTGAATATGAGCAGCCTATCTACCTCTCCTTCCCTCTCCTCTACTCTTACATCATCGCCTTCGGCTTCCATGCGAGGCGAGACATTCGGGATGCTAAAGGACGGCGGGCCTGTGCAGAGACACTCGGGAACACCGACACACAGAGCTGGCATTTCTGGAATCAACACAGCACAGACCGCTAAACCCCGTCCGCCCCCTACCGCCTCGCCCCTCTTGCCTCCTCAGCAGAGGTCGTTTGGGACAATGGGAGTGAAGCTGGTTCAGACGCCGCCTCCTGTTGGACAAGTGAAAAACTGTGCTAACAAATCCGGTTCTGGTGGCAATACCGTGGTTTCCCAGCAGCTTCGTATGAACGCTCATCCCTCACAGATGAGTCCTCAGCAGTCTCCTCCTCCGACCGCTTCCTCTCCTTCCACCCTGCTGTCACAGACCAAGACGACCTCCATCCCGCACAACCAGTCAAACTTCATCACACCCATGCAGGCCACTCTTACAAAGTCTTCCCACAGTAGCAGCTCTCCCATCATCAAGCTCACACCGCGACCCCCTGCTCCCACTCCTCCCCCTTCATCCTCACCCTCTCCTTCATCAACTCCCTCTCTTGCCCACCCCAGACCTCAGATTATCCCCGGCGCTCTCCACTCGTACAGCTCCAAGAGCCCGGCGTTCAGGCCGGCGTTTACCACGCAAGGAACTGGAATTGGATCCGGAGTCAAATCCGTATCGGGACAAGCCAGTTACAATTTTGCAGCCGGACGCAAATCCTCCAGTCCGCCCGGGGGTGGAGCAAACACCAACACCACCCCGTTGGCCACAGCTATGTCTGCAGGGGGACAGAACAGTAGCCCCTCCCCTTCAGCAGTATCAGCCAATCACAGCCAGCGGCAGAGGCCAGTGGGAGGGTCTAGCCAGTGTGCCAAGTCTTCAACGAGTCGGGCATCAGCCATGACCCTGCCCTCTCCTCCGGTCTCCTCTCATCTGTCACAGGTGAGCTTCCATCACTCCAAACCTGCGCATGCAAAATGTCGAGTCAAGCTAAACCTGTTTCTGCGGTTGCGAGCTCTGAGTGCTGGAACTTTATGCGTTTGGCAGCTGTTTTTATGCAAAGCGACTTCAGTAGATCAGTATGTTTCCCTATTATTGCATCCTTTCAGTATTAATAAAAAGAAAATGGACTGACGGTAGTTGCTAAATTAAAACGGGTCCGTAATCTTAAAAAACGCTTCCAATCTTGCTGTTCAGTTATTTCCGATATCTAAAGCTTTCTTTCCTCACAGGTGTCTTCATCTTCAGGAAGTAACCTCTTGGGCTCGGTGCCCCCCTCCCTCCCCCTGGGTTTTGGGATGCTCGGGGGTCTAGTGCCGGTTTCTTTACCCTTCCAGTTCCCATCGCTCCTCAACTTTAACCCCGCGGGCCCTGGAGTCCCAGGCTGCAGCAACATGGGCGTTTCAGCCGCTACCAACTCAGGATACACCCTGGCCCAGAGTGAGTGTGTGTGTGTGTGTGAGCGGAGCCGCGCTTCTGTGTCCTGTGTGTCGTGTTTGTAACGTGGCTAGAGTCTCCCTAATCTGTTTCTTCCATTTTCTTTCTTTTCTTCCTCTTTCTCCACACATCACATCCTGTTTTGCTGCTGCATTTCTACCATCTCATTTGCTCCTGGATCACTGTGCTCTGTGTCCCCGTTTCTTTCCTCCTGTCCTGCCGTCCCCCAGATCTGTTTAAGAGTCTGCAGACAGGGTCTCAGGTTGCTCTACCTCCTCACTTGCAGCTTGCTTTCTCAGGTAAACGCTGCAAAATCCTCCCAGCTCGCTGTTGATGTTGACCCTCACTTTTCTCCCCTTTACTTGTTTCATTATTGCAAAATTAGCTCTGTTCCAAAACCTAGGGAGCTTATCGCCGTCTGCATTCGTCTAAGGGGCCTCGTGTGACTGATTTCAACGCTCTTTATGGGCCAGAACTGCTAACGTGTTTGTACTCGTCAGATTTGTTAAAACTAGCTGCGTTTACATGGACCCTAATAATAGGTGAACACATAACTCGTGCTGCTCTCAGCTTAATACTTTGAATCACTCGTCGCCTGCTGTAACACCAAGGTGGCCCTCTAGTGGAGATCTTATGCAATTACCCCATAAATGAGGCGGCTTGAACTGCCTTGCGTCGGCATCTGTAAGCTGCTCGTATCTCAAATATTTACTCATATTTCAAAGCAAAAAATTGCTAGAAGGCTTGCTCGTATGTCAGGACGCTCGTATCTCAAGGCATCACTGTATGTGCAAACTTTTTTGTTTTGTTTGTTATACGCATACTGCACAAATATAATACCGATTTGAAGCTTGCTTTGTTTAACCCAATCACTTTTTAGCTTTCATGTAAACACTAAGTTATTAGTCGGAATTTAGTTTTTTAACAATAAAAGGTGCGCATGTAAAAGTAGCTTCTGTTCCGTTTACACTTGGGCCGCATAATAGTGTCAACAAAGCAAATATAAATCAACTGCATATTTAACAGAGTTCAGATCAATGAATGCAACGGATATGAGCTGCGTTTTATTTATTAATAATTAGCTCATTTCAAAATCAAGCCGCAAAAGGACGGCAAGCTGTGTTGATTTTTTTTGGGGGGGAAGAATAGTTTTAAACAACCAGGTGCGTTGTTTTCTTTCAGTGTGCGTGCATTTTCTTTCAAACACTTTTTGGTATCAAATAAAATGCATTCTTGTCTTTTTATGATTCACAAGCCAAGGCTGAATCTGTTAGCGTTTCTGGCTCGTACGATATTGAAATCTTGCTCCAGGTTGGCTGCTCTCTAGGTTTTTGGGATAGATCATAATGTTCTGAAATGTAGTTAAATTCAGATTTAGTTTTTGGACTGAACCAGAATATTTTTGCTGCATGATGACAGAAGAGTTTGTCTTGATTTTCTTTAAATGTTTTCCTCTTCAGATGCAAACCAAAGTCAGGGGGGAGACCCGAAGAGAAAGACCCACTGACCGCCACGACCCGAATGTACCAGTGGACACTGACGGCGCTTTCATTCAGACCCACCGTCATTAACGACCCTCCTCCTATTAACCTCATCCTGCTTTTAATCGATCAGTGTTCTGGATGGTCGGCGTGAGCCGGGTGCATTTTAATTTTTTTTGTTCGTCAACATGTTTACACGAGACCTTAATCACTGTGGACATAGAGCTAGAGGAAGCGAGAGGAGTACGAAACAAAGCAACATAATTTCTATTTAAATTCATGTCGGCTGGAAACGTGCATTCCTGTGTTTATTTTCTTAGTAGACTTCGTTCAACTCCTAAAGGGACGTGCGAGTCCAACCGTTTCCTTCGACAGACTGTTAGAGTAGTAGCTGTTAATAATAATAATGCATATGGGTAAATTATTTATAATTTTTTTGACAGGGACATATTATGACGTTTAAGTGTGTTGGTAGAATAAAATGGGTATGTATATAAAATATACATAGATATTATGTGCTATATTTTCTTTCCAGGTCAGTACGTATGATCTGTCTTGCTGTCTTTGGTGCTGCGTGTCTCACTGGACGAAAAACCACCTTTTATGGATGAATGAATCATGTGTGAAAGCTTTTCATAGAGAGAAATGATGAGATTATAGCCTACTTGAACTTTTAGTTTTGCTTAATATCGGTTCAAGAACTCCCAAGACTTTCAATAAACGCCTTAGTTTGTAAGTTTGGATAACTATGCAGGACTGTAAATGCTTCAATGCAAAGTAAGCTATTGCTTAGAGCTCCACTTTTAACGATTAGCTGTGTTTTCTGAGCGGAGATTGTCTTTCTGCATTGGTTTAGTCTCTTCTGGCCCGATACCTCACACTGGACACTTAGTTCTTCCTTCATTGTCTTCGTCTGGCATGTCGCCTGCATCTTACGACTGTGTTCAAATGAGAAATGGCACCAAAGATGACGGCGTTCGCTCAGAGTCGACAAGCGACAGGTCAGGTGTCTGTTTGTGCTCAGTGTAACATCCTGTAACTATTTGTTGGCCAAGCTAAGTGTGTGATCTCTGGTCGTCTCTGTGGATGTTGTGATGGACAGACTTTTAATATGGAATTTTATATTACTTTTATTTTATTTTATTAAAATGCTGAATTGGGTGCGCATGATTTCAACTGACGCTCACCTTAAATTCTTATTTGGGTAGATTATTTTTGTCTGGATTCTGGAATTAAAATGCGATCATTTGTTTTAAGTACAAACTCTAAAAATTCATGAAATAAAAGAAATTGGCAGAGGTGTTGATCATATTTCTAACATAACTGAGGTCTTTATATGGCTTTAATATGCATGGTCAATGAATGTATCAGCCACAGTCATTTCAGTCAGTAACCTGTATGTAACTAATACCAGTAACACACACAGTATGTTTATATAGTGCATGTCTATATATATGCGCTATATAAACAATGTTAGCTACAATTACTCTTTAATTTATATAAATAAGATATTGCCTTTAACAAATGTTTGCATTTACTTGTACACACAAACAAACTATGTATGTGTACAAATACACAGGTCAGATTTTCTTACACAAACCATGTTATGTGAGCGTGTGAGTGTGAGTGAAAGTGTGTGTGATTAAGAGAGTGTGTTTGAGAGAGAATGAGTGTGAGATTGAGTATGAGAGAGTGTGAGTGAAAGTGTGTGTGAGAGCATGAGTGTGTGTGAGTGAGTATGAGCGAGAGAGTGAGTATGAGAGTGTGTGAGTGAAAGTGTGACTGTAAGAGTGTGTGTGAGCGAGTATGAGAGAGAGAATGTGAGTGACTGTGTGTGAGTGAGTGTGAGCATGAGAGTGTGAGTATGGGAGTGAGCGAGTGTGAGAGAGAGAGTGACTGTGTGTGTGTGAGCGTGTGTGAGCAAGTATGAGAGAGCGTGAGTATGGGAGTGAGCATGAGAGAGTGTGTGAGTATGGGAGTGAGCGAGTATGAGTGAGTGAGTGAAAGTATGAGAGAGAGTGTGTAAGTATGTGAGCGAGTATGAGAGAGAGAGAGTGTGTATGAGTGAGCGAGTGTGAACAAGTATGAGAGCGAGTATGAGAGTGTGTGAATATGAAAGTGAGCGGGTATGAGAGAGAGAAAGTGTGAGCAAGTATGAGAGAGTGAGTGTGTATGAGAGTGAGTGTGAGAGAGTGTGTGAGTATGGGAGTGAGCGAGTATGAGAGAGAGTGAGTGAATAAAAGCATTAAAACTTCCAATACCGTTTATCCACCATTTCACATTACTGAACACTCGTCACCCTTTATTTTACTTGAATAAGAAATGAAGAGCAACTTCAGGAAAAAAGCATGTTGCTTCTACAATGAATGTTTTATTTTTTCCTTTACAAAACTCACTGTCATCTAGAAATAGTTACAGTATACAAGAGAAAAACCAGAGGAGACATTTGCAGCTGAACGCCTGGTCAACAGCCAGTCCAATAATAGAAGTGATAATATAGCCATAATAATAATGATAACTGCAACAATAATAACTAGATCATGGATGATAAAGCTTTAAACCCAATGAAATCACACTCTCTCCTCGCTGCTCGAGGCTTCTTCATATCAAAGCATCATGAACGGATTTCCCTCAGGAGAATACAAGGGATGGGAGACCCATATATACTGGATATGATTCATAACGCAGTAAAACAAAACAAGAAAGAAAAAAAGGGTTACATAGCATTTTTACTTCAATCGCCTTCAGCCCGTTTCGCCTTCACGTTAGCGTTTCTTCATTACGGATATGTGACATACTTTCATGATGTTTTCTAATTAGTGTCTAAGGCACTTTAAGAAACACGTCATTAAATGCTAACAGGTTAGTACGGTTTCTCTTCGTAATACTCCGAGTGTTCAAAGCATCCCATCCACCGCTAAACTCTCGCGTTCACGAGGATCCGCTGGATGAACGAGATCTCTGACTGGATTCACTTATAAAGCATCTATAGAGCAGCTGGATTTGGGAAGTACCATCATTGCGTCACATATAGGGGGGAAAATCTTAAAGAGACAGATCACCTATTTCTCGGCATGCGTTTGCACCCAGAATACTTCGTTCTTCCGTTCCAGTTGAAGTGGCCTTATATGGCTTTTCTCACCATGTGCAGTTAGAAGCGATTCGCAGTTACATCCAAATTGTTAAAACACAAAGCGCTACGTCAGCGGAGTCTCCCAAATCAAATAAAACAGGCTAGAGTTACGTGAACGCCTGTAGGATTTCTTGTGTTTTAACTATGTAATGAGATGCTGAAGTGAGCAGCTTTTTCACAGTTTTTTTCTTTTCTGGTCCGTTTCAGAGCCGCGGGACTTTTTCTTTTCTTTAAATGTTGGCTTGTAGCGAACAAGCAGCACATGCATCTCAAATCGACCTGAAATGTTTGAACCGTACTGTACAAGGATGATCCGATCGATCGCATTTGCTAAGCGAGCTGATGGGTTTACGGCTTTAAACTAACGCTCATTACTGATGTTAGAAACGGTCGCAGGAACACACTGACTGGCGTGTGGTTGCGGTCTCGAAGCAGAGCCGATGGCGTGAGTGTGTGTGGAAGTGTGCTCTGTCTGTACCGCTGACCGCACATGGCTAAAGGAGAGGAATGAGGTGCTGAAGGAGAGGAAGCAGTGGGACTCTACTCCGCTTGAGCCGGCTGGTTCTCGTTCAGGTCGCTGGCTTTGCTGTCTGCGTCGTCGTCAGACAGTTCCCCCTCCATCTGCAGCTGCCTGCGCCCCGAGCGGCTCGACGGGAAGCTCACGGGACCTCCTCGCCTGCAGGAGAGAGAGAGAGACACGCTCTAACCAACACGCTTCTGACAGGATTTCATGTTTTAGTAATTTTGTCATGTTTATTCATTTTGTATGTTTAACAAAATTCTCTCTATATATTTTCGTAATTATGTTACGTGTTTCTATTGTTTTTTTTTATATTTCTATTTAGCATTCATTTATGTTTTCAGTAATTATGTCAGAGAAAGAAAAAAAATGCTACAAACATTTCTATTTTAATAGATTACATGCTTGTCAGTTTTATGAGCTTTTTTTAAATACAGTAATGTCTTGAGATACGAGCGTCCTGATATACGAGTAAAGATTTGAGATACGAGCAGCTTACAGACGCCAACACTAAGTGTTCGAGCACTCGGAGCAGCTCAAGCCGCCTCACTCCATCACTTCACGCGTTCGTCGACTAAAATAAAAGTGTTCATGCGAGCAAAAACAGCAATCGAGAGAAGATTGAGCGCGCATGTGGGGAATGTTTGCGCGTGTGCGTATTGTGTGGAGATGAGATCTCATGCGCACATGAGGGATTCAAATTAGCGTTTTTCGCGTGTAGATCTGTTATCCGCTCATTTCTTTTTGCCATGGATTTATTGCCATAATGGAATACGGAAGTCGACTACCTATGTTATCCTTCCTCCTCCTCCGCACATGCCGGCATTAGCCGCTAATGTATCGTGCGTCTCGAAGGTAAGAACTCATAATTAAAACCACATTTTACTTTATTTCACAGGAATCCTTAAATAATATCATTTTGTGTGTGTGTGTGTGTGTGTGTGTGTGTGTCTATATCAATTAAAATGTTTTTTCTATTGTTATTAGCACTAATAAGGGAGTTTTTTAGAGGGTCGGAACAGATTAATTTGTTTCTAATGGGGGAAAAATTATTTGAGATACGAGCTCCATCCTGGAACGGATTAAGGCATATTAAAATGCTTATTAATTTTTTTATGTGGTTTTGTCTAATTAATTTTAATATTTTTTTATATTTCAATTTAACATTAATTTTAGAACATTTTATGTGCTTTTGAATTTATTATTTGTAATCTTCCTTAACAGTAACAACAATGGCCCAACCAATGAAGGCACAATTTATACAGCAATCAGTTCTGCTCCACCAATTACACCGTCGCTCCAAAAGTGCAGCTATGAAAAAAACATTATCTGAAGTATTGCAATATATGGACCAGTGACGGGTCTGTACCTGAGGCGGTTTTTCAGCGTGTTGACCTCGCGGCTCAGACCCTCGCTGGCTTCGGTGGCGTCGTCCAGCTCTCTCTGCAGCTTCCTGCGTGACGCGTTCGCTCGAGTCGCCTCCTCCTCCGCCTCCTCCAGCTGCCTCTTCAGCTGCTTCATGCGGGAGTTTGCCTTTTCCATCTAAAGACAGACAGTTGTGAGTCTTTGCACCACGCAAACAATGCATGTCACCCGCCAAATGAAACTAGCACCAGTTCAACCGATGAGCGCTGGCGTTTCTGTTCAATATAACAACAGTTTTGAAATGTGGAAAACAGGAGAAACATTGAGCTGCAACGATACAGTGAGAAGTCACCAACACTTACTATGATTTACTCTAGTAACACTGAAAACATGGGATTGTGGGATATTAGTGTAGAATTGTATTATTAATATAGATATATGTGTGCATAATGTCTAATGTCTGTCAAACGTGCATTTCAAAAGAGACAAAACATCTCATAGTTCATTTCCAAATAGGTGAACATTTCACAAATGAATGTCTGGCTTCCTAACCTTTACCCAGGAGCAAAAATCTGCCTTTAAACTTTAAAGATTTGACATTTATCGTGATAATTATCGATATTGACCTATGAAAATGTTTTAATCGTGATCATTGTTTTGGCCCTAACCACAATTTAATGTCCATGATATTTGGGGTTGTAAAGGTGAAGCGATCTTTCACGCACCTGCTCTTTGTACTGGTCAGCATGGCGACGCTCATCCTCCACTTGCATGAACACCTCTTTCAGTTTCTTCTCTGTGCGACGCACAATTTTATTTGCTGCTGCTCTCTCCCTGTGAAGTGCACAGATCATAAATTAGTGCCAACGGTTGTTGTGTTTCGGCAGATCCAGAACGTGGAGTTAAACCGTTCCTTACTTGGCTTCCTGTTCCAGTTGCTCCTCTAGCTGGATAATCTTGGCCTCCAGGGCGGCGATAGAGGCCTTGAACTTTGACTTGATGGATCCCTCCAGTTCTTGCAGTTTGGCCTTCAAATCTTTGTTTTGCCGCTCCAGTTGCTGACGAGCGTTCTCGCTCTTCTGGGCGGCACTGCGCTCTCCTGTCAGCTCTGTGTTCAAGGTATCCACCTGAAAATTCAGACAGCTGTTACTAGAGATCAGAGCTTTGAGAACAGGCCATGAGTGCACTGAAACAGCAGCTTCCTCCACACTGCACCTGCATGGTGGTCTTGCGGAAGCGGTCGTTGAGGAGCTCCATGTTGCTTTGTTCCTCCTCAAGCTCTTCCTCCAGCTGGGCGATACGAGCCTCTAGCCTCCTCTTCTCATCCAAGAGGGCTGCCCTGGAGGAAAACAAACGTGAACAAATGATAATGGTGACGTGCGTTTGCGGAATAAATTTCGATTTCATATTACTAGTCTACTAAAATAATTTCTTTGTAATCTTTAATCACTTCCCCCCTGGAACGGCATTCCTATTCCACTTCACTCAGACTTTAAGAAACTTTGCAGCACAATGACTCACTTTCCACAGGCGCTGTTAGAGATTTCATCTGCCAGCTCATCTCTTTCCTGTTCTGCGTGACGTCTGGCACGCTCTGAAGATGCCAGGTCCTAAACACACACACATAAAAAATAAATAATTGCCATTCTGATTCATTTCATTTATTACAGTGTGTGGAAAGACGAGCAACAGATTGTTTTCAGATGAGTTTCAGGCTCACCTCTTGCAGCTGCAGAACCTCAGCCTCGAGACTCTTGAGTTTCTTCTCGTTCTCCTTAGACTGAGCGAAGATCTCGTCGCGAGACGTGCGCGCCTCCTCAAGCTCTCTCTGATAGTCCTTCATCTGGGCCTGTTTTGAAGAGAGGCTGCATCAGTGCTTCTCACATTTTGCCGTATCTTGTGCATTCATATTTTAAGTGACAGTAATGCAGTCAGTAGGGCTGGGCACGTTTTTTTTAATGTGGCCTATTCGATATTGACTCTCAAAAGCAATAAATCAATCTTTTTTTCCATATATATTTTATATTACATTGAAAATAACATTTGCTTAACATTACAAATCTTGAAATAAGTCTCCAATAGATGTCATCCTCTTATTTACCTTGCGTAAATAATTTGCCCTTCTACAAAGCAGACCCACAAATATATTCAGTGCTTATGGCCGATGTAGGTGTACATAATTGTGACAAAATGCCCGTCTTATTAACCTTAACCTTATTACCTTATTACAGTCAAAAATAAATTTGAGGCGGGGCCAGTGAAATTATTCATTGAATCGAATCATGAATTTAGAACAGGGGTGTCCACACTTTTTTGGCTTGTGAGCTACTTGTATTCATTTATGAATATATTGAGAAATTGTATAGTAGGTCATCATTTTGGCTTGGCCATTTTATATGCACAATACATGTTAAACAGTCTTAAAATAACGCTCCACATTTCCCTTCTTCGGTATAGCGGTGACAGACTAGCAGATTGAGGCAAACGCACTTTGAAAATACACCCCTGATCTAGACGACGTGAATTGTCATCTAGAACTGGGACAGACACCCAACCCTAGCAGTCACTGACACATAATTCTCAGTCTCGGGACTAAATGACTGATACGCTTCAGCTGCTAAGAGCTTTTTGAAGATAAACAGATTACGCTAGCAGTATGTGTCATTTCTGTGCATGATCAGCAGCATGTGGGAAAGACTCTACCTGGAGTTTGCGCAGCTGTTTAATGGCTTCATCGCGGGCCTTGTTTGCAGCCTCAATCTGAGCTTCCACATCTTTGAGGTCCATCTCCAGTTTCTTCTTGGCAGCTACGGCAAGAGCTCTCTGCTTCCTCTCATCTTCAAGCTCTGCCTCCATCTCACGCACCTGAAGGATCAGAACGGTGAGGTCCGTCTCATTCAGAACCTTCTTAAAGGCATTCGCCCTTTAAGTAAACCCATTTTCTTCACATTTCTTGTCACATTATCATTCAAATAATTGAGATACTAAGACATGAGATCCATGAAAATTAATAGAGCGTTAACAAATCTATAAATTAAAGGTGCAGTAAGCAATTTCAGAAACCCAATATCTGACAAATACACTCCTCCCTTTACGGTTCCGAGTGTTTTGGTGTTTTTGCTCTTACACACAGCACAGACATCTAGTAAATATTCAGAATTTGTTTTTGTTTTTTAATGTTTTAATGTTTTCCGCACCATTAAATGAATGCAAACTAGTACTGGTCAGTGAACATGATGCCTTTAAGCTTAAATAAATGGATAATGTGACAGTAAATTCCACTCACCTGTTTGACCAGCGCTCTCTTCTTCTCCTCGTTCTGCTCGTCTCTGGCCTGCAGGTCTCGGTCAAACTGGGCCTTCATGGCCTGCATGTTGACCTCCAGACGCAGCTTGGCATCCTCTGTGGCCTGTAGCTCGTCCTCCAGCTCCTCCAGCTGCGTGCGCATCTCCTCCACCTGCTGCTCCAGCGTGCGCTTGGATTTCTCCAGCTCATGGACCTACGGATTACACAACGTCAATAAATACACACCAACCAACCAACCGGTCACATGATAATCAAGCGCCAAATGAGACTTGCACCATTTTAAACAAAGTGCATAGCTAGTCATTCATGATTTGAACATTTTTTGAAAATGAAGAACTTAATCTACTCTGATGACATTTCACTGTGGCTGGATCTACTCAGTCCAAAATCTTGCTGCATATGTTGCATATTAAACACGCATATGTTCTGACTGGCTGATTTTGTTGCTTTGCTAAGCATTTTGTTGTCAGTGATGACACGCAAATGAAATGACACCTAAAACTTGCTGCTTCACACATGGTTAGCACATGCTGTAGAGTGTCAGAACATTACGAAGTCTCCAAAGATCTGCCGTTTACAAAACGCCAACGATTCTTCAAACACGATTACCTCATATAATAAGCAGCTCAATATCATGCAGTAACTTACATTCTTGCCTACGTCATCCTTGGAGCTCATCAGATCCTCCATCTCGGCTCGGAGCTGCTTGTTGAGCCTCTCAAACTCCTCTTTAGCCTCCAGAGCTTCATCCAGTGCTCGGGCCATAGACAGAGCTTTGGTATCCTTCTCTCGAGCCTCTGCTTCAGCGCGGTCCCTCTCCTCCGCGTAACGAGCAGAGATGTTCTTCTCTTCCGCCAGCATCTAGCGTACACATGAGAAATGCTTTGCAGTGGGTTTTTTTTTTTAATGTAACAACAAATGTTTTTAACTCTCGATAAATCTCAACGACTGTATATTAAAACAAAACACAAACACAATTTAGCATCCAAGAACTATTTAAAAAGCGTAAAGTGATAGTTCACCATTACTCATCCACCCTCATGTCGTTGAAGATAGATTAAATGAAACCTGGGAGATTTACTTCCCTCTATTGAAAGTTCATTACATCAAAACATATGCTTCAAAAAGACATTGATCCATTCCCCATATTTTATGTGCTGCATGTATGTGAATAGATCTGTTAATGTGAATAAAAGCTTAAATTAAATCTGTTCATCATAAAGGCCCGGTTTCACAGATGGGACTTAGATTAAGCCAGAATTTGGCCTTAGTTCAATTACGGTAGGGTATTTAAGTAGCTTTTATAAACATGGCTTAGAAAACCAATGGCACTGACATATTTTAAGATATTGCATAAGTAGCTGTTAAAACAGGCATTTTAGTCAGGGACTAGACTTAAATTAGGGGATAAAGTGATCATATCTTTTCAAAAGACTTCAATTAAGCAGTAACATTTTTAATTTTATTAAATGTTTTGGGTTTTGTTTAACTCTCAGGTTTCAATAAAAACATTAAAAAAAGTTGTTTTTTTTATGGGTTTGGAGTAAATAAGCACTTATATTTTGGGTGACCAATCCCTATAAATCAAAACCAATTCATACCTGATCAAACTTCTTCTGTTTCTTCTCCAGGTTTGAGACGATCTGTCTCTGGTGATCCAGGTCCACCATGAGGTCATCAAGCTCCTGCTGCAGTCGGTTCTTGGTTTTCTCCAGCTTGTCAAAAGCAATGGCCTTTTCCTCTAGTTTCTGACTGGTTCCCTCCATGTCCTTCTGCAGCTTCCTCTTGACCTCCTCCAGACCCTCAAGAGTTCCCACATCATCCTCCAGTTTCTTCTTGGTCTCAACCAGCTATCCAAAAAAAAGGATGATTATATTTCTTTTTAAATGTTTTAGTAAAGAGTACATCTGATTTCCTATAAATCACCCAACTTTTGTCCTCCAACATGAGTTTCTTCGCCAACATGTTATTCATTTATGAGGTGTTATGCGCTAGATGTTGATATAAACTGATATGCTGTGTGTCCTCATTCAAATACAGAGTGATTGTGTGTACCTGGGCTTGTAGCGTTGCCAGTTGTTTCTCCAGGTTCCTCCGTGCCTCTTCTTCCTCCTCTTGCTGCTCCAGGAGGTTGCTCTTCTCCTCCTCCAGCTGACGGATACGGCTGCTCAGGTTTAGCTTCTGACGCGTCTCCTCTTGAAGCAGCTCCTACATATATTATACAAGGGTTTTTATTAAATCTATGCCGTTTTCTATTGGCGTCAATAATAGAATGACTTGAGGAGCTCAGTATGGGAAAATCCTGCTGTGCTTCAAGTGTGCAGAGACATTACCTGAGTGTCCTGAAGCTGACTCTCCAGGCTGGAGGCGTCTTTGGCCAGCTTTATTCCCTTCTTCTCAGCATCTTCCAAAAGAGAAGAAACATTGTCCAGCTCTGCCTGCAACATAATGACAAACATTAAACACTTAATTTAAACCGGAGGGATATTTCACATGTACCCTGGATTCTGATCTTTCAATGTGTAAAGACATATGTTAAATTATGAGTGCTTTTAAACATATTTAACTGGTATATCAATAGGAGTATAATAATATTTATTTGTATTGTTATACAATGACGATAATTTAATTTTAACAGTACTCATGCTTAATTAAATCACAGCCTTCACAATTAGATAAATCACACAAAGCCGAATTGCTGTATTTCTGTTTTATTTCCAATGAATAATTCATTGGATTTTGCTCGATCACACTTTTACTCTGCAAAATCAAATGAAACAACAGTGATCTGTAGTTGACATGAAGGGGAGGGAGTGTTTGTGATACTTTAGTTACTGGGTGTAACAGAAGATTAGGAATCCTGACCTGTAGTTTGTGGGAGCGGTCCGAAAGTTCTCCTTTAACCTTTTCTCCCTCGCTGAAGCGGGCCATGAACTCCTGCAGCTGAGCCTCAAGCTTCTTCCTCTTGTGCTCCGATTCAGACTTGGCCTGCTGCAAACTCTTCACCTCACTGGCCAGCTCCTTATTATCACTCTCCAGAGTCTGTTTGTTTTTCTCCAAATTGGACTTAACCTAATGTTAACAGACACACAGTGTGAGATCCAGATTTTTGCCTGACCTGTATCAACAGGAGACTGTACCGCATTCAATCACTGAACGGGGAAACTCATTCCAAACACATCATTCTGGACTCCAGGCAGGACATTAGAACTGAAACGGCTCCCTACAGTAATGAGTCATTTGGTCTTGGTCTCTATGGCTTACTCTCTTGGCCTGCTCGAGCTGCTCCGAGATCTCCTCCAGAGCGGTGCCGTGCCTCTGTCTCATCTCCTGGATCTGAGACTCATGGTTTTTCGTCTCATCATCAATGGCCTTCTTCAGCTCTGCCACCTCCTGCTCTCGCTTGGTCCTTTAGAAGCAAAAGACATTAGGTGAGATACATTTGGGGATCAGGTTTGAAGGAAACAGAAAAGGTCAGACACCAATGAACTCAATCTGGCTTACATGGCTCTCCACCATACAGATGGTTAGAACCACATATAAAATGTAAAAACAAAAAAGTCTAAATCCATTGTGACTTACAAGAACAAAATATATATAGTAATGTTTAATCATAGTTCCATACAATACTTAGTGTGTGAATCATACATAAAACCAATATAAATCCAAAACATACGTTACCAAAGTGTGCAACAAATGAATTAACATAACATGCTTTAAAATGTTGCTGATTGAGCAGATTTTTATCTGCAAAGATAAAGTATATAATTTAATTCCAAATTGTATTCAGAGGTTAATTAAGCATAGGCTAAAAAAGATTATGGAATAACTGAATTATGAACGTACGTTTTGGAAAATGTCTTGTGTAACTTCTGTTTCGCTTGTATGAATCAAATCCAGTGAGAAAAGTGATGCTCATTAAATAAATATGTATAAAGGCAAGGCTTCAGCCAACACCGGAATATTTTTGATTTACTATGAAAAATTGTCTGAGGACTGAAATAAATTTTGGATGAATTATTGTTGTTATGGAATACCAAAAGACCCATTTTGAAGAGTCATCCTTCGGCACACATGGTGGATTTGTTTAGCTATGAGTTGAATAGGAAGTCAAACAACTTGAAAGCTTAAGCCTGCAATGTGTCTGCCACATGCATGCTAATACAGGTTCCCATGTTAGAATCATAGTGCAGCGACATTAAAAACGTTGATATTCCTTCTTGTTTTAAAAGAAATGGGAACAGATTAAACTGGGCCAATAGTCATTTAGTGATTGGATGTAGTTCCTCATGTACCTCAGCTCCTGCTGGGCGGCGGTGGTGTCCAGAGTATCTTCCAGCTCGGTCTTCAGAGCCTCCAGTTCCTCACTCAGATCTCTCTTGAGCTTCTCAGCTTTGTTTCTGGCTGCTTTCTCAGACTCCAGATCCTCCTGCAGCTCAGCGATTTGAGCCTGCAGCTCCCGTACTTGCTTCAGGGCATTGTTTTTCTGAGCGACCTCCTCATCACCTCTGTGGAACAACAAACAGAAGTAGAGATTTTTATTAACAAAACGATGCAAGCTTAATTTAAGAAAGTTCTACACTTTTGTTTACACCTCCTTTCTGATCCTTAGCATTTGTAGCGTCTGGACTGAATCAAGATGATTGATCACACTTCAAGGATTCAGGAAAAGCTAAAAATCACAGCCTGGCTCCGGCCAGTCTACACTTTACGGTTCTGATAACAGTTGATCTTCACCTGGTCAGTATAGCCTGCAGCTCCTCTTCTTTCTTGGCCAGTTGGATCTTCAGCTCCTCAATTTGGGCCTGCAGCTCAGCTATCTGGTCCTGTAGGTCTGTGGTCTCGCCATCCAGCTTTCTTTTGGCTTTCTCGAGCTCTTGCCTTGTCTTCTCTTCTTTCTTCAGACGCTCTGAAGGTCAAACACGTAAAACAAACACGTAAGTCTCATTGTTTTAATTGTTTTATTCAATCAACATTCACCCCTGTCTTCACCTTCCAGGTCCACCATCATCATCTCTTGCTTGTTTTTCGCTTTGCCAAGGTTCTTTGCCTTCTCTTCTTCCTCAGCCAGCTGGGAGGTCATCTCACTGACACGGTCCTCCAGGAGTTTTTTCTCCTGAGGGATAGGGAAGCAAGAAAGAGTTCAGTTTTGCAAAGGCCCTGGGCTGCATTTAGTTTCAGGAAGTTGGAAAACCACACAGACCTTTAGGAATTTAGAGTTCTGGTCCTCCAACAGCAGAATATCTTCCTCCATCTTCTTTATCTTGGCTTCAGCGGTCACCTTCTCCAACTGAAGCTTCTGTCGGGCAGCCTCTTCTTCATCTAGCTGTTCCTCTAGGTCCTATAAGACATATACACACAGTCTAGCGTTTACTATTAGCTAGTACTTACTCCAGAAGTTCAGGAGTAAGTTCACATCAGATCCAAGATTATATTTGACCAATTAAATTGTCACCGTTATGTGTGACTGCATTTTCTTCTTCTCATTCTGCAATGATTGGTTCCGCTCCTCTTCCTCCTCCAAACGGGACTCCATGTCATGAAGAATCTCCTCCATCTCTTGTTTTTTAGCCACCAGGCGAGCCCTCATCTCTTCTGCTTCAGCAAACAATTCGGTCTCAGCCTGTAGTTGCTCTGCCAAGATATTCTTCTCCTCCAAAAGCTGAAACAAACATCACACAAGATCTTTTCACAGTTTCAAGATCATGGACATTTCACGACAGGGAATAAATCCCAAAGAGACCACGTGACTTTTGCAAGCATGTGCTCACAGGTGTACATACAGTGTATTACAGCCATGTTGTAATGACCTTGAATGCGACTCATTTAAATGGGATATTAGGGCCAAACAGAGAGAGCAGGTGAGCTGTAATGAGTGTGCCAACCTGCGTGTGTTTTCTCTCCATTTCCACCAGTTCGTTCTCCACTTTCACCTGCCTCTCTTTCACTTTAATGAGTTCCTCATCTTTGGCCTGCATTTCTTCCTCCTGACGGGTCACCTGGAGGAGAGGTTTCACCTGCAGACACAATTGTTGTATGTATCAACTGAAAACTATTCACAATCATACTGCAAATCAACTGTTAAATAGACATTTTCTCTTGAAACCAAATAGACAGATTTCACTCAGAAAGGTACATTCCAACAGTTACGTAAACTGTCTCTTTTAAAAACAAGGCCAACCTTGGTGAAGAGTCTCCACCACTGCCAGTGGCGTAGTTTCAGGTAGGCGGCACAGTTCCTTTGGAGGACTTTCAAAGCACTCAACTGCTGCTGCTTTTTAGCAAAGGCTCTGAAACACAAAACAGCAACAGTTCACTGACAAGTTCTTAGAAGAACATTATTCATTTACTGTGATCTCTACACTATAAACAGTAAGATCTAGACATCACTGCTGCCTCTTTAAGACCAGATTCAGATCATTTGCATTTGGACTTACTTGCGAGCCAGGTATCCTCGACAGACTGACTGAAAGTATATGATGATATCGGTTATTTTCAGGTCTCTCTCTTCCTCCAGGTGTGCCAAAACTCCAGTGCGGAAGAAGATCTTACTCTGACCAATCCGGTAGAGGTTTGGGTCCAACTCCAAGGCTCGGATCTACAGATAAGGTTAGTCGATGCTTAATATTCAGCAGTCTGAATTTCCGATGCAAGTTTTCCCCAATATAGGACATAAAAAAATTATATGAAACTATAGATGGCCAAAGTACTCAAAACAAAATGTGGAATATTTTTTTAATTTAAATCTGGAAAATACTTTTTTTATCATTATGATAAAGCTATCTGGGGAAATGTGTTATTGCTCCATCAGCTGTGACTCTGAAATGAAGCCTATTATTATTTAAAGAGACATTAGAATATACTATTTTGATGATTCATTATTATTTATTTATGATCATTATTACACATACACAATTACACTAAAAAGTCTTATCTACCCAAGCTTTTGAATGATAATGTTTATGATTATCAATGTTGAAAACAGTCGTTTTCACTACTAAACATCACAACTAAACACTACTAAATATCTTTCAAGTATTTACTTCAAATACTCCTTACTGTCACTTTTGATCAATAAAATCATAAAATACTGAAAAAAAGAAAGAAAAAGGGTTTTAATCATTTTTATTTTGGACACTATCATTCAAAAGCTTGGGTAGATAAGACTTTTTAATGTTTATGATTATCAATGTTGAAAACAGTTGTGCTACAAAATCACAGCAAGTCCAAAAGAACAGTATTTACTTTAAATACCGCACTCCTTACTGTCAGTTTTGATCAATAAAATCATAAAATACTGAAAAAAGGGGGATTTAATCATTTTTATTTTGATCTTTGCACATCATATGAAACTTGACTGACAAAGGAGTTTGATTAGTCCTTTTTAAAGTCATCTGAAGTTTAAGAAAACTCACCATTCTCTCACAAGCCTGCTTGCCATCCATAAAACCTTTGGGTATTGCATTAGGAGTGAGGATCTCATATCTGATACGAAAACAGATTTGACCATTTTAAATCACGGATCAAATATGACAACAGTGGTGCTGAAGAGGTACTCTACTCTTTAAAGAGATATTTGAAACAAACCTCTGTCTGAACTCCTGGAAGACGATACGGTTAGGGAACCCCTGCCTGCAGATCCGGATTCCTTCTAGAACTCCATTACACCTCAGCTGGTCTAGAACCAGATGGGGCTCGAGTTTACCAGCCTAACAGAAGAAAAACAATGACAATGAGATGCATGACCATAAAAAAGTGTTTTAATTAAGTTAAAAGAGCATTTACTTCCAACTGAAGGCACAGATATGTCACTTACTCTTTTCTCATGATTGGGTATGATACAGCGGACAAAGTTGGGGTTTGTGTTCCTGAGTGTGGCCATGAGTTTTGTAAGTGACTCTTTATAGAGCTGGCCCACAGTACGGAACATGCCCTTCTTGGTCTTATACGTGGCTCCAAACGCAGTTTCATTCATCCCTGCCACCTGGTCCAAACCGACAATACGATCCACTACCATGAAGAGTGAGAGAAAAAAGATATCAAGCGGTTAGGTTAATATTTACAGAATATAATGTAAGAAGAGTGAGACAGCACAGCCAAATCATGTGAAGATGGAAATCTACAACTAAAGCTCTAATTCAACCAACAAAACCAAGCAGGTCAAAATACGCTGTGTATTTTTGCATTTTTATAAAACAGTCTTTTGACTTTTCCAGGCCTTTAATCATCATATCCCAAAAAGGAAAACACAAAATAACTTTTTGAAAGTAGTACAGTGTATTTTGACGCAATGCCACAAGTTCAAGCCAGCCAGATCAAGAGCCATTGGCCCCTACTCTGCCAGCAAGTCCAGTGCTAGGCAAATGGAGATATGAAATAGATGAAGAGTGCCAAGGATAACACTACACCTATAAACAAGCACAAGCTGCAAAAGAAATAAAAGGGAAGTGTGAATCTCAAAACCCAGATCCTGTCCAGGACATATTTCACCCCAATAGCTTGCGCTTCAGTGAGTAACTGCTCTCGTGGATTCAGTGAGATCAGAATACACTTTATGTACAGCTCATATTTACAAATCTAGTCAAATCTAATCTTTTGGTGCAGCGATTTCAGCAATGGTAGAGTAGATCAAGCAGTGCTTTATAATCTCCTTCTAATCGTTCTTAATAAAAGGAAGACATTTTGCTTTAAACTGGTCCTTAAGGCTTCAATAAGATATTTTTTCATTACTGAAATGCAAAATTAGAGTAATGCAACTCCAGAGTAATGCAACTAAAATACAGTAATACCTCGGTTTATGAGTTTAATTCGTTCAAAAAGAGCTTGTAACTCAATGCTCGTACACCAAAACAATTTTCCCCATAAGAATGCAATAAAAATCACTTGATTCGTTCCACATGAACATAAACGCTCATTTTAAATATTTTTTGAGCTTTACCCGATCAATAACAGTTAAAATTATAACCATTAAGATCTCATAAATACCAATTAATAATTGACATTTAAACTAAAAATACTTGACAATTTACTGTAACGCACTTTATCTTTGAGTCGCGTCGCTGAATTTCATCCCTTCTTTCTTACTCATCTTGAGGTCATTGTCTTTATGCTGTACGTATATATTTCACTACGTGAACAATAGCGATCACAATTAATCTAAACAACACGAGGTAAAACCGCTGTAAATCACTTATAAAAGTATCACTGTGGTGAATGATGCAACCAAACCGAGCGACGCTGAGAGAATGAACGAGTGAAGGGGTGAAGGGCTTTTCCACAAAAAAATGTGCGTGGGCGAGGAAATATTTTTCTTGCACACCGATTTGCTCGTATACCAAGTCACTCGTAAACCAAAGTATTACTGTACGTGAATAAATAAGATACAATTAGAAAAATAAT
Source organism: Rhodeus uyekii (assembly GCA_037043235.1). Taxonomy (NCBI): domain Eukaryota; kingdom Metazoa; phylum Chordata; class Actinopteri; order Cypriniformes; family Acheilognathidae; genus Rhodeus; species Rhodeus uyekii. The sequence goes on along the minus strand of JAWRVZ010000032.1, from coordinate 2,114,085 downwards.
ATATTCGCAAATTGGAATTTCGTAACAGTGCCATAGAACAATTATAGAACGTCAATTATTTAACATACAAGTAATCAGAAGCTACATTTGCGTTCTGATTAAGAGGGCCAGGCCTAGACTCGAGGTCTTGCAGCATTCCAGTAAATGTCATTCTTAAGAACTGCTTCCAAGCAATGTTCTGTTCATGATGGGCTCCTGACACGGCTTTCTTTACCTCCATGGAGAATCTACTGAGCTGTCAGTGTTGACTGGCACAGGGCCGAGCGAGTCATTTGGATTCCAATGAAACAAGACATGTATTGTTCCACATGCCCTGTCAAAGACACTACAGAATTCCTCCACCCCTCACCCAAACTCCATCCCCCTCGCACAGCCTATCAAACAGCCGTCTGACACTTAAAACAAACGAGCAGTCTGCCCGTGAGGTGCTGGGGCATAACCACCACTACCACACACACTCTGTTTGGGGGAATCTCATGAAAACTTCAGGACTAAAAAAGGGGAATAATATTTAACATCCAGATTGTGAAGCCTATTTTAGGACCATCAATATTTGTTTGCTTGGTGGCATTGTTTAAGACAATTAAGCCCATTTGTTATTTCTTTTTCATTGCATGTACTATATATATATATATTCAAGCAATATTTAAATAGCCCTATTTAATTATAAAATTTGTTTGTAGAAAGTTATAATAATTTTATTTTAACACATAATGCACCAGTGCTTCTGCTGACCCGAATTTGAGTTCCTTGAGTCTCTCAACCCTGTTCCTTTCCTCAGTGATTCATGTCTATCCTTGCACTTTACTATCGAAATAAAGGCAAAAATAGCCATACAAAAAACAAGAAACTAAGTTATTCAATTAGGTATCATTTGATTCTGGGTTGAAATATGTTCTCACATGTTCTGTGAGATTCACCAGTTATTCTGTCAACTCTCTCTGGATTGAAAATACTACAGGTGCAGATGTAATAAATATTTTGAATTAAAGGAAGGATATTTAGGGGGCATGTAAAGTGCTCGAGATTGCTCAAAAAGGCACTCAAGAAACAAGCAGGGCCCGAATCCTTGAAGCCAGCTCACTCAGAGAGTTACCCAGGTCACTTTCAAATGCCGTGTTGTGTCAGTACTCTGCATTACTATTGCACATGCACTCATTCTTCATGCAATCTTCGTTCACGCTCAATTTGGGCGTCCTAATGAATCAGCCAAGTCAAGCTTCCTTCCAAATGGATCCAGCTAACTCTAAAGTTAGCCAGCTAGAGGGACCAGGGCCCAGGTCCACAAGCCATGGGAGTGTTTGAAAGTACACAATGCGCTGGTAAGCAGAGACCTACAGCATCGTATACCTTCACCTGGCGATTCATGGAGACTAGAGACATCATAAAAAGACGCTCTTTGGATATTCTGAATCTCTATGGTCGAGAGACAGAGAAGGGGGCAAAGGGAGGATAAAGAAGGGGAAAAAAGCAAAATAAAAAAGTAGTAGAACACCGCTAGCACATAAAGACATAAGTGGTGGTAAACACTGGTTAGTGCTGTGTAACAGGTGAGAACAAGCAACAGTCACCATTCTTTTACACTGGTTTCAAATGTATGCAGATGTTAAGTGTACTTTTAATTTGAACATTAATATCCTGCTGATTAATCTTCATTTTATTTCATTTCAAGTAACTATTAGCCACAGTATGAATAATTAACATGAATAAACATTTACATTAGGTTATTTTAATATAATATAGGGAAGTGCAGTGAAAAATGCTGTCAGATATAAACGAGACATAAAATATGACACGTAACACTATTTTTGCACTACTCCATATTTCTCACCTGTATGTAATGTCTACAAATAGTGTGCAAATAAATCTATTGTGGCGTCAGCAGTGCTGCAAAATCTCTTGATCGACACATTCGCTGCCCATTTGTAGCTGAATAGTTCCATCCTGCTTCTTTCCTTTTTTTGATGCATATTTGCATCAGGAAACGGAAATGCATGACACTAAAGATTGAAAACAACAGTCTCTCGCTTCAAGACTGGGAAGGCAGAGCAATAAAAATGGCCGTTTCATATGTCGGGTGGAATCTAGAAGAAAAGTGCTCACCATCCTTCCACAGTTCAGCCACAAACTTATCCGTGGACTGGTGCAGGAGTGTGGCCACGTTGTCGTTTAAAGGGTCCATGTTTTTCATTAACCACTCATCTGCCTTGTAGTCAACCTGCAGGAGGAGGGAAATAAACACTCTGTTAACTCACTAAAACACTCAAGATGTTTTGATTGAAAGGACTCTGTAGGTCAGCAGTTGTAGGCTGTTTGCGTAGTGTTATGCTTCTCCTATCAATCAATCACTAGATTACTTTTCTTAACAGGAAATAAAGCTAGCTCTAATTTTCTGTAGCTCAAAGAGAGAGAAAAATCAAAAGTTCCTCATTTCATGCAGTGTCAAGTTTCCATTGCAAACAGCTCACTGATGTGAAACAGATGTGGCCTATGGTTAGCACATACCACAGCTGGATGCTGCTACCATTGAAAGACAGAAATGCAACATTTCACTGCACACCAGTATGACCCGACTAAATCCAATTACATAAGGTTATCATGCATTCCTTGATACATTTAAACACTAAAAGCGAGCCTAAATGATAAAAGAACTGATGTATAAGAGGTGAATCCAACAGCTTAGTGTGGTGTCATAAAAACGAATGCAGACGCACCCTGCCAGCATAGTGAATGATGCAGAAATCAGCTTTATCCTTTAACTGCCGTGGTTTCTGGAACTTGGTATGAGTGCCTTGCTCTTGCACCAGTTTGTCCACAAAGGTTTTATCAGTGGCTTTTGGGAACCAGCACTCCTCGTCCAACAGAGCCAAGACACCAGGAGGATTTGCCTGGGAATGGCACCATATGACCGATCAAAACCGTTATAGAAACGCTGAAAGAAAACACTAAAAGCATTCTTTACGTTCACAGTAACTTCAAATCACACTCAATTGTGCCAATGCTTGGGGTGGAACATTTTTATGGCAACCCAGAACAAACATAGCTCTGTAAAAATGTACACAAGAGTGGATGCAGGAGCTCACCGGTCTCTCGATGAGGTCAATGCAGGGCTGCAGGTCAAGGCCGAAGTCGATGAAGCTCCATTCGATGCCTTCACGCTGGTACTCCTCCTGCTCCAGGATGAACATGGTGTGGTTGAACAGCTGCTGAAGCTTCTCGTTGGTGTAGTTGATGCAGAGCTGCTCAAATGAGTTCAGCTGCCAAAAGACGGAGAGAGCAAGAGAATATGATAAAGTTGATTTTAAGTCCCAGAGCATGCATAATCCATTTTTCAACTACTATCAGTATCATCAAAATCACTTAACTGAATACTGCAGTTATGCAATTACACTTTTTACTGTAAACACGTTATTTCCTTACTATGCGATAATTATATTAAATATAGCTGCAAGCAATCAACGGGGTTCAAACGTCGCAAGACCATCAAGGCCCATTGGACAAAGAAGGTGCATAACAAGTTTCAAGTCAATCGGACTACCTTGTGCACATGTACAGATGGTTAAGTGTTTTTTTTTCATATTATAGCGCCACCAAGTGGTCAATTGTTGCAGATTTTTTTGTGTGACCACAAAATGAGCTCTTACATGAGTATTTCAAGTTTGGTGAGATTATCTCTTTGCAATCCAGAGTTATTATGAATTTAGTGAAAGTGTGAATTTTATATCCACATATACATAAAAAACGATATAAACAGATTTCTTATCCTGTGGTTCCCTCTTGAGGACAAAATTAATATCACAGCCATCATCTTTCAGTTGATAATGAGTTGTTCATTATGAGGAGATTTATCGAATGATATTAATATTGTGTGGTTGTGTTTAGCACCACATGTCATCCAAACACTCCCTTCAAGTTTCGTTGCAATTGACCTTTGTTAAGTTGGTCTAATTGATGCTAAAATCTTCATTGGCCGATGACGGCCATGTTTTTTGAGATATGCCAATATCTTCATAGACCATCATGGACCCTTGGATAAAGACCATGCATGACAAGTTTCAAGTCAATGGAATAAACGAGTGTACAGTGACAGCCAATTTAGAAACTGTTCACATATTTAAAAAAAAACGAATTCAAAAATTGCAAAATAAAAAAATTCCTTATCCTGTGGCTCCCTCTTGTGGACAAGTAATATTACAGCCATAATCTTCCAGTTTTAATGGGTTATTCAGTGCAAAAAGATCTATCAAATATTAATATAGTGTGGATGTGTTAAACAAGATGTGATCAGAGAGTCTTCTAATTCAAAATGGAATAAAAAGATTTCCTAGTCCGACGGTGCCTCTTGTGGACAAAAGTAGTATTACAGCTTTACTGAGATTTTAAAATATAGATAGTTTATAATTTATTGTGAGCCCTATGAGTATCAGAAATACATGAAACCTGACACATTTCTTCAAAATGATGTGTTCTTAACAAGTTCACAGTTCTGTGATGTTTTTTGTTTGTGCACAAGATATATAGACATTTTAATCACAATAGACCAAATCAGAAATATATGAAAAATTGTATCTGCTGAACGGTTTAACTGATCAAAATTCTTTGAATAACTTTTTGCCTTGAGTGTCCCTAGATGATGTGTGTGAATTTTCAAGCCAATTGTATTGACGGCCTATGACTAGTTCGAAAAAGTTGAATTTTCTAAAATCTCCAATATTTCAAAAACAATTTGATTGACAGCAGTGGTTCTTGAGGCAAAGTTGCTCAGTATGAGACGATCTAACAGATGATATCAATATTGTGGGGATGTGTGAAACACCACGTGAGTAGAGACGCAAAAAACTCGTTAGCGCCAACTAGTGGCCGATTTCTTTAAAAATTCTAACAGACCTTTAGGGCTATGAGTCAAATATGCTCAACAAGTTTCGTTCTGATCAACATTCGTTAAGTTGGTCTAATTTATGCTCAAAGTTCATTGGCCGATAACAGCCATGTTTTTTGAGATACGCCAATATCCTCATAGATCATTATGGCCCAATGGACAAAGACCGTGCATAACAAGTTTGACGTCAATCGGACTAACGAGTGCACATGTGCAGATGTTTTAGTGTTTTTTTCATAATATAGCGCCACCAAGTGGTCAATCGTTGCAGATTTTTTAGCGTGACCACAAAACTAGCTCATACACGAGTATTTCAAGTTTGGTGAGATTATCTCTTTGCGTTCTAGAATTATTATGATTTTAGCGAAAGAGGCTCCGCCTTATTCAGACGTTTGGACGTCCTGTTGCGAGCGTGAATCACTGATCAAAATTCTTTATATAACTTTTGGTCAGGAGAGTCTCTAGATGATGCGTGTGAAGTTTCGCGTGATTTGGACAAATGGTCTATGAGGAGTTCGAAAAAAATTTTTTTCAGAAAATTCAAAATGGCGGAAGATTTTTATAGACGGAAATGAAATCGGAGATATACGTTTTGTTCGGCTTGAGCCAAGGATTCTAGAGATATGAAACACTTGAGTGTAGGACAAACGGTCTAGGAGTTATTAGCGATTTAGCTATTTTGATCGCTGTAGCGCCACCGATTGGCCGATTTGCGTCATATTTTGATACGTTCCCCCCAAATTGAGACCTACCATCTGGCCAGGTTTCAAGTCTCTAGACCTTACGGTTTGGTCTGCACGATCGGAAGTTCGGCAGAAGAATAATAATAATAATAAAAATCTTAACGATTACAATAGGTTTTCAACGCTTCGCGTTTGAACCCCTAATAATTAAAAAATGTAAATCAAATGAAAAATTAACCATTCATTTGATAATGACACTATTGCACTAGAGTAATCCATTTCTGCCACAATGTCTTTGAGTTAAACCAAACCCACATTTTGATGGGTCGTTGCGAAGACCTTCGAGTTTTGCATGTTGCCCATGCAATAGTATAACCTCGTTTTGTATAATAGTATAACCTCGAAACAAAACCTACTGAATCAGTGGTATAAAACCTGCTAAATCTGTGATTACCTCTTTGCAAATAAAAATGCAAAAATCCTTTTAATTTTTTTACTAAAACAGTTTCAGATTCTTTCAGGTTCGTCATCATTTTCCTTCCCTGCATTTTTTTGAATACCTGGTATCATATAACTTCTGATTAGTTGCAGTACAGTGATTAATATCTACGATGAAGCATGAGAGACAGCGGAGCACCAACTCGGAGGAAGCCACACCTGGAAGATCTCAAAGCCAGCGATGTCCAGGATGCCAATAAAGGAAGCTCCCTGGCGCTTGGTTCTGTCTAGAGCTTTATTAATGCGGTGAACAAGCCAACGGAACAACCTTTCGTATGTGGCCTTGGCCAGGGCTTCCACAGCAAAGTCAGCCTGGTCAGAAGAACAGAGACACAGGATCAGTCAAGGTAAAAATTGTTTTTTTTTCTTTCTATAATGGTATGCAAAATCTGAAAGGACCTTATAGTAGAAGTTTGAGAATTCACATGGACATTTTTTACGACTTTTTGGTGTAAATGGACACATAAGGAAATGTAACGTACAAAAGTCTATGAGGGGCAGAGAGGTAAAACACCAATAAAAACATTTCATAGATGTGAGGAAGACTTGATATACAGTGGAGAACTGAATAGTTATGAATAATTACCTGTTCTTTAGTTTGGGCTTTTTGTACGTAGTCTCTGCCCACTTTGATTCTTGGAGACAGGATGGCACGTGTGAACTCCATGACGTTCATGCCAAGCAGGTGGCATAGTTTTTGAGCAGCTGAGTAACCGGAACGGGAAGGAAAACAAAATGATCATCGCTATAGCAAATTTACCAAAACTGGCGGCATTCCATTTCGATTTATAGGGTTTTAGGAGCTTTCCTTATGCACTTAAATGGCAGTGGGGACGCATTTGCTCATGAGTATAAGCAGTATTTGAAATAAGTTAGGTCGTTATTGCAATTTACAGACTTCTAAACCCTTACAGCTTGTTTAGCAGCCAAACAAACCCCAAGAGCTCCTCCTCTGGACCAACAGCATGACTATAACTTTCCAGCTTCATGTCGGGAATGAAGCAACTTGGTGGCTCGAACAGATGAAAACTTCAAAATCTTACCATTAACAGTGATAATAAAAACGAATAGAACTAAATGCCAGGGGAGTAAAGCTCGCTGGAATGCACCATGACGGTAAAAAGGTCTTGCGTAAACACGTTTGATTTAACGCAACTTAGCACAACTATTCTGGTATTTTATTTTAATATGAAATGCATCCAAAACCCATTCAAGCTGTCATCACGGCAGCCCAAAAGAAGTCACACGGGTAATTTGTCAAAACAGTGCAGTGGAGAACTAGATAGAGGAAGTTTATGATATAAACTTCAGTTGGCTTGAGAAAGCCTAGCCTGAAAGTTTAAATTAGTTGTAAAAGCTTCAAGCTTGAAAAGTTTTGAGAGTTTGTCGCTAACAAGATTTATTTGGAGATTACTGATGATTCAGTTGGTCAGTGAGTGGCGCTGTTTCCCACACACAGAAGTAAGCAGCATTTTCTACAGTTATATTTGCAATCTTTGATATGTTTGCCAGTATTTCATAGTTAGTATGTAAAATAGAGAGATTTAACTTACTAATTAAAGTAAAAAATCAATTGTAGACCTGCAAGTCTTTTTTCAGGATTAAAAAAAAAAATGCATATCCATTGCAATGGACATTGGGTTCCAATGACTGCTACTCAATGCACATGCTGATTGAAATTTATTATATATCCTCTTGAGTCCCACAAGTTTGCCTGATGTGCATTTTGTAATTTTTCTTGCTATTTGAGATATGTAGGACCTAATAAATACAATACCCCCTCAAAAATGTGTACAGGTATTGTACAGATGTCTTCATGTGGTATCATAATGCTATTTGCTGTTATGGCCAGTAGGGTAATAATTAGTGAAAATTCAAATCTCATTCTAAAATATGTCAAATTTTAAGAAGAAAATTTGAGAAAATGTCATATGCAGAATATACAATTATTTATTTAATGTGATTAGTGCAAAGTGCACTACTGCTCTGTGCCACTGGGGAATACCTTGAAAGATACACACAGGAAATGTGTGTGTGTAAAGTGACTGCACTGACTCTAATGCATTTTCTATTAGAGGTTTATTTTATTAGATGTGCAATTTGTAAAACAAAAACCTCAAAATTAAAGTTGAAATGTTATATTGTTCAAGTTCTTGACCTTGGAATTTTTTTAAGTTTATTTTTTTTTATATTGGTTTATATTAGTTTGATATTCACAGCTGTTAAGACCAAATGTCCACTGCAATGGACAACAAAAATTGCTATGAAGGAGTTATGAATTTTTTTTCTTACTCATTAATAGATGCCTAATTTAGTGGGATATTATTTTTTTTATTTTTCAGAAACCTGGAACCTAATGAAGGAGATGTATATATAAAGTGTTTCTTCCTGTGAAATAAAATAACTTAAATATTAGTTTTTTTTTAAAATAATTCCTGCCAAGTACAATGGGGAAAGTAATGCAGTTTTTTCTAATCTCAAGCAGTTTTCAGATTGAATTGATCTGCCATGTCAGACTTCAGTTCAACACGGCAATTATAGCAGATAAAGGAATCAACGCAATGTAATATTTACTCAGGCATAAGTTATAAATAAACTTAGGCGCTTTGACGCGAGTGCGCTAGGACGCGCGTGCGTTTGAACTTCATTGAGAGTCGCCTTAATATAGTCTTACCACTTTCAAAACAGACTGCAGTTACACTGCATGTATATGGAGCCCTTTATAAATTGATTTACTATATAAATGTGTGTATAGATAGATAGATATGTATGTGTATATGTGTGTGTGTGTGTATAAAGCTTTTCTTCATGTGAAATAAAATAACTTAAATATTAGTATTTCTTAAATCATTCCAGCACAATTACAATGGGGATAGTAATGCTGTTTTTTCTAATCTCAAGCAGTTTTCAGATTGAATCGATCTGCCATGTCAGACTTCAGTTCAACACGGCAATTATAGCAGATAAAGGAATCAACGCAATGTAATATTTACTCAGGCATAAGTTATAAATAAACTTAGGCGCGTTGACGGTTTGGCGCTTTGACGGCAAGTGCGCGGGGACGCGCGTTTGAAGTTCATTGAGAGTTGCCGTTCCCATAGTAATCTACTCAGCGGGCGAAAGCCTTTGCCGAGTAAACACGAATGAGAGTCAGATTTCGGCCATATAAGTACATAAATCTTCAAGCAAACACGCTGCAGCGGTTACTTGATAATCGGAAACAATTTCCGTTTGATCATAAACTCTCTCACATAAATCTATTTTATGAGATTATGATCTCTCTCTCTCCAGCAGTAATGGCGGCTCTATCAGTTTCTGGCAGAGACTAACAGCGCTCTGATTCGTTCAATCTTCAGTGATGGACGCTCCTTCTAGAGCTCTGATTAGTTTGAAGCCTTAAGGCAGGCTCAGTAATCTAAGCCCTCTGATTGGTGAATTTTAGTTCAATGTAAAGTCTATGGAACTTTTTATGATTTTAATCTTCAATTTTATCAAAAATCATAAGTCTGATCAGTCTGAAATGATATAGCAACTCAAGTCAGAACAGGTCTGAAGTCTGAGCAGAGTTTAGTGGTTGTAGCTTTAAAGCTCTAGGAGGAGATGCTTTTAGAATTTTAGGTAAGAAGAAAAATAATAATAAAAATAATAATAATAAGTTTAGATACAATATCACTAAGTTGGCTTTCTCAAGCCAACTTAACTACACAAAACCATCTGGAGCAGGGGTTTAGTCCAAAGGGTAGTCTGGATACCGAACACACTTTAAAGCCAACGCACGGCCAAAAGAGGCACATGATACATTAGACTTTTCATTATGGAAAAAAAGAAATATTATCTCTGTGCTAAAATAAGGCACTATGCATTTTTGAAACCTGTACAAAAACCCAGATGAGCAAATTTGAGGTACCTGTGTTTTCTGGCATGGAGGCCTGATCGGTGTTTCTCTCCTTCTTGAACACAATGTTTCCAAACTGCAGGACAGCGGACACCACCTTGAACATTGCTGCAGGGACAGAAAATAAAGACTAGACAGTCAACACTGTGGGTAGTAGACGTTACATATTTTTGAAAAGGCGATGTCCTGCAGTGTGGCAAGCTTATTCTCTATTTTAAACTATTTTAACCTGAATTTTGGTATTCAAGGTATTACTGTCCTTATTATTAGGGCTGTCAATCGATTACAACATTTCAGATTGATCGTTTTTAATTGCACCAAAATACACATTATATCTTTCAATTCAATTCAATATTTTTATATTGATTTTATTCAATTGAATTCATTATTATTTCAATGCAGTTATGAACTCATTACATGAGCCTACATGGGACATTTGTATGGTAAATGCATTTGTCACACTGCAGAAAAAGTCAAAAAGTGAAGTAATAGAAGACAATTTTCCCCTAAATCTCGGAAATGGCAACATGAGGATTTACTAGAAACAAACGTACATAAAACCAGCAGTAAATAGACACTAAGGTAGAGGTGTGTTTGTTTCATGCATACTTACACAAGATTTCTTCATGGGAGAAGCTCATAATATACATGGCTTCCATGGTCTCTTGAAAATTGTCTTTGTCCTGTTGACCAGGAATGGGAATGTTACCATTAGAGAGGAAGCGGTAGCTATTGAAGCCCTCCAGAAGTAGATCAGCTGCCAGCAGAAAAAGAGCATTAATAAGACAATTACAGTTTTTAGACACCACATTGTACAACAGTCAAACATCTTCACACACTTAAAATGCCCAAAGTCTGCTTTCTAACACAGGAAACAAGCCTGTTTATGTTGACCTTGCACTTAGAATCTCAAACTAACAGTATTTTACAGTGTCATTGTTATAAATTATGCATAATTACATGCAACTAACCCTAAACCAAACACTAACCCTAGAGAAAGTACATGTAGTTACTTAATATTACCAAGTACGTAAATATATAATTACAGTGTAGCAAGGACTCTTGATTCAAACCAAGTAGTAACAAAATACTCACATCTTAGATGTTCCCCAGCACCAGCCAACAGCTGGTAGAAGACATGGAAGGTGCGCTCGTCTTTGGCTTGGCGAATGGCCCTGGACTTTTCAAGAAGATCTTGACACCGAGTTAAGGGAAAGTGAAGCCTATTTGACGGCTCATTGTTCTCTAGATGCCCCATTACACAGCTTTATTTGTTAAATCTCTACATAACCTTTGAAGTTAACCAATGACGTTCTTCCTCTCTGACATACTAACTGAAGCTATAGTAATTTAAAATATAGTTTCACTCCATGTACATTTAGAATAAAGTCAATTTGCATACCTTTATTTCTGTTAATAAACAGAAATTCACCCACAGCGCTTACTCAAATGTAACTGAACAGTTATCAGATCAAGATACAGGTTTCAATGTTGGCCCCCACAATGTATCCGGTTACATCAAAGTTGATGCGGATGAACTTGCCCTGTGGAAAAACAAACATTTAACATGTCTATTTTTCATAGTTTATGAGCCATACCCCTGTATCATAACCATCACTAGATTTTATGGGCCTAATCAACATTTCTAAGAATCCACTTGAACAGATTATCATCTGTTATAATCAAGCAATGATTGTAACATTATAATCGTCTTTGCCGTTTGAACGAGGGGCTTGTGCATACGTGGTATGTGTAAATAACTAGTAAAAACATGCATGCGTAAGAGGCTAACAGACATGCTTATTTGCAGCAAATGCCCCAAAATAATGACCTTAAGGAAGGCCTGAAGCATCAAATTCTTCTGAGGCTTTTGATTTGTTTCTATGTTTAAAAGGTTTCTGCTGACTTTAACGCATGCCAGAGAAAACTCCAGACGCCTAGCTCTTCTTACAGTGCTGAATGTGGATTTTGGTGAGCGTGTAGCTAAATGGCTATTTCCAGATGCTACATGCACAGGAACTATTAATAAACGTAATAAATAATAGCAAAATGTAACAAAACATTGTGTCAATGTCTAAAGCAGGGGTGGACAAACTACGGCCCTTTGGGCTTTTTAATCCGGCCCGCCGAACTCGCATTAAACCTCCTTTGCTTTACATTTCCCTGTAATGTCACTCTGTCGCGGCTGCGGCGCTGAAGCTGTGGTGGAGAGTAGGCGTGTGTCACAAGCCCCTCTACACCCCCCTTCCCCGTCAACAATCGCGAACTGCGCTCACCCCGGCCCCTCTGTCAATTTTAAGAAACCAATGTGGCCTGCGAGACAAATAGTTTGCCCACCCCTGGTCTAAAGTATTGTTACAGTAAGAAATGATCAGATTAGTCACGATAGGCAAACTTACAAATCGTGAAGAGTTGTCATTTTTCACCGTCTTGGCATTCCCAAAAGATTCCAGTATGGGGTTTGCCTGCAGAAGCTGACGCTCTAACTCTCCCTGTAACACAACAATCACTGGTTAGAAAACACAAACTCTAAAGATGCATGATCACATGAAGCTTCATTCAAGAACAGATGCAACAGAGTGGTGTGTAACTGAAATAAGAGCAATAAATGAATGAAAGTAAAAATTGTTTGCGAAACCCTGACAAGAAACCCAGAGAATATTTGCTATTCAATGTCAACGAGCAAAGAGTGAAAGCCTAAGACGACATTTCGATCTTCACAGGACACTGCAGTAAGGTTTAACCCAACTAATACAGATCAATCAGTTTATTCATTATTCGAAACATAATTTTAGTAAATGTATTCATTTACCCTGTTTTTTTGTTTGTTTTTACAGTATTTTGTATGGTTAACAACAACCATCTTGCTTTTACAGCACAACTATTTCTCTTCATTTGACCCTCAAGCCAGAAGTGGATCATCTACATGGAGTAAAAATACACTAACCTACAAACCTCATTAAAGCCTGGGGAGCCATGAGAGGGGTTTGTGCAAATTCTCACTGGTTGCCTGAAGTACAGGAAACTCCTCAAATTAGCAACGACAGATGCCCAAAGCCCCACTGTGCCACATCACAGCACCCCCAGCAACAAATCTAGGACATCCACCCCTTTTGTATCCCCTAGCCACCCTCAGTGTTGTCCATGTCCATCTGATAGGAAGTTTGGACAGGTGTCCCATTGTTCTTGCGGTTGTCATGAGACAGGAACACATCACAGCACAAATGAGAGCGAATAACCACTGTGACTTTACACACTGTTCCCATTACGTAACCCAAACTAGCAGAGTAGTGGATACAGACCAGGGAATTTTGTGGTTTAAAGTTTAATATTACGAAGGGCCTAAAATAGAATAGACTGAGAATTGAATTAATCTTGTAATTGCTGAATCGTTTTAACATATCAGGGAGAAACTGAAAGCCAGTAACTAAAGTCAGAACAATGAACTTTAAAAAAAACAAAAGCTTTAGTAATGAAACTATTAGAACAGTAATGGGTTTCACCCTCATCTAAACAGGAGAATGAACCATTAATATGCCAAAATTGCATCACCAATGACAACTTCTGGAAAATGAAGGCATGATAAAGGTCAAAAAGTCACTTCCATCATTACAGAAAATATGGCAAGAGCTACTGGCATTTGAGCTCTTTGTAAAGGGACATTCCAACTATACGGAGGGAGCGTGATTTAATCACCGCACCATAACACAGTATTTTACATGCATCAGTGTGAAGTTTTACAGACATATACGGTAAATTACCTGACGTCACCCCAAAAGCATAGCAAAATTTGGAATCCGCAGGGAAGAGAAAAGAATAATTAAGAAAGCAGGTGATTTAAAGCAGAATGAGAAGTCATTAGTAAACACAATTAAGTAAATAAAAGATGAGTAAAATGAACAAATTACACTTGAGGTGTGATATAGAGGACAGACAACAAGGAAAAAAAACAAGGGACTACAAGCTACTCACATAAAATAGGATTCCGTTCTGTAATCAAATCATTATAATGGAAACAGAGGTATTAATGTCAGAGGGAAATGCACACAAACACATGACAGACACAATACACTCAGCAAGGGGTGGTTTAAAACCAAATGTGTTGTGAAGGATGCAGTCTCAGTTTATAATCAAGGCTTTTGCTGGTCTAAATAACAGAACTGACCTATAATGTATGGTGCAAAAAACTCTCATGTGTTTTAATCGCAACAAAATTAAACATGTAATACACTCATTCTCATGCCGGGTTCAGACTACAAGATATCAGGACGATTTTGGCACTGTACGTTTGACGAAATGTGTCGCGCTGGTTCGGAGTGTGTGACAATGGGTGTCGTGATGCAAGAATCAATCATAATGTAATAAAGGAAAGGTTTATGGAGCCATGGCAACAATATCCCTGCCTTTATGATGTTTCCTCGAGGAACTACAACGACAGCCTGAATCGTATATAAATGCTGGCAAATGATAACGGAGACATTTCAGCAACCAGGCGAGAACTGGAATTAGCATGAAGCTAACGCGTCACTTCGCAAGCCTGTTTACGCTCTTGTCGGAAGTCGGTCCATAGTTTCGCCTTCTCGATGACATTGTTAAAAATGGTAAGCGATGATTGACCGGGATGCAAATGTTTCAACAGTGACTATCGGAACAGAAAAAAATAGTGTAGTCTGAACTAGACATCAACTCCTTAAGAATACATTAAAGATGAAATTCCAATAAAATGACAGGTTTTCACGTCATGCAAGCTTAAATATCCCACTACGCCCCAAGCCATCCACACATTTCTTTTTCATCTAATCTCTAATATTTGTATCCATCACTAAAGATTAGGGATGCACCTAAATTATCGGATGAAAATAGCATTTTCTGTTTTCGGTTAAAAGAGAAAAAATAAAATATATGCTGCCCTGCTCCTTAGTTTTTTTTAAACCGAGCAAGCGTTTTCAATTCATTCCTGTATAAGGTGAGCAACTCTGCTCACATGCCTTATAATAGCTTGGACAATACATTATTTTGATAATCGGTCAAAAAATAAATAGTTAAATCTGATGGATGGAAGTCAATGAAGAACAATATAATAATTTAACTAAATACATTTTCTGTCCAATTTTGGCGTTTTATTTAAAGTGTGGTTATTTTATTATATTGCTGTGAATAAAAATTTTTTTAGATTCAACAATTCTTAGATTTAATTAAAAGGTCTTATATGAATAAAAAAATAATTTAAACTAGGAATTATTTTAAAAAGTCCATCCAGAATTTTCATGTCGGTGCATCCCTAGTTGCATACATTCAAAACCATTCATCAAACATGATCAATTGTGCACAGATAAAAAGTAAACCATTCAAACCCTTTAAAAAAAAAACGTGATCAACCCCAGAGTGCAGAATATTTCCCTTTGGATGGTCTACATTCAGTGTGCGTTTATACAGCAGGTTAGTTTCGCATGCACAAGCAGAGCAGGTATAAAAAGCTTAAAAGGGAACTTGCCTGGAGTTTGACTGCTTTAGGTGATTCTGGCTGTTTGTGTGTAATAAACAAATGTAATATGTTAGAAGGTATCAGGGCCACATTCTGCAAGAACCTTAGACCACGGGGAAGAACTAAGCCTTCATCATGTTGCATCAATTTGTCCATGCGACTACAGTAAGATTATTAACTATTCAACATGCCTTCATATATTTTTGAAGGAGATACATGTAATCAGGCCGACACGGTAGACTTGAAGACACATGTGTACTACTTGTAGAGCCAACATTAGAATCTACAAACAACACTATCCGAGAGCAGGTTATCCACTGATGCATGTTAATTTGGTTAAAATTACTCTTATAGCAAAAAGCACCCCCATGTCACTGTAACTATAAGATAAAAACGATTACTTTGTGAAAGTTTCAGATGTAAAAGTATTACAGACAATTAATCATCTGGGGAAACTCCAGATGAATGACTCAGCAAGTGGCGGAGAGAAAAGGAACTCACTGGAATGTTGTGATCCTTCCTTCCTTTGTGTGACGATGCAACGTGAGCCAGGTACTGGATGACTTTTTTAGTGTTCTCCGTCTTTCCAGCACCTGATTCCCCTCTGCAAAAGAAAATTACAATAATTAAAGCCAAAAGACAACAGCTTTTTTAGAAGCTTTACCCAAAATGAATGAAAACAAAAACAACAGATTGGATACATATTGATGCACATGCTAAATAAGTCATCAGAATCTGCGAACACTGCTGTTTGTTTTTCCAGCTGCAGTTCCTTTAAGCGTCATGGACTGTGCTTTAGTTCTGGTGTATTACACAATGGCTTTTATTAAGTAAACATTAAGTCTTATTTAGAATTATTGGAATGCATAAGATGGTGTTTTAATTTCACTATATAAGATGAATAAAGATACGGCCACTAGAAATACGGTTCTTTACAAATAGTCTTCTCTCTCCTTAAATGGAAAAAATTCTTTAGAAAGACACAGCCAGACGTTTTCCACAAAGGTCTGTAAAGAAATTCACTTAATTCTGGCTTTTTCAAAGAATTATGATAGCAAAATCTCATGCAAACAGTCACATAAAACAGTCACATTTACATTAAGACAATTCCATTCAAATTTAGGATGACTACAACATTACACACAGTTGCATACATCACATTAGTAACTTATGTTGAATGTAATTTACGCTGATTTTAATAATAAAAAAACAACAACATTGCAACAAATGTGTCAGGTTGATTATTTGTCTAAAAACCTATTTGTAAAACTCCAAGTTAGTTAAGCTGCACTCTTCTATACACAATTAAAGTGGACATGTCCCTCAAGCTCCAAAAACCTTTAAAAAAAAATACAAAAGCATAACGGTAATCTTTATGTGCACTACACTCCAAAAGTCTTTTCACACTTGAAATAGTGAACCCTGGGTAACTACACGATTAATAGTTAATAAAAGATTGCAATCTCAATTCAAAGATCCACGCAATTTTTCCATTAATGACAACGATTCCACTGCGTCCAGCCCATGTTAATGAATGAGAGGGGTCCAAAGTGGCTTTGGGCATTTTCAGATCTACTGACACTTGGATTTATTGTATTATTTATCGTTATGCCAGGAGGTGACAAGTGAGCGTTTAAAACATCATTGAATCGTTCGTTTTAAAGATTTATTCACAAATACTGATTCATCCAATAACAAAAGAAGTCTTTATAAGACTTTTTTTTTTAAATAATTACGTTCAAATTAACATACATCTTTAATAGACTAAAGCAATGAAAATTTTATCAGATTTTTCCGCACCATAAGGCGCACCGGATTACAAGGTGCAAGGCTGATTTTGGAAAGAAATTAAGTCTTTTAGGTGCGCATTATAGTGCGGAAAATATGGTAGTTGTCAGTTTTTGTCCTTTCAGAATCATAAGAGAATTTCCATTAAAAAAAGAAAAGAAAAAGTGATTCTCAATTGATCCAGAATCGTGCAGCTCTAACCCCGTTAATTAATCCTAGGTATTCTAGCTTTCCTGTAGCAGAGCATTGGTGTATACAACGTCAAGGTTATGGGTTTGATCCCAGGGAAAGCAAGAACTGATTCAATGTGTAAGTCGCTTTGGATAAAAGCATCTGCCAAATGCATAAATGTATTCATTCGCTGACATTTCACACAGTACATTCCTAAACCCTGGGTTAAAGTTGCACGTGACTGGTTTACATAAAGACTCTAGCATCGTGCATCCTCATATTACATACTGCCAACAGTAACATTACATTTTTCTTGAAAGGACTTTTCGGAGTATAAAAGGTAATTAAACTCTTTTTCTGGAGGAAGAAAAAAACTCATCTGCCTGTAGCCTTAGCAATCCTGAAGACATTGACCGTCTTGTTCATGTGTATTTGATAAGGGTTGGAGCTAAACTCTCCAGGACCCACATTGCCTACCCCTGCTCTAATTGATGCGTTTTCAATCATCATTTAACATTTTCCAATGATGAAATGTTTGGTAAATCAGCCCTTTAAGAGCTCTTGATCAAGTCAGCTTTTTCCCCGTCTTTAAGCTATTGACTGAGATTCCTCAACCCTGTATTCCAGTCACATGGACATATGGCTTCACAGACCCCAGATCCCATGAGGGTGAGCAGAATAAATGTGCTGCAGTTGTATCAGTAGGTCAGAAGGGGTCGACTTTGAGAGAGGATGGAAAACCTACTATCCTACAGTTATAAAGACATGCTATAAGATAGAAGATAGATAGCCATTTACCCATTTGCAAAGTGCAAAGACAATTCTGGCTTAATGCATCAAGAGTTCAAATTTCTATGGATGAATTCTTATAGACTGACTAGAAATATGTGCTGTGGGTCTGACTCATAACGTGAGATGCTCTACATGCCGAACAGCTGCAGCTACTGATATTCAGTGCAAAAATGACACATGACTCATGTTTTCGTACATGCATTACAGTACAGATTCCAAAAAGCTGATTCATGTGCAACCCTGGTGACGTGACATCACTTCCATCAGCCAAAACTGGTTGACGTAACCTGTAAAAGAGATGACCTAATGGTTACTTACGTGCAAAGAATCGATTGGTCCTCACGATCTGCAAGAGACAGAAAAATAGGTCAGCATTTTCATTTAAGTTCATCAGAGCGTTTACTTCAAAATCAATACAATAAAAGGGGCTAAAAAAAACATTTCACCAGAAAGTAATTAATCAAATATGGAAGACATGTCCGCTGATGCAATCCTGCAAATTCATTTATTACTATTCATTTATTTTAAGGTTTATTTCACTCCACTGATTCCATCATATTTGTGCATTTACTCAACATTGTACATTATAATTATTCTGTCTTTTCAACAGATGGAAAGTTTTAGTGAAAGAAAACAGCATGGAGGAAGATGGCTCCGTTAAAATGGAAATGAGCGCCAGTGTTGGCCTAAAATGCAAGCCAGAAAACATCTGTGAATCTCGTTATGTCGCATATTCAAAGTAGGTTTCTCACCCGTCTGTAAATGTCACTTCATAAACAAGATGGTCTTCTACAAAATGGAACGGTTTTGCAACTTCAAAAGCTGAAGGTTTATAGGAAAATTCTGAAGCAAGCAATCATTTCAAGCGATACTAAACCCCTGCAAGGGGAAGATAAGGGACGTCATGTGACCACTTATTTGAGGGTGGGTTTAAAAAAAGCTTTGAATATCATACATCATAATTCATATCTTCTATATGGATTTTGATTCACCAAGTCATTTTATCAATATTGATGTGGTAGCCCCAACTCCGCCTTGCTTATATGTTTCATTTCCCAGGCACAAACTCAGAACATTACACTGTGAATAAAGCATGCCATAAGTGCATTGATCCCTGAAACTTTAGCTCATTTTAATCAAACGTGATGGGCAATCGGGTTGAGTATTAAACGACTATGGCCAGGACACACTGGAGACTGGAGCAGCAGACACGGAACAATCCGACACATTCAATGCACAACTTAACGTCCTGCAGCCTCCTCCTCAAGCACAACCTCTGATTCAGTAAGCTCACAAAGTGAACCACTTCCTCCGCATTGAACAGCAGTTACAAAACCAAAAGCACAGAACTCGTCAGGTTTCAGGATGGATTTGTGCAGCTTCTCTTTAACGATCTGGCAACTTCATTCAATATCGATAATTATTGGAAATATTTTATAACCTAAACAAAGACCATTAGAAATACGGGTTTAAATTTAACCACTGTATTTTTAAGTTGACATAATAGGCTAACAAAACATTAACGTGCATCTATGACTCTTTCATCATCGTCGCATCTGGTGACACACTGATCCCTGGACTAAAACAAACCCTTTAATTTGTATAAATGTTCTAATATATTACATTTATGCATTTGGCAGATGCTTTTATCCAAAGCGACTAGCATTGCATTCAAGAAACGTTGAATCAGTTCTTGCTTTCCCTGGGATTGAACCCATGACCTTGGCGTTGTAAATACCAATGCTCTACTGATTGAGCTACAGGAAAGCTACATTATTATTATTATTATCGTGAAATTAAAAAGATTTGGGTCGTATCGCCCAACTCCACACTGGATTATGCATTCATTTGCATTCTTGAACACATTTTCTGCAAACCAGAGGTGAAGGAGCACACACCCACCCTGGGAGCTCCACCAAGTGATCATTCGGGTGGAGTCTCTGTTGCTGCAGAATGTTGGTAATGATGTAGATAAATAGCTTCACGTCATTGTTAAACTGTTGCCCTTTCAGTATCAGATAGCTGCTGAGTTCAGGCCATCCTTGATACGTCAGGCATTTGTGTGCGTCTGCTGGAACCAAGAAGCACTAGATAAGATAAACCTGACTGACCAGTCTTAAGTGATGGTCACATCTTTCCATCACAGGAACGATTTCTAGAAAATGTTATTCCTTTAATGAGTGAATATTGACAGGGACTTTTTCCTTAAACTCCAAGTATGAAATATTGGCATGCAACTCATTCAGCTCCGTTTATGCTAGAGATGATATGAATGAGTAATTTCTCAATTCTTGCCAGTCAAAACCACCCACAAATCCATCAACTAAATCTAATTTAGAATAGGATTTATATTCCATTATATTAGATCAGGACTATTTCTGATGGTACCTACATCATGACAAGAGATATTCACATGAAGCAAAATTCAATGACCAAAGGAAATAAAGTTGCTTCTTCGTTCACATTATAAAGGGAGCTTCATTAGCTTTGTTGCATGTCTCCTCGTGTGAAGAGACAGCAAGAAACCGATCCAAGACCTTTATTAAAACAAAATACCAGCTGTGCTTTTGAATGGCTGCTTGCATACTAGAGTTGAGCCGGATACTCGGCTGAAACGAGTATCCGGTACGGATAAAGCACTTTTACCGAGTACGAGTATCATACGAGTAATACGAGTCATTATCTGTGCTCGGATTGAATACAAATCCTCATTGGGCAGCTGACTGTCTGCGTGCAAATTTGCTGCGTCCCGCGGCTCCGCCCTGCTCATTCACACACAGAACGCTGAGACGAGAACAGGTGTCTTTCTCTCTCTGTCACACAGGTTCGCGGGTCTTTTCCGTTAACGTTTAGGGTAGGGTGGTAGCGCGAGCGCGAAGCATCATAAGCCATAAGCTAGACTTGATTAATACAGGAAGTGTTCGGCGAGGCAGCTGGAGCGCGGGCCATCTCGCGGGCCATTAATAAAATGATCTCGCGGGCCGGACATAATAACACGCCAGGCCGGGAGTTTGACACCTATGGTTTAGGGTTTCTTCAGCTTTAGGTTTGTTTTTTATTTCAATTTGTTTGTATTACTTACTTATTAGCCAGAATAGTTCTGGTAAACGTGGGGTTTGCTCGGTAGAATGCGACTAGTGTTGTGTCTCTGCCTGTCGGAGATATTATTATTTTTTATTTTTTTACCGTCTGCTGGCTCTAACAAGTGTTTAACTTCGCGCACTGAGTGTCTGACACTTTCTTGCTGTATTTCATACATAATAAAGAAATGCAGATTTTAAAAACAACGTCAGACTATTTGATCCATAGAACACACAGTCCCCCCCTCTCACTCACTCACACACTTACACACTCACACACCTGGTGTGGAAATTTAAAAAAAAAAAAAAAAAAAATCACACTGATCATAAAAAAATGAAAAGTTAAAAAAAGAAAGTTATGTTTAAATGAAAACTCTTGTTCATTAAATTTTTCTTCATAATTGCAGCCTCATGAGTTGTATTCATTGTTGCAAAACTTGCTCTGTATATAGTTTGTTTGTTATTGTGATCAAAACCTTTGATCTGAAGCTCAATGCTGATGCTGTCATGTAAATAGTTTTCTAATCAGCAATAAATATAACAATTTCTAATCGACCCAAATCAATTGCATGATTAAAAACAACATAGCCGGTAAAGCCCCGCCCACTTCCGGGTTAAATCCTGCCCATTTCCGGGTTAGGCCCCGCCCAGTCCAAGTACAGATACAGATACAGATAATTCATATGGTTAACAGATACAGATAATGCTGTACTCGCTCATCCCTATTGCATACTGATCCCTGCTCTGGTACAGCAGTCAGAATTATGATTATTTGATACATAATTTAGTATCCTCAGGACTCGTGGAGAGGATTCAAAGAATAAAAAGTGGCGAGGCTGTATAGAGAAGCAAAACCAATTTACATCATTCTACTAGGCATCGAATCTGACCAAGTCTACCAATGGGAACAGAGGATGCCTGAAGATAAAATAGTGCTGACTGCTTTCCTGTTCTGGCTGCAGGAGGTCAGGGTCGTCTGGGACGAAGAGGATCTACAGCCGGGCAGATCCTCAGGATGGGGTTTCCTCCACCTGGATTCAGTTTACTCGCTAAAAGTCTAACACTAGAGAACCCGCCCTTATATCAGAGGCCAAAAAATGAGGGAGAGAATAACAATAGCAAAAAAAAAACAATAGGAAAAAGCCTTTGTTTAAAGCTAGATTGCATTAAACACAAGGACTTGATAATTCACCGTGTCCTTAAACACGAATCAACGTTAAAAGAATGTATGATTGATGTTGTCCTAAACAGAACGATGATGGATGTGTTCGAAAGAATGTTATAGACGAAAAGTTCAGGGCTCGTGTTACGCGAGCTGGAAGGCCTTCCAGAGACGCTTCCCTCTGTGTGGCGCATATAAACCTCTGTGAACGCTCATGACACTATCTGTCTCGGACACAGAGACGCAGATATGCAGCCAAAGATTCTGAAGAATGGCCTCTCCTATCAGCACAGCTGCAGAAAGGGGAAGCATATAATCAAGTGAAGAGAGGGCTCTTGACTTCTTTTCACTGCATCCTTTGTCAAGGCCTTTTCAACTCTTATCTGAACCAAGAATGGCTGATTGCAAAGATACAGGCATAGTGTAATAACGTGTTGAAAGAGCAATTAAAGTCAAATGGAGCTTTAAAACAACTTTTATAGAACTCATAACCTGGTATTTTTGTAATGTGGCGATGTCTTGGTCAGCAAATCGATCCTCACATTCTTACAGTTTCATTTAATTTGTTTGTTGATTAGTTATCAGAACTGGGCATGATTTCAGTCTAATTAAATGTTTTTCACTCAAACTAATGAAATTCTTCAAATAACCGCTTATGTGAAGACTGGAGTAAAGGTATAATAAGCGATACAACTCTATAGATCTCTCTAGTTAATATCAGGGTAGTCTAGTGCTTCTCCAGCCCAAACCTCCACAAGTTCTCACTCCGCACCCCCTCAGCTGGCCCATCCTACCCCACCCCCTCCTCCTGGATTAACCTAGGACAGGACACATTCCTCTCATTCCAGACACCAGAGAGTGGACACAGACACAAAGGAAAAAAAAACGTCCAACGTTAGGGCTATAGTCACATTCACCTCAGTAACACGGGACACACAAACATCCATTACGCTTTATGTATGGCCACGTACACACTTTAACATTTCAGAAGTGACAGCTTTTTCAAAACCATAAACGTTCGTTCAACTTGCTCCAGAAACTGCGACGATTGACACGGTGAACAACATGCCAGCGATTTGACTATAGAAATATTACAGCGACTCGTTACGTTCAGCAATTTTAGCGCAAGCACAGTAGACGGAGTCGCGTTTTGTTTAGAGGCTGCTTCACTCTAGTAGGGTTACCATGAGTTTTATTCTTATTCGTTGTTTAAACAGTGACCAAGTTTATTAAAGTGAGTGCTTTTTCTTAATCTTATTTTTATCATAAAGCTGATAATGGGCGTGGTCTTGTTTGCTAGATCTGGTAACACGAATGAATCCAGCTCATATCACACTTTACCCATTTACACTTCAAATGCCAATTTTAACGCATCTGGAGGTGGATCTCCGGTCTGTCATCTCTCGTTGTACATTATAATCAACTAGTTGTTCAGTTCGATTCTTTACACACTGCGCAGTATTGTTTTAGGAGTTAGTTCGGCTGTAGAATGCAGTTGTCACTACCATAAGATACCGAAATGTGTGTGTACAGAACGGGGTTAGGCACTTAAAGCGACAACCGAATTTAGCTGCAATGTGTACGTGGGCCTATGTGTGCCAGGGCTAATACAACTGAGCTGCTGGACACAAAACACACTGAATTCCTTGTTTCACAACTGGTTTTGAATATGGTTTATTGCTAAATATCATGGCAGCACTGAAATGTGGCACCGTTTGTGGACACTGCACAAAGTATGGGGGGGGGGGGAATCTTAATACTAAGGATTTTGGAAGAATTACAGTTGACTAAACAACCAATTCCAACATCTTGTGCCTGTTTGTGCTTAAGCTGAAATGGGTTCAATACAAAAAAAAAAAAGGTCTACAACACTCACTGTGCCTCCAAACAAACCATAAACACCCAGCACAGATGCAAGAAATGACTGCAGAGATCAAAACAAACAGCCAAAAGGGCTGCCAATAACTTCATTAGAGCAGCATACGGGTGGGAAAATATTTTAATAGTGCATGAATTTACATGTGAGAGTTATACATTTTAATTTGCAGTGAGTGTGTTTATAAACCGATCAGACAATCAGGTCAGTTTCACCCCTAACGGGGATGCAGAGAGGCAGAAAAGCGCAAAGTAAACAAAGCCTGTCAGAATGATTTCTATGGAAGATGATACAATACTAAACGATAACAGACAGAAGGTCTGGCACTCGACTAAAATGTGTATCCGGCCTAATGCAAGGAGAGGGAAAATGAACATCATTGAATAGAAGTAGGCGATATGACAAAAATGCGTCAGTTTTTCCAGGTAGGATCCTGACATACAATTCTTTTTTAAGCGCCCTTTTATGCTTTTTCACTTTTACAACTTTATTTTGTGTGTAATGTTGATATTTGAGCATAAAGAAAAAATATTTGCAAGGTTACAAAGCCCAATGCAAAAGGGAGATATATTATCTTAACAGCAAAAACTTTTCTAAATTGCACTTCTTCACAGATCTCGTTAACATTACTCGAGAGAGATTTATTTGACACTGTTTGTTTTTGGCTTCCAAAACCTCTTTGTTTGACCTTCCTAATTTAGACAAACTGAGAAAACAGTGGTAAAAATGTATTATTTTACTTGAGTCCTGCAAATTATAAGGAGGACAGCTTCCAGAACATAGGAGAGTATAATGCAGGCTATACACAAAAACTTCTCCTGAGAGACGAAACAAGTCCCATTTCATCAGTACAATCAGCTGTTTATGGCTCTCGACCTAAGGATTTATTATCTGTTGCCATGTTTTCAATTAACAGCTCCAATTACAAGTTTTACGTTGTTGTTGCGATGTAACTAGCCTGCTAGCTAACACTGCAGTGTTGATGCAGTGTTTAGCTGCAAGGCTCTAGCTTTTTGTAAGACCGTTTCCTGACCCTTAAGAACTTCCCACTCTGAAAAACAACATTTGTTCGTAAACATTCACAGGTTCTAAATCTGGCTTGAATTGGTGTGGCGAAATTGACACCAGTATTATTTACACCTGAGCAAGAGTTAAATGTCTCTAAACCGTTTATCAAACAACACAGTGTGCCAGCTGACCAATCAGAGCACATTTTCTATTTTGGAAAGAGAGGCTTCATCGAAACAGGAATCACAGTAAATGGCCAGACTGGGAAGAGAGGAGCTGCAATAAATGTAAAACATGTGTAAAATAAAAATGCATCTTTTGAACAATCAAGCATCTGTTCAATTCTAGTGTCTATTCTGTTGCACCTATTCTAGTACACCCCCACAACAAAATCATGACTTTAAAAAGGGGCGCAATAGGAACCCTTTAAATGGACAATTATGGCTAGGGGTGGGAAATACAAGTAATTTTATATTATACATTTTATATTTGTTTTTTGTTGTTCTTCGAGTAACATTATAGTAACAGAAGGCAGCAGGTTTATCTAATATACCGATATAAATATGATTTAAAAATGTACACATTCACTTAAGACATAACTGACCATGTTTACATGAATACTAGCCAAGACAAGCAGTTTGATGTTCAACAGTCGTCTCATGTTCTTCCTCCATTTCAAAACAACCTTGTGTTCAAAAAGTAAAGAAATGCTTCTATTTCTTCACTGGCCAAAGCCTTGTCTGTGAAACTGGGGAATTATCTGTCTGTTTAGAGTGAACCAAATGACCCATACAATCAGAAGTTCTAAGGGTACTTCTGCATCTGTATTTCGGTTCATTTGGTCCGGACCAAGGGCAAAGGAAAAAAAAAAAAAAAAAAAAAAGTCCTTTTTAAAAAAAAAGTCCTTTTTACACAGCACTTTTTCCCATCTCAACTAGTTCAGATCAACACAATGTAGTCTCGTGACAACATCCATGTCACCCGTTGGCCAGAACGCATTTCCTAAACTGCTCTTTGATTGGTCAGAATTAACGAAGTCAGCAGAAGCATGGCAAACTATGGAGAGTCGACTGCGTCCTTGGTCATATTACGTAGATTTTATACATCGCAATATGCAAACTATACAACTAATGAAGTATGCAGCTGGAAAATAATGCTTTAATGCACTGCAAACGGCGAAGACACATCACAAGTCACTTCAGGAGAAGGCGTGCAATAATTCTGCGACGCTCATCTTCTGAAAATATTACCAATGACCGATCAGGATTGCATAATACACTGTGCAGCTGACTACGGCAGCTAGTTTAGTCCACAAATGAGCAGTACGTATTGCAGTAGAATCCCGTTCTCGTCACAAACGAACCACTCCAGTGTTTGTTTGAAAGCGTCTGCTTGTTTGCTCCTTTTGGTGCGCACCAGAGTGCGATTGCTGCTTTCACACCTGCCCAAACAAACGGCACCAAGGGGGACAGCGAACTCTAGCGCGAGTCTCTAGAAAGGGGCAGGTGTGAAAGCACCCTGAGAGGTTTTATGCTGGGTGTCCATTGGGAGGACCTATAAGACTATATATAAGGTTTTAAGCCATTTTGTTTTCATGTAAGACGTTCCGTCACATAAAATGAATAAAGTGTTCTCACAAGAACCCAAGTCTCATTTTTATTTATTACAAGAAATCGAACACTGTAGAGCCACCCAATTACTGCTGTGTCAAATACAGGAGAGTCTAACAGTCTAATAAGGCATTAATTGAATTCTGATATGAAGCCAATGGCAAAAGTAAATAGATAAAGCACATGAGCTAATAGACGCAAAAATAATCTAATCTGAGTGAATCATTTGTGTGAACCGCAGTATAAAAGAGCCAAGCAACGAGAGGGCAACAACAAGTACCCTCCCATCTGCTGCGATTGCTGTCCACAGGAATTTAGCATGTAGCTGTTTGAAGTGACGTGCCGTCAGTCACACAAAGTGAAACATGACTCACTTGCTACTCTGTGATCCAAGCCAGATATGGCCTGATCAGAGGTGACCATAACTACTGGAGACGGCATAGAACACTATTATATTCGCATGTCACTCCTCATCTAATTTATAAACCAAACATTTAGAGAACTACACATACTATTAAATAAATACTGTGCAATTTCATTATATCCTAACTACACGACTGACATTGCCACTCTGTGTCTAAAATAGTATCTAAGATTGTATTCAATGTATAGACGGAAGGAACAAATTTAATTTCAGCAAAGATCACATTAACTATCATGGTATCAGCTGATGTTTAGCAAACAAAGAATATCATCTGGCTTGTCAGATCTCAAAGAGGTCTCAAGGCAGTCGTTTCCTGATCCTGTTGTGTAGAAGGGGTGTGTTCTGCAGTGTGGGCAGCCAGCCTCAGACTCCTTTTATTTAAAAAAATTAAAACATACGCATATACCTCAAAAAGGTCACGGCTGTCTGAAACAAACAACTCGGGCTTCATACAAAAAAAACAACAACCTGAAGCATTAATTATTAATGATTTAAATAATATTCGATACAGTGTGGTCTTCTCTGTGGGATTAGATAGGTGTCAAAAGTACTGAACAAAAACTAACTGACCAACAATTAAATGCACTTTAAAGTAAAAACTTAAGACTTTTTAAAGGGTTTTACTACCCTCTCAGATTCATACATTTTGGCGCAAATGTAGTTGTTTCACAGTACTTTTGCACAGACGAAAAACTGAGATTGAAGTCCAGAAACTTTTGAAAACACTGGCCTTTTTCTGAGCAGCTTGCTCTCAAAACTGAATGCTTTAGGTGGAGCACAGTCTTAAAATAACTATACTGTAAACTCAACCAAGCAAGATTTTAAAAGAATGAAAAAAATCCAGATACTGCATGAGTGGGTAAAGTAATATTTACACACCCTCTATAGCAGTGGTCTTCAAACTCTGCTCCTGGAGAGCTTCGGTCCTGCAGAGTTTAGCTCCAACCCTCAAGCTCAAACACACTTGAAGCAGCTATTCAATAAAAACTTTGCAGGGCACTGGTCCTCCAAGAGCAGAGTTGAAGACCTATGCTCGATAGTATTGCTTAGTTGCCCTGTCTGAGAAGTACTGAAGAAAGCAAGGCTGATCTGAAACGGGTACAAAATTGTGTTTCAAAGGCATTCCGAAGGAGATCAAAAACAGTCTCTGGGTCACCGTAATCTACCCAAGATCTTTATGTCCTGGTGGGCTCCGGACAGAAGAGATCTTTCTGCAACCACCTGGGGCGAGTTCAAAAGGACAGAGCTATGAAACGCATTACTGCCCATGACACATGTATTGGTAACAGGTGGGTCAAAAACTCACAAACTCCCCAGAACAGTAACTATCTTCGCACACAACCCAATTCAATCCCATCTCATGTCTAACTGATAAGTTGGGGGCTCAACATCTCTTAGCATAATTTAAATTAAAGTGTGCCTCCACGCTGGGTAAATGTGGTTGTGAGACTGCATTTTCAAAGGTTGTAATTATATTTCAAACATAACTTTCCAGTCAGTGACCATGTTTAGATTTCATAGCTTCCATATGCCTTGAAGAGAGACGGACGGGTGCCCCTGACATTCCTGCGCTCCAGTGGCTATACTGACAAGGCCTTTTCCAAAAATGTTATTGTTGAAGCGAAGATCAGCACTTCCAAAGTTTTTTAAGTTGTTATAATTAGCCCTTTGTAACCAAGTTCAGTCAACAGCCAGAGAGGGGGATTATGGCTGGTTTCTGGCTGTCTAATCGAAGACAGATGTGGATGGACGTGTGGTTGTGTACGTTAGTGTGACCAAAAATATTTTATAATATACCAATGTATAAGCCAAGTCTCATTTAATAGAGCAATAAAGCCAACTATAGAGCATTAAATTAGCTGACCTATAAGGGCAGGGTATTGACAAGATTTCACAAATCAAAGTGACACACACACAGGTGTGAAAAAGAGTTTGCTCCCTTCCTGACATCTTATTTTTGTCACACTTAAATGTTTCAGATCAAACTAATTTAAATATTAAAATCAAAGAAAACTTTTAAACAAAGATTGAGGAAAAACTAAATCTAAACCTACATGGCCCCGTGTGAAAAAGTGATTTCCCCCAAAACCTAATAACTGGTTGGGCCCCTTATCAGCAACTTTTACATGTTGTGGAGGAATTTTGGCCCAATCATCTGAGTAGAATTGTTGCAATTCCAGGTCTTTAAGCAGCAAAACAGCTCTAGACCATCACAAATTTTACTGTTGGTTTGATTTTCTGAAATGTGGTGTTATTTTTAGGCTAGATGTAATGGGACATACGCAGTCCAAAAAGATCAACTTTTGTCTTGTCCCTCCTTGCAGAGTATTTTCCCAAAAGTCTTGGGGATCATCAAGACGTTTTCTGGCAAAAATGAGACAAGCCTTAAGTGTTCTTTTTGCTCAGCAGTTTTCGTCTCAGAACTCTGCCATGGAGGCCATTTCTGTCCAGTCTCTTTCTCATGGTAGAGTAATGAACACTGACCTTAACTGAGGCCTGCAGTTCTTTGGATGTTGCTGTGGGGTCTTTTGGGACCTCTTAGAGTAGTCACTGCGCTCTTGGGAAAATTTTGGTCGGCCAGCCACTCTTGGGAAGGTTCACCACTATTCTATTTTCACCATTTGTGGATAATGGCTCACTATGGTCCCAATGCTTTAGACATGGTTTAGAACCTTTTCTAGACTGAGATCTCAATTAATTTTGATGACCTGAAACATTTAAGTGTGACAAACATGCAAAAAACAAAAAAAAAAAAGAAATCAGGAAGGGTGCAAACTCTTTTTCACACCACTGTATCTTTCCATCAAACATGTATATCAGGTAGTACATGTACTTTTTGCACATAAAGCAGTTTGTATATAAAAGTTTTAATGATAATTATGTTTCTATTCCGATTTGACTCCCATTTATTACTGTGGCTTAAACTTCCATGGTGCAGCACAGAATTTTTTTGTGCATAATTCTAGAATGAGGTAACCATAAAATAAGGGGAACAACTGAAACAATAACCAAGAGGAAAAGGAAGAAACTTTGATCTAACTTTAAACCATTTGATCCAAGCGGTTTTGGTGCTCTGATAAAAGAGTGTAAAAGAGTGGTTTAACAGCCATTAAAGTAATTAAAACCACAAGTGAACTTGGACAAAAATGGAACAGAGTCATGAGAGAGGAAATATCTCAGAGGAAAAACAAACAACTCTCTTCAACTACCGTGATCCCTGTAGATCTAATGATATCGGCGGAGGCAGCATTGCTGGGGGTGTTTCCTCCAGAGGCAGACACCGGGGTCCATGTGTCCCGGCCACACTTGACCCAGCACGTACTGCCCCCCCCAACCCAACCATCACCACACAAAGGCAGCATTGTACCCCACAATGCAGGTCAGCCTCTCCTTCCCAGTCTGGGATGGCTCTTGTTCCCTGGCCTCTGACAGACCAGGACAACTGGTCTGTCCTTCTATGTAAGAGAGACAGCTTTGGTAGAGAATTCAGCATAGCATTCATACCAAACACTTCTCCAATTTACTGGATGAACTTCTTTGATTCCAAGTATGGATGATTGTTCACTACTAACAAATACTCCCCAATGTAAGGACTCTTTGATGTACATTTACCTTGAAGTGAAAACGCTTTAAATAGTCACACGATCGTTCAAAACATTCTAACATCATTAATCATTTGTTTTTTAAACAATACATTTATTCTGTATAACTATATCAGATGTGTCAGTAAAAACTTTATAAAAACAAAAATACCCCTCTTTTACACTTCCAATTCTTCAAAGAAACCTGAAAATCCC
Source organism: Rhodeus uyekii (assembly GCA_037043235.1). Lineage (NCBI taxonomy): Eukaryota > Metazoa > Chordata > Actinopteri > Cypriniformes > Acheilognathidae > Rhodeus > Rhodeus uyekii. The sequence continues at coordinate 2,082,937 of JAWRVZ010000032.1, read as the reverse complement.
CTAAAATATGAAGTGGTACAACAGTTCTGAAAGATCATGAGACACTGAAGACGAGTAATAATACTGAAAATTCAGCTTTAGCATTACAGGAACTTTAATAATACATCACAATATTACAGCTTTACTCTTCTTTCGAAAACATCAAATATCTTACTGACCCTAAACATCGGAATATTTCACATTAAAAAGTAATTTTGGCAATCACAAATGCTATAAACATGAGTTAAAACACAAGAACTCTAATCCACAATGTGGCAGAGCTGGATCGGTACAGCCTACAAACAAATACGAGTCCCATTTTACGCAGTGAAAATTAAATTGAGAGTTCAAAGATGAAATTAAATCAGTTGTAATGGAACACTAACATCTCTGCCAAACGCCATCTTAATCTGTGACACAGTTGCCCACCCCAATGTCCAACTGCCCCAGATTTACTAAGAGATGACTTAAAGATTATGACAGCAGTAGAAAAAGGAAAAAAAAAATTACAGTTGACCAAATCACGGAATTACATCTCCTGATCTTGCCTTACAAAATCAGCCAAAACCGATCTGCTTCATAGAGTATACAACCAATTTGAAAAAATACAGCAAGCGGTCTGAAAAAGCTTTAATTGTCTAAGAAGAGGAGCGATGGAGCTTGCCTTGTAAGATCTCCTGCTGTGAAGGACTGGACAGAGGCTTAGTATTCAAAGTCAATGAAATATGATAAAGAACAGTGTTGCATTCAAAAAGCTTGACTCACTAAAACTTCTGGAGTATTTAGTAACATCCTACTTAAACAGTGACCGATGGAGAAGTTTCTGATATGCATTATCTTTCACACCCACAGCTGAGACAAGAAAAAAAAAATCAAGCCCACTGCAGTGAAATATGAAAATAATAATACTAATTCAGCCCTTTTTTCCTTTCCATTCTATGGGCTTATCTGAGAACACCAGAATTGGCAGAGAAAATTGATTTATCTCTTAGGGTGGAAAAACAAACTGAAATATAACAGTTTATTTCCATTTATAATGGAAATAGTGACCATTCCATTTCTGTGTCACATGATACGATGAAACACAAAGCACAGCCAATAACATTAAAGGTTAGCTGAAACTGCTAGTAACTTCATATTCTGCTTTGGTTAAGGACATCTTGAGCTGCTTACGATGACAAAAGGAGGAGAATCGGTCTCTTTAACACCTGGTGGTCTTATCTTCCATAAAGATTCAGTAAACAGCACACCCTCTTCATTTTTGCTCCAATACACTCAGTGGAAACACAGAATTCTTTAGTCAGAAGAGTTATTTGGGCTTAACATTTCAGAAGTATGGTCTTACCTTGAAGCATGCACCTGTAGGCCGACTCTGAAATGGCGTAGATATGAGGTGGCATTTCATGCCTCTTCTTACCCCTGTACATCTCGATGATGTTCTCGGAGTATATGGGGAGGTTTTTGTATGGATTTATGACCACACAGAAGAGTCCTGAGTATGTCTGCACAGAGAACACAAACAAAAGGTGGAAAAAAATGTATACTTGTCCATTAAATCATTAACATTAGTGTTCATTAACTAAATCCGACCCAAAAAAAAAAGTTTGTAGACAAACTTTTTTCCCGATGACTAAGACGAGATGACATCAGCATCATTAAAGTAACTGCGACTATATTACCTTGCAATATCGTTGATGGAAAAGAAAAAAAAGTACAAGAATGCAGTTAAATGTAAACTTTAGCAAAACCTCTAGGCTGATATGACCACCACCGACAGTAGGTGCTCAGGCTGTCTCACTCCTTCACTTCACATGTCCGTTGACTTCCGTAAGCATTTTCCGCTAGTCTTCCTGTGGTGTATGTTATATACATTTATGGGGTAATTGCATATGATCTCCACTGAGATGATTAACAAGTATTAAGCTGAGAGCAGCACGAGTTAGTGTAATTAGTGTTCCATAATAACAATATGAGGTTCTGAGTTTATCCAATACACAACACGGGAAGAAACACTATACTTCCGTATTGTGTTTGCATTATCTACGTTATCCCTCCCTCCTCCGCCGCACATGCCGCTACTGTATCGTCTGTCTCGAAGGTAAGAACTCATAAATAAAACCACATTGTTATATCACAGGAATCCATATACTATAATTTTCTGTGTGTGTGCGCGCATGTATGTTTCTATAGCAATTAAAAAATGTTTTTTCCATTGTTGTTAATAAGGGAGTTTTTTAGAGGGCCGAAACGGATACATTTTTAGTTTTTTTATTTCTTATGGAAAAAAATTATTTGAGATACAAGCAATTCAAATTGAGCTCTGTCCTGGAACGGATTATGCTCGTATCTCAAGGTATTACTTTATTATAGCAGTTTCACTCTACATCTTAGAAGGAAAAAGGTTAACTTTGTGAGCTTAATCTATATTTTGGAAAACAGTCCTTGAAAGGTTAAGGATCTGAAGACAAGGCACAGACTAACATGTTCAGAGAGCATGAGCCTTACGCCTGATCCTCACCCCTCCCTACACAGCTACACCACTGCCCATCACGCAGGGCTCTACACTTAGAAAAAGCAACTGCTTTATAATGACAATGGGTTGATAAAAGGACGTTGGTATGAACTTATCAAGATTTCTAAAGAGCGTTTCAGATTAAAATGGAAAATGTTATTAGATACAAGTGATCACATCTGTTTGAATCCACTAAATAAGACTGTATAACAGTAAATCTAAAAATAATACATGAGTGTTTATAAATCAAGCTTTCATAAGATAAGTGTAGGGCCAATTTTAAAGCAACTAGCATATTTTACAAAGAATTTTATTATTTATTATGAATAAGTGTCATATAAGACAACAGAACCCAATGATATAAAGACAACTGAATGTTTATATAAATATCTGAAGAAATAAATGTAATACAGACCAGTAATTAGGTTTAGGGGGCAAGCACTTTTTCACACAGGGCCATGTAGGTTTGGATTTTGTTTTCCCCTAATAACAACATTCACCTTCATTTTGTGTTTGCCTGTTATCTTTGACTAATATTTAAATTAGTTTGATGAGCTGAAACATTTAAGTGTGGCAAACATGCACAAAAAAAATCTCTTTTTCACATCACTCTGTGTGCGTGTGTGTGTGCGTGTGTGTATATACACTGTGTGGGTCTGGAGGAGTAACGAGGTGCATTAAGTACAGCTCTGTCTACATCCCACTCCCAACTAGAAAAAGCCATCAATCCAAACTTATCCTCAGGCCAGAACAATAGACTTGGGACTATAACGTCTGGAAAGTTGTTTCTCCAGCATCATTTTCCCATGCTTGTCAACTATATATATGGAAGAAACCTGCTTCCCATATTTGAGATATGCACAACTGCAATCATAAACAGCTAAACACTTCAGAACTGTACAGCTGCTGAATCATCCATGTTCTGTGCTGTAATCCAGAGTCCTCAAAGCTTATAACGAACAAACAATAATGTCAACAACAAATAATGTCAGTTTACAGTTATTTAACCCATTTATTTGTTCAATATCCAGCACCTTACTGAAACATGGACATATATCTCTAAGAAATGTACTTCATTGGGACTTTAAACCAGCCCAAAAAAAAAACTAACTAGCTGTTCAGACAAACTACAGACTGGTCAGTTTTAAAAGTCCCTGTGTATAATACAATACGGTTACGCTTTGCATTAATTAGTAAGGAGGTCTACACTATTGTAACAAATCACTCAAAAGTTATTCATTTACTGTTTATTTTTATCTGCAGTCAGACTGAGACGTCATTGCCAGTGCTTTGCTATGGGTTGTATCTTGATTCAGACTTGCACTCTGACACAGCAAGCTTCGTGCTTTCTAACCTTCCATACACTTTTTTTTCTTATTATTGTACATATAAAATACAAGACGTTTATATCAGTATGTCCATATAATCTATGCAACATCGGCTTACATCAACCCGTGTCTTTATACAGTGTGTATAGGCCTATGCCAGGGGTCTGCAACCTTCAAAATCAAAAGAGCCATTTTGGCCTCTTTACTACAGAATAAAATTCATGGGAGACACAAAACCTATGTGATCCCTAAAATTAAAATAACACTTCATATAAAGGTTTATATCCAGATTGCAATACATAAAATAACTAAAGTGTATAGCATTTATGAAATTACAGAACTACAAAAATAAAACTGTTTGTGACAATGGAAAACATAATATTAAAAAAAAAAAATGTTTGAAACAAGATTACTTGGATCTTAACTTATGTATACCATTGAAAAAATTAATTAATAAAATAGCTTATTTATTGATTCCCATATATATATTTTTCAAAGCTAGGGGAGCCTCTGCACAGGGACGAAAGAGCCGCAGGTTGCAGAGCCCTGGCCGATGCATATAAAGAGTGTCAATTGTTATATTAAAATGACACCATAGTGAGTTTTTTTTTTTTTACATTTGGGCCACTGACCCTGAGAAATTACCTGTACAGCCCTGTATGCATTTAGCAGATGCTTTTATCCAAAGCGACTTACATTCAAGAAACACATTGACATTCTAATCAGTTCTTGCTTTCCCTGGGAATCAAAGGAATAAACGGTGACCTTGACCTTGCCGCTGCTAGCGCCACAAGCTACAGTTTCAGCTACAGGAAAGTATACATTAGATTATTAAAATAAACTTTAATGTACTTAATATGAATCAAGCACTAGGAAAATAGAAGTATCAGATCAGGTCTCAGTAATGGCAGATACTCAATATTCAATAACTTGAATCAGGGGCACAAAAACAAAACTTGATCAGGATTTTTCTATAAATTTCTTTGTCAGTAAGGTGGCAATACTGTTTCAGCAGGTCACTTCATGCAATGTAATGGAAGCAGCTAGATGTACATTTGAGCGCAACAAACGGATTATTAAAAAAGAAAAATGTAGTGCGAGGACATGTTTCTATTCATCGGTTGTTGACTGGAAGAAGATCTGAATGCAAACTTACAGTTGACTAAGAAACAGGCGATGTTTAACAGGACTAAATGATTTCAGAAGAGATTTTTGAAAACAAAACATACGCATTTGACTTAAAGGAACTGAAAAATATTGTTTAAAACCAATCTATAGAGAGTAACAAACTCATTTGTCATCTCCCGACGTGCTATATAAGAACAGAGGGGCGTGGGAAGGCAGAGAGGAACACAGCAACTCCACGGCTCTGCCCACACAGCAGATACCAGTGCACAAAAAACACCAGCCCGAGGTACGGTCACCATCCACACACAAACACCGAAACAACACAACCTTTAAAGACTCAGTAAGCAAGATTCACCACTAAAAGTTGCTCATTCGAAACAATAAAGCCGTAGCTTGACGGTGTCACTGAGCACAGAATCATGGGAGTTGTCCTCGTCACCTCCACAGCAATCAAGGGCATGGATGAGCTAATCTACTAAAGTTTTATTAACTTCCTGTGGTACAAAGCGGACAAAACCTAGAATATTTTTTGCTTAAATGCCACAGTCGGCTACTGCCGCTCCTTTCATCTTGATGTTGTTTTTCCCCTAGTCAACATTAATTATCCAGCAGTAAGGAAACGGAGATATTTGGGGAACGCTGAGGCATGCAGGTGTTATCAACAGTCAGTCTGACATCTCACAGACATTACGAGCCAGTTGTAGCTCAATGCCAAACAAAGGTCCCGTTATAAAACTTCAGCTTGGACTCGGCCGAGCACGGGCCTCCAGAGCTAATTACTGCAGCCAATAGGGAGGCAGCACAGCAGCCACAGAAACGGCCTTAAATAACCAGGCGGCAGGGAGCAGGCCCGAGCGGGAACGGGACAGTTCCTGCCCTCTTCTCACAGCGTAAAATGGATGACAGCATTGCCTGCTTTCATAACGTCAGAAGAGCTGCCAATCGAGAGGACTTCTGTTAGCAACCACCAGAAAAAGCTTTCAATATTGGGAAGTTAAATGTGGAAATGGACAAATTCGATCCAGTGTTAACCGGAGTGGTAACGGGGCGGGAAAATCATCAGAGGAGGCTTTTCAGAGCGAGACTCTTGATGGACAGTGTGAAGACAAGTGGTGCCTCTCATTGAGATCCCATAATGACCTCATTGCAGCTCTTCCACACTTGGGAATGGAGGAAATGATGAGGCAACAACTCGCTTCACACTCGCTTTTGAACAATAAAAGTCCCCTAGTTTCTCTCTATTAATGCACTGCATGCTGTAAAGTGATTCAAGGTCACAAGGTAAGATGAACAACTAGGCCTGCAACAACTAATCGATTATGAAAATCAACAACAAATGTCCAAATTGGATTAAAGACATACATCAGTCATGCCACTTTATGGTAGAGAAAAATACATTTCTTTGAACAAAACGCATCTGAGATATAAAGGAGGACACGGATTGAGTCTTATGCATAAAGTTATCCGCAAAAAGTAATTACATTTATGCATTTGGCAGACACTTTTACCCAAAGCGAGCATTGCATTGACATTCCAATCAGTTCTTGCTTTCCCTGGGAATTGAACCCATAACCTTGTCATTGCAAACGCCATGGAGATGCTTTATATTATGTGGCTCCCCTAAACTCGTAAGCATAAGGTTTAATGCGGCTTGCCATGTCAAGCGTTTAGTCAGATGTGTGCGCGGTTTAAGGCGTTTATACGCAGGGCTCGACAAATCCACTCGCCCGCTCGCATTTGCGAGTGAAAGCTCGGCTCGGGCGAGTAAAAATTTGATAAAACTCGCCCTGTCGGGCGAGTTAGATTCTTCAGATTCCAATACAGTTTGTCTATCATTCAACTGTTACTACATAGAAAAAACTTCAGGCCGCATAACACTCGTAAAATATGCCAAACAAGAGCAGAAAATCGACGACGGGCTAGTAGCGATCAGATATAGGATTCAGTTCTAAAGTTTGAACCTCGAATCACGAATGTAGTATTTACCTCAGGGGTCTCAAACATGCGGCCCGCGAAACGATATTTTGTGGCCCGCGGGACCATATGAAAGTTTAATGCAAGTGTGGCCCACGAGTTTTGAATGAATAGCGCTTTACCGCGTTGTGTGTGTGTGTGAAAGGTTCCTTTTTCGTGCGAGCTGCAGCTGTACAGGCCAACCAATCACAGTGGAGTACATGACTCCCGGGGGCCAATCATAGTGGAGTAAATGACTCCGGGGGCCAATCACAGTGGAGTAAATGACTCCCGGGGGCGGGGCATCAGCCGGGCTTGAGGCAGACAGAGAAACATAGCTGCCCGTGTAACATCACATTTGTCAAAGCCGTCATAGAATTATTACTTCTTATTGTGTTTGAAATTGAGCATGTTTGACTTTGAGCTGGACGAAGTGAATGTTACTGTTATCGGCGTTGGGTTTAGCGTCATGCGGATTGTATTTTGTTTTTCCATCATTTGAAATGGGCTGATTTGCGGGACATCGGTGTTATAATATAGAAAATAAAATCCAGTAAATAACGCCTCCGTGGCTGCATCCCATTGTTTGTATATAGTACATTTATTCAATTTATCTCCATAAAAATGATCTTCAGATTCACTATCAGATTAATTATATTGTTTCTGGGTTCTTGTTGCATTCAACCAATAAATATTTGGTTTTGCAGTAGGCCTATATCGTGTTTTTTACTTTAATAACTATTTTTGTCTGTTAAAATGCTGGGCGAGTGCTTTATGTGAAGGGCGAGTAAGTTTTTAGGGTCACTAGTCCTGCAGGGCGAGTGACCCTGGAATAATTCATCGAGGCCTGATACGGTTTCCTCAGTGCATAACTTACATTTTACTGTTATATCCTTATGTGTATTTACATTTACCCAAAGCGACTTACATTGCATTCAAGAAACACATTGACATTCTAATAAGTTCTTGCTTTCCCTAGGAATCGAACCCCGACCGCGGCGTTGCAAGCGTCACACTCTACTCTTGGAGCTACAGGAAAGTATCGGTACATTATACATACAGAAAATACAATTGAATGACAAACGAATCGACTATCAAAATAATTGTAAGCAGCATCGTTACTCCCTACACCCTCAAACCAAGGGTTCAACTTGAAAGCAAACATCCCACTTACATATATGAGCCCGGAGTAGTAACGATCCTTCAGGTTGTGTAAAACGGACGCTTCGTTCAGGCAGGTGAGCTCCGCCATGTCCTCCACCTTGCTGAACTTGGGAGGGTTCATCTTCTGGATGTCATCTTTGTTCACCATGGCCTTCTTGCCATTTTCAGCCAGCTCCACAAGCACCTCCTCTCCACGCTCCTCTCGGATGCTGGCCGCCTCGAACCCATGCCGTTCGGAAGGAACCCACACCAGCTTCTTGGCCGTCCAGTCCGCCTGGGAAGCTGGGTTGTAGACCACGGCCCGATCCACAAAGAGGTACCGCTCCGGGTCCTCCTGCCCGCTCCGCTGCGCCATCTCCGGCATGAGGAACTAAAAATAGGCCACCTGGAAAAGAGACAAAAAAATTTAGAGGGAGTTAGAGATGGAAAAGCAGAGACTCACTCCAATAAGTAAGAGTATAAGAGGTCAAATATTTAATCGGTTTCATGGATAGTCAATGAAATCATTTAGTCTATATTATATATGGTTCGCATTTTAAACCAGTTCTTACATTGTACTACAGCTATTTATCATTCTCAGGACTAAAAAACACACTATTTAGACTAATTTATGAACTTAAAATGTGTGGATTTATACCGAACACATGACCATGATGAATGTTTAAATACTGCATATGCTGGAAGGAACTTATGAAGCTGATTTTTAGGAAACAATCTTATGTAAAATAGTTAGCAGTTCATTTGGGTTTGATATGTAGGACCTTCACAAGAGAATTAACACACAAAATCATCCCAGTAAAGCAGGAGCAGATGGTCTGGCCTACAACTGGACTGAGAGTTACCGCTATTCTCACAGACTCAGAGGGGGAAAGGAGGAGAAGGCAAGCAGGGCACAAACACAAAAGGGTCGTGCCTGTTATTTCACAGATAGCGGGACTTCAGGGCCAGTCCTTCAAAAATAAGTCAATGATAAACCCCGTACAACCACCTTTCGGCCGCGGTCTTAGAAATAGTTTGATATTAACGACAAATACGCGACACTGGCGCAAGAATCAACCGATAACCGATCACATTGCCTCCTGAACTAGCCGAAGTTTTTGCGCCGTCTCATTCCTCGCGCCTGCAAACCGGGATCTGCACGCGCCCTCTCCTCATCATCCTCCTCCTCATCATCATCATCCTCTCCCGGTATATTTGGCCTGTGGCGAGGCGAACAAGCGTTTAATCAGCGCGTTAATCGACATCTGCTCCTCGTGGCCGCACAAAAGCGAAGGATTCTCCATCTGAAACGCGTTTGTTTATTTTTAAAGGAGCCGCAGTAACGGTTAGCGCGCGAGAAGTAATGCGAAAAATAATCCGTTATACGGCAACGGGACAAAAACGGGGACAAAATTAAATAGACAAAAAACGCACGAACTTACCAGAGGCTGTGAGCGATGAGACCAGGAGATGAATAAGCCGCTATCCAGCGCGTGCGCTTCTTATAATCCAGTTATTTTGAAAGTCGGCCAAACCTCCGCTTGTTCCGCCCGTCGCACCGATGCGCCGCGTCCCTCTGAACTCCGCAACCGAACCGCACTCGCTCGCGCCCGCCTCTCCGGTCACTCCCGCCCCTCCGGTCACTCCCACCGAATCCCGTGCGGAACGGGGATTGGATTGTACCGGACCTTCAGCACGAGCTATTGGTTTATTAGCGTTACGCTCCCAACAAAACGCGGTTGTTCATGCAAGCGTTCTTCTAGCGGGAGCTGCATCCCTAGAAATGTATTGGTTGCGTCAAATAATCACCAAAGAGGGCAGGACATCTTTATTTAATAGACGCTAAATAGCCTACATATGAACGTTTTGATACAAAATTGGACATTAAAAAAAACGTTTACAACCTCATTATTGAGGGGATTTTTTTTAATAATTATTATTTTATTTATAATTATTATTATTCAACTTTCGGAAAAACATACAATTACATTGTAGCGTAAACAAAAAAAGTTAGCCAAAAATATTATAGAGGGAAATACTTAAGATTTTCTGACTCGTTTCCGATCGATTCTTTTGAATGGTTCTTTTCAAAGAACTTGCTTTTGAAACGATTCATCGATGTATGTGATGACGGTTCTTTTTTGTTTCGTATGCATGTTGATAAAACTGTATTATAACAGCGCGTTATATTTGTAAAATTTCTGAAGTTGGGCTTTGATAACTTTTTCTCGGTTCAATTGTTCGGAATCATTGATTCTTTTAAAAGTGCTGACTCCATAACTTCGTTAAACATTTTTTTTTCTAGGATAAATGGTTATTAATAGATTTTCTCACTGACATTTTAATTGCTAGCTAAATCCAAAATGTGCCTCATGTCTCTGCGAAGATAAAAACACAAGGTTGGGATTGCGGAATTAAGATATTTTATCAAATGTTTCTGTCGAGTTTTGTTGAGCAAAAATGTAAATGAACATTACAGGGATTTGATAGTCTGAGCAGCACAGCGCCCCCTGTTTCTACATGTGTGTACTGTATTTTTAGTTTAATTGTCAATTATTAATTACTATTTATGAGATCTTAATGGTAATAATTTTAAATGTAATTAATAGGTTAAAACCAAAAAATATTTAAAATGGGCATTTATGGTCATGTGGAACGAATCAAGTCATTTTTAGTGCATTCTTATGGGGAAAATTGTTTTAGTGTAAGAGAATTTTGGGTTACAAGCTCGCTCTTGGAACGAATTAAACTCATAAACCGAGGGTTTACTGTATATATATATTTATGTGTGTGTTTATATATATAAGTTGCGTCAATGTACTATATAAAAAACAGATAATTAAATATCTACCGATTTATTTCTATCTCTGGCCAAAAGAGAATTCAAACCTTTTTTATATAGTACACGGACAAAACCTCTCAAAAGGTCATTATTTTGTCTCATTGCTATTAAATTGACTTACTGCTATTTAACTTAAAATTAAAAATTTAAATTTAACTTAATTTCAGTAATTTAACTTACTATTTAACTTTTACTTAACATAAAACATTCACAACTTTCCACAGAACTCAAATGAAACAATCCTAGTACATCAACAATGCAATAGAGTATCAATTTTTACAATTAATAATGACAATCTTAAAGAAATTATATTCAAAGTTATGTTTTATTTCATTAGTTGTAAAATAGTCCCATATGATGGTTCGTACTACAAAAACAAGATTGTGTCAGTCATTACCAAACCTCCGATCTCCTCTCCCACTTAAACCTTTACAATCCAGAAACGGAACAAAAAGTCACGAGAACCAACATTTCAAAAGATCTACTGAGCCAACCTCAACTAAACCTCAAATAACAGGACTGATCCAGAAATGCTCCAGAGCCGCTTCTCACTGCAGACAGGATTGTGAAATAATGCCTGGAAAGCTTCTCAATCCAGTCGTTTTGATCTGAATATTCAGTCACTATTGCTTTGTAGAAGATAAAGATAAAGTGATAATGTGTTGGGCCCTTGGCAAGTGGAAGTCGTTACCCTCTTCACTGGGTAGAAGTAGCTTCAGTTCATTTCAGAGCAGACCTTCAACCAAACCCCTAATAAATCAGACCGTTTAATATCAACTTGAAACTCAATTTGTAAAATCTCCCTGCACCAACAAAAGATAATTACACACACTAAAACATGAATAAAGGGGCATTGTACGATCAAAAAAAACAAAAAACGTTTAAAGAGTTCCTCAGATTCACATACCAGGCATGACATGTTAGGGATTTAGGCAGTTCGAAAAAAGACGTGATCTTCCCTTTTTCACTGGAGTGCGTCAGATTTCTGTACTTTGAATTCCAAGTCTAACGCCACCGCACTCAAGAAATTCTCCATCTCGATCCTAATTGTACAAAACTACGTCTCAGATAAAGGAGATTTTGTTTCATCTTTGGGAATCCTGAAAAAGATCTGTAAATTGAATCAGTTTCTTTCTCCAAACCACTTAATCTAATTTAGTGTAATGCAGTTTCAAATGAACCTTTGGGCTAAACAAAGCATTTCAAACAGTCAACAGTACATGTGAAAAACGCAACTCTACAAAAGAATTGCGAAGCTTTTTAATTACATTTTGAAAAAGGCATTGCGTTCCAGTTGAAATGTAAATTGAGTGCTTCAAAAGAGTAAATAGATTCATTATGAAAGTACAAATTTGTTGCACTCACTTAAGAGTCCCAATCTAAATTATATTTCTCCATTACGGGGCAAGGAAAAAAAAGATAAAACAAGGCTTTAACACTGACTCCTGATGAAACGTTTTGATAAAGAAGAGGTTAAAACAGTAGGGCGAGAGTGAAATGCTGAAGTTTTTGCTCTTCGGGGGTTTGGTGAGAGAGTGGAGTTGTGTCGCCTCTATTTGGATGCAACTTCATTCTCAGCTGGTTGACCTGTAGCGGTTTCTGCCGTCTTTGAGGCCTGTAACAGAACACAACACACAAGTGAATGAAGACAACTGACTGATGATATTCAATCATGTAAACTAACCAAAATGCCGGCATAAAAAGGTTACAGAGCATCCATAAAATTCAAGTCACTTTATGGCTGTTATTACTTTCTGCAGGCTAGCGCGATTTTCATATACAGTAATACCTCGGTTTACGAGTGACATGGAAAGTCAAATCAGTGTACGAGCATTGTATCGGAGTGCGAGAATTTTTCCCTCGCCCACGCGCATTTTTGTGTGGAAAAGTCGTAACGCTCAGCATCTTCGCGTGCATTTTTACTGGAAATATCCCAACGACAGCCTCTCACAAAGCCCATCTCCCCTTCACTCGTTCATTCTCTCAGCGTTGCTCGGTTTGGTTCATCATTCACTACAGTGATACTTTTATAAGTGATTTACAGCGGTTTTACCTCGTGTTGTTAACATTAATTGTGATCGCTATTGTTCATGTAGTGAAATATATACGTACAGTACAGCATATAGACAATGACCTCAAGATGAGTAAGAAAGAAGGGATGAAATTCTCCCTGTAAGCAGTAAAACCCTCCACTCCTTCACGCCAGCAGCGACGCTACTCAAAGATAAAGTGCGTTACAGTAAATTGTCAAGTATTTTTAGAGTTTAATTGTCAATTATTAATTATTATTTATATGAGATCTCAATGGTTATAATTTTAACTAATTAATAGGGTAAAACCAAAAAAATATTTAAAATGGGCATTTATGGTCGTGTGGAACGAATCGAGTGATTTTTATTGCATTCTTATGGGGAAAATCATTTTGTTGTACTAGAATTGAGTTACGAGGTCGCTCTTGGAACGAATTAAACTCGTAAATTACTGTCACACAAATGAATGTGAACAGTCAGCTCTGTAATGACAACGCCACCATAAGGCTGAAGGCCGGTTCACACCAAGGACAATAACTAACGATAAACTATAACCCGAACGTGGGCAGATTTCAGCAGCACATCATTTTACTCATTCTCACAGATTTTGTTTTCACATAAAGCTGCCTCTCAGCATAAAAAAAGAGTTTGTTTGAGTTCGCTGCTTATTGCACTTAAACAGATGCAAACAAAATAAAGTCAAAACGCCGGTCTTGGCGAATATTCACGCTAACAGTCGAGTGGCTGATAACTTTGGAAAACAGTAGATTTGGGAGCAAAAAAAGTTCATGTCAAGCCCTGAATCCATCCTGCTGTAAAGACCTCAAGTGGACGCTTATAATACACATTTTATTGTGGAAACTAATTATTTTCATAGTATATGGCCGACAACTTTATAACATTAAAGCATGTTGACACTAACTACATAACTAAGTTCCGTGAAGCCATAATAGCTTGGAAAATCGCTGTCCATCTTATACCCAGTTTTTGCAGAAGCGCAAATTATCTGTAGAGCTAGAACGGACGTGAAAGATTGTCAGCTTTAAAAACATCTTTTAAAAGTTTGTTTCGTTCCTCAAAGCTTCCATAGCTTCTTAAGATTTGTAATATAGCACACAAGACATCTGCATTTTCGTACATTTCACTTCTCATTTTGTTTCATAGAAGAAAAATGCAGCCCTCACCTTCTTTTTCTTCTTCTTCTGTGCTTTGCGACTTGCAGAGCTCTGGATCAGAGACTGAAAATGACAGAAGAAACCAAAACATCAAGGTAGGAAAAATCTATTTAACGTCAGTTATACTGAATGCATGGGTCTAACATACCTTCAGTTCAGGATCTTGAACATCGTGTTCAGACTTGTAGAGTTCTGCTTCAAACGGTCCACTTGTGATTCTCAAGGGCCCATTGGCCATCAGCAGCACTGTGAACTTAAACTGAGCCACAAATTCACCTAAATAAAGAGAAACCGACGGAAAGAGGGATTTACAAATTGAGCAGGTACAGAAAAAGGTCAAAGCAGGGGAAAAATGGTGCAATGATAATGAGACTGACCTTCTTTTTCATTCAGTACACTAAAAGGCTGCAGAAGCTCATGTTTGGCGCACTCCACCACTCCCAATCGAGCTTTCCCTTCATCCTCAAATGCCCTGACAGACACAAAGACGACTTTACAACCAAATTGCCATCAATTTATCCAATGGGTTTTTTAAAAGTCGTATTCTCGTGGGACAATCCAAATACAGTAGAACTCCGACTTACGAAACGCTCTACGTACGAAAAGTTTGACGTACGATAAAAGATTTCGGGGGGTTTTCTCGCCCGAGTAACGACAAAATGATCGAGAAACGGAAAGAGAAAACAGGCGACGATTTCAGAGTTTTGTTTTGAAATTTGCGCGCCACTGACCCATAAACTCGCACCAATCGTCCCGCTCTCCCATTGGCTGTCTCCCGGCTCAGACGCTAGCTTTCACTGCAGCATCCTGCTCTCCTATTGGTCAGCATTGCTCCCACCAGTCTCTGCATAGCGGCGTTCCTCTCCCATTTCGTCTGTGCTACGCTAACGCTAAAGTTCGTCCGTGCTTTCGCATACAAGTTTTGTTTTCATCATGCTGCATCGCCATTATTTTGTGCCCAGTTAACAAACTTTTTTTCTAATCACTAGCCATGGATGTGAAGATTGTTGCTAAAGTGAAAGGGAAGAAGAGGATGCTCTCCATGGAGACGAAAAGGGAGATAATTGAGAAGTATGAAGCTGGGATGCGCTTGTCCCAATTGAATGTGGTGTTTTCGTAGGGCTTGGAACGGATTAGGCAATTTACATGTAAAAGCCTGACCGACTTACGAAAAGATCAATTTATGAAGCCAACCTCGGAACGGATTTTCGTAAGTCGGGGTTCTACTGTACATACAGATCATAACAAAAACTCCACGATATTGTTCCAGAAAGTTCTCACAGCATTCGCATCCGTCTACTCAAACTGTACATCAAATCACCTGCTTCATTCATTTAGAACAGGGGTCTCAAACATGCGGCCCGCGGGCCAATTGCGGCCCGCGAAACGATATTTTGTGGCCCGCGGGACCATTTGAAAGTTTAATGTAAGTGCGGCCCACGAGTGCTGAATGAATAGCGCTTTACCGCGCTGTGTGCGGAAGATTCCTTTTTCGTGCGAGGTGGAGCTGTACAAACCAACCAATCACAGTGGAGTATGTGACTCCCGGGGGCCAATCACAGTGGAGCACATGACTCCCGGGGGCCAATCACAGTGAAGTAAATGACTCCCGGGGGCGGGGCATCGGCCGGGCTTGATGCAGACAGAGAAACAACTGTGGAGCTGCCCGTGTAACATCACATTTGTCAAAGCCGTCATAGAATTATTACTTCTTATTGTGATTGAAATTGAGCATGTTCTACTTTGAGCTGGACGAAGTGAATGTTACTGTTATCGGCGTTGGATTTAGCGTCATGCGGATTGTATTTGTTTTTCCATAATTTGAAATGGGCTGATTTGCGGGACATCGGTGTTATAATATAGAAAATAAAATCCAGTAAATATCGCCTCCGTGGCTGCATCGCATTGTTTGTATATAATAAATTTATGAATGGTGTCCCACAGTCCCAGCTAATAATTAACAGCCGGTAGCAGTCGCCTGTATCTGTATTTTCTACCATATAAAATATTACGATGTTCATGTCATCAGGAAAGTATGGAAGCCCGTTTCCGCCACAGTTGAGAAAAAAAAGGATTATTTAAGTCATAATAATGAAAGAGTTTCTCATAATAATGACTTAGTATCTGGACAGAATTAGAAGTTTCATAATAATGACTTAATATCTCGAAATAATGAGAAAATTTCTTATAATAATGACTTAGTATCTCGAAATAATGAGAGAGATTATCATAGTAATGACTTAGTATCTTAAAATAATGAGAATTTCTCATAATAATGACTTAATATCTGGAAAAAATGAGAAAGTTTCATAATATTGACTTATCTCAAAATAATGAGAGTTTATCATAATAATGACTTAGTATCTCGAAAAAATTTGTAACTTTTTCCTCAACCTTGAACTTCAGTAAGTCCAAGTACACAGAAGAAGAACCCATTGAAGTTAAAGAACTGTCAATAATGACGTTTGAGAAAATATTTTTTTTGTGGAATACTTGATGCGGCCCTGCCTCACCCAAACTCTGCCTCCTGCGGCCCCCAGCTCATTTGAGTTTGAGACCCCTGATTTAGAAACACAACATTTAATCCAGATGATTTAGCCAAGTAGGAAGTGAATAGTGGTTTTGCCCACCTAAGAGTGAAGGGCATAGCGTCAAAGCGTCTCTCCACCTCACTGAAGAACATTCTGGAGGTCTTCATCTTCAGGCCGTACTGCTTACTGGGGTCCCGTTTGTAGATGGTCGTCCTCTGGCCTCCATCTCTTGCCTATGGGAAAGATCACACACCCGTTGTATGAGATCTACGGGGATACGTTCCAGCAGAACAGACGGCAGGAGTCGTTCACTCACCTTCCCCTCTCCTGTGCTGATCAGCACATCCACGGCATAAACTTCATGAACCTCAAACTCTGCCTTCTCATGGTCTTTCCTGTTAGAGAGACAAACACGTGCTTGCCCATGCAAATCTAGCTGTCAAACGTTTAATGTTGCAATGTGGTTGCTTGCTTTCTCCAGTTAAAAGAGCCAATTAAGTAACAATATTCTGTTTTGCTTGGTACCGTTGTTGATCTGTAGGGTTCTGGATAATGGTCTTCTCTCCATCAATAACATGTTGCTTTAGTTGATGGGACAGCATACCTATCCATGAACAAAAGAGACAATGGACAGATCAGTCAGATATTCCTACTGGCGTCTGCAGGCGTGCGATAAAATGATCTATTTGATTTATAATATTTGATGTTCTCCATGCATGCATGTTGATCAATGTTTATATGTGAATGAAAGTCTAAATTAAATCAGATCATCATATAAAGCAATTCATATGGATTACTTTTATGATCTCTTTATGAAGCATCAAACTTATAGATGTGTGGACAAGGAAAGAAAGCTCATGTTTCGTTTCAGACTACACGGAATCAGGCCAATTTTGGCACAATCCATTTGACGTAAAGTGTCGTGGTGATTCGTAAACCACAATGGGCATCGAGACACAAGTATCGTGCCATTCTTGTATATTGTGTCATAGTAGACGACAACCTACGCCACGTCCCGACAGAAAGACTCCCCCTCATTACATCTGTGTCACTGACCAATAGGAGTACAGAAGCTCGTCGATCACTGCTTTCAAACAAGGCGAAACAAGAGACGATGGTATTGGTGCTGCTAGCTGGAACTACACAAAGGAAAGGTTCATGGAGCCATGGCAACAATATCCCTGCCTTTATGAGGTTTCCTCAAGGAACTACAACGACAGACCGAATCAAATATAAATGCTTGCGAAAGATAATGGAGACA
The DNA here is from genome assembly GCA_037043235.1 of Rhodeus uyekii. NCBI lineage: Eukaryota > Metazoa > Chordata > Actinopteri > Cypriniformes > Acheilognathidae > Rhodeus > Rhodeus uyekii. Next base: position 2,065,055 of record JAWRVZ010000032.1, on the reverse strand, counting down.
TTTCAGCAACCAGGCGAGAATTAGCACGAAGCTAACGCGTCACTTCGCAAGCCTGTTTACGCTCTTGTCGGAGTCAGTCCATAGTTTCATCTTCTCGATGACATCACGCACATTGTTAAAAATGGCAAGCGATGATTGACCAGGAACGTGTAGTCTGACATGCTTCTTGTCCACAATCATTTAACCTGACAGTGATTCAGTAAATATTATGTAGCCTGAACTAGGTTTTAAAATATCTTCAATTGTGCTTCAAAGATTAAGTCTTATTGAAAGGAAATGACTTGCGAGCGCTTAAATCAGGACAGAATTATTTTCATTTTTGGGTACATTTTTAAAGTCAATTGCTTTACTCGGACTAAGAACACCTCCAAAGTCCACAATACAAACCTTCCTCTGAGCGGATCATCTTTTAATTGTGGTTGGGCTGTCCCAAATAAAACAATAACTTACTGTCTATATTATAAAATAATAACTCACCCTCAATTGGATTGCATTTGAATGACTGGGCAATCTTGTTCCAGGCCTCAGTTACTTGAGTGTTCTTCAAAAGGTAAATGAGGCACATGGAGAAGATAAAACACTTTGCATGAGAAACAAACCATCACTACATTTGAATAGAAGATATACTGCCTATTAGAGGTGGAGCGATGGTGGATTTGACCGATACCGACAGCAGGTTGGGCTGATAACCGATTAATCAACAGATCATTTTTTAAATTGGCACTGGAGGAAAATCAAACACAGTGCTGTAAAAAGTAAAGTAAAACAGTACGGAAATGTACAACGAAAATGAAAAATATTATTTTTTTACCAAACCATGAAAATGTGCTAAATTAAATATACGAGGTTCTACAGGACAAATTTTATAGACAATAACTTGCGTTTAATAAAATGCGCTTCTTTAGCTATAAACTAGAAAAATGCATGTCAATTTCATAGGCAGCACTTTGCGAGTCCCATTCGTTAACATGGATGCATTAGCTAGCTTGCATGAACTATACGCATTATGCAATATACAATTTTACAGCATGTATTAATATTTGAGCAATATTATTTTACCTTGATAATTTGTGTCAGTTCAAAGTGGATTAACTAAGGTTAACAGATCAAATAAAACTCAGCTTAAAAATGGAAACTAACAATGAACAATATTTAACATTATTTATGAACCTTAGTTAACAAATGGAACAGGGGCAGTTCGGCAAACATGAAAGGCACGACGGCATTTGCCGTCGATGCTGTCGTGAATTTCAAGGCCTGCACTAATAAGGGAGTTTTTTAGAGGGCCGGAATGGAGTAACAGATTTCTTATGGGAAAAAATTGAGATACGAGCAATTCCAGTTACGCATTTCGGTAACTCGAGCTCGGTCATGGAGCGGATTATGCTGGTCAATCTCAAGGTATTACTATACTGCATGCATACCATTCCACTGCCTGTGTTTTAAAGGAGGATGTTACATGTCAGCATCAGCAATAGTTTATATTTCTCCTATAAAGGCCACTTTCATACGGTGGAATGACAGCAGACTCTTCTCTCAGACTCTCCAGCAACGGACGCAACTCGGAAAACTATTGGTATGGATTTTTGCTGATAACAGATTGTTCCAGATGTATCGGTCGACCTCTAATGTTAAAGATCTTAAAGACTTTCAACCTATTCTATTTTCCAAGTTAATTGTGTGAAGGATGTACTAACCTGGTTGCCTGGTTTGACGAGACGCAACGCTGCTTCCGCACACAGGTGTGCTGCTTTGATGACATCAGCTTTCCTTCCCGTCACTGGTGCTTCCTAAAAATGATGGGACAAATGTACAATCAGCCAGAAAGTCACTTGTTTTGTGTCAAGAGTTTGTTGCAATTATCGTGAAACTTTTTACATGAACAAAATTTAGAGGAAACGGACCAATACGAGTGAAATAAACTAGTATTGTAGGAAATTGGCTGCCTGGGAAGGTACGGTTTGACCAATCAGAAATATTCTAGAGGCGCATCTAATAATACTCTATAATTGCACTTTAAGGAATCCATACAGTTATCAAATGTGAATGTAGTAACAGTGCGTGCACACACACCTTAGTAGCTCCAATAACAAAGCAATGGGCAACGTTGGAGATGAAGCCATCGACATGAACTCCTAAATCACTGTTGAAAAATGAAGAGAAATGCATGAGGGAACAGAAAAAATAGACATACAGCAGCAGGGAAACCTGAGCCATTAAGTAAAGCCATGATGCTTTTCAGAGAGCATTAGAAAAATTGACCCTTTTCAGTCGCATTTAGATCATTAATCTAGTAAAGGTTTTTTTAAATATAATAAAATGCAATGCTTTATATTACCCCAACTTCAATTTAAAACGATTTAAGGGACTGATGGTAAATTTGTCACCATTCTCTCTTCTGATCACTGTAATCGATCCCTCTTTTGGAAAGCCATTGAAATGCTATCAGGATTTTTTGAGAAAATAAGAACGCAAAAAATATATTTGTTGTGGTTTCCATTCACGGCTATAGAGGATCAACCAGACTTCCACTTCTGAGAACTGAGGGTCCAGTGCAAAACTTCGAGCATCTCCAAGTGAAATGCCATAAAAAGAAGGTCAATACACTCAACATGTCCTGCTCTAAGAGGAAATACATCTACACAGAAAATCTGTAGTGGCCAATTTAATGTTTCTTATTATAATTAGCGTATTGTTCTGAATGTTCTGAATTCAAAACAGTGTGAAAACATCTGAAAAAAATGGGTCGTCTTATATTCAGGGTCTACACTTTTACATGTTAATAATAAACCCACAACAATAAGAGACGCCAAGTGCATGTAAAACGAGGACAGATAAACCTAGCAGAGTCCAAAATGACAGTCGTAAAAATGCTAACAGTCAAAGATAGTGGACGATTTGAAGAAATTGACTGTCAAGTGTGTCAGTAAATAGCCGAAAAAAGAAATGAGAGCCATAACCAGAACCGGTTGAAGAAAATCGCCCTAATTTCTTATTTCGGTTACGTACTGATACACCTGCCCGTCAATTTCTTTGCGTCCACTTTGAAGAAATTTCATAACAATTGTGTTGCAAAATCGACATAAAAACACAATTAAAAATGCTTAAGTGTGACATTAACGTGCAAAGTGAATCACAAAAAACAAGGGAACAAGCAGGAAGACACAATTGGAAGGGGAAGGGACGGCACTGAGGGACAACACTGCGGACAAGATGGGCCAAGGAGGAAAAGGAGTGGAAGGCAGAGACATGGGGAGGTTAGACAGACGAGGACGAACTGGACAGGGAGTTTGCCTACATTTTGACCAAATCTCCATCTTTCATGGTGTAGTCTGGGTCGCTCTTCAGGGGAGAGAAGTGGCAGACACAGTTATTGACTGACACACTGGTGGGGAACGCAATGCCTGCAAGAAAGGACAACCACCAATCCTCAACAACAACACCTTCTGCATCATTTGTGAGGAGAGATATTTCAAATTAGACCTGCAGATTTCAGACTAAACCTCAACCGATCTTGCCTGAATGGGCTCAATAGGACGTCTCTTCATTTAAAGCCCACTCACTCGCTCACGAAACCACAAGCATTCAGCCATGTCTACCTTTCTTCATGTCCTTCTCCTTTTTAAAGATCTTCCCAGTCTCTGCCATGATGAAAGCGTCTCCTTTCTCGCAGAGGCTGAGAACTGATACTCCTGGTTTGGCTGCCTCGATGACCACCCTCAACGCCTCTACAGGGAGAACAACACAAAATTAGAGACTAAAGGTGTGGTTCACAAATTTCTTAGGTAAAAAAAGTGAAGTGTCTATTGCCAACAGTGTATCAATTTATGAAAACCAAGGTCAATGTGGCAAATCCACGCGGCCAACCTGAACCTGCTGCCAAATTTTTGTGGGGAAATCTTTCACTCTCACGCAAAATTCCCAATAGTGTGGATTCCTATTGAAATGGCTGGATTCCATCCTGGAAAACTCACAATGTGACCGTACCTTAAGATGAAGGTTCAAAAACCTTAGAATGCCATTCAGAAAGCTGAAAGGAGTACCGTATTTCCCGTATATAACCCGCGGGTTATACCAGATTTTACAGGTTATAGCACTTTTTTTTTTTTACACATAATAATATTTCAATATATTTGTTACGTCCCTTAGGACGTAAGGTTTTTTTGCTGTATTTTCTTTCTTGCGAGGGTTGTTGTCTCGGGCGCTTCACTATAACTCTGACAGCTGGCGCTGATAGGCTGTCTGACCTGTCAATCATGCAAGAAGACGTGATTGGCTGTGCTGCATGAGGGCGGGCTCTTCTCATCTCATCCAATGATCAACACCTGTAGAATCGCTTCTTAAGGGACGAGAGCGGGAGACTGCTTTTTCTTTTAGTTCTGATTCTGACTTGTGTTTGTTTTCTTATTGTTTGAATTTCGTGCACAAGCACTGTGTACCGAGCCTGAACAGTTATGGATAATTGACGTCATGCGAGCAACATTTGAAATTCGAACTCGAGTTGTTTGCGAGTCTAGAAAATACATCCAAGAGTTTTACACACCAGTCTGTTGCGGTATTATAGGGACACAGACCCTACATTTGCACACCCTAAACACGAGGTGAAACCAAAAAAACTGTGACTGGTTGCTTCACGTCAGTCAGACGGCCTCTGGACGGTCCAGACCTTCTGCAGTCAGAGACTAGTTGAACTCTGACCTGTGAATTCACATCACGTGATGATGGGTGACCAACAGAAGAGTGATGCATCAAAGTGTGGCTTCTTAGCTGAATCAAAAGAACGCAAACTGCAGTAAAGTGGAGAACGTTTAATATTTTTACATTTTATATTATATGTTTTTTAACAAGAGACAGTGTGATGTCTTATTGCAACAGTGTCCATAGACATTTTGAGAGCTCAAGGTCACCTAGAGGGAAGATATGCAGATAACAGGTGCTTGAGCTTATGATGGATGGACTTGATTTCATCTCAGCAAAGACGACAAATGTGGAGAAATGAGCTCAAAGAATAGTGCACTACCATTCAAGATCACAGAGCAAGAAATACAATGACCTAGTCATTGACCAACTGCTCTGGGGTGAAGGGTCAGCATCCCCTCAACATCTTCATGGTCTTCACTGCCTGTGGAAGCAATGCTGATAGACAGGACGTGAACGCTCTCAAGTCATTGACCTGAAATAGTAGTGCAGTAGTGGACGTACCCACGTAGAAAGCTCACTAAAAAGCCCTGCCTTTGAGGAGTAACCCCTACCAGCTGGCGCTGCAAGAGCCACAAGTGTCCACTGACATGCACTGAGGGCTAACGCTAACTAGCATTAGCTCCAGAAAGAGTCCCTGCATAATGAAGGACTGCAAAACGTGTCCCCTCTAGGGACGTGCACTGGAGAACAACCGTGCATTTAAAACAGGTCTCGAGCGGCTGTAAGGCAGAGCGCCGGGATCCGATGTCTCACGCTGCTCGTCTCGTCGTAACACATGGCGCGCACGAGAGCAGCGTGGAGGCCCGTGTCACCGACTCAACACCTCCATCACTCAAACGTCAAACTCACGGTTGGCGATGTCACCGCCCATCTTGTATTTGGTCACGACCAGGTCCTCGGCGATGGTCTGCTCTTGCTGTTCGTCGTCGGACATGGCTGCACCGGCTCTCGAAGCGTCTCTCTGTCAATGCGTTGAGCGAACAGCAGAATTCAGTAACGCTACCACAGGCACAAGCGGCTCGCCGACCGTCACGCTCCGCCCACTGTCTCCACGCACAGAGTAGCCACGCCCACCGCCTCCACGCACAGAGTAGCCACGCCCATAAATAGTCACATTGGAGGTGTCGTCATATATGATGGCGCCAAAAACCAACTGAGGCTTTTGGATATTTTCCAAATAGGTCACTATAGTAAAAAATAAAATCATTTTGTTGATCGTTGTGCTATGTATCTATGTATCTATCATCTGACTGTCTCTATCTATCTATCTATCTATCTATAGCGTGTGGCGGCAAAACAAATTTAAACAAATTTAATTGAACTAGGCAGTAATTTAGAAAGTTTTAAGGCACTCCTATTTTTCAGTTGATTTAAGGATTGAAATAACGCTCAAATCATTTATAAACAAATTGACTGTTTATTAATACTTATAAAGCTCATATTAATGACTTGTTCTGCATGTCCATATTCTATATCCCTTAATCCTCCCTAATTCCTAAACTTAACAACTACCTTACTAACTATTAATATGCAGTATATAGGAGTTTAGTGAGGCAAAAGTCCTAGTTCACAGTTAGTTAATAGTGATCACTGGACCCCAATCTAAAGTAGGACCTATTGTATAATATTATATTTAAATATAACAATAAGGTTCATTTGTCATAAATCTGCCTGGCTGCTTAGAAATGTTCTTGATAGTTCTTACTTAACTAAGATTAAAATATGTCTTAAGGAACTGCCACATTTTAACAAAACATAGAAAGCAGAAAAGAAACTGGGAGTGTGAGAGCAAAGGTTTCAAAAGTTTAGATCAGGTTTACATCGCAACATTTTATTAAAGGTGTAAGATAACAGTTACAAACAGTGAATAAAAAATTTCAATTTCAAACAGTTACAAAGTTGAGAAAATACTTTAGTTTGATATGTATGTACAAAACTATAGTTTTGATGTAAAAGCTTGTTTACTGGCCATTTAAAAACAATACAAGTACTTCATTATGATTTGTTCATAAGGCGTGCACAACACCGGTCAAAGAAAAACAACTTCATACAAATTCAATCAATATGCTATTTAACTGACAACATCACGTGATCATTTTATACATTCCAAATGCAAATACCCCGGATTTGACATCGGGAGATGATTTGAGTGCAATCTACACAGATGCAAAGCGGTATGGCAGTAACAGCTGTTGACTGAATTGGACACTTCATGAACATGAGCATGAACACACTACATAAAGAACACTCACTCTCAAATGCACAAAAGCAAACATGGCTTCTCTCGATGAGTTACACAAACTTGGCATTAACAGAACATTTTAAGTAACCACACACTAACATACTGTACATACACATCCATATGTAAAAATCAGTGCTTCAATGTGAATAAATCATTAATCTGGCCTCCACCATACACTCTTAAAAATAAAGGTTCCCACAGTGATGCCATAGAACAGCAGTTCAGCTCCAACCCTATTCAAACACACTTCTCTGTATTTATGCTGTTCCTGAAGATCTCAGGGTTGGAGCAGAAACTTGCAGGGAGGTACTGTAGATCTCAAGGAACATCCCTGCCATAGAAGAACCACCCTAAAGCCAATTCATACTGCACTGACAGACGCCGACGCCAGACGCCAGTGTGTTATTCCTATCAAGTCAAGTCTCCTTTATTTATATGGTATTTTTTACAATCGTTTCCTAGCAGCTTTATTGATATGAGATAACAGGAAATAATGCAACAAAGTTTGTTCCCTTTCAAAGGAACTCGTACTGTGTCGAACGCTTTCGTCCAAGTATCCTCTTCAGGGAACTATGGTTACATACGTAACCTGAGACGTTTTGGCTGTAGAACAGCAGGCCAATCATTTGATGAATATTAATCAATTGACGAATATTAAGTGCATGATCAATCAGCGTTTGTTGGGTTGTGCAACGTCTGAGAAGACAAGAGGCGTTCTGAAATCTGGTGATTGTTTGCTTTCCCGAATTTTTGCTTTACAGTTTTCACAACTCATTTCTTCTTAGTGAGAAACTTTCATAGTTTCCACTATTGAGAACCATTTATGGAATGGAAAGGTTCCGTGAATGTTAAAGATCCTTCATAGAACCATCAGAGCCAATAAAGAACCTTTATTTTTAAGAGTGTATATTAAAAAGAAAAAAGCTGCTCTGGTTTATAGATATTTGAACCACTTAATGCCACATTTTTTACATCAGGAATACATCTGACTGGCTGTATCAGTTTTATCATGGATGTATGCCAGTAAAAAGTGCCTTATTGAATAATATCCTGAACATTGGTCACTGAAGACCTGTTCAGTTCAACCTGCATTTGTTCATTTGCATCAAGTTTCCTTCAATCCATTCTCCGTCTCTATGTGCGGAAAGCATTGCTTTTATGAAACGATCTGCTGTGCAAGTAGACAAGATTATCAAAAGCTTTATGCTCCATCCCTGCATGCACCTTTACATACGCTCCAGGCCCCCCTGAACACTCTCCATCCTCATCTTCTCCCTCCATGCTTTGGTATTCAGATGCCGAGGCCCCACCTGCAGCCAATGAGTCCATATCCTCATATTCATATACTTCTCCTTCCCCTTCCACTAATCCCTGCACCCGGAGCGAATTCCTCAGCCGAGGCTGGCGGTTAGTGTACTGATAGTCATCCTCCACATACTCATCTTCATTGTCTTGTGGCGATCTTCTGAGATGAGGGTAGGAAACTGGTCTTGGGAGGTGAAGTTTAAGTACCATGTTGTTCGGTGGTCCTCCTCCTCCTCCACCACGGACGTCCATGTACTCGTACTCAACCTCCTGATCAGCGTCTGTGTATTCTGCTTCACTGGACAGGAAATCGCCGTCGCTGTGACTCCTTTGTTCAGTCGAGGACAAGGAGAGACCTCCGCTACTTTCCGAGCCCTCGATCGATGATCTCTTACTGGGTCTGCCGGACCCTAGAGATTTGTGATTGCTGTACAAACCAGCAGGGTTGAAGGAGGCGCTGCGGTTTCGTGGCGGTCGTTGGTTGTAATCTTTCAGCTGTCCTGGTATATGGCTGAGTGAGAGGGTCTGGTTGTTCATATACTCGTATTCTTCACCTGCCCCGTTGTGGGCTTCTAAAAAGTCGCCGGAATTACCTCTCGACAGTCTCCTCTGAGAACGTGTTGGACGTGATGATGTGAATAGAAGAGTTTCTAAAGAAAAACGCAAAGCAAGAGATGTGTTAACACGAGTATTCATACATGTGGAAGCCAGCTCTGACCCATTTCCACCTGTTTTTTGTTTTTTTTTAAATCCCATTGCAACTTCTGGAAGTATATTTTCAATTTGTTTTTCCTAAAGGGATGTTAAAAAGGTCTTAATAGGGATAACAATTAATAACAATAACAATTAATAATTAATAAAAATAAATAAATAACTAATTAAATATATAAATAAAATAAACAATAATAATAAATAATTAATTAATTAATAACAATTAATGTTCACAACAGGAGGTAAAACCGCTGTCACTTATTGAATTTAACGGAAGTTTAGTGTTTCTTCCCATGTTGTGTATTGGATAGACTCAGAACCTCATATTTATTATTATTGAACACACATAACTCCTGCTGCTCTCAGCTTAATACTCGTGAATCACTCATCGCCCCCAGTAACCTCCCGCTGTAAAACCAAGGTGGCTCTAGTGGAGATCTTATGCAATTACCCCATAAATGAGGCGCTTGATCTGCTCTGAGTGCTTGAACACCTCTAGCGTTGGTGTCTGTAAGCTGCTCGTATCTCAAATATTTACTTGTATCTCAAAGCAAAAATTAGCTCGAAGGCTTGCTCATATCTCGGAATGCTCATATGTCGGGAGGCTCGTATCTCAGGGTATTACTGTATTTCATTATTGTTTCACATGACCTTCCAAAGTTCAGAATTTTGCAGAAATTAATTTATAACAGTTGCACACACACGCAAAGCTCTAATTTGCTTATCCTCACCTTTCTCTGGACTTTCACCAAATCCAGGCAACACATATTCATTTTGGTCCTCTTCTCCTTGAGTCCCTGTGGAGGTTGTTTCCAGAGCGCCTGATAGGCTGTCCCGCTGTGACATGTAAGCGCTGTCCTCGCGATGCGTGACCCTCCTCATGCTGCCAACCAATGAGAAGTCCTCACTCATTTCCAGTTCCACTGCATTTCCCTGTCCCTCCGAGCTCACAGAAACAGTGCACGCAGAGTCCAGCCGGGAACGAGATGCCCATCCCGTCTACAGCAAAATGAGGTGGACAATATATTGAGATGTGTTAAAACATATGCTTTTAGATATGTATCTGTTTTTTTCATTATTCCCACAATATTTATTCAAAACCCATCAAATGTTGTTTTTATATGGATGGTTCCAGCCTAAAACTATTGCACTAAAATGAGCCTTAGACATGATTTTGAAATACTGACCTGTACAGAGCTCTCCAGACCAGGGGTCATTGGTAGATATCCAGCAATATTGGATGTCATACTTGACTGATGTAATAATAAAGAGAAAATGTCATAAAGTTATGCTGCTTAATTCATTATTCATACATCCTGAAAATATGAGCTGGTACGTTTTTGAAAGAAATTATTCATTTTACACAGCAAGCGTGGATTAAGCAGATCAACAATGGCAATACAACATTTATAATTATAAATGTTTCTTAAACTCCAAATCATCATATTAGAATGATTTGTGAAGGATCATGTGACACCGAAGACTGGAGGAATGATGCTGAACATTCAGCAGAGGAATAGACTACATGTATAAAATAGGAAACAGTAGATTTAAATGGTAATAATATTTCTGTTTTTACTGTATTTTTATCCCAAAAAAATGCAGCCTCAGTGAGCATGAGAGTCCTCTTTCAGAAACATTTTGGGACAGTATTGTATATTAGTCTATTTTCGAACCATTATGTATCAATCATGATATAATACACGCACCCTATGAGAATCTATACGCAGTCTAGAGAAGCTTCTAGATGGCGTCACATAGCGTGGCATGTCAATGGCATCTTCTGCGACGTCATCCTCCTGGTCCTCCAGGGCCGCCCCTAGAATGTCCATCTCAGTTCCTCGCTGATGCGACTCTTCTGAGGCCGATTCAGGAGCTCTGTACTCCTCCTAGTGGTAGAACATAATTCCATAACAGTCACTCAAACATTTCCATGCTCTCACATGACCCGTAAACAATGAAGAACTCTGTTCGTATGCCTTACTTTGATGACGAGATACCGAGAAGGGTCTCTGGCCATCCGGGTGAACTCATTGGCTAGCTCCTTGAAAGTTGGCCGGACATTTTCATCAATCATCCAACCTGTGTAAACGTTTGCATTAGGAATGTACCGATATACGTAAATATTCTGACTGATACAGATAAGTCAATAATTATTTTCAAGGTATGGCAAATAGCCAATAAATGGAAGTTCAAAAAGATAATTTATGAAAGATCATGACACACTGAAGACTGGAGTAATGACGCTGAAAATTCACAGCAATTAATTTTAACATACATTATACACACATATATATGAATAAATGTATTGTAATAGCATTTCACAATATTAATTGTTTTACTACATTTATATTTTACTATATTCAAGAGACTTCAGTGAAAAATATTTTAACAGTAGTTTACATTTTATAATATTTTGTCAAAATACATTAAAAATACAAACTGAAAACAAAAAGCATCATTTTAAATGCTGCAATTGATTTTGAGAATCACAGCATTATAATGTACGCTCTGAAAATAGATTTTAACTTTAATATTAGCAAAGGATTATATTTAAAAATGGGATTAAATAATTAGTATGCATGAGATGACGTCAAATGCAAAAATAGAGAAAATGAGCATGCACAATTAAATGTCCAGAATTGGTCAATATATGTCATAGTATCTGATATTGTGCATCCCTTTAAATGATTTCCAGAAGCTTTCATGCTAACATGCCCTGTGTCTAGATGATATAATGATATAGCATAAGATCAGTTCCGCTCTGCATTACAGAACATTAGAAGACTCACATTTGACCATGACCATGTAGACATCGATGGTGCAGATCTGAGGTTGAGAAAGGCGTTCTCCTTTCTCCAGCAGATCAGGTACTTCTTGTGGTCGCATAGCAGAGTAAGGCTCTGCCCCGTATGACATCATCTCCCAGACCGTCACACCTAGAGAGAGAGCGGGCTTTTATTCAATCTTCAGCTCTAAAGTGCAATACTTCACGCTACCATTTTATCTCGCAACACATGGACTCACCGTAGCTCCAGACATCACTCTGGTGTGTGTATCTGCGGAACAAGATGCTTTCCAGGGCCATCCACTTAATTGGAGTCTAGGAGTTACAAACATTAGGAAAAAAGTCAGTCAGATTGGAATATAGTAGCAATACATACACACTACCAGTCAAAAATGTGGAATAATTCAGATTTCCCCCCCCCCAATGTTGTTGAAAGAAGTCTCTTCAGCTCACAAAGGTTGCATTTATTTCACGATTTCTTTATTACAGTTTAAAATAACTGTTTTCTATTTTACTATATACTTGAAAATCTAATTTATTCCTGTATTTTCAGCATCATTCCTCCAGTCTTCAGTGTCACATGATCCTTCACAAATCCTAATTTAATGATATGATGACGTATATGAACAGTGAAATGACAGTGGAAATTGTGATTATTATTTTCAGCAATAGAAAGTTCATAAGAACAGCATTTATTTGCAATAGAAATCTTTTATAACATTATAAATGTCTTTCGTATGTAACGTATGTAATGCGTCCTTGTTGAACAACATATTCATGATAACATATTCAATAACATGAATAATATATATATTTCTAACTGTTTTCAACATTGATAATAAAAAGAAAACATCTTTAATTGTTTCCTTTTCATCAAAATTTTTTTTGAGAAAACATTTGTTTTAAATTGTAATAATACCGTATTTTCCCGCATATAACCCGCAGGTTATACCAGATTTTACAAACCCCGCAGGGAGATGCGGGTTATATAAGGGTGCGGGCTATATCACAAACTTTTTACATGTAATAATATTTCAATATATTTGTTACGTCCCTAAGGACGTAAGGTTTTTTTGCAGTATTTTCTTTCTGGTTTTCTTTCTTGTGAGGGTTGTTGTCTCTGGCACTAGTACTATCACTGTAACAGCTGGCACTGAAAGGCTGTCTGATCTGTCAATCATGCAAGTGATTGGCTGTGCGGCCATGAGGGCGGGCTCTTCTCATCTCATCCAATGATCAACAACTGCTTTTTCTTTTGATTCTTATTGTTTGAATTTCGCGTGCAAGCACTGTGTACCGAGCCTGAACAGTTGTGGATAACTGACGTCATGGGAGCAACATTCGAAATTCGAAACGTGAACTTACACAAAAAAGTTCATCAATCTATGGGTGCGGGTTATATGCGGGCGCGGGTTATACCAACAATTTTTCACAGAGCCCGCAGGCTATATGAGGGCGGGGATTATCTGCGTCTGCGGGTTATATGCAAGAACAATGGTACTTCACAATATTATTATTTTTTTTGATCAAATGAATGCATCTTGGTGAGCATAAAACATTAAACCTCTTTATTATTCCAAACCTTTGACCGTCAGTGTATCTTGTAAGTCTGCTTTACCTTAATTTCATTGAAGAAGTATTTCTTGTCGTCAGGGTAAAGGAGGTCAGCGATGCCATAATCAGCTATTTGAACCATAAAGTCACTCTTGAGCAGAATGTTGCGAGCAGCCAGGTTCCTGTGGACCATCCTCTGCTCCTCTAGATAGTACATACCCTAGGAGGGAGCAAGTGAGGGAAGACTTGAGTTTGTTTAAGTTGACTTGAATGATCTGAACACCAGAAGAGCAGACTTTCTGTCCGTCTCACCTTGGCAATCTGCACACACCAGTTGAGCAGCCTCTGAGGGTTGAGGCTGTCTCTGTGCTGCCGGATGTGCTCCAGCAGCGAGCCCTGTGGACTGAGCTGAGTGACCAGCTGCAGACTGGGCCCCAGACAGATGCCTAAGAGCCGCACTATGTATGTGTGGTCCAAACTCCCCATGGCCAACATATGCTGCACGACAGAAAATAAATCATTGAGAATGGCATTTTGTTTTTATTTTGTTGCCTTGCAAAAGGTATTAATGAATGATTTGTACTTTGACACATTGTAATATGTATTAATAGTAAGTTTGTAACTTAAAAATGTGATATAAATGAATTGTAACATAAATGAACATAAATTGTGTTCATTTATTATTTAACAGATACAGATAAGTTCTGGCGAATAGCCAATAAATGGCAGTTCAAAAAGATAATTTATGAAAGATCATGACACACTGAAGACTGGACTAATGATGCTGAAAATTCACAGGAATTAATTTTAACATACATTATACATGTATAAATAAAATGTATTGTAACACCATTTCACAATATTAATTGTTTTACTACATTTATTTCTTGCTATATTCAAGAGACTTCTGTCAAAAATATTTTAACAATAGTTTAAATTCTATAATATTTTGTCAAAATACATTAAAAATACAAACTGAAAACAAAAAGCATAATTTTAAATGCTACAAGTGATTTTGAGAATCATAAATTGTGTTCATTTATAAATCACTTCCATTCAAAGGTATGTTTTTTAAATGATTTTGAAAATAAGTTCCCAAATGCTCAATCAGGCTGCATTTATTTGATCAAAAATACAGTAGATTTGACAGAAAATTATATTGTAAAATGATTAAGTAATTTACATTTTAAAAATATTTCACATTTATTATACAATTAAATTAATTTACTGTAAAATTCAGATGGCAAAGCTATTATTTTTCCCAGCATCATTAATGCTTCGGAGTCACATGATCTTTCAAAAATTATTCTAATATGCTGATTTGTATTATTACATTATAGCATTATTATTATCGATGTTGAAATCAGTGCTGCTTATTATTTGTATCTGATTTCTTTGATGAATAGACAGTGCAAAAGAATAGCATTTATTTAAGTTTAAGTTTTTGTAACATTATAACTGTTTTATTGTGACTTTTGGTTAATTTAATACATTTCTGCTGAAAAAAAACAGTAAAAAGTAAAACATTTTGAACAGTAGCATATATAGGCTGTGTGTGTGTGTCTGTTTGTGAGTGTGTGTGTGTGTGTGTGTGTATGTGTGTGTGTGTGTTGATTTCTAAATGCACTGTGCACTTGTAACTTTTTTGCACTTGTCATAAAAAAGGATTCCTTTTTTGGATACACAGTAAGTGCTTTACTGATTGAGCTTTGGTGTTCCCATTTATTGGTGTTTACAACACCAAGATCATGGGTTCGATCCCAGGTAAAGCAAGAACTGATTTAATGTGTTCCTTGAATGCAATGCAAGTTGTTTTGGATAAAAGCATCTGCCAAATGCATAAATGTAAAAAAAAAAAGAAAAATGTCTGCTCTTTTTGGAAGGATCTGCATGCGTGTCTTACATCTGTAAGTTCCTGAAAGGTCTGTCGCCCTGTACGGTCTTGGATAGTCTTGATAGCAACTGGAATCTTTACCGTGTCTCCCTCTGGTATCCAAACTCCCTGCGAAGAAGCAAATGAGAAAGGAGAAATATGCATGAATAAACAGTAAGAGAGCCAAAATAAGGAAGTAAACAATGTATCGGGAGAACACCTTGAGGAAATGGTTCAGGTTTCGGTTTGAGCTCAGAGTGTGTAAGTACTGTACCTTGTGCACAGTGCCGAACACTCCGGAGCCAAGAGGTTTGATCTTTCGTAGTTCAGACCCTCTCAGAATCCGAGCGTGAACTTTTGGTCCTTTTTCTCTGGGATCCAGTGGTTCAAAACTCTAAATGCATTTTTAAACGTTATAAAAGCTTTTATATAACACTTCAAAAATTCATCTTGACTTTGTGTCTCTGCACACACCTCTCCATTCTGCAGATATCTCCTCATGGCACGCTTTTGGCGGATGGCAACACTTCTGCGATAAAGAACACTCAGCACAAACACTGAGAACGCCACCAGGACACCGAATATGACGCTCAGTACTATTGCGGTCACTGGCAAGCTGCAACACAACATGTTTCCACAATTACAGGATGACTGGCAACTGCAGGTGACGGATCACACCAGAGGAGGGAGACACTTACCCAGCAGCAGACCTCGAGGAATCCACACAATCATTCTGACCTGGACCCAAACATCTGAGACAGAAAACATACTGAATAAATTGATAGCAAAAATATTACAATTATAATGACTTTGGGGAGAGTAAAAAATTATACTTTTATTAAACATTTGATTAAAGTGAGACATTAAAAATATTATCCATTTCAAATAAATGCGGATCTTTTGAACTTTCTCTCGAAAAACTTTGCATGATGTTTCAACTAAAATATTAGGAAGCAATGCAACAGTTTTTGACATTGATATTAACATTGACATTGATGTTTCCTGAGCCTCAAATCACCATACAGTAATACCTTGAGATATGAGCGTCCCGACATACGAGTATTTCGAGATACGAGCAAGCCTTCAAGCAACATTTTTGCTTTGAGATACGAGCAGCTTACAGACGCCGACGCTAGAGGTGTTCAGCACTCGGAGCAGCTCAAGCGCCTCATTTATGGGGTAATTGCATATGATCTCCACTAGAGGACCACCTTGGTTTTATAGCGGGAGGTTATTGGGGGCGACGAGTGATTGACAGGTATTAAGCTGAGAGCAGCACGAGTTATGTGTGTTCAATAATAATAAATATGAGGTTCTGAGTCTATCTAATACACAACACAGGAAGAAACACCACACTTCTTTATTGTGTTTGCATTATCTACGTTATCCCTCCTCCTCTGCACATGCCGTCATTAGCCGCTACTGTATCGTCTGTCTCGAAGGTAAGAACTCATAATTAAAACCACATTTTATTTTATAATCACAGGAATCCTTATATACACTATAATTGTTTGTGTGTGTGTGTGTGTGTTTGTGTGTCTCTATAGCAATTAAAAACATGTTTTTTCCATTGTTATTAGCACTAATAAGGGAGTTTTTTAGAGGGCCGGAACGGATACATTTTTTTCCTGTTATTTCTTATGGGAAAAACTGATTTGAGATACGAGTAATTCGAGTTACGAGCTTGGTCCTGCAATGGATTATGCTCGTATCTCAAGGTATTACTGTACTATAATTATCATGTGACACTAAACACTGGCGAAATGACGCTGAAAATTTCGCAGGAATAGATTACATTTTAAAATCTACTCATATAGAAAACAGTTATTTTAAATTGTAAAAACATTTCACAATATTACTGTATTTTTGGGCAGCATTCAAAAACATTTAAAAAAATCTTACCAACCCCAAACTTTTTAACACTAGTGTACATTTATGCTTGGCAACTGCATCTTATACTAATACTAATACTAATACTAATACTAATACTAATACTAATACTAATACTAATACTAATACTAATACTAATTATACTAGGTGGTTTCTAGGTTGTTTGCTTACTGGCCTAAGTCAAAATATGCCAACCCTCCCAAGTCTCTATGATATTCTAGTTTGGTCAGGTTCCTAATTTTCTGTAAGTAAGTCGATGCAGTTTTATCATCCCCAGGCAAACCGAATGGTCTGGTTAAAAGCTATAAAACCTATTCATTCATGCATATTTATTTGATGCATTTTATTGCAATTGAATGGATATTCTGAGTTTCCTCACCCCATGGTGCAGTTGGCATGGCATAATTCGCATTTGTGCTGGCTACTGGGGAACTTATAAATGAGCCCATTTTTCCCCAGAACCCCCTCTGGACAGGAGGACACGCAGTGCGGCCCGTCCTGCAAATGCACACACGCTTCACAATCATCAGCACCCTGCAGGACAAATGAGAAATGATTTAATAAATCAAACGATCCGAGCAAACAGCGAGTGACATTCTACCAATGAAAAAAAGCTTACCGGTCCTGTGCAGGTGTGTTTGTAGCCCTGCACCGCACACTCCTGATGACACGGCATACACTCTCCTTTAGGTCCTGCAAACTCGCGTTTTTCACTGAGGAGAGGTCAGAAAATCTATTTTCTTGCAGTACTAAATCATATATTGTTTTCTTATCTACAACACACATTTCAAAAGGACACTTTGGGTTTGTCTCAATCCATTGCAGAGGGAGTTGGCCCTTTTAGTGCACTGTTTTAATGTCAAAAACATTCCAGTGCACTGAAATGTTCATTCCAGAGAAATTCCTGCAATTCCACCGATTTCTCAATACATCCACAAACTGGAAATATCACCTTCTGCAACCTCTTTGTCATCAGAAATGGTTACGAGAGCATTTGTCACACACTTTTTAAAAGTTACAATGAAGGTTAACATGCTAAACAATACAAATGATTCTTGTCCGTAATGCACTGGGGAAATAGGGTGCAGAATGAGAGACAGCCATTGTCCGAATACTGACCCTGACAGGAAGTTGCAGTGTGATACACATGTTCCTCCTCTTCTGTAGTGCTTGCAAGACAGACACTGATCGGGTCCCGGACCCCAGCAGCCCT
Source organism: Rhodeus uyekii (assembly GCA_037043235.1). NCBI lineage: Eukaryota > Metazoa > Chordata > Actinopteri > Cypriniformes > Acheilognathidae > Rhodeus > Rhodeus uyekii. The sequence goes on along the minus strand of JAWRVZ010000032.1, from coordinate 2,046,778 downwards.
CAGATGAACACAGGGGATCACACACATGCCCTTCTTCAACTACAAACACACAGCAATACTGAATATGAGACTTTCTTTTTATATTCTAAATAGTCAGTTTAGGATTTCATTAGTGAAACCTTTATTTAATATTCAGTATTCATTCTAGTGGGTATGGAAAAGTATTCAGACCCACTTAAATTTTTCACTTTTTCAAAACACAGAATTGTAGACATTTTTTGCGTACCAAATGTCTTTTATTTAAGGATTATGGAGGCCACTGTGCTCTTAGGAACCTTAAATGCAGCAGATATTTTTTTTGTAACCTTGGCCAGATCTGTGCCTTGCCACAATTCTGTCTCTGAGCTCTACAGGCGGTTCCTTAGACCTCATGATTCTCATTTGCTCTGACATGCACTGTGAGCTGTAAGGTCTTATATAGACAGGTGTGTGGCTTTCCTAATCAAGTCCAATCAGTATAATCAAACACAGCTGGACTCAAATGAAAGTGTAGAACCATCTCAAGGATGATCAGAAGAAATGGACAGAACCTTAGTTAAATATATGAGTGTCACAGCAAAGGGTCTGAATACTTAAGACCATGAGATATTTCAGCTTTTCTTTTTTAATAAATCTGTCAAAAATGAATGCTTTTCTGTCAATCTGGGGTGCTATGTGTACATTAATGAAGGAAAAAAATGAACTTAAATGATTTTAGTAAATGGCTGCAATATAACAAAGAGTAAAAAATGTAAGGGGGTCTGAATACTTTCCGTACCCATTATATATTCTATATCTATACTTAAATTTTTTCTACATTTAATCAGCAACTTAAATCTTAAACCATCTCCAAGAGAAGTACATTCATGCCACTGTCACAATTAAAGTCAGCATGAAACAGAAGTACAAATGTATACACACACATTATATTACATGTAATGTAAAGTCAGTGTAAGATTAAAGTCAATGCTATTAATGAAAAAATAAGCCTGAACCTCGAGCTGAGACTCAAATGTGAGTTGCCTTGTGTATGAATATGGCATATGACACAGCACTGTCCACAAGTGACCTTATGCAGCAGTGCATTAGTTTAGAATGGTGTTTAACTTACCTGAACAATAAGCGGTTTAAAAACTGCATTCAACCAATTTTGAGCATTCAGATGGTATGATCAAACATCTCTTGTGGAGCGCTCTCAGAGAATGCATTTAAAAAGTGAACTCAAAGTGTGGCAGTGGCAGAGCATTAAAGTCGACTAGTTATAAGCCACATGTACTCACTGCACAGCTTTTGTGGGTGGTTCTCTTTGATGTCGAGGGACTTCTGGCGGCGTGCGGCCTTGGGGCCACTCCCAAACAGACGAGTCCAGTTAACTGTGTAGTGATAGCAGAGCTCCTTGTTTCCTGTAATGTAGATGCCTCCATCACCGATTCGTTTGAGAGAGCGAAGACCCAGGGACTTCAACGTAGGAATCTTCATCACCAAAAGAGAGTAACCCCTGAGAGAGAGCAAGTGGAAATGTCATTTCAAAGATAAAAAACAAATTAAATTACATGGTACTTAAAGTGCTTGATTCTAAAGAAGAAATGCAAAAGTCTCTAGATTAGGAATATAGGAAATATAGGAAATCAATTCCCACGGAATATCCTGTGAATGTCAGTTAGCGAGTTTGAGTTATTTGGTCTTAATGTTTTTTTTGCTTTAATGTTTCTATTCAGATATACACTACTGTTCAAATTTTTTTAAATTAAAGATTTTTTACTGATATATACTGATATATTGTGGAATACTTTTACAAAATAACTAAATCATTGATCATAAACAGTTGTGCTCCTTAATATTTTTGTGAAAACTGTGATACATTTTTTTAAGGATTCTTTGATGAACAAAAAGTTTAAAATAACAGCATTTCTATTTTATTTGAAATAGAAACATTTTTTATCATTATAAATGTATTTACTGTCACTTTTGACACATTTCACACAGCCTTGCTTTATAAAAGTATTAATTTCTTCTTCTTTTTTTAAACCTTACTGAAATTTTGAATAGTAGTTAGTCAGATAAGGAAGTAAAATGGGTTGTGAAAAGCATTTCATGTTAACTTTAACTTTTAAGTTAAAATCCAAATCTGCTGTAATGGGCTAGCTATTTGATCGACTATCAAAAAAATAACATCGCCCCCATGTACTTTCATGAAGCCTTTACACATACTATTCACACACCATCTCAAGAGCGTCATTCCTCGTGATTAGGCGAAATCATTGTACATGATCTTTTTAAGATCAGCAGAAAGGTTTCCATGTTCCCCATGCAAGAATTCCCTCCACCAATATGAAGCTTAAAAATACCACACCACAGCTGATTGTAAAGCACTTTTAACCAATGCAAAATGTGAGATTGTAATAATTATATGTATACATATATAGAAGACTCAAGTAAAGAGAGAAAAGGAATACAATCTAAAAACTGAATACCTTTTAGAGCTTACTCCTCTGGAGGGAGAAAAGGACAGGAGCATGAAAATCAATAATGAATATTACACAATGTCTAGAAATATCAGACAACAATTTATTTTGGTATAGTAATAATAACTAAGTTTGGACTTTTCTAAAGAAACTTTAAGCGGTGATCACAGCAAGTGTAATGGACATAGGCCAGGAAGATCTGTGTCGAGCTAAAACTCTAAATCCGACAACGCGTTGAACAATTTGAAGCATCATGTTCATAGCACAAAAGTAATTCTTTGTATTGTTAGTAATTTTAACAAACAAAGCACAGGATGTAAGCTCACCTGTACAGTGTTCGTCCTTGTATTGTTGCTAGATTTGAGAAGACAGAAAGATCTTCCAACTCGTCGGGCCAAGACTGAATACTCAGAATGTCTATCAAGTGGGCAGAAGGACGAGTTAGAAGTAGAATGGGTTGAAATAGCAAAAACACACACACACACACACACACACACACACACCTGTGATTTCTCGGACAGTATTGAAGATCTTCAGTTTCTTTGGATCAAGAGCAGTAATATTCTTGTAGCTGTCTCTGTGGAGGAAAGAGAGACACATGAATGGTTGGATAAACCATTTACCAATTATGGACACTGGCTTTGTGACCTTCTAGAACCTCCCCTAACCTTAGCATAAGGGATAAACAGATTTAGCTTGTTTTCTGCTATAGAGACGCTCGAATAGTATATTCCATTCAAACTCCGATTGCCACCCTGTTACATAGCCAAAAATACATAAAGGAGGAGGACGGATGTGGAAAGAACTAACAATGGGAAGCAGTAAGAGGCTGTTTACACCCTCGTATTAATTAGAAGATTAGATGGGTGTACTCCTCCCCAAATTACAGTTAATAACTTCACTTAAAAACACCTTTCACACTCTCACTTGTTTATTTAATTTGTCCACTATTTCAGGCAGAGAACGCGAAAGGAGAACAAATCTTTGTCATGAACATTTCAACCACCCACTTCCCAAATGATGTCCTGTTTAATCGCATTCTGTGGTGGAAACGATGGTGATGACATTGAAAAAAAAATCTTTGTGAGGTTAATTTCATATCTAGCATACTGTATGAATATTTAAACACAATTAAACTATATTTTCATGAATTTCAAATTACAGCATGTTTGGAAATGGTGCACAATACAAATCTGCCCACGACTGATTTAAAATTTAAAATGTAAAATTTATTTTCAGAAAATGTATTTCAAACAAGAATTTTCTTCCACTCACCCTCTAATTCCTGTTACAAGGAAATGCAGGCTGCCCTGAATCTTAGTGCAGTTGATGAAGCTGTCAATGTTCTGAGAGTCTACGGTCTGTCTGGAAGCTGTTCCAGTGCCAACACATGCTGCACAAAAAACAAACAAGACTCAGAACCCAGTAAGATGGACATAAAGACTAAGATTGTGCTTGTTTTTCCAATGAACAGTGTTCAACTTTCAATACAAACATCCAATAAATGCAACTCATCTTTTGAGACAAAGAGTTTTTTTCACCCTGTTTTTTTGCTTGTAAATTATATTTTTTATCCCATCCTACAAAATGATTTTTAAGGGTTGGAGATAGACTGGAGTCAAAAGTTAAAAGTCTGGAATAATAAAGACATTGCAAGTTGTCAATTATGTTCACTACGCTACACTACCTACGCTGATATTAGTCTCTGTTTATTAGTGTCTGTTTATCCCGAGGTTATCATGGTCAGCTGGATCCAGGACCTGCACTTGGACACGAGCACAGCACTGCCCTGAAGTGTCTGCAGAGACTGTGACTCTACTAGACACTCCCCTGTGACGATCATGAACCCATCTCCAACCGGACCAAACTAGACTTAATATTTGACTTGAATTGTTGTCAATATAATAATCATGCACTGTTTGGCTGTTGGCCAGAGGAGAACCGGTACTCCGACATGCTGGTTTCTCCCAAGGTTTTTTCTCCATTCTGTTCTTCATTCATTCTGTCACCTGCTGGAGTTTTTGTTCTTTGCCACTGTCGCCTCTGGCTTGCTTAGTTGGGGACACGTAACAATTAATATTCTTCAATTGTATTGATTCGCCTGCTCTTTTAGAGCTGCTGTTCAGCCAAACAAACTTTGTTTTTATTGTTTTCCTGTGACCACTGTAAAGCTGCTTTGAAACAATCTACGTTGTAAAAAGCGCTATATAAATAAAGGTGTCTTGACTTGACTAAGGCTGCATTAAAAATACTGTAAAAACAATAATACAGTAATACCTCGAGATACCTTGAGTAGATTTTTGCTTCTAGATACGAGTAAATATTCGAGATACGAGCACGCGTACCGACGCCGATGTCGACACACGTTAACTTCACTTGTTCACTGACTGCTGTATGGAAGTCATATAGAACGCCCGCACTCCCGCGAGTAGCTGATTTTCTTTCTGTTTTGTGCATTATTCTTCATAATAGCGATGAGTCATAAGAAAGTGAGTGGTAAGGATGGTAGTGAGAAGCATGATGACCATGGAAATGAAGCAGGAAATAGTGGATAAATATGAGCGCGGTGCACATGTGAGGGATCCAGCACGCAGAAGCATCAGGAGGAACTGTGGACTGAGGAGTTGATCGAGCTACAGACGATGAACATACGCAGGTCCTGCAAGAGCTCAGCAGTAGTGAGGAGGAAAACATTTCTACAAGTGAAATTAAGGCAGTGATGGCTATGTGGCAGAAGGTTTCTGATTTCATTGAAAAGAAACACCCTGATAAATCGTCTACTCACTGGTCGTGCTTAGGCGCTTTTTGACAACACTTGCCTCACTCATTTTTAAAGGGAGACAGAAACAAATCTCCCTCGATAGGTATTTTGTTAAAAGGTCTGTGCCAAGTGAAAGTGAAAGTGAGGTAGTCAGGCGAAAAAAGGGAAGAAAACAAATTGAAAAAATCAAAACAATAATATAAAATAGAAATTTTGTTTTTAATATGTAAGCTAAGTTATGTTAATTAGTTATGTTAATTAGTAATTAGTTATGCTTAGTTATGTTAATTTAAGTTTACATAAGTTACGTAGTGTTCGTGTAAGTTAACATACGGAACCAGGTGTCTCCGTACCAACCCCCTTCCCCCCTCCTCCGCACCTTCCGCTACTGTATGTAAGAATATATAATTAAAACCACATTTTATTTGATATCACACAAATCCTTATACTGCATACATGTACTATAATTGTGTGTGTCTATATACCAATAAAACGTTTTTTTTCCCATTGTTACGGATCTGGAACAGATTACTTTGTTTTCTATTATTTCTTATGGGAAAACATGATTCTAGATACGAGCAATTCGAGTTACGGTTATCAGATTTTTGTGGCTTAATATTTTTGATTGGAGGTATAAAAACAAGAGACGTGTAGTTTATGTTGGTAAACAAAAGTGTGCATGTTACCTTTCGGACAGAGACCATCACACAGCTCACATATTTTCGTCCCATTTTTATCCACCTCCATCTTGTCTGCTGGACAGCTGCTAACACATGAACTGCCGTCTACAACAAAGTTAGCTGAAGTACAAGAGAACAGATTGAATTAAGTCAGGAAGTCAAATCATTAGAATACCATAACTTCTACCAAATACCTATTTAGGTGTGGAGAATCTAGAGTGTGGGATATTCATATTGACATGCTACATGCACTCCATAACACATCAAATGACAAAGGAATCACTTACTAGGACAATGTGATACACACATCGAGCCAAACTGATATTTTGCATCAGGATTCGGTTCCAATTTGAAAGTCGATTTCTTATAGATGAGAGCCTGGGGACACTGAGGCACACACGGCCCTGAGTTGTTAAAGTTTCTGCAGGCCTGTGAACACATACATACTCAAATCAAAGCAAGCAAGGCTTGATTCATGAAGTTGTTATGTTACAGTGAAGAAGAACTGGTGTGAGTTTGTTGAACATACAAAGCAGTTGGTTTCGAGGGGTCCGGTGCAGCCGCCGGCACACTCTATGTGACAGCACTCGCTGGGGCTGCGTCCAAAACAGCGGCCGTTACACTGCGGTGCACACACCGTCTTCGTCACTGGGAACGGGACAGAAACAAAGTGAGCAGTGTGTGTGTGTGAGATACAGAAAGCTGAGCAACATGTGTGTGTGAGTGTGTGTGTGTGTGTAACTACTTAACCATATTTTGGGGACAAATTTGTACTCAGCGAACTAAACCTGACAAAACCTCATTTTCGGGATGTCCTTATTTGTAAAAACAGCATAAAAGTAAAGCAAATAAAGTTATCATAAATTGTAAAAATGCATAAAGTTTTTAGTTAGAGTTAGGTTATAGTATTTATGACTAGCGGTGTATAAAAACAATAAAGTCCCAATTTAGATAGCCAAGTAAGTGTGTATGTGTGTGTGCACGGTCCTGGTAAACCCTACATTATGAGGACACATATCCCTACATATACATTGTCCTTGTGGGGACATTTTTTGGTCCTATAAATAAAATCATACTAAGTGATGTTTTTGAAAAATGTAACAATGCAGAAAGTCTATTAGTTCTAAGGAAAGTCCTCCATAAAACATGAAAATCCAACATGGTGTGTGTGTGTGTGTGTGTGTGTGTGTGTGTGTGTATCCAGAAACTTACAGATTTGACAAGAGTCATTTCCTGGACCCCAACACTGGCCCCCACAAGACTCGTGACAGGGAACTAAACAGAAAGCGCATAACAATCTATACATTTCCATAAGATCAGCCCAAAATAAAAGTCTTTCTCTCTATTTGGCTACACTATTAAACCTTCTGAACTTTGAAAGAGTAACGTTTGAACCTGATAAAATTTATTTATTAAAATGCATTAATACATATTTAAATATAGCCATGTATTAAATATATATACACTACCATTCCATTGGTTGTGGACAATAATAATTTAGCTTTAAAATAAATTAATACTTTTATTCAGGAAGGATGAACTGAACAAAAATGGCAATAAAGGCATTTACGATATTACAAAAGATTTGTAAATGCTGTTCTAATGAACTGTCTATTCAGCAAAAAAAATAAAAAATATTAAGCATCACAACTGTTTTCAACACTGATAATAATAATAAATGTTTCTTGAGCATCAAATCGTCATATTAGAATGATTTGTGAAACTGAAGAATGGAGAAATTATGCTGAAAATACAGCTTTACCACCAAAGTAATAAATTACATTTTAAAATATATTCCAATAGAAAATGGAAATTTGCAATTGTAATATATTTCATAATTTTACAGTATTTTGATCATATAAATGTCTTGGTGAGCAATAGACTTCTTCAAAGTTTGAACTGAGTATATATCATATTAATTTATAATCGTATATACATTATACATACAAACATATATACTGTATATATTATTGTGTCCTTACGTTCTGGTCCATTGTCCATGATTTTGACTTCTGCTCCACTGTCTTTCACAATATCCAACCAGTTAATCTGCGGCGCATAACTCAAGAATTTATTCTGGATGATCAGCACTCCCCCCTCCAGGATCTCTGTAGATCATAATGAATATGAGAAATATAAAAAATAGCAAAGACAGAAAATAAAATAAAATAAAGTATAGATTTTATAAAGTAAATCATCAGGATTTTCAGATTTCCTGGGGACAATTTGAGTGGTTTTACAAACACAAGGGTTAACGAAAACAATACAAGGGTTTTACCAATGTTTGCTAAGGCTTTGTTTGGTGATTGTTAGGTTGTTCAAGGTGGTTTAAGTTCGTAGCACAAAATGTACAGAACAAATGACGTGCTTAGCGACATCGAATAATCAAACATATGTACAACTGTGCTCATAAATAAGTAACATTCATATCGATTCCACACTTTGAGTCACTTTCAATCCGTAAGAGGTTAAAGGAAGGGCATTGGAAAGGATGACAAACATGTTCATTGATTCACAGACTCAGAGACACACAATGGAAAGATAAAAGCGCATGGATTGTGTTTCAGATTAGACATGTCGTGTTTGCTGAAGCAGGTCGGGACATGCTCTAGCTTAACTGTAGCCATCTAACGTTAATCTTCTGGAATTTTTCACGAGGGACTATTTCATAGGATTTTTCTACAAATTATGAGGAACTCAAGTGTCAGTCCAGGTTTGGGTTCATGATGAGATAATGCTCAATTGAGGGTTAACAAATCCTTTAATAAACCACACACACACAAAAATAAAAATCTTTTTCTCTGTTGACTCCCTTTTCCACACCACACCCTCACGAGTGTCTTGTTGCCATGAAACCGTAAGCGTGTTTTAACAGTATGTGGGTGAGAATGTGTCACCTGCCACGTATGTGTTAACGCACCTGTCAAGTGTGTGAGGCCCAGCTCCTTTAGTCCATACACTCCATCTTTCTGGTAGTTGACGAGGACGGCGAGAGCATAGCGATCTTCGTACAGAGACGTCCCTCGGATGACTCGCAACTGTTCCAGCGGTAAACGTCTGAACTGGTTAATAGCGATGAGGATGTACCCGGTAACCTCGCGGATAGACTGTGAAGAGGGATTGGGTTAAACATTCATAAAATCAAACATAAGACTCAGACACGGAGGCCACACACATGAATCAGGTTGGACTGAAATGAGCTCAGGCCCTTTTGCTTTATTCATGTCATTGCAGTTAAATCCTACAAACGTCCCACCTGTAGAAATGAGAAATCACGGTTGTGCTCCATCTGTGTGATCTCCAGGTTTCCTATGACGATCTGGCAACCTGTGTACATCTCCTTCATGAGCTTGTACTGGACCTCAGAGGTTCCCGTCACACTCAACAAGTTCTGAGTGCCGCTACACATCGCCACTGTAGAGAGAGAGAAAGAGTCAATTTATGGTTACAAAAAACTAAACAATTTTTTACAATTTTTTTTTTTGATAAACGTCTCTTATGCTCACCAGGGCAGCATCTATTTGATGAAAAAATACAGCAAAAATTATTGCAATTTTAAATAACTTTTTTCTATTTAAATATATTTTTTTTAATGTAATCTATTCCTGTGATGTCATCACTCCAGTCACATGATCCTTCAGAAATAATTTTAATATGATGATTTGCTGCTCATAAAACAATGTCTTCATATTTGTAAAGATTATTTATATAAATCTAATATATATATATATATATATATATATATATATATACAACTAGAACTAGATTTATAGAACTATAAACTTTAATCTATCTTTGAATAAATCTAATAATTTCTTTAAAAATAAAACAGAATGAAAACAATCTTACGGTCCCAACACTTTTAAATTGTAGTGCATATAATACATTTCAATTTAAAAGAAATATGTTAAAATAAATTGATAAAGTGCAATTGCATACTGTCAGATAATATTTAACATGGCCATTTATACATTTATGTGGTAAGAAGGCTTGTAATTAGTATTAGGATAACGATCCTAAAGGGGTCATTTTTTAAATAATAACCAACTGACTACACATTATGCCTTATTTATTAATGCAAAGAAATATTCAAATGTGCAATAGTTGATGACTAGACTGATAAAGCTGCTGTAATTTTTTCTTGCATTGTTGTTCATGTAGTTCATGACACCAGGAAAGCAATGTCAGTAAAAGAGGACTAAGGGAGTTTGAGGTGAAGCTACTTTGCATTTCAAATTTTGCCCTTGGTTCAAATCTGCCACGGTCAAAACAAGCCATTACTTAGGGGGAGTCGAGGAAATAACTAAAACTCAAAGAGGTACTCAGAAATGGCCCCAGGAGCCTTTACAGATTAAAACTCAAAGAAACAGAGTTCTTGGGTAAATGGTCCGAGATCAATGACCCATCAGGAGCAGAATGCAGGTTAAATAAAAGAGCGCATGTCAATAATGGCAGGTGTGTAGAAATGTTTTGGTTAGAGCCATGATGTAACTTTGCCATCAATCTCACATTTATGTGAAACTCCTCCGTTATTGACTCTGCATTTATATGAGCACGCATTTACTCCTCTCACTTACACAAAAACAGATTAAGTAATAAAAACACTGAAATGCAAACTCAGAATTGCAATAAGTAATAAATATGTTAAATTACAAAAATACACTTTATGTATTTAAGCTCACTTTATTAACCAATGTGTCGCTGCTGACCTTTGAAGATCAAACCATATGAAAACACAAAAAATACTTAAGTTAAACATCAAATGTTTCACGAAGAGTGTTGAACCGTCTTCTCCTGCATCCTATTCTTCTTCAATCCATCACAAAGGTTTGTTTGAGCTGCGTGCTCTACTGTACGGCCATGACTTTATACTTCCTTCATCATGAGGCTTATTAGTTTCACTTTTGGTGTGAAAGGGCCTTTACATTTGCCAAAAATAGGATTTTTATGTTATTTAAAAAAAGCAAGCCCAGCCCAGGTTAGAAAAAGTAATGCAAAAGTAATCCACAAAAAGTAACTTCGTTATTTTTTAGGGAGTAATGAAACTATTACTTTTAAATGTAACTTTCCCCAACACTGTATATATTTCTAATCCCATAAATAAAGCAATACATCTCTTCATTTCATAGGACCTGAGAAACACAGACACTTCCTGATAACACACATAAAGTGTTACGTTAACAGCATTACAGAGTCCAAGGAATGAACCGAAAGTCTCTTGCGAAAGGTTCGCAAACAGGTGTTCAGTCCAGCCACAAAGACGTGATGTGTGTGTCAGACATGGTGTTGATACACTCTTCAGAAGAATTTCTTGTAGGTCCAGGCTGTATTTGGAAACCTTTTAGCTCTTATCAAACTTCTCCTTTTGTAAACGCAGTGCATGTTTCATACAGACACACAACACAGCGCAAACACAAATCACAGCTGTTATTATACTGGTTTGTTAATATATTAAATGAGATTTTCGGTTTATATTTTCACAGTTGTAGTAATTTTTATTTTAAATGTCATTATAGCTATATAAATATTATTTTATTTGTTTATATTATATAAATTATATTAAGTTCTTATTAGTTTTAGTTTATTTAGTTTGAGTTATTTTAATACTTCAAATTAAACTAAACAAAAAATGTCTTATCAACTAGCTGAAACAAAATAAGTTTAATTTGAATTTTCTTTTTATATTTTCTATTATCCGTTTCATTTCAGTTAACATATAATTGATATATATAAAACAAAATAAAATTGTTTCAAATAACAAATGTAGTTAACGTTAATAACCCTTACTCACAGAACACTAAGATGCATTAAATGTATCTTTCCTCAGAAACTTTCCTTCCTTAAAACAAATTCCCTTCAACACATACACAGTTCCTATAGATATGTGCGAGGAGAACTTAAACGGATAAGATCTTGAGTTAAAGCTCAGACTTTAGGGTACTATGACCAACAATGGGACTGGTAAGGCCAGTAATGTCAGTATCAGCCTCAAACCAGAGACGTTTGCATTCTTAAAGGTAAAAAAAGTATTGAACATTTGCCTGCTCAGATTATTAGGTGAGCGGACCTTTCAGAACGTATTTCACAATGATGGGTGTACGCGATACGCGATGCGCGATCGTTGACTGGGTGGACGCGATGCGCGATCGTTGACTGGGTGGACGCGATGCACGATCGTTGACGGGGGGCGAGGGTTGAACGACGCGCTTGCAGCCGCAACACAATGACATCACAGGGAAATGTAAAAGGAAGGAGGTTTAATACAAGTTCGGCGAGTTATCTTTTATCTTTTTTTACAACTCTCCGCGCCTCCCCTGGCATGCTCTGGCACCCCCCAGGGGAGGCGCGCCCCACACTTTGAAAACCCCGGCACTAGACCATGAGTGTCCAATCCTCCTCCAGAATGACTGCTGCAGACGTGTTTATACGTTGATAGGGTTGAAAGAAACGCATAACTCCCAGTCACATGTTGTCATGGGAGTCAATCATGGTAATGATGTCATGGCATCAATTAGCTTCAATCCCAATTAAACCTGAACCAGCCAATCAAGCTCTTCCTCGGCATACTGGAAAATTCCAGCAGGTGTGTTGAGGCAAGTTGGAGCTAAACTCTGCAGGACAGCAGCCCCGGGACTCTAGGCTCTTTGACGCTGTACTGTGTGTTATTTAAGATGATATGCTAACAGCAATTTATACTGTTCAATTTCAAACATACTTTTCCATTCCCTGGGTTAAACTCAAGAATGTGTTTGCCTGTGCACTCAAGTGTGCAGACAATGCTACAATGCACCCACTCAACCAGAGCGCGAAAACAAGTGTAGGAACCCGCCAAACCGCTAACAAACGCACACAAAGTACACACGCTACACTATCAGGTTTACACACAGGTACAAAAAACAAAAGCCGGGGGAGGTCTGAAGTTGCACACAACAGACATGACTAGGCTGCCTGGTAAACAGAAACTTGGCTATGATCACAAAGAGATTATGCAAACCTGACAGATTGGTTTTCATGAACATAAACACACATAAAGCTACACATTAATGTCTGAATCATTTATTGCCATCACTGGTTCAGCTAATAGACAACGCATAGGCATGCACACAGGCACACACACAGAAACCATGCCTAGCTTAATGACTTTGTTTTGCACCTAAAAGCCATTTGAAGTCACAGGTTACTCCTGTTCCTCAGGCAATGGGTATGTGAGGATGTGTGCATGCAATCCTGGACGCTCAGCATTACTCGCAAAAACTGCAACACTGTAAATGTTAAAAAATAAAAAAATCCACTTCTAAACTTCAGTTGCTGGATGAAGATTTTATGCATAATAAATTGCTTAAATTATTTTGATGGCTTAAAATAGTGTAAAAATATGAAAGTAATTTCAGTATGAAATTATAGATTTTTCTGGTGTTGATGTTGGTGAATAATAATAATTAGCAGTTTAAAAAATAGAAAATAAATGAATGGATAAATTACATCCCATCTTACTAGCCTATTTAGAGAAAATATGCTGGGATAAAAATTGCTGGGTAAAAATATACAATAAAGTCTCATTTGTTTAATTAATTAATGCATTAGTTAAAAGGAACTAACTATGAGAAACATATTTTTACAGTATTTATTAACCTTTGTTCATTGTTAGCTTACAGTGCAATAACTAATGTTAATACATACAACGTTAGATTTAAAAAATGTGTTAGTAAATATACAAATTAACATTATTGAATGCTGTGTTAACAAAATAAACATTTGCACTTCCCTATTTTAATTGCTACCAAATATTGCTCTTTTTTAGCATCTTGATCAACCCTAAACAGCAACTCTCTGTTTGACAAATGAGTGTGTGAAAACAGTGATTCTGGCTTTGATTTATAATCTTCTGATTAAAGGTTCAATGTGTAACAGAGGCCAGCTGAAGAGTTCAGTCCCCTGGCCTCAAGACGCACACTAGAGATTTACGCAAGTGTCTGGGGCCGTTAGCGCCCTTGTCGCGCTGCGAGTAGGACCATCTACAAATAGGTTTCACATAAGTTTTTGTTTTTTTTAAACATTGGGCCAAACTGTTTGCCGTTCACTCAAACGATTCTTTGACGTACACCAAAATACGCTTGACGTACGCTCAAAATCGAGAATTTCCATAAATGAATGTTCAATGAATGCAGAGGCGATGGCAGAAACAGAGAGGCTACACACACTGCGCTTGTGAATCTATTCAATGGCCTTTCGCATGCGTGTGGGAGCCTCTGACAAACGCTGCTCTACTCATATTGACGTCTTCAAACTACACTCAGAACACGTAACAACAATGCCGAAAGGTCGACAACTGCCGTAATCTCCATGGGACATTTGAAATATATCTGTTTACGCCTTTCAAGTGTACTGGTCATCTGAAAAGTATGTAGTCAGATAGAGCAGTGAAATAATGCAGGAAGTGTATCGTCTCTGCATGGCTGGCACACGCGTTCCTGAATACATTCTTTTAAACACACTTTATAGATTTTTTTTCTTTTGTATATTGTTTTCGTATACATGTACCGCAGCAGTTGATTGTGACATAACATGACAATGGCAATGTCTGTCACCATGAAAATTCTGCTGTAAATAGTAGCTTTCCTGTAAAGACCAAACTGTAGAGTGTGGCGCTTGCAACACCAAAGTCATGGGTTCGATTCCCAGGGAAAGCAAGAACTGATTAGAATGTCAATGTGTTTATTGAATGCAATGCAAGTCGCTTTGGATAAAAGTGTCTGCCAAATGCAGAAATGTAAATGTACATTCAGAATATCCTGTATGAGATAAACATTGCGTGGTTCAATTTGATATTGACAAACAATTATGAGTGTTATTAATAATGGCGATGTAAAGAATTGCAATGAATGCAGAAGAAGTAACAGTTAAACATTTAAAGAGATTGTATAAACATAGAAATGACAATTCTATCATTATTTAAGGCTGTAATATACATTACATGACTTTTACAGAGGGTCTTTACTTAAAACCAGAGCCAGTTTGCAGATTCTGGGCATTTGGAGTTGACCAATTTCACAGAAAATCATAACCGCCACAAATTATGATTGGATTCCATCCGGATCTCAAGCATGTTTGATATTTTGAGGCAGGTGTTTCTGTGTTCAAATCTGGTTGTGTGCAATCCACAGTCAGACATGTATGATTTACATTTATGCATTTGTCTTTACCCAAAGCGACTTACATTACATTGCTTTCCCTGGGATCGAACACATGACCTTGGCGTTGCAAGCACCAATGCTCTACTGATTGAGCTACAGGAAAACTATGATGCCAAGTTTTTCTCTTTAACCCTTTACATTTCATGAAAGTCAACAAGAGAGTTAGGATGGAAATGTCCAAATTTTCACCAAATAACACATTTAATTTTGATGTGTATGTTTCAGTAAAAATAAATGTTTCAAAAATGTTTATTTTGTTCCTTAGTATAAAGAATATTTTAATAATCTAAAGAACATTTTTCCACTTTAAAGAACCTGTTGTGCAACGAACAGGTTCTATGGATGTTAAAGATTCTTCAAGGAACCATTGAAGCCAATAAAGAACCTTTATTATGAGTGGACTTGGAATATATTGCCTGAGAGCTAAAGTTTTATGATACTTTTATGGTGTTTTTGAAGCTTGACAATCCCAGTCAACATTTTTTAAACAATACTGATATGAAAGGACTACTTTACATTTTAATAAATTTGTTTCTGTGACATAAGCCTTAAATATACATCAAAAATCTATTTTGTGATATTTACTGTATATCTGTTCTTTATTTAGAGGCTGCATCCAACATGGTTTTAGTTTTTCACAATAAAATGAAAAGAAATGCATGTTTTCTGAAGCTGTTTTCAGGGGGTTGCAGTCAAATACGATTGGCCTGAGAGACGATATGAAATTCTGTGACTCTCTCCAGTATTTTCACCTGTTTCCAGTGAGGTCACCTGGACTACACACCTGTTGTTGTTGTTCATGGCATTGCGCTCCACCCTTCTTAGTCAACACTAATACAGAGGCCAAAGATCAACAAATCACATCTCACTCATGAGCCAAAACAGATTGTTTCCCTTGTGTTATGTATAGTCATTTCTGCTTGTTTACTTCCTGCATCAGATAATTCCTCATTAGCAAAATGATCTTATGTGCACATGCAAATAATCTACAACATATGTAACCATGGATGTAAGCAAATCTTTCATATCGATCAATAAAATAACAAAATGAGATTTAACAAGAAGAGAAACAGCAAGCTTAAACCGATTGTTTCCTTTAAGAGGACAGCCGTTGAGTCAGGAAACAGGTTTAACTAAACCTACAGGTCGAGTCACTTGTTGTTTGAACTGGGCAGTGATTTAGAACAAGAACAAATATTTCCTTTTACACTCCTAGTTTAAGGTGAACAAAAATATATTGCTTAGGCAGAATGGTGCAGAAACAGATTTTCTGCAT
Source organism: Rhodeus uyekii (assembly GCA_037043235.1). NCBI lineage: Eukaryota > Metazoa > Chordata > Actinopteri > Cypriniformes > Acheilognathidae > Rhodeus > Rhodeus uyekii. The sequence continues at coordinate 2,030,423 of JAWRVZ010000032.1, read as the reverse complement.
GCATTACTGACAGCAACATTACAACTTATATGGGATATTTCTCAGGGCAACACAATAAAGCAAAAAAAACAAAAAAAACAACAACAAACAATTAAAACTATGTTATTTAAAAACACATTTTGATTTTGTATGGTGTATGTTGGTAGCATTACATATGTATATGCTGATTGCACTTTATTACTATTACACTAATTCTAATTGCATGACATTTAGGCAACTTGGACACATAATATAAAGTATTGTTTAAGTATGTTTGCAGCATATATGAAGATAACGCATAATCATGTTTAAGATTGAAATGCAAGCGTTTATGCTGTAGTTTTGCAGACAGGTGCATCATGCAGATTTACCTTCGGGTTTGCCGTCCTGCGTCTGAGCGCGCGCGGGTGAGCGGAGCGCGAGACACAGCGCGAGCATCTGCAGCGCGACGCCGCTCGTCTTCATCCTCACGATATTCCCAGCGTGAAGTCAGTCCGAACAGACAGTCACACATCCATGGCGAAAGAAGCGCGGAACAGACGATGCTCCCTTCAATCCTGAGAGATATTCTCATGAAAAAATACCAAGTCGTCTGTTACGAAACACTATATAGACTGTAAAATCCTTCAGTACATGTCAGTTCGGTATAGTTTGACTGTGTTGACAGGAAAACGGAGGAGGGTAAAAGATTTGTAAACATGGAAACGCTCGAGCGCGCAGGAATGTTGTCTCGAGGTTTGTTACCTGTTTACGAGGACGGACAGGTGAACGATGCTGAACGCTGATTGGCTGTGGCGTCGACCGTGTGATTCCAAAGCCAGTGCATTGATTTACCTTAAACATGTAAACAAGTGCTTAAGGCTTGATAGAGAAATCTTGACCATGAACAGACAGTGTCCCATATCTCCCTCAGTAACCGACTGTCCTCACAGAACACTACACTGAACACAAGTACTCTCTCTCCCCCAGTCTCTCTCTCCTTCTCAGTATCTCAATCTCTCTCTCTCCCTCAGTCTCTCTCTTTCTCAGTATCTCTCTCTCAGTCTCTCTCTCTCTCTCTCTCTCTTTCTCTCTTTCTCGGCCTCTCTCTTTCTCAGTATCTCTCTCTCAGTCTGAACAAACACATATACACACATCTGTGCTTTGCTGTATCAATAATAATGTCATTTTGGAGTGAGGGGTTTCATTGTGTGCGAGTCAAGGCTGGCATTGTGTCCCGGTATCGTCCACTAGTTTATCACTGTTTCTTTGATGGCTCTGGACTCACAGACTCACAAAGGCAACTTTGTCCCTCAGTTCAGATGGCTTTAGGAACTCAGAGACAAGAACGTGTTTGAGTTCAGAACGCACATCATTCACACACGCTCACAAAATAACCACCAAAGTAATACATTTAAATTAAAAATATTTTTTATTAGTGTAATTCTTAAAATTATAACTACCTCAGCAGTAAATACAAAACTTTAAGTTCAAACTACACATCACTCTCAGACACAAAAATCAAATAAATAAAATTAGTGCAAAAATTATAAACTAATTTTTTTTTTTGTTAATTAATAGTCGCTGTAGATCTTTCAGGTTTTGAGCACACATCATACACTATACTGTGCATTTAATTATAATCCAGAATAAATATTAATAATCATTAATACGAAAAAGTTATTTATTAAAAGTTTTTTATTATTTGTATAATTTATTCCTTATAATTGTTTAAATTAAATCTTAAATCTCTCCCCTTGCTCTCCATTTAAACAGTATGTGAGTGTGGAAGTGACAGCTGGAAAACAGGTTTGAAGGACCAGCTCTTCCGGCAATACCAGTCTGTATGAGGCACTGATTGAACAAACAAGTTGTTCACAGACAGATAAACAGACAGACAGACAGATATTCTTGCACAACAAGCTCTTATAATGAATACTTCACTGTGCTCTATAGCCTATGCTCTTATGCATGATATAGTTTTTCTTTTTTCGGAGAGATGCACTGCATAAACAAGTTACTTTATGGGTTTGGAGCACATTCCTTGTTCGTTAATATCTCACCAGCAAACAGCATTATGGGCCAGAACACACCCTGATTCATTGAGCTCTCTCACACACTCCCTGGTCTGAACAGGTTGAGGGTTTGTATATTTACATGCATATTATAAATGACCAAATAAAGACATATTTAAGCCCTTATGCATGATGAGAATATGCACTTGTTATTATTCGTTTCCTGGACTGAAAATGGTTTGAAACTGTGTTGGTTTTCATAATAGTTCTGCCCTCTTCTGTCTGACATAAGAGACTGCATGTAGAAAATGTAGAAAGACACTTCAGAAGTCCAGCACAAAAGTGTCAAGACACCGTTTAATTTTGCAAGGCATTTGCAATAAACATATTAAAGGGATTTTAAACATGTTAAATTTTGTTTATCTCAAAACAGATTTTCTAAGTAACAACTGTCCCTTTGTAATTTCAAAATGTTCATAAAGAGATGGAAAACTAAACCATATGAATCGAGTGGTTTTGTCCAAATTTTCTGAAGAGACAGAATCCCCTTACATGACGAAAAGATTTAATTTAGGCTTTTATCCATATATAAATATTTAAATAGGTTGAATATTGAATGAACCTGCTTGAGGTACGAGAACAAACCACATTGGTCCTTGTTGAAGCTCAAACGTGATGCGTAACACGAGAATGAACCTCATTGGTTCTTGATGAAGCTCAAACGTGATGCGTAACACGAGAATGAACCTCATTGGTTCTTGCTGAAGCTCAAACGTGATGCGTAACACGAGAATGAACCTCATTGGTTCTTGCTGAAGCTCAAACGTGATGCGTAACACGAGAATGAACCTCATTGGTTCTTGCTGAAGCTCAAACGTGATGCGTCGCATGAGAATGAACCTCATTGGTTCTTGCTGAAGCTCAAACGTGATGCGTAACACGAGAATGAACCTCATTGGTTCTCGCTGAAGCTCAAACGTGATGCGTAACACGAGAATGAACCTCATTGGTTCTTGATGAAGCTCAAACGTGATGCGTAACACGAGAATGAACCTCATTGGTTCTTGCTGAAGCTCAAACGTGATGCGTAACACGAGAATGAACCTCATTGGTTCTTGCTGAAGCTCAAACGTGATGCGTAACACGAGAATGAACCTCATTGGTTCTTGCTGAAGCTCAAACGTGATGCGTAACACGAGAATGAACCTCATTGGTTCTTGCTGAAGCTCAAACGTGATGCGTAACACGAGAATGAACCTCATTGGTTCTTGCTGAAGCTCAAACGTGATGCGTAACACGAGAATGAACCTCATTGACGTTTGTATAGTTATATGTTAACTGTTTCTGCAAATTTCTGGAGCATGCTCCAAAGAATTTCACTTACCAAGGCACATGTGCTGTGGTAATGTGACAATAAAAAACTTGAACTTGAACTTGGTTCTTGCTGAAGCTCAAACGTGATGCGTAACACGAGAATGAACCTCATTGGTTCTTGCTGAAGCTCAAACGTGATGCGTCGCATGAGAATGAACCTCATCCTGTAGGCTTCTGTTTACCACAACTGATGTGTGAGTTCATGAATGTTTATATGTGAATAAAAGCCTAAATTCAATATTTTCATCAGAGAATGGGATTGAGTCTCTTTAGAATATTTGGACTAAACCACTCAATGGATTAGTTTTCACTCTCTCTCTGGGTTTGGAAGCAGATGAGGGCGAGTAATTAATGACAATTTGCTCAGTTTTGATTGAACTAACCCTTTAAAATTGTAATTAAATCTAGGATTAGACTTGATTCATTTTTGGCACTTACCAGAGTTCACTATGAAACGTTGCACATAATATACAGTATTACAAAGTCATTAGGTGGCTTTACTAAAGCCTTTTCCAAACCAGGAGGGACAGGTTTATTAAACAACAGAATCCACTATAATGTGCCAGCAGGGATGCAATAATTATATAAGATTTATAGATGCTTTATTTGTATCTTGGATAAAAAAAAAATGTTGCTCATCAGATTAGTTGCAAGTAGCACTAAAAATGTAAAATGTAACAAATACAAATTAGAGAAAAAAACAGCAAAGAATGTGGTAATTTCCATGTTTTTATTTGAGTGTAATGTTACAGTCAAAGGGTCAGAGGGAGAGAAAGATTTTGGTGTCTACATCATAATCAACATTAGTGTTTTTTAATCTACTGTAACAGATAATTACACAATTCATCCATGATTTCTAAGAGTTCTATTTATTTATTATTCATTGAGAAATAATTTCCCCCTTCATTGATTATGTTCACTGACACTGTATAAGCCATCAAAATGATTTAATCAACACAGTAATAAATAAATAAAAACAAAATTCAACAGAGAAAACGCATAAGCACACAGGTAAAAACACATTTACCAAAACATTCCCCCAAATAAATACATAAATAAAAAATAGAATATTAAAGAAGATAAAATCATTAAAGCATCCTAAAAAGTCGACCTAAGCTACTCAATAAGCACGATTTAATGCAAAGAATAACAAGATATGATGTTTGAACCCCTTTTGTTTCCAGATCAACTAAAAACTCAGTGACCCAATAACGTAGTTAATAAATAACCATGTGAAAACACACATTTGTAAGAAGATAAGGCCACGAAACTTAACAGACTGGACGATTCACACCGCAGACTTGTGTAGAAATGGCCTTGCAGAAATATCCTTGTTTGCATTGGATGCTGAAACACGATTGAACTGTAGGGTGTGTTACGCTATGCTTATGTCCCATAGTCAAACTGAACCATTTGAGATTAAGTGTCTTGCTAAATAGCACAATTGTTTGGGTAACTCTCCCATCTCTGCATCACCCACACGCGACAGCACTCAAAATAACACAAGCCTCTATTCCAACCATGTCCTAGATTGAAAAGACGCCTTTTTAAAATGTTCATGATGATGATGATGATGCATTTACAATCCCCAAACCCTAACAATCCACAATAATGTCACAGAAAACAACATTTCACAATGGACAGAATTAGAGAAATTAAAAACCACAGCCCAGAAAACAATTGCAATTAGTGTAGATTCAATTCAAACGCAGTTTGAAGCACAACGGAGTGCTTTACTTTACCTTAATCATATTCAGAGACATTATTATTCACAAGAGTATTATGGTAGTATAACTCATATACTTTTAGAGGGCATCTTAGAGCTCATTTTTAATTGATTCAACAACTGTTTTTAAACAGATCAGCTCATGTATTATACCGAATTAAAGTAAAGCAAAACACTCATAATGACATATGAAAAATAATAAAATAATTGGTTTTCTTTCTCCAAAAGAGCTGAGATGGTCCTACTATGATACCTTATATAATCTATCATTACTCCTCGGTACTTAAGCGTCGTTACCTGTATGATGTTCTCTTTGTGTATAATAAACAGGCATTGTATGATTATCTGATGTTAACCCAAAAACAATTTCAGTTTAAAAAACAGTTCAGTTTAAAAAACAGTTTTTTAAATATTAATAACAAGACCAAGGTGTTGTCACACCACTCACTAGTTCTTTCACCCCTTGTTGGGGCCGTTCAGGGCCCTCAGAGCACTTTAGGCCTATCTGAACAACAGTTAATAGTGTGCAAAGTAAAAAGCTCAGGACTTGTATCTTTGTTTTGATGCTCTGTGGAAAGAAACAGGGCATAAACTGTCAGATAAGAATAGAAAGGGTTTCAATGTGGTTTATACGTTAAAGACGCAAATCTCTCTTTATCTCACAAAGGATATGAAGGATGCAGACAAATGGGAACTTGTCTTTTGACACTCTTGATGCAAAATTACATGATGCATGTAGACGTTAACATCTTGATATTTCATTAGTTTTAGGTTTTAACTTTACTGGTTCACAACAATGATTTTCTAGGAAGAAAGGTGTTTTTTTTGTGCCTTTTTACAGAGGCAAGAGTCATAATAATGGGTTTTAGTGTACATGAAGTGGGAAAATGCCACACAAATGTGTTACCTGGACTAATATGCAAACTAAGAGCAATGCTATTCCCAGAAACAAATACAATTACAAACAGATTGTGTTGCAATTAGATTTGGGTGAAGGGTGGATTACCACGAAATATGCAATTCAAGATAAGTAGTTTTGTTCGGTAAAATAGTATGGTATTTGTCCATGTAGGCTGTAACACATATAGATCATATTGAGTAGTATCTAGTACTTGTATCTGTGATGTTTGCTATAATGCTAAACACAAAAGACAAATTCTACATCATTAATAAACCAAAAATGTATCAGCTTACCTGCACTAATTCAACAAAATTCACATTCATTGGGGGTGATATGTTAGTCTGAACCTATAAAACAAGCAATCTAGCACAGGAGATGCGATATTATGCAGTTTGCCGCAGACCACTGACATACTGAGGTTTTGTGTACATGTGTGTGCTGTTTTTACGCTGTTCAAAGTGCAAAAGTAAAACATATTACAATATATTATTCATGTCAGTGGCAAATTAGTACTAACTACAATGTTAAACAGCATTTCACTACCTATCTATCTATCTATCTATCTATCTATCTATCTATCTATCTATCTATCTATCTATCTATCTATCTATCTATCTATCCATCTATCTATCTGACTAACAGCACAGCATGCATGCCATGCAGACAGTTATAGTCTTATAGACAGTTATAATTCTTATGAAACAATACTGTTTTTCTCCATGCAACAATTAGCAAAGCCAATTCTTCAGTACAATAAAGTGAAGGGGGGTGTTTGATCGAAAAAAGCTTTATTTACAGCGTTAATCGACTGCGTTCATTTATGAAGGACCATGTTCGACTTATAATTTAGACGAGGAACATTTGAAGAAACACAGACTCTATATTTGTTGTGCAGGATCCAATCACTGTGTCCATTCGAGTACAACACAGTCACAAAGCAGCATGCGACACCAACCAGCTCTGTGCGACCAAACACACACATGCAGATCTAACCTCTACTACACCACAACGCTTAACACACCACACCGAGAGAGAGAGCCATGCAAAACACAGCAGGGTATCTAATGCAATCACAGACTGCGGGGCTCGTAGGCTGTGTGTGTGAGGAGGCAAACTGCATCATAATCGCATCGACTGAAAACAAAGCGTTTTAACAATGCAAAGAAATACATAAGCATATTACATAACACATGAGCCAGTCAAAGGACAACACTGATCACTGATTGTAAACATGGAAAGAGTGTGTGAGTGTGGGAGAGACGGAGATGACATCGACCAAACGTTGATACTATATACCGACACTGTACTGACCGGCGTTCATCATACAGCGAAAATGGAAAGTCAACCGAGAAAATGAGATGTCTGTTGATCTGCGAGTGTGTGTGTGTGTGTGTGTATGCATGTGCGTACATACATACAGATGATTTACACGGAGCATAGAAAGCTCTATAAATCACATACTGTATTTGCCATTATACAACAAAAATAAACTAAATGAAACCAAGACAAATCAAACATAACGATTCCAAAGGCTAAATTAGTCCCACCCCCTTCCCAAAGCGAGAAACGGCCACGTAATGAAAATCCTGCCCCTCACTTCTTATTCTTGAGCTGATTGGCAAGCCAGTCGAGCCCTTCGTACAGACCGTCGCCGCTGGTCGCGCAGGTCGCTTGTATATACCAGTTGCGGTGGCGGAGCGAGTGGAGGCCGAGTTTATCTGTGATCTCAGCCGCATTCATAGCGTTTGGCAGATCCTGTAGTCAAAACAGTCAGGAAAAATAAGATGAAGTGTAAATGCTTTTCTAAATAGAACCATCATTTTTATTCTGAAATCAGTACACAATTTAGCAGCTAAATTACAGACAGTAGATTATGAGTCAATGAAATTTAAACATATGCACAACCGTTCATAAGCTCTGGGGCTGGTACATTTTTTTAAATAATGTTTAGATTTTTTATGTATGAAAAATATAGTAAAATACTAATAATACTAATAATAATTTATTCCTGTGATGGTAAAGCTGAATTTTCAGCATCATTCCTCCAGTCTTCAGTGTCACATGATCCTTCACAAATCATGATGATTTGACGCTAAAGCAGTGGTTCTCAAATAGTGGGGCGCGCCCCAGTGATGCCAGGGGGGGCGCGCGTGACCGTGGGGAACATGCTTTTTTTGTCAGAGTAGGTTTTCTTGCACTGAACAAGAGCAGCAGATATGAAGTTCAGATAACAAACCCTTCACCCGTTGACGTGTACGATCACACCGGTGTTCATGTGTCACGTGATCAATAGCTAAACTCACACGTGTTTTCACGCGCTATCTGGCACTGATCCAAAAAAGACGCGCTCCGAGAACTTGATCATTATAAAGGTTTTTAAGCGACAAACATTCACTTCCACATATCTGAGAATCTGAATATCAGGTAGTTGATGACAGAGCCAACAAGTTAGTGACTATTTTGAATAAAAAAGAAAAAACTAAATAAATGTGAAACATCTATCAAACAGCGCTTTTTGTGACTGCGGTCTGTCACGTGACAAGCATGACGCGTTGCCATGGAAACAATAAAGCGAAAGTTCCAAAATAGGGGGGGGGGGCGCGTGAAATGTTTACTTCTTCCTAGGGGGGGCGCGACAGAAAATAATTGAGAAGCACTGCGCTAAAGAAACATTTCTGATTATTATCAATGATGAAAACAGTTGTGCTGCTTAATATTTTTGTGGAAACCGTGATACATTTTTTTCAGGATTCTTTGATGAATAGAAAGTTGAAAAGAACAGCTTTTATTTTAAATATAATTTGTTTGTAACAATTTGCAACAACAGTTTAACACATCCTTGATGGATAAAAGAGTTCATTTCTTTTTTTTATTTAAATAATGACTTCTGAGTGGTAGTATGATTATAAAGTATTTCATTATTTTTAATCTTTGTTGTGATATCTGTCAGGAAGTAAGCTATTCTTTTATGCATGCTATTTAAAAAGGAAATGGCTTAAATCCCCTTTATTGGTCATAGCCATAATTTAAAGGGGTTATTATATGTATGAATTTCCATGCATTAATCTTTTTTCTTTTTTTTTGTCCATGTGTGAACAGCTTGTAACAAAACTTAAAAAAGCTTTATGCCGAGGAAAATAAAAACATGTGACGTTTACATGCGCTTCCATTCATTGCCACATGAGACAAATATTTACGTTCAGGATAATACCAAAAGTCCCATTCTTTACTCTAATATTAATATGTTCTCCAAAGAAAATTGATTAACTCAAATTATACTCACACATCTATATAGTCAATAGCCTCAAATACACTTCATAATCAAACTTCAAACTATCATAACAGTTTAATTTTAATGGCCTCATCTGTCGACATGATGCCAGTGAACATATCCTTTCATCATATATTTTCTTAACTGCTGCTTTCTCACCACTGTCATTTTTGCAGTGTTTATTTGGTTATTGATAGGAAAGCGCAGCACGTATTTACACATTCATCTAACCGTCGCTCTCAGCAGTGCGGACGATGTCAGGATGTTCATGTACATCACTGCACAAGGTTTTCCAACTTATTTTTACTTCTAAGTTCAGAGTGAAAAAGAGATCCACTGTGAGTATATCATTGCCTTGAATAACTTTCAGTCTGTTGTGCACGAGTACAAGCAAGAGCGATACGCTTCTGGCTGCAGTTCACTTAACGGCCACCGGTGTCGCTGTTGTAGCTATTTGTCGCTACAAATAAACTCCAGCTGTAAATGCGTCAAGAATATGTCACGTGAAGGAGAGAAGCAGTACCTGTTTGTTTGCAAAGACAAGAAGAACAGCATCGCGCAGTTCGTCTTCTGCGAGCATCCTCATTAACTCCTCCCGTGCTTCGTTCACTCGCTCCCGATCGTTGCTGTCAACCACGAAGATAAGACCTAAGGTAAGAAAACAGCAGAGACAAAGAATACAGACTTGATATTATTCAGTTTTGAATATTACTTCTGAGCTATATTTCATTATCATATGTGGACAATATCATTGAGATACTATTATGGTTTACTTTTTACATTTGACTGTGGTTAATGTTGATATTATTTTAAGCAACAAAAATGTTTTTCTTTATAGGTTTAGTTTTAGTTCATTATAATAACCTTGCTTCGCTGATGTTGAACTACACAGGCGCAACAAATTACAATCATTTACACTGACAACTCAATACCACCTGTGTTTAAGTGGGAGAAGTTGAGTGTGTGTATCTCACCCTGTGTATTTTGAAAGTAGTGTCTCCAGAGTGGTCTGATTTTATCCTGACCACCCACATCCCACACAGTGAAGCTGATGTTCTTGTACTCCACCGTCTCCACATTAAAGCCTAACACAAACACCACAAACTCACATTGAGTGACCAGAATCACATCATCTCTTCACTATTTCATATGGTACAATTCCTGTGCATTCAACAACTCTAGATGCATGTAACACAGTGCAGCAATTGGGTTATTAAAGTAAAAATAGTTTTTTAACAGCTGAATTCATGGTGAAAGACTACATTACCCACGATGCAGTACAGAAATTTCTACCTATCAGAGTCGGACAATCAAAACGTGCCCAAAAAAGCTCTTTAGCTCTGATTAAGCACAGCACATGATGTAATCCAGTTGCCCTTATCTCTCGAAATACATATATCTGCATATTTTGCAATAGACTTAAACTACAGTGTTAATATAAATAAAATCAACATTTTTAAATGAGTAGTTTTACATTTCTCCATAGTTTTAATTTAAACAAAGCGACATAAAAATATTCTGCTAAATGGAAGCTACATTGCAACAGGTTAAGACAAAATTAAGAACTAAAGAATCTTCTCCTTTTCATTTCATGAGAATTATTTCATTTATTCGGCCTCATCCCACAAAAAGAAAACTTTACTTAATTTCAACAGTATTGTGTGTTTGAAATGACTTTCTTTGAGTTCTGTATGGGGATGGTATGGTAAAGAGAACCCGTTTAAACAGAATTGTAACAAAGCCTACAAAACAATACCATAAAGTAAGAGATTGGTTTTACCAATGGTTGGGATGGTGGTGACGATCTCTCCCAGCTTGAGTTTGTAAAGGATGGTGGTTTTACCAGCAGCATCTAATCCAACCATCAGAATTCTCATCTCTTTCTTCCCTATCAGACTCTTCAGCAGATTGCCAAAAATATTCCCCATGATTCAATGTTTTGCTTCGTCGAGCCAATCACAATCCAGAAAAGCTATGAGTCCTTTTTGTAGAACAATCCAATGAGGTAAAGACTGAAAGCCTTGAGAAATAAGATTACACAGCTGAGAAAAAGAAAGTGGAGTCCTGCAGAGGGAAACAAGAACATCAATGTGGATTCAATGGAAATTGATTTGTTATAGTCATTTATTCATTGTATATAAAAGTGTGAAAATATAGAAATAGAAAAGTTTAACATTACCGTTTCAGTTTATGACTTATAATTTGCAAACGCTCTCTCTCTCTCTCTATATATATATATATATATATATATACATATATATATATACACATATATATATATATATATACACACACACACACACACATATATATATATTATTACTATACTATTGTACAGTACATTATATATATACATATATAAAATGTTTTGGTTTATATACCAAACAATTTAATTTTATATGTGTTATATACATTTTGTTTTATAATTATATAAATACATTGTACATGTACAAATGTATTTATATAATTATAAATAAAAAAATATATAACACATAAAATTCAATTTTTTGGTCCCCATGATGAAAACAGCTCATAAATTATCCCAAATTATGTTTTTTTTAATGTAAAAATTAAGTTTTCTGTGATGGGTAGGTTTAGCGGATAAAATATATAGTTTGTACATTATAAAATTTTGTATGCCTATGGAAAATAAACACGGAAACGAGTGTGTATGTGTGTGTTTAAGTGAGAGAGACAGGGGTTTCAGTCCGAAGCAAATGATCTTCATAAGATGTTATTTAATTTGGCTGACTGAATTTGGCATGTGAATCTGAATGGTTCAGACAAATGTTCTTTTACCCATTCGTGCAACTGATTCTCAGAGATAGAGAGGCATTTGGACGTTGAGGGGGCGGGTTAAATTAACATGATGCTTCTGGATGTGTATTTGCATCTCTTATTTCCACTATATGTGTAGAAGAGAACAAGAATGGTAACAAGGACACACACGGACTGAACTGAAGAAACTATGATCCTGCCATGTCTTCAGGCTGAACAGCAATCTGTTCATCCCTCTCCTATCCCTCCATCACGCAAACCCCCACGAGTCATCCCTGAACATTCCCAGATGGAGTTATCCAAGATGTAGAACACATTTCCTGACACCCATTTTGTCCTGATTCATGAATGCCAAAGTATAAAGCTTGTTTAAGAAAGACTGGGGCTAGTCACACAGCTGCTATAACTATAGGGTTTTGAGTCAAATGATCAGTTACACAAATGTGTGTTTTCTCGCTGGGTTTGTAATTTGGTTTCAAACAACTAGTTTTGAATCATTCTAAATTATATTTTTTTGGTTAATTCTGCCCTCCAAACGAAAATGCCAATAACCATATCCTTGCAACAACTACTGGGTGAACAAATCAAGGCTAAAACTGTGTGCTTATGAAATGTTTCATAAAATTCAGGTTGTGGTAAGTTCTCAAATGTTTTAAATGTTGTACCTTTTTTAAATCAGATTTTACATTTGACAATATTTGTCGTTTCATGACTTGTTTAGTGTTATATAGTAGACTTAATAGACTTTTTACTGGCATATTCACGTTGCAATGCGTCAAAATGTTCAATTAACTTGTGTAGCAAATACTGTAAGGTACATGCCTATAAAGAAATGGACTTTATGTATATATGGATATTAAATCATATCACCAAAAAAGGTAGCAACAGTAAAAGTGCACAACTAGCAATAAACTATACTTGATGCTCACACAAATGTGTCCATTAAGACAGTAATGAGAGAATGTGCTGGTGATAAATAGTACCGGTAATCTGATAATGATGCTTTATCATTCTGAGAAGCAATGGGGTTTTTTTCCCATTCACCAATCAATTTTTAGATTTCAAGCTTTATTATCCAAACTTTGTACAAAGATGATTATCAACTATGTTCTGAAAGATAGAATGATTTGATATGCCATTGATTTTACATTATTCATTAAACATGGCTATAAATGCCATTCCCATTCTATGCAATGCATCTATACACTATATCTAATTTGCATATTAATGTGTTCTTCAAACAACATATAATGAAAACGAAGTATAATAACTGGGAATATTTTCATAAGAATATCTCACATTTCATATTTTTTCTCTATTCACTTGTAGTGTTTCCAAAAAGCCTGATATGCCATGCTGTGAGTCCTACTGTCTTCGACAACAATGTATGAAATCGATGCCGTTTCATAACAGAAAGTCATATTCTGATTTGAAACTGTGTAACATTTTCCTGAGATGTTGATTTCTGACAATTTTTTTTTAAAATTTGTCAGATTTAAATGTTAATTTAAAAAACAATCATATTTCCATGAGAGTGCTAAATTTGATCATTCAGTCAGTTTTAAAGATCAAGGAGAGGGAGTTGGTATGGTTACACTTCCAAAGATTTGCCTCCTGAGAAAAAAGGCTGGTTTAAGCTGGCAAAGCTGCACTGTTAACCCTAAAGCTCAAAAGAATTCATTGGTTTGAGTAGGGCAAACTTAAATTAGATACATTAGTTTAATCAAATGAACTTTTAAGAGTATTTAGAACTCTCTTGTACTTCTGAGCTCACAAAACTGACACATTTTAAGTAAACAGATTTGTTTGACTGTTATGAGTTTTGTGAACTAGTTTCCTTAGCAGACAAACTTATATTTAACTGAAACTGGGCTGGGATTTCTATTTCCCAGCATGCTTTGCCCTGACACTCAAAAAAAGGGGAGTAAATGCTAAAATTAAGTGTTATATGCTTGTTTTTTGTGATTCATTTTAAGTGGGATTTTTAGTAGTGTTTAATGGTTTGCTATGATATTTCGAAGAGATTCTGTTATGGGGTGTTAGCATTGAGCATAGTTTGCGAACAGATATGTTAAATATTCTATATTGCCGTACTCTTTCAGCAATTGCAATGCTGTGCGAATGCTCTCAAAGCATTGCAATCGCTGAAAGAGTGTTATTGTGTTAACAATTAGCCAAGTTAGCATTTACTGCATTAGAAAGCTAGCCAAGTTTCCACTACTAAAAATATTTAAGTTGAGATTACATGACGATTTAAGTTAAATGTATGACATTTCAAGTTAAGAGCAATTAAATTAAACACAAACTATTTATTCAAAAATATAGCACAATATAAATACAAAATCATAATTTGTTTAAAAGAAAAACCAGTTCAGCTTGCTTAAACTTTGAATGCATTAACTTAATTTTTTTGATGTAGCCGATCACCTCAAATGTTTTGAGTTTGGCCAACTTATTTGGGTTTACAGTGTGGCATCCGGCTGGTTTTAGTTGTGTGCTTTTTTCAGCAGGGAATTGGGATTCTTGCAAAGCCCTGGATGTGCTCTTTACAAGGCATCCATCCTTAAAACTGAGGCATGCATGTGTAAATAATAAAAGATCATGTCCCAAACAGAGGGATCCTCACTGCTGTCTCTCGGGAGGATTTAGGGTCTGACTCCGGGTGCTGTCCAGGGTGCTGAGTCACCTCCAAACCCCTTCCACACAAAACACACCAGGGATACACTGATTTTTGTAAAAGACTTCTTCATTTTAAAGGCTTCCTTCCTTGTTTCTGTAACCCATGCTTACTTAAACCCGAGCACGAGACCCCAACCATGTATAGCCTATGTCACGAGACAACGAAACTCTTACATCTCACATCTAACACGATTATTGCCCCTAAAAACATGACTATAGGTTCTCAATTAAATATGTCCATTACTGCTCATAAAGGCCTACGACCCTTTGACAATGTCGGCGTGGGATACAAAGATTCTCCATGCAGAAGAGGCGTTTGGCACGAAGCAATTGCTCATGCAAGATCACCGCAACTCATGCAAAAGCACACCGGGATCAATCCCAACCCGAGCGCAACGCAAGCGGTGTGAATGTGTGGAGAGGCGGACGGCAGCGCATCATGAGTGATGCTGATCTCCATTCATTTGGAAAGAGAGAGACGCGGATACGCGCCTCGCGGAAGGCCTGTCTGTCGCCTCGCTAACGACTAAATAAGACGCGCTGTCATTTCCTCCCAAGTGCACAAGCAACATTTCAACCAGTCGGAACCACTCCGAAGAGTTTAATTTGAAAGCAATCGCAACAATTGAACATAACCGGATTACCTTGCGAGATGACACCGGCCGATGTTGGACGCAGAGAGACGGAGAGAAGATCTCGCGAGAGTTCACACCGACAGCACAGGTTTGGATGGGGACTTCTCGCGATGTTTGGTTTTCGCACTGTGAGACTGCCTCCTGTCAAGTCAGGTAGAGTTTTAGTCAAATAAATGACATGTCAAGGAAATGCTTGAGGTGTAATGACACCCTTTCAAGCCACGATTTCTCTGGAATAACATACTAAATATCTTGCATTTTTGTATTTCTTGGAGCCTACTAACAGATGGTGATTTCTGAAAATGGCAAAAAAGAAAGGAAAAAAAAACAACCAGAGAATGAAGTATGATTATGATATATTTTTACTTTTAAGTAAGCTAAATATCTTCTGTCCTTAGACTTTAGTAACAATTAGGAAGCGATAGTTTATTATCAGTAGCAATAAATAAAGTAAATAAAAAGATTATTACAATTAAAAAGATTGCTTACTTATTACTTAGCAGATGTACTAAATCACTACTACTTAATTTAAAAAAAATTATGGAGATAAAGCTTATGTATTTATTTCAATTTGCAAATGTAATAAACAAAAAAGAAAAGCGATGAAAACAAGTGCTACTTTATCATTAAGTTGATTTTGAAGACAGCATGTAACGAATTTGCAATCAAAACTTTTTTCTGATGTATGTTGAAACGACTTCTTGAACGATACAAAATTTATGGTTATGGTTTGATGTGGTCCATGGGGAGTTGATTGGATGGCTATGGTTTGCTATTGGTGGATCTCATGTGAGTGACAGGTTATTGCCCCGCCCTCTCGTCATCAGAGAAGAGAAGTTATTTTGATTAAAGATTATGAAGGCACATGAATAAAAAGAAAGAAAGATGTGCATGGATAAACCATTTATAATAAATACTGCAATTTTCTATAACAAATAACAACTGTAATTTTTTTATTTCATGTTAACTTTAATTGAGCAATGTTTAAAACTATGCACGACCAATGGAGGACAGGATGGTGTTCAGCAAGCGAGTTTGACAAGCAGTGTTGGGGAAAGTATCTTTGAAAAGATAAGCATTACAGTATTAAGTTACTCCCTTAAAAAGTAACATTGCTTACAGATCTAACTCAGGCTCAGCACTTCATACTTCCACTTGCTACTATAAATCTACACACTCTCAAGAGCATTTTCATTCACAGTCCTTTCATCCTGAAGGCAGAATCCCTGTCAATATTCAAAAGAGCAGAAAACTCATCTCTTCCGTGAGCACCTAATACACAAACACACACACAAATTCCTTCCTTTAGTCCCTCTATTCTTAAGGCTTACACTACTTGTATATTTAATGTTTGAAACTTTGTATCATAAGCACTCCTGTGTACTTTCGCATCTTCAGGATGAATCGCTTTCTGTATTCCTCAAATTGTAAGTCGCGTTGGATAAAAGCATCTGCTAAATGAATAAATGTAAATGCGTTACTTAGTTACTTTTTGGGGAAAAGCAATGCGATACGTTACTTTTTTTTACCTGGGCTGGACTTGCTGCCATTCTGGATCACAGAAGAATAGGACGCAAGAGAAGAACGTTAAACTTCACCGATAATTTTTAAATAATAAAATCCTAAGTCATTTTTGCCTTTTGCACATTGTTGAACTGAATTATCGAAGGTCAGCAGAAAGTATATTTGTCTAAAAAGTGACAAAAAATGCAAACAAATACAGTGGAGTTCACTTATCTCGACTCACAGTTAACTCGTCAATCCTATTATGTCGACATTTTTGAAGTGGAACCGCCAAACTCCCTATTTGTTATAGCATTTTCTTTTCGGTAATGTCGATTCTTGTATGTCGCTGAACCCTAATATCTCGAGCACAAAAGAGGGACAAATTCGCCACTTCACATGGTTATCTCGTGACTAATGATGGTACCTAGTTCATTGCGCATGCGCTGAGTTCGCGTTGCACGTCGCTCTGCCAGTGACGCTTCTCTTGCAGCACTCTCTGAAGTGAAAGCACATATCGTTCTGATGTGTGCTCTGCTCAGCGCCGCTGCGGATTGAAGAACCCGGTTATTAAAAGACGGGACGAAGCCGAATTTGTTCAGAAAGCACATTAGACTGGCAGAACGCAAGAAAGTGTGCAATCTAGTACAGTGTGATGACCTCACAAATATGTTATGACTGTTTACCGTGAGCGAAATTGTGTTTACAATGTTGGAGAATATAATTAAAGGTTTGTGTCGAGAATCAAAGGCGTTTTTATTGTATACTGGTAAATCTCTGCTGTTAGTTGGTGCACACATGCCTTTTGTTGTTAGCAAACATATACAGTGTATGTACATTTTTATAGCATGCCGATCGCTTCATCAAACAAATTGCCATATTAGCTGTTGGTTTTCTCGATCATTGGTTATCTCAACGCTTTTTTTCAACCCCCGAGGCCGTCGACATAACCGTATTCCACTGTATTAGTTTTATTCAGGTTTTGCATTTGACTGATTTTATTCCTTTTGAAGAATAATGAATCCTTTCTTGTGCAAGTGAGATTTAGTAAATGCTCACATTTACTGTAGATCTACTATAACCATCATGTTCACACACAACACTCCTGATAAAAAAAAAGTAACTCAGATATTTTGTTGTGCATGTAAAAGTAATGTGTTACTTTACTAGTACTATGTGTTACTTTACTCATAGCTTTCCTTCAGCTGAAACAGTAGAGTATGGCGCTTGCAACGCCAAGGTCATGGGTTCAATTCCCAGGGAAAGCAAGAACTGATTAGAATGTCAATGTGTTTTTTGAATGCAATGTAAGTCACTTTGGATGAAAGCGTCTGCCAAATGCATAAATGTAAAATGTAATCTGATTAGTGTTAGTCACTTGTAGTGAGTCCCCCCCAACACTAATGCTGACATGTAATGTTTGCAGCTCCGTTTTGAAATGCCAGCACAGCTCCATTTCCTCGGCATGAATCCAGGGAAGCACAGCGGAAGCGCGCCTCTGGCGGCCGGCTCTGGAACAGCAGGACTCCTGTGATGCTGGCGATCATGAGGCGGGGATTTCACTGACCCAGGTATTGGTCCAGTGCTCGAGGGTCGCTATCTCTTCGAGATAATAACACATCAGCTTTAACGGAGGGACTCCTTCAGTCCGACCCCCCCTCTCTCCTCCTCCTCCTCCTCCTCCCGCTCGGGTGTTCACTGCTGCAGGGGGAGCCTCTCGTGACGGAAGCGTTTCTTCTTTCTCTGCTTCTTGTTAGGGCTGATCTTCTCATAACGTGAGACATGATGGGATTTCGGACGGGGATCGTCCTGATCTTTCTCGCAGCTTTTGCATGTGCTGCAGACGAGGACGGGGACAGCAAAGAAAGTGCGATCGAACAGTTGGTTGTGGAGACATTGGTGAGTTGGGTCAAGTTTTTATGAATGACTGTTTTACGAGAGTCCACGTCGCCGATCACTGCATGCGTGCTTTTATCACTAATGCATGCTCACCTCGCAACGCAATGGATCTCATGTACTACAGTCAATGATCTGCGCGTTTCCTTTTTAATAGCACTGTTTAATGTTTCTCAATCATGTGTTTTTGACTATTTTAGGTGATGCCGGAGACATGCACGATTACATCAGAGATGGGAGACACGCTTCAAATCCATTACACGGTATATAAATACTGGGCTATTAAAGTCTGAGGGCTATTAGAGCTTTAAAAGCACTCGAACTGCTGGTGTTGTGGCATAAAACACGCGGACTGGACTAAAGCGTGGAATGATGTGGCAGACTCGAGCTGACATCTGGACTCGCCGCTGTGAATGAATTGAGTTGTAACGCATTGCGTGTGAAAGATGAACACGATTAACATATGCATTTCAAGTTCATCGTGCAGTCGCGAGACGCTGTTATTTGTAATAGTATTTTAGTTTTAAGCGAAACCAAATGTTGTGGAGGAGGCGGAGCAACACGTCAGCATTGAGTGCGGACTCGAGGAAATGCGCGTGCACATGCGCGCGCGCACTAGCCCTACTGGGAACATATTGGGGGAGATCGAGGGGTTCCCTCCCGTGAATAATTTTTCTACTCTTTTTAGGTTTTTAGTCTTCGCTACTAATAAGAAAAAACAGAAAGTTTAATTTTTTTTTAATTTAAATAAATAAATTTAATAATAATAAAATATATTATAAATTAACCAATATGTGTGTGAATACCTGTATATATATATATACACACACACACGTAAAAAAAATAATAAAAAAAATCATATTTTTTAATTAACAAGTGGGGCAAACACTTTTTTCCCTAAATAATAACAATCTTCATTTTAAAACTGCATTTTGTTTTTACTGGTACTTGTTATCTTTGACTAATATTTAAATTTGTTTTATGATCTGAAACATTTAAGTATGACATGAAAAAAAAAGGAAGTGTGTTCACACCAGTGTGTGTGCGTGTGTTTCAAATTTAAAATTGTCATTTATGTATATATACAGAAAAAAAATTAAAAAGTAAATGTTATGCGAGATATATATACACACACACACACACACACACACACACACACACACACACACACACACACACACAAACAACTGTTTTGGCAAACAAAAGTTGTTACATTTTTACATATAAAACAATTGTGACAACATGCCCCAACTTGAAAATGTTCCTTTTAAAATCTGCCTTCGTTATAGTTCATCCTTGTCTTAATGCGGGCTGATGTGCTACTATTACACTAGCGTGTCAAACCACAACTCCAGTTGGGTGGCACTGACCTGAGTGCTGACACTTCTTACACGTAGTTTTTAAATTGACTCTTATTCTATAGGTATTTACTACAGATCATTTGCTTCTACAGAACAATGGATGGAACTAACCTGCAGCTCTATTTTTCATCTCCTATGCAGGGCCGATTAATGGACGGGAAGGTGATCGACACCTCTCTGTCTCGTGAACCTCTGGTTGTAGAGTTGGGCAAGAGGTCTGTCATCACAGGTATAAGGCTCAGTCAGTGCAATGCAACCCCAGATTACAACAGAAGTAAAACAGAGCACGAATTTCAGAACTCGTCATATTTAGATTGAATATATTGTAGTATAGTTTAGTTGTAACTGAACCGTGAGACAAAATGACAACAGTTATCTTTACAACAGCAGAAAAATATTATTTTGCTAAAACAATTCCTAAAAAGGAATTAAATTTAAAATTACAATTATTATTACATTAAAAAAATTACAGTAAAATTGTGTTATTTATTTCTCAGATAACTACAGTATACGACTTCAGACCACTCAAACCCAGTTTACGGAACAAGACAGTTTAAAATATTAAATTTAAATTCAAACTTTTTCCCTCACCATATTTTTTTTCCGATCGGAAGCTATAAAGTCAGAATTGCGTGAGAGAAACTTGCAATTCTGACTTCTTTTCGCAATTGCAAGTTTTTTCTTCTTTTCCCAGAATTGTGAGAAATAAACTTCTAAAGTTATAAAGTCCAATTCTGACGAACAAAGATTTCTGACGATCTCAGATTTGCAAGTTTATATCTAACAGTTCTGACTTTAACACTCAATTGCAACTTTCTATCACACAATTCTGACTTTATAACTCGCAATTCTGAGAAAAAGTCATAATTGCGAGAAAAAGAGTCATTGTGAGATAATGTTTTTCTTTTGCATTGTGGAAACAAGCTGAGGTTTGTGACATTTTTTTTTCTTTTATCTACATTATGCCTATTAATCAGAATATTACATTTCATAATAAATGTTTCATAATAATAATGTAGAATTATAACAAATAGAATTATTTGTAGAGGGCAAGGAAAAACGATTAAAACTTTGAAATGAGTTAACTTTGTTTTCTGCTTATAATGAGAGCATTTTGATTATGTATATTTTTTTTTTTAGTATACTGTATACTAAAATATATAAAAATTCTCCAGAGATCAAGAGGAAAACCCTGAACCCTCATTCATATAGTATCCATTATCAGTCAAATGGCCTTGTGCCGTACAACGCTTTCTAAATGTAAACATAATAATAGCATGATGAAACTGATGAATATACATTTTTCTTTTTAAAATCTTAAGAGCCAATTCTTTGGCTCTCGGGACTCAATATCCTCATCTTTGATGACTATTTTAAACTTTTTTTTTTAAGTAATAATGTCGTCGAGTTGGGAAAAATATGTAGAACTATTAAAAAAAAAAATGGGAAGGAAATATAGACCGGGCCTCTTGGAACTTTAATTGAATACCTCTCGTTGAGGGTAACTATGTCATTTTGAATTTGATTCAAAAATATGATTACCAAGGACAGCTTTTTGGGCTTTTGTAAAATCATAGAATAGTCAGAAACAATGTGGTGTTTCCACAATTGCACATACCTTTAAAACTGTTTTTTTGTGCTTGGCAGGTCTAGAACAAGCCCTGGTCGGAGTGTGTGAAGGGTAAGTCCGCTGTACTTTCATTTTCACTGTACAATTGAATCTTTGCATGTAGGCAGAGACGCTGAAAGCACAGCTTTTGGACAATAAGTTTGAGACGACATTTAGGTCTTTTAGGGTGACGTTTGATTCATCCACTTGAAAGTCCTTTTTTTGTGTCTGTTTTTGCACAGGCAAAAAATCAAGGCCACGATTCCAGCTCATCTAGCGTATGGAAAGAGAGGATACCTTCCAACCATTCCAGGTACTGTGGCAACACACTTAGAGACGACTGATTATGCCATTTTATTAAGTTCTGACTTTATTTTTGGGGTCTACTAGAAAAGGTTTCCTTTATTTTTCACATATTTTATATTGCCATACCTATGGTTATGGTTGCAAGTTCTGCCATTACCAACATGATTAAACGAACTTGCGACCACAGTTGGCTAACGATAATTTTGGGAAGCGCACCCCTCTTTAGTTCCTGTCCAGGGCCGTACCGATCATTGAGGTCCAGACATCGGCATTGTTGCGAAGTGTACATAATAAAGGTTGTGAAATAATTGCCTAATATTAACTCTGCTTTGGTGCTGCAAGGATATTGCAGAACGCCAAGATTACCAACCTTCTCATCTGAGCTGTCTAACACTGCTCGTCAATGACTAAATGTTTGAGACGACCAATCAAATCAAAGTAGGCGATCTTGATGTTCACAGACGCTTCTGAGCGCGAATTCCAGCGCAACACTTCAGTTAACGGTCATAAAGTGCCAGATAAGATGTAAGTAGCTAAACTAAACATTTAATATTTCACAGCTGTTTTACGATATAAATGTTAAACGACCAACAGAAATCAGAGATGCAAAATAAACTTTTGTCTAGTTTCGCCATTTGGAATTGAAAATAGATGATTTACGTTATTCATGTATTTGTATTTGAAAAAATTAATTTTCATTAATTACTCACCCTCATGTTGTTCCAAACTCGTAATACTTTTGATCATCTACAGAACACAAATGAAGAAAACACATTTTTAACGAAATCTTAGAGCGATCTATGTTTATACGTGAATAAAAGCCTATATTTAATCTGTTTATCTTATAAAGTGATCGAGTCTCTCCAGAAAATTTGGACTAAACAGTTCAATTCATACGGATTCATTTTATGATCTCTTTATGGACTTTTTGAAGCATCAGAGTGGTAGTTGCATAGCGGTCAATGGACAGAGCTCTCAGAAGATGAACGAAAGTCTTAAAGGTTTGGAACGACATGAGGGTGAGTAAAAGATGACAGAATTTTTGGGTGAACTATCCCTTTAACATCCATCATATGCATGTGCACATATTGTGAATACATTTAATAAACAGTTACCCAGCTTTACTGGTGGTAGCCGTTAGTAAATACATTTGTTTTAAATAGTTTATAAAACATAAATATTAGTTAACCCTATGTTTACATTCCTCACTGACACACGTCTCAATCAAAAGCCAACTGACATGGTTTAAAGCTACTGTTATCCCTTTTTAGCCTTAACGTCTTAATATGCACATATGTAGATCAGGGAATGTCCTTGTTCTTGTCTCAATGAAGCCCCTCCTTCTGAAAAGCACAATGTGCTCTGATTGGTCAGCTGGACCAGTGTGTTGTGATTGGTCAAAAAAGTTCAAAAATTCATCATTTGTCAAAACTATTACAATTATTACAATTAGTATTACAATTGTCAAAACTTTATAGCAGAGTAAAGCTTGAGAGCGATGATTAAATGACGTTTAATGTGCTGATCTTTTCTTTTTTTTCTCACAGGGGACAGCACACTCGAATTCGAGGTGGAAGTGATCTCTCTGTCCCAGCAAACGCCATGGCAGAAGCTAGTCAATGACGTCTTGCCCCTTTTGTGCTTGGCACTGGTTCCCACTTTACTGGGTTTAGTGGGGCTCTACCTCTACAACAAAGCACATGCAAAACCTAATGGCAAGAAGAAGAGCAAAGACAAGAAAAGCAAGAAGAAGTGAGATCAAAGCCAAAAAGAATAAACTATTTAAATAAAAAGCGCTTTGTTTGGTGCTTTTAATGTTTGCTTGTGACCTGTTTGAGTCATTAAAACTTAAAAACTCTTACATTTATATTTAAGATATTGAACAGATACTTATCTGAACAGAGCCACTTGCAAAAGGTGTTTTAGGATGTACAGTGTGTCAGGGGTGCCGGGATGAAAAGATGCGTGAGAATAAATAGGGAACAAACAGGGCAGGTAATGAGGGAGGACAGGTGGGGCAAATCAACCAATAATGAGGAAACAAGATGGGCGGGATTACACACTTGACAGGAGAGCACATGATACAAGAAACACACGTGGCAAGCCATGTGCTCACAAAACATGGCATGAACACGCAGCCAATGAGACACTCATAAGCCGCGTATTCACACAAAATGAGATGACATGAAAGCATGCAACCAGTGAAAACACAAGCTGTGCGCTACACAGCACTAGACAAGACGTGGCATGAAAGCATGCGGCCGTAGTAAACATGAACCGCGTGCAACAACAACTCACGGACAAGAGTGCGAACAGGACAGAGCACAGAAGCACTAGCGAACACTCGTCTTGTGCGCTCACAACAGAAGACAAACACAAGGAGCGTGACTGTGCGAACGCTCCGCACAGAAGACACATCACAGACTGTAGTGTGAGAGCTGTCACAAAATCATGAGTAAACCAGTCCGAAGTAACAGAACCCTGACACAGTGGTCCCAAAAGTACTTACACTTCTACTAGTTCTTCTTAGGAGTTTTTAGATGGATGTTCTACACTACACTGCACTTATCTTAGACTACAAAGAACATGAGAGACATTAATAATGACATCAGACTGAATGTAATCATGTTGATATAGAAATATAGAGGCAATTGTGACTAGTTTTCACAAAACATTACAACCTTTCACAAAAGTCATTAAGGCCAGTCTAGATTAGAAGTTATGCTTCAGTATGCGGTGCAAATAACACCAGCTGCCCTGATGACCTTGTACCCAGCTAACGTTCTGGCAAGGTTCTCTCAAAGATATAAACAAACATTCTTCCAGTAACATTAATTGAATGTTCATTAAAAGTTAAATGATATTCTCAAAATGTTAGTACAAAAACATTCATGGAATATCTTTGTTCTGAAACATTTTAGTTTATTTTATAAATCTTAATACTTATTTCAGAAGTTCAGAAAGCATTCAAAGGTAGGCTAATGTTTCCACAATGCTTGCAAAATTATCAAATTGAATGTTCCCTTAACGTTCTTATAACCAAAACGTCAGAATTAGGTGTGGAGGATCTGTGTGTGATTGCTGAGCGCTAACTGTTTCTTGCCAGCAGAAAGACCTTTCCCCTGTAAGACGTGCAGTATTACTGATGCTTATCTTGATCATTTAAAACTTTTTATCCAAAGTGACCTGAATTGCATTCAAGGTAAACATTTTTATCCATTCATGAGATTAACTTCTGCAATCTTAGAGACACACTCTAAAATGTCCTACCCATAAAAATATATATTAAGAATGTTATGCTAACATTCCCATTAAGTTACGAAAACGTTATTTCTGAATGTTCCCTGAATACCCATAATCATATATCCCATAATCAGCAAGCAGTGGAGGAGAAGGGTTAAATGTCAAAGACTAAAGCTTAGGAGATTTGTCATTTTTTTAAGCAGTTTGGAAAGGATAGTGTTCTATAAGCCTTTCATATTGAACACCATTGTTGTTTTGTGAAGAGGTTTGCATATTCCCATCATGCATTCCGACATGAATAAATGAAACTGTTAGTTTATGTGTTTTGTTTTATATTTTTTTTAGTAGCCTACAGAAATTTTGCATTACTGCTAAACAATTTCAAAAATCGTAATCACGTTGCCTTGATTTTTATATTTTCTGTGCAAAACAAAACGTTTCCGTTTTGTGAAGTGTTTCTTTGGTTTAATAATTTCTTGCATCACGTTGTTTTCACATTGCTATATCTGATGGTAAACGTTATTAGTTTAACAAGCTCATAAAACAGCTTCGTTATTTGTTGCACTTATAGCACGCTTTTATTAAAGAAATCATGCATCGATGTTTGAGGTTTTTCCTTTATCTAGTCATGCATCTGAGTGATAGAGCCTATATATATAGCTGGGCATATATGTCATGAAATGTTGAGTTGTAAAATGTCTTCAAATAATGAAATAAAAATTTAAATAAAACAGAATTAAAATAGATGAATTCAAAGGTGCGTTCACCTGTTGTCCTGTTGTATAAAGCGCAGTCTTCAATGATGTGGCGCCATCTTGAGGCAATGAAACAGCATCCGTCAACATTTTGCTGTTTTGGTCAAATATGGACAAACCGACACAACGTTTGGGTTTGTTCATATTTGACCAAAACATGGGTTGAAACAACCCAACTTTTCTTTAGAATGTAGAACTGTCACAAGCACACGAGTAGATATACAGTTGTAAGAAAAGGCTGTGAGGAAAATTTGCTTTAATCATACTTTTAATACAAAATATTGCTATAAACAGTCTGTCCGATTGAATGCCAGGCACACTTTTTAATTGCAGATTTCACATTTATTCCTTAAAGCTGTTTCTGCACAATATTTGCTGCTTCTTGGACCATATAGCACTTTTGACCGCGTCTCTCGGTCGCAGCGGAGGCCTGTAGAGTTGGAGACGACACCACCAGAAGCTTTTGTTGCTGAAAACTCTCATCAGAAACGGAAACTTCATCCAGGTACTGCTTCAGATAGATCCTCAGCCGTTCATTCTCCTGTGACAGGAGCGTTTTCTCTCGCTTCAGGCACAAACGGTCAAGCTGAACCTTGTTGTAACGTTGCCAGAACTTCCCAAGAGAAGAATAGTCGTGTATTAGCTGTGGACAAGCGGAGAAGAGTCTAAACACAATGATATACTAAATTTAACAGATTATAAGAATAGTGGAAAAGAAAAATAATTTTATATGACAGGATATATTTGAGAAAATAAGGATTTTGTCAAATTCACTGGCCACTCAATGTGAGAATGGTGGCAGGTCTGAAAGCAAGGTTGTGGGATTGTGATTTGAGGGTGATCTTAATAAACCTGAGTTAGTTTCTCAGTCGGTGACTTCATGGCATTGGCTCTCTCCTGACTCAGCTCTTCTTCACTCAGTGATGTTTTGTAAAAGGGCAGAACCTTCTCGTGCTCCGTCTCCATCTTACTACACACCTCAGAGAGACGCATCAACCTTTCCCCCTATGGAAGAAAAAGAATAGTGACTGATTAGATCTTGTCAGTTTTTTTGGAGTGTGTTACAGCCATCAAAACCAACATTTCTTTACATTTACAAGTTGGTCAGTTAAATCATTGAAAATATTTCCTTTGTACATTTGTCAATTAAATAAGGATTCAACAGAATCAACAAATCAGTGTCTTGATTTTAGTCAATTTTACAAAATGGCCCTTCTGGAAAAGGGATTTGTAGATTTAATATATTATTGGCCAGAGGGTAAAATACTATATTAAGCTATCCAAAATCGAATCTCACCAACATCCTTGTTAATCCTGGAACAACACTCCAGTCAACCAGATGTAAGGGCTGAGTTTAAAGTTAACGTCCAGTTTCGGTTAATAACAATGGTTAGTGGTTTCTACATCATTACTATTCTTTAGAAGTTATAGTTGAAGTTAGAGGTACAACAATGTTTTTGGACAGAAATATTATTGTTCCATGTTGATCCAAGAACATGGCAAAATCACAGCAACCATTACTTGAAGGGATAAAGCAGTTGTTTGGAAAATTAAGAACAATATGTTTTTGGTGATGTGGAAATATGTAACTAATTTATGTATGGGCCATATTAAATGTGGGAGTAATAAAGTCACCATTGCTACAGTCTCCTGTAGTTTTTTAGCAGAATTGCTGCTTTGAATGGTAAGTTTAGTGAGCTGCTTTCTCCGAAAGGCTTGGGCTGCAGCGAGCTGGACTCTGAGGCGTTGAACTTCCTGGCTGAGCTCATCTCGGTCTGACTGAAGCTGCTGAGCTGTTTCTCCGGTTTGACTGGAGCTCAACTGACAGCGCAGATCAGAGATGGACTCCTGCAAAATTTTGAACAAATTGTTTTTTGTGACATTTTAAATTGCAATAAAACCTTCAAAATAACAAAATATAACAATTGGAAGAAAAATGCCACAGTAACCACAGTTACGATGCTGGAGTTTTGTCTGACCTGCAACTTCTGAATGTGTTTTTTATGTGCGTCAATCTCTTTAGCACTTTGTTTATCCTTGGCATGCAGAGAGTTAGCTGCGATGATTTTGTCTTTGGTAGACTCATTATATTCATGTAAAACCTCCTGCATGTCTCGCCACAGTTTCTCCATAACCCCTTCCATCTGATCTTTCACCGTATGCTTTTCCTCTTTGTTCTGCGTAAAAGAAACCAACATTATTATATTGCAGGTTTTTTTATTGATTTTTTTTCTTCTTTTATCCCTTTTCACATTTTAAAACCTTAGTCAGTGCTCCCCTAATCTCTGCTCCATTACATTTTATAAGATGCTAACCAAGGCTGCATTATTTTGATCAAAAATACAGTTAAACAGTAATAATATGAAAACAATACAATTTAAGAAACTGCTTTATTTTTTGTTTAATATATATTAAAATGATGTTTATTCCTGTGATCAAAGCTGAATTTCCAGCTTCATCACTCCAGTCTTCAGTGTCACATGATCCTTCAGAAATCATTATAATATGATGATTTGATGCTCAAGAAACATTTTATTAGTATTATTAATGTTAAAACAGTGTTGCTTCATAACTGAAATACACTACTATTCAAAAGTTAAAAATAAAGAAAGAAAAGAAGTACTGTTCTCAATATGGATAATAATAAGAAATGTTATCAGAATATATGAAGAATCGTGTGACACTGAACTCTGGAGTAATGATGCACATTCTAACTTATATTAAAACAGAACAGATCTTTAAAAATGTATTACTGTAATATTACTGTCACAGTCATGTCGTGTCTTGTCATTTCCTGTTTCGTCCTGTGTGATCCATTGTGTTTCCGTCAGCTGTCACGTCAGCCACTCCTCTTGTTAGTCTCGTCAGGTGTTTCCCATTATCCAATATAAACTCTAATGTTTTCCCATGTTCTTGTCGATTGTTGATGTTTCTGTCTGAGGTTGTTGTTCCCGTGTGTTTGCTTCCTGTTTCGTGTTATTCGGAGTTTTGCACAAGTGTGCCTTTTGTTTTTATATTTAAAGTGTCTTGGTTAATAAATAGAGTTTTCCGCTGATCCCTGCTTCTCCGTGTTCCTCACGCATTGCACACCGTGTCTTGTGTTACAATTACACAATATTGCTGTTTTTATTCTTGATCAAATAAGTGGAGCATTAGTGATCATTTAAGACGGCTTTCAAAAACTGTATTATTCCAAACTTTTGATTGGTAGAGAACACTTGTAAATTGTAGCTTACATATATTTGTATATTTGTGTAATGTGTATTTTTGTAATTAATGAGCACATCTATTTATATTTGTATTGCACTGCATATAGTTTAGGTTGATTATGATTTTGTAAACCAAGACACGTACTTTAACACTTACTCTATTTAAAAAAATCTTTTTATTTTATCTTATTTTTTCTGTTTCACTTCTGCTCTAGCTTGTTGACTAATCTAGTTTTTACTAAACCTATGAATATTGCTGGTGATGTTCCTCATTTGTAAGTCCTTTTGGATAACAGCATCTGCCAAATGAATGAGTGTAAATATAAACATAAAATCAGTACCTGTTTTTTAATTTGATTGCCGGAGCTCTCATAGTCACGCCTCGCATCACTGTCAAGATCAGCGTAGTGCTTTTCCATGGAAAACATCACATTCTCCAAATTCATACTCTCCTGCTGGTGCTGTGAAAGAATTTGCTCCCTGGAATTGAAAAGAAATAACATTTGTATGATGATACATTGGCTTATTCCTCTGCAATTCATTTTCATCTCCCCATTTATGGCTTATTGTATAAAATATTATACCCTTTTCTTTGTGAAATCCAGTTCATGTCATCCCTTTTGTGGGAAAACAACAGTGTAAACATCATTAATAGTAATGACTTGTGCATTATGGTGATGTTTTGTGATATTAGTGGGAGTTTCTTGCATTAAACTATGATAATTTTAATAGATAATTTGAAAATATACAAATTCACCAACAAAATTGAACGTCAAGTGGACACCGTCAAGTTTTCTTCTTTTATCCTTTTCCATTCTGTTGTTAACCCTTGGTTAAACTACATTACGATAGTCCACTTTAGATATTCTACTAACTCTAATTAGAATAAACTCAAATTAAAATATAGAGTTATCAGATATTGAGACAGTCTACTAATAATCTAATGAGAGTTAGTTGACATGTAGTTGCAAAGTTATTTTAAATAAAGTGTTACCTTACTTTCTTGTCATTACATAAATGCATTGATTGCATAAATCAAGATATAATTAAATGGTTTAAGTACCTGAGCTTATATTTCTAAGGTTTATATTTCCAGGAACTGGCAAATTGGCCAAATTCAAGTTCAAACTTTTGTGTGTTTGTTTGTGTGTTTACCTCTCAGTATTAAACTCTGAGCTAAGTTCATCAAGACTGGTGTTGAAGTTGAACTGTAGTTCTGCCAGCCGACTCCTGTGAACATCTAACAGACAGTCCACGTTCTGCAGATGAGAACTGCGCGCCAGCTCCGACTGCTGCTCCCTCTCAGACAGATCAACCACCAAACTCTGTAAAACACACACACATTTTATGGGGACATTGCATAGACATAACGGTTTTAATATTGTACAAACTGTTTATTCTATCCCCAAACCCCTAAACCTACCAATCACAGAAAACTATGCATTTGAACTTTTTCAAAAACATATCTTAGTATGATTTACAAGAAGTGTGTGTTTGTGTGTGGTCCTGGTAGACCTTTTGTCCTCACAAGAACTATGTTATTGGACATTGCCATCTTTGCAGGGACATTTTGTTCAAGTAGCTATGTAATTTAAAAGTGAGAGTATTTTGTGTACAGTCACCTTGATGATGTTGTCTTTGTAGTCGAGGACTCTCTCGAAGCTCTGGCTGAGCACTGACATGTCATTGCGTAGCTCTGCTGTCTTGGTCTGTGTTAGAACAGCACGCCACTGCTGCCGCAGCTTGTAGAGGTTCAGAATGGTGTTCCTCTCCTCTTTTTGCAGTTTATCCTGAAAAACAAACCATTTCCAGTGCAGAACTCTATTTTTCTTTTGTTTTTTTACTATCGTCAGGACCCATTTCTCAATAATTTGGTAACTTTCCCAAACTCTGAGCAGAACAACAGTCTATGTGGGCTAAACTTTGGATCATTTATCATTGTGTTGCCACAAATTTTTTCAGATTGCATATTTTCTCACTTACAAACCAACTAGCTATTACAGGCCAATATGCATGTTTATATACTTCTTTCAAAACTGTTAAACTTAAGATCAAATCCTAACATAATACAAACATGAATAAGATAGTAAATTGCTACATCTCCATAATAATATCATATTGAAATGCATTCAGAATCTAAAAAAGGAAATTGTACCAAAGCAACTGAGAAAAACTGTAGATAATTTCATCATACTTTCATGTTTAAGGGGGTATTTAAATTTTTTCTAGTGATTAAGTATTTTTACATGATGTAAGATTTATTCAAAGCGAATCATGGATTAAAAGAAAATGAATGAATTTACTAAATCCATAAAATGATCCCATGGTGGAAACCGCTAACAAGTTCTACAGATATATGATATACAGAGATACAGCTTTCTGTATGTGACAATCTGCCTTGAAACGGTGTGTGCTGTGAAAAGCACTATAGTAATAAAAGACATGACTCAACTATGTCTAAATCTAAGTTATTTACTTCAGCTATTTTGTATGTAATCTGTTGTTAGCTTCTCTAGTAACTCTTTGTCACACCTTAAGGAAGTGGGTGAGCATGTCCTCTTTTCTCTTGGCAATCTCTTCCTCAGCTTGAGCCTTTTGCTGCATGAACAGAAGTCTCTCCTCCTCTGTCAGCCCGGCATGTTTTCCACCTCCTTTCTTCCCTGATTTTTTAGACATGTTTGCTGAATTTCTGTGAATCACCTATTGAAACGTCCTCAAAAGAGAAGATGCATTATATTACACAGAATCAAAACTGGCTTATCAATAGAGATTAAAAACAAATGATTAAATATAGATAGATAGATAGATAGATAGATAGATAGATAGATAGATAGATAGATAGATAGATAGATAGATAGATAGATAGATAGATAGATAGATAGATAGATAGATAGATAGATAGATAGATAGATAGATCAGGGTACATAAATATAAATTAAAACAAACGCTGTTTTTCTATGCAAACGTTCTTTAAACATTTTTCCGTGCAGTAATTGATAGAAATAGAAAAACATACACAAAACGTGTCCAGTTTAAATATAAACAATTATGGCTGGTAAAATAAAGATATTTTAGGGCTACTAGCAATATTTTCCTCGTCTTACCCTCTGATATTCGTCGTTCTGTTGACCGTTTCCTAGCAACCAGCAATCCAGCGATTCTGGCGCGTTTCCAGCAGCGCGTGTGGAAGCAAATCAACGCCAAAAGTATTTTAAACAAAAAAGCTTGCTGAATTGCCTAAATGAAAAAACAAACAAACAACAGAAGTATTGCATAGACCATGCTTGCATTTTAATGCACTGTATTTTAAGGACTTGCATTTTTATGGGCTGAAATTGAACATGGTTAAAATGCACATTTTAGCTGTGAATATTTCAATTCAAAACATTTCAAATGCATTTTCATTATTAAGAAATGGTGTAATACTTTCAGATTTCACTTTAATATATTCAGTCTGTTTAAAAATTCACACCTATAATATTCGACAGGAAATTTTCGGTCAGTTTTATCTATATGTGTGTGTGTGTGTGTGTGTGTGTGTGTGTGTGTGTGTGTGTGTGTGATACCAGTTGTTAGCAGCAGAGGGAGCTATGACTATAAATAAATGTGTGTGTGTGTGTGTGTGTGTGTGTGTGAGAGAGAGAGAGAGAGAGACAGAGACAGAGAAAGAGCGCGTATGTGTGTGTGTGTGTGTGTGTGTGTGA